>JAWNKW010000217.1:2943333-4415000 GCA_035041775.1 Chymomyza caudatula | reverse complement strand
ATTGATATGTCTTCCTCTGAATCTGTTACCTGTTTAGCTTTTATCGAAAGTTATGCAAAACGAAATGGTGCGTGTCAATATACTATCTTCTGAACAATGGTTGCAAGCTGCAGCTTAGGCTTCGAACGTGACCGGTTTCTCGAAACAACGAAAAGTTTTTTTTAAAAGGAGACTCGACTGGAAAGCTGCTCGTAGTAAATAGTGACACATATAAAGTGTGTTGAGCGGGTTAGAGAATACCAACTCAGCAGGTCAAAGCTTGTCGTATCAGGCCACTAACAATGACGCTGGGTTCTTTCGAGACCAGTAGAGCCACCACAGGCCTTAAAAGAGTTGAGCATAGAGTTTGTTACACACAACCTAAAACCAAAATTCCAATAAAAGAATATATTTCTGTGATCACATGGAAGAGTAGCATAACAAGTCATAACAAGTCACCATTCCTTTTGTAAAACTTGTATATTTCATCTTCCATCAACCTAAAAAAGTCACGGTGACTTGTAATGACTTTTATAAAGCTCCAGAAAGTTAGATTGCAGAGCATATAAATCCCCAACAAAAAACTTGTTAAATTGAAGAACTACGCAACTTCTAATAAAAGCAGGATGCTCACGACAGAATTTAAAGGGATTTCATAAACTTTTAAGAAAATTCATTGAAAAATTAGCGAAACATTGACTAAAGAAAGATGTTACAACTCGGTTCGTAGAGTTACAACTACAAAGCAGCAACCTTGCAACCTTGCTAGCAAATAGTACCTTACGCTCATTTGTGATTTCGAAAACTTCTCTTTTTAGATATTTTGACAGTGGTTCCTACTTTGTGGATTGGAACTAGTTTCGGTTCAATTTTGACATTGTTCATTACAATGCCGGAGCGCGATGTGCGCAAATCTCAGCCCGTTTTGATTACAATAAATGGTGCGTATTACTTGGCGAAAATGTCTTACATATTAAAATTTTTGAATATTTTATTTTGTTATTAGGTGGTCCTGTGGTACGACTCAAAGGTTCCATAACTTCCATGTCTTTTTTAGACTCTTACGGTTCCATCATACCCTATACATTTGAGCCCTGGCGAGATGAGAACAGGGACAAGAAAGAGCGTAATTATGCGAATTAGCAAAGCGATTGCAACGAGCAATTAACCCTTTTTGTAAATTTCAGGCACGCCCACTAAGAGCAGCAGCCGCACCAGTCCCACATTCACACAAACAACTGCCAATACAATATCAAATACTTCGGTTGCTGGCGTTGCAAGCGGCAGCGTAGCTGGTGCAGCAGGAGCTGGCAGCGCCAGCGGTGGTGTTGGCAGCGGCGCCACTGGCGTCAGCGTCGCCAATACGAGTAGCAGCAGCGCCAGTAGCAGCGGCATCAGTGGCAGCGTCAGCACCGGCCTGGAAACACTCACCGATCGACAATATATCGTAATCGCTAGCGAAAAGCAAACAAAAGTCTTCGATGTGGCAAATCAATGCTGTATCAATCGCATACAATTATCGGAAATGGATTTTGCAGTCAAGGCAGAAACTATCACGATGAAAGGTTCTTGAGCATATAGCATATATACGCTATTGATATAGTATAATTAATCGTATCTATCTCTATCTATTGTAAACGACAGATGGCTCTTGCTTAGCAACCTATCTTTCGAATGGCCATTTAATGGTACATAGTCTTCCTAGTCTAAAACTGTTATTGGATACTGATTTCTTACCGCTTATGGAGTTAAGGTAACAAAAAAAATTGCCCACAACTCTAAACTAAAACTAATGCTTATTGTTTACAGTTTTCAAACAAAATGTAAACAGGGAATTGTGGATCCAATGCTTTCGATATGGGGTCAACAGATCATTGTTCATGAAGATACAACTCAGTAAGTCTCAGTGATCTAGCGCTAAAAGTTTTCCGTGCAAAACTTCTTCAATTCTTCTTGCTTTCCTTCACAGAATATCAAAAATATTTTGCTTTAGTCATAAAGGTCATGGATTGTACATGGCATCGCCCACCGAAATTCAAAAATTCACGATATCATCGGAATTTTGGTAAGCTACTGCACGGTTTTATCTACTTTTGTCAAATTTAACACTGCACTCTTTTGCAGTCAATTTATTTGGGAGATGATGGGTGAATTATATACGCCACACGAAATGCCCGAACAGCCGAAGGAGGGCTTCTTTAAGGGTCTTTTTGGCGGTGGCGCCAAGCTTTTGGATCGTGAAGAGTTATGTAAGTATTGCCGCTAATCTTTTATAAACGGCACGATTTTTAAATTTATTCTTCTCTATGCAGTTGGCGAACAGAGCGGGAAAGCAAATCGTTCCGTTGCACGGCATATACCCGGTCCCAGTTTGGAGCAGCTTGCGCAACGTTCTTCCACAGCCGCATCGGAAATTAGCCGTGCGCATCAATTGGCAATGGAGCGTGGGGAGAAGCTCAATATGTTAGAGGAGCGCGCCGAGCGTATGGCCAATACAGCTCAAGATTTCACCGGCACAGCGCATCAATTAATGCTTAAATATAAAGACAAAAAGTGGTATCAGTTGTAAAATATCTATTTTAGGAGCCAATTCTACCACAGTTATTGTAATATTGCTTTTATAACACTTTCTACTACATTACGAGTAAAGTACACTTATTTAATTTCTGTTTTCAAGTCGTCACGTTATTTACAAAAACCAAAAACAACAAAAAACAACAAAAAAAGACAAAAAACAAAAAAAAACTGTTTTTAATAAAATATATAGACCAAAAAAAATATGAAGCGTTTTTACTGCACAGTGAGCGAAAGTGTGCCAATTAAGGAATCTCTTTAATTCGAAGTTTATTGATCATTTTCCCGCCATTTTGGACAATACGTTAATCTCTATTACGGAAGTCATTTTCGTTGTCGTCAGCTAGGACTATATCACAGGCTGTTGGTTTCCATATTGTACTTGTAGTGGAATGTGTGTCACCTAGACATTAAACTTTCTAATAACCTTTCTTGAATCTGCAGCAGTTTGTTGAGTAGTGTAACTTTGGTTATTCACGTTAGTTTCGACTTTAACCTACCTGTTAAAATTTGAACCTATTTGATTTTTAAAGCGATGTCAGCTGCAAAAGAAGCAATTTAAAGACATTTCAATAAGAAAATGTTCGGCCGTGTTGGAAGAGTGCCGTTAAATCATCAAGCAGTTATGAAATGTACAACGTTGTCTCGATAAAATTGTTATTACTAAATTAAGAAACTGAATTGTGGTATACTTCAGATTTCGAAAAAGATTTTTTCTGATTTAGGAGCTTAAGTTTTTAAAGGCAGAAAAATCTATATACAGTGGAGTCGCGATAGAATGAACACTCGTAAGAGTGAACAAATTATTTTTTACATTGACTACTCTAAAGAGTCTAAAAACCTAGTTTTTGGCCAAAAACAGACCAAAATCTCAGCATTCTTTAAAAAACTTTAAATGTAATACATTATCTTTTTCATTTATTGAATTTTATGTTATGCTTTTCAATCAAAATTAATTTTATGTACTAAATAAGTTAACTTATGCGATGATATGTGATGAAATATGACCCATGAACTCTGTTTTATGTTAAAATTAGAAATGAATTGTTTTTTAAATAAATAAAAGGATATCCCAGATATCCGACTAGATTTGTGCATAATGTTATTTAAACACATCATGAAATGTTCGAATCGATAGAGTGAACAAATTTGGTATTGTGAACACCCTTGGATTTAATTAGTTCACTGTATCGCGACTGCACTGTATATAAAAATCACTGCCAATTCTTTGTGACTCTTCTCCTCAAAAACTACCGGACAGATTTTGATGAAATTTTGACGGTAGCTTCCCATTATGTTGGAGAGTGTTCTTATCTAAGTTTGAACAAAATCGACTTAGGGGTTCCGGAGATATTGCTAAAAATATTTTCCATGTAAAATATACTAAATGTGTAGGCAAGCATTAAATTTTACTAGGTAAAGAATTCTTTTGAATTTAGGTAGAGGTAGAGGATATAAAGATATTGGTACCAATATTCGCAGCTTGACGTAGTATGAAGAAGAGAGAGAGAGAAAGAGAAGGAAGTGGAAAGGGAACGGGAAGAATTAATTTATATAATGAATATATCAATAGACACCGCGCGGTTTCAGCTAGTTTAATATGAATTACTAAAAATTTACTTGAAAACGCTGGAACTTAAGCTAAAACAAGTTTTTCTTACAAATATTTCATATTTTAACGATCGGTTGCATGGTAGCTACAAGATGTTCTTTGCTTTTTGTAACAATTTACTCAAAAATTAAAAAGATTTCTTTCAAAAATGCTTCTCAAATGTTTTTTTTTATAATTGCCTAAAAACTACTTAGTCTGAACTATATATATAATTAATTGAATTAAAAAAATGTAATTCAGCTAGATTGGCATTTTTTTCTTTTTTACCACTCAAAAGCGAATAAGAAAAAGTGTGTGTAATGTAACAATTATCACGTATACGTTTCTATTGTAGCAGTGTTGGTAAACAGCCAAAGTGTGTTGCCGCTTTGCAACACTGCAGCTGCTGCGACAGCTCAATTGCAATCGATAGTCTTAGCTATCGCACATTCTGGCTACACTAGCTGGCTGTCAGCACTAGCAAAAGCATTTTTGCTGGAGTCTACCATTTTATTTTAATTTATAAAATTGAAAAGATTTTGTACATATATTTCCTCTTTTTTTTGGTTGTGCGCGTTAACAAAGTGCGAAAAGACATTCACGCGAACGGCATATGTGCAATATTGAGCGCACTCGTTGCCACTGACGAAAATTTGCTGCGAAATTTTCTTTTTTTTTTTTTTCCCCCCCATACAAATATACAGTAAAAAGCCAACCTTGAGAAACACCCAACACAGCAATTCCAACAGTTTCACTTAATTTGTGGTAAGTTTGTCAACGAATATCGACAAAAACAAATCCAAAATGCCAAAGTTAGTGGCCGTAATTAAAGTTTAAGTGAAAAACAAATTGTGAAAAATATGCGTTTCGCCTTAAATTTTTCTTTTGTATAAAACAGTACGAAACTGTGCATGCAGCTGTGTGTGCGTGTGCGTGCACGTCTCTGTGTGTGTGTGTGTGTGTGTGTGTGTGTATGTATCAATGCTCGTGTGTGTATAAACGTGACAGTTATGCCTGCATGTGTGTGTGTGATGTTGTTGTATGCGTGTGTGTGTGTGTGTGTGTGTGTAATATGCATTCCAACGGGGTAAAAAGAAGCGAGTACCTGTCGTTGCTGTTGTTGTTGTTTTTATCGTTTAAATGCCACTGTTTAAATCTACATATCTCCAAACTGAATAGCCAAAAAAAAACTAAAAACACTGAAAAAAAAAGTATAGTGTGCTTGTGTCTTGTTTACGACGACGGCGGCCTACATGCTGGCGCCTGACAATGTTTCTGCAACTGCAACTGTATTTGCCACTGGCTGTGTTTGTTATGTTCGATTTTGGATGCGCTGCTGAAATTGTGAAACTATTTGTGCTATATACAAAATATTGATTCAATATCAATTTGGTTATAAAAATGCGCAATAAACGTGTGTGTTTGTTTTTGGCCAACATCAGAACCTGAGCAGAGCGTCGCAGCGGCAGCGGCAGCGGCAGAGGCCCCAAAGCATAAATGTAAAAGTATTGCGCGTTGGCGCAGAGAAAAGTGCGAAAGAGAAAATAACAAAACAATTCCGATAACAACGACGCAGTGTCGCTGACGACAACCGCGACGCGGACAGACAGCAAAAGAAAGTGCTGCGCGCGTAGCCCTTAATGTCGTCGCATACACACAGCGTGCAATGGCGATAGCGTTTCCACTGCGAAAACTGCCGCAGCTGAACAGCTGTTTTGGTTTTTTGAGCTTAACAACTAAATTTATGCAGCTGCCAGCAGTTTAAACATGTTTTGTTTAGTACAAAGTTTAACAATTTTTACGCGAAACCAACAACCAACTCTTGCAACTGCTATGACTTCATGTGCTGCTGATAATTCTATATTTTAGTTTTTAGTCTGTTTAGTATTGCTGTTTTCCAAAGTTGCACCGACAAATGCTTCTTCTTAACTGGCCATAACAACTCGTTACCTGGTTACGGCCTGCTGCAAATATCTGCTCCAAGAGTCTCTGTTTTGCGCATACTTGGTCCAATTGGTGATACCAAAGGTAGCTAGTGTGCTCACTACCTGGTCCTTCCAGCGGAGCACCTAGCCAGTGCAGCCGCTGGATCTTGATTCGCCAGACTATGTCAGTGTCGTCGTAGAGCTCATAGAGTTCATCGTAGCATCATATGCGGTAGTCGTTGTCAACGCGTAAAGCGCCAAAAATTCAAAGTGCATTTTCATGCTTCATACAGTAAAACGGGAAGGATGAGCGTCTTGTAGAGTGATAGTTTCGTCTGGCGGGAGAGGTCTCTATTACAATTGCCTACCGAGGCCAAAGTGAACCGACAAATAACGTGGAAAATATGCCAATTTGTTGACGCTGATTTCGATGCGTCACTTGGCAGTACATTAGAACTGCAACGTCCAGCTGGCATATAAAAAGCAGATGTTTTTCCTTCATTTTCTTCTTAACTGGCCATAGTCTGTTTTCTCTATGCAGCTTTGCCCTTTCCATCGCATCTCCTGGATGGCTGTTATGTCTGCCTTGCATATCTTGAGAGCATCCGTCAGCAGGGCAGAGGCACCATTCCGGACATCATAACTTTTTAAAGCGATGTTATATTGGATAGCCAAAATAACTTTTATGTATGGAGAGTACTCAGAAGATCATGGCAAATGGCAGTAGAAATGAACAGAAGACAAGTTTTTTAAATTTAAATCGTAAGAGTAGTGAAGCTTTCCAACAATGGGACTCTTTCTAGAGAAGTTACAACAAACGTGTCAGCTCTGCTGTTTCCCTAAATATAAGCTTTTACAATATATATATTTTGTACTTTGTTTATTATTATTAACATACTAGCATTTTCACATTTGACAGGTTTTTTCCGATCTCATATATATTGAACTAATCTTTATATATAAATAACAAACACCAACGGCGCGTGCTCAGGCCCAAAAACCCTACCAACATGGACAAAATGCGGCTGATGAAAGACAACCGCCCCGAAATAATCGTGGGCGGCAAGTATCGGGTTATACGCAAAATCGGTAAGTATTAACAGTCATTTAACAAAAGAAACCAAATTTAAGAACATTTATACGCTTATAGGTAGCGGCTCATTTGGCGATATATATTTGGGAATGAGCATTCAGAGTGGAGAGGAAGTAGCCATTAAGATGGAAAGCGCAAGTGCACGTCATCCTCAACTATTGTACGAGGCCAAATTGTATCGCATTTTGAGCGGTGGCGTTGGCTTTCCGAGAATACGCCATCATGGCAAGGAGAAGAACTTTAATACGTTGGTTATGGATCTGTTGGGTCCCTCGCTGGAGGATCTTTTCAATTTTTGTACGCGTCACTTTACCATTAAGACCGTGCTTATGCTGGTCGACCAAATGATTGGCCGTTTGGAATATATACACTTGAAGTGCTTCATTCATCGTGATATCAAGCCGGATAACTTTCTTATGGGCATTGGCCGGCACTGCAACAAGCTCTTCTTGATTGACTTTGGCCTGGCCAAGAAGTTTCGCGACCCACACTCGCGTCTTCACATCTTGTATCGTGAGGACAAAAACTTGACGGGCACAGCCCGTTATGCTTCGATTAATGCCCATCTGGGCATCGAGCAGTCACGGCGCGACGACATGGAGTCCCTGGGCTATGTAATGATGTACTTCAATCGCGGTGTCTTGCCTTGGCAGGGCATGAAAGCCAATACCAAGCAGCAGAAATATGAAAAGATATCTGAGAAAAAAATGTCCACACCTATTGAGGTGCTGTGTAAAGGCTCGCCAGCCGAGTTTTCAATGTACTTGAACTACTGTCGCAGTTTGCGTTTCGAGGAACAGCCTGACTACATGTACCTACGTCAATTGTTCCGGTATGTAGAAAAAGTAGCTAAGTTTCAGCTAATAGCAATTGTGGGTTTAGGAAACTAGATAGCTAAAGTTCCATTAGAAATGATTAAAGTCGGAATCAGAGTTTTTGTGTAGCTTATGTTTTATTTTATGTTCTGCTAAGCTAAAATCAAACAATATCAAATAAATTTAACACTTATTCATTGTTCAACTTGCAGCATATTGTTCAGAACGCTGAACCATCAATATGATTACATCTACGACTGGACAATGTTAAAGCAGAAGACTCATCAGGGTCAGGCGAATCCAGCTATATTGCTGGAACAACTGGAACCACGCAATGATCGCGACAAGGAGAAAGAGAAACAAAATGGCAAGCCCTTGATTACGGATTAGAGTTTGGCGTTGATGCAGTGTATGCTGGGCTACACGACCGCCACCAACGTCAACAGATACACGTTATAAACAAATGCTAAAAACACTGTGCAACATTTTTGGAATAATTCGTTGAGCGCCGAGTGATTTCAATTCAGCGTGATAGTGCCTGACGGGTTTCGCTATAAAAACTCACCACTATCATCCTGAATTGGAATCATTCCGCCAACAGATTGCCTGTTGCACAGTGTAAAAACATTAAAAAACAACAATTTAAAAACTTAAAAACAAACAAGAAAAACATAGCAGCGGGAGATGGGATGTTTCTTAATATTAATTAAAATTCAATAAGAGAAAAAAAAGAGGAAAACAAATAAGATAAAATGCATAACAAAGCATATATATATATATATATATATATATATATAAAACACACAAATGTCATAAACAAGAAAAAGAACATGCCCCCTGTACACGCCCCCAAGTACACGCCCCCGCCAGCAAACAGCAAATCCTACATTACACACACCTACACACACACGCGCACATAACCGATCATCATACCTTAAAAAAAAAAGAAAGAAATAACAAAATTAAACACTTAGTATAATAAATTACAAGAAATAATAATACATAATATAAAAAAAAGCAAAAAATACAAAAAAAAAAATAAAAATCAGTATATATGCATATACATATATAGACCTATAACACGTATATATGTATATCCATAGATATATACGCAAATTCGATAAATCAAATAAAATAAAACAAAAACAAAAAAAAATCACATGCATAATTAATAATTAATAATTAAATGATGGATATAAACAGTCAATGACTTAAATATTAAATCGCAAAAGCAAAGCAAGCAAAATGAGGAAGAAATTACAAAATAAAAATATAATAAAAAACGATGCAGAAAAGAAGGAATCGTCGTAATAACTGCAAAGTAATTTTGCATAGTAAGCCGAAATAATTATAAATATAACTTATATTTACTTTTTTGAAGTACATCAATAAATATGTTGAAATTAAAATGTACCAAGATTTTTAAAAACTCGTATTCAAAACTTGCTTTCATTTTACCGACAAAATGGCAAGAAATCAATGTTTGTTTTTTATTTAAGCAAAAGATGTTGCTTAATTGTCAGCAGAAAAGTTATGTTTTTTTTTTTTTTAATTTCATGTAACGCTAGAAATTAAGCTTAGCCAAAGTTAGCCAAACTCTTACCCTAAAGAAAAGAAACGCTCGCATAACTTCGATGTTCAAGTTTCTGTTACGTTTAGCAATTATATAGAGCTATTAGGCATATCACTTGATTTAAATACGTTCTTAAGTTTTATAGAGATACAGTCAAACCTGCATAAGTTGGCCACTCATGGTTCAAGAATTTTAGATGTAGCCGTTTTATATTGATTTGGGTTTTAATTTGCGACCTGATCTTCTTTAGTTTTTTTTCTTTTTTTTCCGGCTCAAGGTCCAGCAAAGAAGTTAAAACTTCAGAGTTTTTGATGTCAGATGTTATTTTTATTATTTTCCAATATTTCTGACCCGATCCGGAGTCCTTCTTCAGGAATTTTTACACAACTATTAGCTGTGGAGCTTAAATTTAATAATAAAATAACATCTAACATCAAAAAACTCTGAAGTTTTAACTTCTTTGTTGGACCTGGAGCCGGGAAAAAAAGAAAAAAGCTTTTATATTGATTTTATGCTGTTTCTTTAATTTGTATTTTAGATTTGTGCAATGTTTGTAACAGACAGAAGGAGGCGTGGCACACCATAAGTTCCAGGGGCAAAAAAACTTATCATTGACTCGAGTAGCGATTGGACCATGTCCGTATGAGGGGATAGATCTGCGGGACCATAAAAGCTAGAGACACAAAATTTTACCAAAAGATGCGCGTAATCTCATGTAAGATAAAGTTTGTCGATATCTTAGGATAGGATATAGGAAAACTTGTCAATTGGAACTTACCAATAGGAAAATGTTTACAGGCATATCGATCCTATGAAAGGAGATATAAAAGTGGATACTTCCGTTCCCATTATAAAAACATATTTAATCGTGTATGTCCATAATATACATACAAAATTTAAAGTTTCAAAGCAGTCAAAGTTTGATACTGTTCATTCTTTTAAATTCGAAATTGAACTTAAATTCTAGCTTTCGACTTGTTTTCTTTTGATATTCAACAAAGGAATTGTTGCATCTAGAAGGATTTCATTTCTATAAGCAACGAGTTTACTGCAACCAATTTCGTTCAGTTGTAAGTTTTGCCATTGATTTGGATTATTTTTATAATTCGAAAATGCAGCCTTCATACATAACATTGCTGTCGTTTTAAGGTGGTCAACTTTTCCAGGTTCAATTGCATTGACAAAATTAAAAAGCGCCCAAAAATTCGCCAACTTACAAGATATGCAGGTGCAAGTTTCGCAGGCAAAAATTTGAGTTTTTGTACTAGTATATTTTAGTTTCGCTGAAAAGTGTCCAACTGTGCAGGTTTGACTGTAGCTGCAAGTCCGAGCGTCTGACAAGATCCAAACGCCTGTTTTTACTAATACCTCGGGTTTATTTATTTACGAATATCACTTTACCAGAAAAACAAATCGTATTAATTGCATAGTAAAGATCACGAAGCGGCTTTATATTCCTGACATAGAACTCTAAAGGGTTCAAAGGCTTCGTAGTTCCGAGCACACCGTCTAAGTCTCAAAAATACCGCTCGAGAAGAGCGGTGGATGTAAACCGCGAAAATCTCTCACGGGGGAAGGTGGCAAGATATTGACATGAATCGACAAACTTCACCTGCTTGACACAAATGCGCAAACTCTTAGGGTGTCCGAGATCTCGATGTTCATTCGGACAGACGGACATTGGCCAGTCGCTACAATGGTCATATGGTCTGCCACGCCTCCTTCTGCCTATTACATACATTGTACAAATCTATAATACCTTTGTACACTATGTGTACAGGATCTAATAAGTGTGCATTTTGATATCACCACTAACTGTGAATACGTGTCGAGCGATTTGAACCAAAAATTGTAGGGTAGGTCGGCTTAGTTTATGTGAAGTTTAGACGAATTCCAATAGATATTGACAAAAACGAAGCATTTTACAAAATTTGTTTAACATTCACAACTTTGACTAGGTAAAGAATTCATTCGAATTGAGGTAAAGGATAACAAGATCTTGTACAACATAATTTTCAACAATAATAGGGATATAAAAACATGAATTCCTTATGATGACCGAAACTGAATAATTAGTATTTAAATCCATTGTTTTTTAGGTTGTAAATCTGCTCAAAAAATGCAATGCAAAAACGAACCTTTAAATTAGAAAGAAATTATGTTTGGTAATTGAAATATGGCAAACCAGCAGAGGGCGGAAATGAAAATAGAATTGAATTCGAGCGATGCTCCAAAAATGGTATTTGTCGAAAGGACTTGGAACCATCCCATCCAAGTGTGGCAGCATTAGGCTTAATTTCCATAAACAGTTATTACTCCTAATATTACTATATGCCCTTAAAGTTAGGAGTAAGTTTTATGGAGTGAATGCACATTGTCTAATAAAGATGTTGAATTTGTGTTTTGTGGCGCCCACGTCTAGACCACCAGGCGCCAATGTGGACGGGCTCAAGCAACTTTGACGTAACCGTGCGCAACGACATACTGTCATGGTTGGAGTGGGGCGCTTCTTAGAATCATAGCGACAAGGACTGCATACTGCTGGGCAAAATCTCACAAGACGATCGGGGATATATCTATGCCGCAGCACAATGCAGTATGGACAGCAGGCAAACCGAGGCTATGCTCCATAGAAGCCTACCTTGACGCACTATCGACGTTCTCATTGCCCGATCCACTGTTCCACGGCTTTTACTCCTGACGCCGTCATAGTTGGCTTGTGCAAGGTCTTGGCAATGATGAACATCTGGACACACGCTGGTTCTGCATCAGCAAAAACGGTTACGACCATGTTGGCACGTATCTGCCGATTAAGCGATAAACAATTGATAGCCGTGTGATAAGAATTGACTCATTCCTCACAGAAGTAGTGCTGCAGTGGCTCTTATCATTTTGTAAACTAAGCCCAACTCACTTGCTCACCTTGCTGCAAAGTGCATAATTACACAAGTCTACAAAATGTAAGATTTATTATGATTCAAGAACCCTGATTTGGTAGCATGTTTCGATTACGCCCATTATCACTTAATTTCTGTCGCCTCTCTTGTCTTGATGTCAATTTCAAAGTAATTTGCTGCGTAGAATCCGAATCCGGAGTCAGAATTGGCCTATCACGTCAGGATTTTGAGATATTTGAGGCCTGTGTCTATATAACCTCAAATATCTCATCTAGGCCAATTCTAACTCCGGATTCGGATTCTACGCAGCAAATTACTTCGGACATGAACCTCAGCTTTCCAACAACTAAACCATGTTGACCTGCGTAATTGAAACAATGATAGTTTGTACAGCTTTCTGCCGTGGCGCTTATCTTTCCGTACATGAGTGTGACTTTATATATAGTTCTCCATCGTAATTTCATAATATCAACAGCTCCACATGATGTCGTTGAACGTTGTTCCACTGTTACTAACTCTGTGAAATTTACCTCTCTTAATATTAACCTCACTGAAAGGTGATGTTGTATTTATAGACTTTCGCTTTGTCTTTTCTATTATTGTGGAAACCTTCGAAACCTCTCAAATCGTATTCAAAGTGTAGATTTTATGATGAATCCACGCTTTTATAATCCTGACAACAATATAAGCAATGAGCGGGCAATTGTTTAGAAAATATCAAATCCCACCCAAAACTATGCAGCGCTATTTATTAATTACGTTTTACTTCACAAAACTGATTTTAAACTTATAATTTATTACACAAAGTACGTAATACCATAGCAATACTTCCAGAGAAAAGTTCTTAATGTTGATGTCAAGTATATTACTGGAATGATTCTTTTCGGGATTTTCGACTTGCAATTGAGTTCGCGAGTACAATCTCTTTCTAAACTTTCAAAATTCACTTGATCAAGTCTAATTTCAATCACTTTGAGTTTTGAAAATGATCTTTGGCCTGTGCGATTCGTTACCATTATCCATGGAGAGAAACAAGATCTTCTATCATCCATACCATTGAGAGAGCCAACAGCTGGATAGAATCCGAATTTGGTCACTGATCTATGGCAGCCAAATACGCTTTTGCTTTCTCCAAAACAGACTTCTGCTTACCAGTAGAGGTGCCCTTCCAATACCCTTTGGGCATTCAGGACCTACCAATCTCTATACAAGCTGGTTCCGGATCAAGGTACTATTACTCCCCTCCTCCCTGAAAGAGAGGGAATTAGCAGTCCTATGGTGATTCTTCATAAAGCCAAACAAAAATGGCAGAATGTGCTTAACTGTCGTACTACTCAACAAACTCTCCCAGTGTTAAATGACAAATATGTGCGCCCTGCTCTCTTAGTAAGGAAGAGATGCTCAGCCATTGTTAGAGCCAGTACTGGACCCTGGTTAGTTGGTGTCCAAGCAGCTAGACTTCGTGCCCCCAACAATGACCTCTGCAGAAGCTGCAAAGACGAAGAGGAGTAAGAAACGGTAAAGCACTTATTTTGCTCTGCTCTCTGCAAAATACAAATCACATACCTGGGTGGGTACTTCCTGAACAGCCTGTCAAAGCTGTCCAAAGAGATAGCTACCTTCTCTGCAGCAACTGAATGTTTCCTTCTTTAAGCGTGTATCTCTAACGGGTAAAGGAGAAAGTCCTACGGATTCTCAACGGGCCGACTTTTGGCCTAAGTGTTCCCAGTACAAACCTGACAGCCGTTCCAACCTAACCTAACATATATGCAGTTTTCAACAACAGTGACTAGCAACCTGGGGATAGAAAATAGGCTAGCAGGAATTTCGACTGCCACAGCGCTATATCAACCTGAGAATAGAATGGGCATCCAAGATATTGAACCTACATTTGATAGCACATCGCACGAGGATTTGAATGAAACACACTCAAGGCGTAGTGTTAATGGGACGCTATTCGCGTGATTCACTCATTGCTCAAGGCGTGCTTAGCAACAGCGGTATCAGAAGACAACTACGTTACCGTTGCTACAACACACAGGAGCAGTTCTATCTCTATATGTCTTGTTTCTACTCCAGAAAGTAAGGAAATACAATGTCAAGGATATGTTGACGACATCGTCCGCTACTACTATGATTGGTGCCGAAAAGCTGGTCTCATAAACTACAATAATTGAGGTAACATAGCTTCAGAGGTTCTCCTATTGGCGCAGTAGAGAAGTCTTGTTAGGTAAGGAGCCATAAAGTAACTATTATACACGTGCAGAAGAATAGCCGTAAGTAATGAGGAACATGTCCCAAAATCGTCAGATCAGATAGATATACCTGATGGTAATCAGGTCCGTCGAGAAAGAGGGGGGAAAGGGTGGTATTCCCATCGTGCCCGGTGTAATGACTGTCGTAATAAAATTGCTGTACTGCTAAACAAAATGCTGTCCCGATGCATTGTCTTTTTCGAGTGAAAAAGTTCGTCGTACTTACACAACACAATGATTCAAGCTAAAGGTGTAATAGAGCGGCCGGTATATTGCCCGGAATACCTCTGTACGGCCCTGATGGTAATAAAACCTACGTAGTTATTGCCTGGGCAAGAACACAGTGTATGTGACCTCATTAAGAACGAACTCATGTAGAACTTGTTCTGCAGCGGCACAGGAAGCTCTTATGGTTTAAGCGCCGCTCCATTTAGGCATAGAACTTCAAATGCGGCAACTCTATTTGGGAAGTCAAAAGAAGGGACAAAGGCCATATATTCAGTGCTCCACTTGCTGACAAGCTACGAAATACCGCTGTTTTTAAACGCACTTCGAACAGAACTTCAGTGTTATTACGGGCATTGAAATCGGTAAAGTAGTTGCATCCAATGAATGGCACTCCATACTTTGGTACACGGGCGGGTTGTTGACAAATGAAACCACTGGACTTGGAGTTGCGGGACCACAGATGCATATTCCTGAATCCATGCGCATGCATACCAGCATTTTGATTTAGTTAGCGACATAGGAGGAAGTGCAGATAAGCTGGTTCGGAAAATCCGAATCAAACTTTCGTTCTCGATCGATGTATTTTTCCCTCACTCCAATATTCTCGGCAACTTGCGGATAGAGCCAGCGCCATTTTGTGGCTAAGAGGAACCACAGTATGAATCTGTGCCTAAGATCTAAAAGATGACTTGAATAGGTACAAGAAAATCTCACGGATGGGTAAGAATTTTGACAACTCAGCTGCAAGGCCTGTAGGTTCTGTGAACTAGAGGAGTAATCCTCGCCGGACGTTTCTCTCAGCCGGGTACAGAATCTCGATGCAGAATGTTTAGAACTTCTTTCACAGTTATAGCTACAAACTTATAAACAGAGGTAGTACATCTTATAAGCAAGGAATACACAGCTTTTTATCATTTACATTATACATGTATTGTTGTATATATATATAGGTATATGTATATATATATATTTTGATTTATTTGTAAGCTTCTCTTAAGTAGTTACAATATAATTTCTCGTTTTGTTAATTTTTTATTTTGCCTTTAACTCGGCAAATTAATCAGTTCGCAAAAAACATGCAGGCGCTATTTGATAACCAGAATTCTCTGGCTATTCTCATCTTTCAAAACTAATTTCACACTTATTTATTGCAATTGTCGACATTAAAATGATGAGGCTTCAATGCCGTTTGTTTGGTTTTAACTTGTATAAAAAGCAAAATTACACTTTTCATTTTTGTTGACTAATAAAACTAAATTTATAAACTATTTATATAAGTGTGTGTGTGTGTGTGTGTGTGTATGGGAGATGTGATGAACATGGAAGAGTCAATACGTTGTACATGCCACAAAACCCACATATGTGTTTCATAATTCATTACATCATTACATATGAGCGCTGCACTGGGTTTTAGGAGTTTTTATTTATTTATAGAGACACTCTTTACAGTTGTTTCATTTGAAAGTGCTCTATGTATCCTCTCACTTTAAACAATTTATAACAAATTATATATATATATATATATTATAAACAATTGTTTACACTATAACTAAAGTTTTGTTATATGGTCTTAAAAAATACAATAAAAGCAGCTAAGCTTGCGAGTCGTGGCCAAGTTTAAGCCTAAATCTTTTTATAGGGACAGCTGTGTCCAAAAACGCTAGACAGTTTTGAGACGTTTTTGGTTGTTTGACCCGAAACCAAAACTTGCATTTCTCATTTGTCCGAAAGTTACAATATGTTTGAAATTCAAGCTGCACTTTAAACAAATCTCAGACTTGTTTGGCCAATTATGTTGCACAGTGTAAACAATTCCTTAAATGCTGTGTATAAATATTAATTTGAGATTTGTGGGCTAGGCGCATTTGTATATGGTGTGTGTGTGTGTGTGTGTGTGTGTGTGAGGGTTTTAATTGCTATATACATATATAATAAAATAAAAAAATTTTTAAATTTTCATTTCTAACTTGCTAGCAAGCTCTTTTGCTCACTCGTTCTCTACTCTCTATTTCTATCTCATTTTGTGTGTTGCTATATAAAAATAAACTGTTTGATTTATATACATATACACATATATATGTTTGTATATATGTAGAAATATATAAATATATATAATATAAGATAACTGCTGCAGCCAGCGCATCTTTTTTAATTACTTTCCTAGCATAATTATATAATTTATTCGAAAATTGTTTATAGCTGCCTCTCTTTTTAATATGTGGCTTTAACACATTCAACGCTTCAAAATAGAAAATCAAATCAAAACAATATTCACCAATTTTAACTTAAAAAATACCATTTTTTGAAAAAGCTAAGAAAAACGAAACTAATATGTGAGTACTGTAAGTGTAATTGAAAATGAAAAGATCGTCTATAACGGTAGACGCTATAGCTTAGGTTTGTGTAAACTTCCAATTTTGTAGCTACAATGTACTAAATTTTTGTGTGTTTTCTGACTACCTCTGGTTAAACCTTAAAATTTAAGCTTGAGAGATACGGATTAAAGCCAAATTAATAGAGAACTGGGCTGCTTTGTATTGTTGTTTTTGTTGTAAATTGCTGGCATTATGTGTATTCTGTGTGGTTTATGTGTGTTTTGTGCGCTTTAGTCGGCCAGCGCGGGCTTACTGCCTCCTGGTTTATCCTGTTTCTCCTTTTCGCGCTCGGCACGCTGCTCGGGAGTCAGCATTATCGCTGGGTTTTGCTGTTGTGGGTGGGACTTTTGCTTTAACATGGTCCAGTCATAAATGTAATCATATTGATGGTTCAACGTGCGGAACAAAATGCTATAAAAATAGAAAAATGCTTTAGTTTTATTCGTATTCGTTTATAAAGATGCAAACAAGCTGTAAGTCGTAATCCTAAAACTCTTTAGCCAAAAGAGCAGAAATGTGCTAAAACAGTAAAGAAACTGAATACAAGTTGAAATTACCAGAATAGGTAAATAGCAGTATCCGATAGTAAAAGGAAGCTCAAGCTCATCGTCTACACTGGTCACACCAACATTAACTTGCCTATCAAATAGAAAGCAACAATTCCGCACCCACTAATAGACCCAGATCCATTGGACAAAACATTGTAAAGCAACAATAGCAGAAGTACGACTTATAGGCTGCATCTGGGCCAAACCGACAGAAACGCTGCCAAAGCCACGGACAACAATTTGTTGTTCAAGATTGAAATTTCGACTATGAAGCATTCAAGTAGCAACACGTTAACTTACCGGAACAATTGGCGCAAATACATATAATCTGGCTGCTCCTCGAAACGCAAGGTACGGCAGTAGTTTAAGTACATGGAGAACTCAGCTGGATAGCCCTTGCACAGCACCTCAATGGGAGTGGACATTTTCTTTTCGGAAATTTTTTCATATTTTTGTTTCTTGGTGGTGGCCTTCATACCCTGCCAGGGTAAAACACCACGATTGAAATACATCATGACATAGCCCAAGGATTCCATATCATCGCGACGAGATTGCTCAATTCCTACATGGGCATTGATTGAGGCATAGCGCGCAGTGCCAGTTAGATTCTTCTCCTCACGATAGGGTATGTGTACACGCTTGTGCGGATCGCGATACTTTTTGGCCAGGCCAAAATCAATTAAGAATAGCTTGTTACAGTGCCGGCCAATGCCCATGAGAAAGTTGTCCGGTTTGATATCACGATGAATAAAGCACTTCAAGTGTACGTACTCGAGCCGGCCGATCATTTGATCGACCAACATAAGCACGGTCTTGATAGTAAAATGGCGTGTGCAAAAGTTAAATAGATCCTCCAGCGAGGGACCCAACAAATCCATAACCAGTATATTAAAGTTCTTCTCATTGCCATAGTAGCGTATACGTGGTATGCCAACGCCGCCGCTGAGCACGCGATAGAGCTTGTACTCATAGAGCAACTGTGGATGGCGTGCGCTGGTGCCCTCCATTTTGATGGCCACCTCTTCGCCGCATTGTATGCTCATGCCCAAATAGATGTCGCCAAAGGAGCCGCTTCCTGCAAACATAGACAGACAGAGTCGTTATGGGGTCAGTTCAATCATATTGAATGCTAGCAACTTGATGCGCCATAAGAGCGCACACCATCTCTCCCGCGGCGGCGGTACATATATGTACATATATATGTATATATGACTAATGCTAGTTGCTACTTACCTATTTTGCGTTTGATTTTATACTTGCCGCCCACAATGATTTCGGAGCGATGGTTCTTCATTTTCATTAATTTGTCCATCGTTTATGTTTTTCCTTGATGTCTATTTGTCGTGTTATGGGTTTTGAGTTGTTGGCAAAAAATAGTCAAGTAAATTGCAATAGACAACACAAGAAAAACTTAGGAAAAAGAAACAGCGGAACGAACACGATGCGTTTTGTGATGATTGGATTGTTGCTTAGTTGTGCGTACGCGTTGGCCGCAAGTATTTCGTATACTTTTTTGTTATTTTGAGGCCAGCTGTTGAACTTGAACGCGTTTAAAACAATCAACGAACAATCAAACGAAAAAAGAAATACTAAAATGTCTGCACAAGGCAGCAAAATTGCGAAATTGAATTTCTTTTGACAAGAAGAGTTGCGATTGGATTGACAATAATACACAGCTGTTATCGGCTGGCAACGCTGCACAAATTTAATGCTTCTTCTTGCTTAAGCGCTATTCACACGCAGATGTTGCCAGCATTTAAAGCGAACGATAAATTAAACTAGTTGTACAATAAAATTTTGTTCTCTTCTTTATTCTAGACGATATTAACTTTTCAAATTCCGAATGACTTTAGTTTCAACACTAACATTTTTCGTAAAACTCAATAAATCAATTTTTCAAAACATCAACTCTTTCAGTTAAGGTGTTAAGGCTGTTTGTAACAAAGAACAGAAACAGAATCTAGTTTAGATTTGACGAAATCTATTATTTGTTCTCCTTCTTCAAGTCTGAGCATTAACTTTTTCGCCATTTTGCACTTTAATTTTGGATTTATCCATACTTTTATTTACATTTTTACAGCAAAAACCACGTAAATTCAATTTCTGTTTATAACAGAAACCACTCAAAAGTACTTGTTTCGAGCAAATTGAAGGAAATTTAAAAAAGTTTGTGACTAAATTGCAGCCGTGTTCTCAAGTCACTAAACCATAGTGTTTCTGTAAATACTTTGAGATTAATTGGCCTAAATTTAATAATAAAATAAACAGTGGGTAACCAACTCAGGCTTTTCCGCACGTTTATCAAAACAAGAAAAATTTTTAAAACAGAAAAAGGCGAAAAAAAAATTTGAAAATTATTTACTCTTATTATTCCTCTGGCGACCCAACTATAGCGACCAGAGTGCTCAAATTCAATAGGAGATCCTTTGAGGACATGCCCAACACGATAGACAATATTTAGCTGGGTAAAGTGGGAATTACTAGTTATTAAAAAAACAAAATTTTAAAATTATTTACTCTTATTATTCCTCTGGCGACCCAACTATAACGACTAGAGTGCTCAAATTCAATAGGAAACCCTTTGAAGTCATGCCCAACACAAAACCATCGCTAAATCGCCGGAAAAGTTGTCAGAGCGCTTAAATCGTCTAAAAACATTATATTTGAGATTTTAGATTTTTGGCCAATCGTAATACTTTTTTGCGGAAAAGTAAAACAAATTTTAAAGACCAATTTAATTTAAATGTAGAAATTCAGGCCCGTTAAGATTTTACTTTTTTCATACTCGATTCCAAAGATCTACAATAAATGTGAGCTATCTGAAATGTGAGATATCCTGTATCCATCTTCCCCATAGAAACTAAGTACGTGCATACTGTAAATAGATAACTTTAGGACGTGCAATTCAATTCTGTGGACTTTTGACAAAACCAATTATCTCGAAATAAGACAGTTTTTGTTATGAATATAACCTTTGAAAATGGACATTTCTGTCTTACTGGCATCCTACTAGCGATTAAAGGGTCAAAAGTTATAGATTCGTCAAATCAACTTTTCTTTGAATTTTTTTTAAATCATGTATGTTTTTTTGGCTCTCCTGTAAAATTGCTATTTAAGACATACAAAGTGGTTTTTTCAAAAGTCCACAGAATTGTATGCAAGCATTTTCTTATTGGCTCGTTTATTATTAAGGGCGAAAACAAGTTAAAATGCCCTTGCGTTTTTTTTAGACAATTTTTTTGTGGCTCGAAGCATGGCATATGACGAAAGGGCTTTTATAAAAAGCCATTTTTCTAGGCATGACGATATCTACGATAGGTCAACATAGTTTTACTTTATAGACAAATAAGATTGGTGACTGTAGCACTTGAAGGCGCGAGATTGTGCGGCCACTGATTCATATCTAAGGTCCCCATAAGAGCTGGCACATCTTTAGATAACGAATTTTTTTGGATTTTGTCTGTGTTTTGTCGCATTAGTTTGCCGTTCAGCCAAGATGTGCGAAATATTGGTACATGCTTTCACGATATTTCACTAACGCCATTTGTTAAACACAATTTAAAAACGTTTTTATTTATTTAATCTTAAAATTTAGTTGAGGAAGAAACTCTCAACACTCAAACACTCAAATTGCAACGCATTTTAATGTTAACGTAAGCCTGCTGTTTTGCTTAAACTCAATAAATAAAATTAAAAAATGTATTTTTCGCACACATGTGTCGCAGAATGAACTAACACATGCAATTTGTACTTATTTAAATGTTTGGCTAAACACCGCCTAACTATCGGTATTTGTTAGTTAATAGGTTTGTCCATCGCTAAGATGTGCGCAGATCGATAACCGATAGCTCTCGGTTGATGTTGAAATAATTTTTTTTTAAACCTATCGAAGTCGGCAACCCTGCTATCTCGCGTTTGCGGCATTTTGCGAACCCCCAACAATTTTGTAACAAAGTCAGTTTGAAATAAGCAAGCAAAGCGTATGGTTGGTGGAAGCAGCGGGCCATATGTAAGCGTCTAAAAGTGATCTTGTGTTATTTTTTTTTTCGTGTTTCTTCAGAGTTTTTGAAGTGTTGAAGCCGCGTCGTTGCGGTGTTTCGGTTTCGACAACGACGAGTTTTGTTATTGAAACTTTTTCGAACATAGCAGTGCGACTTTTATTGCTATTGTTTTGTTTTTCGCTGTGCATTTTATATGCATACAATTTATTTTGTTGAATTGTTTTTTTTTTTTAATTTTTTTTTTTTTTTTTGTTCGTTTAATTGCGCGCTGCTTGCATTTACATGCATAAATGTGTGACTGTGTGCGGTGTGTTGTTAGTGCGCGTGTTTGCATGAGCGCGGGCATTTTTGAAGCGTGAACATCACTTGGTCAGTCGTCGTCAGTCGGTTTTAGCACGGCAACAATGTCCGGCAGACAGACTCAAAAAGGATCACATGCGATCAAGCTTTAAATTGAATTTAGTCAAAAGTAAAGAAAAAAAAAACACACACATACGCACGATCGCACGCAGATTTAGAGCAAAAGGAATCGGGAAGCGGAGCAGAGCAGAGAGAAGCTGCAAATACGAATTGTGCTCAAAAAAAAAGCACAAAAACAAAGCCTGCCTTTGCCGCTGTTTTTGTCACGCTGCCTTTGCCTACTTTTGCTTGCGCAGCTACAAATTACACGCACATAGAGGGCACTCGCACACTTGCAAGTACGGTCACACACACAAGTACGGTCACACTTGTGCACAAATACATAGCGCCGTCTTATCTGTTGCTGCTGCTGCTGCTGTAGAGCGACAAAGACGATAAAAGCAAAGCAAACATACGAACGGTATATACTCTAAAACGCAGGGACTCGCATCGGTTTGAAAGGAACAACGCAACACAAAGCAAAGAGCAGCTCAGCAACACAAAGGCATTAAATAAATCTGCGGCGCGATCTCTGCGGTCTGTGTGTGTATTGTAAAAGAGTCAAAAAAAAAAATTAAATTTTTTCAAATTAAATTGTAACTCGAACGAAAATATCCTTTTTGGCAGCCTGTGAAACGTGCCAACACCAACAACAACAACACACACAAGCACACGCAACAAGTAGCACGTGTTTTCTTACAGTGCACACGCATTAACGTGAACGCTGAATGTTGATAACGTTTTTGAATGCAAATTCAGCTAAAAACATTTATAAATTTTCCAGTGCAAATGTCGGTATAGTAAATACTAACTGTTTACTTTTTTGAATGTCTTCATAGAATAGAAACTATGACTTTCTACAGTAGTTACAACCTAGTGTTCACGTTATTGCGAGCGCACTGTACTATTTATGATTTTGCTATCCAAAATATGCTTACCTCTTATGATTGATCTTCTCTAGCTGTTGTTGAAAGACGCACAAAGTTAATACGCAATAAAACTAAACTTACATATATAATAAAAACACACAAAATTCCAGTACATCAGAAACAAATTCAAAAAAAAAAACAGTCAACTAAGTAAAAGTCAATTCAAATTCAAAGTCAACTGCCTCAATCAGCACAAAAGTTGACAAAAGAATCAAAAAGAATAAAGAAATTATACTCATAGTAATACATGATAATAATAAAAATAATAAAAATAATAATAAGAACTGCCCAGTGAACAAAATTTGAAATACGATCGCGGCCGAGCATTCAGCGGAGCAGCTAAAATAACAAAAACAAAACCAAAACCAAAACAACAAAAGAAACAGTTACCAAAATGTCTGCGACAATTATGCAGAAATCGTCGAATTCGCACTACTTTGAATGCGTCGACATCTTTCCAGCGACCACAGCAGCGGTAAGTTACACACACCAACATAACTTCTGTATCCATACATACATATTGTCCTTTCGAACTGTAAAGTATTGAACAGCGCACAATGGGCGAAAACGCTAAACTAACATAACTTCTGTATCCATACATACATGCATAATGCTTTATTGTCCTTTCGAACTGTAAAGTACTGAACAGCGCACAATGGGCGATAACGCTAAACTAACATAACTTCTGTATCCATACATACATACATACATAATGCTTTATTGTCCTTTCGAACTGTAAAGTATTGAACAGCGCACAATGGGCGAAAACGCTAAACTAACATAACTTCTATATTTAGACATACATAATGCTTTATTGTCCTTTCGAACTGTAAAGTATTGAACAGCGCACAATGGGCGAAAACGAAAACGCTGATTGCATTCCTTAAAAGTTTGCCATAACATTTGACTTGATCAAATCAATTTCGATTTTGTTGACGGTTCAAATTCAAAATTTTTATGAACATTTTTATACTTTTGGTCGTAATTGATACGAATTATATAAAAGAATATGTACAATACATTACAGAAAATAGCTTCTCTTTTGAAACAATTCAGTTATCTTTTGATAACGAGTTGGTTTCAAGGCTAAATTTGACTAGAAAATGTATACCCTTTCGTTCAGATGAAGGCGTATCAAATCATAAGCTAGTTTCGCATAAATGAGCAGCATAAGTAATGGAGCAGCTATAAACACTTAACTATACGAGAACATTAGTGTTGGGTACATCCAATCAAATCAAAAGATATACTTTATTCATTCTTCTTTGAATGAATTGAATTTTGTTGAATTCGAGTTTCGCCTTTTACAGCGATTTTCTATGCTGCCAAAAACTTGGCACATTTAGGCACACATCTTGTGAAGATAGTATGAAAATACCCATTTTTCGACCTATCGTTCTATAAACTGTATGCGAATGCCACTTCTAATAGATATGTTATTATAAAAGTTAGACGCGAGCTTAATAAACAAGAAAATGTTGCACTTTTGACGAAACGTTGAAGCGTTCCACGCTATATGCGTGGATTAGATTGTCCTGTTGTTTGTAATAAATATATCTGTGGTCATATTGAACAGTAGCTTAAGTCGATATAAGGAAATGTTAAGTTACTGCGTTGTGGAGCTTTATAGATATCAATTTAAAAAGGAACGGTGACTTATTATGACTGCTATAAAGTTGTAGAGCGCAATAACTCAAAATTTCCTTTTGCCGACTTAAGCTACTCTTCCATATGACCATAGATATCTAAGTTATCAATTGAAAAAGTAAAAAACTGGCGCAATTTGAAATTTGCATTAAATGCGGCCTAGATCGGCCCACTGTGCAGCGCCACAACTACAAGGGCTGCCCATAGCCAAGGCTCGGCTATGGACACTACTTTACCACTCGCTGCTGCTGTTTGTTTTTTTTTTCGCAAATATTTTTTATCGAATTTGCAATTTTTTTTTAAACTTACTTTAAATAACTTGTTTGCTTTTCAATGCATACATTTCCGTTTCATTACACGTTTGCATTCAACAAGTATACATACATACATACAGGCTTATATATGTATGTATCTGTGTGTGTTGATTTGCTTTTCCAAAAATACGCTGATTCATAATTATTTTGGTTGGTAAACACTCAGAACTTTGCATGAAAAGTGCGAGATAAGACAGAGCGAGAGAGAGGTGTTTTTATTGTTGTTTTTATTAGCTTTGCGTCGCAGTTAATATAAATTTGTGGCCAGGCTGTTTTAGCAGGTGGCAATTTTGCGGTGCATTGTCCAACTGTTTAATTCTGTGCAATGTTACTTGTTTTTGTTGCTTTTGGGGTTTTTTATATTGTCGTAACAACAACAACAGCAACTTCGCCTGCGACGTCAGCAAGCTGTGCGTCGTCGTCGTCGTCGTCTCTATCTCTTGCTCAGCCTCAGTCAGCGTCTCTGATGATTGTCGTCATCTCATCAACAGCATCATTAAAGCTGTTGTTCATATTTTTGTGTGTGTGTGTTTTGCTTGTAAAGCAGGGAGCAGCAGCGGCCGCAACAGCTGTTGTTGTTGCTGCTGTTGCTGTTGATCGGCAACAAATTCGATTAAGTCAGTTCCGGGTTTGGATTTTTGTTTAGTGATTTTTTCCAATATTTTGCTTTTGCTTTCATGCTTTCATGCAAGCAGCTGAGCGAGTAGCAACAACCAGTTGCTGCTGCTCTGCGTTGGCGTTCACTGCTGCTGCTGCTGTTGCATTGTGTAACGTGCAAAGTTTATGTCATTAAGTTGGCAAGTTGCTTGTCCAAAAATTTGCCTACTGAATGCAGCGACACTGCTATAGAGTTCAAGTAGAGCACGCACAATACTGACATCTTCTTCTTCTTCTTAAGTGGCCATAACAACCCGTTATCGGGTTACGGCCTGATGTAAATACATTCTTTCATTGGAATTGTGGCTTTACGTGGTGGGTCCCAATCCCTACGCACAACCCTTTTAAGGCCCACTGGTCTCGAAAGAATCCCGTGTCATTGTTAGTCGCCTCATATGACAATCTTTGACCTACCGGCTAAGGTGGTATTCTCTAACCCGCTCACCACACGGGGGAGCTGACATCGATATGCATTAATCACAGTGGCGCAGAAGGTTGTTGTACGATAAATCAAAAGTTTTGACTTTATTTTTTGTTTATCGACTTCTGTGATTATCCCATAGTGCTTTTTTAATTGATATATTTGTGTAATCGTGCTGCTGGCAGCAATAATTTGGAGTAAACAACTATGAACAATTTTCAGCCGAAAGCGAAAGGGCGAACAATACACACACACACACACACATATATAGAGATCTCTATGTGTGTGTGCGTGTGTGTGTGTGTGTGTGTGTGTGTGTGTGTGTGTGTGTGTGTGTGAGGCAACAACAGCAATTGTAACTGCTGCGCAGCCGCAACAACAGAGCAGAGCAAACAAGCAAAACAACTAAGCGTTACTTATTGCTGTGTGATTGTTGTTGTTGTTGCTTTTGCTGCTGCTGCTGCGCTGCTGTCTTGTGGCCAGCAAACGGACCGGACGGTCACAGTGGCTTCTGTCAGCCGACAAAATTTGCACATATGTTTTGAACGAGAAGCTTTTGCCAATTGGACTATATAACATAGTTTATGCATAAAATGTTTGGCATGCACATTCTACCTACTTCTTCTTCTTAACTGCCCATAAAAACCCATTAACGGGTTTCACGTGGTGGTTCCTACACCCTTCGCACAACCCTACACAAGACCTACTGCTCTCGAAAGATCCCAGTTTCATTGTTAGTCGCCTCATACGACAAGCTTGGACCTGCTGAGGTGGTATTCTCTAACCCGCTCACCACACGGGGTTATTTGTCTCTCGCTTTGGCGTTTTAATAATAGGGCTAATTGTGCCCTAATTATTACTATTACCTATTTTTATTTTAGCACACACAACAATTAAAAGTATATAATTAAATATATAGCTTTATCTGATATTTATTTGTATATGTGACATGCATATTAATTAGTGGCATAAGCTTGAATTATCTTAAACATTATAGCTTGTGTTGACCAGTCAATCAGTAAAAAAGTCTATCGCATAGATAGTGTATCACATGGATAGATTTGAGAAGACATTGTTTGTAAATTTTTTTTAATAAAAAACCATTTTACTAATTGATTTGAAGACATTTTTTAATTTGATAGACAACTCACTCATCGAATTGCCTCAAAATTTGTTCTTTGATCTTATTATCTAAGGAATGTATGTATGTATGTTATATGCTTTTGCGACACGTTTCCCATTAGAGACGACTAGATTTTGTTGCGTGTCAACAAAACGGTCCTCGCTTTTTGCTTTGTGGGATCTGCGGTTACGTGCCTGTAATATCGCTCTGACAAAAGAACTGTATGTAACTTTAATGAATGGTCGCTAAACACTCATTTGCAATTCAGAATTACTACGTAAAATCATACTGATTGAGTGAGGCCTGTAAAGTGGCTAGCTAAGCTGAATTTTTTGGGTATAACTAAAGATGACCTTTTAACCATATATTAAGTTCGAAGCATGCGAAAAAGTCATGGTAATTTGCATTTACAGTTGCAAGCGTTTCTGAGTTATTTACATTTGATCGATATAATTCATTTGAAATGCTATTTAATGAACGTGGATGCACAGTAACAATTTCACTCAAACCTCTAACGCTTTTTGTTTTTATTTATAGTATAATGGAATATATTAAAAAGCGCTTCTAAGTAATTAAACGCATTTATCTTTGTACATTGTGAAATGTTGGAAAAAAAAACCCTATTTGTAACTTAAAAATGTGTAATTGCCTTCAAGGAAACTTGAGCTGAATTTTGTCTTTGAATTTTTGTCGCCTGTGCCGTGCCAGTGGCAGTTGAAGTCAATGCTGAAATTTACTTTTCGCTTAACTCTTTTTTTTTTTTTTACTTTTTATTATACAATTCATGGGAGTTGGTTCGCTGGTTGATCTTGTTGCCTCCCTTGGTGTTGATGTTGGTTTCTTGTGGGAATTCATATCTATACGAAAATAAACCCAAATGCTTAGTTTGTCATATCAAATCATATTACGCTTCAAATTTACACTATCAGCAGACACATATGTATAACGATGCATTGTTGAGGGGCTCGAGCGTTTTGAGTGGTGGCCAAGGGATGAATTAGAGAGGAATTGTGTTGGTGGGACTCACTCACTTACAAAATGCGACGAAGCCTCAACGGCGCGGCGTTGCGACTACTTTTACGAATATAATTCCATTTCCTGCCAAAGCGATAACACAACAAAAGTATGTAAGTGTGTGTATATGTCTCGCCGCCATTGCTAAGGCAGCCGCATTGCCTACCTACTACTGCACATGCTACTTACTTACTACCTACCAAAAGACTTAACCGAGCGGAGCACAACATGCATCACAACCAGGGCTGGATTGTATGTGTAGCATGGGCCGTACAGAATCTGAAGCTGCACTTGGTGACAGACTGTGAATGCTCGACACGAATTCAAAAAATTGAGCAAGTATAGCCTAGCACTCAGAAAGAACCAAAAGCCTTAAGAATCTGCATGAATGTTAATCTGTAGAAATGTGATTTTACGAGTTACGAGCTAGTTCTTCTTAGTTTAGAAAAAGATTCACTTGGCGCAGCTAGTTTCTACGATATAAAAAGAGTTATCGCAGGTCTCCACCACATTGCAGCCGGCGCTTGATTCCACAGCATATTGAATCCAGACCTGTGCATAACACAGTTGCAGCTCCACATACCCTACCCATACATGCATACATATAGTGTGTAGAGTGGCCATGGGTCGACCCGGTCGAACGTCAATTCACTTCATTCCATTCGATTCGTTTTGGATTCGATTAATATGCAGCCCGCATGGACAACGCAAAGTCCAGCCTACCCATCAGTAAGTACGTCAATGCGCCAGTCATTCAGTTCATCAGTTCATCAGTCAATAAGCCAGCCAGGCAGCCTGTCAAATGCGCTACACATGATGCGCACTGAGTACCAAAAGGAGCTCAAGTGTTGGCAACATTTTCTTTAGCAACAATGTTGCTAATCGCTCTGACTTGTGTTCATTACGCGCACTTGCTGTAGTTTTTGCTGCTGTTGTTGTTATTATTGTAAATTAGTTTTTGCTAAATTACAAAAACTTAGTATATACAATGTCATATGTGTAATATAAAAATTATTTGCGTGCTCTTTGGAAGTGAGTGTTGTTGCTGCTAGTTTGCCAGCTACTGACTGACGCTGCTTATTATTTGTATTATTATTGTAGGTTATCGTTCAGTAGTTACAAAAAAAAAAAAAAAAAAAAAAAAAAAATAAAAATAAAAAATATTAAAAAAAAGAACCTAAAGAATAAACGAAAATGAACACACATGTACATGTGCATGAGTCCGCTGCTATCAATGTGTGAGTGTGCGTGCACTCTGCCTTTGTGCGACGGCGACGACGCTCACACACACACACACATGCACACACACACACACACACATGCACACACACACACACACACACACACACACACTCGCTTACACGCTTGCTATCTCCCACACCAGTCAGCCGCCAGTCAGCGAGCAATGAGCAACGATACGGGGCAAAGTAACTGGTGCTCCCGCTTTGCTTAAAACTCTTCACCCTCCCGCACTCTTCGCTGCTGCCGTCGCTGCTGCTGCTGCTGCTGCTGTGCCTTCTTCTTCTTCTTTACTCTTCATATCTTGCCTTTTGCCTCCTCTCGTTCATCGCTGTCGCTGTCGTTGTCGCTGCTCAACGCACAACGTTCAGTTCATTTGTGTGTATGTGTGTGTGTGTGTGTGTGTGTGTGTGTGGAGCAAGCAACGCTCTCGGGGGGTTCATTGTTGTTGCTTGGTCGGTCGATCGGTCTGTCTGTCTGCCTGCCTGTCCGTCTGTCAGATTGTCGGTTTGCTTTGCTTGCTAACAGCACTTTATTCTATTGTCATTGCTGTTGCTGTTGTTGTTGTTGTAATCTTAAAATTGTCTTCATATGAGGCGGCAACTGTTGCTGTTCTTCTTCTTCTTTTTTTGCCATTGTTGTTGCTTTTGTTGTGTTGCCTGGCTAATGGTCTCTCAATTGAGTGCCAAAGTACATAAATTTCTGTTGTGGGGGTCTTATGGCAAGTTGTTTTTGTTTTTGTTGTGTGTGTTGTGTTGTAGTTGTGCGACGGTTGGGGGGCGGTGGGCGGGTGTTGGCATTCATTTATAGTTGTACGTACTTAATGTATTGTAGCAATAACAACAACAACAACAACAACAAATATGTAGAAATGAATCCACACACAACAAACACAAGTTGACCAATCTCTTTCGATTGTATTGATCATTGACATTTCATAGATAAGATAGATATAGAATTATGGCTTGGAAAATATTATAGAAATAGATGGATCCAACGTTAATTGGCTTGTGTTTAAGTCTGGCAATATGTTCAATATAAACCAGTTCCAAAAAAAAAAACTAAAGTGCAGACTTTGTAACGCGAACTACTGATAGCCCAAATTCAGCGAAAAATACACAACAATCTTGACTCTTTGTGTTTTATAAATGAAAACTGACAACTAAAACGAAAGGAATTATTAAAAATGAACTAAATAGTGTCGTCTTCCATTTCGCTCCCAAACACAGAACTGCTTTGCTTTGTCTTTTACACTCAGAAAAATATGTATCAATCTATGTGCGTACATCTTCATAGTGTTAGGGCACTTGGAGTTCGTTTAAATGGTGACAGACGCTCACATTACTTGGAAGTTATGTATAAATTTTCCAATGCGAATGTCGTTAGTTAATTTATACACTTTTTGTATTTTCTGGGCTTAGTATTTGCGTGATTGCCATTTCTGTTCAATTACTTTATATATTTGTTTATCATTTACAGTTGACATTAAGCGGTTTTCACGTTTTCGCGAGCGCACTCTACTTTATTTCTATATGTCTACATAAAATAATGCTCTTTCAATCGAATTTCAGGGCGTCACTATGCAAGAAATCCCTTTCTAATGAAAGAAACACCAATTATAACAAACAACTTAATTTTACTTCTTGAAAGTCATAGCTAATTTCAAGCAGTCTTTTACATATATTTTGCTCCCTTTTTACACTTTTAATACTTGGGATTCAACAAGCCTTTGTGTCGACTTACGAATTCATGCGTCTTAAACCTGACACGTCATCCTTTTTTTTTCTGTACACTTACATCATCGCGGTCATTTTGACAAAGGATGACGTTCTAGGGTTAAAATGAATTCTGTCAGTTCTGTGTGTTTTAAAGAGCGATTTTAATTCGTTGTTCAATTTTGTTCAAAATTGCCCATTGATATGCAATTCTATTGAGATTTCGGCGTTTTTATAACGCAAAACTCTTTGTCGCTTGTAAAATGCATTAAGTTCAAGTTGTGCACAGTTTTTGGCTGAAATAATGAGAATGAGTCACTGTATGTTCCGTGTGCATTGCTCAAAATGTAGACAAATAAACGTAAATTTATTTAACACATCTAATTTGTACTATATTGTCAGCACAGAGCAACGCATTTATTTCTTATGACAGCTTTATGAGCTAGTTCTTTGATGCTGCGTAAATTAGTGGTGTAAATCCAGACTAAAACAGAGTCCATCGACATTGGACATCGATGTAGGTCGATGCATCGGACTAAAAACATCGATGCATCGATGGTTTTACAAATTTAGCTTTTTATTATAGAAGAAACTTCGTTATGTAATACGAAATATGTGAAACTAAAGCTATGTAAACATAAGAAGATATCTAGATACTATATAACACAGTTCAATGAATCTGCGACTTAATTATGTCAACATAAATGTTTTGATAGCCGTCTCCTTAGCAGTCTATTTCGCTGAGAGTTTGGTCTTTGAATAAACTTTGAGATGACAGTCTGCAAACAATATTACTTACTTTGGCATGATCTTGGTGAAATGTTCGATGGTTTCAAAAACATCGATGCATCGTATGTTCGAGCATCGATGTGTTTTTTCGACCGTGTGGTGAGCGGGTTAGAGAATAGCACCTCAGCAGGTCAAAGCTTTTCGTATGAGGCGACTAAGAATGACACTGGGTTCTTTCGAGACCAGTCGAGCCATCCCAGGCCTTAAAAGGGTTGTGCGTAGGGTTTGGGACCCAACACGTAAAACCACAATTCCAATGAAAGAATGTATTTACATCAGACCGTAACCCGATAACAGGTTGTTATGGCCAGTTACGAAAGAAGAAGATGTGTTTTTTTTTATACAGCTAGCGTAAATAGTGGTAATTCTTTTGAAAATGATTGAATTGCAACTGATGGGGAACTCTAAGAAGTTTGCAGCCCCTGTTCCAAAACTTCGTAGGCTATTTTTTCATAGCTCTTCAAGAGCTATACGTATGATACATACTATACAATAATAATAACATATTAATGATGATTATAATGCAGGCATTTGTCTGGTTGCTTGTTCGAACGTTTGACACGCTTTTCTTTTATACGGGCTGCAAGCCAGCGAACCCCCCTAAGCAACAACAACAACAACAAAATAAAAACCAAAAGTGCTGCAACATTTTTGGCAACTACAACAACAACAACAACAACTGCACAACTCTCGATTACAAAGCGGTTTTTGGGTAGCGGCAGCGGTTCAGCTTAGCCAAGCTGAGTCGAATCAGTGTCTTGGCGTTTGCTTTGTTCATTCGTTCATTCGTTCGTTCATTCGTTTATTCAGCGTTCGACGCCGTCGGCGTTGCCAATCCAATCCAATCGAATCTATTATATAATGAAGCCGCGACTGCGCCGTCGACTAGCGACCGACAGCGGCGTTAGTAGATTTCCATTCACTGTCGCTTTTTTTTTATTGCTGGTTTCTTTTCATGGTGTGTGTGTGTGTGTGCGAGTGTGTGTGTGTGTGTGTGTGTATGTGTGTGTGTTGCTGTTTTGTTTTTGTCTTTGCTTTTGCTTTGCGCCTTTGCGCTTTGATTCAACTGTTCCAACTGGTTTTACAGGACGAGCGAGAGACAACGATGATAGCAGCGGCGAGATAGTGTGTGGCAATAGCACACACGAAATACACATGTGCAAAGTGCGTGTATAGAACCGTGTGCTCTACCCTGTCCCATGTATTATACCCGCCGCTACCCCGATCTCAGTCACAACTCTCGCCCAGACCCTGATCCAATATTGACAATCATTTTGTTTGCCGCTCACGAACAAAATAACGAATGAGCTGAACGTACGAGGAGAACCAAGTACCAAGCAACCCAACAACCACGTGTTCAACATATTCTCAACATGTTGCTCCGCGCTCGCTGCGTTCTGAGTTTGCCGTCTTGCCTGTGTTTGACTCTGGGACATGGACTGCTGGGACTGGGCCTGTGCCAGGGCCCTGGGATCTGCTGCCTGCCTGCCTGCTTGGTTTGGTACGGTTCGCCTGTTTACTTGTTGCTTTTATTGTTTGCTTGTGCCTGTGTTTGTGTACGGTTTCGGGTTATCAAGTCGTCGTCCGACAGACACCATATATTGGCACAGTGGTGTGGAGCAGCAGAGAACCGAAAAATCATAAAAAAAAAACATAACACAAAAATATAAGAAAAAAAAAACAACAAATGCTCGAGTCAGGTAGCCAGCAAAACATAATATGTACATATGTATAATATACAACATATGTGTGTATATACATATAAGTAAAGAGTATATAAATCTTGAGTTTTAGTCAGTCAATCAGCGGTTTCCTTCGTCCGCTAGCATTAGAGTTCCTAAGCTAATTTGTATGTTATATTTATGCAATTTTCAAGCATTTCAAAAATTTTCATTTCCTATTCTAATAAAATATGGTACAGTGCATTTAAGAGCAAGAAAATATGCAAAGCATGAAACAGGCAACAATTTCTTGAAAACCCATAAAGGAAAATATTTCATGTTTTTCGTTTCGTTACGATTGAATGGGATTTTTATGGGAATGCCTGTTTACATTTGCATAAACTTCGTGCATCCTTTAGTCGCTTGCACTGCTCACTGAATTTCAACTATTCCAAATATATGTAATACCGTATTGTTTCTTCATATGCGAATGAGCTAGCATTTTCGAAACAACACATTTGAATGTCTAAATTTTCTGAAAAAAAAGCCGAAGAAACTTGGGCAAGCCGTTACTCTCTAATACTATGCATTGCTGTCTCCTTTAAGCCATATTTCCTGGAACGATAAGCTGTACTAGGTTTTAAAAGACTAACAACTTTGAAGTAGTACGTTTTTATTGTTGGTTTGAATGTAAAGTTAGGCACTTATAGTTTTTGATATTATAAGAGGTTTTATCATGAAACTATGACTAGAACTAACGACCTAATTTGACTTTAGATAATAATAGGTCGGTGTAGGAGATGTTGAAATGTTTGATGGTTTTAAAAACATCGATGTTTTGATGATGCAATGTAGGTACGGGAACATCGGAAAACTACAGGTCATTGATGTATTTTTTACAAAGTAAAGATTATTGTTTCCCATCGAAGAGTCGATTGCCTATGAAGATCGATGGCTTAGAAACTTTTGTTAGGCGGCGTTATGATAAGCCAAAAAAAATTAGATCAATGCTAGACGTACAGGTTTCAAACTTTTTTCACACGATTGTGGGTTTCGTTTTAGCCCTCAGTGTATGATTTTGTGATCATGATCTCATCATGAGCTTAAAATAATTTCACTAACAACACTTAAGATAATAATACGACGGTGATCTCGATGACTTTTAAAACAACGTTGCATCTTATGTACGAGAACATCGGAAAACATTGACACCGCTAGTCAAGATGAACACTGCTAGTTCTGGTTCCAGTTCCAGTTTAAAATGCAACAACTGTCTTTCTCAAGTAGACAAGTTGTATGTGGTTCATATTTTTATGCATGCTGTGTGTGTGTCTGTTTTCTTTGGTGTTTTTTTTTATTTTTTTAGTTTTACTGTTTGCTACAGTTTTCAGTTATGCTTATCGCAACAGCAACAAAAAAAAAAACGACAAGCAAAAGATTATTATTATACGAACTAACTAACCCAATAATATTCTTATCGACTTAAATCAGACACACACACATGTAAGCATGTAAGCGTATGTGCGTATGTGGAGCGTTTAAAAAAAAAGTCAGCAAGGGGTCGGTTCAGACGTGTGATGCGAGCTACAAAACTGACAAACGGACATTTTATTTATTTTAATTTGTTTTTTATACCCTGTTTTTTTTTTCTTTAAAATTGTTGTTGCTGTTGTTTATACCCTGTACACAAAGTGTAAAAGGGCTCCATTGAGTCAATCAACTCGAAACTCCTCAGAGATGTGCGTTGTGTTAATGTGCATCTATGTTCCAAAAATGATCGAGTTCGGATAAATACATCAAAAGTTATAGTCAAAAATATGCTAATTTCACCCCCCCACGCCTATAAACTGCTTTAAAATGCCACTACATGTAGATATGGATACATGTGAGCTAGAGTTACAAAATTTGGTGTGGAGACTCGTGTGAGCCAAATCATTAAAACTGTAGCAACCTTCACCCGCAATTTACCTTAATTACTGCCACACCCCACCATATATTGATTTGAGAATCGCCACAGACATTTATAGATGTATTTTTGATCTATGCTACAAAATTCAAAGACATTGACCTAAGAATACTGGAGGTATGTGCATAAAAGTAATTTTTGCCCCCACTTACCAATAGGAAAACTGGTCAATTTGAACTTCCCAATAGGAAAATGTTTACAGCAACAACGATTACAACGATCTTATGAAAGGAGATTTAAAAGTGGATAATTCCGTTACCATTTTAGCGTAATTAGTGTTTAAAAAAAGGGTACAGGGTATTCCACTGTCGGGCACTGTCCCGACTGTCTGCATCAAATTTTTTTTTATTCTTCAACATTGTTTTCGTTGTCTTTATTTTTTTTATATATATATATATTTTTTTTTTTTATTTTGTTTACGTGCTTGTTTGCCCCTTAGCACATACATACAAGAGACAGACACAAGCAGAGTATAAGACAAACACTTACAGGGACAGGGTGTGCCGCATTTATGGCACTATGTTATAGTTTTGCAGCTACACCCTGTATACAAAACCAACAACCATGTGCCTGATATGCACACACAAACAAACAAACTTCTACTATAAGTACACGTAATATATATATATATATGTACATACAATCATATACATAAGTACATTGTATATACACGCGTTGTGCTTGTTGGCACAGCAACAACAACAACAACAACAGCGACAAAAGCCAGCTGATAAGCGAAGAACTTTTTGTTATTGATATAGAGTAGCAACTACAACAACAACAACAACTACAACTACGAACTGAGCGTTTTGGCTTTCAAAGGCAACGCACATGGCATACATATATATATGTACATATCAATTGGGTTACATGCGAAGATTTTGAAATGTTTGATGCCCTTCTCAAAACCCTTTATACACTATACAGAGAGCATATATACAACTATGTAACACTCGTCGTCTCTCTTTCTGCCTCACTCACTCTAAGCTCAGCTCAGCCATGGCTCTGCTTCTGTGCACCTCCTAACCATTGGCCAATCCCAACACATGCCATAAAACTGTCTTAACTTGATAAGATTTTGTTTTTTTTTTTGGTTTGGTTTGGTTTTGACAGCTCTGCCGCCGCTTTGAAACTGATTAGGAAACGCAGAGAGCATTAGGTACCCTCAATACGTCGCCTCTACAAATGAGCAGGGGTTTTGGTCAAGCAGTTCCCAAAATGTTTTTTTATAGATATTGCTTAAAAAATGAACTTAAAACATGATTTTAGACTTTAACTTACGTATTCGTATTCGCAGTCTTGAAAAGCAAATCTGTTGATTTTGTCGCTGAGACACTTTATTTGTAACGTTTTTCATATTATCTGTTGGCAAAAAGTTTTCCATCGAACTGATAAGCTAGTAGTTGTGCCAAGAGAATTTCACTAGGCTTATCTATGAGTAGTATATGTATATAAAGAAATATAATTATTATTATTGAAATAGAGGTTACTGCACTGATACAAAATATCAAAATATATAAGGTACACCCCCGGCCCAAGTTTTGGTACTTAACGTATTACAACACAACAAAAATCATTTAGCTTTATATGTTTCGATCTGATTCGGGCATACTTAATGTTCCATAACGACGTTTTAACGAGCTACGGCCTAATGTAAAGCAATACTCCAGTCGCTTCTGCTTTGCGCGCGCCTTCTCCACTCTGGTGATACCAAAGGTAGCTAGTGGGCACCTGCCTAGTGCTTCCAACAGAGACCTGGTCTGCCCCTTCGTCGCCTTTCTGCAGAAGGCCTTTCCCGCAGTAGCTTCTTCAGCCATACTTACAACATGACCTAGCCAGCGGAGCCGCTAAATTTGAATACGCTTGACTATGTCAATGTCGTCGTAAAGCTCATAGAGTTCGTCGTTAAATCGGGTGCGTTAGTCGTTGCTATCGCTTTTTGTCTTTGTTTCTACATGGACTCCCATGATCCTGGTTAAGGAAGGGTTAAGAGAGGTTCTATTAAACAACTTCATGACCAACCAGTCAAAAAACTAAACAGTCGAGCTAGAATAATAGCATATGATATTAAGGCACCTTTTACACGAAGCGAGATTTTCAAGCGAAGATGTGTGATTTGTATCTCACGAAAAACAACATTGTGTACAATGTATTTTGTTGTTGTTTTTTGTTATACTCAACTCAATTTTTACCTGACTAAAACGCAACATATTCAGATGAAACTTATATTCTGCAAACCGCAAGCATTTTATCTTTCGAATGTTATAGGTTTCAGCTAAAAAAGTAAAATAAAATTTTTGCTTAGCGTATTTATACATATATAGACTATTAGTCGCTTTGTCGTCGACATTCGTCGACTTAATAACAGCTGATTATGAAGTTTGTGTGTACAATATTTATTGTTGTTGTTTTTTTTCTAACGTATACAGTACACTTTTTTCTTCAAATCATTTTTACCTGTCTAAAACGCAAAGTATCCACGTGAAACAATTATTCGGCAAACCGCCGTCATTTTATCTTTCGAATGGTTGCGTTATTATGCAGCAATCGGTAAGCGACTGGAAAGCATTTTTCATCTTGATTCTCTTGATTTTGACTACTTCTTCACTGTTTACGAAGTGTACGAAACAAACAGAGGCAGAGATGCAAATGCAGACAGTTCTAAGATGTTATCCCGATTCTTTAGCTATTCAAGCGATTTTGATCGTCATACTCGGGTGTGTGCCTAAAATCTCTTTCAACCCAATTGCAAACCAAAGCAATTTTTCGGTATGCCAGATTTCTTTTTATACCGAATTTCAATCAAAAATCCATTCGTCAATGTGACAGAACTATCATTGGGAGCAAGGAAATTCTAGTAAGTAAGCATCTTAACGACGGAAAATTCAAATGAAACTTTCGGCAAAACCGTCTAAAGATATCTGGCACACCCCTAACCTATCTAGATAAATGTAAAAACTAGCTAAGTGAACTGTAAACATCTCAGCAAAATCGGTTTCGATGAGTTAGGAATCGTTACGCACATATGCACGATTTGTTAACAAGCACAGATAGTTTCTATCCAAAAGTGGATATAGATATTTCCAAAAATACTCAATTCTTCATTGCAGCTTAGGTGACTGAAGGTCTACACTTTAATAATAATTCGGAAAACATATAAGCGCACAAATTCGAAAACAGATGCCTCGATTATTTATTTATTTTTAAGTTTTTACATATTTTCGTATATATTACGCAAAATACTTAATATGCTCATACCTAATAGACGTATCGTGAACACCCTAATTGTATTTATGCAAACAGCGTAACTCTTTTATCTAATACGATCCATTTTCTTCAAGACTTACGTTGGCTCTATTGTGAGCTTAATCGCTTTGCCCTTCGATAGCTAAAGAGTTTTTATATCATAATGATATGTACATTTATGCCATACACATATGTAAAACTGTTTCATATTATGATAGTCTCTGCACAGATCTAAGCTGAACATGCATATCAACAACAAAAACTCTACAAACTTTGCGACAAAGTTAGATATGTATGTATGTCTATTTACCCATAGTAACTGCTTGACCTTTGGTAAACGCTACTTTAAAGAGTTTGCACATAAGTGCATATACATATATGTATGTATACATATTTATTTGTATATGTATTTGTCAGTTTTACCAATTTGGCCATTAACTACAGTGTTTCATAATAGTTTTCAACCGAAATGGCAAACAATAAAAGTTTGCAAACACAATTGACCAAATGAAAAAACCAATAAAGTTTGCTGTTTTATTTTGTTTATAGAGTTGTGAAATGTAAGTAGGCGCAAGTTAGGGGCGTGACAGTTCCCCAGTCGCGTCTGTTTTTCTGTATGAACAGCTAGTTCGTGAACATTCATAAGTTTTGTGCGAAGTTTGTCGAGTCATGCTGATAGCTCACAGTTAAGCAGCCTGTTATTGTGCATCAAAATCGGTTGAGAACTTTAAAATATCGTATAAAGGCAATAATGTATAGTACTATGGTACATTCAGACCGCTTCTCTTGTAAAAAGCAACAGAATGACACTCATGTGAGACTAATAAATAAAATATGGACCTTGTGCCAACAAAACGAACTCTTCAATTTGCCTTGATCCATGTAAAACTCGGGATAATAGAGTAGTGTTCGAACCCGTATGTTCGTTTACTTTTGCGGATAATGAAACGCATTTTTTCACTTCGAATTGAACCTTAAAGCGCAACGCTTTTTTTCGAAAAAGTGGTTTGGTTTAAGTAAAACTTTCAATTTACCTAGGGTACTTGCAGACCCGTAGAGGCGAAAATTATGCGTTTCTTTCTATTAAGAGTACTCTCACTTTCTATTTCGAGGCAGAGAACTACGAACTGAGAACTGAGCGAACCAACATTGTGAACGTCGTACAGTGGAAGCAATCTGACTTCTTATCGACAAAAAATTATAGCTTTCGAAGAAGTTCATATTTCCAAAGCTTAAAAAGGCATAAAATAGACAAATCCCTAAGCTTCTGCGATATAATGCGATAAAAGTGAAACACACTCACACCAACAACACACTGTTAAGCAACTACTAAGAGAAGAGAAAATATTTAGACAGACCACAAACTAGATAAGTGCTCCAGTCCTCAGGCAGGCCAAACAACTACTCGGCTCCTAAAATTTAACTAGATTCAAGAAACGATCATAATTGGTATAAAATGCTGTTAAGATGCTTACAGGTATCTACTAATCTGACTTGAATCAGGGGTGTGCTGGAAATCGCTGGACGGTTTTTCCTAAAGTTTCATTATAATTTTTTTTTGGCAAATCGCATGATCATAAGGTTTCTTAATGGGTTCCCACGATCTCAGATACAAAATCAACTTAAAATGAAAGAGTTGAAAGAGATTTTTGGCACACCTCTGAATGATAGACTTTTAGGCACAGTATGTCACGATGATCTACCTGGAATGCTATAGTGATTCGGCAGACCACAAATGTGAGCTGTTTTGTAAAGCCAACAACTCGAACGCGCAAAGAGGAAGTCGGCTTCCGACTGCAATATTGTATTATTCATATATTTCTTGAAGCAATGAACAAAAATAATCTTTTAATGATGACGTCATTACTACACTTGCCAACACTCCTACCATGTAATCAAACATAAAAAGTTTGGTAACCCCCTCGCTTCTATGTGTGATGCCGTATAGAAGCGCGTTGGCAGAATGAGCATACCTTAATAAATATACCCTGGTTTCGCAGCAACTGCATGCAGAGGGAGGGAGAGGGAGGGCAAAGGGAGGCTTCAAGATGAAGCCAAGTAAACCAAGATTTTTCTGACTCTTTAGTGCTGAGCATCTTGCGGTAACATAACTGTCTTTGTAGGAAGAGGAAGAGGAGCAGCAGGAGAAAGAAGAAGAAGAAGAAGCAGCAGGAGCAGGAGAAAGAAGAAGAAGAAGCAGCAACAGAGTGTGAATAGTTATATTTGATTAATTTGATTAATTTTATTCCTATTTTATATTTTATAACTGGTCGGCTTTAAGTTTTAAACCCTTTGCGGAAAGTTGCTTTGGCGGATTTCTTCTTCAAGTTGTTGTTGTGCTCTGAATTTAGCAAGGCCAAGTTGTTGTTGTTGTTGTTGTAGCTGCTTAATGTTGTGAAGTTTTCTTTTATTGTATTTTATTATGTATACATTTAAAGTTGCTGTTAGTTTTTGTTATGTGTGTTTTCTTATTTAAGTTTTTTTTTTTTAACTTTTATTTTTTATTATTTATTTTTGAGCCGGTTCGGCAACGACGCACGCGAAAGAGGAAGCCAAGTCGAAGTTGTAGTAATTTTTGTTGTTTCATTTCGACGTCGTCGTCGATTGGCAATGAAACGAAACTGGCACGACGCGACGTCGCAGCAGCAGCAGCGGCAGCAGCGTAGCGCCCTCTCAGCATGGCGCACGCATGCGTCGCTGTATCTCTTGGCGTGCGTGCGTCTTTGTCTATGTGTGTGTGTGTGTGTGTGAGTTTGCGCTTACCAAATATTAACAACGATGACGACGTAGACGCTGACGCCGACGCTGACGTTGACGACGTCGCTGGCGAACAATGAAAACGACACGAAATGTGAAATGTTCAAATCGACCTAGACCTCAATCGATGGGCCAGTTGGATGGTTGGTTGGTTGGTTGGCTTTTGCTTGGTAACTTGGCTACTTGCGTCTGAGCCAAGTCAAGTTGGTCAGTCAGTCAGACAGACAGACAGACAGCCAGCCTTTGGCAACATTATGTAAATTATATATAACATGTCTTTATTTATTGTTGTTGCTGCTGTTGTTGTGCTTGGGTTTTTCTTCATTTTCGTCAGAGTCGAAACTTAATGACAACTCATCGTCGCAGTCGCAGTCGCTGTCGACGTCGGCGCAGTGCCTGCTGCTGCGGCTGCTATTTAATTTCGCCGTCATTGAACATTAAAAATTGCGAAACAAAAAGTTATTGCTACCTTGGCAACTTCCAAACAGCAGTTTTCAGTCACAATCTCAGCCTCAGTCTCAGTCCTGCAGCACACCGCTCTTTTCTCTTTCTTCAGAAAAAAAAAAATACCTTCAATTAGTAGCTCAAAACAGCTGTTATTTAGCTATTGACTAACTTAGGCCAGGCTATGGCATGATTAACTTGTAATTTGTGGCTTAAGTACAACATTTAATTGCTGCGTTTTAGCCAACTCTAATTGTTAATTGAAATCACCCGTTTCTGATTCACATTTCTAATGTAAGATGTGCCATACTCTGCAATAACTCACTTTGATTACACATTTAGCCAACTGCTTCATCAGAGTTGTTGGAATTTTGTAAGTGCAAGCTGTTTTGGAAAAGGGCGGAAGTCTCAGCCTTCTCAGAAGCTCACATAGCGTTTCAGGCAAAGTAAACATCTATAGCTATAACCACACAGCTATCAAAACATTAACCTCAATATCAGATCTCTACACGAGATGGTTTAGCAGTACGTTCTCAGCCTGATATAGGTCCCGGAACACCGGCACATAGAATGCAACAACAAATGTACTACTGCTCCCTTACTACCTGTGAAAGAGTCTATAGGCATCCCTATGGCGAACTTTAAGCTGAAAATACATGCATTTTTTCAAACTTAAAGTGGCAAAACGAGCCAAATTGTCGTACTGCTCGACAAAAGAACAGCTGTGCCCTGCTCCCTCAGCACGGAGAGATGCTCAGTCGTTGTAAGAGCCAAACTACTGGACACTGGCTAGCTGTTGTGCATGGAGCTAGGCTTCTTGTCCCGCACAATGATCAGTGCTCATGTCAAGCCCGCTGCAAACAACGTCCTAAGTACCTGGGTAGGCACTTGCTCGACAGTCTGTCGGAGCTGTCCAAAGTCAGCCGCAAACGCATAGCGGAGCTCCCTATAAGCATGTAAGCAGAAAAGAAAATATATTCTACGGTCTGACAACGAGCCGATTATCGGCCTAAGTGTGCTAGGTAGAAATCCAGCAGCCGTTTTAACCTAAGCTAACCTCAGTTGTTTTGGAGACTCGCAACAATCCTGTAATTTACATACATTTGATGGAAATCCTAGGTTGCTTTTCAAAAAACTACATGATTATTAGCAGCACTACAAATCGTAGACGTTAGCTTTTGCAGCTTGTTGTTTTAAGAGCATCTTGCAAAAGCAAATGTCAAAGTCGCGATAAGGCAAATTATAACTTTTAGTTTAGGTTTTGAAGCAAGTTTTGCTAAAAAGCATTTATGCTTGATTTCAAATTGAAATCAAATCTTTCCACAAACGAGCGAGTGTTTCAAGCATTCCGAAAATCCGAGAGCATTAAAATGTATGAATTTCTGGCTATGGAAAGTTTGTGTCGCCCAAGATGTTGTAGCTTTTGTTGTAAGTCTTTGTCCACGTTGTTGTTGCTGTTGTTGTTGCTGTTCTAGTTTTAGTTATTGATCGTACTGAAATTAAAATGCATTTGTCGCCAGAAGTTTTGCAAGTTTGACTCTGCTTCTGTCCGTCAGTCACGTCACGTCACGTCAGTTTGTTGCGGCACGTTACATTTCATGCATATATACTATAGCGTATATACATATATGTATGTATGTCGCTTTTATCAGGCTTTGTGTTTTTGAGTGCATTGATTAGTGTGGCGGCTACAGTGATGACTTAGAGAGGGTGAAACAGTCAGTAAGTCAGTCAGTCAGAAAATGTGATTTCGATTTTGAAGGCAACAACAACAACAACAACTGCGAAGAATTAGCAAGCAGCTTGGATAGAGCTCGGACAGACCCAAACGAGGCGTGTTACAATTCCATAAAACACACACTCACTCACAAACTCACTAGGAAAGCATGTAAACATGACATTTGTAGTCCAGTATTTTGCAGCAACCTCCCCAACCCCAAAAACATTCCCCCCCAAAACCATGTGATAATTTACAAGTCAAATTTACTTTGATTTGCCCTGCGTCAAATCACATAAGCAAGCAAGCAAGCTTATTTATATATATATATATAGAGTAGCGTAGAGCTCTATGTATCCGACTCTGGAACGGGTGTTACAATTGCAAGTCAATTTTATTGCTGGGTTTAGTATACATTTTCAAACGAATAGCTTATTCTTCTGGTAGAATCAAGATCTTTTTTTATGTATAAAAACGGAGTAGCTTTTAAAGTTGCGCTACTCCGAATTGTAAGACGTAGTTTATACGCCTTTTCTTAAGCAGTTTTTCAATTGACTATTTACGTAAGATTGGAGCTGTTTCAAAAGCAGGACTTCAAAATGAATTCATTTGGTTTATTTTCAGCCTTCTATAAGTGACGAACAATCTTTCTGGAACTCATAAGTATACAGTTCATAGAACAGTATTTTTTTCCCCCTTTTTGTTAAACGGTTGCAATTGAAAACATGCATTATGCAAGAGTAACAGGCGATTTGAAACCTACTGCAATTCTTTTGATAAACTGATAAATTTTTGATAATTAAACTCTTGCACTTTGGCAATACAGTTCATAATAGTAGTTACACTTTGAAGAGCGGCACAAGTGTTTCGTAAGAAGTTTCCCAGTCTTAGTGGTGTTTTTTTTTCTTAGTTCTTCATCAGTGAAATAAAAGTTGCTTTAAAAGTTTTTAAATCTTTTGCCTAAAGCGAGGCTACAACAGATCTATGTTTTTTATTTTACAAACCGATTTACCTACATTGTTAAGGCTTTCGTATTTATTTACGAAATTAAGATTGTTCAAAAATTGCAGCATTATTATATTTATTAGTCTATGAATTTCAAAGTTCTAGGTATCCTGGTTCGTCCTATTTTGGAAAACTAAGGATACCGCCCAGGACCAAGATTGACTTTGAAAAATTCTTTAGGAACAGCTAACACTTTTCGATCATAAATTGTATCTAGTAACCTTCCCTTTTTGAACAGTTTAGAAGCTTTTTTTTTTCAACGGCACGTGAAATCACAAAAAAAACATCACCCACACTCGAAAGTGTCTAAGAAATCCATAAGATGCTATTTAGCATGAAAATTCAGTACGAAAAATGTCATGATTTTGGAATCAAGTTTCAAAAAGTTTAACTGGCTTGTCTCAGGCGCACACACACACAAGCACACAAGTCATTTGTGTACACAAGACCTTTCGCCAGTTTTTTATCATCAAAGTGATCCTGAAAAAACATGAGCGAATAGAAAATGTTTTTGGTTGCATTGGTTTTTAACGTCCCTCTATTTATAGTGTCCTGCAATAAACAGTTTTTCGCAGACACGCTGCAAAGCTGGACGGTTATTAGCGAACTCTGAGTAAAACCAAAAAAATTTGCTCAAAACTGCCTAAGCGAATTCACAAAACCGCAACTAATGCAACTATTTAACCCTAGAAGGTCATCCTTCGTCAAAATGACTACACGCACCGTAAGACGTTAGTGCACGAAAGAAAAGCATGACGTTCCAGGGTTAAAATCGAACTTGGCGAATATAATTCAAAAATCGTTGTACATGTGAATCTTCTTGCCGAAAGGCGTGGGAAATTAGTTGCATGAAAAGTTTTAGCATAAAGTTGTTCCAAATTGTTTAAAACAAAAAAACCCAAATTGAGGTCATATTGAAGAGTAGCTTAAGTCGAAATAAGAAAATGTTGAGTTATTACGTACTGTAGAACTGACTTTATAGAAGTCATTACAAATCACCATTCCTTTTTTAAGTTTCTTGCAGATGTAATGTACTAGTTTTAAAAATGAAATGGTGACTTGTTATGACGCGTATAAGGTTCAAAAACTCAACATTTCCTTATGTCGACTTAAGCTACTAATCCCTGCCATATGACCACAGATATGTATAGAGACGATTATGCCTCTTACTAAAATTATCGCTTGGGCAGCAATGGGTTAATGTGCTTCTCTACGAAAGTATTTTACTACTAAAGTAATGCAATTGTCGTGGCACAGATAAAGACGCTGCTGCAGCTGTTGTTTCATCATTGATAACACAAATGAGAGAAAATTTCGGTTCAGATAACGCCAAATGCCAGAGTTCTTATTTAGCCCCTGAGTTCAGTCATTATCAAATCAACTCTTGATTATGATGTCAAAAGGCATGCGCAACATGTAGTTGTTTAGTAATTTCTTTCTAATCTTAAGACTATGCTTATTCCTAGTTTCCGTCATGAAATTGTTGTTCTGTCATTAAGTGATTTCCCAATCGTGTGTTCTCTGGGATTTTTTTTCCATTATTATACATATAGCTATAATATACAAATGTGATTTGCATCTCTCGAATAAATTACATAGATATATATGTATGTATCTTCATAATTCCATTTGCATGGCGCTATAGTAGCAGATCGTGTTTGTCTCCTCTATTAAATACTTACATACTTGGATGTAAATAATACTTTAAAAGTTATAACTATGCATTTTATATATTTTTTGCAAATGGGTAACACACAAAATTAAAATACCCAACGATAAGTTAAGTATGTGAGCAGAATAAAGACAGGCTACACATATGGGGTTGTGTCTAAGTGTGTGTGTTTGCGCGACTTTGTTCAAGTATTGGTGTTAACTCATCGAGGTTATGGATATTGCGTCGTCGATGTCGTTTTCGTTGTTGTTGCTGTTGCTGTTGTGTTGCCTTTATAAACCAGTTAGTCAGTCAAACAGTCTTCAGCATCACGGCATACACAGACACACACACATAGAGAAGTCGTAGTGTGTGTGTGCGAACATGTTTACGAGCAGCGTAGCCAAGCCAACAAAAGCAACAATAACTACAAAAGCAAATCTTGCCTAACAGGCAACCCAACAAGCAGCTAAGAGCGATCCGATCAAACGGATTGATCAAGCAACTAGCGGCACCTCAGGTTGCTTCTATAGATTAGCTAGATATATTCTGGATAATAGCCACATCATAAAACACACACACACTCATCCAGCGGCTAATACATGTATCTAATTGATGTACGATGTGTTTTAAGCCATTTTTATATGAAATATTTATGGCTCAATCTCGACTAGTTAAGTTGTAGCATTCTTCTTCTTAAATGGCCATAACAACCCGTGTTATCGGGTTACGGCCTGATGTAAATACATTCTTTCATTGGAATTGTGGTTTTACGTGGTGGGTCGCAAACTCTACGCACAACCCTTTTAAGGCCTGGCTTGGCTCTACTGGTCTCGAAAGAACCCAGTGTCATTGTTAGTCGCCTCATACGACTGCTGAGGTGGTATTCTCTAATCCGCTCTCCACATGGTGTGTGCTCACGCAACACGTCCCAAAATGCCGTAATTTTGCCCAAACTCTAAGCTCAAGATCACTTTTAATACATGCACTTATAATGAAAAAGACTTATTATGCATAAAGCTCACCTCAATTTTAATTACGTATACGACTACGATAACGACGACGACGACGTCATAGTAACTGCTTTTCATAGTTGTCTGCATGTATTGTATCTTTTGTGTATAAACTGTTTTTTACTAATTCTTTTGCGTTAATTGGCACGGAAACGGAATCATAAAAGAAGTCAGTCAGCCAAACAAATTATATACACATACATAGATCCGGCATGCGCTCTAGACTATGCCAAAGCCAACAGCCTATAATAATAATAATAATAATAGTTATAATAACAGCAACAACTAAAACAACAACATAACAGACAGTCAGGCCAAAAGAAAATGTTGCTTGGTAATGGCTTAAAGAAGCCAGACAACAAGCACAACCACTGAAGCAACAACAACATGGCCAAAGCAAGAAAGAAAAGTAAACTTATTTTCATTTTCAAATGAAAGGGAAATTCTCACCTAGATGAAGATGTGAATGTGAATGTAGAGAGTGGAGCATGGAGCGTGGAGCGTGGAGAGCGGCGATGTCCAGATGTTGGAGCGCGCACAAATAAAAGTGGTTGTCGTAATACATTACACACACACAGATACACACACACACACACACGCAGCTAGATAATAACGCCACAGATACAAACGGGCGCAAAAAAAAAAGCAAAAGCCAGAAAGAAAAGATCAGTTTTTAGACACGACAAAGTTTTCATACTCTTGAGCTTGTAAATTTTTACAAATTTTTAATATATTCGTTTTGCAAGTTGACTCCGAAAGTTCCGAGTACAAACAAAACAAAAGTCTTGCATAAAAATGCACACTATATACAAATACGCTAAGCAAAAATTCAGTGTGGTACCGATTGCTGCTCAATAACGCAATTTTTTTAGATGAAATCTATACCAGTCGAAAGATAAAATGACGGCGGCTTGTCGAATATACGTTTAACCTGGATACATTGCATTTTAGTCAGGTAAAAATTAATTTGAGTAAAAAAAAAACAACAAAAAACCTTGGAAACATAAGCGTTGTTTTTTTTTTAGTTTTCTTCTCTCCCTCTCCTTTTCGTAATGAGCTGTTATGAGATCGTGAATTAATACTAGTTTTGATTAAAAGTTGTATTGAAAAAAGGTTTTAAGTAAAATCGAAAGCACTTATTAAGAATTGATTAATAAAATTGATTCTATGGACTTATTCATAGTAGCCAAGATAAGTAAAACCTTGGCTGAATCCTTCTATAACTGCGTACAGAGATTCGTTTAAATTTGTTTCGGAATCTGAACCGAAGCAGCCACATACTACGTTCAAATGCATGAACCGAATCTAACAAGAATTGCTTGCAGCCCTGCCTAATAGTAACGGCAGCGGTTGCTTTTTTTGTCCGAAAACAGCTACAAATTGATTATGTTCTAAATATATATGTCTTTAATGGTTTCCTAATGACTTCTTGTTTAGATACCATAACAAACAATGCCAAACATGTTGTTCCATAAACTCAGTTGCTTTAAAAGAGAGTGTTTTAGTGTGTACAGAAAAACTATAGCGTTAGTGCCTTTAGTCCTAAATCAGTTTTTATTTTGGGACAACGAATCGGTTTCGAGAAAACAAGAAAGTTCTACAAAAAGAAAAAACTTTTGCTTTCGTTCTTTATATTTTCATACAATGTTTTCTTTTCATTTCGTATTCAAACACATTGATCAAAGATCTTGCATTAAATTTTACAATTTTTGACTTCAAAATATACTTCTTTCGGTTTTATAACAGCAACTTATAAACTGTGCATCCTAGCTGCAAAAATCTATTCCAAGTTTCTAAACCCAAACCCAAATAAAGGGAAACCCCTTGTTCCTAAATGTGACTGTTTATGAAACGTAGAGTTTACGTGAAAAGTCAGTCGTAGTTTCCGTTACTTTTATCATATGACACATTTTTACGCACTTTTTGAAACCATATTTACTGAGGTTTCTTTAGCCTTAAAAGTACTCTAAAGCAGGGCTCGGCAGCGGCAGCAGAGACATTGGCAGAATTTCAATTGCATCTGTTATAGGAAAAGTTGTCCAATGTTTTTCGAGCACCGTTAGCGACCGAGCAAAACTAACATGTGCATGTAGATGAACATTTGCAAAGATTTCAATTACACGTTGCCGATCACTGCTTCAAGGACTTGCTATATATCGTTATTCTGAAAACTATCGAAACAATTTTGGGAAAAAAAGAAGTTTTTATTTCAAAATTATGGAAATGTGCTCCAATATTATGTTATGTCATACTTATTACTAATCAGTAAAGTTTGAGCTTACCAAACTGCCTAACTTGGTTAATAGATACGCTGAAAGGGTATACAAGAAAATGAGGCAGTCCCCAAGCATTGGCTGCTTCTTCTTTAACAACTTCTCTGATCTATTTTGTTTGCTTCTTTGTTTGGAAGCGCGCGCGACTTGAAGAAGAAGAAGCAGAAGCAACAGCAGCAGTTACCCGGCTGATCTGGGGCCCCTCTTAACCCCAAAACCACTGCCGCTTAACCGTAGTCTAAGCGTCGTGCTAAATTGGGCACGGGCATTGGGTACTCCTGTTTATCTTGTATTTTGAGCGCACACACACAGACACATGTATAAAACTTGAAGTTGTTTTTGAACACGTTTAAATGTTATCCGTGTGTATGTGTGTGTGTGTGTGTGTGTGTGTGTACTTTATGCAAGCAAAGCTTGAGCGGCAGCGACTTTGACGTCAACGCCGACGTCAGCGTCAGCGTCGTTGTCGATGCCGTAAGCGCGAAGTTGGTCATAACAGTCGTAAAAGTTTGCTAACTTGTTGCCGGAGCCGGAGACGTATGCGCAGACTGGTTGCCTTTGTTGTTGTTGTTGTTGGCCACATTTATTTATTTATTTCGTGGCTAGTTACGAACTTGACAGCGTTGCCAGATCGAAGCGATTTTAACGATTAATATGTAACTTTTAAGGTTTCGCTACATTTTGCTTAAACAAAAAAAAAGATTATAATTAAATATAAAGTCAAATTGTTAGCTAAAATGTCAGCAGTGGGCGTAGCACATATAACTTATCTGTATTTTGAATTATTACTACTAAGTCAAAGCACACGCAAAATGCCACCCTTTTGGCAATTTAGAGCACTGAGTATAATAAACAAATGCCTTAAATAATAGATCGTAGTAGTTTTTGTAGTCGAAAAAAGCTATGGCCAGTTAAAAGCAACTTGTAACCTTCAAAAACAACGTGTTTTTCGTTTATAACTGAATACCTCATTAGAACTCTTCTTTTTTCAATAATAACGGTTTCGTTTCGATTCACTGTTGATACAGATATAAAGCGGAACCCAGGACAAGTGTTGCCAATTTTTCACCAGTAAAAAAAGCTAGATAGAAAAAAAAAAGAAGCCAAAACTGCTAAAAATTTAAGAAAAAAGCTAACAAGATCGAGACGCTTTCAAACCCCAAAAGGGTTTATTAATTTTGATATGATTTTGCTAAAATTGGTCAACAAAAAAGGCGATTCAGGCATGTCTGATCCGCTCGAACCATATGCCGTTGTCTAGGTATTAAGGCGTAGATTAACCTTTTCATAGATATGTAGATTATAGGGTTTTTTGATTTAGCTATTGGTTTGAAAGATATAGCTAATAGATAGATATAGATACAGCTAATCTTTAAAAATTTACTTCAAAATTCCATTATCAATAAAAAATATTGCAATTTGTTATTTCGTCACATATATATGATTTCCATACAAGTGACTACGATTTCGTCACATTTTTGTTAATGATAATAACTTTGTGCATAATAAAATAAAAAAATTCAACATATATGTCAAAAGCGACCATTTTCAAGACAGTGTACGTGTGATGCTGCTTGTGTTGCTGTGTCTGTTAGACCGACCCGCTCGTAGCCAAAATAAAGAAAGAGCAAAAACTAGGCACATGTGTGTACTGCTTGGGAATGGTCGCGATTATGCGGCCAATAATAATAATAATAATTAGGATCTATTGTGCCCCCTACCTAGCTTAAAGCTCTACCAATATCCTGTCTCTGATAAGTATCTCCCTGGGATGGTTCCAATAGGGCTAAGTCAGACATCGAGAGTCCATGCCCGCCTAGCAGGTTCATTCTTCTTTTCGCCAGTGTGCCGTCGCACTCGGCAAGCATATGCCGCCACGACTACTCCTCTTGATCGCAGTACCTACAGGTGTTAGAGCCGCTGATGCGCAACTTGCTTAAGTGTCCCTTCAGTCTGCAGTGTCCACTATGTAGGACAGTGTCAGCATTCTGAGGTTGTTAATTGCACAATCTTCTTTAACCTATTAGAGTTGTAGGAGATAAGGAGCTACCACCTATCTGAGTGCTGTTGTACTTATCCATTTTGCGGTTCTCCTCCGTCTTTTCTCCTCTCTTAGTAGCTGTTTAAGTGTGTGTCTTCCAATGCCATAGTATGGCTCGTCGGCAAGTTTATTACCAGGAATGTTAGTGCAGCTGGGTCTCCGCCGAAGTGTCAGTTTGTTTGTTGCTTTTTCCCAGTAGAGCTCATACACACAGCAAGCGCAGAAGCTTAAGTAATTCTATGTGACATGCATTTGAAATTTTGAAAATATCTTTACTCCTTCGAAAGCTATGAATGTTGCCGTTAAGAAGTCTGATGGCCCCACTGTGCGACGTTGATGAAAAAGCTGCACAGAATGAGGGAATGTTAAACACAACATGAACAAAATATGTTATACCGAAATCGTAACGGTATAAATATATGGCTTTCAATTAGATTGTTTCGGAAAAACTATAACGGTTAACGGGTTTTCTAGGGTTATCGTTTACGGTTTCAAAATGCAATCGGTTTGCTTTGGAAAACGATTAGGGCTATGTTTACGGTTTGAAACCCTGGTAAAAAGTGAAAAACACTTTTGATTGTTGCTGGTTTTGTTTGTTGTTGTTAACGATCTGGCAACCCTTTGTGCGCTGCCCATTGCATGAGTTGCTGGCTTTGCTGGCTTTGTATGTGTGTGTGTGTGAGTGTGTATGAATGTGTGTGTGTGAGTGTGTGTGTGTGAGTGTGTGTGTGTGAGTGTGTGTGTGTGAGTGTGTGTGTGTGAGTGTGTGTGTGTTACCAACCAGTTTAGCTGTTGTTTGTCTTGTTGCTATTGGAGCCAAGCGCGGGAGGGTAGCGGTAACTTGACGGCGTCAAACGTTGGAGGCTGCTGGGCCCAAAAAAAAGGTGCCAGAGTCTTGGTTTGTTGCTGGCTAACTTGGTTGGTTGAGTTGGTTGGTTGGTTGGTTGGTTGGTTGGTTGGTTTGTTAGCTGGTTCGGTGCTTAGCTGGTCTGGCTAGTTGGTTCGTTAGTGGGTTTGTTTTTTTTTTTTGTGTAGTTGTTGTTGGCTTGAACTTGAGCTCTATACATATGTAATTGGCGTTGCTTTTGCTTTTGCTGCTCATGTTGTTGTTGGTAGTTCGCTACGCTTGTTGAGTGCGCCAACTTTGATTGTATAGGTGTGTGAGTGTGCCTGTGTGTGTGTGTGTGTGTGTGTGTGTGTGTGTGTGTGTGTGTGTCTTGCGCTGGTTGCATAACATGTTACAGCATCGCACGAAAATGAACAAGCGATGGTTGTTGGTTGGGTTGGTTGGTTTGTTGTTTGGTTGATTTACTCAGTTGTGTTGGTAGGCAGCAGCTTTTGATAGCGACCGAAAAAACCGAAACTGATGACGACACAGCAGCAGCGCGCACAAGCCAAACCATGGTTGCCCAGCTAAGGCTGGTGGGTGCACAGTCTGCAAGGGGGGCGTGGTGGAGCGGTGGAGCTAGACCCTGAGTTGCGAGAGAGCGCAAATTCAAGTTTCATGCACGCGGCGCTCTTTCTTCCTTGCTAAGCTGCTCATAAATGCGCTTCGTGTTGTTTTATCGCTGGAAAATTATAAAAATTTGGGTTTTTTCCCATACCCTTGTCGAGCATATTTCCATTTTGGCTTAGAATGAGCAACAGTGTAAATACAAGCTAAGCTTTGAGGAAAAACCTGCTCAATCGCTAGCTATTTGTACTTTTGTTTAGTATTTATTAGCTTTAGTTTGAAATAGCGGTCAGAATTCATAAAATTACCAACTCAAAAGTTGCTAACTAACTATTTTTTTTGGTAAATAACTAAGTTTTTGTCATGTATCACGCCTATTAAAACTTATTTTCAGGCCCTGTACTAAGTGTTTATCTCTTCGATCGATAGAATAACTAAAAAGTTGCTTATAACTATATGCTCATGAATTGCGTATAATTTGTTTTGTTTATATTTGACTATAAAAATAACGTAAAGGTATTTGTTTGTCTTTTTTAATGTTATTGAAAATGTAAATTTTCAGTCATTTTTAAAACAAAGCTCAAAGCCTTGACGTTCTTAGACAAATAAACTGCTTCTAATGCGAATGTTTTCATATCTATTATACAAATAGGCTAAGGAAAAATTTGTGGACCCCTTTTTTAACAACTATATGGCAACAAATATGATTGAAACTTACATCATTGTATAGGAAATTTTCATTAGAAGTGCAGAATATAAGTTTTATTTATATATTTTGTTGTTACTTTTATGTCGAGATGTCTTTGCATTAGTATTTGTGTGTCGACAGAGAATAGTTGTCAATGTGTTGACACAAAAACAAAAAGTGGCTGTAGTAGCAAAGTTATCTTAAATTTCTTTACTGTAGGTTTCGCCCGTACAGAGAGCGAAACTAAACTGACATGATACCAAAACTCTGCTCTGTTCTAGATGTACATACCAAACATTTCAAGTGAATCTAACTTCTTGGTTTTTGTTTTTAATTATACACTTTTTGATACGAATTAAATATGGTGGGATATCATTTAATGAAAAATAAAACTGCAATTATGGTGGTTAGAATGCGAAGCTAACCTAATATGAGACCTAATTACACAGATAATACAAATTGATCGGAAAATACGAAATCTATAGAAAAATTGCGGCTCTAAGAGTAGACCGAACAAATGATTTGTTTGCTTGTTTTCAGATACTCTCAACCAATGTTTACTTATAAAGGTAACGTCGTTGTTAGGCGACCCTTTTCAAAATTTTGTGAGAGTCTGAAATAACCAAAGAGAGAGGCGTAATTTGCTCTCGTTGCTGAAATGCATGCACATATACATAAGCTGAAATAACATGCGCGACACATCTCATTGTAATTCGCAAAAGAATGAAAAGTTAAGAAGCGATGACGTTATACATTGGTCTCGACCATAGTTAAACCCGAATATAATAGAACTTCGTAACAGTCAGCTGTCTGTCGGCTGGTGGATTCAACTTTTCGTGAACACCGAAATAATGCACCAAAAGAGCGCACGCGCACTCGGCAGATGACGCTTACCTTGTATTTATTATACCATTAAAAGAAGCCCTTTCTGTTTTTGGTAAGAAGTTGTATATAGCTTACTATGCAAACTTAAAGAGGTACTATTTATGATGAAGAAAAGTTACTTACGCAATTTGCTATCTATTATGTTAATAGCAAAGAGCATCTAACATTCGTTGCAATAAAAGTGAGCTTTCGTTTTCATGTTTTGCAATATCATTGCAAGTGTGCGCGCTGCTTGCGTCGAAGTCAGCGCTGACGTCGACGTTAACGTTGCTGCTCACAAAAATAGCCACAAAAGAGCGACATGCCACAATGTAACAGTCGCAAAGTAGCAACAACAGCGACTAGGCAACTGCGACTGCGCGCCTTTTGCTTTGGTTATAGGTCAAGTTAAAAGTAAAAGTACTGCCAACAATTTTTTTTTTATTTTTTATTTTATTTTATATATATTTTTTTTGTCTTTGCTTTTTGTTTCGTTTGGTTTGCCTTTACTTATTGCCTTTGCGAAATCTTTCATTTCTTTGTATTGTTTTTTATTGTGTATATATATATATATATATGTTCACATGTGTACAATTTAATATTTGCTCGGTTACGTCTACAATACAATGTTTTACCATATTCCGCTCTTGCAGGTTGCCAACAACAGCAGCAGCAGCGGCGCCGGCGTCGGCAGCATCATTGATCAGCAGCAGCTGCAGCAACAGGCAGAGCATCACGGCTTAGATGTGGTTAATGTCGGCCTCTCGCTGATGGATAAGGAGCAGCAACAACAACAACAACAACAGCAACAGGCTTATCGGTTGCATGGAGCCTTGACACGCACCATCTCACAGCCGGCACAGTGTCGCCCTCTACAGCCGATAATGCCACAATTGCAGCTGTTGGAGGCTGAGAAGAAACAACAACAACAACAAGTGCAGGCGGCGCAACAATCACCGCAACAGGTTGCATCTTTGGTGACCATTATTGAGAATCTGGGCAGCATGAATCTACATCGCAAGTTAGAGCGCACACAGTCGGAGCCACTGCCACAGCAGCCCATGAACACAGCGCGGTAAGTTGAAGCATCAATACAACTTTCGGGTACTTACTCTTCTTCTTAACTGGGACATAACAAACCGCTAACGGGTTACGGCCTGTTGCCTAGCACACATCCTTCCAAGGGAGACAAGCTGCGTCGCCTTAGCTACTTCATCCATACGCACAACATAACCGAGCGAGCGGGAACCGGTGGTTGCTTGCCTTCGTAGAGCTCATAGAGTTTGTCGTGCCATCGTACGCTGTAGTTGTTGCCCTTGCGTAATAATTATGTTACTGGGAAGTAAGGCACTCTTACCACACACAGTTACCCTGTCAGTCCTATCTCCGTTATAAACTGAATTATATGGGATGGTTCCAAACGGGTCATATCGGTCAGCGAGGTTCTATGTCCTGTGCTGGGAGGATTCCCACTCGAGTTCACAGAACATGCCGGTGCCGAAGCTGCTAATGTACAGCTTGCTCAGGTGACCTTTAAGTCTGCAGTATCCAGTAAGCAGACCTGTAAGAATTCTAATTGAATTCTTCACTAACTGCGATAGTTTCTTGAACCTAATTAGGTTGTAAGAGTCGAGAAACTGGTTGGCCTGTCTAAGACCTGGAGTGTTTATCCAGTTCGTGGCTCGTCCTAGTCTTTCCTCTGCCCTTAGAAGTTGCTTGATGGTGTGTCAGCCAATGCCACAGAAAGGCTCTTGTCCTATTAGTGAGTTCGCAGCACCATGCCTCGCTAGAATGCCCAGGGACCCCAGAAGTTCCAGCTTGGAGCTTATTCTGGTTCCTGCAACCGCTCTTATGGCGGCCTGACTACTCGATAGTATCGCTATTATCCTATTCCGATAATTCCAATTTAGGTTTATATCTGCGCATCGGCCTATGGCACAGACTTCAGCCTGAAATACGCTGGTATGAACAACCATGTGAGTCCGCGGTCCTGCGACTCTCAGACCTGTGCCTTCGTTTGTCAAAAGCCCGTCCGTGATTTGATATCAATTCTTATTAATTTCTCTTTGGCATTTGGTTTCCAAACTTGTAATGGCGCTTAGAGTAGAGCAAAAAATGGCTTGGCACGGTTGGCACGGTGATGTGGCAGCTTTTCTTAAATCAAGTTTTAACGGCTTCTTCATCTAATTTCGACGTTGCCCCCAAAGTATACATGGCTCTTTTGAATAAGCCGGAAGTTCTTGCATATGAAGACTTTTGTATTGCATTGATGATTTCCTCATTCTGCTTCTTGAGTGGCCATAAAAACCCGGATTACCGGTTTACGGTCTAATCTAGAGCACTTCTCTAGGCAGATTTTTCACAGGGAGTAGGGCTTTTGCTGCGCACATTAGCTCACTGCCCTAACGCCTTGTGGTAATTAGAGCAGCTTAACAGTGGGCACCACGTGGAGGCTCTGCGTCAGCTTGGTATTGCTATAGACAGAGATCACGGAGTTTCAGCCTGTCCTACCAGAACCCCGGCCCACCCATTTCCTCATTAGTTAGACGACTTAATTACTATATGCCATTCGACTGTTTCTTAACTTTCAAACTGGAAAGCTGAACCATAGCGTCTATAAGAAGTTGGTGATGTTGTGAGAATCCCAAAAATTGAAAACATTCCAAACAGAAATGGTAGGTTAATAAATCAAGTAACTTTGTACTCTAGTTTTTGTATTGAGTTTTCTAGATTTCTTACATATTTTCCTTAATGTGCGCATAAAATGAATACAAATTTTTTAAATCCAAGGTATGGATCGCCCGTGTGGTGAGCGGCATAGAAAATACCACCTCAGCAGGTCAAAGCTTGCCAGGACTTAGAAGGGTTGTGCGTAGGATTTGGAACCCAAGACGTAAAACCACAATTCCAATGAAAGAATGTATTTACAACAGGCCGTAACCCGATAACGGGTTCTTATGGCCACCTAAGAAGAAGAAGAAATTATGGATCTTGCGTTCTATACTAAATTAGATATGTATAGTGTATTTAACAGCTAGAAGAAGACGACTCTAGAGCATCTGTCAGTTTGTTTCCACGAATCGTTAAAGATCGCGGGGTTGGGACTGCTTACGTTCGCAGTTAACGTTGTGTTTCTATGCTTAATTGACAAATACTATAATCCTAAGATCTATTATACGCCAAGGTCGTCTTCATAATGGAATCTAACTGCTAGTAACTTGCTTCCTCCCGCTGGACCATCCCACTGTGTGATTTTTTCTCAAGCTAACATAATCTACAGTTGTTGTAACCTAGAAAGTCGTTCTTTTTAGAGAGCAAAGCGTTAAGTCTGGCTAAATGGGAAACTTCACTTGAGTGTTAGGAAGGGCTGAATCTTCTTGCATGAGCCATCACCCCCAAAACACAAATCTACATCGTTGATTCAGCAAACAAGCTACTTTTCAGAGCACGTTTTCTTGGCACATAATTGAACCTTTAAAAATGGAAGAGTTACCAATGCCAGTCTCAGCCCATATTTCATGTGTAATTCTTGTATCTTTTCAATGTTTCAATACTGTACGCAACTTCATTGACGTATCAGTATTATTGTGACCAGGAAGAGAAACACTTTGCTTCTGCTACCTAGATGTTCTCTGGTGATCGTAAATTCTGTTGATTTCACTAGTTTTGGTTCATTTAGCTTAGCATTTTGTTTCTGCAAATTTAGGGCACTATCTTCCAAAAAGTGTAATCTAGCTAACGTGACAATTAACGTGATTCGATGAGCTAAATATCGATAACTTAAGTACAGAGACCAAGAACAAATTACACTTTTCGTTTGTAAACAAGTCGGGTAGGTTACCTTGAAGTTCGCTTTTCGATCTTGTAACATTTTAACCAGATGACAGTAGCTATGGTTTGATGACATTTTCATTGTATTGGTAGCGTTATTATATTGTGGACTCACGCTATCGTCGTCATAAATCTGACATTTATTATCAGTCAAACTTGTCTACACAAATTTGCGCAATCATTTTGAAGCTTTTCGTTGAGTGTATAATCAGTTTCACATGTGTTTATATATTTGCACACTCATTCCTGATGATATAAACCCTACTTGGGTCCCTACTAAACTAGCAAGATCTTTCGAATTTAACGTTATGCAAAATATTTATTTTCAATGGTTTTTCAATCGCACGTTTTTTTTCACATCTGATGTATGATTACTACGGAATAAGCGTGTTTTAGAAGCAGCAAAAGCCAGTTTAGAATTTGGAGACTTGCGCCAAGTATTCCATTTTATATGTATGTATTTGTTTCGGAGACGAAAACCCCCGTTTCAGTTAGTTCACTTGGCTTATACTTTATATTTGCCACTTAAAGTAATGAGAAAGTCAGCTTTTGGAGTTTTGTCCCAAACTTATAAGCAAACTTCTGCTTCTGCAAAAAGGGATTCCAATCGAGCCATTCGATGTTGAATCTCCAGTTTCTAAGGCCACGCTCTGCGTATAGTAATTGAGTTAAAACGCTGGCCAACCCTAACGACATTTAGCTAAATATTAAACAAACTATGATACTTGACTGACATTTGCTTCCTTTTTTCTTTTAGCTACAAGACGGAGCTGTGTCGCCCCTATGAGGAGGCCGGCGAATGTAAATACGGCGAAAAATGTCAATTTGCCCATGGCTATCATGAACTGCGCAATTTGCAGCGTCATCCAAAGTACAAAACCGAATATTGCCGCACATTCCACAGCGTTGGTTTCTGTCCCTATGGAGCACGCTGTCATTTTGTGCACAATGCCGACGAGGCACGCGCTCTGCAGCAACAGCAGCAGGCACAGGCCCAGGCACAGCAACAACAGCAACAGCAGAAGCAACAACAAACGGCCAACTTTATACAGAGTGCGTCCAATAAGCAGCAGCAACAGATCAACAACAACAATACCACCACTAGTAACAACAATAACAACAACAACCAGCCGCAGTTGGCCATTGGCATGAATCAGTACATCCTGCCGCTCAGTCCACCGCTGAGCATGTCCACAGGATCCGATCGTGAATCGCCCACCGGTTCGCTGTCACTTAGCCCAACCAATTCCTTGACCAATTTCACATTCCACGAGGCCATGCAACAGCCGCCACAGCAAACAGTCAACGGCAGCAGCGCCATTGCCGCCGCTCAGTCCAGCTTTAGCAGCTACGTGAGCTTGGCCAACACATTGAACAGCACACCACCGGAGAGCCCCAATGCGCCCATTTCTCCGGTAAACACACCACCGCCCTATATGGGCAAACCACTAGAGTTCTCACAGGCCGTGCTGCTGGAGGGTGCCGCCAACAAGCAGCTGCTGCAGAAGAGTGCCAGCACGCCAATGCATCATCATGGTGGCGAGGAGGCGCCACGTTTGCCTGTCTTCAATAGACTCAGCTCGACGGTGGAGGCATATCAGCAGTCCAATTTGGGACTGTAAGCCAGCAAAAACCAACAACTTAATAACAGCACAAATAACAACAACAACAACAACAACAACAAAAACTACAGTAAGCAAGCCAAACAATCTCAACTGAGTTCGGACAGCAACCATGCGGCAGTGTTTAGCAAAGACACAAACATATGACAATTCAGTCACGATAGACAAGCAAACGCACAATGAAACGAGTGCAGACAGCAACCAAGCAGCAGTGTTTAGCAAAGACACGCACCCAAATGCAACGCAACACAGTCAAGACACAAACTAAAACATGTTTGCTTACTGCAGAGTCAATATACAAAGAAGCAGCAATAAAACCCTCAAACAAAACAGTCAAGACACAAAAAACCAGCAGCAAACTTTTGCTAGATTATATATATATACTATATATATATATATGGCAAATCATATATATATAAAGTTGCTTACTTTAAACTTTCCGTTTAGCTTCTTAAGTTTAACACTAACCTAACGAAGTACAGGCTAGTAGTGTGATGATTCTCCGAACCCCGATCTTTTGGCAAAACAAAGTGCATTCACTATATACAATATATATATATATATACATACATACATATTACCTACTCACGTGCACAGTTTTTGCATCAAACAAAAAAAAAATTTGGCGTTTTTGTGCATTTTCTTAAATTAGCTATTTAATAATTTAACACTTCTTTTGCGTTTGCATTTACTTTCCAACGTTACACCCTTTAGACGTGCACTTTGCCGCTTTTGTTTATAATTTATGCTTAGATTTTATATTTAAGGACGTCTTCCAACAACAGCAACAACAACAACAACAACAGAACAACAATACAAAGAAAAAATCGTTTAATTTATTTTTAAATGTAAAAAAAAAAAAAAAAAATTATATGTTGGGCTTTAATGAAATAACATGTAAATATGAGTTGATAATTTTTTATTTAATATGATATACCTCTTAAATGCTGCTGTTGTTGTTGTGTGTTTTTTTTTTTTAAACAGCAACAACAAAGCACAACAAAAAGTAGCAGAAAACACACACTGAACAATTAAAAAATATATATATATATAAAAAAAAAGAAGAAGAAAGTAACAGAATTCATTTGAAGTTAAAAAATTGACACTTTTTTATGGTTTGAAGCTTGAGTTTTTTTTTTTTTAATAATTTATTTTCATATATATTTTATTATATGCAATTAATATTAATAATTTATAAAACAAAACACACACACACACGTGCATATACACATACATAGAAACTCAACACACACACACACACACACACAGACACACACATTTTTGACCATTGATAATTTTATGTTTTAAATGCTTATAAATAGCATATATACATATATACATATATATATATATATATATATATGTAATATCTTATTATAATTTTGTTTCTTATGCTATTTTATTTATTTTACATACAAATTTTTTTCATTTGGGTGCAGTTATATTATTTTTAGTGTTATAGCAACTATATTTATACATACATATGTACAGCTTAAAAAAAATACATATGTAATAAACTATTTAAAACTATTTATATTGTTTGCGGAATGTTTTTATACACAAGAAAGAAAAAAAAAACTAGTGCAGAAGTTGAAAAAATACAACAATTTTTTTTTTGTTTTAAACACACTTACATGTGTAGTGCTGAAGAGGCGTGTTCACGCCCCCCTAAAAAAAAAAAAAACGCACTACATACAAAATGATCTTAATGCAAAAATAAGCTTAAATTTGTTGAATTAATTTATATAACGAAAAGAATTCACTTATTTATTTTGAACATATTTATGCTTTTAATAACAACAACAACTACAACAACAACAACAACAAAATACTGAATACTAGATACTTTCCGCGCGCTTACAAAGGGGGTAAAAATTCTCAAAGTGCCTTAACATTAATTATCTTATTATGTAATAATGTTGTAATAAAAAAAAACTAAAGCAACAAACACACATAAAGCCAAATGTGTGTGCTGTTAAAAAAAAAAAAAAAACAATTCTGAAACTTTGTACACAACAAACAAACAAACAACAATTAAGAAAAAGTGCAAAGGCATATTTATTTATTACTATTTTACTTTGATTTTTTTTGTTTTTGTATTTAATCTTAAATTATAAAAAAAAAAACAAAAACAAAGTGCGTTTGCCTTTGAAGCAGCAGCGCACAAGGTCTTAAGTTTTTACATTTTGCTATTTAATTTAAACACATATTTTTTATACACACACACACATAAATTACTTTTAAATATTTATGGAATAAAAAGCAGTTTTTTTTTTTGTTTTGTTTCTTGTATTTTGCGCGCTTCCTTTTGTACAACAAAGCAACAAACAAACAAACAAAACAAAAGTTAAATGTGTGGCCTTAAAAAAAAATTTAACTTAAGTTAAATATAGCATAAAAATATATTAAAAAAAAAAACACAAAAAAAAAAACCCATCTATTACCAATGTCTTCCCTAGAGCATGTGTTTTAAGAAGAAACGAAAAAACACTTTGAGAACAATTTATGCCAGTTTATTTTTTAAATTTAAATTTATGCTTTACTATGTACATACAAAAAAAAAAAAAGGAAAAAAAAAGAAAAACAACGATATGAAAAAGACAAAGAAAAACTTAACGAGAGAAAATTCGATGAAACACAAAGCAATTTTGTACATGAATTTTTGTTAATGCTGAAAAAGAAATGCTTCCATTTAAACACTACTGTGCGTATTTTTTATAGTAAAATATTGAAATATTAATATATAATATTATATACATACAAAACGAAAACAATCTTTAAGTTTATGGCAATTTTTTAGTCTAAAAATAGTAATTAAATAAAAACGTTATAATAAAAATAAAAACCAATTGCTTTTCAATTCGCCTCCTTACTTCATTTAGACGGCGCATCCCTAACTTGGTGTCCAGAAGATTCCGAAGGACTGCGCCCGCGCCGTGCTATGTCCGAAACCGCAAACTACACAAGCACCTCGGCATTTCCTGCCACGTCTAGGCGTGTGGCTTGCAAGGATTTGCTACTAGGCGATCCTGGTATCGCCCACTAAGGTTGTTTAGCATGTCGTCTAAAGGAGCGCTCACATCTTTGTGGCGATTCCTGATCTGTTCATGCCAAAGGGCACATCAGCTCTTTCTTGTAATGTTTTGTTTTGTAGAGTTTGGAGACTGCAGTCTTGTTTTGGCTGCAGTTCTCCAAACTTAAATGGATGCAAGGATGTGCTACTAGGCGATCCTCGTATCGCCCGCTAAGGTTGTTTAGCATGTCGTCTAAAGGAGCGCTCACATCTTTGTGGCGATTCCTGATCTGTTCATGCCAAAGGGCACATCAGCTCTTTCTTGTAATGTTTTGTTTTGTAGAGTTTGGAGACTGCAGTCTTGTTTTGGCTGCAGTTCTCCAAACTTAAATGGATGCAAGGATGTGCTACTAGGCGATCCTCGTATCGCCCGCTAAGGTTGTTTAGCATGTCGTCTAAAGGAGCGCCCACATCTTTGTGGCGATTCCTGATCTGTTCATGCCAAAGGGCACATCAGCTCTTTCTTGTAATGTTTTGTTTTGTAGAGTTTGGAGACTGCAGTCTTGTTTTGGCTGCGGTTCTCCAAACTTAAATGGATGCAAGGATGTGCTACTAGGCGATCCTCGTATCGCCCGCTAAGGTTGTTTAGCATGTCGTCTAAAGGTGTCTTGTTTTGTTTTGTAGAGTTTGGAGACTGCAGTCTTGTTTTGGCTGCAGTTCTCCAAACTTAAATGGATGCAAGGATGTGCTGCTAGGCGATCCTCGTATCGCCCGCTAAGGTTGTTTAGCATGTCGTCTAAAGGTGTCTTGTTTTGTTTTGTAGAGTTTGGAGACTGCAGTCTTGTTTTGGCTGCAGTTCTCCAAACTTAAATGGATGCAAGGATGTGCTACTAGGCGATCCTCGTATCGCCCGCTAAGGTTGTTTAGCATGTCGTCTAAAGGAGCGCTCACATCTTTGTGGCGATTCCTGATCTGTTCATGCCAAAGGGCACATCAGCTCTTTCTTGTAATGTTTTGTTTTGTAGAGTTTGGAGACTGCAGTCTTGTTTTGGCTGCGGTTCTCCAAACTTTAATGGCATAAATTCAGGTTGGTATTATGATGCTTTTGTACAGCTTTTTTTTATAAATAGCTTTATAGTTATTTTTAACAACAACTTAAATTAAACTTAAATAAAAATACTAATACAACTTAAAAATTCCCAATTAACTGTTTTTCTGTAAATTTTATGAACATATTTACATAAACCTATTGACGAGGTCGACCGGATGTAACCTCCGTAATCTCCTTCTTTTGCGTGGCTTTAAAAGGCGCCATGCCAAAGGGTTTGCGTGGCTTTGAAGGCGCAGCATGTACTCCGCGACTTGCTCTTTTAATACATCCCCAACTTTAGGGACCCCTAGATCACTCTCTATGTCCGCAGTTCGCATTAACCAGGTAGCACCAGTTAGCATGCGAAGGGTTTGTGCAAATGGGTTTTCGCAGCAAATCCGTAGACTTGCAAACCATATCTCCAGCCGGGAGCTATGCACGACTTGTAGATGGGCACCTTGTTTTATAAGTATAGCTTTTTGCTGGTAAGGAGCCATCGGAGCCTGCAAATTCTGTTTTTAAGGCCACCTGTGACGCTGGAGTTGTGCTTGCCGCTGGTCAGGCGCCTGTCCAAGTGTACACCCAAGTACTTGTAGCTGCTGTGGTGTTCCAGCAGTTGGTCCTGCAAGAAGACACCAGGGCAGAGATCCTAACGCATTTATGCCTATGTTCCAGCGCTTAGTCCACATTTCAAAACATTGCAAGTGCTGCTGTAGAACATCCGTTGCTTCATAAGCACTATTGTTTCTGGCCAGGATGGCCGTGTCGTCAGCATAAGTGGCGATGAGCAGGTCCTGTGAGTCCTGTCGGAGCCAGCGGGTATGTCGTGAGTAAAGAGGGTGTAAAGTGTGGGACCCAAAGCACTTCCCTGTGGCATCCCAGCTCGGATGGCCCTGACTTTAGACTCAACACCATCCAGCACCACCGAAAAGGAACGATCCGTCAAGTAACTACTCACTATCCAGAGAAGTTGAGGCGGCAACATTGGCTTGAGTTTACAGAGAAGACTCTGTCGAAGGCTTTTGTAAAGCAGAATATTGTTTTCTATTGACAGTCTGATTCGTCCGCATCGATGAGATGTGTTGACCCCGGGTCAGTTTTGCGTCGACGTGAATGCCAGTGTGGTTATATTTGGTTTTAATTGGGATAATATTCCCATTTAGTGATAGTGTTGGAGCAACGGTTGATTTTTCACCGTTTAGCTGAATGTTGCAGCGTTTGGGCCATTTTCTTCAAGTCGCTACTGAAAGTCATCGTCCTCTGGTACGAAGGATGCTGGGGAAAGCATGGCGATGTCGGCAGGAGTAGCGCCGACACACTAGATTTCCTTTTTAGTATTTGCCCAAACTCGGGAATGATGAGAATTTGATGTAAGATTCCCCTATTCTCTACCCTCCCTACCATGACGAAGAAAGAATACTCTACGTTGTCCCTTAAGCAAATAAGTATATATATATATATACCTACGCTAGAACAGTTTCGAGGCGTTCCGCATACAAGATCGACAGACAAGAAGATTGTTTTAGAATTTCATTATAAACTAGTCCTATACACTATTTAAATTCTCTCTGCTTCGTTCCTTTAGAATTTGTGATCGGTAAAGGACTACTTTGTACTTTACAAAAGCTGCATCTGGGTTTGCGGTGTATGAAAATGAGACTATTACATATCGTGTTCTGCAATGTTCAGAAGACGGGATCCAATAGTTTTCCCACGATTAAGTAATAAATAAAGCGTAATACCTAGGAAAGAAAGAACCTGAAGCTTACTAGCAGAAATCTATATTCATACCGTTTTTGCACAAATATCTGGCAGAGCTTCAGACAAAAATTTCTTTCTTGTCGCAAAATTCTGTCTCAAATGCAAAATATCATTCCGTCAAAATGCGTAGAACTTGCTGCAAAAGAGCTATTTGCTCTGATTTACAATCACTGTTAATCAGGCCTTTCGAATCGGAAAATTCCGAACTTTCGAAGTCATTCCACGCATTGGTGTTCTGGTTTCCATGTCACTTCGAAACATAACAGCTTCGTTTAACTGTTGATATGATAACATTTGCAACACACAACAGTTATTATTTGAATTTGTTTGTGGAATTTCAAAGTTTTTTGGTTGTGCCTAGGCAAGAAGAAGGTGCGCTGTTAGATTTTCAGATATTTGAGGTTATGTACCCGAAAAGCAGCCTCAAATATCTTAAAATCCTGACGCGATAGGCCAATTCTAATTCCGGATTGGGATTCTACGCAGCAAATTGCTTCGGACATGACCCACAGCTTTCCAACAACTAAACCATGTTGACCGGTATTATTTCACTTACATATATAACCTTTAACCACAAAATAAAAATTGTTTTATGAATGGAAATTAATACATCCTTTGCCAATGAATAGTGAATTGTATTTGTAAAACTTTAAGGATTTATATAGAATATATTTCGCTGATAAACAATCTTCTTTTAAAGGTGTAATTTGCCATTTACTTTTCATTCCGACTGCTAAAAGGCTTTGCTTTCCATAACCGGTTCGGAAACCAGAACACCAAAACTATTCCATACCGACATTCGGAATCGGAAACCAGAACAAGCCACATTATACTATTAATATACTACCTATTCTACGAGTGCCAAAGCGGATCCTTATGTACCGTTTCATATATTTTCGTCCCAAATCGCACTGGAATATATTTCTTCCTTTATTGCAAGAACTTTGAGAAAAGTTGGTTACCTTCGAAAGCAGCGCCTGTTGAAAATGATAAAACGATTTCCTCAAGTTTATAGTTTCAAAACAAAAATTATTTCTTAATATACTATATAATATTTTGGTTTTAATGTGTTTGATTGTTCGTTGACACAGTTATACACTTAAATTTGAGTTCTGTTGCCAGTAATAGTCAGCGCCAAACAATCTTTTAGCTAATCCTTTGGAGCTTTGCCATCGATAGAATAGAGTTCCGCCTGAGTTAAGTTCAGATAATCTTGCGCTGCAGCCACAGAAGCTGAGCGTCGTAACCCTGGATCCAAATGTAACATGGGCATAAGAAAGTCGACAAATGTCGACGCCATTTCCCGTTCCCAACAATAGTCGTTAATAAGCGTCTTGACCAAGTTGCGTGACTTTAATTTTTTGATGTTTCGCAGCCTGCCACTTGGCATAACCAAGTCCTTGCGATATTTGCCGCACAAGATGTTCGGCGGTATGTAGCCACAGGTCTCAATGATGGTGGCCAGATGCACCGAATTCTTATCAGCACTCTCGCGTTTCACATCTGTATCGAACAGATAGTCTCCGGTGGCCAGCTCCCAGAACATACAAGCAGCGCTCCAAACATCCGCCGCATAAGTATATCCCACATTCAGTATGGCCTCCACCGAGCGATATTCGCGCGTTTGTATATCTTCGGTGAAATGATAATGGTCCCAGCAAGCGTTGCCAATATCGGCGATTTTGATGCGCAGTCTGCAATCCCGTGTGGCTGGATCGTTGTATGTAAACATGGCCAAGGAAGCGGGGCCGGGTGTTGCAGTTTTGGTGCAGCCAACACTGACTTGTTGTCTTCTCTTGGGCGCAGCCTTGCGCTTTTGGCGCCTACACATATTTGGCTGGTAATAGTCAAAAGCCGCGATCTCCGCATCATTGCGCTGCTTGATATGCTCCATAAACTGCTTAGGACTAACTAGGAGCAACTTCAGCATATCGGAGCTGTTCAGCAATTGCTCGTATATAATACTTTGCGCTGTCTTAGCGCAAATGTCCAGGTTGAGCTCTTTGGCTGCATGCAGCTCAAATCCGGCGCTGCTCCGCTTCAAGAGACTTTTGGCCATGGCTGCTGTGATTTTGGCAGGCAGATTCGCATACTCCTGCAGCCATTGCAATCGCTCCAGATACTTTAGGTCATTTTCGCTCAGTATTTTATAGCAATCCAGTGGCAGATGTGGCAGTTGGCCCGCAACCGCAGCTGCCGCCATAGAAGTGGTCAAGAGGTTCTGTTTCGCCAACGATAGAAGTTCGTCGATGCCGCGTCCACGCAGCTGCAAAAGATGTGCCCTAAAGAAGTAGATAGCGCGCTTTACACGTGATCGCATGCGTTTCTTGGCAGTTTTGCTCAACTTGGGCGCTTTACTTGCTCCATTCCAAGATGGCACCTTCGCTGCGCCGGACGGACGCACATAGTTGCCAGTGTCGTCCATGTAATGCGCGTAGTTTGACAAGTATTCACTGCAGGCAATGCTGGCACGTGCGCGCAACTCTATATCATCGGCGACAAGCAGCACATTCTCGGGCTTAATATCCGTATGAATCATCTTACAAGATACATGCATATACGTCAAGCCTTCCAGCACCTGCTTCATAATCTGCTTGAGATTCACCATGGGCAAACCCTTGTACTGCGAGCGTTTGAGAAGCGTGAGCAAATTGTCACCGAGTGCCTCAAAGACCAGACACTGATGTGTGCCATTCGCGCCGGTGACAAAATAGTGATCAAGAAGATTGATCAAACGGTCGTGGAACGGATGTTGACTATTGTTACGCAGCGTACGCAGCAGCCGTATCTCATCGATTGCCGCTTCCGTATATTGACTGGCGGACTTGACCACCTTTACGGCGCAATAGCGTTCGATTTGTACGTCTTGACATAGCCAGACAGTGGAAAAGTGACCCCAGCCCAGCTTGCTGAGCACGTGGTAGCGGTTTTTAAAGATGTCGCCCTTGTCAATGGCATGATAGCCGCCAGGCATATACTCGCTTGGACTCTCACCATGTGCTCCGCTATCGCTATCGCTCTCGTAATCAGTAGAATAGTCGGAATATTCACTTGCCTCGTGCTCAAACTCGCCGTTAACTTTGTCGTCTGGCAACTTTACTTGTGGTCCATCAGCCAGATTGTCTGCATATTGCTTTTGCAACGGTTTCGATGCAACCGACTTCTCTGCGTCTTTATTGGGCTCAAGACCATAATCGATTAATTCGGGTTTTCCAGACATTATATATCGCTACAACGTTAACGTTTCTTCGATTGTATATTTACTAGAAATAAAAGATAGAAAATTCTATTAAATAAAATTGTTTTGTTTTTTTACGGAAATTCAAAAAAATTTTAGATTGTGGCATTTCCGATATTCTCCAATAACTTCGCCATTTCGCTAACGATTTTTGCTCCAATTGGTGTTGAAATTATCGAATCTAAACGGAATATTTGACAAACTATTTGTTATTTTTAATTTAATTACTTAAGAATATAAAAAAGAAGAATAATCTACTTTCGAAAAAAAAGTTGCGAATGTTGCCCTGTAACTTGCTATTGAATCAAGGTAGACCGTCTAATTCGAACTAAGGTTCTTCTTAAACGGTAGTAAAGTTCTCGAGTAACATGAGATTTGAAAACTCGAATTCTTTAAAATAGACATAATTCGAAAACGGTGCTAGAAATTCAAAACCGAAAACAGCGAACCCAAATCAACCGGAAATGGTATATTTTAGACAGGTTTAGGGTTAGTTTTTTTTGTTGCAAGGTGTTACACTGAAAAAATGTAGTAAAAATGTGTAATATTGTGTAGGTTGTAGATCTGTTCGTGTATAACTCAAAACAATTTACTCTAGAATTTTTCTTTATGGACAAATAATAGGTTTATTGGCTTTACCCGTAAATCTATTTGTTACTCTACCATTTTTCTCTAAATAGAGTAAGTCTAGTTTGTCGAAACTAAGTAGGGATTTTTTGCAATCTAATCTAACATTTTGTAAAAAATACTCATTTTTCGAGCTTTGACCAACATTTAGCGCATATTTTCATAAAAGAGGATTATGCATTAATACCTTATTTCGAAAGTACATTTAAATTAGAGTCAAATTCGCGTTTTTTTTTTAATGAAAATCGATAAAGAATTACCCGAATTATGAATAAAAATAAAAAATACTAAAAATATAGCATCGCATTAAAAGTTTCTGGATCGACACATAACAAGTAATACAAATTCAAAACCCTTTTTTTTTAAACTTTGCCAACCTCACAATGAAAACTGTAAAAATTTCATGCCGATCACTAGTTTTCAAGATACAGTCGTTTATAAAAATAAATGTGAATTCCCCATTTTTTTTCATAAGTACGCCAATTTTTAACCGATTTTCACGCGGAAATTCTCGTTTGAATCGGAATTGAATTTACTTTCGTAATAAAATTCAAAAACTTAACCCTCTTATTTCAAAATGTGCTGCAAATAGCTGCCTGAGTTAGAAAATTGTGTAGTGCTTGTGAAATGTTCAGATTAAATTGAAAAAATCCCTACAAAGTTTTGAAAAACCAGCCTAACTTTACATGGATTTGGAAAAGTACGTGTTTCCCTTTTCCAAAATATATAACATTATGAAAATGTATAGAAAAATGGCGGAGTAATAAATAGATTCATGTAATAATATCATAATACTTAATGAGAATTTTGTTTTGCATTTTGTGAGAATTTTCAAGAGTTGTAGAGCGTAAAATTCTCTATAAATCTGCTCTAAGAATTTTTTCTAGAATCAATCGTAAGATAAAATAGAAAGCATTGCTGGTCAAAGGTCAAGAAGATCGGTTTATTGGATATACAGTGTTTCTGTCTTATGTCATGCAAGGAACAGTGGTTCATTGGTATTCCAGGACTCGCCGACGCTGTCTCCTTCTTCCCGAATGGTTCTATACTGAATGACCGGGACGGAGGTTGGGTATACTCAGAAAAGTGCAATATTATGTAGGGTTTCAGGCTCCCGAATCACTGCAGGCTGAGGTTCTCTCAATAAATATGGCACTCACATGCCAAACGAACTCGGTAATCGTGTCAGGCATTACTATTGCCAGTTACAGTGATAACGAAGCGGCTATTATTTACATAAAAAAAACCCTATTTTCACAAAAATCAATATTCATTTATCGATAACTCGCTAAATAATCGGTATTTCGAAAAAAAAAAATGTACTTGGATAAAGTCATTCATAGCAGGGGATCGAAAAAAAAACTGGCTTTTTTCACTTGGCTTTACACATAAATCTATTTATTACACAGCCATTTTTCAATCGATTCTCGTAATGTTATATGTTTTCGAAAGGAGAAAAACATCTCTCCGAATCTATATGGAGTTAGGCAGGTTTTTTGAAACTAGTTAGTGATTTTTTCAATTTAGTCTGCAACTTTCCCAGATATTACACATTTTTGTAACTTTGGCAGCTATTTGCAGCACTTTTTTAAACAAGAGGGCAATGTTTTTATATTTTATTGCGAAAGTCAATTCAATTCCGAGTCAAATGAGAGTTTCCTTATGAAAATCGGTTGAAAATTGACGAACTTATGAACTGAAATATAAAGTACTAGTGCAGCACATCGCGAGTAAAATGCCCAAAAATTAAAAAAAAATAATGGGAATTCATAAAGCTAACAAAAGTAGCTAAAACTAAAACGGATGTAACTTGAAAACTATTTATCGGATCGTCATGACATTTTCGCAGTTATCATTTGGAGGTTGGTAAAATCTAAAAACAATATGGCTTCTGAGTTTGTGTCCCCTGATATTTTTAGTATTTTTTATTCATAACTAAATATATAATATTTCTTCATGAAAATATGAGGTAAATGTCGGTCAAAGTTCGAAAATTTAGTATTTTTTGCAAAATGTTAGATTAGATTGAAATAAACAGTTGGTAACCAACTCAGGCTTTTCCGCACGTTTATCAAAACAAACGAAATTGGCTAGGAGAAATATAAATATATATAAATTCAATAGGAAACCCTTTGAAGACATGCCCAACACAAAAACATCTCCAAATCGACGGAAAAGTTGTCAGAGTGCTTAAATCGTCGAACAATACTTTTTTGCGGAAAAGTAAAAAACGAACATGTATGCACTGTCTTGGCAGTGGTCGCTTTTCACTAAGTCGACTCTATGTAACGGCCAAAGATTTCACTTCATTACTTTCATGCTCTTTAAAATACACATGACAGGTCACAACCTCCCGGACAGACTGAAAAATAGTACCTTGGGCGCCTTTTACACGAAGATTTTCAAGCGAGGTCGTGTAGGTTGTATCTCGCACCGTTGGTAGGTACGATAATCTGGCCTGATAAGAGAGAGGGGGAAAGGGTGACTACACTCGGGCCCGGAGTTTTTGTAATAAATTTTCTTTACTGCTAAAAATATATCCCGATGCATTATCTTTTTCGAGTAAAAAACTTCGTCGAGATTAAAGAACACAATGATTCAAGCTAAAGGTGTGAGATAGAGGTGACGGTATATTTTCCCCCCCGGGCCCTGATGGTAATATCGCCCGTAAGTTGTCTCGCCTGCAACCCTATGCCACTAGCTTCATATTATAATGCCTTCGAATATTGAAGAAGTTTTTGTGAGGGATCACTTGAAAATCTCGGCGCCGGCAGACGGTACATTCGTACCTTGGAAATCATGTACCTTGGTCAATTGCTTGTTAAGAGTGTTGAGAATGCGAGTTGTTTCGTTTTTTGGAATGCTTACTTTCTTACTTCTTGTAACATTTGGTGGAAATGAATTGAGCTTACCTATTCGAATGCTCAAGGAATTCGCGGGGGAAATTTGTAATTTCGTAATTTTCAGTTTATAACACGCACTAAAATATTTGGTATATTTTTGAACCTCGGATTTAAACTTAATGCAGTTCCAACAAAAAATATTGTGTTATCGTGTAATTTTGTTTAATTTACTTTGACGTTTAATGCAAATATAACTTAATAAATATAAACCGATTTCGATAAGTAAATATGGCTGCCACTTAATTGGCAACTAATTGTTGATTGGTCTTTTCAAACACTGGCCTTTTGGCTAGTTGTTGGGCTTTTCCAACACTGCCATGCTGACCGCAAAACGTGATGCTACAATTATTTGTTGGGTTAGATTACTGCAAGTTATTTACAAAAATCTGAAAAATAATTGGCTAGTTTTTTGTTTAACCTTGAACAAGGACGTTGCTGCCTACTTGAAATATATATATATTTGTTAGTCTTAAACAGCTCTATAAAAAAATATATGGGTAAAATTTTCATACAATCAGCTGTTTGACGACAATTCAAGGTTCAACAAAAAACAACTCAAATATTCCACAGATTTCTTCGAATAACTCGCAATATATTAACGCTAGCAAAAAAAGTTGTTTAACAAATGTAGATTTGTTGTTTCTAAACAAAAAAGTATTTCGAAAAAACGTGCGGTTTCAATGTTAATTAAGAAAAACACTTACACTACTTTGAAACGTCGGATTTTTCGCAAACTCCTCAATCACGCAAATAGAGCTTTTGCTGCATTTTAACATACTTAACAGTAAAAAAAACGAGTAAAAGCAACAAAATCAGCGCAGAAAATCTTCTTATTCGTTTTCGTCTTTGCATGTGCTTTTGCTTTGATATTTCTCATACTCAATTTTGGCTACGAATCAATCAATGTCAATCTAAGCGCGCTTCTCGAACAAAGACGCATTTCAGAAAACAGTTTTGAATTTTTTAACAGTTCAGCATTTCACTCTCTTACTAGCATGTACTCTGATCACCTTGTGGACGGCAAAGTGCCGTTGCTTCCGACGCCATATTTGAGTATACTTCGCAAACAGTGTTGTAAAGCGGCACAAAGCAGTTCTATGCGAAAAACTGGACATTTAAGGCATTTGATTGCTGACACATCGTATTCACGCCGCAGAAAGTGAAGCAAGCAAATTGTGGCTTTTAAACGTAAAATAAATAGGAAAAATCAAATACGGTGAGTATTAAAATCGCATAAATGCTAAGGATCAGTTTACTTACGTGTGTGTAATTTGAAAAAAAAAAACTAGATAAAATGCCAGCAATCCGACGCAGCGAGCGGATACGCCGCTTAAAGGCAGCAGCTGCCAATTCTGCAAATGCTGCACAGCCAAAAATACAGCCAGTAGAGCGATCAGCTGAAAAACCTGACGAACGTCCGCTTAATATCGATGAACCAATAATCCTTGGTGCCGAAGCAGCTCCTATAGAAGCCATTGAGCAAAGTGCCGCCAAGTCAGCAGAAATAGCTGCCGTGACTGAAGATGCTGCTCAGCCGGATGGTCCAATAGCTCTTGCAGCTCCTATAGAAGCCATTGAGCAAAGTGCCGCCAAGTCAGCAGAAATAGCTGCCGTGACTGAAGATGCTGCTCAGCCGGCTGGTCCAATAGCTCTTGCAGCTCCTATAGAAGCTGTTGAGCAAAGTGCCAGCAACGCAGCAGAAATAACTACCGTGACTGAAGATGCTGCTCAGCCGGATGCTCCAATAGCTCCTATACAAGCCGTTGAGCAAACCGCCACTAACGCAGCAGAAATAAGTTTCGTGACTGAAGATGCTGCTCAGCCGGATGTTATAGCTCCTGCAGCTCCTATAGAAGCCGTTGAGCAAGGTGCTGCCAACACAGCAGCAATGACTGCCGTGACTGAAGGTGCTGCTCTGCCGGAGGCTACAATGGTTCCTGCAGCTCCTATAGAAGCCGTTGAGCAAGATGCTGCCAACACAGCAGCAATAACTGCCGTGACTGAAGATGCTGCTCAGTCGGAGGCTACAATGGTTCCTGCAGCTCCTATAGAAGCCGTTGAGCAAGGTGCAGCCAACACAGCCGCAATAACTGCCGTGACTGAAGATGCTGCTCAGCCAGAGGCAACAATGGCTCCAGCAGCTCCTATGGAAGCCGTTAAGCAAGGTGCCGCCAACTTAGCCGCAATAACTGCCGTGACTGAAGATGCTGCTCTGCTGGAGGCTACAATAGTTCCTGCAGCTCCTATAGAACCCGTTAAGCAAGGCGCCGCCAACACAGCCGTAATAACTGCCGTGACTGAAGATGCTGCTCTGCCGGAGGCTACAATGGTTCCTGCAGCTCCTATAGAAGCCGTTGAGCAAGGTGCCGCCAACACAGCTGTAATAACTGCCGTGACTGAAGATGCTGCTCAGTCGGAGGCTACAATGGCTCCTGCAGCTCCTATAGAAGCCGTTGAGCAAGGTGCCGCCAACACAGCTGTAATAACTGCCGTGACTGAAGATGCTGCTCAGTCGGAGGCTACAATGGCTCCTGCAGCTCCTATAGAAGCCGTTGAGCAAGTTGCCGCCAACACAGCTGCAATAACTGCCGTGACTGAAGATGCTGCTCTGCCGGAGACTACAATGGTTCCTGTAGCTCCTATTGAAGCCGTTGAGCCAGGTGCCGCCAACACAGCTGCTCTGCCGGAGGCTACAATGGTTCCTGCAGCTCCTATAGAAGCCGTTGAGCAAGGCGCTGCCAACACAGCAGCAATGACTGCCGTGACTGAAGATGATGCTCTGCCGGAGGCAACAATGGCTCCTGCAGCTCCAATAGAAGCCGTTGAGCAAGGTGCCGCCAACACAGCTGCAATAACTGCCGTGACTGAAGATGCTGCTGAGCCGGAGGCTACAATCGCAGAAGAGTAAGAGGATCAGGCATCTCGGCAACCGTTTCGATATGCAAATGGACAACTAATTTTAAAACAAAAAAGACATTTTGTTGTAAACATAATGCAGCATTAAAGCATATTCTTCTTGGAGTAAAAACACACTTTTTTTATTAAAGCTAAAGCCTGGGACACACTATGAAGTTGGTGCGTGGCGCCTTACCCCTGCGTCAGCTTACTTCAACAGCAGCGTTGCCACACTTTCTTCTAGAAACTTCTTCATTCCTGCGCAGCCAGCGAAGGCGCTGCATATAAATGCGCTAGTCTTTGCCAACGTCTAAAGGAGCACAGATCTTGCTCCAAAAGCTGCTGCGTCAACCTGCGCCACCGACTATGCTTTAGGACAGTGTTCCGCACACTTTTTGTGTTCAAGGTACAACTATCGAATCAAGAAATTTTAGAGGCACAACAAAGAAGAAAAAATGTTGTGCGTGGTGCGCGTTTGTAATACTCGAGAACCACTGAACCAAACGACTTCATATTTGGAACATATATTTGTTTGGGGTGCAGCAAGGTTTTTCTTTAGTTTGTGTGCGGAAGGTGCACAGTATCAGCAATATTCTAAACGCTGGAACGTCATCCTTTTTTCTGTACACTAATGTCATACCAGCATTTTAATGTATTTACAATTCGCACTGAAATTTCAGACGGTCCAAAAGAGAAAGCATTTTCAGAAGTACTCAAGCCGCTCGACGAGATAGTGGTCCGTGAAAATTTAACACCAATGGAACCTTTATAAAGTATTTAAGAACTCGAAAATCGTGTAGCTGCAATGCGTGCTGCAAAATAAACAGGAAAAATCAAACACGGTGAGTATTAAAACCGCATAAATGCTACGGATCAGTTCACTTACGTATGTATATTTTGTAAAAATAAAAGCTTTAGATAAAATGCCACCAATCCGCGCCACGAAGAACCAATAACCCGGTTATTGTCGCCGCCTATGACTTGGTGCCGAAGCAGCCGAAATAACTGCCGTGACTGAAGATGCTGCTCAACCGGATGCTCCAATGGCTCCTGCAGCTCCTATAGAAGCAATGCCTGCTGCCCAAACGCCTGCAGAACGAGCTCAACACTTGCAGGGTCCGCAATAGAGAATCCAATCGAGAAAGAATGCGAGTAACTTGCGCATTAGCATTCTCTTCATTACAGCGTATGGCTTCCATCTACGAACCCGATATAAAATATGGAAATTGCTATTGGTGACATGGACAAAGAATGCATTCATAGTTATGCTCTAAAGTTCAAGAATGAAAGGACAGGAATCGGTTTTGCTTCAGGAAAAGTTATATGGCCTCCTTTAAGCCCACCACCAATATATGGATATTTTTATTGATGCAAATAGATTAGCCAATCGAGAAAGAATGCAATTAACATTGTAAACGCGGAGTCCAAATTATTTCTAAACAAAAGAGAAAGATATAATAGTTGTGTTCAAATTACTTCAATTGCGGTCAACGGATGGCGTGATGTTAGTCTTGGAGGTCGACTTCTAAACAAATACTTCCCGTGAGTCCGAAATCAACAGCGCCGCAGGAAATCCAACGCATGTCTCATGTAGACGAAGTGAAGGGTGATGAGTAAGGGAGACGTCTGGAGGAAAATGCTGTACTCCGAGTGGGGCGCGGAGGTTGGACGGAGCAACACGGAGTTTGCGCGGTAATATGAAAAGATTTTCAGTGCGAAATGTGAGCCTGAGCACTGGCCATCAAAATTTGGAGCAATCGTTGATAAGGCATAAGTAAGTTGTGGCAAATGGTAATAGAATTGGAGCAGCACACTTTGTAAGCAGTGGATGCCATTGACAGCGTGGCAGATCCATAATTCCAACTAGGCGCGAAAGCTGCCTTGCATTTTTCTGTTGAGCTTATATCAAGGAGCGAATGTGTCCGCCAACTTATACATATCCACAAACACAGAAGTAAAATCTAAACTCGGTGCCTCTGGGTCTAATTTTTTAGCTCGTAAATCCAAGTTAGCTATTTTCCGCGAGAAAGCCAACGTACTTCTGTATGAAACAGAAGTGACTGTTGATGATGCTCCCATTTCGTGACGCAGTGAAGTAAACGGAGCTCAGCAGTCAGGAATTGATGTTATTGACCATTTTAACAGCTGCTTTTAGGACAGACAACAATGCATCTGGCAGAGACTTCGTCATCAGTGCTTAATATTAGCGATTTTCCTAAATGACCGCTTAGAAATCGCCTAAATTTACCCGTCATAGCTGCTGCTCCGTCTGTACAAATGCTTATGCAGCTGTGCGAATTCAAATTAAGATCCCTGAAGTACGGGTTTTGCTTTAAGGCGCTGAAGCATGATTGATGACGCGGTCTGATGAAAATGTACTTGGAGTGTTTGAGCGGAAAGTATTCCGTACGATGCAGCTGACGAATCTTGGAGCTGCGTATGAACAATCGAATGTACGGATCATCGCAGATAAGCCAAATCAAACAAAAGTTGTGCGCCGACGAAGCACTTCAAAGCAAATAGTTGCCTGTTTCCAATCAATAACCGGACATGTAGTTACCATACCATTAAGCAAACATAAGACGGAAAATTGATCGCTTTATGTCCCCACACATGAATATACAACTGCGAGGTCAACGTTTTTCGATACCTGTAAAAGAGGTGGGTGAGTTCAAAACACATGTTTTGGATGTACCTCAATCGGAGTGGCAAACATTGTTTCGAAAATTTTTTGCGTTGCAATAAAACATAAAAGGCGTTTTAAGCTATGAACAGAATATTTGTAGGTTTTAAAGACACCCTGACTATACCAGCAGCTCCTTACTATTTTCAAAGCTGCTGTTATTGGCCGTAATCTTGAGTACCAGCAGCAGTGCATCACATAGCTTTTTAATCGATGTAAGTTTAAAATGCATCAGCTCGTCGTTGTTCCTTACGGCATCTTTGATGTTGACAACTTTGTATCTATTCTGCGCCCTAATTTGAATGGTAACCGAGGCGTGGCGGCGCAACTGTCGCTTCATAAGCGGTGTAGCGCCAAAAGTACATCAGCAGAGAAGGCCTTTGTAACCCCACAAGGGGTTTGTCGTTCAGCGCATAAATCAGGCGCTTTAGTCCTACAAACGTCCTAACTCGCTCATATATGGATTCGGTGTTTGTTCTATGTTTAAATCGTAAACCTTTTTCAAACACTGCGGCATATTGACCTGATGTCTGTCGTGATCTAAAACCAAATCCATGCCGCTTTTCAGGTACTTTTCAATGAAATGGTTGTCTTTGCTTCCTATAGCTCAGAAAGCATTTTCCGTCCGCCAGTTTGCAGCAAAATGCTCTTGTCAATGTCAATAGACACCAATATGACCATAGGCAATCCAAAGCACGGTTGATTCAGTACATGGCGTCACTCTATGTGATGCTCATTTCGCTAAGTAGCATATTACCGGCCTTGGCGATCTTAACCAGCATCTTAGTAGTGCCTTTGGGTACAATGATCGACTTTAAAACTAATAAATACTACAATTACAGCTTATTTGCGTAAAAGGCTCAAACTTTGGATTTTTCGCTAACTTTGGTTATATTTTTATTTAACTTAACTTGTTCTGTTTCTTTTGTTGCAGCTGCAACATTTGCGTTTTTCACATTTTTGTTTAATAATAGATTGAGAAATTATTTATAATATGTGTTTGTGTATATATATATATAATTATATTAAACATGTAGTATATAATTTATGTAGCATACAAAAAAAAGTGCAAAAAAAAAACAAAAATTATCCTTAGACAAAACGACGACAACGACATAAACGTCATACATTTGTATAACTGAATGCATTTGCTTTGTGTGTGGGTGTGTGTAGCCCATCCGTATCCGTTCCTGTATGCTTTACCAGTACGAGTGCTAGTATATGCTGCTTTGAGGTCTACCCCGTGCTCCCACACAAGCGCACGGAGCTCACTGTGGCTTCTGGTTCTTTGGTGCTTGCTGCTGCTGCTGTTGCTGGGTCTCGTAGCGCTGACGCAGCGCGGTGAGTGCACTCAACAGCCGGCTGTTGGCGGCATCGAGCGCCGCTATCTGCTGACCCTGCTCCTCGATAACGCGCTGCTTATGCGACAACGCCAGTGACATCTTAAGCTGCTCCCGACGTAGGTCCTCCTCCATTGTGATTAGTCTGCGTACAATTTAATTTTAATTAGCGGCTTTGCTTATTATTTGTGTGTTTGTGTGTTAGCTTACCTATCAATCACACTGCGCATCGTGGACTCTGACTGCAGGCTAAGATTGTTGGAGCCATTGCTACCAGCACTGCCGCCGGGACGTTGCAAGCCAAATAGCTCATCGCTTGAATCACGCAATTCGGCCTCGTCGCGATCGAGTGTGTGCCGCAGCGTGTCCAGCGTCTCCTGCAACAGCTGTATCTCTCCATTTTGGTCATAGCTCTTGCTCAGTGCCAGCTCCGGGTGGCCACTGCCAACACCACCAGCGCCACCAGCGCTGTGATTACTTGCACGCAGCTGACGGCGTCGCTTTCCCTCCTGCAGCTGTGTGCAGTGACCTGCAAATGTTTGACATTAGTTATTTATATATGTATTAAAAGTTGCTGTCCCTTTCTACTTACCCTCCGTATCTGTGCTGCTGTCAGAGAGCGTGCGCGCCGAGTCCAGGCTCAGTCGTCGCTGATAGCGGCCTGTACTATTATTGGCCGTACCCGGCTCACCATGTGCGCCCACGCTGTTGCTACTACCAGCAGCGCTGCCAGCATATTGCTTGTGCTCCTGTACGCCTCCGCCGCCCAGCGCATTTGGCGTGGACATGGCATAGCTATTGCCATAACCGCCGCCACCAACGACAGCGCCCACACTGCCATAAACATCTTCACGCTTGAGTGGCGCATTATTGCGACCATACTGTGCTACTCCAGCAGGCAAACATTTGGTATTCTTGCTGGATGTGGACGAATTGCTATCGCCGCTAAGCGAACGATGTGCCTCCAAATGGCTATCCGAGGGCGAACGTATTGGCTTGTTAGAGGAACCGCCTGCGCCAGCTGCGGCGGCCGCTGCATAGCTATAGTAATTATCGGCCGAAAGCTGCTCATCCGAGGAGGAGGGCGTCAGGGTTGCAGTATCTAAGTTGCCGCGTCCGTTGAGAAAAGCGGCGCGTGCTGCTACAATGCCACCGCCCAAGGGTTTGGCGCGACCGCCATAGGATTGCTGCTGTTGCTGCTGCTGTACATTAGTTTGCTGCATTTGGTGATTCTGGTTGACACGTGGTGGCGGCCCCTGCTGTTGCTGCAGCTGATATGAGGGATTTTTAAAGGCCAGTGGAGCGCCTAGACCGCCTGCTGCCGCCTTCTGTGCGGCTAGCTGGCTTTCAACTGGACTGGAGGATTGCGAGGGCGATGGATTAGTCGAAATACTTTGGTAACCTGAGCTACAGTGGCTGCTCTTGGCCGACAGCTGCTCCTTGCCGAGCTTGCCGCCGCCACCGCCGCTGTTGGCTTGCAGATGTGTCTGCGCGTGCGCTTGGACATGCGCATGGCCATGTGCCATCATGTGAGCATGCTCGCCCACATCATGTTCCTCGGCATACTTGAAGAGATCATCTAGATCCTCCAAGTTCATAGGCATATTCGAGTTGGAATTAAGATGCGCTGGCGCTCGCTGATACTGCTGCTGTTGCTTGGAGTGATCCGGTATTCCTAGATTGAGCTTGTGTGGGGCATCATAGCTTAGGCTGACATTGGAGTTATGCAGCTGACGTCCACGCGTTGCTCCAGCTACTGCCATGCCACCATTTGAGGCCATGCCAGAAGCCTTTAGCATAGGTGTTGGTGACTTACGCACAAAGGCGCTGCTTGTATCCAAGCCGGAGATTTGTATAAATTCTCCGTTCATGTCATCATAGCTGCTGTTGTTGTTGTTGCCACCATTGCTGTTGTTGCGCGGCAATGTGCGCGAACGCGTCGAACAAGCGCCATCATCATAATTGTTGCCATTGGCATTGCTGGAATTGTTAACCACATACTGATAGGTCTGACCCAGACGATCCATAGTGCTGGCTGCACTCGCCTGCGGCGCTGGTGGGCAGTGCACATGTCCAGGTGGTGCTGGATGAAGCAACAAATTGTTGCTGCTACCATTTAGCGAGCTGGAGGCCATAGAGCTTTGGGATTGCGCATGCTGCAGCACGGGCGAGCTCATGTACTGACCGACTGGTCCAGCAATGGAGCTCTGCGAGTTGGAGTGCAGCTGTAGCGGATGCGTATGTTGCAATTGTTGTTGCTGCTGCTGTTGTTGTTGTTGTTGCTGTTGCAGCAAGCCATTTACCGTGGGATCATTATAGCGAAAGATGTTCTTCTCCAGCGCATTGGGCGTTAGTACACCACGCATAATGCCACGCTCGGCAGGCATCGGTTTGGTAACTACCGCATGTTGCGGCTGTGCCAACTGTGCCTGTTGTTGTAGCAAAGCGCCAGCTGGTCCGCCTTTATTCACTTCCGGATTGCGATTCTCCTGATTCTCGCTGGCAATCGATAGCGAAGACAGCACAGTGGGCAAATAGCCACCACCACCACCACCACTATTGACATGCTCCTTGGCCTTGCTAATCTCATCGAGTATGTGCTGCAGCGGATCTAGCTCATGCTGACGCGCCTCTGGCAACTTGCCAATGCTCTCACTCAACAGACTATGCAAAATGGACAGCTGCTTGCCCTGGTCAATATAGCCTGCCCAGTCCAATATAGAATCAGGCGCAGCATGCTCCGGGCGCGTTGATATAATCTCCAAAAACTGCTGCATGCGTAAAGCCTCTTGCTCCAGAAAATCATTGAGAAACTCCATGAAATTCTCTTTGCCTTGAAAGCGCGTAAAGTTGGCCAATGTTTGTAGTGTTTTGGCCACCAGCGTGAGGTTGCGTGTGGCGCGCGAAGAGGGCAGCTCGCTGGTTATATTAAATAGCGAGGGCGATAATATGGCCGGACACAGAAAGCGCAGAAAGATCGAGGCAGAGATCAGATTGTCGGCCATGTCTTGGCGTCCCAGCTGCTGCAGACGCTCGCGAAATGTGGCAAAACAGGCACGTAGCTGCGGTGGAAAGTGTTTGTGGCTCTCGTAGATGCATTGCCAGGCGCTGCGCACGGCAGCGCGCAAAGCTGCCTGCTGACGCTGTAACGAGCCTGCAGAGGAGCCGCTGGTCTTAGTGGGATCCACCTCGCAGTCGCGATCGGATTGTATAAGCTCGTTAATGGGCGCCGACAGTGTATCCTGCAAATACTGTTCGCCTGTCAGCTTCAGAAAGGCCTCCATGCTCTTGGTGGCTAGCGAGTTGCCCCTAAAGGTAAGACGCTGATCGCCTACACGCAGCAAATCCAAGGCCACCACATCGGTAAGAAATGCGCCAGCCAAACCCTGTGCATGCATCAGCAGTACCAAAGCTTGGCCAATGTCCTCCTTGGCCTTCACGCCAATCACCGGCTCAAGTATCTCGCAAACTCGCTTGTAGTTCTCTTTGAGATAGGCCAAGAAGTTGGCATATGTGTTAATGGGCAGTATGTCGGTGCTTTGAAAGCGGCACTTGATGCGCAATGTGGGCACCAGCTCCTTGTCCTTTCCGCTGCCACGGCCCAGGCTATCGCCAGCTTTTTCACTTAATATAGGATACCAATCCTCGCATATCAGACGTGAGGTAACCTCATGCACCGGTATCTTTACAGAGCCCACGAATTGATATTTGTCGCGCTTCTTTTTCTTGTCCACCTCGCGAAATACATTGACCGTAATAACATTAATTTCCGGTATGTCCGGAAAGTCGAAATATTCGCCCCAGAAAAGCAAATCCGTTTGCAGCTTGACGCTGGTGCGGCCATACAATGTCTTGTCCAGCTGCAGCTCGCAGAAGTATTTCTTTTTGGGTGGCAGGTTCTTGGCCTCATAGACCCACAGCTTGAGTGAGTTGTCCGTGCGACGTGTATGCTCCGCATTAGGCGCTATGGACTTACGCAGCGAATAGATCCACAGATCGCGCTCCTGCCGCGAACCGCAGGAGTAATAACGCTCGCCACGCGGTCCACCGCGGACCTGAAAACAATGGCGACGTCCTAGCACCGATTGATGCACTGGTGCCACGCCTACGGCGCCGGTACAGGAGAGATCTGTTCAAGATAAAAAAAATTTGTGAGCAAAATTTGTATAACAATAGATAAGAAAACTGCTTACCGATTGTTGACATGACGGCATGACTGGACAGCAAGCTCTCATGGGAACGGGAGCCGCGCAAACCGCCCGAGCCTCTTTTGGTGCGTTCCAATTTGGTAACCGATTTTGTACGCTTGAGGGGATTGGATCTGCAAAAGACAAACACAAAAATTGGTGTAACGAAACATGGCACAGGATTAAGTCCCAGCTTACCTTTTGGAAAAAAAGTTTGTGAAACGCGATGTGGCATTATGCTCCGGCTGATGCTGTTTGCTGCCCAGTATGGGCGTTGTGGGTGCCGAACCACGTCTACATGCTTTCTCATATGAAGTATCTGTAAGTAAAGAAGCGTAAAACAGATATTTAATATACAATTCTGATAAATTGATAAAATTGTGATTAAATCTTAAATTTCTAGGTTGAGATCAGCTTTCAAGCTGTTTGTGTAGAGTTTCTTGTGGGTTTTATTAGGCAAAACTAATCAAATACGATGAGTGGGATGAAGCCATTTGGGTATAAGATTATGTTTCAAGTTGATTGGATACAATACAGTTTTTTTTTTCAGGTTATCATGTCTCTGTTTGTGCCATCAAACTGATCTAATTATCTAATGAGTGTATGTCTATATTCGTGGGGAATCAAATATCTCTATCTCTAGCCTTGATTTCACTATCTGAGCACTCGGCTGAGTTTTCTTTTGTTATTCCAAAGGATATCGTATCTTATATTCAAATGTTAAGTAATTTTGCAATAATTTGTAAGAACTTTTGTATTTAAATTTTAAAAAAGTGCTACATTTTGAATAGTTTATGAAACTGGTTTATCAAAAGGTGGATTAAGGTCCAAACGAATCTATGGAACTCGCAAAACATTTATGCAAAGAAGCGCTGTTTTCTGATAAAAGATTTGACATTCAGAGCAAAACACAAGGTGAAGAATCTTATGAATTCTGAAATTCTAGGTGCAATTAATCCCGCACTTTTATTTCATTGTTCTTGAATAGAGTTAATAACAATGAAAACATATTAGCAGGATTCTTCGCATTCGGAATTTACAAAGCAATGATTGATCCCATAAAAGCTGATAAATTCATGCCAAGAACCTTGATAAGACTTGAACCCTTTTTGTGCCACACAAAAGTTAGTTTCCAAAAGGAAGGGTAAACATTCGTCGAATCGACGAATATCATTTTTGGTTATACTCTCTTTTAGTTCACTCACTCGTAATGATCTAGATCGCTCTACATCTCTAGACGGCAGTGTTTTCTGCTGTGTGATGGACCACAAAAAAATCACTCCGTCGATTCGACGAAGTTTACCCTTTGTGTAACTTTTTGGTTATTGAGTAATTTGTGGGTTTCATTTGATAGCTGTGAATAGTTGAATAGTTATTTGTTCAATATGAGTTCAAAGGCGCTTCTTGACTTTGAAATTTGACCTTTTTGTAACTTCATATGAGAGTGACAGCTGTGAAAGTACGCTAAAGCAAATTTTCGCAATTCAATAATGTTTCTGGAAATACTACAATGTTGGTAAGTGATGCCGAAAATATTCGGTATGACGAAGACAGTTCTTCAGAAATTTATTCCGAATTTGATTATTATTATGCAGATTAGACAAATTTGCGCCTTTCTGCATATTTCGTAAGGGAGGGAGCTAAAAATCGGTTTCAAGATAACCAAACCGTGTGCTTTTTTTATGACATTTTTAATATGACTATTAAAATACATATATTACTAACTAAAACGTAGCCCTTATCTTCTATAGATTAAGTTAATTCAATTTATATTGAGCTGACGAAAAGTCTGTTAATAAAGAGAGCTAATATTCCCACCCCAAATGATCATTTAACCCTAGAACTTCATCCTTCGTCAAAATGACTACGCGCGCCGTAAGACGTTAGTATACAAAGAAAAAGTATGATGTGCCAGGGTTAATGAATAATATTGAAATATATTAGGTTCTAAGATTTTAAGAAGACTAAAATAAAAATCCAATAAAAGAAAAAATTGTAAGCTTTGCCCATATAAAAAGCGACAAATGACAAAGAGTGTCTGCAAGTTTTATAAAAAAAGCATTGAGGCTTGCACAGAATATGCAAAATTAGTTCCAAAATTTAAATGATTTTGAAAATTTGAGTTTGAAAAGTGTCTTAACCCTAGATGGATCTTCTTCGTAGAATCGACGACGAAAAATTTTCAGTGTTTTTTTTTTTCCTACTGGCGCACTTTATATTGAACTCTTATTCTGTATAGCTCTAGACGTTGCTAAGCAGTGGAAGAGTGCAGAACCTTCTGGATAAATATAAGTTTTTAAACATTTCGTCGTCAATTCGACGAAGAAGAACCGTTGTGTGACTTTGATGACATGATACGAAAAAATATTAGCCTAAGAGAACTATTAACGACGAATTTGTGCATTCTATTCATCTTTAAAGTGTATAATGACAAAATTATCTTGCGTTAAATGCAAAAAATCGCTTGTGAAGAGCACGAAGTGGACCTTTGTACCCCTTGTATAAATTAACAATTCATATTAATAAAACTGAGTTCTTTTATTAGCTTTAAGTATTATATTTAGAATTAAATCATAAATGTTACCTATAGTTGCACCTTACTTTCCTATTTTGGTGATTTCGAAAAGTACTATTTTGAAAAATAGTCAAAAAAGGTAAAGTTTTTACACTTGATATTTTTGGTTAATGTTGAAAGCAAAAGGTTGAAATCATTGCTTAAGTCGATAAAAAATGGAACAACTAATGCAATAGAATACAAAAGTATACTTTTTTTTAATGATTCGACGAAGAAGAACCTTAGTGTATGTAAAATAAGAAGAACCATCTAGGGTTAAGCAACATCATCTCTGAAGTCAAGCGATATTTTTGTTAGTTAAATAAAATTATGAATACAAATAAAAAAATCAATTCGAAAAACTTAAAAAAATACATAAAAGTTTGTTTCATGGCAAAAATGCACATAGTTTTCAAATTATGTGAGCTAGAAGTGTATGTTCGTCGATTCGACAAACTTTAACCTCTGACGGTTAGAATAAACGATACGCTTCTAGGTTTAAGTAACAAATTTCTTAATTTTGTTGAGATTTCGCCACTTTATAAAGTTAAGATAGGATCATCTTTCTAGCTGTTTAGTGTTTTTATGATTTTCATAACACACACAAAGATAATTCTTTGACTATAGATCTTTGCTTTATTGGAATCTTTTATCAAATCCTAAACTAATTTGCAATATTGATATTGTGTACCACAAGCTAAGATCATCTCTCTCTCTCTCTCTGTCTGAAGCCAGTTTGGTTCAATTTTTATTACTTAAAAAACCCCATACCTGTATACAGTATATATTTCTTCTTTTTTTTTTTTGGCACATTCTCAATTGAATTACTTAGAGATTTATTGATTGGATTCGGGTTCGGGTTTGCAAGTTTGTCTTGTGACTTGAAACCGGTTTTTGTTGTTGTTTGTACATAACCCGCTGACATTCCTGATGCCAGCCCGAAAATACAAAGGGAGACAATTGAGTGGCAGCAACAGCAGCTGCGACCGCAGCAGCAGCAGCGAAAAAGACGGCAGGTGATCTGCAGCAACAACAGCAGCAGGTAGCATGATTCATCATGTGCCTCATTACCAAAAAGGGAACAGCAACACAAGTCTGTTCCTCCTGCTCTGGCATTGGGCAAAGAGTTCTGTTTTCAGCGCTGAACAACTGCTGCGGTTGCCACTGCCACATACATACGACAACAAGTACGTTCAAGTTGTACGTACACTATACTACAATAAGAACTGACAATTTAACTGGTTTCTGGCTGCCTCTCTCCCTCACACTCTCTCTCTCACTCGCTCTCTCTGGGTCTTTGGCTCAACACGATCTCTTCATTTATAGCTAGTGTTCGCCGCCCGCACAGGCACAGGCACAGGCAGCGGGACCAGCCATAGCCATGTGTATCTATAGCTGGCGACCTTGTCAAAGGCAATCAAGTTGCATGGCCTGTCCAGTCCTGCCCTGGGCCCACCTACCTAGCAGAAAATTGTCCAAAGACCTGCAAACTGCGTATCCAAGAGTCGCATCAGTTGTCTTTTTGTTTCCTTGGACTGACTCATCAAGAAGCGCAAACATTTGCCTTCGGAGCGCATTGCATGCAAAACTCGTATCAAAAAAGGCTTTTTCATTTTTTATGAGCTACGCTTCCGCCTTAATTCATTTGGAACCCCTTGACACCCAACCCAAATCCCTACCTGTCCTTTGACACGCTCTTTTGTCCGGTTGCAAACTGCTTTGCTCGATTTGTCATCAAAAGGCGTAAGCAAGAAAAAAAAAAAAACAAACCCAAAACCAAAGAAATTGTGTCATGTTTGCTCATCAGATACTTTCAGCCTTATACAAAAATCTCTATAAAAGATACAAAAAACGAGCGAAAAAAACACAAAAACGCAAACTTGTTGACTGATGATGAGTATTCTGTATCTTGTATCTGTATCTAAATCTGTGACTCGACGGCTTTGTGCCTAAAAAGGGGCGCAACCAACGGCCAAAACAGCCCCACTTACTAAAATGGCGACTTGTAATTTGTTGTTTCTAAAAGAACGCCCACGCACGACTTCATCATCATCGTCATCATCAGGTCACACACTTGCATCATTATGTTGTTAGTTATAATTATGAGCAACTTTTAAAGGCGGATCTCCAGTAAGCGTATACAAAGTTTTCTTAATGAAACAAATTATGACTGGATTAGGTTACGCGCACATATGATGTAAGCTTCTAAAAGCTACCAACAAGCAACTTCAATCAATTATTATAATTCAATTAAATTGAAAGCAAATTAAGCTGTTTCCTTATTACAAAAAAAGTAAGGCTGGAACGTTGCTTGGCTTGTTCGGGGTTAAAGAAGTCTTTCGGAAACGGTTAGCGGAAGGGCACAAGTAAAGACGATCGTCTTCTTTTTTAGCAGTTCTGTAAGGCTCCGAGCACAGACAGCTGAACATGTCAGCGCTGAAAAGAGCGGAAATAGGATTTCTTGGATCAGCTTAAGTTCCGCTCTGCCTGTGCGTGGGGCTGCATAAATGGCCCGATTATATTGGCATCTATGGCATTTTCATGTGTCGAGGTTACATTTTGCCAAACATATATTTGTGCTCAGTCCATTAAGAAAGAGTGGTACAGTAGTGACTTATATAGCAAGTTAGTCGGTTATGCAGGATCCAAAGGGCGGATCTCCTAAAATATTCTTATAGGAATATGAACTACACAGGTCTACAAATACCGGGATCATGTCAGCAGTTGGAATGCTAAGGGTCATTACCGAAGTAATTTGGTGCGTAGCAAGTAACTTCGGACATGATCCTCAGCTTTCCAACAACTAAACCATGTTGACCTATGTTATTGTCTCAAAGTCTTAATGCTAATGGCGTCGAAGGGATATATTTCGAATAGCCATAACCTTCTTAAATGATCTCTTGAACTCTTAAATTAAAGGGTAAGAGTGGTACTAAATGATGTAACTGGAGAGACAGACCACAAAAGTAGGAAAAAACGCCGTTCTTCTTGCACATAACCTCAAATATCTCAAAATCCTGACGTGATAGGCCAATTCTGACTCCGGATTCTACGCAGCAAATTACTTCGGAATTGGACTTAATTAATGTTGACCTGTGTTATATAAGTATTCCGCACTGCAAGAAATAAGTGTGTTGAAGGAAATGTAAATACTGTATTGGTACAAACCGTTCGTACAGCATAATCCGGCAAATCGCTGTAATGCATACATTTTTCCTATTCAATATCGAATTGAGGCAAATGTTGCAGTTATCGCTTTCACAACCTTATAACCTCTATTGTCGTATTTAAAAAATCGTAAAAAATCAACGATCAGTAACAATTGCACGTCTTGATCAGGCGATATGATGTTCTTTCTTTCGAAACTGTGCAGCACTTCCAAAAATTATGTATGCCTTCAATAAAGGCTCTCTGATCAATTGAACTGCTTCTTATGCATCAACTGCCAACTGATTAATGATTGAACGCTTGTACTTGCAGTACAACATATTCACATTTTCCCAACCATTCTTTTGATCACGAATTATATGTAAAACTTATGATTTTACGAAATTATTGTTTACGGAAAAACTTTTATAAATTTCTCCTCTGAGCACAAAATGAGGACTGTTTCGCAGTAACGCCGTAACTCTGCTACAGCTTGCCTAGGCATTTAGTGCCTAAATTTAGAATCTCATCTGTGGTTGAGTCAGTGATTCAATAACTTTCTCAACAGTCATACAAAGCGCTGAAGTGGTCAGTAATGAAAACAGCAGTTTCTGCAAGTTGTCACATTGTGACGGGTAGCAGTTGACGCAGCTTATGACACATTTTTGCCAACAGCATCGTCTGGAGTGTCAAAAATTTCGACACAGTTTCTTTAATGAAAAGTCCGAAAATTTTGTGTCTCCAAAAACTTTTTTCTTTGAAATAAAATGGGAATGCATGATTAAGGTGAGCAAGTTATTGCTCACATTTGTGGTGTTACTTAATCAAGGGCAAGATCCTGAAGATCTATTGTGCAAAACAATATATCATAGCTGAGTTTAAGTCTAGTTTAGACTTTAAAAATGTGAATCGTTTCATCCTGAATGGTATACAACCTTTTTTTTGCCAAAAGTTTTCGGGGCTTATCAGTCGTAGTGTCCCGATTTGGCAAGGCATCAGGGGTGTGCCACAAATCTCGCGCCGGTTTTACCCAAAGCTTCATTTGAAAATTTATCTTTATTGTGGGGATTGTTAAGATGTTTGTTGGTGGTAATGGTAAAAGGAACGTTCATCCACGCGTATTTCGACAGCACACTGTGTGGCAAATCAATGGGCATGAATGGGTTAAAAAAGCATTCGATCAGATGCTTACTTGCTGCTAGACTTTCCATTTTATCAAATATAGATAAAAAGATATGTGGCATACGAAGAAATTTTTTTGGATTGAAATCCGGTTGAAAGAGATTTCAGGCACACTCTACATAAGAGAATTATTTAGGTTTTTCGAAACCTAAAGAAACGTTTGATGCTTTAAAAACACATGTTTTCTCATTCGTAGTGGAAAAAAGTGCTTCGATTTTGAATAACAATCAGGGCTGTGGCAAAAATCTCTTTCAACCAAATTTCAATCCAATTGTAATTTGTCGTTATGCCTGATATCAATTTAAACCGATGTTCAGTCAAAAAACGTTTTGTCGATGTGCCAGAAATACAAGTATCTTGGATTGCGTGGAAAATCTAATAAAAAGGTATTTTGCCCAACGATTTAAATGAAAATTTAGGCAAAACCGTCCAGAGTTTTCCAGCAACGTTTTTGATTAAGTATACTTTTGTTCTTGTTCTCTATGCTAGTGGTTTAAAAAATACATCGATGATTGTCCTGTAATTTTCAGGTGTTCTCGTACATACGATGCATCGGCAAAACATCGATGTTTTTAAAACCATCGAACATTTCACCATTTCTTACGCCGACCTTGTCAAAGGTCAAATTATTTCAAGATTATGCCAAAGTAAGTCTTATTCTCAGTTTTACAAATAATGTTAAAGGTTATTCTTTTAAACTTTTATGTTTGCACAATTTAGGCGTAGATCTAGTATTGTATATAGAAGTCTTCTTTTGTTCACATAGCTCTGGTTTCACATATTTTGTATTATACAACAAAGTTTTCTTCTATGAAAACAAATAAACTTTTCAAATACTAAACATCGGAAAACCATCGACCTACATCGTTGTCTATTGTCGTTGGACGCTGCGATGGTAAACATCGATGGTTTGGTCTGGATTTACATTACTACTTTATGCGCGAAATGTACCAAACAGCCCTCGTAAACAACCCCTGAAATAATCGCTGCCAAATCAAGTTATTTCCATACAGTTAATCGTGTTTGTTTTTTATATGATTAACTTATATGGAAATTTACAAATAGCTAGCAACAATCATGAATTACACATCATAATAGTAGAAATTAAGTTGTTCATTATAAAACTGAAAAATGTATATATACAAGCTCAAGCATTTGGTTAGCTTCTTCTTCTTCTATATATGTATATATATGTACATATATAATGTATATTATTTACGGCATGTGTGTAATCCAAGCTCATCAATCTTTTTGCAATTAAGTGATTTCTTCTCCTTGAGAAAATTTATTAGATAAACAAAATATAGTTTATAATAAAAATGTGCTGATAGACAAGGCGTCAGTATTTGTGTATAACTCATATTTGAGCTGATAAGCGTTGGTTTCGAAATGTTTTTGTTCCTAAGAAATATTTTCTGCTCGTAAATCAGCTATAACTTGCTATGTACATCTGCGTCTATATCTTTGCAGTTGTTCATTGCGTTCTTGCACTCTGTTTTTCGAGTGACAATCTAGCTAAATGTTATGTCAGGCGTATAAAATAACTTCTAATTAAATCTAAGATTTCGAATTACCACCAAACAAAAAGCGCGTTGGTTCAACAATATGATATCATATTATTAGTGCTTCACATCCAAAATTCGTTAGCTTTGCCAATTGTCAATTCTAATGAAGAGCTCTATGTCCCGATATGGCTAGGCCCAGTTATAGGGCCAACAACTTGGTCTTACAATAACATTTGGATGAGCTAAGCGAAATTTGAAAATGTACAGAAATGCGTGTTTTGAGCGTTTTCTATTAACTGCAAGCTTGTGGAACATTATGTTAGGTAATCACTAAACAAAAAAAAAAAAAAAAAGAGTTTTCAAATTGAAGCAGAAAGCGAGTTGCGAGTGAAAGCGCTAAAAGCTGTTTTGCTGTTATTGAAATCGATTGGTTTTGCCTTTGGTTGGGTTTCTTTGCGGGTTGCCAGCGTGAGCTCCTCTATAGATACCTACTGCATAGAGATAAGGTCAACTTAATTATCAGCGTGTTAAACAAATTTGTTTTCTTTCTCGCCAACAATTTATGGGCTGTGCACACGACGTTTGAACGATCTGTCAAAGTTACATGTAGAGCGAAGATGGCAGATATTTGGAATTTCATTTTTTTTTTTTTTTTGGCAAGCGTTAAACCCGGAATTGGATATTGTATACTCTATTGAGTACTGAATGCTGATACAAAGCAGATGCAAGATAAGATCGACACTCATAAATAAGTGTTCCCAAAGCGACATTTAAAGATATTATGTATTTAAGCAATGTTTGTTTGCTTGTGTGTGAGTGTGTGTGTGTGTGTGTGTGTGTGGCAATCGAGCATCAGGGATCAAGGGACGAGGCAGCAACAACCTCGCAGAGCGGCCTTTCAAACTGTTACAAAAACGTTTCGTCTTATCAAATTTCAAATACTTGGCATGCATACAACGCCAAACAATGTGCGTTTGTGTGTGTTGGAAATGTAAGAGCAACGGCAACTTGAAATCGACAACAACAATTCGAGTTAAGAAAAATTTGATGCAGACAGTCGGGGCGGTGCCCGACGACAGTGGAATACCCTGTACCCATTTTTTCCACGAAAATCAAATTTCTGTGTACATTTTTGTATCGACGCGTTGAGGAGCATGTGCGTTTTAACGGTAACTGTTCTACGTGGGCAGGGGGAATGATCAGGAAAAAGATTGTTTGGCTTATAACCCTAATTAAAAAAATTAAAAAGTGAAATTCTTTTGCAGTTCATAGGTGAGGGGGCACATTATTAGCTATATCTTCTAAAGTTCATATCCGATATGATTCATTTTTACTATACACATGCACAGTAATAGTGTGCCAAGTTTCGATTGGATAGCTTTTATGGTTTGGGTTAAAACCGCACAAATCTGTCACGGGGGAAGGTGGTGAGATATCGACATAATTCGACAAACTTGCACTGTATAGCATCTTTTGGTCAATTTTTCTCCGAGAACGGTGCGACAGACAGACGAACATGTCTATATCGACACGACTATTGCTCCTGACCATTTTGCCCATGGAACACATGGTCTGCCACGCCTCCTTCTGCCTGTTACATACATTGCACAAATCTATAATACCCTTGTACACTTTGTGTACAGGGTATAATAAAGCGCCTCGTTTGTTTGCTTTAATGCGCTACTCTCTCAGTGTGCTCTCCGATTACTATATCGCTCTCTCTATCTGGCTTGATCGTTGCTAACAAACTGGTTTCTCAGTGCGGGAGGTGCATAGGTGTGTGTAAGCCCTTGTGCATGTGATTCATAAAATAAAACAGCAATGAATTTGAATTTGTAGCCAAGAGCCCAAGAGTCCAGACCAGGCACTCAACACAACAGAAGCGACAACAGTAATGACGTTGCAACATGCAAGCATCAATTCTATACCTACATATTGGAAATTTGAATGCTGAATTGGCTCATTAATCGATAAATAGCCATGCAATTACATTGCACTTATACGAAAAGTATCGATCAATTTGTAATCAACATTGAACATACAGTGGAACGAATCAACAAATGCTTTGTGTGCATTGTAGCTGTTTTTTTATAAGATCGAACTTAAATTCCAAAAAAAAGATGTTTTAGTAAAAAAAAAAAAACAGTTACAGCGCTGACTAATTGTGTAGATACAGTTTAATTATTGTGCTGTAACTGTTTAAAAACGTATCGTCATAAACGAAAACAGCTGGCTTTTATAGTGCCTGACATTTTGCATTAGCCAGCATCTTAGGATTGCATAATTTATACAAACTTTAAACAAAAGTTTACACACAATTTCAAGTTTTATTTGACAAATTAAATGTGTAATTTGTGCGTTAATTTCTTGTTTTCTTCCGCTGTATTTAATATAAGCACTTAGGCCTTCAACTGTACCACTTAAAAATATAGTAAACATGAGTCAAATTTGCGCTTTACTTAAGCTTCAAGGTTGTTAGCACGCTTAATAGCGCAATTTAGTGTGCCAGAAGCTTAAAAAAGTTTGCCTTCATAATATATATAACAGTATTTGGACTACTACAGAGCACGAAAAAAAAAGTCTGATAGCAGCTACACCCCATGAAGTCTTGAAACTAAAGAGGAGATGACTTCCCGTGTGCAACTTTTGGGTCACTTAACAGAACATGCACCAAATGCGATCCCCCAATGCAAAGTAAACCAAAATACAGTAAAAACTGTCTAATCTGGACACTGTCCAAATAAATTTCATACAATATTGTATTTTTGTTCCTGTGTAAACTGGTGCGTCCCTACCTTATAAATTGGATACTTTTTTTTTTTTTTTGTATTTTTGAGTCCTTTCCACTTGCAAAAAGTCTGTGTACATTGGACACTGAATTTCACAGCACTGTTTTTACAACAAAAAAGTGGTTAAAGCCTTACAAAGTGCAGAGGAGTTACAAATTAAATCCTTTTCAGCGAATAATGGGTCCCTGCAGTCATTTTTTTAGTATCATCAAATGATTTAAAACGCTTTGTAGAGAAACAGGCAGTACCGATTTCAAAGTAACTAATGAACAAGAAACTTCTAGACAATGTACACAAATAACATTATGAATGCTATTAATTCGTACGTATCAAACGTAACAAACAAATGAAATGAACACAGATACTGAAAATCTTTTAATTTCTATACATGGGACACCCTGTCTATATTGGACAAAAGTCTTCGAACCAAGTGTGTTCAATGTTGACAGTGTTCACTGTATAAGATCTTGTGACGTCAAATGCTTTTTCGGACCTGCGAAATGCGCCTTCTTCTTTTGATGGCTTCATGGCTACACCCCATATTCAAAGGCAAAACTGTTAAAAACTTCAGCACACTTCGCTTCATAAGCTGCACCAAGCAATTAGCATGAATCTTGTTCGAAGCTGTTATTCATGCTCGAGTTCAGGCATCGGCAGCAGAGAAGTGAGTAAGAAATCTTAACTGAGAAAATGTTCGCTCGTCACACACTTAAATTGTGCCAACGTCTCTGCTGCCGCTGACGATCCCTGCACAAGTTTATCACTTTTTGGATATTGTACGCCTCAACAATCAACGGACGGCGTCCACATTTTTCCAATTTAACCAGAAGATTTGCAAACGAAATTGGTCGAATTATGTTGATATATCACAACTCAAGGATAACTTGCCGGCTTACACCCACATTATAAGTGTTCGGCATTCGGTTACTACAAAATTACACTTGTAGCTTGACTCATGTGACCCTAATCCATTTGGCTTGGTTTTTAAGAAAAATGAGTACACGGCATCCCACTGTCGGCACTTGGTTGAGTTTTCCGCCTTTTTTCTACGAATTCACATTCGTTTTGGTTTTTATCCACTGTGCAGCACTTTACCACTGCACTCAATACAGAAGTCATAAAACGAAGCTACAATTAGGTTAAGTTCCCAAGCGATCGAACACAACCAACAAATACACACACACCACACACTCACACATACAAATTGTGTAAATAAAGTAGCCGTTGGTAGAACAGGAAGGCTTAAGGGGGGAATCCATGAAATGTGTGAAGAATATTCTTATCTTATCATATATATGTAGTCAGTCTCTCGTATGGGTTTCTTTTCGTGTATTTTTGTTGTTTTTTCCAAAGAATCGAAAAATGGGCAAGTAGTCAAAGACGCTATCGATCGTTGGACTGATACCCACGCTAGCAATTCCATTGCGCATTTGCAACCACCAACAAAACGACTACGACTACGCCGACCAACCACTATAAATACCATGTCGATCGATCAAGCGTACCCAAAACAGGAAATAGGAAGAGAAACCAACGAGCCGTGGGTTCTGGATTCTCAAAACTCAGTCAGTAGTGTCACTGTATTGGGGTAGCTTTTTGTTTGCTTTCTTTGGTCGTAGTTATTATATATATACTGTTTGTACACATACATAAGGTTGACCTACCAGAATGATGTCCCGCATCATCGTCGGCTGCCTGCTCATCGTCATTGTCTGTGGCACGTAGCGTTGAGCCACAAGTTGATGTCTCGGCTTCTGCCACTGCATGCAATGTTATGTCTTTGATCTTGAAGCGCTCACAGATCAGTTCCGTACAATGATCGGTCTGAAAGTAGGCGCTCAGCTCATCCAATCCCAGCGGGCATACATCGTACTGCATGTAGAACTGTTTACCCCAGCTGCCCGTATCCTCGGCACATGTTGAGCTCGACGAGAGTGCCGCATGCTGTGAGCTATGCATGTTGTTGTGACCACCAACAGACGCCTGTGCCACACCAGGTGCGCCGCCACCAATAGTCTTTAAAAGCGAATTGCTACGCGATAGCTTGGTGGAATGTGCGCGTCTTATGAAGCTTAATGATTTCTTGGCCGGCGAGCTGGAGCTGGAGCTGGAACTGGCAGGCTGTGCAATGATTGGTGTTGCCTCTGCTTGGGTTAGCTTGGGCGTTGACTTGAGCTTGAAGAGGTTTTTTGGTGGAAATGTGTGAGTTATTATCGACGCAGCCGAGGCGCTGCTTTGCAGCTTATAGGGCGCGTGCTGTTGCTGTGAAAAGTTTGACGTATTTGTTTGGGATTGATTTTCACCCAAATGGCTGGCCGTGCTGCCTCCAAATAGCTGACGCTTTTTGCTTAGAGTTTTCTGCTGCTGCTGCTGACTGGCGGTACACGAGTCGTACGATTCGTCTAATGCCGCGGCCTGCTGTAAAGCAACTGATGGCGAGAGGTTTTGCGGTAATGTTTTCGATTTGGCGCGTAGCGTTATTAGCGTTGTTGTTGTTTTGGTGGCCAGACCTCGCTCCACACTAGGCAATGGCACGGCAAGTATATTGGTGCGCGAACGCGACTTCATTAGCTTGATAGGAGTTGAGGTGTTGGTCTGCATTCGGCTTATCTCTGAGTCATCGTCATCGTCATTTGTGTGCGACGCAGACGCTGACGCTGATGCCGACGCCGATGCCGATGCCGACGATTGACGCGAATGCGCTGGCGATAAAGAGAGCGCCTGCTGCTTTGGCGGCGTTGCCATCACAATGTCATTATCTTCATTGAAGTGTGTGCGCGGCGCAAACCTGGCGCTATCAGCAACAGTAGCAGAGAGCACATCTACGCCGCCGCCGGCAGCGCTGCCATCGTCGCTGCTGCCATTTAAACTAATAACATTCAGCACAATGCCATAACGTTTTAGCTTGGCTGCTGGCGTATTTGTAGCTGAGCCGCAGGCCGAGCCGGATCCGGATCCGGATACGGATGCGGAATGCTGCTGCTGCAGTTTCAATGCGGCAGCCAATGCCTGCTCAGTATTTGCATTGTTATTCGCTGTTAGACTCTTTAATAGCTGCTGACGATGCGCTTCGGCCTCAGCCTGCTGTTCCTCATCATCGGTGTCCGAGTTTTGGGCAGCTGCCTCGCTGCCACTTATGCTCCAATTGAAGCCACAGGGTGGTGACATTTTTGTGCCAGATTTACGTGCACTGCTGCCTAGACCCAAAGAGCTGTTGGTGCGCTCAAATAAAGCGCTCACCTTGGCTACGCTGCTCTTAACCGATGCCGATTTCTTTAAATTGTTTAGCGGCGGCTGCACTGCATCCACTTTGTTCTTGTGTTTTTGCTTTTTCGACGGCTGCTGCTCGGGCGTATTATAGCTGCTGCTGCTTAAACTGGAGGAGCAGCTGCTGCTGCCGTGACCGTTGTTGTCGTCGTCGTCGTCGTCCTCGATGACCAGTGGCACATAAAAGGTGGAGCGACGTCGTTGCGTTTTCTCCTCAGTTATGGCGCTGGCGCTGGCGCTGCCGCTGGCGTCGCTGCTTTCTGTATAGTTTTGTGTGGCGTCACTGGCCGCCTGCAACATTTTGCGCGCTCTTCTTAAATTATGGTGGTGGCAGCGCAGGCGCAACGCTCATTCTTACACACACACACACACACACACAGGTATATTTGTCGTGTAGGTGTGTGTGACGTCGTTACTCGCAGTCGCAGTCGCAGTCGCATTCACATTCGCTTTTATGTTTGTTTGGTTTTGTCGCTGCTTCTTCTTTGCCTGCTGCTGCTCCTTGTTCTGTTTCTGTTGCTTTTGCAGTTTGTTGTTGCTCGTGTTGCTTTTATTGTTCGTTTTGTGTTGCTTACAACTCTTTTTTTTTTTTTTTTTGTTGTTGTGTTGCTTTTGTCGCAGAGCAGTTATATTGTCGTTGGCTTATAAAAATTATGCGCTCAAGTGCATTTCCGCGTTTGCAAGCCAACAATTTCTGTATATTTCTTTTACTTATATAGTCGTTTTATCGGCGCATCAGATCACGGCAGCGTGCATAGAACGTACGTACAGCGTACACACAACGAACGGATAGCTCCAGCTCGAAATACTTTTATGGCATTCTTTGCGCTGCTCAAAGACAGACAGAGAGACAGACGGACAGACAGATGCGACGCGTCGCGTCGTACACAGTTGCAGTTATGTAGTTGCAGGCGAACGAACGGCAATTGACATACCATATGTATGTGTATGTGTGCTTTAATGTCGCCTAAATGTTTGTTTGTAACGCTTGGACTTTTCTTTTACAACAATTTAAATGCGTTGCACACGCGCGCCTTTGGTTTCAAAACAAACAATAAAAAAAAAACAAAATGTAGAGTACACACTGTTGGCGCCGCGACACAGTACCACATACACGGTAGTAAAACAAAAAAAAAAAAAACAGAAAAAAAAACAGCTAAAACACCAACAAAATATGTTTCATTTTTATATGTATTGGAAGCTACACAACTAAAAACACAACGCAACACAACAAAAAACCACGCGCGACTACGATACAGCGTTCCACTCGCTGACGCGCTTCTCACTCAATTGATGGCCGGTCTGCTGTCTGCTTACTGCTTGGCCGCAATCCGGCCAGCCATGTTTGTTGTCTTGCTAACAGTGCGAGCAAGCGAGCCAGCAAGATCGCTGCAAAACAGTGCTGCCCAGCAAATCGAACAGTGCTGCCCATGCGCGAGCGAGAGATCGAGAGAACGCGGCTAAGTGGCACATTGAGCGCGCGCAAACAAGTTGACAGGGCAATGCGCTACATCGCAAATGCAAATGCAAACACAAAAAAAAAAAAACATCAAAAACATAACTATCGATCGACAGCGAGAATGCAAATTTATCGCCCAAAATGCAGCCAGCGTTTAATTATTAATTAAATTACAAGCAACATACACTTTAAGTAATTGCACTTGATTTGCAATTCATATAGCCCACTTTTAAGTGTAGCGCAGTTGTATCAGAAATTACAAAACTCAGCAACAAAACCGAAAGCACGCATAAAAGGGCTTGAATGCATGTACAATGGTCAAAAGTGCCAAAATAGCAAACTTAAATCAAATTTACAAATACATATTAAATGGCGCCAAGCAAGCATGAAAACACATTCTATGATGCTTTTGCGACAGCAATGTTCTTTCAAATTTTTGACACAGACTATAATTCAACCATTTGCATAATTTTTTTTCTTATTTAAGATAACACAAGCGTTAAAAAAAAGAGCGTACCTTGTGTTTATATGTTTCTTTAACTAAACTTATTGATAGCGCTGAATGGTAACAGCCTACAGTAGTTTTCTGTGGAATGTAACTTTTTAAGTTTCAAAATTCGCTAACACTGACCATTCCAGTATGGAAATTTGCAGCTTGGAAGCAGTACATTTTATGCAATTGGTAAAACCAAATATAATTAAGTGCCGTGAAAACGGTGGAAAAATTTCAAATGTTTGCTCTTATTATATTGTCATCAAAAGCTAGCTAGACTTGCTTCAGAAAGAGTGTTGTTCACAATCAGATTTAAGTCAATCTCCTAGTGTATACAAAATTTGTTAGCCGCAGGACTTAGGCGCTTGTTACACGAAGCGAGATTTTCAAGTGAGATAATCTCTCGCAAAATCTCGCTCGATATGAGTATTCTGTCTAATATGAAGCAAGTTGCACAGGTTTGCAGGCGAGACAACTTACAGGCGACGTTACCGTGCCACACAGGTTATGAGATACAAATCACACGGCATTGCTTCGTGTAACACGCGCCTTACTGGTTGTAAGCCACAAAATTGCAACATTTAATCAAGTTCATGTCATGTTTTTTCATCTCTTTACAAACATGCCGGCCCTAAAACTACTTAACATAGATTTTGAAATAATTTAACGAAAAACCAAAACTAATTTTTTACAAAAACTTAAGCTTTGATACGGCTATAAATAGTTTGTTGATTCTTGTCAGAATCGAAAATAATATTTAAAATCCTATTCATCTAAATTAACAACAATAAAACACTGCTTAGTAGGGTGTGTGAAAACACATCGTAAGTTTGGCATTTGATATTTTTTTATAATATTATAATGTGTACAGGGCTCAAGAATGGCGTTTTATTGGCGTCTTAGTGCTGTTTACCACTGGAGTCATATTTTACTAGCGAAGTCTTGTACTTGGAATTGTTGCAATTTTATTATACCTAAAATGATAACTTCATTTCTAAGATATTTTGGGTCGTATAAGAAGTTCAAAATGCCAAATTTCAATGGCATAGTCTCTAAGTATTTTAACTTTTCCGCAAAAAAGTTTTGCGATTGGCCAAAAAACTAAAATGTCTAATTTTATGTTTTTTTACGATTTAAGCAATCTGAAAACTTTTCTGGCGATTTGGCGATGTTTTTGTGTCCGTGCGTTGTCGATGTAGTGTGTTATTCAATTCAAGCTAAATGTTTTTCTATCGTGTTGGGCATGTCTCCAAAGAGTTTCCTATTGAATTTGAGCACTCTAGTCGCTATAGTTGGGTCGCCAGAGAAATAATAAGAGTAAATAATTTTCGAAATTTTTTTTTTCATTTAAATTTGTCCTAGCTAATTTCGATTGTTTTGATAAACGTGCGAAAAAGCCTGAGTTAGTTACCAACTGTTTTTTCTCTTTTTAATTAGATAATTTCGCCCACTGTGCACTGGTACGCACAATGCAGCCCAGCACCTAAGGGCGTGAGTGGCAAAGTGCTGCTGTCGACGCCGTCGCCAACGCCGCCATCACTCTCTGTGCCGTGTAATTGATCTAATTGAGCGCAGGTACACACACACGCACACGCACACACACACACACACACGCACACACACGCACACACACACACATACAAATGAATTCATGCACAGCATAATAAGCATATTAGAGGCGTTCATTTCGACGCAATTTTAAGCCCTTCTCCCTCCCTCCCACACACACACATACAAATGAACTCATGCACAGCATAATAAGCATATTAGAGGCGTTCATTTCGACGCAATTTTAAGCCCTTCTCCCTCCCTCCTACGCACACCTTATGTGCTGCGGAAGTGCGTGACTTTTATGTTTTATGCTTTTGTCTCCTTTTTACGGAACGGAACAACTGCGCAACATTTTTAGGAGGTTTGTCGCTTGTGTCTTTGTTGTTGTTGTTGTTGTCGCCTCAGCCATTTGCATACAAAGCACAATGAACTGTTAACACGACATACAAAAGTACAGCCAGCGCGTTACACATTCATTTTGTGTGTTTTTGTTTTTGCTTTTGCTTTTGTTTTTGGCTAACGGCAAAGTCAACGTTTATCGCATTGCGTCCGACTTTTGCCGTTGTTTTTTCAAAAGCTCGAATTGAAGCAGAGCCTCAAAGTATGCTATGAAAGTTAATGTGCGCAAGCGCTCAAAAGTAGATTGATAAATAGCTGCGAATTTGGAGTTGGAATGGTAATGTCGACTTGGTATTATGGCCCAAGCCCAACACCTTGAGGAACGCTTTACTCCAAAACCCGCGAGGTGCTTTCTATTAGATATCCCTATTCGACCTGTGACGCCAGATGAAGTTGTAGAGCAAAATAATGCGCTTAACAACAAAAAAAGCACCTGGAATAGACAAGATAGACGCTAGAGTGGCCAAGGGTCTACCCATGGCGGGTATACTCGCGCTGAACCACATATACATACAATGCGATAATACGTCTGGCATATTTCCCAAAAGAGTGGAAATGTGCTCAGATCGCAATGATCTTAAAGCCTTCCCAGTCACCTACCTCAATTGCGTCCTGCTGGCAGCAGCTAATCAAGCAAGTTCACTCCCTGCTCCTCAATACGGAGTATTTAAATCATACCTGGAAAATCGCTGCTTCATAGTTTCAGTAAAGGGTGAGTTGTCCGACATGCAGTTAGTCAAGGCTGGGGTCCAACAAGGAAGTGTTCTCGCACCTTTACTGTATACACTACCATGGACATGCCAATCAATCTGGGCCTTCTCACGGCCACTTATGCCGATGACACCGCTCTTTTGTCCTCAGCAAACAACGCCCAAGAGGTCGCGCTGACCCTGCAGCTGGCATTGGGCAATATAGAAAAGTGGGCATAGCGCTGGAACATCCGGCTCAATGGAGAAAAGTCTACCATTGTACTGTTTTCCCTGAGAGGAGATCTATGCCCTCTAATTAATCTAGACGGGTAGGTTATTCCCATTGAACCTTGGTATCCATCTTTACGCAAAATTGAACTGTCCAACACATAAAAATAATCACCGCAAGCTGTAAGACGAAGCTTGCCAAAATGGAGTGGCTGCTGGGCAGAAGTAGCAGGCTCTCTCTAGAAAATATGACCATACTCTACAAAAGTGTGGTAACGCCGACTTGGTATTATGGCATCCAGGTCTGGGGAAACGCAGCGAAAACGAAGTTAAGAAAAATCCAGACCATGCAAAACAAGGCACTACGAAGAATTGCGGACGCTCCGTGGTATGACCGCAACCGCTATCTGGACCTTGGGCGTTCCGTTCGTGGGTGACTTAATAAATAGATTAAGCGGCCGGGCCGTTTTGAGGATCGATTAAGAATTCACCCAAATTCCCTTGCCTGCGCCCTGGCCGGTCATAGACCAAGGAGACGATTGAAACGCCTCCATCCATGTGATCTCAGAAGTCGACAACTGATATGACAGCACCATTTTAAAATAATTTTAATATTCCTATCAATCACTGATTATAAACGTCGGCTTCTTAGGTCACATCGATGCAGTCTTTTTAATCTACGTCTAGACCTGGCCTGCAAAGGCACACTACTCGGCAGTCCTCGTATCTTCGTGGTCTTTGACATGTGATGACCCCAGGTAAATTTGGAGTCAAGTTGAATTCCAAGGTAGAAATGCGCGGTTTAATTGGGATAATATTCGCATTTAATGATAATGGGGGGCATGTGTCTCTCCTCAGCAAGAACAGTGCAACGGTCGATTTTTCACCATCCTTTACAGAGACCTTGAAGAGGCGGTTTTCGGGGAATACCTCGACTACCCTGTCGTGCCAGGCACGATCAATAACCTGCGTAACGTTTAAAAATGATTCCATGCAACACTGTTGCACACAACGGTGTTTAAAAGAGTCGAGAAACTGCTCAACAGCTTTGTGCGCTTGTTCGGACATGCCGTGTCTTTTGCGGAATCCGAATCGGTGACTCGGAAGGATTGTCGGCGCATTTTCATTAACTACCTCTTTTTCCTTAATATTGTAAATAGTGTATCCTATTAGAGTTATAATAATAATTAAGTAAATAGCTTAATTGAATAGAGTTTAAATTGAACAATCTCTAATAGAAAACTTGCCATAGACCACACTAATAAACATTTAGTGTGTAGCGATTAAGGAAATGTACATATACAAATATTGGATTATAGCCTTAGTTTTAGCAGGCTGATTGTCATTAATAAAAAAAAAAGAGTTAGAATAGTGTCAACTTTTGGGAAGCTTAACAAAAAGCACGTTCAAAATTGTGACCAGTTTTACGTTGGAGTTGCATGTTACATTTCTGATATTTCGGGCAATTCTTACGCGATTTTTATCGATAAACTGTCATTTCTCACATAAAATTAAGTGTATATAAACTTGGTTGCAGAATTGTGCGTACGGTGCACATTGTATTGGGATTGGCCAAAAAACTAAAATCTCAAACTTTATGGTTTGGAGATGTTTTTGTGTCCGTGCGTTGTCGATGTAGTGTGTTAGTCAAATAACTTTAGTAATTTTGGCTTTAGCAAGCTAAATGTTCTATCGTGTTGGGCAGGTCTTCGAAGAGTTTCCTATTGAATTTGAGCACTCTAGTCGCTATAGTAAAAACTATAATAATAGTTATGACAGTCTTCTAGTAAATGAGCGATATGTTTTCTTCAAGTAGGAAGACATATCCAAGTTAGACTTTCAGAATTGCTGTTGAAAACTATAATTTGAATGTTGTCAAGGACAACGAAGGAACAATGAGATCAGGCGCAGGATCTCAGTAGAACGAAACTAACACTCTACAACGGGCTTATCTTTGCCGATTTGCTTTATAGCGCTGAAACATGTGTGATGACGCAGATGCCCTTAAAGTGTTGATATCCGTGAAACCCTTTCATAGCCAAGCGAATTAACATCCAGACGCTCCGCTGGCTCGGTCATGTTGTGCCTTTGGCGACAAGAGCGCACTGACTACGTTTGGTATCAAGGATTGGAAATGGCATGCGCGCTGCAGAGGCGCCTGCAGGAGTGCGCTATATCCAGCGGTAACCCAGTAACTGGAAAGAAGCAATGCCGTTGGACACAACGTGTTCGCCTGATAGAAAGAAAGTTTCGAAAGCAAAACTAAAGATTGGTATGTGGGAACTAATGGATTTCGACAACTGCATAAACCGTCTTTCACATACTACTGTTACTACAGCTGAAACAGCAAAAACTATATAAAAATAAACAAAATGAAATGTTTGTAGGTTTTTAGGTTGCCAAAGGGGTCTTCCACTGACCAAATAATATTGTTGGACGTCTGTTGGGGCGTTGCTTTCTAATCACATGTCTACTTATGTGCAAATGTATCGATGAGCAACACCTTGGTGTCGGGGCGCTCAAATTACAGTCCAAGGCAAGGGCAAATTCCAATATGTATGTGTAAACAAATATGAGCTACCGCATCAATTGGCATAGTTCGTAATTTTGTCAAAGAAATTTGTATACCAGCCCATAAAATATGGAATACCAAAGTTCAAATGAAATAAAATAAGTTTACCTTCATTGAGAGATGTATCGTTTAGCGCCGTATCGAAATGTATGCGTGGCAATGTTTTCGATTTGTACTCACCTGCAATTGACAAAGAAGAGAAAATATTGATTAGTAAAAAGTAATTAAGATTGTAATTAACACGTTTTCTATGCAGTATTTGCATTTAAATACGAACAAGTAATAACTAAGTCTTTTTTGCATTGCTAATTGAAATGAACCAAAGAACTTGATTGAAACTATGTGCCATGTGACATGTGCCCCATTTCCCCCCAAACCGCTCCATTTACAGCAATGCAGCTTGACCTTTTTGTAATGGAGCTCGTAGCTGGGCTCTTGGATGGATGAACTGCGGCAAGTTGTTATAAATTCAGTTCAATTAATGCAATAAATGACAGCTGCGTGCAAAATATGAATAACAGCAAATGACAATGCACAGTGGAACAATAACCAGTTGCATTGGATAAATTGTTGCATACGTTTGTTTAGCTTATAAAAACATTTATTAAAACAGCAAGATGGCATCTATACAAATTGGTTGAAAAGGCTATCTTAGAAGTCTAGTGGCATTATGTTTGCTCAATGAACAGTGGAACAATAGCCAGCTGTATGGGATAAATTGTTGTAATTGAATACGTCTGTTTATTTTATAAAAACTTATATTAAAACCAGAAGATGAGATCTGTATTTACTTATTTCTTTATAATTAAGTTTTCTCATTTATAATAAACTAGCGGCATTCACCCATTGCTCGCTCCTCTCGCCAACCCCTGAGCCCCTCTCGAGGTATCCCTCTTCTTCCTCATACTCATTTCAAGAGCTATAAGATGAAACAACCGGATTTCAAAGTCTACTGGCACTTGCTTTAGAATTAAGTTTTCTCATTTATAATAAACAAAGGGGCTCCACCCCCTGCTCGCTCCGCTCTGCAACCCCCGTCCACCTCTCGATGTGCTTCTTCATCTTTATTTTCCTCTTTCCCATCCTCTTGCTCCTCCTCATACTCATTTCAGACTCATTTTTCCATTCCTCTTCATTTTCCTCTTCCAGTTCCCCTTTCTTTCCTATTCGTACGTGTTGCCAGACTTTGTACACAGCTTTTGGACAAAATAACAGTAGACTGAGATTTTGTGTCTTTTTTTGTAGTTTAACGCTTTTTTGTCCACCAGACCTTTTTTTCTTGATAACTTTTACACCCCACATGCACAGTAACAGTGTGCATAGCTGTGCCAAGTTTCAATTCGATAGCTTTTATGGTGTGGGTGTAACCAAGATATTTCGTCACTGGGGAACGAGGTGAGATATCGACATGAATGACAATTTCAAAAGTTTCACTCATAATTCATCTCATACAGTGGGCGAAAAAAGGTGCAGTTTCATTCAGTTAATTTTATTTGTAATTTTCATAGATAGTGTAATGTATAATTGCACATATGCAATCGATCAGCGTTTTCATCGATCATTTTATATTATCGGTTATATGCAAATTTCCAGCACTGTTTGACTAATGACATTTCGGATTTTGACTATTAGTTTCGGATAAAAGCGATTAACGCTTATGTAAAATATTTTATATATTCCACAGTAAAGAAAGAGTTATTAAAATTCAATAATGGTGTAACACTTCAATTTTACACCTAAAATTATAATTTTATATTTTTTTGAACTAATAAGCTTTTCTTGTTGTGCTCTCATTTGTTACGCAAATATTCGCATTTTTCTGACATTAACATTTCCAAATCTATGCAAATAATCTTTTATAATTAGGCAATTGTACCGAATCTTATAAGAAAAATCCTTTTGTAGAGTTTGCAAATTACAATATTTTTTATAACAAAACATTTTTCTTATGTACATATGTAAATGCCCAATTGAAATATGAATAACCTTTTTGGCTTTTTTCCGCGCAAACATTCTTTTCTTGTTATGCAAAGCAAAAAACATTCAAGCTTCCTTCTGTTATTCAAATAACCCTTTTTTATTATGCAAAATTGAGCCTATAACCTAATTTTGAATGCAAACACCTTTGTTTATTATGCATTTTTTTGCAAATGTGATGTTTTATTTTGCAAATAGTTCTCCTATTTTTTGGTTTTGGTTTGAAAGTTCAATTTTCTAATGTCTATGCATGATTTTGTGCATGTGATTTTCTATTCAGCACAAACTTTTGTTGCATTATAAGATTTGTCACTTTGTATTGTACTTTTTTTAAGCAAATCCCAAAGTTTATCTTACCCTTAAAAAGAATTTGACCCATTCAAAAGCTAAATACTTGTGCGCCACAATAATTAGTTTTGGCCCACTGTGCCTATGAATATGTATGTTTGCATGTAAAATGCGCTAATTCAGCGCAAATGTAAGCTGAATATGTGTCGCTGGCAACGCCAAATGACAAAGATACTCAGATACAATGGAAAAGATACAATGTCCGCTCTATGAACGGCCTTCACACAGTCCGACAGCTACGACGACGACTCGACGACTGCGCCGAATCATTCCATTGGCTGTTACTTGGTGGCAACTGACAACTGCCAAGTGGGCGGTGGGATGATGTGAATAATAATTCTCAGAGACAATAACGACAATTGAAAACAAAAACTTGACTTGACGTCGTGCAGCTCCATAATCACATAAGCCGAGGCTTAGGCTCCCGGAGGCATGCCTATATGGTAGTACGTCTATACTGTACATCTCTCTATATACCTACATGTATGCATAAATGTATCTTGCGCTCACACTGTCTTTGTCAGTTTGTCGGTCGGTCGGTCTAACTGTAGGCATGTAAATACATATTGCTAACTGTAAATTATGTTGCGCCACTAATGACATCAAAGCTGACGCCCGTTGCGCTTGCGTCATCCAAGTCTGTCCGCAGTATTTTTCACACACATTAGTGTAGCTCATAGATACAAATTGCTTATAAACATAGACATAGTATGCAAAAAGGGTGTTGTTACAAAAACTATAGAATAATAACTCTGAGAACTTTTCTTTGAAACTGGGATTCTCTCATCTTTCTAAAGTAACTAAGCCAACGGTTTATGTTAGGAATCAAAATAGTTGCTACTGACCATCACCACTCTTCATTTTGATCTCTCGAATTCGCAAGATATCACCTTACCGAGTCAATGACAAAACGATTATTTAAATAAGTTTGGAATCCCTGCAAAGTTGCTACGACTATGCAGAATATCCACACACGCAGCTCCGTCGAGGTTGGAAAGAGCTACTCTGCAACCTAATGATGGAGAATGTGTTGCGAAAGGCCGAAGTAAATCGGAACGGGATTATGTTCTATAAGTATCCAGTTGCTTGAAGTGTTTGAGCGGAAAGTACTCCGTAAGATCTTTGGCCCTCTACGCGTTGACGACAGAGCATTTCTTCGCTGAAAGGACCAGATTTGTATCGGGTTTGTATCGCTGAAAAAAAGCTTTTAACTATAACTTTTTGTGACGTCACACTAGTGGAAGGACGGGGGGACATTCTGGTGACGTCACTAGGCAACAGGCGCATGGAAACTTTATAACGTGCTAAACTTGAAGAGCGATCAATTTGCAGTTAAGATTGATTCATTAAGAATTTCAAGATTTTGGTTATTCTTGTGACGTCATTAGAGAAGAGCCCCTTGGACAGCTTATAACGTGCTGAACTTGAAAAGCGATCACTTTGCAGTTAAGATTGATTGATTAAGAATTTCAAGATTTTGGTCACCCATTATGGTATCATTCATGTACCAGGCATAAATAAGATCACTAAGCATATAAGGATTAATCTTTAGTATACAGTTAACACTTGTCACACTTACTCCTGCCCATTGCATCACCTGCAGCAAGACGCTGCTCCTGATCGCATCTCAGCAGCTGCAGTTGCTCGTGCTGTTGTTGTTGTTGCTGCTGCTGCTGTTGATGATGGTGGTACTGCTGCTGTTGGTAATGCGGGTGATTTGGGTGGTTCGAATGGTGCATTTGCAGCTGTTGCACCTCACAGTGTTCGTGTACGGGCGTAGGCGCATCGTCACGCTCCCCCCGCAAACAAGAGGCCAGACCGCGCGGCATTGTGCTGCGTCGCAGCGGCTGCTCCCCGGCAATGGCGCGACAATGCATCGATGCTGTGGACGACGTCGACAGAGAGAGAGAGGCAGTGGATGTCACTGGACGTGGCATTGAGTGCATTTTGCCAGCGTTCAGCTCCAACAGCTGTTCTTGTTGCCGTGACTTCTTGTGCGCTTGACTGCGCAGCTGCTGCTGCTGCTGCTGTTGTTGTTGTTGTTGTTTTTGTTGCGTCTGCTGCGCTTGCACCTGTGCCTCGTCACTTGCGCGCAGTGCACCACAGTTCATGTTTTGGTATTTGTTGTTGTTATTGTTATTGTTGCTTTTTGGTATGTTTTTAGTATTTTGGTATTTTTGGTTTACGTTGCAGTTTCAATTACTACTATGTACTATTATTATTATAATTATTGTAAATCAGTTGTTTTTGTTGTTGTTTCGCATACGCGCTGCACGGCCTACAGAAAACACACACACAACGATCACGACACGCACGAGAAGCTCAGAGACAGCCATTGAGCGGCTGGCGCTGACTCTGACTGAGCGTGGCGTGGCGTGCCCGAAACCGAACCGCGCTGACTTGTCTGGCCAAGTCGACTGCGCTGCCGACGTTGACGTCGACGTCGTTAAGTTAACTTTGCTGTCGCGTCGCTGGTTTCGCTTGCTTGCGTCGGCGCAGCAAACACAATTAAGATTTATAGTCATTCGCAGCCCCTTTAACTTCTACTCCTACAACTCCGGTTCTACTCTGACCTAACCTAAGCAGTCCACGGCAATACTTTCCGCAAATGCGCTGGAAAATTGTTGAACTAATTTTGTTCCAAGTGGTTTCTGCTTCTTGATATTCGCCTTTGCTCCGTGTTATAGTCGCCAACCCAAAAAATGTATACACTTCAAGAAAATATATCAAGTATTTTTCAGTTTCGTGAATTGAGCTCAAATAAACACAGATCAAGTAACTGCTTGGTACTCAGTCCAAAGTTCTAGATTAACTACCTACAGTTATCAATTACATTCTACATGTTGCCTGTAATTTTCAGCCGTTTTTGATAGACTAAACGGCTACGTGCTCAAACACAATTTCCAGCTTAGTAGCTCATTCGAAATAGGAACTACCTCTTTTTGGTAAGATTCATCAAACGAAATATTTTCCAAAAATGACAAAAAGTAACATAGTTTAAAGAAAGATTTAGGTATTTAGGCAGATTATAAAATATAAAAATATAATATTTTTAAACTTTTATGAAAAGTTTGTCTTAAATATGTAATACGCGCTCAAAAGACATAGTGAAATTGTTCCTGTAACATATTTTACACACATTTTAGTTTTATCGATACGAAAAATGCAAAACTTAAAACCTTTTATATAAATAGGCTAAGCAAAATTTGTGGACCCCTTTTTTACCAACTATATGCAAACAAATATGGGTGAAACTTATATCATTGTGTAGGGAATTTGCATAAGTAGTGCAGAATATAAGTTTTATTTATATATATTGCCTAATCAAAGGTTTTAAATGTATTTGTGGCTCACAGCTCAGTTGAAAGAGAGAGAAATCAGAAATGCTAAATGAGCAGCGTCGGGATACGACTGCGGGGTTACTACTACTATTTTTTAGATATATCTTTTTCAAAAGCTGAAATTATATAAACAAGTGCTAAAACAAAACTTTAGCCACTTCGATACATCTAGGAATACACCTAAGTACGCACATGTCTATTAAAAAATCTATAAAAAAGCGCTCATTATAACCATATAACAAGAAATGATTATGATAAATAAAGCTCCAATTTAACTTATCTTAACTCTTAAGCGTCAAGTAAGGAAACAGTCAAGTTCATCCCTTGAAGAAACATTCTGGATAACCTTGAAAAATGCATGGCATGAGCGTTAATCATCTATCGTAATATAATTAGAGTAAGAGTTGAGGGTACAAATCTCGGCTAAGCTGTCTTTTGTGTCTTAGTTCGGATAGTGCAAGGGCTCAAAGTAAGAACTAGCTTGGGAGCGCGAGATGCGCAGATACATTTAGTCCCTAACAGCGAACAGAAATCGAAGTGTTCCGAAAAATATGGCTGAAAACACTTTACCGAAAAGTCTATAAAAGCAAAAACGACACAATCCAGAATGACAAATACTGAACTCGTTCGAAATAACAGCAAGATTTCTTTCAGTGTAGCTTATGCTGTTACTAGTTATATTTCTTATGATTTTACGCTGCTTGAGTTTTAGCACAAAAGCGCAAAAGAACCGAAATGAAATCAAATTAAATCATAAGAGAAGGCAGAAGGAAAATTTTTAGTTTTGCGTGGCATTGGACAGTAGAAAAGTTGCGTGCTTTTAGCGCTGAAGTTTTTCATAATTTGCTAGTTTTGTTTTTTGTTTTTCTTTTTAATAATAATTTTCTTCAGCTGCGTGTGAGCCGAAAAAAAAAGAAAACCATAAACATAAATTTCAAACGGGCGGCACTTTCTCTTTGGACGCAGCGCGCAGCTGTTCTCGTTGCCTGTCAATTCGCTCAGCTGACGTCGCAGCTGACGTCGACGTTGGCTACGCAGTAGACTGCGACTATTTTAAGGCTGGGAAAGCCAGCCAAGCGAAAAGCGAATGCTGGCTGCACCTGTAAGCCGTAAGCCTGTTGGGTGCAGGACACACACTCATACGCACGCACACTCGCATACATATGCCCTATATGTGTGGCTAATGGAGGCATAACGCACGGCTGACGCAACGAGCGGAAGTTCGAGCTAGTGACCCAGCCAGAAATGGTCAAAATAAAAAAAATTCCAAAAAAATAAAAAAAAAACGCCAAAAAGCAACGCTGTCAAAAGCAACGAAGCTTGCATACGCTTACGAAACGTTTTTATGCCAACTGGTATTCGCCTTGTCGTCGAAATACGACGCGCTTTCATTACAGCTGATTACGAAGGGGAGAACAAAAAACTCATAAGAACAACGTTTGTGTGTACAATGTATTTTGTTGTGGTTTTTTTTTCTAACGTATACAGTACATTTTTTACTTCAAATCAACTTTTACCTGCCCAAAACGCAGCGTATCCAGATGAAAGTTATATTCTGCAAACCGCAAGCAATTTATCTTTGGAATGGTATAAGTTTCACCTGAAAAAAATTTCGTTGTTGCGAAGCTATCGGTACCACACTGAATTTTTGCCTAACATATTTATATATAAAAAAACATTCTTCGAACTAAGAAACATGTGACGAAATCATAGGTACTTCTATGTAAATTATATTATATACGTTATAATTTATGTGACGAGATAAAAAAGAATGAATATGGCCATATTTTTCATTTATAATGCAATTTTAAAGCACATTTTTAAAGGTTCTTGAAAATTATGTAGTTAAAATTTAATAAAAACATTTTGGCAAGCTGTGAAAAGTTTGTAAAATGTCCTATTAGCTTGCCGAAATTTGTTTGTAATCTGTAAGCTGAGGTAACATCTACAAATAGTCCGGGAAACAAATTCAACGGACTCACTTGGGAATCTCGCTTGTAATAGGTGCCTAACGCGCACAAATAAATGTTTGGCAAACGTTTCCACGAATCATTCACAAAGGGGCCCCGCTAGAGCTAGGCAACATATTCATTTAAGCCACTATAGCTTCCAAACCAATTGCCAAATCTAAAAACTGTCTATGAAAACGTTAATCTACTCTTTAATATCTAGACAACGGTATATGGCATAGTGAATTATAGTACTTCGTCAGAGAATGAACACGCGGTTATGTGAACACTCGTAAGAGTGAACAAATTATTTTTTACATTGACTACTCGAAAGAGTTAAAAAAAAGACAAAAATCTCAGCATTCTTTAAAAAGCTGTAAACGTAATGCATTATCTTTTTCATTTATTGAATTTTATGTTATGCTTTTAGTTAAAAATTAGTTAACTTATGCGATTATATGTGATGAAATATGATCCATAAAGGCTGTTCTATGTTAAAATTAGAAATGTTTTTTTTTTAAGAAATAAAAGGATATCCCGACTAGATTTGTGCATAATGTTATTTAAATACATCATAAAATGTTCGAATCGATAGAGTGAACAAATTTGGTATTTTGAACACCCTTGGTTTTAATTAGTTCACTGTATCGCGACTGCACTGTATATTTACTTTTTAGGGGCTGGATGGATACTGGATATGTACTATATAACGTGTTGTGCTCTAACATAAGTTTAAAGTCTTACAAAAACCAGCACTAATTCAATGTACACTCTTATAAGAGTATAGAAATGAATATACATGTTTATCCTGCAAACATATGGCCAAAATGAGAGTGTAGTATGTGTGTGTGTCTGAGAGTGTGTTGGTAGATGCACAAAGTCAACTTCAATAAGCAATGGCTGAGTAATGAAGAAAAGCGACAGCTAACTGGGCAAAGAGTTCGGCTGCTCACACTGAGTGCTGAGAATTTTTGCAGCAGCTGCGGCGGACATTGCCATATGTAGACAGACAGACAGACAGACTGACTGACTAACTGTGGAAATGACTGCCTGACGCTATGTATGAAGCTGTTACAGGAAACTTGCCTGATTAATGCAACAACGACAACAAACAACACCAACAAACAACACCCACAATGCACAAAAGTGAGCTCACAAAAGCGGAAAACTCGACGAGCTTCATTGTCATTGCTATTGTTGTAGTTGTTGTTTTTGTTGCTTTACTTTTTTGGAGCTTCCACAGATAGGCGACAAACAACGCAACACAACAACAACAATAATGAGAACAACAAAAGATAATAACAACAACCAAAGGCATTATAATGAATAATTTGGAAGCCGGCAAAAAAAAAAAAAAAAGACGGGCGTCACATTTTTGCACGTCGCGTCGCTGCCAACGTTAACGCAGACGCTGGCAGCGCAGCCAGCTTACAAAGAAGACTTTGCATAGATTAAGCTTTCTTCCGCTGCCAATATGTACGTGGGAAACGAAATTCTGTGCCATCGACACCGCCAACAACAACTTAGTCATCATGGCATTACTCCTCATCATCATCATCATCATGCTTCTCATAGCCATTGACCGTTGTCACATTGTCGCCATAGAACAAAGCCAGCCGAGAATGGAGTGGAGTACAGTGAAGCAGCTAAGCGAAACGTGGTTTTGGTTCAACAAAGGCAACAAGCAAGCAAGCAACACCCTTGCGGAATGTGCGATTTTTGGACCAAAATATTGAATGCGGAACGAGTGGAAACGGAACCAAAGACTTTGCTCACTTGCTTATGCTTTCTATGAAAGTTATAGTTAATATTATAACTTATTCAACTAAGCGTGGATTTTCTCATATATAATTGATACGTTCCAGAAATAAATTAAGCCCAAAATTACACAACTTTATACAAAAAAAAAAATCCAGAAAACCGCTACATATGTGTCCAGTAAACATTTCCCAATATATGAAAAAAAAATTAAATTTCAAAAATAGTGTTTTCTTCTTCATGTTGCAGTGCTACTTCATAATTGTTCTTAAGAAAAAATCCATAATGTTTAGATCAAACTTTTAATAAATTATGGCAAATAGTCTTTTCTCTAAATTGGATCATGAAACTTTGCAACATCTTTGCGTATATTAAAGTACAAGTAGGGTGACATTTTTAAATACAAATGGTTTTGAAACGAATTTTTGAATTTTACAAAGTTTCGGAAACTATGCGAAACATAAACCAAAGCCATTACTTCTTTTCTTATAGCTTCTGCCAAACCCTAATTAGGCGTATTTCTTTTGTCAATAAAGCTTCTGTTTAATGAAAATTGTGCCTATAAAAATCATATTGTTGCATAAAAGTTGATGTAAAGACTATGTTTCAATAAAATGGAAATGAAATATGAAAATTGGCGTTTTTATAGCAAATAACCTTTTGCTTCTTTGCAACAAGCCATACTTTATGCATATAAATAAATAATATCAGCTTTTAATGCAAATAAGCTTTTTTGATGCAAATAACCGTTTTTGATGCATATCACAAGCTTAGACGCAGATTACCGTTTTTGATGCATATAACTGTTTTTGATGCAAATAAGCGTTTTTCGTGGATGTGATATTTTGATGCGCATAACTGTTTTTGATGAAAATAACAGCTTTTAATGCATATAACTGTTTTTGATGCAAATAAGCGTTTTTCGTGGATGTGATATTTTGATGCACATAACTGTTTTTGATGCAAATAAGCGTTTTATCACTAGTTTCGATGCAAATAACGTTTTTTTCAAGGATGTGATATTTTGATGCGTATAACTGTTTTAGATGCAAATAACCGTTTTTTGATGCATGTTGCCGGTTTCGATGTTATTCATACAGCACGAATAACACATCTCTGGATGTCATAAGGAACTTAAATGCATCCAACTTGATGACAAAGTCAATATACACTGAGCGCCAAGTATCTACGAGGCAGTGTAGCTGTCAGATTATGTAAGCCCAGGCACAATAAGTTAGTTCTAAAAGTAAATTAAACCAAGCCAGGCGCTATCGGGGGCCTTCAGTTAGCTTGAATTAAGTGAAGCTTGGCCCAACACTACTGGATTGGACTGAATGACAGAAAGACTGGATGTCGGACAGGTCGTTGGCTTTCAAGTGTTGAGGGCTGGAAAACAGTTGCAGATCAAACATAGATTTCTATTATGGCATTTCTGTTCTTTTCCAGCTCTCTTTGTCTTTCCTCTCTTTTCGAATCATGCGGCAGAAAATTAAAGCCCGAGTGTAATTGATGTTGGAGATGATGATCAAAATGGACCACGATGATTGCGGCGATAATTGCGACACACATAAAGCCAAGACACACACAGAGACAGACAATCAAACAAAATGGGCTAAAAAGTCGAGGGAAGAGTAAAGCGTTCCTACAAACTAACTGACAATAATAATAATTATAATAAACGAAAGAAAAGAAGAAGAAGCAGACTTAAATAGAGAGAACTAGAAGGTACGAGTCATAGGCGGGTTGCCAAGTGGGGGGCTTTAGCCCCCAGTTCAGTGCTGTAAGGTGCTTTGTGATTCATTCAGAGAACAGAACAATGTTGCCTGGCATTGACGCTTACAACAATGCGGCATAGAATACAATATGCGAAAAGCGGCCGGGGAGTTGTTTGGGGCTAAAAGCCGAGTCGTCGTTGGACAGGGCGTTTATTGCTGTTGTGGTCGTTGATCGTTGGTACCAATTGTTGCCACAATGAAATTAAATTAACAACTGGCAATGGTTGAAAAACCAAAACAAAATGAAAAAAAAGTGAAATTGTTTGTTGTATTTAGATAGTTCCATCCGGTTTGGTTCAGTGTTTCTCGTTGAACGTACCGATCAACGGATACTTGCGGTTGCTGTTGCTTGTTGGCCCTGCCTGGCAAGGAATTCCCAGACTGCGATGATCAATCAAAAAGCTGTAGCCTCTAAAAAAAAACCATGTAAAAGAGAGCTAGCTAAACAAAGGCAGCTCTATTATAAACAATGCGACCAATGAAGTTAAAATGAGATAGATAGGTTAGCCCCACGAGTTCAGTTTTGGGCCATGGTTCTTACTGCCCAACAGTAATTCATGTTCAAGAACTCTATTGGTTGACCATGCTTTGACTATATGGTGCTACAGATTGAAAAATTGAAGAAAGTGAACCATTCTAGGTTGTCGATCTAGTTAGCAGATCCTAAAAAGTCTAGTCCAGCAGATTCTAATACCTTGAGAAACATAAGTACGCACTCGTTAATTTCGATTTCCTTACGGCTTTGGAAAGGGGAAATACCGTCCAGTTAAATACGGCATATTTGATGACGCTACGGCGTTACAATCAAGTCAAAAATGCATTTTGTGTGCAACATTTTAAGTCTAGGCCTTCTCTTTCCTAGATTATAGTCGTGCTCATACACACAACGAGGGACCTTGAGGAAGACAGAAGAGCAGTGATAATGGAGTAGCTTCGTGCAAAATAACGAAACAACCAAGATATTTCGTCATGCTGAGAACAATGGGGATGTTTCTACGTATCGAGTCACACAAAGTAAAGATGCTTGTCGTGACACCTCACTTTTTTGAACAAGGTCTAAGGGTTAACGCTAAAGGTTACATTAATGTGATGACAGTTAGGAAGCACTATTTGGAAAAATTAGCCGCTGGAAGAGAATACGCTTAAAAAAACCGAAAGACTAAGGCTGGGTCTCCAGATTTTTGCCCACCGTCTGAGCCAGATTGCAATGCCCTTCACTACTACCTTTGGGACGTAGTTGAAGGAGATGTTAACGTGAAATCTCCAACACGGAGGATACACTGAACTCTACCATTTTAGAGCTGATGCCCAATTATGACAAAAGGGAAGTTATATGAGAGTAAGTCAATTTAAGTCCAAGTCAAATGATTGATTTACTTAAGAAAATAAAAAACGTAAGATCTTATATTAAGAAACGAGTTGCGCTTGAGTTACCACTTCAATAAACGTCATTCTATTCGATACTTTTGGACACAATTTACAGTATCACTAATATTCAAGACGCGTGTAGAGCGTTTGCCGCTTAATTCTACTCCTCACAGAAACAACCAGAATCTAGGCTTATGTATTACGAGGTCTCCAGGCTAAAATACTAAATTTGCGTCAACCTCCCTCATTGAAGTTTGCAAAATAATACAAATAGTACCTTTAAAAGGAGCGAGCGTCAGCAGACGGCTCCTACCTTGTATTCTTATACTATGATCAGGATAAAAATTGCATCCTATGAAACATGTGCGCAACAGAAGATGTGCTACATTTCTTCAAGAGCAGAGATATTGAAAGTTTGCTCAAATTATCCTAAACTAACTCAGTAGTGCACAAATACGCTCAATGGCGAAGACTGGCATTTGTTAAGAAGGCCTTGAAATATAGACAACAGAATAAAAAATGCTCTCTGAGCAGTGCCAGCCCATGCAAACTGTGAACTGCTGACTGTGGCAGTGTGAAAACATAGGCCGAACACAGTTTTACTGAGGGCGAACCAGAGTTCTTGAAAAAATTTAAGCATTGTAGACCAAAAAGTTTTACTGCTACATGTAAAGGTTTCAGGTACCTACTCAAATTAGGCTATTGAAAGGTCGTTTTAGCGATTTCTTGCCTATTTTCAAGGTATGAAAATAAGTTTTTAGATTATAGATATTCTTCTTCTTAACTGGCCATAACAACCTGCTATAGGGTTACGGCCTGATGTAAATATATTCTTTCATTGGAATTGTGGTTTTACGTGGTGGGTCCCAAACCCTACCCACAACCCTTTTAAGGCCTGGGGTGGCTCTACTGGTCCCAGTGTCATTGTTAGTCGCCTCATACGACAAACTTGGACCTGCTAAGGTGGTATTCTCTAACCCGCTCACCACACGGGGGAATTATGGATGTTAGTTTAGAAAAAAGGAATGAGTGCAGGCAAGCTGCTAGACAAAGCCGAAAGCTGCACCCATATTGTCGCATAAAGCACTTCCGGCTGGCATCAACTGCAATCGTAGTTATGTGCACGGAATGCATTATATTCTACTTAGAGCATATATAGACGAGTCATAGAAAAGCCTAGCGGCATTTGCAACGCATTCGAGATGAAGTAACTAGGTGACCCTTCAACTAGCAGGCCCAGAGACACGTAAGAGTGGTGGCAGTACCTTGAGCTCAGCGTCTTCCCTCATAGCTGATCGTAGCGCCTACACTTAAGACCATATCCATAGTTCATGATAACCCAAAAGCATGTCCTTAAATAGCGTCTGCCTCACAAAGTTTCTGTTTTATTTTGCTTTTGACTCGAAGGCTTTTGAAAAATAAATTGCCCCAAATTGTTTTGCTCTTTGTGACTCTATTTATTTCATAGTTTGCCTTTAGAATCTGTGGTCATTGTTTATACTATTAGTAGTGCTCATAAGGCTAAGTAATTGTAGTAGTTCAACTATTGGGGCCTTTACAGTTTGCTACAATAGCTGTGTGTGTGTGTGTGTGTGTGTGTGTGTGTAGTGGCAATCGAGGCCGTTTCGAGATGGTTTTGATTTGTTTACACAAATGTTTATCACACCTTGAGATGCGTTTGAAATCATTTCCAAAAATAAGTTCCAATGGCCAAAAGCACCAAAGGCAGCCAAAACACACACACACCCGCATACATAGGACTGTTGTGTGTGCTGGGAAATCAGATAAATTTAGCAAAAGGGAAATAATCGAGTAAACAAGCCAACGGCAACAACAACAACAGGCCGCCAGGCAAGTTCACACAATTCTCGCATTAAACAAAAAAAAAATTGTAAAAAAAGTTCCAAAATAATAATGCCCAGCAGCGTTTTGCCTGGGCGCTGCACAGTGGATCCAACTGACTTCTTTTTCGGCGAAAATCATAACTTTTATATAACAGAGAATTCCTTAAGCTTCTGCGATACGAGAGGGAACTTCAAAAAACGATAGTAAAGTTCGATATTATATACACCAAAAGTCCTATCCTTGCACCTATAAAATATACTTATTGTTTAATAAATCGTTAAAATTTTGAAAATCTGTTGGCAAGATGTTTGCAGTCTATTTTGATCTTAGTGTACAAACGTTCGCCAGATAGACAAACTTTCGATGAGGACGTTTTATTGAAAAATAAGCACAATTAAGAACATGGAATTTTTTCATGACATGCATGGGTAAGTCAATTGCAGTATATAATATCGAACTTTACTACCGTTTTTTTAAGTTCCCTCTATACACAGCTTATTTATCGCAGTGTATCGCAGAAGCTTGAGGAGTTCTTTGTCTATGCATTTTAAATTTTGAAAATATCTGTACTTCGTCAAAAGTTATGATTTTCGCCGAAAAAGAAGTCAGTTGGATCCACTGTGCGCTGGTTTGGTTCGTCGTTTGGTTCACTTGGTTTACTGCTCGGGCCCCATTATATAGACCAAAAAAGCATAAAACGGTTAAATTGCTTTATGTGGTGTTTCAACATTGTGAGACCCGTTGGCACTGTTGGCTTCCAACTAAGCTAAAAGCTGACTAGAGGTTGAGGTTTTTGTTGCTTTTGCTGGCTTTTGCGCCCAGCCTGCAAATAATTTACATAATATGCAACACATGTTGACATGAATTGTGAGGCAAATATAAGTACATACTCACTACTTACAAAAGTACTACGAGCTGAGGCACACGCTCATAAAACAAAACTCATGAAGAAGCAGCTAACAAAGTAGCGCAACTGGAAGTCGTGTGAAAATACCTTAAGCGGAAATTACTTGCCATTATGACGGTGAATCCCCCTTTAGTGTACAATGTAACACATTGACATAACTTAACATTGCTGTTATTAACAGACAGAGAGAGAGAGAGAGCGGGCACTGACACGAGTCAAGCTCATACGCTTGTGTCGCATTACTTAAAGAGCTCAACAATACTTTTATAGAACTAGCGATCAACAGTATCATGGTAAAATAATATAAGGTATGATTACTCAGAGTAGTTGCGTCTTTTCAGGCACCGCAAATTGTATGTGTGCATGCCGCGTCTACACAAAGCAGCACTACATTTCTCTAATGCTGCCTCAATCATACAAATTGTGGTGCCTAAGTGCAAGGTATAAGAATTACAAGGTATGCGCCATCTGCCGGCATTATTTTTCATTCTGTTCCAACCGTCAATGAGTGAGGTTGTTTTATGCATGTGCATGCGTATGCATTGCTTGATGTTTACAGCTATTTATGAGTGTGTACATACACTTTTGTTTTTGTGCCACAGTGATTTTCGCCTCTCTCTCTCTGCCGGACTATCAAAAAGTTTAATCTGTCGGCAGATGGCGCATACCTTGGAATTCATATACCTTATCTAAAAGAAGAAGAGCGATGGCGAGTGTCGAAGGAAGTGAGCATATAAGCTACCTTTGGTATTACCGATTGCAGACACCTGGCGGAGAGCTTTACATCAGGCCGTAGCAGGGTAACGGATTGTTATGGCCAGTTAAAAAGAAGTAGAAGACTAATCCTACCTTATATTATTCTAACATGATCAGGTGCCAACGATCAACCATGATACAATGAATACAAGCTACGCTCACTCGTTTCTTCTTTCAGTTACCAAATATGTTTGAGCATAAGCTCGAAGATTTGCATACACTCGCAAAATCTGTCAGAAGTAGACTGAATAATTGGTAACCCAAAAGAGTTAACTATGACTAAGCGTACCTTTTATTTATGGTATCATGCTTTCGACTATACAAAGGAACGGGGAACTCTACGAGCTCTACAAAGACCTCCGTTACGTCGTGTCAAGGCAAACAAGCTGCTGGGAAAAGGGTGTTCAAGGAGGCTTAGGTATGCACAATGCCTTAGAGAGCGTTCCGTTAGCCATTGTTATCTTAGAGTATCGAAAACGTACAAGAAGCAGAGGCGCCTTGCCTAAAGCCATAACTCGTTAATGAGGTACGATAGCTGGTCAACAAAACACTAGACTTTTGCGAATTAGAATTAAGAAAACTCCATTAAAATGTGTGTTTCTGAAGAAGCTTATGTTCCAAGGCTTGTGATTACTCCTCGGCTCCTATAACTTACATAATTTCATGAAAATAGTACAACTAAGGAAGAATTCTGTTAGGAGACAAACTTGGCAGCTCCAGTAATTGCAAGTTCTGTGAACTTGAAGAGGAATCCTCGTTGCAGATACTAGCTGAATGTGATGCCCTAGCGAGTGGATGGATGATCGAAGTAGAACGACTAGAACCATCCGGAGATAGGATTAGCAGGGGAGCTGTAAGCTAAGTAGGCGGCACAATAAATCTCTAGGTCGCGGTGCAATACTCCCCAATAACAATTTAATTATTAAGTTGAACTCAACCAAGTAACACTATGAAAAGATTCCAAAACATAATTTCTCAGTGCATTTCCTTTGTATTGATAGTGTTCATGAAGTTCAGTCGGGTACAACTCAAAAGTCACAATGCACTACTCCCCAATGGTATAAACATCATTATACACATGAGTTCATAAAACCAATAATATACGTCCTTGTTGATCACTGCAAGCTGCTGTAGGGTGTGGAGTGGCAGTCATTAACCATCCCACAAAGAGTGGGATCTTTTGTCGAGCGCAGGGCGAAGTTTATCAATTCTCCCTCGGAATGAACTTTGTGTTGAGAAAATCGAGAATGGCCTTTAGCTAGCTACCGAATGCCCTGAGACCATGATTCAATTGCGTTATTTTGGTGGTGATGCCATGATTCACATGAAATGATGCATAGGTTATTCCTTTATTCCTAAACCAATTGGCTATAGCTATAGCGCTTCCTTTGTGCGTATAACAGACATAGCTTTCTACCCAATCAAAGTCCAGATCTCAAATGTGCATGACGTATAATTGAGCTAAAAGCATTTCATTCGTTTAAGTTAAATATGTGCTGGAATTTTTGAAGAATTTTGAATATAATTATGGGAATCTCTTAATCCATAGACAAACAAATAGTTAATATGGATGCAAACTTGAGTGAAATCTTGTTTTTAAAACATATAAGATTAACATAGTATCATGGCATCACAACGGTGCTTCAATCGTACTATATATGATATATATATATATGTAGTAGCTTTGCCACTTGTCTGAACTGAGTGGTTTTGCCCTGCGTGGGTGTCAATAGCTGGGGCTATTTGTTATGCCTTATAGACTACTAGTTCTTCTAGTATATAAAGAGTGCCTCCATTTGGTAGTCGAACCGAACAATTGCCATGTACATACACACCACACACAATAACTCGCCACAAAAATGACGACATCGCTCGGTTTTTCAGTTTGGCAGTTAGACTTTTTATTTATTTCATTGTTCTGTTTTTGCATAGTGTGAATGACAGTTTACATACATACTGATCAGCCACAAATAACAGAACACACACCCACACGCCAATACATATACAGAAAGAGAGTGAGTGTAAGTGCACATGTGTGCATTACTTTAAGCATACACTTGAAAAAATCTTTGCTTAAGTAGTCAAAGTTTCATAGTTAAGCAAATTGTAGATTGCAGCAAATTTATTGCCAGCATAGTTTCTGGGTTTCAAAACTATGTGCAGGTTTGCATTGTATTTTGGCAAGCAAGACGGCGGAGCTTACCTCATTGTTATTATACTATGGCTTGACTTTCGTTTGCCCCAAATTGATACGCTTTTTTCTTAACAAGAAATCATCTCAAAAAAAGTACCCCTGAATTGGCCTCCAAAGTCTTGGATTAGTAAGCGCATAGAGGCTGATCAGGTCGAGAGAGTGCTTGGAACTACAGATGGGAGCGTCTGAGCTGTATAAATATTAAATGTCATAAATCGAATAAAAGCCCTTATTGCATCACAACACTCTTTAGTAGTTTCTTAATTAAAAACACGTTATTTATCGTTTACGGTTCAGTTTATAAAACGGTTTACAGCACTGTTGTAAACCATAAAAAGTGAATTAAGTATGTAGTGCTGTGCCGAATCTCATTCGGCGATTAGGCAGATATCGCTTACAATCGCATTTCAATTCAAAATCAATCAATCCAAATACCCGAAAGATGTTTGAAAGCGTTGCAAATCTATAATTTTAGCCCAATGGTCTAGGGACTTACTCTAATCGACCATGAATCATTTTCAAACGTAAAACTCCAAATTCCTCTAAATGCTTGTTTCAAAACAAAGTGCAACGCAAATCTCACAGAAGCGGACAGTTCGAACGTATTAGCTTCGTTTTTTCTTTCAGTGTAACACAAGTATGTAAACATTTAGGAACTGTATATAGTAAATATGTAGATAGACATATATGAACGATTGTAGACAGACAGATATTTATGACACATGAATGAATTACTGTGCGGCGCTGCGGCTGCATGTTGTTTGCTAATTGTTGTTGCTGTTGTTATGCCTCAAAATTATTCAATTCAACAGACAAACACACAGCATTAATAACACAACATACAACTTCAAAGCAACGGAAATGTATCGTAAATGGCAACTGAAACTGAAACGAAAACAACAACAACAATAGGAGAAACCGAAACGGCAAATCCGTTTCAAATCATCTAAAGTAATATGCAAAATTTGCAACATGTTGCATGTTGCACAAATGCAACGTGCAGCAAGGAAGCAAGAACGCTTAAGTGAGAGTGAGTGAGTGAGCAATAAGAAACAAATTGACGCCCATTTTAATGCATTTTAATTTGCCATTTAACTATTTGCGCTTGTAATTAACAATAACGACAACAATAATTATGATAATAATAATAACAGTTGTTGTTGTTGTTGTGACAATAGCAGCTACAACAACAACACCAACAACAATAACTGGAGAGTTATCGAGCTGACTTCCAAAACCGAAAAAAAAAGATTCACCTACAACAACAATGGCACTCGACGCTCTGTTGCTGCCCATAATAACTCATAGAGCAATTGTAACTCCTCACCCAAGAAATAGCTCCTACCCAAGCTCTTTTGTTCCCCCGCAAACCTAAAATATTATATACACTCTCTCGGTTGTCGCTCATCAATTGCAGCTCATTGTTCGGCGTGTTTTTCAAAAAACAAAAAAGTAGCCAGAAAGCTGTTATATTCGTGCAATTCCGACCATACGCTGTACCTTCAACAAATTACCTAATTTAGCCCTTAAAAGTAATGGTTCTAACTCTGCGGTGTCATAAATTACGAATCCTTTTACGAAAGTTTACGAAATTGGAGTTCTATACAAATTTATGTTTCCTCAATGAGCAATTCTACCATCGCATCTGGAAGTTTGGTATTTTTTAGCTTAAATTAACTCAAAACGTCTTTTCAAAAGTTTACCTCTCCAAAAAGAAAAACAAAATGGAATGGAACAGTGAACTTTTTATCACATTGTGATAAATAACAAGAGTGCGTCGATGAATCTTTTCGAATTTGAGTTCTGGCGATGAAACTACATCGGAAACCGAATTCTGTACTATATAGGTGTATACAGTGAGCAAGTGCAATGTGAATGTGCAAGTACGTTACGTGGCATTCCTGAGCATTCTACCAGTGTACCCTTAATATGGCATAAGAAGATTTGTTCGCATTGGATACCTCAAGATCGACCAGAAGCAGCCACGCAATGATTGTTGCAACGAAATGTTACAAAATTATAGGAGCGGTGCTTCAAAAGATGCTTTTACCTGAAACTAAAACGCAAATGACTTTACGGGTCTTCGAAGACAAGTCAAGTTCTAAAAAAATTGTTTCACGGACGAAGCTCTGCAAAGCAATTGGTCGCCTGGTACTTCTCAAAAACCGAACCGAGACGTTCAATTCTGAATGGGTTGGAGTTTGAAGTTGAAGTTTTTGGAGAATGAAGGAAAGCCAACGGATTATCCTTCAATGGGACAATGCGTGCTCTTACAAAAGAGACTTTTGGTGCAACCAAATGGTCCATTCGACGTGAAGTCACCATTTGGCAAAGGGAAAATTTGATAGGCTACCCGATTGTTGACCGTTCGAAACCTATGTTTTGGAGGTACAGTAGACATCGCTTATATGCAACAACTGCTCTGCATTGAATATACGCGATAATAATCTGTTACAGTAGATATCGCTTATATGTGATGGCGAAAATGCAGGAAAGTTATTGCATGCAATTTCATATAGGTTTTATTCGGATATATGCAAAATAGCTTAAATAAGCGGTGGTTACAGTCGATATAGCTTATATGGAATAATGTAAATGCATTGCAGTTTTTACATGTTAACAGGTTAACGGATATATGCAAAATAATCAACCGCTAATCGGTTACAGTCAATATCGTTTATATGTAATAGCGAAAATGCAGAGCAATTGTTGCATGTCAGCATGCCATTTTATAAAAGTGATAATCGGATATATGCAAAATATTTCATATAATCGCATACCAGCTACATTAGCGTTTTTCATTTAGAGTGCTTACTTGTTTTTATGTTGGCGCAAAGCAAAGTTTGCATATAGCCGATACAATTTATAACAAAAGCTTATCAATGAAACACCTGATCGATTTCATACATGTAACAATAGAAACTCAGCGATTTGCTTATAAACAAAATACACTGAAACTAATTCTTTTTCCATATAAGCAATTATACCATACAATCGATGCGTCATATAAGCGAAATGTATTGTAACTTATTCGGAGTGGCAACAGTGTTTTGCCACTGAAATTGCTTCAAGCGAATGCAAAGCATACCGATTTGCGTAGAGAATATTGGAAAAACAATAAAACCGTTTTTGATGAAATATCTTAGTTTTTGTCCTCTATTCCCGAATTATAGAAGGCAATCCTAGTATATATGGGTAATTCTTTTATAAATACAACGCAATTTTCTAAATTTCTGTATAGAAAATAAGTGTATGAGAATTTTTAATGAAAAAATCTTTTCTAGAAGTTAACTAATCGATATTTTCACTAATCAATTTTAGACACATGAATGCATCATAAGAGCAAGAACGGTATGTAGTGTTTCAGCGCTATCTCACTACAATGATGCATTCATGTGTGAATGAATTAGTGTCAAAATTACGCTTATAAATATTTAATAACTTCTCATCTTCTTCTTATTTAGCTGTTTTCCCGGCTCAAGGTCCAACTAAGAAGTTAAAAACTCTGAATTTAAGCTAAATACTTTTTCCTTTTTTGAATTTGTTTATCGAATATTTTGATACATAAAAAAGGTGTTTGATTTGAACACATTACATTTCTATATGTATCTATTTTTAAAGATATAGAAACTCAACATTTCGTTTCCTCTATGGGTGGTATGAAAAAGAGTGGCAAACAGATCTATTCAATTTTTTGTTGTCTATTTTTATGACAATTTGTCTAATTGACAATTAAACATTGTGTTGTATTCGAGCAAAAAGTCACAGTTTGAAAGAAGCTAACTTTTGGAGACCAATTAAGTGTGAACACAATTTAAGAGACAAAAGTTTGATAATAAAAGATTTTAAAGCTGTAGAAACGCAACTAATGATTCAAAGTCTTCCATTTGTCAAATGCCACGTTAAGCGTCTTCAAACACTTCATAGGGTCAATAGAGTTTTAAATTTGTGTCAGGCATGTAACTGGGAAAGAAGGCATGGCATACCAAGTATCTTTGTCACAATGATTAGTATCAATAGTCGAGTGGATAAAGCCTTGTCCTTATGAGCAGATAGATCTCAGAGACCCTAAGAGCAGCAAATCTTACAAAAAACAGAAAGTACGTTATTGGTACGCAGAATTTTGTTGATATCTGAAGCCCTTCCCACCTAGAGTAACCCTTACGGTCTCAACAAAGTTCATCCGAGTACGAAGTGATGTCAAGTACAAAGCTTTTTCTTTCTACTCTTAGTTTTTTTTGGACACCCCTTTAACGTAATACAACAATAAAGTTTTTCAGCTGTAAATCGGATTCTCGTGCGTTTTTGTAATCTAGGATTAGGACTAGATTTACAGAATGATGCTTGGTTTCCAACGCCAATTGCCGAGGAATCACTGGCATGAACAGCATTGTCGCGAAGCCACTGCAGTGACGAATGCCGCCTATAGATGGACCCTGTGCGCGATCCCTATCGGGAAATAAGAAAGTTGAAGAGGCGCCTTTTCCGACGTAAAAAACTCAAGCTGGAAAAGAAAGTGTGACAAAAGTTTATGATATGTAGGAGCAGGAAATTATTGAGAGAAAGATTTTCAATACGGCTGTTGAAGAAAGGCAACGAAGGGGCAGGCAAAGTATCCGTTGGAAGGACCAGAGCAGAGTCGCCTGGATCAGTTAAAAATAAGAATTGATGGTGTTACCTACAAAGGGATAAGTTTCTTTACCCTTTGACGATGTTTGAAACTTAGGGTGTTTATATATTTGAGTGTTGTAGAAGACTGTGTAAAGCAAGAAGCTATTATAACAACGTAAAATAAGAAGTTTCTAAATAACAAAGCTAGCAGCCGAAAGTTCGACTGTACTTTTTTAAGATTAATGGTCTACACATAGTAATTATGTATTGTTTCGTTAACCTTATTAAGCAAGAAAGCATTGCTTGGATTGAGCCTGGACCCAAGATTACAAGAAATTCATAACATTTGAAGACCTTTTTATTATAGCATCGCTCTAAACACACTAGATATATTCCATGTTTGTTATTATTATTTCAAGCTATTGCTGTTTATGAATAATTTTAAGCTTGAGTCAACAGTCTGTTCTAGAAACTCCGCAATAAATAACAAATTTCTGTTTATTTACTACGTCTAATGCTTTTAGTAAGCACTGTATACAGACGAAGCTTAAAAATTCTCAGCTTTGTTTATACAAGTAAATAAAAACACGCTGTTTAGAGCATTACGAGTTCTTCATAGTTTGTAGCTACAATTTCTACGCCACTTCTATTGTCTGTGAGAGATGCACTAAGTGCCCCAGGGCTGCGACAGAGACAGTGAAGTTTGTGGCAGGAAATGTTCGGGAGAGGTCTTTGCATTTTATAAATAACAAAAAATATTTTAATTATTTATGCGAAAAGGCAAACGTATGCAAAAAAAATGGAAAGTTTGCTTGCAGCGGCAACCAAGTGCCAAGTGGCATGCAGCATAGTAAAAGAAATGCGTTTTTATTTTTAAATTTTCACCAATTGATGCAGTTGTTGTTGCTGCATAATATAAATAAAATGTGGGTCATGTGCATCAAATTATTTAATTGGTGTCAATTGGCATCGTTTGTATTTCTCTCGCTTTTGTTGCTTTTTGCCTTGCATTTGCATTTTCCATTTTCCATTTTATTTGAAAAAGTTTTTCTTTATCTTTTCTTTCTTTATACCCTAGAGGAGTTCGGGACATTAAAGATTTTCGGAAATGTATGTAAGAGGCAGTTTATAAAATGTTTATATCGAACTCGGTTATCGATTGCGATTACTTAGATCTCGTAAGCCATAAGAGCTAGAGTTAAAGTTTGTTAATTATGTTGATATATGAAAGTTCCACTTTGACCGTAAAATTGCATGTTCATAAAAAAAAGTTTTCACCTGATTAACAGAAACTTCAGCAAAAATTTGTCACGTCACGTCACACATTATGGCTTGAGAAAAAAAAAAAACTAAGAGATTTATCAATAAAAAAGATCAGAAAATGAACTGCATTGAAAAACTTGACCGCTTTTTGCAGGCTTTTGGACACACAAAACCCACTTATATTTTCTGTCACGTCACATATAACACTTTGCGAACTCATATCTTCTACACTATGCGACTCAGCGCTTTTACACTAAACATAAAGCTACTCAATTGATATCCAAACAACCAATTCTGTTTTTCTCGTCATATCGAAGACTTACGATTGTCACGTGCATAGCCATGATAATGGCCATATGCATCCCTAGCAGAGTTTGAGCCTAAGCTTAAGTTCGCAGTTTACTGTATGACTTAAAGTAAACTGCATTGAAAAACTTGACCGCTTTTCGCAGGCTATTGGAAAGACAAAAAATACTTTTTATTTTCTGTCACGTCACATATAACGCTTTACTTGCTTATATCTTCTTCACTATGCGGCTCAGCGTTTTTACACTAAATACAAAGCTACTCAATTGATATCCAAACAACCAATTCTGTTTTTCTCGTCATATCGAAGACTTACGATTGTCACGTGCATAGCCATGATAATGGCCATATGCATCCCTAGCAGAGTTTGAGCCTAAACTTAAGCTCGCAGGCTTACATTTTTTGTTTTTATGACAATGGGCATAGGGTATCCCACTCTCGGGTATGGTTTCGATTGTACAAATTTTGATTATTATCTTTTGCTCGTCACCAAATAATTCAAAAGCTGAACTTAAACAGATTTAAGTATTTAACATTTGGATTGTCATAGTTTAAATTCTCTAACCTGATACTCTTAGCTATTTAAAATATAGTTCAAAAGAGGGTTACGAATCCTGTTCAAAGATGCTTTTGCTAGCTCAAGCTTCGGTATTCTGATTCTAAAATAACAAGCTGGAACGTTGAAAAACTTTAAATAGCTAACTATTACCATAAATCGAAATCGGAATTGTAGTTGGGAACAGACATAGTACATATATGGTAAGGCCTGCAATACCTTAGAAAAAGTTCAGTGTAATTTTAATATACTTTCCGTTGAGTGTATAAGAAGAAGCCAATTGGCAATGAGCAAGCTCAAGACTTTAAGAGCAGTCAGCAATTTGCATAAGTCGCATACATTGTGTGTGTACATACATATGTGTGTTTGTTGCGTGTGTGTTCTATGTATGTCAACCTCAATCAGTTTTGCGTGTGTCTGCCACGTACGCGTACTTATTAACCTGACTGTAATTGCAAGAACAATAATAACAGCGAAGAGCACAAGGTGTATGAACTTAGCTCAGCTGTTGGCCTCACACATACGCGCAGAGCACCTTGTATGTGGCACACAGCCCAAATTCAATACGGCAACTAATCCGGATACGATTATGGCCGTAAACAGTTTTAAACGAATAAAAACAACAACAACAACAACAAAAAATAAAGACTACCGGCGGCCAACTTTCCGGTGTACCCCGCATAACAAACGGTGTCAAGCGCTCATTTCCCTAATTTAGTTAAAGTTTCTTTTCAGTTGTTTACTGCTTCTTCTTCTTCTTCATTTTCGTTGTTTCTGTTCATTCAATTTGTTTCTTTCACTTAATGCCGCTGCGCTTTTGTGCCAACTTTGCAGCGTTGCGTTCCAAAAAATTGCGCCCAAAACAACGCGCTTTTGTTGCGGGGGCGTATTCTGTATATAGTACGTATGTAGTTACATATGTATCTATGCATGTACTTAAAACTTAAGCAGCCGCAGCTAAAAGTGCTTTGTATTTTTTCAATTTGAATTTTTCGCAAAAATTTTATAGGCGACTCAGGCGTAGTGCGTTTTGCCTAGCCACGCCCCCTGCCCACACGGCGCGTGTTTTGCATTTGTTTGTTTGCACTTATTTATAGATATTCGAAATCGCAACGCAACTCAACAACGCAATGCCAGCGTCTCGCATAGTTTTTCAAAAATTTTCAGTGCCTAGACACGGTTTCTATATATTTTTTTTTGGTATTTTCAACTTATTTTTGTGTGCAAAATTTTTGAGGCCACGACACTTTGATTTACATAAAAATATATACATATATATATAGTTACGCGCTTAGGACAAAATTTTTAAAACAAACTGTATTGCCTGCGTTACGCGCCTTTGAGCCCAAACAATACACTGAACAAAAAACAAAACAAAAACAAAATGCAGCCACTCCAGCCCAGCCGCTCGCTCAGCTGTAAGCGTACTACGACGACGACGACGACGATGACGAGAACGAAGCCAGCGACGGCAGCGTTGACAAGACACCAAGAGACATACCGACCGAGAACCGCCTGCGCCGGAAGCTTACGAACGAATGGGAACGCAACACGCAACGCAACACCAAGCGGCCCCAAAACAGAACAGGCAACAGAGAAACGAAACGAAACGGAAACAAAAACGTAGCAAAGCTAACAACAGCAGCATACAAATTGCCGCTGTTGGCTGTCAGACATGCGCAGCGTCGCAGTCGCAGTCGCGTTCGCCGACGTCGGCGTCGTCGTCGGCGTCGTCGTCACCATCTTTGCATCAAAAGCAAAAGGTCACCGAAAAGCTTACTCTCATAACGGCGCTCGGTCATATGTCATGCAATTATTGCTTCAAGTTTTGTGTGCAAGCCACGCGCGCGCTCTCAGCAGCAGAGTCGGTTAGTGAAAAGTTCATTAATGAAACGTCATGGCAAATGGAACAAAACCAACGAAGCTTGCAACTAACTATTGCTTTGTAGAAATTGTTCCGTTTCTCTTTTGGTATTGCTTTATGAGTACTTTGTTTACATGTGCCACCAACAACAACAAAAGGAACAACAAACAATAATAACAATCAGAGCAACAACAGCAACAAATTACCCAATGGGCGTAGAAGTAAACTATATGAAACCCAACAACTTCAATCACTTTAATCGGCCAACATTTTAATTGCATTTTACTTTTACAGGTAGTACGAGAGTCAAGTGTGAAAAGGGGCTAGCAGTGGCGGCTAACAGTTGGGTGAGGAGGGGGGGGGCCGGCATACTCATTGTACGCTTGCGCAGGCTTTGCTTGACTGGCTATTTAGCTTTGATTTAGCCAGGCCTTGATGCGCACTATGCAATAAGTACATAATAATAATAACAGCAGCATAAACATGAACTAAGTAAGTGAGGCACGCAGCGTGAAGCAGCAGCAAAAGCAGCGGCAGCCAGTTCCAAATTGCCAAGTTTGAGGCACGAAAGGCGGCGGGGTTTGGTGGCACACGCATCGATGCAATGATATGTACTATACATGTATAGTATATGTCTTATGTCGCGTTTCCACTGGCTACACAAAACCGTCATAAGCAATAAATGGCTGTGGTAAGCTGCCAATACAGCTGTAGCACATACAATAAGTTATAGTACATAATAAGTTGTAAGTACATCCGGTACCCATTTTCCCGAAAAACAAAAATTTGAATATGTTGCCAAGTTTTGTATCGCTACGTTGAGAGGCAAATGGATTGTGCGTCGTTTCGACAAAAAGTCAAAATTGTTTTGATTCGCAGGCTCACATACCCGATGTTTCGCGCTTTAGTTTCATCAGTCTTCTCCACACCGCATACAAGACCCTATTGGCATGGAACGCACGAATACGGATACCCAACAACTCTTAATCGATTATAAAGCAGTATTTGCTAGTTCCTTGGGGGATTGCGTATAGCACCCATTGTCTGATTTCGGTATACACTCAGTTCCGTCAAGATAGGAACCGACCTCTTAGTAGGCTCACGTGCCCGATTTTCTCACATTAGCTAACTATTGTGTTATCAGTCTTCACTCCACCCTACAACTCTTAGTCGATTATGATTGCGTATAGCACCCATTGTCTGATTTCGGTATACACTTAGCTTCGTCAAGCTATTAAGGGACCTCTTCAGATCTCACGAGGTTTTAGGCAAGACGATTCGCTTTCCAGCGACTTATTCAACTTTGGCATGTAGAGTGTGTAGCGATAGAACGGACTGCGTCGGAAAGAGACTATCCAATTGCTTGATATTGATATCATTGGTCGTACCAAGCGAGATATTACCTGAGTTTTTGCGGTTATTGTTCAAGTAGAGAGGCGTGGCAGGTAGACTTTCAGATCACTGTTCAAAACCATAATTCTAATGCTTTGAGGGATTTCATTTTCGAAATATTACCAGATATTCGAGATATTACCGTAGTTTTTACAGCTATTGAAAGAGAAACTGCCAGGATGGATACATATTTCGTTCAAGTAAAGGGACAGCTAGACTTTCAGATTACTGTTGAAAACTATACTTCTAATGCTGTGAAGGATTTTGTTTTCCTTGGTAATACTATCAAAACGATAAACGATGCAAGCATGGAGATTAAGAGGAGGATCACTTTTGCTTATCGGTAAATGGAAAGTACTTTGTAATATCTTTAGCCTGTTACGCGTTGGCAAATATTACGGCATTCGATATTGCGACGAGTTCTACACGCTCTACAAGAGTCTTTAGTGGCTCCTGGGAGAATGCGGCTGTTGAAAAAATTTGATGCAGACAGTCGGTACCCTGTACACATTTTACGAATGAAAAGCGAATTTCTATGCAAATTTTACATGTTTTGAAAAAGAAACCTATACCGTATTAAGGCTACAGAGCATAAAAATGGATGTTAAATAGTTTGAACACAGTGACACCCGCGGCCTCATAGGTCAACTACAGAATGATTGCGAACGAATCGATAGATTTCACGTGCTGCATTGATTTAAAGCATTGAACCTAAACTAGTAATGCTTAGTGGCTCCCCCTAGCGACGCCATTGTGACCAAATGCTGCGTCACTTACAATACCATTTTAGGCATGTTTGTCGGGTGGCTGAGATGCCGCGCTTATGCCACTTGCCGCTGATATTGTGCCGAATGGGCTGGCATGCGTGACGACGACGACGATATAAGCAAATTTCCTGAGTGGCTAATCATACAAACCAACACTCACACACAAGCTTTGTTGTGCTATGGATCAGCAGACAAATATCGGCTGGTATAGCAGCAACGGCCACAATGCCATCGTATCCATCCATCCATCCAACATGAAGTGCAACACTCGGCCAAAAGTGTTACAGACACACACAACAAACAACAAATAGCAAACTACAAAAACTACACAAAATGTGTAAATTTAGACAGTTTACGTTTGGATACACTTGCAAATCTTTCTATGACTTTGAAGCAGCAGGCTCAAAATTTGACAGTAATCTATAGAAAGATGGACAGGAGTGTTGCATTTATATTGAAGCTTTGCGCAGCTTCCGAATATGAACTGAAAAAAGTCTTTGGAAATCCTGACACTAAAGCACTAAAAACTAATTACAATTGGTGCAAGGAGGTTGGACTCAAGCTGAACACGGCAAAATCCGTGGTAATGCCATTCATTAAAAAATACAAACTACAAATGAGACAACTTCGCCTCTGGGACATCCCATTGACACGAGCAGGGGATCAAGTGCCTTAGTGTCACGTTTTACAGCAAGCCTAAAATAGGGCTCCCACGTAGCAAACGTGACCAATAAATGCATCAGAGCAGTATACACCTGTAGAAAAACGGCAGGAAAGTCATGGGGTATCATCTATGTTAAAAGCGACCTTACTAGGATACAAAGGCTGGCCTGTGTATGCCTGACGGCACTGGAATTTCTAATGGAGCTTACTCCACGCCATATAGTTAAAGAGCTGCATACACATATATACAAACGAGCCTGGATAACATTGGAGGAAATGCAGCCTATGGAAAGGCACACCATAGTTTGGTATACGAATGGATCATTGACCGCGGACTCGCCTGTCAGTATCTATGGGCAGCGTCTTCTAAGCTGAAGTTTCCGCCATAGGCCGATGTGCAGATATAAATCTAGGCAGAAAGCATCAGAATAGGGATATAGCGAAGAAGAAGAATAGCAAAATTTCACTCAGATGGGTTTCGGGTCACATTGGCAAGAGACGGCGCTGCGAACGCGATGATAGGGCCAGAACCCTTTTGTGGCATAGGAAAGCATACCATTAAGCAGCTGCTAAGAGAAGAGGAAAGAGCTAGGCGGATCACATATTGGACGGACACTACGGGCCTCAGACAGGCCATAACTTACATAGGTTCAAGAAAATAGTACAACTAGGGAAGAATTCTGTTAGGATTCTGACAGGTCTGCTTACTGGACACTGTAGGATGAAGAGACACTTGCACAAGCTGGGCATCACTAGCTCCAGTAACTGTAGGTTCTGTGAACTTACAGAGAAATCCACGTCGCGCGTACTAGCTAAATGTGATGCCCTGGCGAGTAGAAGGATGTACCTTCTAGAGGGATATATAATCTCGATGACCGAAGTAGCCAGACTAGAATCATCCGGAAATAGAATTAGCAGGGGAGCTGTAAGCTAAGTAGGGCGCACAATAGATCTCTAGGTCGCGGTGCAATACTCATACCACGTTTTCGAGCTTGTTTTGGTTTTCACTTCAATGCTGAGCAAACTTAATGTTAAAGTTAATGTACGCTTTATAAGCGCATAGCAACAACAATTGAAATAGCCCGCTGGTTGGCTCTGCCGCTCGGTCAATACAATTAAGTCTCGTCAGTCTCGGCGCTTGCAACGACGTCGCGTCATTGTGACCGCACGACTGAACCCTAGCAGGGGTCATCTGCACTTATACTATATACCAGGCCGACCGTACCAATGCACGGTTATCTATAGCTACTATCAAATGACTCAGCGATTAAACATTTAAACTTACCTAAATCACTGTAGAGCGTGGTGTTCAGCACAATGTCCGTAATGCCGCCCATGCCACCAATGCCGCATGTATCCGAATCCTCGTTCTCCTCGGCCAGCGTGGGTGGACCATCCCAAAGCGCTTTGGCAGGACGACGCACGCGATCAAGGCGTACGCGTGGTATATCCTCATAGCTCACGTCACCCAGCTAAACGAGGCAAAAGAGAGCAAAACATAGTTTTCGAGTTAAAGCCGCGTTTACTGGAAATGTGTTAGCTCTACTAGCTTCAAAACTAACTCTCTAGCAAATTACCCACCTCCTTTTTGGGCGTAGCCGGAAATATCTAAAAGTTAGCGGTATTAATCCGTGTTATGGGTAGCAAGAGTGAAAAAAGTGGAACAAACAAATAATACAAAACGACAATTTACACAAAGTTAATAAGTTAGTTGAACTTTAAATTATAAAAGCGGCTGGTTTTTTAGATACTCTATAAAACTCTTACCGATATTTCTTCGCTGCAGTAGGCCGTAAACGTTTGATCATCTTGCTGTAATACACAGTACAGTGGGCCCCATGGTAGCGTTTTAATAAGCCGTGTCAGTTCACCTTCAGTTTCTGTAAGAATATAATGCGAAATAAGGGCATAAGTAACGTTACTTTCATTAGGAATATCTATTTACAGTAGAAACCAATAGCAAAGACTTGATAAGTATAGTATACACCGGATCTACACCGGAGTTTGTTTTACGTGAGCACCTGCCATATGTGGCTTAATCTCAGTCATATAATACACGGATTCATATATTTCGTCAATCAACGATCCTATGGAGTGTATATATCTAATCAAAGCCAGCGCGAAACTCTCCCGCAAGCATTAAATTCAGCACATACCCGATTCTACAAAGGAAAGGCTATGCGGGCTTTTGGTAGAGCTTCACACCCGAAGGTACTACAAATTTGAAACTCCCAGCAGTTTACGGGCTCGGTACACCTATATGTCAAAGGTTCGTCATTGAAGGGCGCTGAGCGCACTAGCCACACACCTTTAATATTCTTGGCCAGCTACATATACTATGACAAGTGTATTGAGGACACAAGATCGTGGGATGGCTAGCCGCCTCTAAGTACAATGTAAGTACTCTGCGCAATCAATCACAATGGGTAGGAAGTGATTTACTGAATTCTGATGTGGTCGCCCCAGAACTAGTCGTGCAGCAAAGAAGCTCAAAGTGGGTCCTTCAACCAGCACAAAAGGTTAAAATGATCGTCGACGCATATTATTCAGAGCTGTCGGATAGATTTCGCGGCGTGTCCATTATCTTTCATTGGAATTTGGGTTTTCCGTGGTGGGTCCTGAACCCTACGCACAAACCTTTTAAAGCCATGGTGACGAAAACACCCTTGAATTGTTTGAGCGCAAAGTAATCCCTAAGATCTTTGGAACATTAACATATTCAAGAGCTGGCTTGGTCATGCTGTGTATTTGGATGAAGAATCGGCTGCGAGAAAGGTCTTCGATTAAAGGGAGGCGACGAATGTGCAGATCAGAGAGAACAGTAGCTACCTTTGGTATCAGCGATTGGACAAGGCACCTATATTAATCACCATGGTAAACGTTTATAATGGGCACGCCAGCTGCAGCCCATGTCGCGAATGGCAGAGCTGGGTGGACCCATGAAGATTACTCCTTCTTGTTGGCAAAGTTCAGCAAACTCAACGGACTCGGAAAGAAATTCGTAACCGGGATGAATGGCTTGGGCACCAGTGCGTTTAGCTATTTCCAGTGTGCGTTCTCCGCTCAAATATGAGGCAGCAGAGGCCGCTTCACCCACTCGGTAAGCCTCATCAGCCAGCTGAGTGTGTAGCGCATGTTCATCTGGATCTGAATAAACAGCAACAGTGCGAACTCCAAGTTTGCGTGCCGTGCGTATAAAACGACAAGCGATCTCACCACGGTTTGATATTAGGATTTTGTTGATAGGCCGCACCTGCGGCTGGGTTTTGGTACTGAAATACCTAAAAAAAAATGGCAAATAAACATCGTTTTGTAAGGTTCCAACAACACTTTGTTGTTCCAAGCGATAGGCAATAATTTTCAAATATAGCTTCTTACCTTGCCGGTTTGGCCAGGTGTCGCAAGAGACCAGCATACATTTTTAGTGTTACGCCTAATTAATCGCTGGCTCTGGCTTATCACAATCACCACACAGACAAATATTTGAGCACTTGACATCAAGAAACGTAGTGATCTGGCAACTCTAAGTCATATTCAATATACAAAGTTTGGCAGCCCTGCCATGACAGTTAAAAAGAAACGTTTGGCATATTTTGGAACATTATTTTTTTGTAAACACTTGGAAAAGCATTTATAAATTACTATAAACTAAAAAAAATGTAAGTGCACATTAAGCGTAGTATGAATATTGATTTAGTAAACATTAAAATTGCAGTATCATTATGGAAAAGCAAGTCACCATCTTGTTGCCCAACGGACGACGTCAAAATGTTACGGTTACGGCAAACATGACACTTTTGCAAATACTGGAGACGGCAAGCGCCAAGCATAACTACAACAGCGAGGAGCATTGTTTGAAGTTCCAAAATAATGAAGTCTGTTTAACGCAACAGTTTTGCCAAAGTGGTCTGGTCAACGATTGTGTCCTGGAAATGGAGCCTACAGAGAAGCATCGTGTCTTAGGAAATGTTGTCGTTTGCGTACAGCTTGGCGATGACAGCCAGGAACAAGGCGAATTTACGCCGGGCAATACAGTGTGGCAGGTGGTACAAAAGCTGTGCAGTGCTCAACTAAAAGCCATTGAGAGTCCTGTGGTCATATACATGCGCAGCGAGGTCATTGGCATAGAACAGATGCAGGAAACAACGCTTAAGTCATTGGGCATACTGGAAGGCCGAGAAATGATGCAGCTAATTGACAAGAAACCGGAGGAACTTAAGGTACATTCCAATGAATATAATTTAACAGAGGCGGCCGTGGAACCAAATGAGCAAGAAGAAAAACCGAGTACGTCTAGATCGGCCTTAGGCGCTGGCGGTAGTGGAGCCATTGCGCTTACTGCCAATATGATCAATTGGCTGAAGCGAAAAGAAAACGAAACTATTGCTCAGGAGGATGTCACACCCATGGATACGTCACCAATAAGAGAACGCAAGCATGATTGGGGCAGCAGCTTTGGCTATTCGATGCATCGGCCCAAGCAGTCGAACACGGACCTTGATGACGAAATTGACGAACAATCAGCTCAACCGCCGCCCGAGGTCCATGTTATTGGGCCACGGCAAGCTGTGATTTTTTCGCTGAAAGCATCAAAAAAGCAAGTGGACGATCTACCCGATTCTTTCTTCGACTTGACCGTCAGCGATTTGAAAATGGTTCTGCGTGATTTGCAACGCAACTCGTCAGGCAACGAGGATGCAACCTTACTTAAGGCCAAGTTGCGCGAACTAAAGCGCCAGAAGAATATGCTTCCCAAGCTCAATCAGTATGAGGATTGTGTTTTGCGCGTTCAGTTTCCCAATCGCTACATTTTGCAGGCTATGTTTAGGCCACATGAGTTAGTTGCCAAGGTGGAGAAATTGGTGCGTGGCTTTCTTATAAACTCGACTGCAGAATTTCATCTTTTTACCATACCGCCCAAGAAAGTGCTGGCATCGCACGAATCGCTGCTGGAGTTAAATTTCGTACCCAATGGTGTTTTGCATTTTGAATATGTGCAAGAAACACTTAACAATGAGAACAATCGATTTCTTAAAGAGGAGTTCACGAAACAACTAACATCGGAAGAGGGAGCATATTATTCAGTAAAAGTAAATTTGCTTAAGCAGTGCCTTGCTAGAGAAACCGAATGTTAAGAGCTATTTATTTTTTATGCATTTTTAGGAACAGCATGCGCGATAAGAAAATAGGCCATTTAAATATTCTAAGGTATTAATTTATACTCCAAAATTTCTCTGTGTATATGCAGAAACTTGCTTATTAAATTGCACCTTCTGGCATAGAAATGTTTTGAGTAATTGAATTCAATTTTTATAAATATTAAAATCACACAAAACTCGGAGCAGAAAGCAGAGGCGCTGCCACGGAGCTGAGTAAAATAAACCCCAAGCTCTGCCGCTAAATGGTTGGTCCGCCATATTTAAAAGAAATAATGTGTGTCTTCTATTTATTCAACCATCCATACTCTATCTGAAAAGCGGTAATTGTTGAAAACAATCGCCTATGACTTTATTTTTCAGAGAGTTTCCCGTCTGCAACTCTTTTGAGTATTTCAAAAAACGTTACCATTATCAGGCAAAAAAAATATTGATTTTTGTAACCTTCGACCTTAAATATCTTTACACGAAGACATCAATAAAAAATTTGATGCAGACAGTCGGGACGGTGAACGACAATGGGATACCCTTTGCCAATTTTTTCCATGAAAATGAAATTTCTGTGCAAATTTTTGTCACGACGTGTTGAAGGGTATGGGCGTAATAAGGGTAACTGTACTACGGTGGTGGAGGGGATGGTGCGGAAAAAGGTCAAAATTGTTTGGTTTATAAGCTTAACTTTAACATTTCTGTAAAAAGTGAAATTCTGCTACAGTTTATAGGGGGAGGGGCCATTATTAGCTATATCTACTAAAGTTCCTATCCGATAGGAATAATTTGTACACTACATATGCACAGTAATAGCGTGCATAATATGGTGTGTTAAAACCGCGAAAATCTGTCACGGAGGAAGACGGTAAGCTATCGACATAATTCGAAAAACTTGATATACCCAGAGGAAATGCATATCTTTTGGCAGAATTTGGTCTCTCTAATTATAGTCAGCGAGATCGGTGCGACAACACGGACGAGCAGACAGACGGACATGGTTATATTGACTCGACTATTGCTACTGTTTATTTTTTCCCAAGGAACATATGTTCTGCCACGCCTCCTTCTACCTGTTACATACATTGATCAAATCTATAATACCCTTTAACACTTTGTGTACAGGGTATAATAAGACATAAATCGTGTATCTTTTGACACATCTTATAAAATGCTAAGACAAACATTATTAAATACCAAATTTAATCTTATCTTTCATCCCGAGATTAGGCACATCCACTGCTGTTTTGTTGGGACACTCCTGCACACATTTTGAATGTAAATGAAATGAAATAAATAAATAAAAATGATAGAATCCATTAATTAAACTAGTTGTTTACAAAATCTCTAGCAGTATCCACTGTAATAGTATACAATGCTACCAGGAAAACGGGCTTTCCTTAAACCGTCAAAAAGATCACATACACATCAATAAGCTGATTCGCGATTGGATATGACAAGGCGACTAATAATGTTGCACTACTTCAACTTGAACGCCTAGCTTATTTGCAAACGCTGCAAGAACGATTCCTTCACGAACCACAACACCACCAACAACTTAACTGTTAGTCGGAGTCACCAGATCAGTGGTGAAAAGTAGTGACTTGAGCGAGAGCGTATACTCAATGTATACGTTAGTTACAGTGCTGGTCAAATGCATAGAAGCAATTTCTGCCTTGTAAAAAAGGGAATAGAGGGAGGCCAGATGAATAATAAGAGTAAATAATTCAAAAATTTTTGTTTTTTCAATAACTTTAGTAATTTCCACTTTACCAAGCTAAATATTTTCTATCGTGTTGGGCATGTCTTCGAAGGGTATCCCATAATAAGAGTAAATAATTTTCAACATATTTTTGTTTTTAATTTTTTGTTGTTTAAATTTCTCCTAGCTAATTTCGGTTGTTTTGATAAACGTGCGAAAAAGCCTGAGTTTATTAACCTATATAAATGGCTCGGCGGCAAAAGATTTTGTACGAATGCAATGGTCATCATTGAAACAAACGCCTGTGTGAAGGACCTTGAGAAAACTACTTATTTGGCAGGCTTAAATAATTGGAAAAACGATGGACTAAATGTATCGAGGTAAAATCATGTTGAGAGAGAGAGAGAAATAAAAACAAAACAAAACAATTTTTTGTACATAAAAATCCATAGTAATAATACAACTAGAGGTATGTCGAAATTGTGCGATCATTGAAACACCACAGTCGACTCCATATTGTGACAAAATTTTATCATTCTCGCTCACGTAAAATAAGGCAAGGAAATATACAAAGAATTTATTAAATTGTATATAATTTAAGGGGCTCCGCACCCTGTTCGCTTGGCTCAACAACCCCCGAGCTGCTTAATCTGCTCTACCACTTCCCTTTGACTTTATTTCCATCAGTCTTAAGACGAACCACATAATTCGAATCATTATCGTCGAGGCAATAATATGTGATTCGCAAATGCACTGAAAACATTAGAAATTTTGAATGTTTAACTCTCCTGTAGCCTCAGACTTATTATTTCATAGGTTCAACTGCACAATTTCAAAAAATAATAGGAACCTTTTTGCTTCCACTTCCAAAATGTGTTGGTGGCTATCATCAGAATAATATTCAACATACCAACATACATTTATATAATACTTCAAAATATTAAAGCATTTTTTTTCTCGTTTTATACTAAACTAGGGGGTCTTCCAACCCCCGTGCTCCTCTCAAGGTAGATCATATTCTTCTTCCCGTTCCCCTTGCCGTTATCCTTTCCATTCCTCGTCGTCTGCCTTTTTCTCAGCCACTCACTCTAGCTCTTTTTCGTTGTCTTTCTCTGCATTCTTTTGCTCTTCCTATTGATTCTATTTGCAAAGTTTTGCGGAAATAATTAATATTAGTCTTTGAGATTTTAGGTCATACTTTGTACTTTTAGGATGTCACCAAAATGAAACATTTTTCGAAATTTTTGGAGACAAAAAACATTCTCATTCTTAGAGCTATAACGAAGAGCAACCCGATTTACGTTTCCCAAAAAGTCGGCGACATTCTACAGGAAATGCATGCCAACGAATTCGAAATGCTTCTCGAGCGTGCAAAAACCGAAGAAGTTAAAACTTCAAAGTTTTTGGTTTTGAAAAAGATTTATTTCTCAATATTGACAACCCGTTGCAGAGCTCGTCGTTAAGACCTAACAACACTCACATATATGAAATTCGCTGTCTTAACATATAGCTGTGGAGCTTAAACACAAACTGATGATCGATGTTTGCTAAGTATATAGCTTTAAAGGTGAACACAGTTCTCAGTGTATGTTTTGTAATATGTTTGTTAGCTTGTTTGTAATGTGCTTTAACTTCTTGGGTTTGACCTTGGGCCGAAAGAAAATCAGCTATACTAACAGCTTGAAGAAGTTCTGTTTACTTTGAAGCAGACTTTTTTTTTTGTTTTATTTTTTATTAATAATGGCAATCAGCCTGCTAAAACTAAGGCTATAATCCAATATGTGTGTATGTACATTTCCTTAAACGCTACACACAAAATGACAAGTTTTCTATCAGAGATTGTTAAATTTAAATTCTATACAATTAAGTCATTTACTTATTTATTATTATAACTCTAATAGGATACAATATTTACAATATTAAGTAAGGCAATGAAAATGCGCCGACAATTCTCCCGAGTCATCGATTCGGATTCCGCAAAAGACACGGCCCGTCCGAACAAGCGCACAGAGTTGTTGACGGTTTTTCGACTCTCTTAAACACCGGCAGTGTTGCATTGAATCATTTTTAAACGTTACTAGGGTACGCTGCAGAGACTCAAAGGTTCTACCTATCCTTCAATACAGTGTTGTCAAGAATATTCCCCGAAAACCGCCTCTTCAAGGTCTCTATAAAGGAGCAGCTCTCCAAAGTGAACTCAATAAAAGCCGCACTCCCACAAAGAGGCGCTTGAAGCAGACTGTATTTTAAATGAAATTTGTTTAGCTACTGGCGCCATCTACATTTCAACGACATGCAATCACAGCAACAAAAACTGTTGCATACTTTTAGGCAGCTGCGCTAAATGAGCTTTTGAATTGCGCGCCTTTAAGTTATATTTCAAATATAAAAAACACTAAAAAACGTTAAGTGCGTGCGTGTCTGTTGTTGTTTTTGTTTTGTTGCTTAAAGATGTTGGAAAACTACGCGCATGCGTGTTGCTTATAAGACGAGCTGCACACACACACACACACACACACACACACACACACACATTCACACACAAACACACACACAGTAGTTAGTGTGTAGTTATAATAAATGCAATTCGACTGTGGCAGTTACCGCTGCTGCGTGCCGTTTCTAATGTGAAAATTGTTCGCATTAGAATAACAACAACAACAACAACAACATATAACAACGGCACCAAAAGCAACAATTACCAAACCAACCAACTCGAACTAACTGCACACACACACACACACAGACACACAAACACACACACAGATACACACATATAGTATGTACTTACCCAGCGGACCAACATACGTGCCTTTAGCGAAACTCTCGCAAAATGCTCGCAAATAAGCCCGCAAACGACTGAAAAACAAGAGTTACAGTGTTGCCTCGCAAAACACTCGCATACGAGCTTCGAAACGAGTGTTTTGCGTTAAAAATGCGACACACAAATTATTAGTGAGAGTCGCTAGTGTTTTGCAATAAAAAGGCGGTTGCAAGAGATAAATGTAAAACCGACTGGCGGACCATAAGATTGTGACCTCCCCAATTGATATTAAAAAACAATATTAATACAAAAAAACAGTTTTTTGTTGGGAATAAAACAAAGGTCCCGCAAACTATTTCTTGCGTGTCTTTTTCGATACCATTTGCGAGCCATTTTTGATATTGCTGCCGGCTCGTAAAAAATACTATTTTTATTCAAAAACGTATCGCAAAAGACATACGGTTAGCGATCCGTTTGCGATATCTTTTGGGAGACTTTTCTGATATCTCTAACGAGTCAAAAGAGATACCGACAAATGAAAGTTAACAATAATTCTTGCGACACACATAGACAATAGCTTTTGCTGCCACAAGCTGAACGACATATGAATCTTATTCGTATGCGATATCATAAACGAGCGTTTGGTCCGCTGGGTAGAGACCCGTATGATACAACAATTCTATCTGTGTCTGCTGGTTACATCTCTGTCTCTCTGTTGCGTGCCAGCTGCTAGCAAATTCTCAAAGTTCGTTACAGTTCGTCGTCTTTAATATGATTGTTTTTTTTATTATACTCTTACAAGACGTATAAATCTTTTGGTTGAGATGTATCTGTTTCGGCTGCTCTTTACAGGAGTTCTACGAGGGAATAGGAAAGAGCAACTCCGTGCATGCGCCGATCGCCTTTTTTTCTCAAATTTTTATTTATATCTATCTATACAGATTACAAGAATGGCTACAGAGAGAAAAAAAAACGTATTTTCTTGTTTTTTTGGAATCATCAGATTCAAATTTTTTCTTTGCAAGTGAAGAGTGTATAAAACTGAACAATACAATAATACTCTTCAAATAATATTCTTAAGCTATCTGTGTCTAAAGATAAAGACATGCAATTACAGTACACACAACAGAAAAACCAATTATTTTCTTGTTCTTTGGAATTACCACAAAATTGATTTAGAAATACGAAAGCTATGGGCCTAAAAGCTCTTTTTGGGCCCATAATACTAAATTCACCAATTGGGTATGGCTTTTAAGACTCTAACATTTTGATCGCTTATTTTGATAAATATCTTATTTCAATATATCGAAATTGTTACATTTACAATATCACCTTATCGATAGCACTACTCAACACGAGCTCATATGTTAGAACTTTAATGGGTGTTTATATTTCAACTACCTTTACTCAATATCGCTTCATACTCATACTCAACCTTCCAGTCATGCTCAGGTTCTGAGAAACTCGCGAATATCGGTATTTTGGAGTAAAAAACTTTGTATGAAGCGATTTTGAGGGAAGGAAATTGAAACATAATCAGCCATGAGAACTCTAACATATTAAAAAAAGTTTGAATTTTGTAGACTAGTCTAATATCTTTTATATAAATAGGCTAAGGAAATTATTTGGAAACCTTTTTCACCAACTATATGCAAATAAATATGGGTGAAACTTATATTATTGTGTTGGTAATTTTCATAGGAAGAGCAAAAAATAAGTTTTATTCATATACTTTGCCAAATCATAGGTAAAATTAACAAAGAAAGAGAGTGAGAGAAATCAGAAATGCTAAAGATTTTGGATTAAAATATTTATGGACTTTAATTTGCAGTTGTGATCCGACTGCGGGGTTACCACTAGTAAATATCGATGCTCAAATGAAAAGAAATACTAGTGTAAAATCGTTTCGAACAATTTCTAAGTTATAGGAATATTCATGCCATTTAGAAGGCCATTAAGATGTTCGGTGTGCCTCTTTAAGCAGCTACACTTGAGCCTTGCCCCCATCACCAGCAAATTTCAGGCTCCACCATATTTGTCTTTCGAATCAGGTCATTATCCATAATCTTGCGCTAGTTACTATGGGCTTTTCAGGGATCCAGTACTACGTTTAAGTTATTGCTTATACTGACTGAAAGCTAAATATCTAAAATGTAGATAAAACTTAGAACCTGAATATTCGATTTAGCATTCCAATGTCATTATTATATTGTCTTGTCAAAAGCTTCTGCAACCTCTAATATTTTCGACACAAAAAATATCGATATTTTATATATAGCCGGCTCCGCTGGCTTAACAACAATCTCAATCATGAAAATTATTATAAGAAGTGGAATGATCAATACTTAAGATCTTTCATGAAAATCCAGATTGCTTCTTTTGCACGTGAAAAATGGATTAATGTAGGGTTTTGTAAAAGCTACGATAGAACTGGACAGATTTTTTCTGACTCTTCCTCAAAGCGTGAGCTCCCGCAGCTGAAAGCTCACGCTGCGTTCACCATCAGTGAAGTCAGTACGGTGTGAGCAATGTGTGTGGCTCATGAGCTCTGTTCAAAATGCGCGTGAGCCCCATGTGGAATTTTCTTATTTCGCTTAAAATGAGCTCATGTGAGATTAGATATGATATAGATGAAGGTATGAAGATACAAAGGTACGAAGACATGGAAGTATTAGAATATGATATGAATATATGATTTAGATGACCGAGAAATATGAAAAATCATGCTTCTTAAAAAATTGTTGCAAAATTGATCACACCTTGAACTTCGAACACTTTGCTTTTTATGAATTTGAAATTACTTAACAAATCTGCCATAATCATGCAAATTATACTTAGGGTTTAGTTAGGGAGATCCACATTTAACAAAAATGTGCCGGCCGGACTCCAAAACTAGATCACGAAACTGCATTCGGCTTTAATCCTGTTAAAATCCAGCGCATGTGAAGACCCCGTGGAATTTGTACGACAAACTTACTACTCGGCAGGGATTGTTTGCTTGATGATCGTAATCCATAGTTTATAGTCAGCCGATTTGGCGAAACGATCACATTGAACTTATAAATAACGAAGTACGTTTTAAGAAACCAAACACTCCAAATCTTTAAAGGATTTCCCATAACTCGCCAAAGTAGTGATCTCAGTAAGTTTGAAAACCAGCTAAGGCTAAAAGGTAATTAAAATAATTTTGTAATTAAAAACATCGCTATGTAAGCGAAATTCATGCTTTTCAAAATTTGCGAACTTAACTCAACGGCAACTAAAGCCAACGGCCAACGTGAACAGGCCTATAGCCTTTGGTTTAACGACATTCGTAATACAGTTATTTATATTTTGTACATGACTGTACCCATGTCAAAAGTAAGTGGTTTGCTTACGTAAGCACAAGAAAAACACCGCAACGACCAACAACTTCTGTTTATTGTGCGTTACGCATTAACCAAAGAAGCTGTTATTGTCCAGTATCAACACCAGTGTTGGAAAAGCTCAAGCTCATGGAATGAAGAGCACTTTCTGCACCTATTCTGCGTAAAGTCGTAAAGATCTTACTAATTACCTTTCGCTCAAATACTCTAAACATGTGCATCAAACTGAGTCATCGTCCATGTCTTAGCGGCATTTAGCAAAACGGAAAATATGAACGTATCTCAGTATTAGTTTCGCCGCCTGGCGAGGGTGGTCTCTACTACTCATTTGCTTACTGAAACTATAGAAGCACCAATTGGAGGAAGCATCTTTCCAGAGGGATGTTCCGCTTGACTTCCATGCTGACATTGTTCTTTGTCCCAAGAGAGTGTTAACTTTTCGCTCGTTGTATTTAGTATACTAAATTTTTAGCAAATTGGAAAACAGCTGAAATGTGGTCTTACTTAATCTACTTTTTCAGTGTGTCAACTGCTGTTTACTCGGAGACTTAACGACGATATGAAGATATGGGGATATGGAGATATGACGAAATGAAGATATGACGAAATGAAGATATGACGATATGCATGTATGAAGATATGAGAATACGAAGATATGCGGATATGCATGCATGAAGATATGAGAATATGAAGATATGCGGATATGGATATGAATGAGATATGAAGATATGAAGATATGAAACTATTAATATATGAAAATATGAAGATATGAAGATGTGAAGACGTGAAGATAAGAATATATGAAGATATGAGGATATGCAGATATGAAGAATGAAGATATGAAGATATGCAGATATGAAGGTATGAAGATATGAAGATATGAATATATGAATATATGAAGATATGAAGATATGCAGATATGCAGATATGCAGATATGAAGATATGAAGATATGAAGATATGAAGATATGAAGATATGCAGATATGAAGATATGCAAATATGAAGATATGAAGATATGAAGATATGCAGATATGCAGATATGCAGATATGAAGATATGAAGATATGACGATATGCATATGTGAAGATATGAGAATATGAAGATAAGACGATACGAAGATATGCGGATAGAAAGATGTGGAGATATGAAGATATGAAGACGTGAAGATATGAAGATATGAAGATATGAAGATAGGAAGATATGATGGTATGAAGATGTGGAGATATAAAGGTATGCTGATATGGATATATGAAGATAAGAAGATATGCAGATATGAAGATAAGAAGATATGCCGATATGGAGATATGACGATATGACGATATGAAAATATGAAGACATGAAGATATGAAGATTTTGAGATATGAAGATATGAAGGTATGAAAATATGAAGATACGAAAATATGAAGATATGGAGGAATGAAGATATGGAGATGTGAAAATATGAAGGTATGAAAATATGAAGATATGAAGATTAGAAGATATGGAGATATGAAGTTACCAAGGTACATAGATACGAATATATGAAGCTGTGAAGATATGAAGATTTGAGAATATGAAGCTATGAACATATAAATATGTTTTTTTTTTTTGGGTGCAGAGTATTCCACTGTCGGGCAACGCCCCGACTGTCTATAACATATCATATTTGGTGTTGTTGTTGTTTTAATGCTATTGCTTAGATCTCCGCACAACTACTTATAACATGATAACAATGTGAAGCGCACAAATAATAATAATAATAATAATAATAATAATAATAATAATAATAATAATGCTGAAGAAAAGAAGAAACTGTTTTAATTTTTTTGTATACTTATGCTCATCTACGTTTGTCTGTCTGTCTGTCTGTCAGTCTCAGTCGCTGTGTGTGTGTGTGTGTGTGTGTGTGTGTGTGTGTGTGTGTGTGTGTGCATCGGTCGCTGGCTGTGCTCAGTATTCATTTAGAGCCGACCTCAACGAACCGATGCCACGCCCTGCACCGCTCGTCCGCCTTTGTTTAATGTTTCTATTAAACAAGCAACTTATTTCACATTTTTAAGTTGCCGCCTGCGCTGCTGCTGGCGTCGCTGCTGCTGCCGACGCTGGTGCTGCCGACGCTGGTGCTTCAATGACGGCGCCGTCTGCCATTTAACATAAATATTGTAAGTAATTCTGTAGTCAACAACAACAACAACAACAACATCGTTGGCAAGCCGCTGTTGCTGTTAATTTTGAAACGTTCTTCACTTTGCTGCTTGGCTTGCTTGTAATTTTTTTTTTTATTATATTTTTTTGCATAAGAATTTCTCGCTACGAAGTTCAATGCACTTTGTCAGCGGTTTTTCATGCCAAGCTTTTGCATTAGCAGCAGCCCATGTGAACTTGCCGGCGAGAGAGAGAGTGAGAGAGAGAAAGCTAGAGAAAGAGAGAGCGGCATATAGTGTTAGGGACAGAGAAAGGTAGCCACCTGCTGCTAAGAATTGCAAAAGTGGCCACATGATCCAGCCGCAGCTAGAAGCACCAGAAGCAGCACCACACGTACCACAACTAACTATGCCCCACGCCGCCCGCTGTGCAGAGCTATAAACAAAACAACTGTTAATGTAGCCACTTTGAGATCCATCCATCAGCTGATCAAGTCATCCACCGATGGATGGAACAGCTTGAAAGATTACTTTTTGGCATGTGCAACTCCCACGCACGCTGAGGGACAGCTTTGTTGTGAAGCCGAAAAAAAGAGGAGGTTACAAACAATTCTTGGAATTTTAGCTAAGCAATATTGCAGCGGAGCTGTTCATAGGTGACGTCAGCACGGTTTTTAAGATTGTAAACTCTCCCATTTGTCACAAGTTGTTATAGGAGAAAAAAAAAGAACAAGCCCGTACAATCGCAGTTTTTGACTTTGTAAAGATGACGTCACTTCTTCGGAACACCTCCCTAACGCATGTTAGGTAACCAATCGTCACAATTGGATAATCGCCCACCCTTCAGTGTTGACGTCACTTATGCACAGCCCCTAGTTATTTTCTTCAAAGAAATTGGAAGACTTTCTTATTTACCAGCAAAATTCAGGTTAAGTATTCTGATACAAGGCTTAAAAGGGAACGGTTGTGAGTGTGCCAGAAATCTCTAGACGTTCTAATGCCTTCATTTGGAGTTGATATTTCTAAGAATTGTCGTTCTACAACTTTCAAAGTTGATATTAAATGGTCTTTGACACTTTTCTGAGATATCTATGAATTAATTTTGATTTGGGATTCGACAATATTAAATATTTGCCGTACTGACGGATTGATACTGGGTTGAAATTCTGTTGCAAGCGATTTTGATTTATTTTTTTTTTTTAGTAAAACAAAGGTACGCTCAAAATACAAAAACTCATTTCCAAACATCAAGTTTTTATATCTTGAGACCAAGGATTGGGATTTTTTTTGTGCTTCGCGTTGATATGTGCCATCATATAGCTGATATGTGGACCAAATCTGTCATGACCCTCTTAATGAACAAATGTCATGAGACACAGGAATATGAATGTTCAGAGTTTGACCCTCGTTGGAGAATCGTTGAAGACGCAAAGCCGCCAAGCCAATCAGCTGATAACGTCAATAAAATCAATGAATTGGTACTCGAAAATCGTTGATTGACAGTTAGAGACCAGTTACTGATGTTGGAATATCAGAAGGATCTGTGAAGACCGAATATAGTCCAATCACGTTTGGTTTTGTTGGAAAATGCTTTCTGACCAACAGAACAAATGAAACGCATTATTAAGGGTGGAGACTTGGATTCATACTTAATAATGTTATTGGGGAGTATTGCACCGCGAGATCCATTGTGCCCCCTTCTTAGCTTACAGCTCCCTTGCTAATCCTAACTCTGCGATAAATTTTATTATCTGGGATAGTTCCCAGATTATCGGGCTACTTCGGTTAGCGATATTCTATATCCTCCTTGGACTGACATCCTTCTCCTCGCTAGGGCATCACATTCAGCTAGTCCTCTTCAAGTTAACAGAACCTGTAATTACTGGAGCTGGTGATGCTCAGCTTGGATTCATACTTACGAACGTATCAATCAAGCGGATCATGGCAAAGGTGCGCCAAAACAAGGTCAGATTTTTACAGATTTTCGTTATTGATGTTATAAATTTGTGCAAAAGTTAGAGGCAAAAAAAAAATCGCATTTCCCCTACACAAATAAAGTTATTCCCTTCTCTTCCCTTCCTCAAGTTATGAGCATAAGACTAATTTTCGGCAGTAAACTACATTTCTTTTTTCGAAAATCAAAATTTTTTTTTTTTTATTCCAAATAATTATATCAAAAATTTAAAAATAATTTAAATGGCTTATTTTAGAATTCGATATATTGATTCTTTGCGAACATTTCATCAGCAATTTGAGCAAAATATAGGAATCGAAATGGATAAGTTATTAAGGAGTATCGAAAAAAATGCCACAATCAACTATTTTTTACTTTCCGAACAAAACAAAAACCTTTTTAGGTAAACTTTGGTGTCACTGATTTCAAATTCAAACCCGTTTTGAGTTATCTAGAAGTGTTTTCGAATTATATCTATTTGAAAATTTCATGATTTTGCAAAGTCAGCTTATCTCAAATATCTCTGGAACCTTACTACCGATTGAGATGAACTATAATTCGAATTGAAGCCTATTAACTTGATTAAATTAGTTTCAAAAAGCTTTGGTGTACCTGGATTCAAATGCGAGACAAAGTAATCAAAACAAGAAATATTTTGGAAATAAACATTTTTTTTTTTAAATTTCAGTGCCATGTAATCCACAATCGAGTTAAGATAGACCACAATGTAAGAGCAACTGCATTAAGGCTGTCGAGCAATATGAGATTTACTGTTATCGCCACTTTCGAAATCTGTAATCTGAATTTGGAAATAGCGATATTTCGAAAACCGTTCTAGATAACTCAAAACTGTTTCCGGATCCGAAATCAGCGAGCCAAGATTTATCGGAAAAGCTATGTTTTAGCCATAGGCCGTTAATTTGTTGTATAGTGTAATTAGCTGCTCAATTAAATTGGAAAATTTTATATTCCACTCTTTAGCAACATTTTAGCGTATGCTTCTTCTTCTTAGCTGGCCCTAACAGCTGTTCTTGGGAGCAAGAGGCGAAAAAGGGAGATGCACATATGAAGTTTTTGAAACGGACAGAAATCTATAAAAGAGTAAAAGTACGAGGATGAGGAGAAGCAACTGGTTGGTGCTTAGAGCGAACGGTGCCGGAGCCCCTTAGTTTTTGTTAAATTGTCTGCTAATGGTTGCCATTTTTGAAGAGCATGCAAAAGTCTCTATTTAAGTCGAAATGCAAATACAAATTGTTGTAACTCGTTCAGTTAATTGTGGTTATTAAATTGGTTTTGTTTATACATATTTTTGGTGCGTTTTTACGCGCCTTTTTTTTTGTGGTTTTAAAGAGAAACATAACTGAAACACAAGCAACAAATTAAATTATTAAATGCCAAGCACCAAAAGACATTGTCAATTAAAAGTAATTGAAAATAATTTATGGGTGTGTGTGTGAGTATGTGTAATGAGTCATACAATCTGTGTGTGTGTGTGTGTGTGTGTGCTGTGCGTTAAGTTCTCTTGCAATTATCGGAAACTAAACCAAGCTAAGAATGTATTTTATGTTGTTTTGTCTAACTTGCCGGATTTTTAAGGCGCCAAAGCAACAGCAACAACTGCAACAAAAGCAACATTAATAAGAACTACTAAAACAACAAATGTGCCTTGCACTGACACTTCCGCAAAGTCTCATAGTCATTGATAGTGCTCCAGTTTCGGCAGCGGCATCAGAATCAGATACAAATGCAGCTATAGATACAAATGCAAATATATACAGATGGGAATGGGAATCGGAATGGGAATCGGAATGGGAATGGTAATGTAAATGGAGTATTGAAGCTGTGGATGCTGGAACGGTAAATGGAGCGGGTGCGGCTAAAAAGAGGAATGGTGTGTGGGCGTTGTGGGCTGCCAAGACACGACATGTTGCATTTGTCTGACAGACGGGGAGCCAAACAAAAGCAAAAATGCAACAACAACTATAACAACAATCACAGCAACAAATACAAAAGACAACCAACAATATTTATTTGGTGGCCGCCTTTATTTTTTTTTTTTTTTTTTTGCTCTTACTTCATTGGGGCGTTGGCCTAAATGCACACACTAGAGTTGGCCACGTGCTCAGAATTGTAGTCACGTGCAAACTCACGACTTTGTAATGTTCAAAGCTTGATCACGATCAATGTTTATTGTGGCTTTTAATGAATTTCGTACGTGTATCACGAATATTTTGGAAACTCTATGCAGAGCTTTAAGGAAAAGCTTGCCTTTTCATATGTAAACAGAAGCGTAAGAATGCATTAGATGGCTGCAAACGTATGAAGGACTCAATAGGAGACGCCATAGAATCCATATATATATACATACGTATAATGATGATCAGTTCGAGGTCACGTTCGAGACGAGCAAACTTGTGACATGTAGCACAGCAAAAGAAGAATTAGAAGATGGAAAATACTTCACTTTAATTTGGAATATGTATTGGTTTATGCATTTTTAACACCTTATATAAAAAAAGACATCGTGGAATAGCTAACGAATTCCAATATACTGATAGAAAAATGACGTTCGGAAATTATGTACAAACTAGCGGGCTCAACCCCCTGCTGCTTCGCTCGCCAACTCCTCTCGAGGTAGAACATATTCTTTTTCCCATTCCCGTTCCCATTTCCCTTTCCCATTATCTTCTTCTGCTTTTACCTCATCTTTTTCTTCCTCTTCCTACCTTTTTTTCTTTCTTTTCTTTTTCTTCCTCCTTTTCCCCTTCTTCTTCTTCGTTTCAAAAAATGAACACAGGGGTCACAGGTCTTTATACAAGAACAGAATGTTCTCAAATTATGACCAAAACGTTCTTAATACCAGAACGGCGGTCTTAAAAATTGCGTTCTAATTAAATGGGCATGATTTTGGTAGTTTTAGACGGCTTTTTTGTATCAGTGTAAGTATCAGAAAGTAGTGTACCTACCATTCACCATTATAAACTAGCATTTGCTCATGGGAAAACTCTCTACGAGTTGGGATATTCCTTTCTAACAGCGTCGATGATTCACAGTCAAATCAGCCGATTGGTAAGAAATCGTGTAAAGCCCTAAAAAGCGGCAAAACAACGCTAAACTCCAGCAGGAAGTTCTTGGACTCCATATTTTAGGAGATAGGCGCAACGGGTAAATTTTCCACGGAAGCACGTAATAGAAACTTTGACAGTGAAACACACAATAAAAGAAGCCAAAGCGATAGATAGAAACGTTGTCTAATTTCCAACATGCGCTCGAATTGTGTCTGTACGGCCCTAGGTAGTATATTAACGGCAAATACGAATGGATTATGTATAGTCTTCAAGAAAGAAAACGCGAAACATGACTTTAAATGAAGCACACAAAAGTGGTTTTCCACCAAGAAAACGCACCATTAAAATGCACCAAATATAATATAAGCCATTGATATGTTAGAGGCATAGTTGAAATCTATTTATCGAATCAAATATCGTCTAAAAGCTGTTGTTATGCCCCTACGATCTTATATATTAACTAGCAAACCCGGCAAACTTATTTTTGCCCGAAATAGATTGAAGCATTCACGATTTTACCCGAAATATTTTTTATCGAAAATAGGGGGCTCTTACCGCTCCGCTCGCCAACCGCCGTGCCCCATTCGATCAAATTCTTCTTCCCGTTCTCCTTTCCGTTTCTATTTCTTCTTCTCTCCCAGATACTAATTCCAGCTGGCGATATTGGTATCAATATCTTCCTCTCCTCTAGCTTTAGCTCTAACTCTAACTATTAAATCGGTCGACACTTATTCGCAGTTAATGGTGACATCAAAATGTAAACTTTTTTTTATACATTTAGATTAGATTTACTATATTTATATTCTATAAGATGTGTAAGAACGTGTGGACCCACACGAATAAAATTGAACCTTCTAGGGCGACGAAATATACTCTCACTCCGATGAGTTTTAGAGATATCTGCTTAACTTTTTCAAGTAGCGAATCGACACGTATATCTACATGATTTTTGACTGAAGTTTAAGTTTAAAATATGCCACAATGAAGCTTTCGAAAACGTTACCTTATCTTTAATCGGTACTTTTCCCACTGCTGATCTTCTGATGCTATTAATGCTGTTTTATTGTGTGCTTAAAAGTAGATCGAACAATCGCTCTTCGTTTGGTTGGCATAATCGATTTAACGACGAAATTAAAACGTTTTAACGATTTACATAAATGAATTTGCAAAGATCAAAAGCAAGTGAGCGTGAATATATTATCGATAACAATAAAACGCATGAGTTTTTATATAAATGCCGCGGATTCATTCAAGAAAGAGTCTCTACAAGAAATAAACTTTGACAAAAATTTTCCGTCACGGCAAGTCTGTAAGTTATGTGAAACATCAAAATTGGTGAAAAAATTGATAAAACTTTTCATTTTCAGTTCAGTTTCTTGTTGGTCTATATATTTGTGCCAAGTTTTAACAAAATCGATCCACTATATAGCTGGAAAATCGAAATCAGTGTCGTCACGCTATCTCTTTTTGATACGGTCAGAGAAATGACGGACTAGTATACTGCGTGATCCTCTTATAGTTGGGTCTTGACTTGTTCTCAAGCTTATTGTTGTGCTACCATCACGGCATATACGTGTCATAAAAAGGGTTCATACAGCTAGAGACTTTCACATCATGTTTCGACTATATTGAAATAAACTGACACTCTTTTGAGTACATACATTCTTATATACCATATATAGCAGATAGTACAATCTTGCAACCAAAGATGCATTTTTCACATTCCCAACGAGTTACATTGATTGTTGAATTTCAAAAGTAGGCACGTATTGCAAAGAAAAAAAAGAAGAGAATGGAACTTCTACATATGTTTTATCACTTGATAGCGAAATGGCTCATTTTATGTTATCAAAAACTTGGGTACTAAATCTTTTCACTTGATCGGCAAAAAGTTCCATCGTTCCATCCATGTTGAATTTACCTTTTTGAAAAATTACAAATGTCGATAGGCGCTAATATTTCAAGCATAAAGTGTTATTGAAAAAAATTTGATGCAGACAGGGACGGTGCCCGACAGTGGAATACCCTGTACCCTTTTTCTTTATAAACACTAAATACGGTAAAATGGGAACGGAAGTATCCACTTCTATATCTCCTTTCATAAGATCGATATGCCTGTAAACAATTTCCTATTGAGAATTTCAAATTGACAAGTTTTCCTATTGGGAAGTTGGCTATTACGGTGCCAAACATAACTTTACTACCCAAAACTCCAGTATTCTTGGGCCCATGTCATTGAATTTTATAACATAAATCAAAAATACATTTATAAATGTCTGTGGCAATTTTCAAATCAATATATTGGCGGGTGTGGCAGTAATGAAGGTAAATTGATTGCGGGGGAAGGGGGGGTTCCATTGAGAAAAGGTGGATGCAGTTTTACCGATTAGGGTCACACGAGTCTGCACACCAAATTTTGTAACTCTAGCTCATATGTATCAATGTGTACATGTAGTGGAATTTTGAAGCAGTTTATAGGCGAGGGTGTGAAATTAGCATATTTTTGACTATAACTTTTGATGCATTTATCCGATCTCGATCATTTTTGGAGCATAGACACATTAACACATTAGCACATCTCTGAGTAGTTTCGAGTCGATAGACTCAATGAAGCGGTTGTAAACCGCGCTAATCTGTCACGTGGGAAGGGGGTAAGATATCGACTTGACTCGACAAACTTCATCTTACATGGGATTATGCACATCTTTTTGTGTCTCTAGCTCTTATGGTCTCGGAGATCTAACCCCTCCATACGGACAGACGGACATGGTCAATGATAAGACTTTTCACCCATGAAACTTATGGTGTGCCACAAGTCAAAACGTGTTCACCTGACAGAGTTTTAGTGTCAAGAATAGTGTTGAATAGTGCTAAAAAAATATATGTTCTAAAGCGCTCATCTTCACGACTAAACAATCACGACTCACGCACAGCTCGCAAATATACAATTGCGTGTGTGTGTGTGTGTGTGTGTGTGTGTGTGTGTGTGTGTGTGTGTGTGCACGCAATCTTACAGAAATAGTTGCGTAAATGCAACAATAACAGCAACAACAACAGCTCATTTAATTAGGTTTATGGGAAACATGCGAAAAATCAACACAGAAATCAAAGCACACAAAAACCAAATAAACAAAACTTAACAAACAAACAAACAAACGACACGAAAGCCAGACTACAACAACAACAACAACAACAATGCAGAATTATAACATAACTCGAATTTCGCATCATGTAATAACCGGGGCCGCATTTTATTTGTCAATTCATTTACAGATCGAATACATATATACATATATATATATATATATATATATATTTGTATCTGTATCTTTTATCTGCTCTTTTCTTAACTCTTTGATTTCGAGTCAAAAAAACATTTTTGGAAGTGAAAAATGCTGCTAAATGGAAAAGCAAACAAAAGTTAATGATGACGATTGACAATAGAAACTTTTCACTTTTATGTGGACTAAAGATACAATTTTGTGCACATGTATCTATGTATGTGTGCTACATATGCATATACATATATATGTAAGTCGGAGTACATATACAAACTATTCATATAGACGCGACTATATAACATAAGTAGCCTGCAATTGAAACCATCACTTATGTACACATGTGCGTATACTTAATATATGTAAATGTGCTGCTGGTGATGAAATATGAAACTGCGCTGTGGGTGGAACGGCAACATGAAAAAGATATAACACAAATCTAAAGATCTACGTAAATAAATATATCATTATTAAATATAAAGTTGTAAGTGAGTGTGTGTGTGTGTTCGTCGCGTCATCTAACTATGCAGCAAATTACACACCCAACTTATGGCGAAGAGTGTACGAAAACTGGTTAGAAATGTTTTACTTTGATGTCGCGGGCAACGTACATGCCGTGATGGCAGCATATCAACAAGCTTAAGCTGTGATGGCTCTAATGTCAAGTCATGAGCTCTGTTTATTCGTTACTTCTCTGAACGTAATCAAAAATTCGAGAATGTGACGACACAGATTCACGTTTTATACAGGCCTGCTGTAAATTTTCGGATAACTTGCATGTCAGCTATATATGATGCCAAGGTTATGCTGATAACATTGTTCTCTTTGCATTGGAAAAACTTAAAGGCACTCTCTGTGAGATGCAATCACATTGAATAGTAAATTTAAATTTGGCACACATGTTGAAAACGTGACTCGGAAATGTTAACAAGAATAGCTGGTAAATCATGGCAAACATTTACAAAAATTTGCCGATAGCTAAAATATTGCAATATTTTTCATTGATTAAGGAATTTTAAAGCACATTTGTAAAAGTCCTCGAAAATTATGCATTTAACAAAAAAAAACTTATAGGACGTCCCATTAGACCACACTTCATTTTAGTTTTGTTGGATTTGTATTCAAGCCTAAATTCCATATTTGCTTGAATCGGAGCTCTATGTCTGCCCGACACCCCGCTAGAGCTAGGAAACATTTTCTTTAAACCACTTTACCTTCTAAGCCAACAGCTTAATCTAATAACCGTCTATAAAAAGGTTAATCTACGCCTTAATACCTAGACAACAGTTTATGATTCGATCGGATCAGACGCTCTAGGCAAAAACTCAAAACGTACTGTAATTTATAGCTAAAGCGCTAAAGCGCTACAGCACTTCGTCACAGTAAGAACTACCGTTCGTTGTGATGAAAAAATCTGAGCTATCTTGCCGAAACCCAAAGAATGGTGTTTAAGAATAACTCTCCTGTTCTCAACGAACCGCCGTCTTTCTCAAACCTTCAAAATTGAAGGCAGAAGAACAAACTATATTATTTAGAAGTAATTTTGAACGCTGCTGTCATAGACTCAGAACCAGTTGTGGAGTTTATAAAAAAACTTAAATGGAGATACTACTCTGCTACAAAACTTGGCCAGTATTCAAAAGCCATCACAATTCAAATTATTATAATTGCGCCTACAATTCACATAAAGCGAGAAGGTTCAATGAACTATTGCAAACCAAAAAATTTGCCTTCAATTGGCCCAGTTATGAACAAGAACATATATGGAATTCTACTGATTGTCAGTTGTCATTGCCAATGTTTTGAGTGTTGTTTGATGTTGTTGTTGCTTTGTTTCGTTTATAGACGATCATGCCAACGTTCGATCGATAGAGTCGTGTCGTAAAACCACTTGATGGGATTTTGGTGCAGTTATTTATATGGCCCACTGTGCGATGTCTTCGAGCGTTGTTTTAGCAGCAATTTAGCTAACAGGTTTCTTCTTGTTTTTGCCGTTTGCTGTTTTCGTTTTTACTTAGTAGCTGTTTATACCCTATACACAAAGTGTAAAAGGGTATTATAGATTTGTGCAATGTATGTAACAGTCTCATCATTGACTCGGGTAGCGATTGGACCTTGGCCGTCTGTCCGTATGAGGGGATAGATCTCCGAGACCATAAGAGCTAGAGATACAAAATTTTACCAAAAGATGCGCGTAATCTAAGGAAAGATGAAGTTTGTCGAATCAAGTCGATATCTTACCCCCCTTTCCCCGTGACAGACATTTATAAATGTATTTTTGATCTATGTTACAAAATTCAACGATATTAACCCTAGAATACTGGATTTATGGGCATAAAAGTAATTTTTGCCCCCATAATAGCCAACTTCCCAATAGGAAAACTTGTCAATTGGAACTTCCCAATAGAAAAATGTTTACAGACATATCGATCTTATGAAAGGAGATGTAAAAGTGGATACTTTCGTCCCCATTTTACCGTATTTAGTGTTCATAAAGAAAAAGGGTACAGGGTATTCCACTGTCGGGCACCGTCCCGACTATCTGCATCAAATTTTTTTATTAGCGTTGTTGTTGTTGTTTTTTATTAGTACGCATTAAAAATTTCCTTTTTGTTTTGTTTAATATGAAAACTAGATGCGGCGGCAACGTGTTAAATCTATTGACGTTCGATTTACTGAAAGCCGGTTAAATTTTAGACATAATATAGACACGGCTTAGGGGGGTTTTGTCTCGCAGGGGGCGTGGTGGGGTCGCGGCCGTGGAGGGATGTGTATATGGCATATGGCCAGCATATAAACACTTGTGTGTGCCACGAGGAAAAAGTAAATTTTTTCATAGAAAGTTGTTGGGCAACATTTTCGTTTCGAGACGACGACGGCGATGCGATACTTGAAAATAGAAAATAAAACAACAAGAGTCCGAAAACAAAACAATACAACAATAACAACAATAGCAAATATCAAATACCGAACCCAAAACTCTACCAACTCCAACGGGCAAGCAAACACACAGCCACAAACAACACAATAACAGCAAATCGCTGTCTTGTGTTTCACTTTCTAGACCCGCAACGGGCAACGGGCACCGGCACCGGGACCGGGACCGCACCCAAACCTAACCTGCCCCGGCACACTGGGTCAACTCGTCAAGTCGTCGAGCTGCCAATCGATCGCCGCTTAGCGGGCTGCAAAAGTTTTCCGCATTGGACATTGCTTCGAAACGAAAGTTAAATCCAAGTCAAGTTAAGTTAAGTAGCAACAAGCGAGCGCATTGAACTTTCTCACAGGTGGCAAACGCTTCACTTACTCTCTGTCTTTCTCTCTGGTGGAGAGACACCCATAACTTGCAAATACATTATGCGTAGCGTAGCGTATTGAAGAGTAAGTTTTCGAAAAGAGTTCTAGTTTTTGAACTAGCACATCCTGAGCCCCTAGCTGGGGCTTTAGCACCATAAAATTAAACCAGCTCTTCTCAAGCTTGACAAGATTAGCATGTTGACAGTGTTTTTTTTTAAATCAAAATAAATTGTTTCTAAACAGGGATCGAAACTGCAATCGTAACCGTTAGCCAAAAGAATTAATAAATTTTTTCACAAAAACCGATAAAGGGCTGTTTATAAATGACGTCACCACCGAGGCGGGTGGAGGGGTTCATCAAATTGTGACTTTTAGTGACGAAGGAAGAGGGGGTGTTCCGAAAACTTGATGTCACAATCGAAATGTTAATGAAATCTGAAAAAATCTTTATATTTTCATGCAATGTTTACTTTTCTTTCGAATTCAAATATATCCATCAAAGATCTTGCATCAGAAAAATGATTAACTCTTCAAATATCTTCCATTCGCTTTTATAATAGCAGCGTATACTCTGTGCATACTATCTGCAATGGTTCAGTTGATATTCTATTCCAAGTCACATTAGGGACAGGGGGGTTCCCTAAATGTGACTATTTGTGACAAAGAAGGGGGGAGGGGTTCAAAATCTTACAAATTTTGGTGATGTCATTTATGAACAGCCGCTAACCGTAAACCATTATAATTTTTCCAAAATAACCGAATCGAAACCGATATTTTTATACTGGTACGGTTTCAGGTTTTTTCATTGCAAGCTTACATATATTTTTTATGCTGTGTTTTACATTCCGTCATTCTGTGACGCATTTTCATATACATCGCACTGGCCCACTGTGGCTGTGCGCACTGGCTTCTTATAGGCAACATTCATAGCTTTCGAAGCAGAAAAGATATTTTCAAAATTTAAGAAGCATGTAAGCATGCTCCTGCTGGTGCCATAAAAAGTAAAACACTAGACAACACAAGTTGTTTATCGCTCCCACTTCTTTTTTTGTAGTACTCTCTTAGAACTGTTTTTGTCAAAGAGCATGAATAAATAGAATGAGTGGAATCCTTGACGGTTTCATTGAGTCGACTTGCTGAAAAGCGACCATTCCCAAGACAGTGCATGTGCCTAGTTTTTGCTCTTTCTCTTTCTTAATTTTCGCTAAGAGCGAGTCGGTAGAACAGACACAGCAACACAAGCAGCATCGCACGTACACTGTCTTGGAAATAGTCGCTTTTCAGCAAAAATTTTTAAATTATTTATGTTCCAGGATTTCACTTGATTATTTTCATGCTCTTTGGTTTTTGTATAGAAACCGGTTAACCGTAACGAATATCGGTGAATCAAATCGAAACCGATATTATTGAAATAAGAAAACCGAAATAAACCGGTTCTAACGTAATCTTGACCGTATCCGAAATAAGTTTGAATCGTTTTTTTGAAAATTTGTTTTGAAAACCATTTTTTGAGATGTGTACCAAAGTTTTTCCAACTTTCGTTTGCTTGCATTTCCTGCAGCTTTCCTCCATTAAATATGCCCAATTGGCATATAACGGCAATGAACCGTTAGAACTCCCCACTTAAAGTTTTCCATTTACAACAGTTGTTTGTATCCAAACAAGTGATTCGAAAATAAGCTTATTATTGCTCTAGGACGTACATATGTACATCGCTTCTTTATGGCTACAGCAGAGTTGATTATAGAGATTATGGAGATTCTGCAGCTGGTTGTGTTTGTATGTTATTTTAAGTCATAAACAAAATTGAAACCAAAACTGTAACTACGTATTTAAGTGACTTTCGTTGTGTTTAAATGTGTGTGTGTGTGTGTGTGTGTGTGTGAGCTTTATAACTTGCAGTTTGTTGTCAAACTGTGCCACGACGTAAACGTTAACGTTAACGTCAAAGTCGTTGTCTTCTTGGACGTGGTCGTTAATGACGCCATCGACTTGGACTCGGACTGAGGCTCAGCGCACGCCTTAAGCGACGAACAAGCTTGAATTTAACGATTTCTCTTCCTTTAACGCTTTTTGTACGCTCACACACACACACACACACACACACACACACACACACACACACAGACACAGATACTCGAAGAAATTTGACGCAAGAAATGGCAACTGGCCTACAAAAATTCGTGTCTTAATGCAAAGGCCCAGAAAACAAAATAAACGTTTCTGTAATACTTACTAAAACGTAACGCACTTTGAATGCACTTAACAAATTTTTCAAAACCAAAGACTAATTATCCAGATCGATTGTAATTTTTCAAGCAATTACTGTATGTAATGCATGAAATAAACAACTTCAAGAAAAAGTTTCGATTGAAGATAAAAACTTTAGACTTAATAACAACGAATATGCTACATACATAATATGCCTTTTAGGTGAGCTGCCAAACTATCGATTGCATCGAGGTATCGAATCTTTGTTCTGAAACAAACAAAAACATCGAATGGCGCCACCATCGATAGCTATGCAGCTGTGCCTTCTAGTGGCAGTAAAAATTTAAACAAACTGTTAGCCGTATACAACACACATGAAGAAGTGAGTTCCGCCTCTAGAACAATTGAATAAGTTCTTGAAATTTCGGGTTTCTAGTTTGAAAGATGGCATCCGGTAAACCACTTAGCAGTTCCTGCTAGTTTTGAGAGAGCAATGTCTTTGAATTTGCTTAGGTCCTAAAACAAATGTGCTCTAGATAGAGAGAAATTGGTGTGCAGGCGAATTTAGGATGTTTTATGATCTGATTCTGCCTCTTCTAATTCATTTAAAGTGAGGCGAATACCTCTATATCCATACCAATACACTCTAGAATGGAGTAACTCTAAAATCTAGATTTTTATTATACAATAAGTTTGAAGCACTTCAGAACACAAGCTGCATATCTATATATAAGTACGCTAAGTGAAAATTAAGTGTGGTACCGATTACTTTACAATAACGCAACGTTTTCAGGTAAGACCTATACCATTCGAAGGTTAAAATGTTTGCGGTTTGTAGAATTAGCATATAGTATTTAAAATCTTACTTTCATAGAATTTTGATGGGTAATCTTGAAAGAAAAGCCTGTCTTCAACTTTGTAAGCTGCGAAGTTTTATGAAATGAAAAGGGTAGCCAATATTATAAACCGAATGTAATTGAGCTACTAGAGCTTAAAAAGCAATGTCTGACATAACGCTATAAAAACTGAGTTTTTCAATCAAACTTAAGAACTTCACAAACAAATGTTGCTGCAATTAATGTTGAAATGTTCGCAAAAAGTCAATTTATCGATTTCAAAAGACACATGAGACTTATTTTTCATTTTGGTTTGAAAAGAAAAGTTTTTGAATTATGTCAGGAACATTGAACCAGCACTTAATTACCATTAATTTGTTATTATTTGAAAGTAAAGCTCTCGAATGGTATTGGACTTGCTGACTTCGCAACTTCTTTTTTTAATAGCGATTATTTGAAAACCCTGCTAAATTCATAAACAGCGCCCCTAAACTTACCCGAAAAGGTAAGTTTAAGTCAAAAGTCTTGCATTGAGATAAAATTTCTAGGCTAGTGTAATTAGCGCTGTACCAGTTAACTCTTTCAAACAAATTTCAAACAAACTTCAAGAGCAATCCGTTGGAGTGTGTGCCAGATAACTCTGTCGTTTGAATCTAAAAAATAAGACAATCGACGGCCAAAAATAGCTTAAAGTGCGTTGGAATTCTAGCTATGAAAGCCATTGACCGATGATTGCTTTAAAGTTTCTAAATAAAACCGTCTTGAAATGTCTGGCAAATTACAAAGTTTTAGCAACATACTAACTGCAGCTGTTACATGCAAACTTAGTATAGCCCATTAAACATAGGGTATAGGGTATTAAAACTGAAGAACCTAAGAACCAGTAAAGTGACCAAGTGACATGCAAAGCGAAGAAACGTTTAACACTGGAAAGCCATATGAAATGATGTCAAAAGAAACAAGCAACAACTACAACACAACAACAACAACAATGGTAACAACACAACAACAACAATTATAATACCGATAGCGACATGCCACGGCGCGTCGCAGCAGGTGCCGCGTTTTGGCCAAATGGTCGAACGTGTTATATTCCGTAAATACATATTTTTTTTCAACGTTTTTGTTTGTTAACGTTTTTGTTGTTGTTGCAGCAGCAGTTTTAAGGCAAAAGGTTGTCGGCGGGTTGGCTGCCTTTAGAATGTCACAAATGACCTTGACATACACACACACACACACACACACACACACAGCAACACGCACATAAAGAGGCGCACCTTCCGCTAACAAATAAAAGGTAAAACAACAGAAAATACAAAAAAAAAAATGGCAATAAGAGCATTTGCCGCCTTTGAAGCCTTACTGTAGAAACATACAACTCATATGTAAGTACATACAGATATACATACATGTGAGTGAGTTGTCACGATATAAATGCCAGTCGACAAACAATAACAAATCAATATGAACTTTGCTGTTTTTTAATGTACATCAACGAGAGCAACAAATTTGTTAAAAAAAATAACACCGAGCGACAAAAACAAAACGAAAACACCCGACAAATAACATAGTGTAGGTTCTAGTTCTGGTCGAGCAGAACTCAAAACAATTTACTTTTTTCTGGGAAACCCTCCTTTTTTTTACAAATACGCGGTATTTTGTGGCATTACACATAAAACTAATTAATACTCCGCCATTTTCCTATGAATTCTCTTAATTTATTATATTTTAGAAAGAGGAAAGACGTACCTTTATAGAGTAAGCCTGGTTTTTTTTTTTAACTAAGTAGTGATTTTTTCAATTTAATCTGAAAATTTCCGAATATCACACATTTAGCTAACTTTGGCTGCTACTTGCAGCACATTTTTTGGTTTTACACATAAAACTAATTAATACGCCGCCATTTTCCTATTAATTCTCTTAATTTATTATATTTCAGAAAGAGGAAAGAGGTACCTTTCCGCAGCTATATAGCGTAAGCCTGGTTTTTTTTTAAACTAAGTAGTGATTTTTTTAATTTAATCTGAAAATTTCCCAAGTATCACACATTTAGCTAACTTTGGCTGCTATTTGCAGCACATTTTTTGGTTTTACACATAAAACTGATTAATACTCCGCCATTTTCCTATGAATTCTCTTAATTTATTATATTTTAGAAAGAGGAAAGACGTACCTTTATAGAGTAAGACGGTTTTTTGAAACTAAGTAGTGATTTTTTCCATTTAATCTGAAAATTTCCCAAGTATCACACATTTAGCTAACTTTGGCTGCTATTTGCAGCACATTTTTTGGTTTTACACATAAAACTGATTAGTACTCCGCCATTTTCCTATGAATTCTCTTAATTTATTATATTTTAGAAAGAGGAAAGACGTACCTTTCCAAATCTATATAGAGTAAGCCTTTTAAACTAAGCAGTTATTTTTTCAATTTAATCTAAAAATTTCCCAAGTATCACACAGTATTAAGCTAACTTTGGCTGCTATTTGCAACACATTTTCAAAAGAAAAAGTTATGTTTTTATATTTTGCTTCAAAAGTAAATTCAATTCCGAGTCAAACGAGAGTTCTTTATAAAAATTGGTCGAAAATCGACCAACTTATGAATTGAAATATAAAGTACATGATAAAGGCAAACACAACGGATAACTCTTGACCGATTTTTATATGTGAACTCACGTTTCTCGTTTACTCTCGAAATAATTAATTAATATATAGCCATTTTTTATGAAAATATGCCATAAATGTCGTTCAAAGATCAAAATTTTTTTTTTTATTTTTAGACTAAATTGAAAGAATCTACGTTGTTTAAAAAAGTTAGTCGAACTCTATACAGATTTTGAACGACGACTTTTTTCTTTCAAAACTTACTAAATTATGAAATTCGGCATAAAAATGGCGGTGTAACAAATAGATTCATGTGTGAAGACAAAAAAAAATTGCCCAAAAAAAGTAACTTGTTTTGTGTTCTTCTTAACCAGATAGATCAAAACATGCGTTATGTTTTTTGTCGAGTGTATTTTCACTGTCGCACAGTGATATCAAACATAAATAACTTACGTTTTTTATTACATTGTATGACTTTGTTTAAACTAAACTCTTAAAATATATTGTTCCAGATTTTTATGTTCTTCAACTAAAACAAAACTAAACCAAAAGATTTGTCAGCTGAAACTACGAAAAATGATAATAAAATAAAACTATCGGTAAATAAGCGCTCTAATTCATCAAATTTCATTATAATCATTTACCTAATTTATTCATTTGTTTGTTTTCTGTTTTTTTTACATTTCATGTTAAATTTTACTATCTTTCCTTTCACATTTCAATAAAATAAATAAATCACTGCACATTTTATAACCTAGCACGCTTAATACAATTTCTTATTTAAAATTTAGAATAAATAACTATAGAATCCAATTTCAGTAGTTAAAATATATACATCAAAATATGTTCGAAGCAGTATTTTGCGTGCCACTTTCTTTGTGCTATGGCTAATAACGAGTTTGTCTCTGTGTCTCGTCATAATCAAGGGTGCCACACTGTACCTCGAACTCACTTGATATAGCTTTCTAGTTATACAAAGTTTTAAATTATTTTTAACTCTAGATTTTCTAGAAATTTACTATGTAATTTTTCTATGTTCCTTGACAGCGTTTCATTTTCGAGCTGTTTATCTTTTTATTTAATAACTAGCTTGCCAACAAACTTCGTTTTGCCTGTCTCGTCGTGGGGCTCGAGTATTATTTTTTAATGTTTCCCCTTCTGGGAAGTCTGCTAATCAAATTTCAGTGAATTGCTAACCTAATCAAAGTTGTGAATTGTAAGCAAATTAAAATGATAGCCTTCTATACAAGCATAAATAATATGTATTTATTAAGTAACTTAAGAATATTGTTGATCCTGACCGCCTATCAGACATAAATACATGGTCCAAATATGAAGTCATTTGTTCTCGAGTTTTACTAATGCGTACCCTGCACGAACGATTTGATATATTAAGATAATCAAATCTGCGATTTTCTATAATATATATAAAATATATATAATATAAAAATATATAAAAACTACAGCTATTATTTATTTATAAAATTTCACTTATTTTTTACTTTGTGTACTTTTCTGTATGGTTGTGTTAACTAGCTTTTTGGGCTAACTAATCTTTCCATTGATCTGTCAAGCAACATCTTTGATTCTCTTTCGTTTAGCTCGATCTGTTGTGTTCTTTGCTCTATAGGTCTTTTCATATTCAGTTTGTAGTTCTTTTAGTTTGTTCATCCATTTCAGATATGTTTGTAACGAAACAACTTATTTTACAGATTGAAATTTGCAACTTAACAGCTGAAAACCTCAAGTTCAGCTGTGTATTTAAGAGATCGCCTAGTTTAGCTTACGTTCGACGTTTTTAACTGTCAGTAAATACTTAATTACCAATTAAGTCAGGGGTGTGCCGGAGACAGTTGTTTCATTTGCATTATCATAAAAAGTCGTTCTTGGTGGATTTCCCAAGCTCTCTAGAATATTTTTGGCACATTGACATATTGCTTTTTGTTTCAAATTCGGTTTAAAGAGGTGTACCGGAAAATGGCTTTGGATTGAAATTCGTTTAAAAGAGATATCTGACACATCCCTGACTATATTTGTTTTATTTTCGAACCAATTGCCTGAGCATTTCAATTGTCATTCAAAGATAGGTACAGACAGTACGGTGTACCCATTGTTAAAAAAAAATACTTAAATGCCTGTCTGATGTGAAAATCTGGCTGATCTCACGAACATATACATATATATATATATACATAAATATATACATATCATCTGTTGTTGGTAATCGTTTTTGCAAAAGAAACTATGGTGCTCTCCATATATACATCATCTGTTGTTGGTAATCGTTTTTGCAAAAGAAACTATGATCCTCTTACCCCCTGTATTTTACAAAAATCTACAACTAATCTATAAGCGTTATAAATTAATTGAAGAGATTAAAGTAATGTTTCATTCAGAATGAACTAAACGAGAGATGTCTTAAAACCGATGTTGGATAACATCACTTGCTAAAAACTCGCATGATAGGAAGAAAGTCGCAGAGGTTTCCAGGCGAGACAACTTAGGCTTAATATTACGATGCGTGTAACAATTCTCTCAGACACGCTTGGAAATCTCGCAACGAGTACGAGCAACGCCTAAGCGCAAATGGTTTCCGTTGCTTTTGTCGGGTGTGCATGGCAACCATAAAAACAACCCCTCAAACAAAAACAAAAACGACAGGTAAAAATAAGGCTAATAGATAACGGATAACGGACAACGTAACAACAAACAAGAGCCTGTGACTGTGTGTGTGTGTGTGTGTGTGTGTGTGATTTCCCAGGCAAAGTGCCTGGTGCACATTTGCACAGGTGCCTAGAATTTTGTATCGTTCAAACTGTAAACACGATGTGCCGGCATTCGCGCGCTCTCTCTCGCTCTCGCTCTGTCTCTCTCTCTCACTAACGCACATCTGCGCTCTATTTTTGTGTGTGTGGCCCCCCCCATTTTACAGTTACATATGTAGGCGGCTACTCACCACAAATATCCAGCCAGCCTTCCACGCGACTGGGGTAGGAAATGGCATAGGCGCGATTAAGATAAGTGCGTCGTCCCATGCTGCAGCAGCCAGATGCGACAGTTGCTGTTGAGGGTGGTGGTGAATTGTGGGTGGTGGTGAATTGTGGGTGGTGGTGAACTGAGGGTGGTTGGTGGTGGGATGCTGTGCTGCTCTCAGTTATCGTTGGCTCGATATCGACTAGTCGTCAAGTTGCTTTATTTGACTATTGATTTTTGTTGTTGTTGTTGTTGTTGTTTATAATTTAATATTATTTGATAAGTTGCTTTTATTTATTGCACATTTGCAACTGTAACACACACATATAAAAAAATTGTAATAAACATAAACAATTAAAAATGAATTTAGCACGCGGTTGTTGTTAGATTTGTTGTTGTTGTTGTTGCCGCCTTTGGTTTGGCAGCGATTGAAACTCAACACAAAAAAAGAGCGATTCAAGAGCAAAAACAGCGCCGACAAAATGTTGAAATACAAAACACGATTTTGATTTATGTTATTTGTTATTAGCTTTTTTTGTTGTTTAATTTTGAACGCAACACTAATATGCGTTTCCGATTATATATTTTAGCCTTATTCGTCGCTGTGCGTACGGCTTTTACCAGCTGAGTGGAGCGTAGCCGGAGGCCACGGGAGAGAAGGCGCAGCGGCAGAGATTGACTCAATTGTTGTTGTTATTGTTGATATTGTTAATATTCTGAACTGAAGGCCAAAAGCCGCATATTGAAGTTGTCGCCGTCGTCGTCGTCGTCACTTATATTGCTTGTCTTTCTGTTGCTGCGACGAAACCAGAAACTTTAGTAGCCGCAGTCCATCCGCTGCTCTGCCGCTGCCGCTGCTGCTACGTACATACGTATATAGTAAGTTTAAATTTATATGCACATTTACATATATGTATATAGAATTTATTATGTATGTAGCCAGCTGTGTGCATGCCTTTTCGGTTTGATTGTTTTTTTTTTTTTTTGTATTAAATATATACTTTAAAATACACGAACGACTTCTTCTCAACCGAAAACAACACAAAATACTTGTGTGCGCTGCTCCAGAAAACGCAGCGCAGCGCAGCAGCCGCTGTTGCCGCTGAGCAGAGCAACAACAACAACAAACACACCGCACAGGAGAACAAAAAAAAAATAAAATAAAATAGCACACGCACCCGCCAACTTCGTTTGTATGCAGAGAACCGCAGCAAATAACCAAATAAAAAGCAGTTCCGAAAAACACAACCATTCATACACGTGTGTGTCTTTACACTTTACAAGTTAAAATTCAACATAAACAATTATTATTAAAAAAAAAAAACAAAAACAATTTAACAGCACTCTACACAACGCGCGCGGCGCAAAAAACTTCGTCAAAACGCTGCGCGTCATACGAGCTTTTGGTAGGAAACGCGCGCGCGAGCTTCAAAATTCAAAATCAAAATAATTTTTTTTTGTAGCAAACAACAGACGGCATGTTAAAAGCACTTAACATATGTTATGCCTAACATTAAAGATTAACAGCTTTCTGCTGCTTAGCTATTCGCACTTATGCTCAGTGCTAAACAAAACTGTTGTTTATGTTAACTAACAGCAGCAAATGTTAAAACAGTGTGTACACATGGCTATGAAGTGAACAATTTTATATTTGCCATCTCTTGCACATGCACTAAAAGTTTATTGCATTGCTCTTCGCACTTGCGTTCGCTGGTCTCTGTTAATTAACATAGTCGGTTAACAGGCCACTTCAAAACAGTGTGAAATCAAGCCAAAAATGGTATATACCAAACCCCACTACACAGAGAGAAAAACGACATTCTCAAAGTGAGTTTCAGAAAATACTTCAATTGAGTAAATTTCGTACTCAAATAAAAACCAAAAACATAATGTACTTAAATTAAGTTCAAAAAACTCAAAATGAGTAACACTGAACTAAGAACTGCGTAATAAATTGACAGTGTGAGCGAGACCTCTCGCATTTACTTTTTTGTATCTCTTTTGTGACCTGTGTTACATATACATAATAAATTCATATAGTAAATATAATAATTGGTGTTATAATTTGCCGCTTTTATTTAAATAGTGCTAATAAAAAATATTGTTAGCCCAACCCAGACATTTTCCAAAAAATTTGTATTTACTTGCCTTTACTTCATTGGTTTTTTTTTCTACATTTTAATATATTAAAAATAATAAAACTAAACTAAACTAATCTTCCGAAATTAAATTTTCTGCTCCTTCGAAAAATTTGTGCATCTATTTTGCCTACGCGCCATGGGTTTCGCTAGCAAAATAAGTTGCAGCACATTAATGTATTTGTTTTTGCGCGCAAAAAGAATAGTTGTGTTTTTGCTAGCGCCATCTACACGTCAACCCTTAAAAAAATGGGAAATATTGCAGCTGCGTACTACTAGCGAAGTTCTTGGCGCTAAGAATTTCGAGAGCATTTTTTTTATATGAAGTTTTGTTTTCTTTCACGCGGCAAAAACGTAAAAAAACAACTTAATTTAAGTAATTGCAAACTTATTTATACTTAAAATTAGAATTTTTACTTAAAATGAGATTTTATGTACTTGCACGGCTTTCATGCACGGATGTGCTTACTTTGAGTTCAATGTACTTGATTATTTTTCTCTGTGCATAAATTGTAAAAAACATATATTGGTTAGCTATTCGAAATAAACATAATTGATACTCTATCTATAATATACTCTATCAAACAGTTGATGTTTTCAAATACAAATAACGTTTGTACATGACTAGCACACCAAAGCCATATGGCTATTAGCTGCAAAATTCCAAATACTTTTCAAAATTGCTTAAGATTATCAGCAAATTGCATGATTCTCAACGCATTATTCACAAATGAACATCCAGACGTTTCTAATGCATGGTTTTTGAGTAAAAGAAATGAAGCAGAAGACAATAGGTGCGGTGTCCGTGGAATAAAACATCTGTGCCAAGCTTTATTGCGATAAGTTGAGGGGCATAGAAGTACAACATTGCTTTGCTTATGAGTCTACGTACCGAATTTTGTGGCTCTAGCTTATATAAGAGTTGTATATTCCTATGATTGGCACGTATTCGCACCATGTCGAATCCTGGAAAAGTGGTACGAATACTAAAGCGACACCTTGGCCGTTTATAAAGTAGCATTTGATAGCCTGTTGACGGATACAGTAGACATAGAGAGACGTGTTGGTTAGACTCTCAAATTGCTGTTGGAAACTGAACTATTGATGTTGTCAAAGGTGTCGTCTACTTTGACATCACCTTACCAATCGTAGCTAGTATCGATGGAAAATAAGTGGTAGAGACCACTCTCGTTTTGCTTTATGACGCTGCAGCATGGATGTACTCCACTAGATCTTTGGGACTTTGGCGACGAATACCCCATTCAATGGAACGACGAACACTACGACAACATTGGCATTGTCAAGAGAATAACCATCCAGCGCATCTGCTGGTTTGGTGACTAAGGACGAAAAATCTTCTGATAGGTTTAGCATCCGATCGTTACAGACAATTTTTAACCTAAATATTTTGCAAATGTGCTAGTTTAAGTACAGTAAATTAAAATGACAAAAAATTTTATATTTCTTTGGTTTAATTGAATCAGGAAAGTTGTTCCCGATGCAATCATTGCAATGTGTAGTAAAGCGCTTTTGTTCTCAGGCAAAATTGTTGTTTTATGTGCCATTTATGCTGTACCCTCAGTTTCTCAGTTTTTCCACTTTCCAGAGATATTGAGCCCTAACTTCAAAAGTAACGTAAGTGAGATTTTTACAAATAGTTAAGTAAATTGTTCTACATCTCATAACTAGTCACCTAGCTATCCATGTGAATTTCAATTTTTCATTTCTGTGGTCATATGGAAGAGTAGCTTAAGTCGACATAGGAAAATGTTGAGTTATAGGGTTCTGGAGCTTTATAGATGGCATTTCAAGTCACTATTCCTTTTTTAAAAGTTGTACATTTTTTCTCTTGCAAACATAGAAAAGGAACGTTGACTTGTTATGACTTCTAAAAAGTAACAGAGCGTAATAAGTCAACATTTCTCTATGTCGACTTAAGCTACTCTTCCTTATGACTACAGATTAATATAGCATCACTCACCTTAGTACACTACCAAAAAAAATTTGATCTGACCAAAAAAATTTGGTTTTTTTAAAATTTGGTTTTTGGTGCTTGCGGTTTTTCGCGGTAAGGACTCGATGCATCATTATCAGATGGATATAGTCGAAGATAAACACAAAAATTTAAGAACACCTAAGAAAATATGCTTACCTGACACTATTAGTCGTCATCAGGTTTTGCCTAGTTTTAATCATAAAAAGAACTTAACTATAGCAGTCAAATATATATTTTTTGTAATATATTTTGTATATCTATGCAATGCAATTTTAAATCATACATAATTTTATGAAAAAACAAGTGTTTTTAAACTGAAACGGAGTTTATATCAAAGCTAAACAAATTTCAGATCATTTGTTTGGCTCTAACAGCATAATACCAAGAATAGTATAAAAATACCAAAACGTAGTCAGTTTGAAACTTAACAGTTAGCTGCTAACAGCATTGCTGTTAAACCTGTGGCTGTTGCTAGCTGCATCTCGCTCTCGCTGCATACACAAGCCAAATGTGCAAAATGTGCTAAAATAAGAAGAAGCGTTCGAAACAAAAAAGTTGTAGCATACTTTTGGGCTTGCGCAGAAAATAGTTGGGCGCGCATTTTGAAATTCGTAAAAATAAAATACAATTTGATTTGTTGTATAGTTTTTAGTGGATTTTATTGTGCACATTAGTAATTATTTAGTATTTATCATATCAGCATTAATAACATTTATCATATGAACAATTTTTATTACATAGTAAAATAATTTTGATTGTCTTTCTTTCACTTCGTTCTGATTTTTGCTTCTATCAAAAGTGCAGCGTAAAATGTTAACTTTTGCATAAATAAATTACACTACTACAGTAAAGCCTTGCTTAACAGCAACAGCATATACTCTAACTATATATGTTCTAGCTATATATTTGTGTATATATGCATATTGTTGTGGTTTCAGTCTTGCTTTTTAGAACTTAATTTGTTAAACATATGACAAAAAATAAAAAAAAAAATAGTTATCATGAAAAAAAAGAGCGCCTATGATTAAAAATTTATCTGCTAAGTTTGGGTTAATATTACTTGTTTAACACTTTTTGCTAATGTGCTAGGAAACGTCTTCTTCTTTTAACAAAAAAAAAAATTGTTTTGCCTTTTTTTAAGAGTGCGCCTCGCTCTGTGTAGCCTCCGTAGCAGCTGCGTCCTTTGTTGCAAGCTCAGCTGCTGCTGCTGCTGCTTTAGCTGCCGCTTCTTCCAGCTCAACAAATATCTGAATGAGATTGTTAATGCCAATCAGATAGCCATCCTCATGATTTCCCACCTTCCAGGCTGAGTAGTGATCAATCTGCAGCTGTTCCGGCAGCTGCACTGTCTTGGCAAAATCAATCAACCAGACACCGGCATGTTTGTGATCATGCACAAAAAGCAGTGAGCTACCGATAACCTCGTGCGTCTGGAAGAATTCGGACACGGCCAGTGTGGCACGTATGGCACGCAGACGTTGCACATAGCGCGGCTGTAACAAGCAGGCACAGATTAGCGAAGAGTTCTGGAATTTATAGATTCATACGCACCAGATGATGCGAGAAGCCGGTTAAAAACTCCGAAAAGGCAGATTTGATTTGTTCGCGTGACTTGGTCGTTTTGAAATCCTTGGAACTGCTGCCATCGCTCTTTTTAATGCCCTGTGCAACGTTTAAACAAGGTTCATATCATTGAGTTCAAACAACAACAATGCTACCCACCTCGATGCGAAAGCCCAGTGTGGCGGTGCTGGATATGGTCTCCCGCCAGACCATATAGCGCGGCTTGGTCACTGCCTTGGCCGCATGTTCCTCCTCGTTCGGTGCCTGCGCATCGATTTGTATCATCTTGTCGTACATGTCCTTGCGCAGCTTGGGCTTTTCCTTGGCCTTGGACAGCTCCTCCTCAAGATAGGTGCGCACACCCACCTTGCAGTCCATAACGCAGGGCTGCACAAAGTCGCTGAGCAAATCCTGCAGCTGCAAATAGACTGCAAAGACAGTTTAGGCGCCACTCAATAAACTTGCGCCACAGCTTAACTTACGTTCGCCATCCTCGCTAGTCACCTGACCCTTGTAGACCGGCACATAGGGACGCAGCACATCCTTCATCAGCACTTGGAAGCACTCCTCCTCCTTGGGACAGAGTTTCTTTAGCACAGTGCCCGGTTCAGGACCAGCCTTAAAGTTACCCTGATGGCCAGCCAGCTGCACCCACGGATAACGTTGTTTTTTGTATGTCTGGAAAAAGGGCGTCCATTGCACAATATTCCGTATCTTGCGCCATCCAGAGCTCTGTAAATATTACATACAAAAAAACCAAAAAAAAAAAAACTATCAGTTTAACAGACGAACTGTGCAAAGACCAGACGCATAATATTCGATAACTATATGTGAGGGAAAACAAAGCGGGCAAAACGAGTCGTCACCAAACAAATAATCCAATGACGTCAATGCCGCATGTGGGCCCTTCGACTGGCTGATAAAAAAAATTAAAAATACACTCCCATACAAACATATGAACATATACAGAAGGTTGTAGCGTTGGGTTCGTGCACAAATCGAGGTATCGAAAAACTAGAAACTACTAAATCAAGTTTTCTATAATCTTTTGTATCTTAATCATCTTCAACGACTTATGCAGCATTTATACATATATGATAGTATCATCTTAATTTTCTTCTAGTCCAAGTTTTCTGATCCACTCGTTCGTTTTTGGCAAACGAACTTTTTCTCTATCATCTGGAGCTACATATGCATTATTTGCAATCATCTTTAACTATTTCTATTTCTTTTGTATCTTAATCATCTTCAACTACTTATACTTTATATAATATCATCTTAACTTTTTTTGGAAAAATTTTAATCCCAATGCTGATATATGAAAAATATTTGAAGAAAATCCACTAATAGTCTCAATCGTTTCGACAAACTCTATTTCCATAATCTTCTTTATCTTTAATATCTATAACTTTTTATGCTTTATATTATCTTCAACTATTTCTATAAAATTTTAGTTCTCATTTTGCGATAACTGCGGTATTGGTAAAATCAGTTCTACATCCAACTTTTCTGTAATCTGCTATAACTTTATCATCATTTTATCATCTCTAATTTTTATTTTTAATTTTCGAGATATGTGCAAAATTAAAATAAAAATTCAACTGAAAGTATCGATCGTTTCGGTATACCCTATTTTTATAATCTATTTCCTTTATCATCTAAACCTACATATGCATTATACCATCATCATATTTGCTTATTTCTGTAAAATGTTAGTCTTCAACTTCTTCATATACATAAATAACTAACGGTGCGATATTGACGCTCTCTATACGGTATCTAAGATTTCTCTAATCTTGGATCTATCTTTATCATCAACAACTTCATCTGTACATATGTCCTTAGGCAAGCAATCTTCTAGTTTGTTACTAACTAATGCAACCGTTTCATCATCTAAAATTTCCATTATCTTTTCATCTTTACTTATATCATAATGTCTAAGCAAAAAAAAAGTGCTGCCGGCTTAGAGTTGAGCTTCTCAGGACATTGCAAAGTTTTCTGCATTCAAAATGAGCTTTCGAAAAACGTAATTCTTTCAAAACTACACTTGTTTTCCTTGCTCTAAACCAATTCGCTGAGTAAAAACTTGGCTCATAGCATATCGCTATTATAGAGTTATAGAGTTATATAATATAGCAATTTTGCCGTGAAGTCAAGATTTAGAACTTGAAGACGCGACTTATGTCATATCATTTTAAAAATCTTCAAAGTTAAGCCGTTTTTTTAGTGTTTCCTAAATAACTTCAGAAACTCACAAGCTTCCGAAAATGCTAATAAAAATTGTATAAAACATTAAAGATTTTCGGTATTAGAGACTTTGATGTGCAATTGCTGTCTTAATACTCTTAAGTTCGAATGAGCAAATTACGACCAACTCGAATTTCGATAACCGAATTCACATCATAAAATGACATACACCATATGACACATAAACTAATAATAACTATTATAATTATGACATTTATATGTCATGCCATGTATCTCATATGATGTGATGTGAAGTCGATTATCGAAATCGAATTGATCGTAAGTTCGCATTTTGGTTAATTTTTGGGTCGACAATAATCGATAAGCTTTATTTCGGCATATGAACACGAACATAAAGATAAAAAACCAATAAAATATGACTCGAATTTGGCATCATTGACGCTATGTCAAACTGTGACACTATAATGAGCTGACAGAATATGACACCCAGCGTTTTCACAACGTAATAAATGGCGGCATATCGTATGTGACAACTTGTATGATAAAAAATTGAAACACGTTTTCGATATGACGACAAAAATAAGTATATTTGCTATAGCGCCAGTGCAAACCTAGCAAATTTCGCTTAAAAACACACCAAAACACACTATCGAATATATCGAATGATGATGACATAATCGAAGCACTTCGCAGTTTCATAAGATTTAACAAAACGTGTTTTGAATAAGAAACAAAAGAATATCATAAGTTGTACGATTTTATGCAATCGCGATCATGCATTACTTGTAAATCGAATATATCGAATGATGATGATATAATCGAAAAACTTCGCATTTTCGTTAAGATTGAACAAAACTTGTTTTGAACTTTGTGAATATCGTAAGTTGTACGTTTTTTTTGCAATCGCGATCATGCGTTACTTGTAAATCGAATATATCGAATGATGATGATATAATCGAAAAACTTCCCAGTACCATTAAGATTAAACAAAATGTGCTTTGAATTAGAAACTTTGTGAATATCGTAAGTTGTACGTTTTTTTTTTGCAATCGCGATCATGCATTACGTTTGATTCCTTTAAAATTCGCTACTATCGAATAAACATTCGTTTTCGAATTTAGTGAGTTGCGCGCATCTTTCAGTTACGAGTTCGAGTGGTTACTGTGGTGACTGCTTATCAGCCGCTGCGCTTACCTTTTTCGTTGGTGTCGTGGCCATGGACGTTGAGTTCGACGCCGATGTGGACACATCTGAGTCCCACTCGGAGCTCAAGTCATCACTGGAGGCATAGCCATAATCACGTGGCATGGGCACTTCCAGCAGCGACTTTGAGTATTGTATGTAGCCCGGGCACAGACTTTGGCCCAGCGGTGAGTGTGTGCGTCTCGGCACCTGCTGCAGCTGCTGGGAAAGCTTACGATAGCTGCCAGCTAGACTGCCATGCTCACTGCCGCCACCCATATTGCCCGTTATGCTTATGATGGGCATGGAGAGTTTCTTTTCCGGCGTGCGATGCCTAATGCCATGCGCCTGCGCAAATGCCAGGCTACATTTGCGTGCCTGCATGTTATTGCCCGAAAGCTTGCGCCGAAAGAGTTTCTTGGAGCTGGTGCCTGCACCATTTGATGCTGCTGCTGCGGCAGCATCTTCCTCACTGCCAGCATCCTCGCTATCAACATCGGTTTTTGGCTTGGCAGCTGCTGTGACTGCATGTCCATTGATATGGCGAGCCGGCTCGCTATCAAGGCCATCATCTACATGCTGATGGTGCTGCTGCTGCAGCTCGTCATCGTCATCGTCATCATCGAAGCGCAGATTGGCTATGTCCTCGGGTGCCACGTCGGGAAAGTGCAGCAGCTTGACGGTTACCTTCTTGCCCGCCTCATTGTAGTACACCTCCTTGGCGCTCATCTTGTCAAAGTCCTCGTAGATGCGTACCAGCGGCGATTGAGGCGTCTGTGGCGGCGATGGAGACGGCGTTGGTGTCGGCGACGACGTTTGGGCAGTGACTGGATGCTTTTCTGGTTGTTGTTGTGCCTGCTGCTGCTGCTGTTGTTGTTGTTGTTGTTGTCGTGCTGCTGTCGCTGGTGGCGGCATTAGAGCGCACACGGACATTTTACACGGCATGTGATGTGAGCAGGGGTCGGCGTTTGGGCCTAGACCACTGCGTCGCGGCCTTCTTACGCATTAGCCGAATGCCAAAACGGGAGTTGCTCACGCACACACTGTCATCAAAAGATACGAATGGTTTTATGGTGTTCGGTTAAGGTGAAAGAGCGTCATTACTTTAGACGCTGCCGCTGCCGCCGCTGCCGCCGCTGCCGTTGCTGCGCTGCTAGCGTCAGCCGCCGCCTGACTTGCTGTGCATTTTTGATTGATTTCAGCGCATTTGTGAACCGGTTCGCGCCTAAATTGTATGCACTCATCTGGCCCCCCTCTCTCTTTCTAGCGCTCTCTCAAATTCGTATGTGCTAAATCAGGTAGTTCGGCCTAGACGCCCTACTGGGTGCCCTTGCAAGCATGAAGAAATGCTTCCTGATTTGTTGCCTAAGCTTCTTCTTTCCTTTTTCGTGTTCAAATAGACTTTAATATAGGGAAAACATTAGGAGTATTCCACAGGGAGACGAAAAAGATTAAATAAAGTTTTACTCAGGTCGAAATCTCAGCGAATTTAAGAGAGTAAAGATTAATGTTATACACACGAATATCTATTGCAATAGCATTTCAACCCAAATACAACCCATCGAATTTTGACATAGAAGAAATTCTGCTATGAAACCATTTAAGCGTAAGACTTTTCAAACGATTTCACTTGACAGTTGACACAAAACTGTTTAGACAAATCTGCAACAAATCTGATTTTGATATAATTTTTTTTCATATTGCGTGGAGTGAATACTTTATTGATGGACTGTACGTGTACTTGGCATATGCCATCTGAAATAGCTTTATTTTCAAGCGATTTCGGCAAAGCAAAGAAGGTTTTCTGAGCTTGCGATAGTTTATGGGCAAAATAGCCGATTCGCTATAACAAAATCGAAACCGAATTTCGTAAACTTCTACAATTTTTCTATCTCATAAGTAGCATAGCGACGCAAACTTCGCCATCTTCCTACAGAATTTGCTCAAATCAAAAAAAAAAAAATTGAGATTTTTGCCCTGCCATCCACAATCAATTTAAGATGTAACCGTTATTTTATTTCATTTTGATGTTATAATATATCTCGCTTGGAAGTAAAGTTTTCGAATATTATGCGTTTTGTTGGCTTCGCAGCTTGCGAAATCTAGATTTTTCAAATACCTATAATTTGAAATCTATGCTATAATATAAAAGATACCATTGCCGAATTCGAATTCAGCGAGCCCAGTGTGTGCCTTAAAAGAAGACTAATGGGTTGCGCCCCCTGCTCGCTACGTTCAGCAACCCGCGTGCTGCTAAGAGGGAAACAGCTGAAACTTCTCCGTCTTCTGACGCTGTGATGTATTCGTTTCTCGCCGGTTGTCATAAGCCTCACGCATTTGTTCTCTTCGAAATAGTTATTGGTTCTTCCTCTCTTAAATTTAGTTTTATACGATCCATTGCTTTGTGTTCTCCTTTTACTCCTACAGCGCTTAGCTAACAAGTATGAGAATCGAAGAGGATAATACATATAGGCGAAAAATTGTTTATTTCCTTTACTACTACGTATGAGAATCGAGGGGGATGTACGGAGAAAACCTATTTTAATATAATATAAAGAAAGAGAAAGTGCTTTGGGAATTATTGTATAGATAGCTTAAATTGTCTGCTTCTGGATCAGCGCTATCCAAACTTTTTGCAAATGTAAAATATCTTATGCAACCCTAAAATAAACAATCCTAGCGAAATGTAAGTTAGACAATATCTTGCTAACAATGTGTTACGGTTTCGAAGCGATCTAAAGCATAAGACGCTGCCGCAGCGATTCGGAACTTTTGAAGTGACTTTCTAGTCTAGCAGATTTTCTGATACCTAAATCTGAAGTAACGGTAATCAAAACCCGATAATTTGTAATCAGGCGTTTAAAAATTTGTAACTCACTCGATATTCGATTTCTGACGAAACTTCAAATAAAATCAGTCGTATATCACTTGAAGAATAAATATTTACAAGAAAGACAGATCTTCTTACTAGAATTGTAAAGATCGTGAAGCGGCGTTATATTCCTGACATAGGACTCTAATGGGTTCAAAGGCTTCGTAGTTCCGAGCACACCGCCTAAGTCGAAGGGTCTCAAAATATCGAGAGCGACGACTCGGAAAGTTAAAATTTATCCGCTCGAGAAGAAATGGCAAGTCAGCGCCACCAGAAATAAACTTTACGAGAAATGATATTCCTAAAGTGGTTCGTCTTTCTTTGGGAGTCAGCAGATATATGTGGCTTATATGACGTAACGTTTACATGAAATTATTGCTTATATGCAAAAAAAACAAAACTAGTTTTAAAGCATTTTGTTTGCAATTTTCACACTATTATAGTCATTTATATGAAAACACTTATTAGCAAGTATACATAGAAACGATTGGCTGTTTCATCGATAAATTTTTGGTAAAAATATGATCGGTTATATGCAAACAGTTTAATTATTGAAAATTTGCAACAATGCTTTTTATTTAATAGATTCTAATTGCGTGCTTTGCCCATATAAACCAATAAAAAATAGAATATTTTGCTTATATCCGATTATCGCTGGCATACAATTATCGCTTATACGCACAAAAAATAGATGCATTTTCGCTATTATAAACGATTGTCGTTTATATGAAATATTTCGCATATATCCGATTATCGCTTATATGAAATAATCGCTTAAATGCAATAACAGAGCTGCATTTTCGCCATTGCATATAAGCCATTCGCCTTTGTATTTTCATATATTTAGAACTTTGAATGAACAAGTTTGATGTTTCTTTAAATCATGTATCTTATGGCGTTGTTAAGATATCTGGCGAAAATATAATGTCGTAACGAACTCTAAATATACAAATAACAAAGACGCCTCAAAAAACGAAAAAAAAACTTCAGTTAGTAACGCGAATAAACATTTCTTCCTATGTACCTATGGATTCTGGCCCATTAATAGTTATCATTTTTAATTTAATTTAAGATAGTAGCTCTCTGTTCTTATATGCATGTTAGTGTAGGGTTTTATGGCTTCGTTTTCGCCTAGCTAAGCGGTAAGTCCAAAGTGACTTGTTGGCTTTGCGTCTCTTGTTTTGGTTTGACTTTTGGTGTTGTTGCACTTGTCGTTGTCGCTGTTGTTCTTGTTGTTGCTTGATCGCACACATCAATCAAAATTGATTACATTTAATGCATACAGATGCAGATACTACATCTATACATAGCTGTGGTACGTGGTATATGTTTGTTACTTGAAGCGTGCTGGCATGTTGGCAGCGCCATCTGAGGCGATCTCTGATAGAAACTGCAGTCCAAGTTGCGATTTGAAATATTAGATGCACAACAGAAATAGAATTGATGGCTGCAAAGCTGTAAAGTTGTCACAAACCACAGGAAAACAACAACAAACCACACACAAAAACAGCAACCAAAAACCGAAATAAAGCATTATGATAATAATGGAACAACACAAGGTAGCTATCCAGTTACGGCAGTGCGAAACCACCACAAAAACAAAAAAACAGCTACAGAAATTTCTCTATAACATTTGACGTCATTTGCAAAAGTTAAACACACACCGATAACGCCAACAACAACAACAACAACGAGAAAACAACAAAAGGTACAGCCATAATACTATCGAAAAACAAAATAAACCAATACACTGAAAAAACAAGTGGGTCGGTAACACAATCGCCAAATCTCGACTATAATATACACTGTAGAGACGTGTATTGCAAGTTTCTCGATTTTCGCTGTTAACTTTCAGCTTGAGAAGCATCTAATTTCTTTTAACTCATACATAACAGAGCGCGAAAGGGGAGTGGTTAAGGATGGCTCGTCTGCCGTCACGAAAAAAAGTTATTACGCACGAATGGTGTTACACTCCATGGTGTTACGCTTGTGTGAATGCTGTGTTAGCAGCGTTCACAGAAGCGCGGGAAGGTTGCACGTTTCATTTTTTTATACTTGCTACTGGGATTTGGTCTGACAGTAAGAGTGCCCGCTTTTCTCGATGCCTGCTGATAGTGTTGAGCCAAATGTAAAGTTAGGCCGCAGATGCCATATGGTGTTCCCCCTCATTGCAAGGTGAGGGGCATACCCATGTCTTCTACACAGACGGTTCCAAAACGAAAGATGGCATTCAAGCTACTCAGGCGCGACATGTAGTGTGCCGTCGCTCTTCCAAACGCAAATGGAGGCTTCGTGGGGTAACTTTAGTGACAGTCAGGCTGCGTTTGGACTCCCGAGAGTCTCGCACAATGAAAGAGCAGACTCAAGATGCTTTCGCGTCATAATAAAGTCAGTCTAGTCTGGGTTCCTAGACACCAAGGTATCCAGAGCAATGAAATGGCAGACTCGGTGTTACAGTCAATAGATCCTGCGACAATCATTCTTGTCAGCGTGACAGTTATTCAGTTGTATGGATAGGATGTCCATCTGTAAGAAACGCTGGTGTTGTCCTTTCACTGCCTTTACTTTTTCTACCGGCCAAAACGAGAAAATGGATGGGGAGTTCAATCAAGATCTTTGATCGATATGTTTGAATTCGATATGAAAAGAAAACATTGCATCAGAATATAAAGATTTTTGAAGATTTTACACGCTGAACACTCGAGCATTGATAAAGCCGTCAATAAATTTATAATATATATTGTATCAGGTACAATGTAATGGCAAATGCACAAATATCCTCTTCTAATCATTCATTTTATCATTTAAAGAAAGTACATTTTCATGATTGATCAACTCTCTCTTCCTCATACTAAGTCCATCTGCGGAGACCTCTACGTCTAACTCTTCATATTTAATTTTAAAAAATATCACGCCAATCGGTCGAGCGGACTAAATGGATATAGACATATACATATATATATGTAATAATATTTCGATTGTGACGTCACGTTTTCGGAACAAACCCTCCTCCTCCATCGTCACAAAAAGACACAATTTAATGAACCCGCTCTTGGTGGTAACGTTATTTATGAACATTCATTTATGCTTAAATGCATCTTTTATAGTAAAAGCTACAAATATTCTAAATTATCAATAATCAAAGTATCATTCCTTAAATCCCCCAAACTCGTTTTCAAAATGTTTGAAACTTCTTCTTAACTGGCCATAACAACCAGTTATCGGGTTACGAAACTAGTCAAAAAAAAAGCCGGGTCTGTATTTCCGGCAAATGATCTACTATACTTATGCCTTTTTCATGAATAACCTTCTCACACTCGTTTCCCGCGATCTTTGATTTATGTATCCCCCAACAATAGTATTCAATTTTAAAGATGTTAAAAGATTTCTGGCTTATAACCACCATATGAGCGTTACATGAGTAAGTTTTGTTACCACTGAACAAATACATCTCTAGAAGTATGACATGTGACAACATTCTGGTAGCAAATCTCACACACTTTTAATCAAGGCTCCATGCTAGATTCCATTGACGGTAACATTGCGAACAATTTCTCAGGGTACAACGGTGCTTATTGTTTCACCATCATCTCATTCTAAGTTCTTAAAAATATTGTTCTATTATTCTGATTTGATTTCAAAATGCACGATAATTTTTCGCCGTGTATGTATGAATAGATAAAAACAACAGCAATTACACTGCAATACCTCGGCTCTTTTATCACAATGCCCGTATGACAATCTGCCAAACCCCGAACATTCCCCGCAACTCTTTCAGTAATTCCCGTAAAAACAACCTTCAATAGGCTCCAGGCACTACGAAGCATGTTTTTGTATATCGGGCAGACCCATTTGTAGTATGCATTACCTACATACATAGCTACAATATGGCCGCAATAAAAAACGGGGCAACAATACGATATTGAAATGGGGGCAACAGCTGTGGAGAAGTATGCGATGTCAGGTATTATGTAGAAATGTATCTACAACTTGGGTTTGCGGCCCACAATAACATTTGGTGTGTCTGGCCTTATATTTTTAGTAAATAAATCTTTCGGGGATATTTTCAAAAGTTTCCAATGAATTGGCAAGCAATCTCTTGAGTTGAGACCATTGAAAACTTATCGCACTTGTTCACCAGTTCAAATATCGCAGTGTTCTGGCACTGCAAGCGGAGCGCAGGACACGGGGCGTGCCAGAGCTCTGGTATAACAGAATTTCTAACATTCATTCACTTCGGAATGGTCAGGGTGATTCTATCTTATCCAAGTAGTCGCATAATCTCAACGTAGTGCCCCCGGGTTTGAAGCTCCAATCATCAATTTAGCTTATAAAGCACAATGATTTGAGTGTATGCATGGAATGGTGCCGCTGGTTGATGCTCTCGAGCTATATAAAGCAAATATAACTGCCAGCCAGGAGGTGCGATAGAGTGACCAAGTTTTTTCAGCAGACTACGCAGCTGCGTCTCTAGGTTTACACCAGTAAAGAAGAGGCTAGCAACAATCCGTATCAAGGCTTAATGCTTTAACATCGGTGGACGAGGACAATGTGACCAAGGATGCGTTCTACGCTAGACTTGAGACCGTCTAGGAGCGCTGTCCAGCCTGGATAAATATAGAGGTTTTCGAGATATCGCAACTGTTCGGTTTAGCCCTAGTCTCCCCTATTCCAAAAACTGTGGGGAGCTGTGAGGCAAGTTTAGAAGTGTCACAAAATGACTCAGCGAGAGAGAGTGCTACACTTAACTGTGCATATACTCACAAAGTATAGGAAAATGCTTCAGACAGGGTATACTTAGTAAGGCATGATCACTCTGACATGATCACTTTGGCGTGAACCAAGCAGTGCGCAAGTAGTGCAAGCAGTCCAACAAGTAGTATCGAATGTGTTAGTTCACTATTAAGAATCGAGCAAAAGGAATTTATTTTGTTTGGTTGAAACCTTTTAAGTTTTCTTCCGATTTTTACGATTTCACTCTAAGATCTAGAGAAATACGACGGCAAGTTTCAAAAGCAAGCGTAAATAGTTTACTGTAGGCAAAGTGGGACAGATATAGTTAGAACTCGTTCAAATTGATCTGCGTATCGTCTAAGCGTATCCAAAGGTGTTATGGCTTTTGTTCATACAGACGGAGATAATTCTTACAAGAAACCATAGAAAAGTAAAAAACCACAAAAAACAAGTACAAATCAGATGAATTAGTTTGTATGTGCATCTCTTCTTCTGCTGCATAACTGGCCATAACAACCCGTTGCCGGGTTACGGCCTTTAAGGGCCTGGGGTGGCTCTACTGGTCTCGAAAGAATCCAGTGTCATTATAAGTCACCTCATATGACAAGCTTTGATCTGCTGAGTTGGTATTCTCTAACCCGCTCACCACATGTGCGTCTCTTACGTTAATGTTAATGGAGAGTTCGCTTTGTAAATTGTCATGTATTGTTCCAATAATGATTCTGGATATCAGAAACGGGTGAAACAAATTGAAATACCAAGCAGAATAGAATGCATGCAAACAAGAAAGGAAGTACTCAGGGGTGTGCCTCGATTCGCTTTCAACCAAACAAGCCAATGACGATTTCTTTTTAAAACAACTTTTAGCCTAAAAGCATTTCACCAACGTGTGAGCAACATCTTTAGCAATGAGGTAAGTCTAAGAAGAAAGCATCTGAATGAAGGAATCGCCTAGAGATTTCCGCCGCTTACCCTGACTATGCAAAAAAACTAGTCAAATAGGAAAGTTTTGGTTCTGGAAATACTCCACGCTATGTCTTCTTATGTCTTCAAAACTTTTTGAAGAGTAAATCTACATAGAAATTCCGCTTCTCTCACTAGCTCTAGGGGTGGCACAACCTTCTCATAACTCATCTCGTTCTATCGAAATCTAACTATCTAAACTTATAAATTATAGAAACTTACACTGTATAAAACATTTTATATGCTTTTCGCAGCTTCTTTTCACTGAACTCCTGGCAAGAACTCGTACTTATAGGCGTACTTTTGAGCATTCCCGACCTATTAGCTTGCTTTCTTTGGGGCTGTTCTTGCTGTTGTTGTTGCGGCTCGTTAAGCCCGCCCCAAAAGTAATTTGCTGGTGTTATCTAATAAAAACAATTGTACAATCTTTGACAGCAACGGCAACTACGACGGCGACTACGCCGCCAACGACAACGTTTCGATGTCTATAGATATAAATCTCTGGGTGTGTTGGGGGTACGAACACGCTCACTTAATGTGAGGCATTCACAGCGCATAACAATGCAAAAAAAAGCACAAAAAAAAATATTAAAATAAAAATACTTAATATATAAAAACAAAATACGAATGTAACAAAACGGTTCAATTCGTGTGTAAACTGTCGAGAGCTTCAAAATTAATAAAGCAAACAGTTTTTATACTCTCGAAAACTAGACAAAAATAGTTTAGCCATAAACACGAGATCACATGCTAAGCTGCTTCTTCTGCGGAGAAGCTCTTTATTACGGCTGTCTAAATCTTTAATACCCCAATAAATCTAGATGACGTTTATCCTCACTTGGATGTTATGCCTGAAAGTTTCATCTAGCTATCAAATGTTTGCTTGCAACCAAATGATGTTGATCACTTAGATTTATGCGTCTTAGAAGTTCGTCTTAAGATCAACTAAAACTAGATTATTTAGCATTCCGTAAGTCAAGGTAAGGCCATTTCAATGTATCTGATTAGTTTAATATGCTATTAATGCATCTTTAAGTGCTCCATATATGTATAAATACATGATAACAAACAAAAATGTAAAAAAAAAGGTTTCAAATGATTCTATATGTTTAATTATAAATTTCAAGTAGTCATCTTTATGTCTTATCATCTTATATATTTCTGAACACCCGATAAGCGTAGTAAGTGCCACTATATAGACCTATTAATCCCCTGTGAAGTCCGTCCCAATGTCTTCTAATAAAATGACGTGAAATTCGAAATTCGAAAGGCTACTTGGCACCACTTTTGAATTCCCATTAACTTTATAGTATAGAATATCTACACTGTATATCCGGGCAAAAGCGAAAAAAGCAGCGAACTCAAACTTTTTTCGAAACCCAAAACAGAATACCGTTTCAAACCCGTACACATATCCGGTAATTATTGTGAATCAAACTAGAGAGCATTAAGCATTTTACAGCTTTGCATATAAATAGGCTAAGGCCAATTTTTAAACCCCTTTTTCACCAACTATATGGAAACAAATATGTGTGCAACTTATATCATTGTGTAGGGAATTTTCACAAGAAGTGCAGAATATAAGTTTTATTCATATATTTTGCCAAATCTTGGGTAAAACTAATAAAAAAAAATGTATGTTAAGATGCCTTTACATGTATAAGTTCACGAACGTTTTCTCAGTTGCTATTGGCATTACTCTCGCAAAAGCAGTGAGCGACGGCCTGAGCTTGCACTTCGGCTGTGTCTGTGTCCGACAAGTGTTCGGTCCGTGCGGGCTATGGAGAAATTTATGGATTTCCACGGGGATCCTACTAGTTTGTAATGAAATCGCAAGTTATAGCCAAGAAAACCGAAATCGAAACGAATTGGCATTTGGCAAGTGCCCATTTCGTTCAAAACCCCCAAATGCTTCGATCAAATTCGACTTATATATAGTTCGGGAGTATGCGCAACTGTTCTGGAGTATGAAACCAAAACCCAAAGCTTGGAACCCCCAAGACGTACATCTCATCCACGACGATTGCTAGTATATGCTTGTAAATTGTTAAAGTAAGTCGTGTTTATACCCAAAGTTTGGCTGCTGCTTTGAAGAGTATTGCAACTTCGCTGTATTAAAAAAAACAAAAACTGATTGTCTAATTCTATATTGTTGTTGGCGCGCAGGGGGTGGACGCCCTTCTGCCTCTTTCCGCGCATTGACGCACAAAACGGCTCATGATGTTGGCGTCTCGAGCCGCAGAACAGTAGCTGAAGCTGGCCATGATTTTGCGTTATCGTTATATATATGTGTGTGTGTGTGTGGGCGTCAAACTGACCGACTGACCAACTGAGGGACTGCCGCACACAGCGGATGTATTGAACGATCGACTGTACCAATTATGGCACTGCCATTTGGATAATTTCAAGGCTGGTTGGGGGAAGTCAATTGTTGTGGGGTGGGCACAATGTGACGCCATTTTTGGACACTAGCTGGAGCCGCGCTAAATGAGCTTCAATTGCCAAATTGTTTAATAAAACATATCGCTACGAATGTGTGCGTCTGTGTGGTCTATTATATAATTAATTTAATTTGCGTTTTATTTGGCTGGCTGCATTTGCTATCAGTGTGTGGTATTTGGGGAGAGTGGAATTCACACGCTTTGTATAGCTAAAAATGCGTAGTATTTACAGTTTTGAATTTCTACTCGACGTTTTTGACGACGTCAATGCCGCGTGTAAATGTTTACATAAACTTGAATACATTTAGATTCAGATACACACACACAGATACACATACATAAGTACTTTATGTATCTATGCAGAATTGAACCGTTTCTATTCCCATTAACACTTTTTAAACAGCAACAAATGCGGCGGCGGCCGCGGCTACGCTAACGGTACTGCTATAGGCAGCGCTGCAGCGATCAGCTTTCAAGAAATCGGCGCTGCTTGATAATTGTTATTGTTTTATTAATTTTACCAGTAAAAGATACACAACAAAAAAAAAAAAAAACAATACACTGACAAAAAATTAAAAATTTTGTTTGTTTCGTTTTGGAATTTTGGAAAAACTTTAGGTTCAGAGCCCGAGTCGCAGCTGCGGCGCTTGTTGACGTTTGTTGACGGCGACAGCGACGACGACGACGACGACAATGTCACTTAGACAAGGAGACAGACAGTGTGACGGCAATTTCAAACACGGACACACAACAACAGTTACGTTTGAGACAGACGAAAGACAGCGAAAGCAGGCAGCCGCACGCGATCGCTGCAAAAGCTCAACTGTTTGCGCCGTACGACGTACGACAATGGCAGCCACGCGCGCCCGCGATGAGCAGCGAGCATGCAGACGACGCACAGTGGATCCAACTGACTTCTTATTCGGCGAAAATCATAACCTTTGACTAAGTAAAGATATTTTCATAAAACAAAGTTTCTGCGATACACTGCTTTAAATATGCTGTGAAGAGAAGTAGCTTCAAAAAACGGTAGTACAGTTCGATATTATATACACCAAAAGTCTTATGCTTGCACCTATAAAATGTGCTTATTGCTTAAATAAATAAAAACTGTTAGCAAGATGTTTGCAGTCTATTTTGATCCTAGCGTACACACATTCGCCAGATGGACAAATGTCGATTTGTTGAAGGATAGACATTTGCAGTATATAATATCGAACTTTAGTACCGTTTTTTGAAGCTCCCTCTAAACACAGCTTATTAATCGCTTCTTCTCTGTTTTATGCATTTTACATTTTGAATATATCCTTACTCCCTCAAAAGTTATGATTTTCGCCGAAAAAGAAGTCAGTTGGATCCACTGTGCGACGGCGGCGTCGCAGTCGCTGCCATTGCTGCTTTGAGCTGCTGAGCGGCGGCAGCGCGCTATGCTATGTGTGTCCTACAATGGCAGACAGCGGCAAAAGAAGAAGAAGAAGCAGCTGAAACTGAAACTGATAACAGTACAGTCACACACACACACACACACACATAGACAGACAATGACAGCAACAGACACTGAGCTTCAATGGCGCAGGCTGCGCAGAACTTGCAAGCTGCTTGTGACGTACAAACAGATACTCACACACACACACACACACACACACATACACTGTGCGTAATTGGAGCATATATGCTCATTGGAGCACATAATGTGTGTGCGCTGGGCAGGAAGTGTACAAGGTAGCTAAGTGGCACACAGCAGGTGGCAAAACTATGTATAGTGTATTGACGCAGTCAGAGAAAGTCAAAAGGTATGAAAGGGTAAAAGGGCGTCAGGTGTTAAGTCAGCTTGCACTTTCTTTGCCGTGTGTGTGTGTGTGTGTGTGTGTGTGCCTTCAGTTAAGCGTCTTCGGCTAACGCAAATGCGAACGCGTCAGTGTCAACTCAACGGCGCTGTCGCATGTCGCAACACTATGCTTGTGACGTCAATGGCAGCTTCAGCTTTTGGACCGGTCTAACAGTCCAAAAACGTTATAAAGCGACAGTGGCAGCAGCGGCAGCAGCAGCGGCAGCGGCAGCGTCGACTTAAGCGAATACACACACTAAAAACTCAAGCAAAGAGATAGAGGGGCTAAACTTTTCTTGCGACAAAGCTCAAAGCCAACGGATCTTTAGTTAAGTTTCAAACCAGCGGCAAAGCTTTTGCGCATCTTAACATTATTACCTAGGGCTAGACTCTAGACTGAGCGAGAGCGCGCGCACATACCTTTTTTTTGGCCGCCTCGGCTGCGCTTATCACGTACAAATCGACAATGCCCAGCAGGCAATCATCGCAGCGGCAAACATCCTCTCCAAAAGCCAGAGAGCCAATGCTGCTGGTCGAGTCCAATGAGTCGGTGCGACGCAAGCGACTGACTGCAGCTGCGGCCGCTGCTGCTGTGGGCGGCTCCGTAGCGGCATTGCTGCTACCATCGTTGGAGCCAGCAGCAGCAGCCGCCTCGATTTTGCGCGCCAGCAGCTGCTCCATGAGCGTGCGCGGACGCGAGGAGGAGGGGAACAAAGCCATTGCCTTGCGCTCAGCTCAGAGGAATAGAGCAAAGTGTTACACGTCACTGTTTCAGTGTGCAGCAGACGCTGAGTCGACGACTACCGAGTTCTTTGCTTAAGTCTTTTGTTTTGTTTACGTTAACTCTTTGCTACGCGCAAGTTGCAACATACCTGAAAAGATGCCACAAAGAGAGAGATAGAGCGCATTAATACATATTTATATAGCTCAAGCGAGGCTTCTAGGTAATGCTTAAATTTATGAGCCCCCCACAATTTGCTGTTAGATTATGTGCGGCACGGGCGTTAGAAGCGGCATTCGCATAATCGCAGCTGATAAAATTTTCTTCTTAATTAACATGAAAGTGCAATGGGGCAGCTAAGACGGGCAAAAAAAAAGAAAAAAATACCAAAAAAAAACCTGTCTAAATGGTAGAAAACTGGCTGATCGGTCTGGTCTGGCTTTTTGTTGTTTTATGGTGGGCACTCACAGTCCTCGTTGTCGTCGTCATCATATCGCCGCATTTATGCGCACATAAAAGTCAAATAATAGATCCAAAAGATACTTTGGAGCTAACTCTGGCCATGCTGCAACTCGTTGCAGTTGCAAGCTGGCAGTCATTGCCGTTGTTGCCCGCATGATTTATATGCGGCAAGCGCCGTTGTCTTTTTTTTTTTTTGTTATTATACTCTTAACAAGCTTGGTTATGACAAGCCAGTCTCTGAATTATGCTAAATGTATAAATATATAGTAGCAGTTCGTGAAAACTTTATGTATAACATAAATATAAAATCAATTTAAAGCTCAGCACCATAAGCTAATAGTAATTGACGTATTCAATAGAAAACTCATTTCCAGCATTTAAGTATTAAGGCCAGTACATCGAAAGCCAAGTGCAGTGACTTGCTTACAGTTTTGTTTCGATCTACTGCTCTAAGGTAATAACTAAGGTTACGTAAGACCTTTTATACGGCCAAACAGTCATTCCGGCTGGATTATGATATCCTGCTAACTAACTATACCAACAACAAAATCGCGTCAAGAACTTAAGATTCTTTCGCTTTCAATCTTACCCAAGCTAAATGCAATTTAAAATCAAAAGCTTTCCTGGTTTGTAACGGTTACAAGCGACCAAGCACGCATTTGGGGCAAGCCAAAATGGATGGTCGCCCAATTTTCAGTGCTCGCGTATTCCCAAAGAATGCCTTAACTATATGGAAGACAGTGACCATCAACGTAAATTGATTTCAAATTGAATTGTCAAACACTGAAAAACTACTGCGTGCGTGTTAGAGCGCTGATAAAGTTAGGGTTACCATTTGGTTCATTTTTTTGTTACGAATATCAAATTTCAGACACTGAAAACAAATAATCAAAAGCTTTAGTGAAGATCAATGTCGTTTGCATGAAAACCCGTGCTAAGCTTTGCCTTCAGCTTTCATTCTATTGACATCGGAAACTAGAGAAGAGGTGATTTTCAATATACTGTGCCAAATTTGATTATTTTAGCACGAAATTCCAAATTATACGAAATTTTGTACCAATGCAGTAAAAGATTTAACAAACCGTACAACTGCTGGCGATAAACTGAGTTTCGCTTATGACACTTAAAGGCTGAAAGTTAAACGAATGCACAGAAATCCATAGAGAAACAAACAGATATACAACGAGAAATGATGAGTGATTGAATTTCGAAGACTGTGAAATCCTTTCTTTTAGCGCCACTGCGATTCAAGCAAAAAAAGTTTACTGGCACGTTATTCGCGACAAAAGCCGCTCTTCTTATTTCAAAAATCGTGTTTTTTGAGAATGCCTTTGATCAAGTCAGTGATGATTAGGGCCCATTCATTTTTCATTTCGTGTAATCGAAACTGTTGAAAAAATCAAAAATGGTCGTTTACAGTAGAGAGAGCAGAGCATTTAATGAAAGATCACTACACTCTAAAATATTGCATTTACTGACAAATCTAGCCAATTAACTTTTAAATTTATGATGAAATCCGTATTTGTCACCCGAAACTTGTTATAAATATGAAAGCTGTGATAAGATCTTGAGAACTTTAATTTCTCATTCGAAAGCCAGCAGTTGCGTTGTATTCTTCTGATATTTTCGCAAAAAATTCTAGTGAGAAAAACATTTAACGAACTTTAGCTTGGGTTACGCAAAAGTAAGTAAACACCTTGAAGAGACGTGGCCCGAAAAAACTTGGCACCCATTATGTCTAAAACCGGCCCTGCATGAGACGAAACAAAGGAATGCACTTACGCTCCAGCGAGAGCTTAAGTTAACCCTTTGAACAGTCAAGAAAGGGAAAAGTCTATATCGAGATGTATAGGAAGTTTTTTCAAAAAGTTTGACGTCAGAGCCAAGGTTTTTGAACTGCAGCATCTTGCTGTTGAGATGCGAACGACGAACACCAATCGATTATAAACCAGCATGTGATCGATAATTCAGTAACTCCGTGAACTTGGCGCGACTTTGCAGAATGATGTTAAGCAGCTAACTCTGAAACTTAAGATGAACTATTCTACTTTATAAAGAAGAAGTACATCGAAACGGGATCATTGTTAGAAGAGTCCAGTTGATATTGCTATTAAAGTCATGATGCCAGATATCATGTAAAAATATTGGATGTGATGAATGTGGCTGTTGTCAATAACTCAATATTTCGTATATTATCACCAGAGTCAACACTTCACGTATTCAAAGTGATTTCAGGTATTTTTTTTAGTATTTTGCTTTGTTTGATCATTTTCATAAGACAACAACAAAACTATTTTGGATTTTCCAGATCCAAAATAGTTTCCGGATTCGAAATCAGCGACTCAAAATTGATCGGAAAAGGTATGTTTTAGACATAGGCCTTTGATTGAGGCCAAATTTGTTGCATAGTGTAATCAGCAAGCCGAATAATGAATAAGATGCTCAATTGAGCTGAGGGATACAAAACAATGAACAATGACTTTGCCTGGAATCTTTTTTAGTCGAAATTGAACCCAAAGCAATTCTTCGGGATGCCAAATATCTTTTTATACCGAATTTCAATCAAAAAGCAGTTCGCTAAAGTGCCAGAATATGCTATATTTGAGAGCGTGGGAAATCTATAAAGTAAGCATCTGATCGACGGCTTTTTAAAGAAAATTCATAGGCAAAACTATACCAAACAGCTCAAAAGAAACCATTTGGTCACGAGCACTCAAAATATGTGTTCGCCAAAGACCGAAAAGAACAAACGGGAAGGCGAAAAGTTACATTCTTAGTTGTTGTAGACTACATATAGTATACATACATATAGTATGTATGTATAGTCAAATATTCGTTTCATAAAGGTTTGTTGCAGACGCACCTTTTGCCAGACCTTTTGCCAGTGTTTTATCTTCAAAGTGGTCCTGGAAAAACATGAGCGCATAGAAGCCGTAAAAAAATGTTTTTGCATTGGTTTTTAGCTAGTTTTTTGCAGACACGCTGAAAATCATTGATCATTTTTGCCAACGATTTAAAGCGCCCTGTTTTTGAAAGTAGGGTGTTCCAAATGCGTTTCGTTTCAAATTCAACGTTTTGTTATTTCTCATTTTTGGCGTTTATTTGTTTTTGCTGTTGTTGTTGGTGCTGTTGGTTAAGCCAACTGTCTTGTACTTTTATGGTCGCTCGTCTTATCAATAATTTATGTCAGATTATACCGTTATGTCACAATAAATTAAAGTTGGCAACTTATTTTCCAAGCTGACGTCAATTTTCCCTCCTCGTTGTTTTTGCTGCTTTATTATTTTGTATTTGATTTTATTTTATTATTATGGCCAAATCTGTCAGTTTAGTGGCACATTTGGAAAATGGAAAAATTGCTGGACGCTGGCGTGCCGCGGCAAATTTCACTGTCACGCCTCGTTTTCAATTAACTTGTCCGCAACAAGGCGTCCAGGCGATAAATCAACTAAACCAAACGATCGACGCCGTTGACTGCCACTGGACGACGCCGCTGATCATGGTTTTTGATTTATGAAGATCGCTTCATAATGCCCACATCTTGCGCTGGACACAGCGAGTGACTCTCTCAAACGGGCATAAACTGCTTGGCCATGTCAAAGTTTATCTTCTGGCTGCTTGGAGGCAGGCAGTAGCCAACGTACTAGTCCAACTTGGTATTGGCTCTTGATTAATGTGGCCGTGTTGGAGCTACTAAACACGGCAGCTGTCCAGTTGGCTAGCCATAAATGTTCAACTGCCAGCTACTTTTTATGGTAGCGTTGTTGCATGTGGCTACCACCACCACCGGGCCACCAGTTGCAAGACGACTTCAAATGTCTGCAAGGGTCAAGCAGTTTGGCTGTCTTGGCCAGCACTGGTCGTGCCTGGTCTGGTCTGGCCTGGTCTGTCGCTTTTGCCAAAGAGCTGCAGTTGCAATTTGCAGAAAAAGCCAATTTTGAAACTCCGAACTGGACATTCTCTTGCAATTTTCATTAAATCAAGTTAGATTCTTCAAAATCTTCAAGCGTTGCTTATGCTGTGAAGACTCTTTCACGGAAAAACAAGGTTCAGGCTCCGGGGCATAGTTTCCGTGTGATGTACTATCTCGTGGTGGTTTGGCTTCTAAGCAGTTCTGTATAACGATTACTTGAAAGCTCTTAAACCTAAGACTTAACAGTGAGCATACGCCATCCACAAAGTTTCTTAGAAACAATGTTTCCAAAACAGAAATTAAATCTCTTATTCTCTGACCTTGAACTTAACTTTCATTAAGCCTAATCGGCTGTTCACAAAGAACGTTACCATTATCAACAAATTGTCACGATTTGTATGCGGCAAGGGCGGTGTTTCGAATAAATGATGTCAGAATTACGAAATTTTTTTCTTTCTTTCTATAGTGATTTTTGGCGGAAGAGTTGACTAAATGTCACTTTTTTGGTCACAAGGCGTCATTTATAAGCAGCTCCTAGGATAGACTTAAAGTTGATAGGATATTTGAAGTTGACCTATTTGCAGAAATTGCTATAACCGCTATCACTGGCATTTTTACTTGTAAAAAAATGTTGCAATTTTTTGCGATTAATCGTCTTGCATATAAGCGGTTTTTGCATACAAACAATATCTAATGAACACACAAAATCTTACGATCTTTATTTCTTCTTCTTCTTCTTAGCCCAATGTCGGGTTACAGCCCGATGTAAATACATTATTTAATTCCTACGCACAACTCTTTAAAGGCCTGGGTTGGCTCTACTGGTCTCGAAAGAACCCGGTGTCATTATTATTCGCCTCATCCGACAATCTTTGACCTGCTGAGGTGGTATTCTCTAATCCGCTCACCACACTATATTTACTTAAATAAGTAAAATGCTTTGGAAGTTGTATTTCAAAACTTAACATTCTTTTAAGCGATACACAATCAACTTGGTTTTGTCATCTTCAGTCGAAACCGAAGATATAGTCAAGTATAAAAGACTATCTTTCTAGAATTTTTCAAAGAAAAAGGTTGCTGTTTCTTTGATTTTCATCTATAACGTGTTGCTACAGCGATTTGCAACTTTGGAAGTGACTTTTTCTAGATTAGTCTTCGTCTTGTCGTCAAGATTCGACGACAGGCTCTCATAACAGCTGATTACAAAGAAGAGCAAAGAAAAAACGATATAACAATGTTTGTTGTTTCTTTAGAGGTTTCCTTAATGTGAAATTCGACCAAAAGAATTCACATTATTCTAACGCAATTTAATGAGCAATGAATTAAATAAAAAAGAAAGACGAAAATAACACTTGGCGAAATGTCAGCTTAAGTTAGACGAAACTCTACGAAGTTTAGAAAATTCAACCTAACTCTATGTATAGTTGGAAAGGGAACTTTGTGTATAATCGCTTTTTAAAGTCGTAAAGAAATCGAAAATCGACTGAAAATTTACGGAAATATTCGAGTGTGCTGAAGTTTAAAAAAACGATATTTTAAAGGTAATTTACGATTTTAAGATGTTAGAAAAAATGCATTAAAAAAAAGATGGTTACCATTTCTACTTTCTACCGAAACTTTGCGAAGCTGAATTTCGCCCGCCAGTTTCGATACTCATTTTCGACTAAATTTTTACGGTTTGAATTCATAGTTTACTATCTTTAAGAATTTACAGCTTATGATAAGAAAATGTTCAACATTAAATTTATGTCTTTGTTTGCTCTGTCAATAGTATTTTCTCTTTTAAAAGTTACGATCTGTATACACTTCAAAGAAATGAAATTTAACTTTTTTAATTTGTGTTGTTTGTGCAGTATATATCGCAGCTCTGTTATTTAAGCAATTATTTCATGTAAGCAATAATCGGATATATATTTCATATAAATGACAATCGATAGTGTTTATACGAAATAGCGAAAATGCAGCGCTTTTTTGTGCGTATGAGCGAACATTTAATACCAGCGATAATCGGATAAATGCAAAATATTGTAGTTGTTATTGGTTTATATGAGCAAAGCGAACAATTACAATCGATGAAATAAAAACCATTTTGGCAAATTTTCGATAATTAAAAGCTGCAAAGTTTGCATATAACCGTTCATTTTTTTAATAAAAATTCATCGATGAAACGATCGTTTCTATATATTCAATTGCTAATAAGTGATTAAACGACTATTTTTGTGTGAAAATGGCAAACAAAATGGTTAAAAACAAATTTTTTGTTGCATTTAAGCAATAATAAGTAACGATACGTCACATAAGCGATGTTTACTGCATGTTAACATTAAGAGAAAAAAAAGTCGCCTAGCATATGTCACGTCACGTACGGCTTGTATAGAACCAACAAATGCGAAATCTCAACAACAAAATTTTAAATCTAAAACAACGTTATGCGTTAGTAAATTAAGTTGCATTGACTTTTGCAAACGAAAACCATCATCATATACTGTCACGTCACGTATCAACTTTTGCTTGCTTTTATTTTAATATCATAATTTTGATGTCTCTATGCTACTATAGTTCTGTTTACAAAACCAAAATAGAATACTTCACATTGAAGACGTACGACTGTCACGTGCGTAGCCACTTATATGCCCATTTATCAATTGTTTGATTTCTAATAAATTAAGCTTCAATTCTTAAGTTAGTTCAATACTATATTTGCATAAAAATATGCTAGACATAATATAATACCGTTCAGCAACTCATTTTGTAGCATTTTTGCTTGAAAGTATCGAAAGATTTCAAGACTGAATCACACATACAAAAAAAAAAGAACAGATAAACATAACAAAATCAAATCGAGTTTGACTTTTGTTGACAGAACTTAGCAGCTAAGTAGCAACTGTACCACATATGCACTTTGGCAGTGTATACGCAGCGCTTGTGCTTTTGTGGGCGCCTTCTTTATAAGGGCATGAAAGTATATTATAGCTGCACACATATCGTATACGTAAAGAGTATATACCAGTAAAAAGTAACTATTTATCTATGAGTTGACAAGCCGCCCCCCAGCGCGCTGTCTATATAAAGCTGCCAAATCATCGTTTTGGCCGTCAAGAGTTCCACTTATTGCAATTGTTCCAATTTCTGGATTTCAAAGATACTCACTTGCTGCTTAGCTTCCCTGGAGCGTTATGATTGGCTGCTCTTGTTGGTGTTGTTGTTGTTGTTGTTGTTGTGGGCTTGCCAAAGCGCGAGAAAATTCACACAAAGCAATTATGTTTCAAGTGCCTGAACATGCACCGAAAACCACAAACAGCAACAAAAACCGCAGTAAGCAACCAACAACAACAACAAACAAAACAACAAAAAAACAACAAAAAAAACAAAATATTCAACGAAAATTGGAACGCATTTAGACGAGACGCAAAACGGCAACCACAACCACAACCACAACGATAATCGACAATCGGCCGCTTGTTGACTTTGGAACGGCACACAAGCAACTGAATGGTTTGCGGTGGCCACAGTTACAAGCAAACCTCGGGTCGCAGCGGTCTTAGCCGAGCGCTGTGCCGAAGTGTGGCGAGTGCCGATCGGCAGCCTTCGTTAGTATCTGCAAGCTGCAGTTGGTCAGCGAACAGTAGCGGATTCATTGGGCGGCTATAGGGATATTGTCAACTGGGGCGGCAGCAAGCTCTTGAGCACTTGATCTTGGATAATGCTTGCCTGGGCGCGAAACGTTGATAAACTTTCTACAAATCACGAGTATAGCCAACTTAAGCTGTTAGAAGTTTAAATGGTTGGTAGCTTGGGTTATAAAAGTTTACCAGGTGTCGAACTGATACGGATACCACTTCACTTCTCCTTTTTAGGTTAGTGGTTGCGACCCCTTGGAAGTTTCGTAGTGCCTACTCAAAAGCGTTACTCCAAAACAACCGAGTGCTGTTACCCAAAGAACATCAGATGGATGGGAGAGAAGCATGTAATAATTTGGCGTCAAATAGAGATTATGTTTTCGTCGCAATTTGCTACTTGATTAACGAGTGAAGGATGCTCTATGTGCTTGGCAGCGTGATATTAGGCCTAATGCCCCCCTACACACGTTATAACACTTGATTAACCTTACAATAGGCGTATATAAGCACAATATACAAAGGAACAAAAGAAATTTAAAGAATTTTGATATACAAATGACCACCTTGAACTATAATGACGAAATAAATATAGAAGAGTTCCGTTTCAGTAAGTTTAACTTAAATTATAGGGAACTATTGATAGATGAACATTAAACGCTATGTGGGTGCAGCTTCAGATAATAAAATGGTAAAAGTGTAAGTCCCTTACTCTCTGTCTATAGGGACAGAGAAGCATGATTACACTTCTTTTGACCTGCCGTGCTGCCAAAGAATCTACGGTAGTTGTCACCTGTGTCCTCGTCTGATATGAAACTTAGACATAAGCTTAAACCAGCTGATATTTGCAGCAATGAATATGCGTTTGATAAAAGAAGATCAACACATACAAAACACTTTTGTTTTTAAACATCTGATGGCTCGCATTGTGGCTAAAACTGACTCGTAAGCCAAGTACTTGACGTGACAACAGCACACAAATTACGCAAGACAGTTCGCACTACAATACGCGCACGCTAGAGTCATGATGCAACTAAAAAAGATCACGCAAAGCGCAAGTCGTACGTATTCAAAACTAAGAGAGCGTGACAACACTGATTCATATTTTATACAGGCAGGGTTCATATTTATAGACAGATATCGTAGACCGATTTTGATTGGATTTTGAAAAAAACAAAAAAAAAGAACTAACATAAATTTGGGTTGCGTTTTGGAACTATTCATTTTTTCAATCGCCATCAAATTCGATGTATTAGATCTGCCAGATGTACCGTGACGGCAAAACTTTTGTACAGAAATATGTTAGCGAAGAAAAAAATAAAAACGGACAAAACAACAACGGCAATCTAAACAGTCGCTTAAGACGAAGTAGTGTAAAAATCCGCCAGGATCAGGACAGATGGCAAGGATCCAACTAAGAGCCTATTCTTCGTATTCCTCCTACTCCTTAAGCTTGTAATAAATAGTAAATATTGACTTGGATTTCGCCTTTTCGTTGAAATTCGATGACACGCTCTCATAAGAACTGATTAAGAAGAGAAAAGAAAACACAAAAGAACAACGTTTGCGTGTACAACACATTTTGCTATTGTTTTTTATTTCAAATCGAGTTTTAACTGACTAAAACGCAACGTATCCAGTTGAAACTTATATTCTGCCAACCGCAAGCAAATTATCTTTCGAATGGTATAGGTTTTACCTGAAAACGTTGCGTTATTGCGGAGTAATCGGTACCGCACTGAATTTTCGCTTAGCGTTTTTATATATAGTAGATTGGGGATAGTTGTAACGAATCGTGATACGAATGAAGATAAGAAAGAACGCAATTCTGAGTATAAGTTTTTGCTAGTAAAATATAAACCCGGCGCTAAATAACATGCAATGTCGCTTTTCCACCGGAGTCTCTAAAGAGCCGCAAGCTAAATAGCATCATACAATTAAGCCACATAAATACAGCGACCGCGTTTGCTTAAAACATATGTCTGTTTTTGTTGATGTGGCAATATGGTTTTCACGCTAAGGAAACGAACACTTCACTGCTCGCTGCATACATTTTAGTTGTTCAAAAGGAAACAGCTGTTTCGGGCAATGAAAACGACCTGAAAACTCGTACAACAAGTACAAATGAAGTGATGTATAGAATTAAATTCGGCGGAATTTAAGGTGGACCAAAGAAATAGTTGTTGTTTGTTTTGATATACTCCATAGCTAGAGTACAAATAATGCCTAATTTATGCAAACATATTTGTTTGTATGAGCACCGATGATAAAAAAAGAAAAACTGCATAGGTCCTTGGAGCTTGAGTCTAACAGCTACATATGTCAGAAGAGCCGGTCGCTAAGACCATACATATGATAAAGTTAGCGAAAGTCGTGTTTTTTCTAATAAATATTCATGTCTTTTTGCCAACTTGCTTACGATTCCTTTTTGTCAAGGTAAAACTGCAGCAAAAGTGACTCTTAGGCATTTTTTTTGCCGAACTTTTTAATTTCGACTAAACGAATTCGAAATCGAAGTTGCTAAAGATCTTCAATGGTTTGGCGAACGAAGCATACAGGTAGCGGAGCCCTGGCATTCACATAGCTCATATGCGCCCTGAGCCTTTTATTCCAAAGTCCGCCACTGTTGATTGCCCTATACTCCTGCCATACGCTTAATGCCAAACAGAGCGAGAGTGTCATTGGTAATCCTAGAGACTGCATCACTGCATAAATCAAAGTCGACCATGACGACGACGACGCCGACGCCGACGACGACAAACGTGATGGAATAATGGTGCTGATTGAAACATGTAAACTGCTAAGAGAGACAAATGTCATGGAAATGCCAGGGAATTGTACATTTCTGATCCTCAACAAGGCTGCTAATTGCGACGGCAAATTGCCGCATGCATTTGATTTGCATAATGGAAGTTGGGGCCAACAACAACAACGACAACATAGCACACGATCGTCATATGCAAATTGGGCCTAATCTCTTGGCCAATCGTCCAGCAATTTTATGACAGCCCATGGCGGTTGTCACAATATTTGTATGGTATTAATTGCCCACTTGACGCCTGGCCTGGCCTAGCCTGGCGTGGCACCGTGTACCGACCGATTCCCGGCATGGGTTCGACTTCGTTTAAGTGTTTTATGAAGTCGAGCAGATGGGCTGCTCTGATAAGCAGTTCCAAGCAAGACGGCATAGCTCATAGCTGTCATAGATACGCATAGTCACATGCAAGAGATGCAAAGATACATATTGCCAGAGTAAAGACCAAGTAAATTACATGTATAGTTTATATAGTACCCAATACTATGGTATATATACGTATGTATGCAGCGGTGAGTTCACGAGATTCAGCGGAAAGGCGGTAGTAACTATGAAAACTTTGTAACTGTTTTGCTTTCCAGCCAAGAAAAAGTTAACTAGATCGAAAAGCAATCCATAGAGTTGCAAAGCCAGCATTTCACTGATAACACGAGTTAGCATCTATTAGCTTAATGAAAAGAGCTAGCATTATATTATGGAAAGGTTTTATCTGCTCTGCTTAAGCAAACAAGAGATCTATAAAGATTGCATTCCAAAAACAAAGTGCTTACTAGTAAAGAACCTGACTAGCTGTATGCCGTGATAAGCTTACAATAAATACAACCAAACAATATCGCTTATACGATAACGAAACTTTACTGCTATTATCGATAGGCTGATTCTGAAACTTGGCTTTGTGGCGCTGAGGCATAGGTTATGAACGTCGGGTCATGTTTTGCATACAATAGCGAAAAAGCTTTAGGGAAAAAGGTGCTTCAAAAAGTAGACCATACCTTGGTTGAAAGTATCATTTAGAGTCAGGTAACGGATTGTTATGATTAGTCAAAAAGTAAAGAATTAAAGTGCCCGACTATTCTGAGAACCAACCATACCTACTATAAAAACGCGTGATCTTGAATACAAGCAGCTCTGTTTTAGTATGGGTCATCGTATGCATGGCTCTTTTGGGGTAGCTTGCTTTATAGTTTGAAACTTCAAAAAACCACTTATTTGGGAATGTCCAAGTTGACGTTAATATGCTCTGGTTAACTGCTCTAATATACGTACGATGTTTGGTTGCAGTGCTCATCTGCGCAGGAGAGGTTTCACATACACTTTGAACAGCGTAATGCCTAGGGCTTGGGACTCTCTACGGCAAACTTCTTCCTCAGACTCACGGGTAAGCCACGGGGAGAAGGCGTGCAAGGCCGAAACATACGAACATGTCTCATTATACTGAAATTCAAATGAAAGCTTTCCAAGATCGCTTTCCAAGCGATGAATAAACCAATTCGATTTAAAATTATACCACTTTACCAGGTATTCAGAACTGTAGCATCATGTGAAGATAACATAAATACGAATGAGCACTGCGCGTCTTATTGGCTACAGTTTTCGACATTAAGGCGATTGCGGGTAACTTGAGCACCTGCCGTATAGGCTTTATCTCGCAATGCCAAGTACAGGATTGATCTCCTCAGTTATTTCCACTAGTGCCATATTAAAGACATTTCTGTTTGGTCATGACTTCTTCCAAGGTATGAATCGAAGCCTAACTAAAATTTTGGTAGTCTTTGGGTCGCAGAAGCCGGTTGTAAAACACAGCTTCAGCCGTATAGGGTCATCCGCAAGGTCGCGACAGAATAAGTTTCGACAGTATGAGCAGTGTATATGGTCTGTGATGTAAAATGTACCTATGCGAAAAGTAATTTTATTCCTGGTCAAAGCCACATACTCCTACGAAACACCCAAGTGTCTTATCTATATACTTGTTTCTATGTACGTGTTTCTAAAACTCGAGAACCACTGAACCAAATGACTGCATATTTGGACCATATAATCGTTTGAGACGGCTGAGAAGAGGAAACATTGACAAAAGTACTCGACCTCTCGACGAGATAGTGGACCAATGTAACACCCTAACAAAGTTTTCAAAGTTGCTATTGGTGACATGGACAGAGAATGCCATGCTCTAAAATTCAAGACTAAAACGGTAGGAATCTATTGTGCTGCAGGAAATGCTATATTGCTTGCTTTGAACTCACCACTAAAAACACTAAATTGATTTTGAACAAAATAAGAAGATTTAATAGTTGATTTCGACTACCCACAAACACTTTTCGTGATTCCGAAAGCAGCAGCGTCGAATGAATTCAACGCATGTCTCAAGAAAAGAAGGGGAACGTGAAGAAGATTATGCTCTACTTTGAGATGGGCACGGGGTTTGACGACCAGAGCTGGCAGTGGGATGTGCTGGGAGGATTCCTCCTCAACTTCCCAGAACCTGCCAGTGCTGGAGTTGGTAATGCCCAGCTTGATCTGGTGTCCTTTTAGTGTACAGTGTCCCTTAAGCAGACCTGTCAGAATTCTAATAGCTTTTTTGTAACTGCAATAGTTTCTTGAACCTTCTTGGGTCGTAAGAGCCGAAGAACTGTTTGGCCTGTCTATGACCTGGGGTATTTGCCCAGTTCGCAGTTCGTCTCTCGTCCTCTCCTCTTAGAAGTTGCTTGACGGTGTGACTTCTAATGTCACAGAAGGGCTCTGGTCCTATTAATGGGATCGCAGCACCGTCTCTTGCCAGCTTATCTGTAAGTTCTTTCCCGGCGATGTTGGTGTGACCAGCGACCCAACTTAGTGTCATGTTATTCCAGAAGGTCCAGCTTCAGTCGGGTTTCCCGAACCAGCTTGGAGTTCATTCTGGTTCCTGCAACCGCCTGAATGTCTGATAGTATCGCTTAAATCAATGCATGCTCCTCGGTAAAAGTTTACCTTTGAATTAAACAAAAAACCTACAGAACTTAAACCCAGTTGGATAGCAGTTGAGGACGCCAAATGTGGATTGGATACAGGGGCAGACCTGCAAGTTGGCTCAAATGACTAATATAATGAGCCCTCAACCAAAGCAGCTCATAGGTTTGAGCCAGCGAATCGAAACTCCCAAGAAACTTGTGGGGTTTGCAACCCTGTCTTAAGGCCCAAACTAAGCAGAACTGCTTGATCATTTGATTGCTAATTGAAATTGACTGCGTTGAGTTGGACCTGGGCAAGCTTTACTGTATGCAACGCCCCAACTAGCAGGCACATTGCAACATATGCCGCATGTTGTGTGTTTTATGTGTGCTGTGCGTTGTGCATTTCCTGTGCCACTCTCTCGTTTGCATCTATTTGTCCGTATGTGGCATGCCACAAAAAGTTTGTTGTCATTTGCACTGATCGAATTGCACTTGCAGTTAGATAACTGCTATAATTTACTGCTGCCCAAAGAGATCCAGCAGCAGATATGGCCAGAGAATATGGCGCCAGGCAACAGAAGTTCTCATACCTGCAACAGCAACACCAAATGCAATATATGGCAACTTAACAATCAACCATAATGATGGTGATAATGATGGAGCAGTGCAATCCAGTTGCAAGTAACATTCCCAGCTGCAACTGCACCACAAGTAAGTAACACAACAACAAGCAGATCCAGTGTCCAGTGTGCAACTATGATGGCTTGAGTATAGCATGTGCCGTGTGCCATGTGCCATGTACATATTGAGTCCCTGACTCGACATCGTCGTAGTCGTCGTCGTCGTCGTTGTCGTCTTGGTCTTGTACAATGTTTGGGTGTCGCACGACAGGCGACATAACCTTTAAGGCAATTGGAGAACTTGCAACATGTTGTCCAAGCTAGTTGACCAACTAGTCAGCCATTCAATAGCCAATAACAAGCAGTTGCTGCAATCATTGCAGTTGCAACAGGAATGACAAATATTCTGCTTGCCGATGCATTCTGCATGCCACAAGCACTGGCACGCAATTCCCAGTGCTACGCGACGCACTGCGTTGCTAGTTCCAGGAATATGAACAAAAAAAATATGTACACACACTCAAAAAAAAAATCAACAAAAAACGCAAACAAAAATAAGAGAAAATATACAACAAAATTCAAACTGAAACTAAAACAACTACAACAAAAACGACAACGACAAGAGTAAATGACGCAAATTGCGCAGAGTGAAGTACCCCAACACATTGTGGTTGTTGTAGGCCGCTCAAGTTGTTTGTTTTATGCTTCTTGACTTGCGGTTTTCTTATTATTTTTTATTTATACCCTATTTCTTTGTAGCGAAAGGGTATATTAAGCCCGCGCCAAAGATACATCCAGATGTCCTGAGATGATCAAAAACAAAGGAGATGATCAAAGGCAAGGAAGATGATCGAAAACAAAGAAGATGATCGAAAACAAAGATAATGATCAAAGATAAGGAAGATGATCAAATACAAAGGAGATGATCGAAAACAAAGGAGATGATCAAAGACAAGGAAGATATTCGAGAACAAAGAAGATGATCGAAAACAAAGGAGATGATCAAAGATAAGAAAGATGATCAAATACAAAGGAGATGATCGAAAACAAAGAAGATGAACCAATACAAAGAAGATGATCAAATCCAAAAAAGGTGATCAATTACAAAAAAAATTAACAAAACCAAAGAAGATGATCAAATACAAAAAAGATGATCTATTATAAAGAAGATGAACCAATAAAAAAGAAGATGATCAAAATCAAAGGAGAGGATCGAAAACAAAAGAGATTATCAAACGCAAAGAAGATGAACCAATACAAAGATGATCAAATATAAAGAAGATGATCAAACACAATAAAGATAATCAATTACAGAGGAGTTGATATGTTTATTCAGCTAACTCATATCAAAAAAGATGATCAATTACAGAGGAGATGATATGTTTAATCAGCTTACTTATATCAAAAAGAGAAAACTCTTTCCTCAAATGTATGGAAAATTAGGGAAAAAGACAGATATTAAGACAGCAACACAAGCATATCGAGTACACAAATACCGTCCTGATAGCCGACAATTAAACTAATCTTTAGCGACTACTGTGCAATATGAAGATTTCTTTTGAAAATAACTAAATTCCTGATGATATTAAAAGTAAACTGTAATTCATCCACATTTTTTCTATAGATTATTACTATGAACAAGTATAAAGCAAGTGTCTCTTCATCCTAAAGTGGGCGGTCATCCTAACAGTATTCTTCCCTAGCTGTAATATTTTCTTGAACCTACATATGTAATAGGAGCCGAGAAGTTATTTGACCTGTCTGAGGCTCGGAGTGTCCGGTCAATACGTGGTCCGTCTAGCTCTTTCCTCTTCTCTTAGTAGTTGCTTAATGTTATGCTTTTCAATGCCACTAAAGGGCTCTGGCCCTATCATCGCACTTGCAGCCTGCTATTTCGGGAATGCCAGTGTAACCCGGGAGCCATCTAAGGGAAAGCTTGTTACGTCTTCCTAGAAGTTCCAATTTGACTCGGGTTTCCCTAACCAGTTTGAAGTTTATTCTAGTTCCAGCTATTTCCTTATTCTGGTTCCTGCCTATATTTATATCTTAACATCGCCCTATGACGCAAACTTCAGCCTGGAACGCTAAGAGATTCTGACGGGCGAGTCTGCGGTCCCGTGACTCCCAGTCCTGTGCCTCCATACGTCAATGACCCACATAAAGATATAAACAACAAGTGAAATCAAAACCGAAACCAGGGTTTCGCGTCATACTCAAGCAAGTATGAAAATCGCAATCGAACCGATTTCTATACACTAAGAACCCGCAGATCTAGCTGCATTCCCTACCACAATAAGAATTAAAGAAATTAAAGCCGGATGAATACATTTTCATGATAACTAACTATACCTTAAGAGGCAACCAAATCGCACGAAACCTCAATCCAAGCAATAGTACCGCTCACAGTGTATCTCAAAGTCTAATTACCCGATTGGCATTCATTTTATTTCTGTTTTTTTTTCCCCTCGCCCCGGTTGTGGCTTACAGCCATGTAATTTACTTTGACTGTGGCCGTATCTGATGGGCCACTTTGCTGACGTCAACGGAAGTTGTCAGCGTGGGCCGTTTGGACTCTCCCTAAAAGGGGATCTTGAAACTGCGATCTACTCTAAGACGGCGACGGTGACGGCGACAAAGACAAGAAGTGTGAGCCAAGTGCCTGGCAAGTTAAACGTTTGTTCGCACACCATTAGCGGTCGTTTTTACAATTTATGGGAACACATTCACCGGCTATAACTCTATAATTACCGTTACAGTTACATACACTCAAGTCAAAAGCATTGCTAGCCATTATCCATGACGGCGTCGCGGATGTGTTGATTAGATGACGACTTTGACAATCAACGTACAATTGACGGATAAGCACGAAAAACCCATTAAACGCGTACGGGAAAAGTGCAAAATTTTAGTAAAATTTTACCATATTTACTACCGAAATACAGTGGCCGCTCAGGAATCAGAACTGTCTCAAATTGAAAGCTTTCTGAGAGTACAAACAGCGTTTTCTATACATTTGATGCTCTGAGTTTAGAACAGAAACTTCTAGTTTGCGAATTTTTAAATGATTTTTAGAAACGTTTTTTGCTTTTAAACGAAAATTGAAATGAAAATGTGTAGGTACAATAGAATTGATGCTGGAAGTTCCAGAAAAAAAAATATTTTTCGGCAGTTGCAGGCTTCAACTTTTCAGGAGTAAACAGCTATTCTTTTAGGTTACATAATGGAATGGACAGATTAGGAAAATGCGCAAATAACACTAGGCAACAAATTTGATCTCAATATTTTTCGATAAATTGGGGGCCGCTGATTTCGAATTCGGCAACCAATTAGGATTTCACGTTGAAAGTTCCAGAAAAAGATATGCGCGTTTCTCAAAAAGGGTGAACCTGTGTTATGTGAGAGACTGAAGCCTCGAAAGAACTCATTGAACTATATTAGTGTGGCTTTACCCACAGTAAGTCCAACATTGATCAAATATTCACGCTACTCCAAATTCTGAAAAAGACCCACGAATACTAAATCGACAACAACCTCATCATTGTCGATTATGAAACAATTGTCTGAGATTGGTTTACCTGCAAAGTCCTGCACACTTTGCAGAATGACGGGTTGGTCGTGTCCTCCTTTTCAAAGGCCTGGTAGAGAGCGCCCCAACTAGCTTTTGTATCACAGACTGGAGATGACAGGCGCGAAGCAAAGGCGCCTAGAGGAGTACCCTACATCAAGCCGTAACTTGTCAACGTGTTGTTAGTCAAGAAGAAGACATGCCGTTGGGTTGCAGCAGTATGTGGAATCGAAAAATCACTGCTTCCAAGTTGAGCAGTACGTGCTTTACCTTGAAAAGAGGTGTTACTTGTAAGCAGAATATCTGTGCAAAATACGTGGAACCGATGCCCGATGCTCCCTTATCTCTGCCTCTACCTTAACCAAGTTGACGCATAGCCTGCACTTGCTGCCGCCTGCTCTAGCTGCTCTAGACACCACCACTTGTTAGGACAGTGAGTTAATGTGCGCAGCGAAATGTCCCCAGTACTTAAAGATGGTTGTGCGTAGGGCTTGAGATCCCACCGCGCAAAACTGCGCTCTCAAGATGTTTTGAGGCGCCTGGAGGAGTGTCCTACATCAGAAAAGTGTGCGCCTTGTTTCTCAGATCCGCCACGGTATAGATCTCATATAAAGCATACATGATGGGCAAACTTCAGATTGATGTTTCTACTGCCGTCAAATGAACAATAACAAAAAACAGTTAGCGTGGCATGTAATGTAGTTAAGATCTGTGTTTTTTCACACATAACAAAAAACCAATTTTAAGCGGTTTATCACTAATAACCTCGACGTATACGACGTCAGCAAAATTTTCATTTTTTTTTTTTTTTTTTTTTTGAGTTTTATTTATGTTCATTTGTTGCTGTTGCTTTGTTTTGATTTAAAGTTTTATGGACGCAACAAGTCAGTCACAGTTATAATTAAATGAATGCTATAAACAAAGCTGGCTGTGTTGTGACGTCACAGCGACAATGCCGCCTGACACCCACGCGCTCTATCTAAAGTACATAATCAACGAATTTCCACGGACAACCCGGACAAAAAGCACAACAATCTGACACAAAAAACATCTCATAAATAAATGTTAAGTAGACACTGAATAGTTTACAAGACGTCATCGAGACGCAACTGAAACAAGATACAAACTGTGACGCGTTCGCCCATTCAACTGGAACTCATCTTGTTTATAGTAAGAGAAGGAGAAGAAGCCGTCTGGGTTTAATTTGGAAAACGAATAATGGGTTTCAGTGAAAACACTAAATAATAACTTTATGGCACATACAAATGATAGATACTCCAGCGTAGAAGCATGAATGGTGTGAATAGAGCTGTTAACCCGAAGCCTGCTACGTGGGGGCCTCTGAGAAGTACCAAAATCAATTAAAATCGCTTTTATTCCATACTGACTGACGTATTTGCCAGCCAACTGAGAATCAATTTATAGCTAGTTAAGAGGAAATAACTGGAATTAGCCAGGCATATAAATAATGATGTAGTATCTATAGACATATTTACATATATGTATATATAGTTAGATTCAATAGTACATAAATAACTTTTGAAATTAATAAATCTCAGAATCTTTATGATAAATTGTGTATTTGCGCTACAATGGCAAGATCTTAAAAGTTTATGAAAATTGAGGCAGTCCGAAAAAATGCAAGTCATGCTCTGTTTACGGCCAGTTAAGACTGCCGTCTTCCGAGGAATCAATGGTACGTTCAGGAGTGTCGCGTAGCATATAGAAGTACCCTGCAGTCGGCAGCTACGCGATCTGTGCGAGATCACTATCGGGAAATGAGCAAGATGGAGAGGCAAAAACGTGATCGGGAAAAGCACGATCGAGAAGAGGTTGAGATGTGCAGAAGCAGGAAAGATGTTGGGAAATGCTTCCAAAAAGTCAAGCGTCTGGCTGAAGGGTTTAGTACAGGAGCGTCTTCCTGTAGCGATGCAGAGGGAATACACAGGAAGCACTGAGGCTGTGGAGGGAACACTTCTCTCTCTTAACTTCCCGACGTCCCCATTTATAGGCAATAGCTTGGATATACGCCTAGCTATGACGAAGTCAGGGTTGCAATCAAGCGCCTCAAGAACAAAAATACTGCTGGCGCAGATGAGATGCCTACAGAGTTTGTCAAGACTGGTGGCAATGAGTTGGTAAGAATATGGCTAGATGAGAGCATGTCCGATGATTGGAACCTTGGTTTCCGCTGCCCTGTTCTCAAGAGGGGTGACCCTACGTTGTGCGCCAACTACCACTATCAGTCTTCTTTCTATTGCATATAAAGTCCATTTGCGAAAGAACTGATCGGACCTTATTAGTCTGGTTTTAGGCCTGATAAGTCCACAATAGACCAGATATTCACATTACGCCGCATTCTGGAAAATATAGCCCCTTGAGGGATCGCGTATATGCCGCTCTGCCTAGGTTTGGAATCCCTGCAAAGTTGGTGCGATTGTGCAGAATGACGTTAAGCAACACACGCAGCTCCATCAAGGTAGGAAAGAGCTTCGCCGAGCCTTTTAATACCAAGCGAGGCTTCGGCCAAGACGACCTCTCCTACAACCTCTTCAACTTTGTGATGGAGAGTGTGTTGCGAAAGGCCGAAGTAGATAGAGGACTATAATCTATAAAAGTGACCAGTTACAAATGAGTAGTAAGTAGGCGCAGACAATGTCTCCGTTGGAAGGACCAGGTAGAAAGTACACTAGCTACCTTTGGTATCACCAATTGGAGAAGGAGCGCACAAAGTAGAGACGCCTGGAGGAGAGCTTTACATCAGGCCGTAACCCGGTAACGGTTTGTCATGGCCAGTTAAGCAAGTAAGTAAGTATTTGCGGTATTTGACGCGGAACGTGTACAGGGAGTGCCGCTGTCGGCATCAATTTTTTCGCAGAAATGTTTATTCATGCTCTTGTCTTTACAAGTTGTAGTAGTCCTCAAGAATGTATTCATGAATGGCGTTTCACACATTGACACTCAAAATGAATCAACGAAATCGATGCACACATTGTTTTGAATTGAAGTGAAGAGTGTGTAAGTGGCATCGAATTACGCTTATTAAGAAACCAGATGTTCTTTGTATAGACGAGTAATAAACAGAACAACTGTTTTGACGGCAAAACATGTCACTACTGCATACAATTCACGTCCCTTTTTTTCGAGTTTTTGCCTGAAGCAAAGTACACACTGAGTACACTGAATGTGCTATTTATCGACCTCTCAATAGTACTTCGTGTGCTTTATACCAGAAGATGCGTTTGAAATTCGTGGCTATTCTCAAATTTTGGTGGAGAGGAAAATGTCTCACGGTATCGCTAGGCGGTTTGAACATAACAGAAAGCGATACTTTTAAGTACCTTAGCATCTACGTGGAGCGAAGTCTCAGATGGAAAGCTCATATGCATCTATAGCTCAACGCAAAAAACAGAAAAATGTGCTGGCTTCAGGGCCCAAGGCCCCAACCCCTAAGACGTATGCCACGCAACTTTGGGGAACGACGAGTTCATTGAATATTGGGGTATTGCAAAGATGTCATTCCCTGGTTCTCAAAACTTCTTTAACAGATGTTTTTTGGTATATAAAAACTTTGAATTGCATAAAGATCTTAATGTTCCCTTTGTTAAGGATAATATATAAAGGATGTTCAACAAAGTATTCTAGCATTAAGCCTTTTGGACAAGAGTAGGGATACTAGAGTGATTCCATGTATTAGATCCGTAGATATTATTAATTAGAAAAAAATCGTTTGATCTGGTAAAGCTGGAATCTATCTGTTAGTAGCAAGGGGATTGGCGAGCGCAACAAGCAGGTGGCGGAGCCCCCTATACCAACTTATAAAAGAACAAACTTAAATGTGGATGTTGTTCCCGTCTGACTTTTTGGAAGCTCGAAAAACATCTTTCATACTTATTTCAGCAGGATAAAAAGCAGTATCTTACATTTGTATTATGTTACAATGAGAAAAACCATTATACAAAAGCATATATTTCTTATTTTCTTATTTACAGCTTATGAGGCTTACATGCCACAGTCCCTTCTATAACACTATGCAGCAAATTTTCATCTACGTCGCCATCTGGCTTCTTAATCGACGAGCTAGCAAGAAACGGTGCTGATGAAATCCCCTGAAAGGACCAGAGCCACACTATGGCATTGGAAGACAGAGGAGAACCGCAGAATGGATAAGCACGCAGACAGGCGAAACAGCTCCTTATCTCCTACAACTCTAATAGGTTGAAGAAAACTTTGCAACTAAGCAAAAACAAGCTTAGAATGCTGACTTAGTGGACACTGCAGACTGAAGGGACACTTAAGCAAGCTCCGACACCTGTAAGTACTGTGATCAAGGGGAGGAGTGCTTGCGGCATACTGGGGAAAAGAAGTATGAACCTGCTAGGCGGGCATGGAATCTCGATGCCTGACGTAGCCCAATAAGAACCGTCCCAAATAGTGAGTTACTTATCAGAGATAGGAATATTGGTAGAGCTTTAAGCTAGATAGGAGGCAAAATAGATCCTAATTTTTATTATTATGGGCTGCACAATCGCGACCATTCCCAAGACAGTGCATACATGTGCCTATATTTGCTCTTTATCTTTCCAAATTTTGGCTACGAGCGAGTCGGTCTAACAGAGACAGCAACACAAGCAGCATCACACGCACACTGTCATGGAAATGGTCGCTTTTCATCAAAAAATTTTCAAATTTTGTACGCTCCGGGATTCTAGTCTATTTGTATAGGTAAACCGGTAAACCGCAACAAATATCGTTATTATTGAAAAAAGAAAACAAAAATAAAACCGTTTACCGGAACAGTAGTGCCGGTGCTACCGAAATAAGTTGCGGTTTCAATACCTGGTTCCAAATAAACTGTAAGCAATCTGTGAATTTGCACGAAATAGTACCCTGTAGTGTTGTTTTTAAAGATTTCATCTGAAACCTAAGACAAAAGCGTCTAGAGATTTCTGGCAAAGTTCTTCATTAAGCTATTATGCAATGTTATCTATGATATGATATGGCATAATTTGTGAAATTGCTTAATGAAATTTCGCTGCACTTGTTAATTTGTGGCTTTCATTGTGAAATTGTAAATTTGTGCTGTTTTTAACCCAGTTTTTGCTTTCGCTGCGTATTTTAAGCCAACTTAACAGCCAGAGATTATAGTTTATCGTCATATGCAAATGGACAGTAAAAAAAAAACGAGCTACAAAGTGTCAGAAATTAACTGTTGATAAGCGTAACAACACACACGCATCCCTCCCCCCCACACACACACACACAAACACACACACAGACACACACACACTCGCAGGCACGCAAATATATACTACTTTTTTTTATTTCGAAATTATTTATTTACATACTTTACATACTAAAAGCTTTGTTGTTGTTGTTGTTGTAGTTGTGAGCTGGCTAATACAATGGTCTTTCGACATATATAAATTATATGCATATCTAGTTTTGTCGTATTTTACATATATATATATATGTATATATAAAGGATAGCTATAATACTATACATAATAATAATAGATAAGCTAAGCGATATTATAGCCTATATGTTATATAGCTTAGCTAAGTTGGTTAGCATATATAGAGCTGGCTCTATTGTTGTGGCTGCGTCTATATATATATATATGTATATGTGCATGATAACAGAACCGCAATGCTTAGATAAAAAACGCTTTTGCGAAAGAGTTTTTATCAGCGCAGCCAATTTCGAGCGTTGTCATTTGAAGTCATAAGATATCGTTATACCAACGACAACGACAACGACTGTGCACCTGCCGAGCGTGCCATAGTATACAGTTACACGGACTGGCCGACCGACCGACCGACCGATTGTCGGACGCAGCGACATCGCGTCACTTTAGTGATAAGATAAGCGTGAAATTAATTACTCGCATGCTACGCAAACACACAAATGAACACTACAAAGCGTACATACATATGTACATACATATACACTAAAAAAAAAAATGTCTGTTAAAAGCAAACACACACACACAGACATACACACTCACACACACACACACGAGCCATTGATGAACTTTAAAGAAAGATATATATATATATACTACAATATAATACTTTTAGACTGTCAAAACTACAAAAAAAAAAAAAAAAAATGGAACAGTTTACTTCCCCTGGCTCAAGTGGCTTGAGCTTTAATCTTAATTGAGATTTCCTATAATTGTGTGACCGCCGTCGTCGGCGCGCTGCCTGCTGCCTACCTTCTTAGTAACGCTGTCGCCGCCTTCAGCATGTAATTTGGTTGCCGCTAGCAGCTGGCTAAGCTGCTCCTGCTCCTGTTGCTGCCGCTGCCGCTGCGCCTCGTCAACATCATCATCATCTTCCATATCGTTGTCGACATCGTCTATATCATCGCCGCTGAGATCAATGGAGCTGCTGTTGCTGACTTTGCGCGTCAAAATGGCACGCACGCCATTGATTATGCATTCACCGCCATCCAGCGCAGATATTGTGGAGCCGCAATAGTATAGATTGCTGCAAGAGCTGGCCGCGCTCACATCCGACTGTGCATCATCCTTGTTTTGTGGCATGCCCGACTTATGGGCCAGCGGCGCACCGCCTGCATCCAGCGAACAACGTCTGTAGGAGCGTGCACGCTGCAGTCTAAAATATTCCATCTCCTCCATGCTTATGCCGCAGGCTGTTATATCATCGGAATAGTCCGAGACCACCACTGAGGGCGTGCGCACATAACGCACGCCGCTCAGCTCGCTTATGGAGCTTTGTGTGGACTCGCGTCGTGAGCCATCGCCTAAAATAATACTGGCTGCGGGCAGGCTAATTGAGCCACGCGTTTCCTGCGCTATGCCCACGAGACGCTCCTCCAGCAGCACCTTGCTGGGCACCGTTGCCACCGCGCTTGTGGGTGAGTGCAGCGGCGAGTCTGGCAATGCCGTTGGCTCGGCCAATGGCAGCAGCGCTGGACGCAATGGCAGATCCGTTACTGTTAGCGTCATGCGTCGCTTAATGGGCGTCTCCAACAGCGCCGCATCGTCTACGTCCAAGCCTAAAGCTGAATCACTGCTGGCACAGCGTGCCACCTTAACTTTGCGCAGCTGCTGGGCTGCATCCTCGTTATCTGAACTGCATGGACTTAGACCCACCGTACAGCCCTCATCGGAGTTGGTGGCGCTGCTTGCCGGCGCCGGTTTCTGCAAGCTTTGTGCTGCCTGCTGCGTTTCTAGTTGTGGCTGCTTCGGTACTATCATATCGTTAAATTTGGAAACTAAAGCTTTGACGTTGGGAAAATGGATGTACTTGGTCTTTGATGTTGCAACACAAATTGCACTGTTGCTGCACTCTTCTTGGTCGTGACTTTGGTTTATGTGCTGCTCCGTTTCCTCTTTTGGCAGCTGCTCGTATATATCCTTAAAGAAATTGGCGCGCAAATGCGCCTTGTGCAGAGCCAGCTGCGTGCGGGTAGGGCACAGAACCCTGCTGATGCTGTCGCTGCTGCTGCTGATGCTGCTGCTTGGAGTGCGTCCGCCTGGAGTTGTTGGGGGCGCCGTCGTCGTGGTTCGTGCGCTGTGCTGCTTTGGCGCTCGAGCTGTTAGCTGTGTATCGGACTTTGTCTCTGTTATTTGGTCGCCGCCGCCGCTGTGTGCGCTTTGCTCGCTTGCTCTCTGATAACTAAACGCCTTCAGCGCTGCCAGCTCCCATTTATTTACGCTAATACGTGACGCTGACGTGGGCGCTGAGACCACAGCCGCTGCCGCTGCCGCTGCTGCTGCCGCTGCTGACGCCGACGCCGACGCTGCTGTTATCTGCAATTCGACGTCGCTGCTCGGATATGAATTTGACGTATTGAGATTCGGATTTAACTTCGGTTTGGGATTCTGCTGTTCTTCACTCATATTTGCGGCGTAGCTTTGCTGACGTAGCTGCTCGCCTCGTTTGGCTTATAAAGTTGATATATATGTATATATATATATATATATATATGCACGTATGCGTATGTATTTCGTTGACGCCCGCGTTTCGTTTGGGGTGTTCACGTTCGTGCACGTTCCACAGGTCGTTCTTATCTCGCCCAATTCGACTCGGTTCAATTGGGGGCACCCCGCGCATATACTATGACTATTACACTATTTTTACTCGAAACACAATTGGCACAAAAAAAAACCAAAACACAATTTTTTTTATAAAATATAAATGTACGCTCGTCGCTTGAAAATTTGTAATTTAGTTAGTTATTCGGTTTCATTTTGTGTTTTCAATCTGAAATTGTATTATTGGATTGCCCCGTTTTTATTAAGTTAGTTTACTAAATTGCTCATTGTTGCCACAAAGCCTGCTGTTGTTGCTGCTGCTGCTGCTGCCGCTTGACGCATGCACAGTGGCTCTGTGCAATGATCTTGAAACTTTGATGCAATGTGCAATGATCCCGCCGCACATATACACATTTATATGATGATGATCTGTATGTTCGTTGGTTTTGTTGTATTTGTGTTTATTTCATGTTTGTTGTTGCGCTCCAATTGCTTTGCTAGTTTCTTAACTTGAGCGCGTAATTGCATTTAAGCTCACACACACACACACACACACACACACCGACACTTTCTTACACACACACACTGAGAAAAAAAGCCGCATCATATTTTGCACACAATGTGCTTATGCTGCTGCACAGTGGCACAAATAGCAGTTTGGCCAGGCATAAACTCCAACTAAAGCCGAATCCTTTTTGATTTTAATTCACAGCATCATGCAATGCTTTTGAGTTTGACTTTTCTCTTTAATTTGTTTATGTGTTCATTAACCCATTTGATGCCGCTGTACAATTAAACGCACAGTAAAATTCTTCAATTTAACGTGCTTGTACTTGTCGCTGACGAAGTATGATATGGAATTTCATAAAATTTCTAGGGCCCTCTGGGAATTGCTCGCCAACCCCCCTGCTCTCTCGAGGTAGACCATATTACTCTTTCCCTTCACTCTCCTCCTCTTCTTTCTCTTCATCTTCTTCTCTTTTGCATTCTCAGCGTCATTCTCTTCCTCATTACAAAAGCTATATGGTGTTTCTACCCCATTTGCGCGTCACTGCGCCTCCATGTCGATTTGCTCACAAAACCCCGTGCCCCTCTCGAGGTAGCTCATATTTCTCATATTTACATCAGGCCGTAACCCAATAACGGTTTATTATGGCCAGTTTAGAAGAAGAAGACTTTTGGAAAAACCACTTATCTCGAAATAAGACAATTTTCCAGGATAAATATAACTTTTGATAAGGGATATTTCTGTCTTACTCGCATCTTTCTGCGATTGAAGGGTTAAAAGTTATAGAGCACGTCAAATCAAGTTTTCTTCGAATTTTTTAAATTTAAGTACCACGATTTTTTCCCTTTCTAGCTGCCTAATCTTAACCGTCTAGCGTATTTTTAAACCATCGATAATTCAAAAAGAAACCTAAGCCCCGTTCTTATCTTAAACTCTAGTACTAATTAACTAAGATACAAAATCAGTCTAGTATTTCAATGCTGTCGTTCCGTATCAATCAAAATGTCCTAGTTTTTCGATATCTCTTTAGACTCTTAATCCTTTGCCGTCCACTAAAGGAAAAGTGAGTAGTCAAAATATGATTAAATCATAGCACGATTTCAATAATTACAAAAAATCGAAAATCTCAAGCGTTTTTATTGCAAATGAATTCCGACTGCAAATTAAAGTCCATAATTTTTCTAATTCTAAATCAGTTAGTATTTCTGATTTCTCTATGATTTATACGAGCCACTGTGTTGTAAGTGCAAACTTTTGTATCGATGCGTTGACTGTACTATTAAGATAGAGGCATGATTTGTCAAAATATCAAAATTGTTCGATTTGTAAGCCTAACATGAGTTTACGTAACAAATTTAGTGGCTGTAACATTTCTATAAACATTTTTCTGCAGTTTGTTGGAGGAGCGCTTAAAAATTGACACATTATTATCTATAGCTCTAAAAGATTATATCGAACCGAACTTGGTAATTCTTTAACCAAGCAGAGTAATAGTATGAAGAAGTGTGCGAAGTTTCAATTGGATAGGTTTTATGTTGTGGGTTGCAAAGCATGAAATTCTGTCGCTTGGGAGTGGATATATCAACATGATACAAAAAATTTGCACTTCTTATGAAAATTCCCTACACAATGATGTAAGTTTCACCCATATTTGCTAACATATAGTTGGTGAAAAAGGGTGCACAAATTTTTCCTCAGCCTATTTATATAACAAATTTGGCAAAATATATGAATGGAACTCATATTTTGCACATTTTATGAAAATTCCCTACCTATCGAGGTAAGTTTCACCCATATTTGTTGCCATATAGTTGGTGAAAAAGGGTGCACAAATTTTTCCTTTTAAAGTTTTATTTAATCTTGAAACGAGATTGCAGTTCATGTCAAATCGTGAACCAGAATCCTTTGTGGCACAAAAAGGTTTGGCTCAAGCATCACAGCATTTGTAAAAGAAAAGAATGCATTTAAACAAAGTGGATTTTAGAAGAAATTGTAAAAACTTGCAAACATTTTTAAGAGTTTGACAAACTGAGCCCTAACCCAATATCAGTTTGAACAGCTTAGCTGCAGCGCACAAGACATAATGCTATCAAAATAAAGAAAAGCGATTTTAAATTTCTATCGATTGGTATGTGCCTATAGATAGCTTTACTATTTGGAATAAAACAAACGTGCATTTAAAACTGATTCTTTAAGTATTGTTCCCTTCCTATATGTATATACTTGAAACCAGCGTTTTAATCGTATTTTTGGCAGCGATATATCAGTTCTGTGCCCATTGTTGGCGTAGCGCTTTGGTCGCGATGCGTCGACTCAGTGACGTCAGTAGACTGAAGCTATGACGCGCAAGACACAACAGCGATCAAGGGTAACGAGCGGCAGCCAAATGCCAATGCAGTGAACAGTAGGTGACACACAGAGGTAGTAGGAAAGAGACAGCTAGATAGGTAGCCAAGGGCGCGACACGATCACTCATACGACCTGTGGGCGTCCAACTTAATGATCGTCAGCGACGACTTCAAAATTGCCTACAGGCAACGATATAATAACCAAGCGACAATTAAAAATGATGTCTTTTTTTTTTGGTTGATTTCGTCGTTGTTGTTGTTGTTGTTCTGTGTTTTGACTTAAAGCACGCATGTCGCTGAAGTAGTTGCGACTTAAAGGCGTAACCCCGCCCCCCAGCTAACTGCCTCACCACAAGCGTTGCCTGTTGTCCGTCCGGCTAGTTGCGAAATCAAAACCACTTTGGACAAACAGCTTAAAACGCAAACAAACGCACACACTCAACTTGCTCGCTTACGTCTGTGTGTGTGCGTGTGTGTGTGTGTGTGTGTGTATATCACACATACGTAAATGGTCGAACAGCTTAAGTAGAAGTTACGTCAATGCAATTGACGAAACAGTATGACCATTGCGCCAGGTTCAACTTCCAACAGCTGCTGATTCCACTTGAAGGATCAGAAGTAATAGTTATGCACTTTAATTGTGAAACATATTTTCAATGAAAGTGCAAAAACAAGTTCGTTAACAAAACGAACTTCTTCAGCGAGCTTTTCTATTAGAAACTACTTCACAAACTACTAAAAGTTACATGAATCGAGATTTTGAAGAAAGAAAGTACAAAAATCGCTCACAAAATCTCTCTCCATGTTAGAATGCAATTCGCATAGAGCGAGACAACTTACGGGTGATATTACCGTGACTACACACGCTACGACATAGAAAGCACACGGACTCACTTGAAAAGCTCGCTTTGAGGAACCTGAGATATGATCAGGAGTGTCTCGAAACCACTACAACGAAGAACGCCGCCTACATAGTGTACGTAGAAGAACCCTAACCACCCTACGGGTGATATTACCGTGACTACACACGCTACGACATATAAAGCACACGGACCCACTTGAAAAGCTCGCTTCGAGGAACCTGAGATATGATCAGAAGTGTCTCGAAGCCACTACAACGAAGAACGCCGCCTACATAGTGTACGTAGAAGAACCCTAACCACCCTACGGGTGATATTACCGTGACTACACACACTACGACATATAAAGCACACGGACTCACTTGAAAAGCTCGCTTCGAGGAACCTGAGATATGATCAGGAGTGTCTCGAAACCACTACAACGAAGAACGCCGCCTACATAGTGTACGTAGAAGAACCCTGTAGTGAACGGCTGCTAGCTGATCCGTAGGAGATGTTTACGCCTTTTCAAACGTAAAAAACATGAGCAACAAGAGAGCGGTCGAAAAGCGTTCAAGTTGTGCCGTAGTAGCTATGATGCTAGGATAGATGTTTAACCAAAAACTTAAGCGTCTGAATTAAGAATCTACTATTTTCGCAACTTTCTCTAGAGATGCAGAGTGAAATCTGTTTGTGGATGTACAGAGCAAGGCATATGTAGTTTGCAAGGTATGAGCCAGCTGCCGCCCAAAGGCACTATTTTTGCATGTATTGACGTTTGCACATGTATGAACATTGGTTCCCTTAAAAATGAGCGAGCGTCGGCAGATGGCATCTACCTTGTCATACATATGCCTAGGTACAGGGTACACTCAGATTTTGCAGCGAAAACTTAGTTTTAGTGTCGGGGGTTGACAGAGATTATGCCTACCAAGCGGCTAGGGTTGCCACCAAGCGGCTTAAGAACAACGAAGTTCGGATAGCAACGGGACTATGTTCTATAAGAGTGTCCAGTTGCTCGCATACGCAGATGATATCGATATCATTGGTCGCACTAAGCGAACAATTACCAGAGCCTTTGCGGCTATTGAAAGAGCATCCGCCAGGATGAGTTTAGTCTTAAATGAGAGCAAGACAAAGTATATGTCTTCTTGGAATAAGAGGGACGCTGCGGGTGGACTTTCAGATTGATGTTGAAAACTATACTTTTGATGTTGTGAAGGACTTCGCCTACCTTAGCACCACCGTCACGATGAAAAACGATGCCAGCATGAAGATCAAGCGGAGAATCACTCTTGCCAATAGATGTTACTTTGGTCTCAGTAGGCAAATAAGTAGTAAAGATCACTCCCGCCAGACGAAACTAACACTTTATAGACGCTCATCCTTCCCGTTTTGCTTTATGGTGCCAAAGCATGGGTAATGACGCGGTCTGGTGAAAATGCCCCAGGAGTGTTTGAGCGGAAAGCACTCCGTAAGATCTTTGGCCCTTTATGCGTTGACAAAGACTACCACACACGATGGAACGACGAACTCTATGAGCTCTACTACGACATTGACATAGTAAAGCGAATTAGCATCCAGCGGCTCCGCTAGCTAGTTGATTTTAAGCGTATGGACGTAGAAGCTACTGCGAGAAAGGTCTTCAATGCGGCTGTTGCAAGAAGTCGACGAAGCGGCAGGCCACGTCTCCATGTCTTGGAACGACCAGGTAGAGAGCACACAAACTAAGTTTGGTATCACCGATTAGAGAAGGCGCGCTAAGCAGAGGCTCTACTTCAGGCCGTAACCCGTTAACAGGTTGTTTTGTCCAGTAGAATTGCAGCTGTAAGTTTTAATTAGATACTTTGCGAGTTTTCGCTAAAAACTAAACAATGGTTTTCCTTACAACTTGCCAACTTTTTTCCATATAAAAATTAAAACTGGCAAATTAACATTTTCTATTTACATGAAATGTGTGCGATATTTCACAAGTTTCAAATTGCTTGGAAAAAATATTGTCGATAAAAATAGTAAATATAACCAAATTATTAATAAATATATGATAGCTATGATACAATTGGAAAAATCGCGCTGTGCAGTTACAATAAGATTGGAAATTACACCAGTTTACATAATACGTAATAAAACGGTTTTTCAAATGTTAAACAAATTCTTTTATTTGAAACTTAAAAACTATGCATCTTTTAAATTGTCATGCAAATTTGTCTCAATATTTAAGTTCCTTGAATCGCTGCTCAACATCTAATCTCGGCTGTATTAGGAGTTATGAAATATTCACTTATTTAAATTTGAAGAAACCTATAAAAATTCATATATGGTACAAAAGAAATGCTACGTGACACAGATTTAAAATTGTGTTCTTCGTGCTCAGACAAGCCGTGCAAAAGATTTCTAAACTAGTGTTCATAAATCTGCCATAACTGTTCATAAATGGCGTCACGGACACATTTGAGCAATCACAATTTGATTGTGACGTCACGTTTTCGGAAGCCCCATTGTCAGAAATTTCCAATGCAAAGAAACAATGCACAATTGGGCACAGCCTCTTCTTAACTTAGTCTAAAATGTAACGAAAATTCGAGAAAAAAAACAATGCTGAAACTATTGACATTGAAACACAACGCAAAAGAATAGTAGACATACAGAAGACAAAATTTCTGGACTTCTTCTTCAGAGATCAAATTTGAAATAAAAGACTTTGACTGTAAAGATCCGATCATCATTCATTAAAATTCAGAATCAGTCGTGTACCTGAAATCTCTTTCAACTAAATGTCAACCAAATTGTAATTGGTTTGTAAGTAAGTTATCAATTCAAGTCGACTTTCAGCCAAAACGCCATTCTTCAATGGGCCAGATATATCTTGGAGAGTGTGGGTTCTAATAAGGAAGCATCCGACGGATTAAAAAGAATTTAAATAAAAATTTAGGCAAAACCGTCTAGAGATTTCTAGCACACTTCTGATTATATCGTTTGGGATTATCGTACAAAACACTTGATTTATACAGCGTTAAAAGTCTCGAACTTTGTGTCAACTAAGATTTAGTTTTCTGCGTGAATTGAAGGAGGAGCGCAGTTGAAGCCCAGTCACGGCATGTGACTGAAGATGAGAACTGGAACCTCTACGACAGCCCCAAGAAGAACAAATGCTACATCTATGCCAATCAATCTTTTCTAACGATCGCAATAGCAACACCACAGCCGAACACCACAGTTCGATCTCATTATAAACACCAAAACCGAATTAGTTTTTTTCAAGGTATTCCGCTTTGGTGGCGCGGATCGTTGGAAACGATAGAGCTTAGCAAAGTTCATGCTCTGAAACTGATGGGACCAAGTGGGCGCTGTACACTTAAAGCTGCTGAAACTTGACGGCCGGAATACGTTTAGGGATATTAAGAAGTCCCGGCTGAGTATTAGTGGTTTTGAAGGAAGAAACGCAATTTCAAAATGTCTCTTCTTTAATTCTATTGAAAAAACCGAAAGCTACTTCAAACTTGAACCTTAAAAACTGACTAATTTTTCTAAGATAGAATTCGAACTTTTCTTGTAAAATGTGAAAAATTGGCAACCAGCAATGAACAATAGTGAAATCCATCTATTCATTCGTGTTGTTTTGAAATAAATGCGTCTTCAAAAGAAAAAAAAAAAAAGATATATTTGGGAGTGCAAAATATTTAAGAGCAATTTTCGTCGCACCTTACGCATGTTTTATTTGCAATTGATAAAGCATCTGATAACAATTTTTTGTTGTTGAAAATGATTTTTGATTCCTAGAAGCGATAACAGTTGTAAAATTAACTAGAAGCGCTAGATAACTGTGCAGAGGAAAATTTTTGGAATTTTGGCTGCTGATAATACATTGGTATTAGCCCAGATATGCCCAATGATCTACATGTAGAATACAAAATCATAATCGATCGAACATTCAAAGAAGTGTTTATTTTCTTTTGTACAGTCGACATGTTTGGACGCGAAATTTTAAATTTGTGAAATCAGAGAAATGGACACTTTCAGTGCATTATTTCAAATATAATAAAATGAATCTTCTTAAATGGCCATGACAACCCGTTATCGGGTTACGGCCTGATGTAAATATTGTGGTTTTACGTGGTGGGTCCCAAACCCTACGCACAACCCTTTTAAGGCCTGGGGTGGCTCTACTGGGCTCGAAAAAGCCCAGTGTCATTGTTAGTCGCCTCAGGACATTGGGAAAATAACTATCTACTTGGTATAGTTTTTTCAATTTTATTCGACGAGTTATACTTTATGAAATACTCTCAATTTTGGAGGACATTCATGAATTCGCAGGTTTAGCTGAAATTAGCATTTGTGACAACGAAATGTTGGATAAGTCCTTTTTTTTACCTGCAGAATAAAAAAATTATGGAAGAAATGCATTCAATTGGTGAAGAAATGGTACCCAATTACGGCCGTCATGGCTGTACCTATACCATACAGTCCCACTTAGTTTACCTCTATAATGGAAGCATTGGAGCAGTCGATCGCTCAGATCTATTGAATCTCAATGAGAGGCTAAAAATGATACAATCCATTTTTGATGCATTGCATCGACATGGCGCTTCAGAATCCATGGCATCTCCACCCTGAAGAAGGCGGAGAACTTGATCAGCCGAGCTTTAGGATCAACACTGCTAAAACATTGCTCATTGCCAATCGGAAATCAGCGGTTTATCAACAGGGCCGCTCAAACACCTATTTGGGCCTTGATATGGGCTACGACCGATTAACCATCTAATGATGCTGCAGGAAAAGCAAACCAAGTGTGCATTGGCCATCAAAAAACCTGCACCAGTTTCTTCAAATGCAACGAGTGCACACAGTGTTTTATTTCATAAACCTAATTCAGTTGCAATCATAGCATAAGTTCCCAATGGCCTATATGTAGTAGGGTGTCAAAACCCTACTTATTAAAAACAATTTTGTCTGTTGAAGTATGCAAGAGTCTTATTTTATCTATATTTAGAAAGAATATGAAAACAATTTGGTTTTTTCAGGCACAGTAACGTATGGGCATATCTGGATTAAAGCTTACGAAGATATAAATATTGTAAAAGAGATGGAATAGAGAAGTTCTAGGCGCTGCCCTATATGAGAATATCCTGTACGCAATTTTCTCATAAATAGCTCTGTGAAGTTTTGTATCATTAGGTGTAAGGGGCATTATTTCAAATAGTGGAATTTTGTTGGAGTTTATAGCTTGAGCTTACTTGTCTGAAATAGGTACATTACTGCCTATGTCTTTTGAAGTTCGAAGGCACAACAGGGTGCCTCTAGCTCTTACCGTCTGCGGAATATAGTTGTTCATACAGATTTATGTGCACGGCTATATGGAGCCGTTTATCATCTTTTGTGTAGATGGCAGTCGCATGACTTCTTCTCTCAAAAAAAAATTCAATTTTCTACACCTAAGCACAAATGCATATCTGCGGACTTTTGACAAAACCGCTTATCTCGAAATAAGACAATTTTCCAGCATTTTTGTTATAAATATTACTTTTTATAAGGGGTCAACTTTTCTTTAAATTTTTTGAAATTGCGTATGATTTTTTCGCACTCCTCTAAAATTTGTGTTTTCGACAAAAGTGGTTTTGTCAAAAGTCCGCAGATATGCATTTGTGCTTAGGTGTAGAAAATTGATTTTTTTTTTTGAGAGAAGAAGTCATGGCAGTCGTGTTTCTTCTACACAAAAGATTATAAAAATATATAATGCACATAAATCTGTATGAACAACTATATTTCGTAGACGGTAAGAGCTAGAGGCACCCTGTTGTGCCTTCAAACTTCAAAAGACATAGGCAGTAATGAGCAGCTTACAGAACAAACGCATTGCAAAAAGCTATCTATCGACGTCATCGTGTGATACACCAAGCGAAAAGGATGAATCGCTTAAATATGAGGTTTCACTGTGCTTCTGCGTTTTGCCCAATGACCAAAATTGCCAGAGCCAAACAAACAAACAGTCAGAAACGCAAGTCAGCCAGCAAGCAACTGGTTGCAAAAAATAAACAAAAAAACAACAAAAACAAAAATTTTGATGCAGACAGTCGGGACGGTGCCCGACAGTGGAATACCCTCTACGGTAACTGTTCTACGGAGGGAGGGCGGATGATTAGGAAAAAGATCAACATTGTTTGGTTTAGAGTAAATATCGCTTATATGCGGTATCGTTTAAATGAAATTATTGCTTATATGCAAAAAAAAAATTAGTTTTAAAGCATTTTGTTTGCAATTTTCATGGAAAAATAATCGTTTATATGAAAATCGCTTAATTATTACATATATAGAAACGATCTGCTGTTTCATCAATAAATTTTTGGCTCAGTTTAATTTTAGAAAATTTGCTACAATACTTTTTATTTAATCGATTGTAATTGTTTGCTTTGCGCATATAAACCAATAACAACTAAAATATTTTACATATTGTATAGATTACCGCTGGTATGAAATTATCGCTTATACGCAAAAAAAAGCGCTTAATTTTCGCTTTTTTGTATAAACGATATCGATTATCGCTTATTTGAAATATTTTGCCTATATCCGAGTATAGCTCATATGAAATAATCGCTTAAATGCTATAACAGCGCTGCATTTTAGTCATTGCATATAAGCGATATTTACTGTATAACCCTAACGTATCACATTGGGTTAACATAAATGTTAACTTTAACATTTCTGTAAAAAGTGAAATTCTGTTGCAGTTCATAGGAGAGGGGTCCTAAAATTGGCACATTATTAGCTATATCTTCTAAAGTTCTTATCCGATATGAATCATTTTTACACATGCACTGTAATAGTGTGCATAAATGTGCCAACCCAGTGGACAATATGCACGTAAACTCAATCACTAACGATAGCTATACGGAACTCAAACGGATGAAAGTATCGCGCGCAGACCCGAAAACGATCGTCAAACGAATCATCTCTCACTCAGTTTATGGCAGTAAATACCTTCATAAACGGAAGTTATCAACAGGCACGCAACGGGACGAAAATCTCGCGAACTTGCCTGTAAACAATAGTTGCGCCTAACGCAAAAGTAACTATAACGATAATTTTGCAATATTGCCAACAAGGCGGATCCGTATGTGTTGCGGTAGACTATCGCGAAAATGGATACGCATAGCTATCGTTTTCGGTTAAATTTTGGGGCATTTCGTCCGCTTGGTCGTTTTATGTCCGCTGTCGCTGTTCCACTGGGAAGTTTCAATTAGATAGCTTTCATGGTGTGGGTTAAAACAGCGAAAATCTGTCAAAATTCGACAAATTTGCACTGAATAGATATAATGCGCAACTTTTTTTTGCTCTAGCTCATCTAGTCTCCGAGAACACGGACAGACGGACATGTCTATATCGACTCGACTATTGCTCCTGACCATGGAACATATGGTCTGCCACGCCTCCTTCGGCCTGTTACATACATTGCACAAATCTATAATAACCTTTTAAAGGGTATAAAAAAAAACAAAACTCAGCTTCAAATAAAAGCTTTGCCGCCAAGCTCACTCAGCAGCAGCAGCAGCGGCAGGAGGTTGTGTCCGCAGGAGAGTCTGGGTGCTTAAGAGAGCGGGAGCGAGAGAGTGCGGCGGGGTAACTGTTATTGTGGCAGTTAGTTGAAATATGTCTATGGGTGTGTGTGTGTTTTATTGCACACTCAACACTTTGCTTGAACATTATGGCAACATTTGTATTTGTTGCACATTGTGCGCGCTCTCTGTAAATGGGCAAAGCAGGCGCAGTTAACGCGCGCACGCGCACATTGTGCGCTGCTGCTTCATTGTGCGCTGCTGCTTCATTCATGAAAAATCGCAGCCTGACATTGATCAATTACAAACTTAACACATCCCCAACTATGTGTGTGTGTGCGTGTGTGTGTGTTATTTGCAACAAACATAAATATGCAAAAATATTAAAAAGTTTTTTTTTTTGAAATTCACAGTGCGGCACATTTTTGTAACGGTCGAATGCGAGGCGACACAACTGCGACGAAGACGACGACGACGACAACAACGGCGACGTTGACGGCGACGGTGACGACGCTTGACGCTTGTTTCGCGTTTCAATGTGCGCAAGCAACTGTTATTTTTTCAGACTGAAACTGAAACTGACTCAAATTCTGACAAATATGTATGTATGCAGCTCCAAGATCGAGAGAGACGGAGAGCGAGCGCGCGCGCGGTGGGGTTGGCGCGGGCGTCGTCCGTATGTTTAAGCTGCAGTCTGTGATAATCGACGCTTTACGTTCTGTTGTTTATAATTCAGCGCAAAGCTCACATACATAGTACACTCCACGCCACGTGAATAGCGAAACCAAAATTTTCAAAAACACATATTTTCAAAGCAAACAAACAAGAAAACCAAATAAATTACATTTGAGTGTAAGACCGATTTGGTTGGTGTTACGCGCAGTTGGTATTACGCTTGGATGATATTTCGATGATATGTATGTTAGTGGTGTAAAAAATACATCGATGCATCGAAAACATCAATGGTTGACCTGTGATTTTCCGATATTCTCGAACATTTGATGCATCGGTAAAACATCGATGTTTTTAAAACCATCGAACATTTCACCATCTCTTACGCCAACCTATTATTATTCAAGTTCATGCCAAAGTAAGTAACTTATTCTCAGTTTTACAAATAGTGCTTGCAGATTATATAACGAAATTTCTTCTACAATAAAAAGCAATATTTGTAAACATACAACATCGGTAAGCCATCGATTCATCGATGTTTTTAGTCCAATGCATCGACCTACATCGATGTCCATTATCGAAGGACTCTGCGATGGTAAACATCGATGTTTTGGTCTGGACTTACATCACTAATGTATATACTGCGTTGGCAGTGTCAACAGAAGAGCGAGAAGTTTGCACGTTTGGCAGCGAAATTCTTTGGCTCTAATTGTTATTTCCGCGCAAGCATAAGAGCCCGCTAGATGGCGCCACATTATGCCAGCTCACAGCTGAATGTTTCACATCACGGAAACTAGTTTAAAAATATGAACTATTTTTTGCAACTTGCTCTTAAATAGTTGGATCAATTCATGATCAGACCCAGCATCCATGATTACGGACACACACTAGTTGCTCTCTATGATAAAATAAAAATTTACGACATAATTTATTATTTCACTTTGCCACTATAACCCTAGTACGGAGTTGAGTGGAATTTATTGTGTGCTGCCAAACTTCAAATAAAATAAACAGTTGGTAACCAACTCAAACTTTTCCGCACGTTTATTAAAACAACCGAAATTAGCACGGACAAAATTAAACAAAAATAAAATGAAAAAAAAACAAAATTTTGAAAATTACTTACTCTTTTAATATTCCTCTGGCGACCCAACTATAGACTAGAGTGCTCAATTTCAATAGGAAACCCTTTGAATCTCCCCCCAAAAACATTTAGCTTGTCAGAAAAACATAAAATTCTAGATTTTAGTTTTTTGCGGAAAAGAAAAAATCTGCGTATTTTTCCATGTGAAATTCCATATTGATATGTACATACATATAAATTAAAATCAAATTATTTCGTGAGCTGTGTTGCCTGCGTGTCACAAACAAAGAATCCCAGATAGCACGGATTTTTCACTTGATTTTACTTTTTTCAGCTTCTACTTTATGAAATTGTATGGTTTATTCAGCTTAAAAAAAAAAATAATAATAATTTGCTAAGTGGTGAGTAGAGAAAGGAAAGCAGAGAGAGAGACAGAGAAGATGAGTATGAGAAAAAGAAATATGGTTAGGGGAGGAACCCTTTAGTTTATTTGATAATTATTATTTATAAATTTAGACTTAATATTAAATATTAAACCTAAAGGATGGTGAATGGAGATTAGAGTAATAATAACTTAACCTACGACTCATATTTAATAATTATTTATAAAAATTTTGGAAAATTTATATGCAGAGTACCCGTGTGGTGTGGGCTAGAGAATACCACTTCAGCTGGTCAAAGCTTGTCGTATGAGGCGACAATGACACTGGGTTATACCAGGGACCCACCATATAAAACCCCACTTCCAATAAAAAAATGCAAAACCGTCTCGGATAAGGATACCCCGAACGTTAAGAATATGCAGAGTTTGCGACCTGCTCTCTTCTTACCTCTCGTGGGTCGGAAACTATGGAAATTAAATTAAACATTAAAAAACTCTGAAGTTGTAACTGCTTTGTTGGACCTTGAGCCGGGAAAACAACTAAATATTTTTGAAAATTTAAATATACTTCAATCTTCAGACAATTTTTTTTTTTTGCTATTTCAACGTAATAAAAATGGATGAAATGTAGGAGCAAGGAGAGGCGAGTTTTTAATCTAAAAAAGGAACTTATAACTTTTACCGAGTGCTTAGATTTAGACAGATTATATACATATTATAAAATGATAGCCTTTCAGTAATATGCATTTCCACACTATATTTTCGTACTTCCAGTATTCGAAGTTATTCTCAGTAAATGAAGTATTCGGTGTACAGAAAAAAGTTTTCTAACGCTCAGAAGATTATTAAGTGCAGCCAATCCGTTCAGTCGATTTTAGTTTATAGTGGAAAGCAAGCTATTTTTTAACCGGAGAATGTTGTCGTCCTTCTTACATGCAAGATTTGATGAGCTTTAAGAAGCCTAAATGTGTTTTTGTATTTTTGGCAGAGTCTTTCAAAGATTCTTTGTAAATAAACCACTTTGTTTTGTCCTTCCTTACCTTCTCGTGAACCACTGAACCGATGTTCTTAAAATGGCAAAGCCTAAATTCGTCTTCTTCAAGGTCTCACTCCTTGATTCATACCTCAGAAGAATCATTATGCATATTCGTGCAGTTTTTCAAAATTTATTTCATAAGATTACACAGATTCACAATTTCCATGATGATTTTCGAAACTAAACTGCCCATGTCACACATTCTGGACTACCAAAGAAAGACAATGGAATCTTATGCTACAAAGTTTGTTTTTATGGTCATCACACTTAACCAGTAATGCCATGGACTTGGGTAACCAAAAGCTGACCCAGTTCCAGAAGTTGCGTTAAATACGATCTTATATGCACCAAAGATTAGTGTATACTATTCACGTGGCGAGTGCTGTAAGCACGTCCATACATATTTGTACAAAAATATGCCGGCAATGTACTTTGGGCTAACATTTTGCTGTATAAACAAATATTAGCCACTTATTTTTATTATTATATTTCGGACGCAATTACTTACCCGGCAAGCAAGTTTACGTTTTAGCAGCGCAAGGCTTTTGCCACCGTATTCTCGTTTTTGTTGTCGGACTTAAAAATTGAGCGGGCTCAGCACATATTTCTTACGCGTATTTATGTAGGTCACGACGTACCAGCCGGCAAATGCAACGGCTGCCAGGGCTGCAGCAACATGAATCGAGAAGCAGGCTATCTATCGATCGATAGCAGCTCAGTGAAAGATCAACGTTTTTTTAAACAAATATTCATTTTATTTGCTTACGAATAAAACATAACTTTAAACTTTTCAATTAGCGTTAGACTCACAAATAATGAAGCACAATCAGTTGATGTCTGTCAATGTTGTGTACTAGTAGTAGTAGAAATGGTATTATGTATGTATGTTAAACCTGAGTACAATTCACGCCAAGCCCAATTAGCCGGCAACATTTTAGAGTTCCATTAAAATAAAATTGTGATAGTGAAAAAAAACAAACAAACTTCTATGGAAAACAATTATTATTGTTATAATTGCTTTTACCGATATCGTCGCTCCGCTCGTTGCTCCTCATGTCTATGCCTGCTGCTGCGCTCATAGTTGGCGTCGTCGACATCTCGTCTGCGCTCATGACGCTCGGTACGTGGCCGGCTGCGACTGCGACTCCGGCTACGTGAATTATGCCTATGCTTGCTCCTTTTCTTGTGCTTGCTACGGTGCCGTTCACTGCGTCGACTGTCATGCTCCTTTTCCCTTTCGGACATCTCGTGCTGCTGTGACGACGGTGTTGACGGTGGGTAGTCTTCGTAGCGAGCGCGCGTGTATGATGAGCTTGATGTGGATGTGCCATAATAGTCGCGATCATCATGATCGTTGCGATAGTGGTTTACTGGTGGTGGATAGCCAGCGCGAGCACCACTGCCAGCACCACGGCCACGTTCCTGTGCTACCGCATACTCATAATCTGCGCCGGCAGTGCTAGCTGCAGCAGTGCCACCACTGCCTGGAGCACCAGTAACACTTCCAGTCGCAGCTGCGCGTCCAGAGCTTAATTGATTCTGTGTTATGCCTTGTTCACGGCAATACTGCTCAATTTTCTTCTCAGTTTGCTTTTGTATGGGCACAGGTATGCGTGGAAATAATGTGGAAAACCAGTCGAGCTTGGTCATAAATTGAAAAACCATCTGTCCAATGGTGAGCACCTTGAAAGGCAACGTAACGCCATAGATTTAATGTCTGATTATAGTTCAAGGCTCTTTAAAAAGTGCGATTGATGCTCATACAGTTAACTCACCTGGCCGCCGCCCGCCTTGACATCAATTTCCTCCTCATCCTGCAGATAATCTTCATACCAGTCATACAGATCCGCTGGTGGCTGCGTGTAGCGTAAGTACATAAAACCTGGTAGTACATGTACATAAAAAAAGTTATACAAATTTAATGCTTGACCGGACTTTGAGTGAGGGAGCAGGAGCAAGCAACGAGTTGAACGGCTGAACTCATGCAACTTACCAACACCTACCTAATGCCCGGATGTAGGGTGAGTCTGTGTGATTGAGCAGTCCATTAACTTGCTTGCGCGTCAGTCGTAGCGTGTAGAGTTTATAAAGAAGACAATAGGCGGTGGATACAATGCCGCCAGCCCCAACGCCACGCACCTGCAATTGGTTTAAATGCATATAGATTAGCAGCAGTTACAATGTGGAGCACAAGCGTCGCTCAAGCCCAGTTTTGGTTTATGAAAACGATTAGCGCTACATTTCATAAATAACTCACACCGCCACACATGCCCGTCTGGCCGGAGGTTTTACGAGAACCGCGTTCCCAAGGCTCCATGTGTTTGACCTGATAGTAGATCTCATCCACGACCTCATGGTACGTTTTCAGCTTAAACAAATGCACTGCAAATAGTATTAGTAAGTTATATATGAACATTTATAAATAAATACACATACGCACCTTTAAAGTAGCTAGAACTCTGTATATTGGCTAGTATTAAAGGATTCAGATTCATAGAGGTCTCATTGCCCCAAAATGGCAATGTGTTGTGCTGTTTGCCAACCTTTTTCCCGCCAGCTGAAGACGCTGCATAATCTATATGAAACCATTAAAATAAAAAAAGAGCGCAAAAATGCGACGCGCAATCTCTTAGAGCTCTGTTGGACTGGCTTGCTGAGTGCCCGCGTGCTGGAGCCTCAAATGTTGCACACTACCTTACCTTCATCCATGGCGCTGCTTTGCGAATTACAAAACCACTAAGTTATTACATTAAATTATTGGCTATATTTTGTGTCCACCGAGCAGCTTCCACCGCGGCTTCAATACACAATTTAATTTGCAAACGTTTACGGGCCGAAAAAAAATGCCTACTGCACATAGAGTTTCGCGCGTGAAGTGTACACTCCTGTGTGTGTGTGTGTGTGTGCGTGTGTGTGTGTGGTTTGATGTATGCGTGAATTTCACTATCGCGATGCGCGAAAGTTATCGATATGCACATGAACTGCAGAGCGCTGCCAGATTGAGAAAATTGCTGCCAATCGTTTCTTTTGTGTGTGAAACGCAAAAAAGATTCTCCAAATTTATTTCAACTGACCATTTGTGTGTACAACTATAGACACATAGCTAATTAGTTACCTTCAGTTGGCAGTAAATATATAAAAGAGATAAATTTTGAATATTTGCAATGTTCCTGGCTTCCAACAGTCACATTCAAGATTGCTAATTGCAAATATAAGCTTTCAAGCATTTTCAAGTACTATTACTAGAGGCTAAAACTTGCTAAACAGCTGTTTGTCAACATATCGATGGCATAATTAAACAAATTAAACAACAAATATACAAGTCCTTTATGTGGAACTAGGGCCAAGGTATAAATATACCAAATTATTAAACAACACTCGCGTGTTTTTAATAAAAAATTTAGTAGCGTAATTATTTTTGCTCGTATTTGCAAACGACTGCAAGTCATTTTCGATTGTAATTGCCACGAAAATCCAATGGCAATGTGTGTATGTAAATTATTTATGAAGATTTTATTGCCTATAGATAGATAGAGCCTTGAAACGTGCTCATTTAACACAGGCGCTTAAACGTTACACGCGCAGTGGCCACATAGCTGTACGCAGGGTGGCAACGCCAATACAGTGCTGCCTTCATATCAAATAATATACATACCTTAATGCACATACTGCGTGCGTCGTGCGTGCGCGTATGTGTGGGTGCATGTAAAACAACGCAGGAGTAGCAAGCAGCAGGTTTTCAATCAATTGAAATTATATACGAGCCGAACGGCATAACAAAAACCACAAATATAATAAGAGTTAATAGCAAAATATTGTTATTTATATTGGCAACTGCTGCCGTGCCAGTTTGTTGCAGAATGCAGTCAATTGCTGCTAGCAGTCGCGGTCGTGGGTGTCAAGTACGCAAAGCAACGCCAACGAGCAAATTCTAAGAACGAAGTGGAAAAAAAATACCAACACAACAACAACAATTGTTCACGGTCATGGTCAAGCAGCCGCAGCCGCAGCAAGTGTGTAAAGTTTAAGGCCAAAATGTCGAGCGAATCATCAACCGACGACAGCGAGCTGTATGACCCGCTGACCGAGGAGCTGCACAATGTGCAGCTGGTTAAGCGAGTGACGCGGGAAAATATCGATGCGCTAAATGCCAAATTTGCTAATCTGCAGGAGCCGCCAGCAATGTACTTAACAGGTAAATTTATAGACACTGCAAGCTCGCTCCCTCTCTCTCTCTCTCTCTCTCTCGTAGCTGTCACTCTATATATATTTTTATATGTATTTGTATGCGTACAGAATACCAGGAGTTGACCTCGAAGCTGCACGAACTAGAGGCCAAGGAGCATGAGCTTATGGAGCAGATTCAGCCACCGGCAGCTGTAACGCACAAAACTGAAAGTTGCGATCCACAGCCACACTATCAAAATCAAACGCAGATTTTGCAGATGCAGCGTCAGTTGGCACATGGTGTACGTCATATACATGGCAGTGATCTGACCGATAGCCTTGTATCTTCCATTGGCACGTCCAGCCAAAGTGGCACCTTGACGCGTCAGCCGAAAATTTTGCTGCGCGCGCATTTGCCCAATCAGCAGCGCACATCTGTGGAGGTTGTGAACGGTGTGCGACTCTGCGATGCGTTAATGAAGGCGCTAAAGCTGCGGCAGCTAACGCCGGACATGTGTGAGGTAAGCACCTCAAGTACCGGTCGACATATCATACCTTGGAACACCGACATTGGCACGCTGCATGTAGAGGAGATATATGTGCGGCTACTGGACAAATTTCCCATCCGCACACACATTAAACATCAAATTATACGCAAAACCTTCTTTTCGCTGGTCTTTTGTGAGGGCTGTCGACGTCTGCTTTTCACCGGATTCTACTGCAGCCAGTGCAATTTCCGTTTTCATCAGCGTTGCGCTAATCGTGTGCCCATGTTATGTCAGCCGTTTCCCATGGACAGTTACTATCAGCTGTTGCTGGCCGAAAATCCTGAGAACGCTATGGGCATATCGGGACGCGGGGGCGCCGTACGTTTTAATGTGGGCAATCGTAGGCCCAGCGGTAGCAGCGGTCATTCTTCTGCCCACCGTCAGGGACGGCCACCACGTATTAGTCAAGATGATCGTTCCAATTCAGCACCAAATGTGTGCATCAACAACATACGCAACGTGACCAGCGAAATGCAACGCAGTCTCATTATGCAAGCCAAGCCAACAATGCCAGTAAGTGTGACACGATGTGCTTATATATAAAAAAAAAAACCCCAATCAAATCTACCCTAAGCATTTTCAGCATCCTGGCACGGATCACTCCAATTCCACGCAGGCTTCGCCTACCAGCACTTTGAAGCATAATCGGCCGCGCGCACGCTCTGCGGATGAGAGCAACAAGAATTTGCTATCGCGTGACTCCAAAAACTCCGAGGAAAACTGGGTAAGCTCTGCTACTCGAACAGTTGAAAATGTAATTGATTTGATGCCCTTTTACCGTGTGTCAACAGAACATACAAGCGGAGGAGATTTTAATAGGGCCTCGCATCGGCTCTGGATCCTTTGGTACTGTCTATCGTGCACATTGGCATGGTCCAGTTGCTGTCAAGACATTAAACGTCAAGACGCCCAGCTTGGCACAACTGCAGGCCTTCAAGAATGAGGTAGCCATGTTAAAGAAGACCAGACACTGTAACATCTTGCTTTTCATGGGTTGCGTATCCAAGCCATCTTTGGCCATTGTTACGCAATGGTGCGAGGGTAGCAGCCTCTATAAGCATGTCCATGTAAGCGAAACCAAATTTAAACTTAATACGCTGATTGACATTGGTCGACAAGTGGCTCAAGGCATGGATTATCTGCACGCCAAGAATATTATACACAGGTGAGTGCAGTAGCTACATAAACTAGTTTTAAGAAGTGTAATCAGGGAATCGAACTACAACTGATATCTGTATGACATATAACTTTATCTTATACTATACCATGATTCGAATTGCAATATACTAGAGATTTGCTCTATCATAGTTTTGGGTTGCTTGCCTGATTGCACAAAACATGCATAACTCTAATTCAATGTATTCCCAATTCACACAGAGACCTCAAGTCCAACAACATTTTTTTGCACGAAGATCTATCGGTGAAAATTGGCGATTTCGGCCTGGCCACGGCCAAAACACGCTGGTCGGGCGAAAAGCAAGCCAATCAACCCACTGGCAGCATATTATGGATGGCGCCCGAGGTTATACGCATGCAGGAACAAAATCCCTATTCGTTTCAATCCGATGTCTATGCCTTTGGAATTGTCATGTATGAGCTGTTGGCGGAATGTTTGCCCTATTGCCATATTAGCAACAAGGATCAGATACTGTTTATGGTGGGACGTGGCTTGTTGCGTCCGGATATGGCGCAGGTGCGCTCCGATGCTCCGCAGGCATTAAAGCGTCTGGCTGAAGACTGCATCAAATACAATCCCAAGGAGCGTCCGCTATTCCGGCCGTTGCTGAATATGTTGGAGAACATGCTGCGCACGCTGCCCAAGATACATCGCAGCGCCAGCGAGCCAAATCTAACGCAATCGCAACTGCAAAACGATGACTTCCTCTACCTGTGCCCCAGCCCCAAGACGCCTGTTAACTTTAACAATTTTCAGTTCTACAATAGCGCTGGCAATATTTAAATAGGCGGGGGTGTTGCTGCTGTACCTGTACTTACATAAATTTAATGTTTTATGTACATATACATATAGACAAAGCTGTATGAAAGCGAGAGAGAGAGTGTGTTGTGCGTATGGGTGTGTTTGCTAGAGCGGGATGGCGAAATGTGCTATGTATGAATGGAATCCATGGATATGCTTTGTTTCAACTTGACGAGCAGCTTTTAATAGTTGGTTAATGTTAAATGTTAAAAAAAAAAAGAAAAAAAAAACAATTGTTGTCCTTGTTGTATTGTGTAAAGCCGTAATGTTGTCCTTGAATTGACCTCAGCTTCAGCACCCACAGCACACACAGCACACAACGCTAACCTTGGACCTGGAGCAACTACAATGTGCATTTCTGTTGCATGTACAACTACTACTATGTACTTTTACTATTATTAATGTAAACTAACTACAAAAGCGCATATGTACATACACACACATATTAATGTTAGACACAACTAACTAGCTGATCGAAATTACATATACATTATATACTATATATGTGTATATATATAAATATATATATATGTGCATGTGTTTGCATATATATATGATATACTATAAGCCAAACTGTGTTTTAATTAGAGATCTGTTTTAAATTGATTCCAAAAGGATTCGAAGGGGTCGAAGACTCTACAATTTAGTTTTCAAGCGATTTAAAGTCTTAAACTGATTCTATATCTGATTATTATATATATGTATGTACCATAAATCAAAGTGTGTTTTCATTTGAATGCTTAGTACTTGGGGAAAAGTGGTGGAAGTAAATTGGGTCTTTCGCTTAAAACGTAAATTATGACAATTTGCTACATTACTTGATTAGTTCCGACAACAAGCTTTGAATCCTTTTTTTAACTTCGGCTCTTGGTTCCATCTGCTGCTGGGACACTTTGGCATTGAATTTGGTTTCTTTGATTTCAGTTGCCTAAATTGATGTTCAACATCCTTCAAGTCAGCCAAATTGTAAGCAGTTACATCGGTGATAGACATGGCTCTTGTAATTTGTACAGCAAACTCACGGGCAGGAATTTGCTACCAACTTGGTTCTCGCTGTTGTTCTTATAAACGTTAAAAGCTTTTAACTGTTCCACAACGGAAACTACATTCGACTTTTGTGTTTCGAAAAATCTTCATCTGCAGCTGTCTTAACGTGGCCAACATTGCGTAACGCCACGGCGGGAACGTGTCCATGGCTCGAGTTGTTATGGCCGGTTAAGAAGAGAGGAAGGCTCAAATACATTGGATGTATTCTTCTTCTTCTTCTTAGCTGGCCATAGCAACCCATTAGTGAGTTACGGTCTGATGTAAATACATTCTTTCATTGGAATTGTGGTTTTATGTGGTGGGTCCCAAACCCTACGTACAACCCTTTTAAGGCCTACTGGACTCGAAAGAACCCAGTGTTATTGTTAGTCGCCTCATACGACAAGCTTTGTGCTGCTGAGGTGGTATTCTCTAACCCGCTCACAATTCGAGGATATATGGTGGTATTACATACAGATTAAGCAGCAAGTAAACAGCTGAGAGAGCTCTTGCTGCAGGAAGGCAGGCACGGCCACGGTGCGTTAGCACCTCGGAGACTGCTGCCGTTGGGAGTTGCACGGAAGTTTGGCTTTTGTTCTTCCTTGTTGCGAATATGATTCGGAAAATGCAACAAGCTAAATTTCTAGTCAATGCCCAAGTGCTGTGGTTAGCAGCTCCAGTCATATGTATACATCGGGCGGTTAGATTATACTTATGTATATATAGCTAAAAAGAGTCAATCAGTTTCCGATTTGCCTAAAGACAAGTTAAGCCAGATCAAGATATGTAGGAGCTCTAGTTACATAGGTCAGCTTCGAAATCTAGGGCACAAGAATAACAACATCCATGACTGCGTAGGTAAGATTCATGCTGAGGACATAGCCTTAAAGTATTCCTTGTTTTTGCATCTTGAAATATTATATAAATATGTAATCTTTTTATTAACTATAATTACATTTAAATTTTGAAACTATGATACAGTTTGAGCAGCTGCGAATGACACCTTCCACACGCGAATGACATTGTCACTGTATCCAGCGAATAAATTCTGATTATCAGTGGCCCAAGCCAGACACAAGCATTGCGGCAGATTGTCGGGCGCCAAATCTTCGGGACGCAGTTCTGCAATAGTTTTATTTGCGTCCAAATCTACAATTATGATAGAAGATCCTGAGGCAATGCACAGCCAAAGGCCTTTGGCAGAGAAACATAATGCATGCACAATGCCATTCTGCTCCAAAGACTGTAGGTGCTTGCCAACATCCAGATCCCAGAACATGACCTTTGCGTCCTGACCACCAGATACGCAGAGAGTGCCATCATGTGAGCTAGCTATGGTGTTAAGGTAGCCACCGTGTCCGTGATAGGTGTGCTTTAATTTTAAGTTAGCCAAGTTCCACACCTTGACGTCACGATCCCAACCACAAGAGATAATGATCGGTTTGGCCAAATTAGGCGAAAAACGCACCTGCGAAACCCAGTCTGTGTGTGCATCCTCACCGACAGTTAATTTGCAATCGGCTAACGTGTTCCATAACTTAATTGTCTTGTCACGAGAGCCAGACACAATTTGCCTTTTGTCGGCGGAGATGTCCACTGATAAAACATCTTTGGTGTGTCCCCTGAAGCAGCACACTGTGCTGCCAGCAGCCAAATCCCACAGGCGCATTGTCCGATCCCACGAGCCAGACAGAGCGTAGTTGCCGTCTGAGGAGACGGCAAGGTCGTTTATGAAGTGTGTATGTCCATAGTAACGCTTATGTATAGAGCCGCAGTTTGTACCATTAATTTTACGTAGCTTCCAAAAAATTAATGTTTTATCACGCGATGCCGAAATAAGGCTGTTGGGGTCCTCGGGATTGATGCGAATTTGAGTGACCCAGCCTTGGTGACCGAACAAAAAACCAGAAAATTTGAATACCTCAGTCATTTTCTCAAAATTCTCAAAATTAAAATAAAGTTAATTTGGGTAGTTCTGACTCACTACAAATACCAGAATGACAATACTAACCAAGACCTACTAACGTTACACAAGATTTGCTTGCTGTTGTGCTATGTAAATCAATTACATTTGATTAAAATATACACTTTTCATAAAATTATTCCGGCCCATTGTACAAAAGTAATCACAAAGCACTGGACTACAAATATTGAGTAAGTGTCCTAGAAATAACCGAATTCGTCACCTCGGCGATGCTATTGTTACAATTTATAGACAGCCGGATTGGTGCCCTATATTGCGTTTTTAAATCTGCGCAAACTTATGCTTAAACACATTCGGTTTTCGTTTAAAAACAAAACACAACTTTAATGTACTCAATTGTAACATATTTAATTATAGGGCTAAACATAACGGCTGGATATAGCCAAGACCTTGGTATAGTCTGCGCCCTTGGCTATGGTCTTCTCCTTTAGTATGGTGCGCAAGACTGTGGGTATGGGCACGTGTATGCGTGTGCCCAGCGGCGTGCCATTGTCATCAATGAGCACCAAATTGTTGCTGTCGAATTTCGGCTGCTTGGGTCGTTGATTCTGCTTGAGACCCACCAATATGCCCTTCTTCATTTGGCCTTTGATGGCTACAAGCACTTTGTCACCAATAAAGCCCACGCCGCGTTTGTTATACACATGTATGCAACGTGGTGGTCGTCCTTCGGCCATGGCACGTTTGCCAATATCGCTGTTGTCCACCACGCGTAGTCGAGCCAGCTTGCGAATCTCGGAGCATGCCGGTGTTGTGTGCAATTGCTGTAGCCGCTGGGCAAGCGCAGTGTTAACGCCGGCAACAGTTTTGCTCAGGCTTTTGCATAATAATTGTGCCATATTTTGTTGACTAGTTGGTGTATCGAATCTGCTCTAGCAGAATTTTATTGTTACATATGCAACAAAATAAATGTATTTTATAATATTACAATAGTGATGGTACTGCTGCTTGGATATCGCTGGCCAGCATGCAACGACAAGCTCGCACATCGGTTTGCTAGCCGATTGCGATAATCGGCATTTGTTGTAAATTTCAAACTCCATTTTGTACCCTTGAAAATATCAATTGAACTTTCCTGTTGCAATTTGTAAAAAAATTTATTAGCATATGCATTATATTATGCTCATTCATTAACATGCCATCGTTTCTACCTGCATATCGATAGGCAGCCGATAAATCGGCACATCGATATGCTTATTAATTTTAAGCGCTGCCACTTCTTAGAGCAAAATGAAAGCTTTTGTTGGCGCCATCTGTAAAGTTTCAAACTCATTTGATTTTTCGTTTTACGTTTATTAATTCGTTTCGATACAATGCAAAATATGCTTTGAATGCATTTAACTTTGCTGTTACATGACTTTTATTTTGCGCATAATAAGTAGTAATACATAATTGTATAATAATTTATTAGCGTATGTGTAGTATTATTAACATTTTCTCTTCACAATTCTCTTTCTTTAATCGCTTTGCGTTTGTGCTACTTTTAGTTTTTGGGGTGTTTTTTAAATTTTTTTTATTATTTTTAACACGACTAATTAGACCAGTCCCATTGGTTAGAAAATTGGTTACTATAATTCTCTATTACATACAAAATAGTATTATATAAGCATATAACGTATATATAAATTTGCCTTTCTTTTGGGTTTGTTGTGACCTAATGACTAAAACAATTTAAAAAAAAAATTATAAAATTATTTCATAACAAGTATTAATAATAATTAAAAAAAAAAGATATATAGAACTTGAAACACACCATCAAAATGGGTACTAATTCATATACAATGTGTGTGAGTACCAGAAAATCCATCTCAAATCCTTCCTTCTTCAAAATATTTACAATTGAAAAAAAAAAAATAAAACAAATAATATTGCTATAAAATTTGTGCAACTGCTTTGTGCGTTTCGTTTTGTGTTGGAAATTTCAGGCGCGATTAAGCTCGTCACGCTTAAAGTTGCGTATCGCTTCTAGCAGCTGAGTACGCGGATCCGGCGATGTTGGCGTTACTGCAGCAATACTACGCGGCGTAGTTTTGTTTAGCAGCACAGGCGGTGGCGGAGGCGGTGGCGAGGGTGTAGCTGCTGTAGGCGTCATTGACGTGGGACGCAGCTTAAACTGCATAAACGAAGACGAAGATGACGACGACGGCGACGACGATTCCGTTGTAGTAGACTGCTGCAACTTCAGCTCCAATTTGCTACTCTTAATTACCGTCTTAGGTTTTGCTGCAATCTGCGGCGGTGATGCTGTCGCTGCCGCTGGCGTCTGCGTTGCTGTTGTGCTTATGCCGTTAAGCGTCACACTGCTGCGCAATGCCTGTTCCTTTTCCTGCTGCTCCTTGGCCAGCATTTTTTCTTTGAAGCCAGTGCGACGCAAGGTATTTTGGCCAAAAGGAGCTGCTTGCTGCGGCTGCTGCTGTACCTGCATCTTCTCTAGCGTTGATAAGGGACGCGGCAGCGAATTGCTAGTGGCTGGCGGCTTACTTTCCGCAAAGCTGCTGGCTGGCAGCGTATAGCGATTGCTCTTGTTTGGACGCGGCAGCGTCGATGGCTGTGACTGTGACTGTGGCACTGGCGACTCTTTTTCTACGCTATCCTCATCGCGCAGCGGCTTCACTGTAATGGGCACCTTGTATTCCTTGAGCGGTATGCCCATGCGCAATATGGGCGCGGCTGCTTCAATTGTCAGCTTGCCTGTGTGTGCGGCAGGAGCAGGACTGTTGGAACGCTGCTGTTGCTGCTGTTGCGCTGACTGGTTGCCACCGAAAATATAGTCGCCCTCGTTCTTAATGGCCACCTGCGACTTTGGTCGCTCACTCCAGGTGGTTAAATTAATGCTGGGTGGACCGGAGTAGCGATAGGTTGGTGGCAGCGGCTGCGGCTGTGGCTTGGCTGGTACTGCCTCGCTCTTAGCTAATGAAACTGCTGTAGGTGGCGTTTGCTGCTCCTTGGCTGGCGATGTCTCTACCGCGTTGGTCTTTGGTTTTGCTGCTGCTGCCTCCATGAGCTGCGGCGATGCAGGCTTGCTAGTTGGGCTGCCAGCACTACCAACGCTATCGCCAGCCAGGCTGTTCTTGCGCGAGCTGAGTATGGTCTTGATCACCTCTAGGCTCTGCAGCGACGGTGACTCGCCAATGCTTAGCTCGCTGGAGGAGCGTCTTTGGTGCAGGCTGAGGCCGTTCTGTTCGATTTTGGTTAGAGACATATGAGAGGAGCTGCGTAGCCCCAAGCCCTGGCTGCTATTAGACAACACAGCTGTGGTAGCGCTTGCCTGAAAGCTGTCTGCGCGGGTTATGCGGCTCTGCGTTGGGCTCGCTCTTTTTGCAGCCGCCGTCTTTGTGGAAGCCGTTGGCGTTGGTGACAACGATTGTGGTGCTGGTATTGGTGAGCTTGGCGTTGTAGCTCTATGCGCTGCAATGCTAAAGTTGGCCAACTTATTGGGCTTGGCCGCTTCGATCTCGCTATTTGTGTCTTGCTTGCGTATTAATGTGTCCAAGCGTTGACCATTAATAATTGCCGACAGTTCGTCTACAATTTCGTCTAATGGTGAACTCAGTGCGCTCTTGGGTGGGACGGCTGGTTGCTCTACAAGCCTGTCCAGTTGGAGCATTGCTCGCTCTTTGGTTTGCTCCTGCTGCTTATCAGAGAAATCCGGTGGCGGCGAAATGGGCACTGCATAGTTCCAGGAAGACAGTGAGGTTTGATCGCTGCCAGGTGTTGGCACCACACTGCCAGCCGCAGGCGTGCTTTCTCCACTGGCTGACAGCAGCTCCTCATCTTCAGCAGCCGCTGCTGTCAGCACCTCGAGCTCAGCCAGCGTGCGGACTTGTGGCAGCTGCTGCTCCGCCTTGACTGAAGTCTTGCACAGCTTAAAATTATACACCTTTATAGCATCATCGTCATCGGAGCTGGACTCGAATGTGGATTTGAGCTCTGCCTCGGAGGGCAGACTACTATCGGGCAGCGGCGATGGCGATGGCACGGGCTCGCCTATGCCTGAGTCTGCCTGCTTCGAGGCCGCATCGTTGTCGTCCTCATCAGCGGCGCTGCTCAGCGAGCGTGGCTCTGGTGTAGGCGTGCGATTAAGTAGCACCTTAGACACGTTGCCGTTGCCATTGCCATTGCCATTGAGAACAGGCGCTGCGCTGGCGGGCAGCGGCGGTGGCGTCATTGGAGTCATTGGCATGGGCGTTGGCGGGTTTATGGGCGTAGTAATGCGTGGTGCCGGCTGTGGTGGTTCCACTATGTTCATTTCATTGAGCTCGGTTGTTTCGCTTATGGAGGCACTAGTCGATACCAAGGAGATGCTATCAGCGGCTGCTGCATCTGTGGGTGGCGGCGCTGGAGCCGCCTTCTTCTTGAGCTGTATAAAGCGCTTACGTGGTATTGGCTCGGGCAGACAATTGTTTCTTGCATTACCCTTAACTTCAAGCGTTTCATAGTGACCATCATTGACATCCGCATCGGGCGTCTTGGCGCTATTGCCATTGCAGTCCAGTTCACCGTTTGCGTTCAAATTGGGCGTAGAGACAAACATTTGTGGGCGCTTTACAATCACCGCATATGCGGGCTCTGGCTGTGGTGCGACTTTCTGGGGTTCCGAAGGAACTACCGCTTGCTCCGGTATAACCAGCTGGCTGGGTGGACGTGGTGCAACACGCTTTTTGCGCGGCGGTGCAGCCATTGGCAAAGCCTTCGGCAGCACAACTGGTGTGCGCGTATAGTTCATGCCCGTCGAATCCATAGAGTTAAGCGAGTTGCTCGAGCTGTACGGACTGGGTGTCTTTGTGGTCAGCTTGGAGTGACGACTGCTGCTAAAGTCCGAGGAACTGCTCAATGAGTCACGCACGGCACCTGTGCGCTGAAACTTGAGCATGGTGTCGGCGTTGAAGCTATCGTACGACTCAGACTTGTGACACAAACGTATCTCGGAAAGACCAACGGCGCCAATTGTGGACTCGCAGCTATAAACCTGACTAGGATCGACTGCAAGTAAACAGACAGCAATCAAAGTTAGAATAACAAGTAATAGTTATTAATGTTATGAAAGTGTTGCTCCTACCTGGACTCCTGAACTCGTACTTGTCCGCATCGAGCTGCTTGTTATCGCAGACCAGCGTCAACAGCTTGCTAAGCGGCACGCGTGCGCCCAGACGTGCCACATAAAGTTGATCCTTGGGCAGTAGTACCGTAATGCGGAAGGTCTGCTCAAAGGGTGCATTGCTAGTGGCCGCCGGTAAGGGAGTAATGCGGTTATATTCTAGCTGACTAGTTTCGTTTATGTGCATGCCCGAGTCGGTGGACAGGTGATGCAGCTGCGTCGTTGATTTGGATAGTTTGCCATTGGCGGCGGATCCCGCAACGCCATTTTTATCTGGGAATGTAAAAGCAGATGTTTTGGATTTCGGCACATATATTCGATAAATAGTAGATAAATCGTTGTTTTTTTTTGGAAATGCGGGTCGTTAGTAATAATAACAAGAAATACCAATTCTGCTGTTATGCATAATATGAATATAACATGCACTTAAGAAGCATTCGATAAATCGTTTTTGCCTTTTGTCAGAAGCGTAGTGAGATTACGGATGAGGGGATTAATGCTTAATGAATCGAGCCGAATTTTGTTGAATAGTTCGATAAATTACGCTCGGATGGAGCTGGGATGAACAAACGTTATGAAACATCGATAAAGTGCTTCCTGCAAATGTATAATCGATTAATCGAGTAACCGAGAGAATCTAGCTTAATTGCAAGAACGTTCAATATTTATTCCAGCATCGAGCTTTACTGTGTTGTCATTAAATATGCCCTTTTTGGCGTATTCGATAATTCGATAATGTTTTCTGTTCGAAATATGAATGAAGCAGTAAGAATTTGAAGCGCGTTAAATGTTAATTCTCTACCATGATTGCGTCATGCTTGTAAATAACATACATATTTAGACTTAATTGACAAGCCGTTTGGGTTTTCTCTAAGTATTGCGATTAGATAATAAAGAGGAACCCAACAAAGACACAATCATCAAAATTTAGCGATTTTCGATTAATTTCAGCAAAATAGCCAAGTTTTTTACTAAATGTATTCATTTGTGATCAAACAGATTGTATTTATTTTACATATTTGATTGAAACAAAGAAAGGTGCGACGTGAATCTATTTTAAAATGTTAGGAATTTTGATAAGCAATAGAGCTAATCGTCCGATTAATCGTAGTGGTTAAGGCACTTTATGGGGGAGGTGCCTATGCGGAAAGCTTTCTGATTGGGGCGATTCTTTTGTTGCATAGCTCAAGCAGCTCACCACCTCCAGATTTGGCACCGTATCCCCTGGAGAACCTTTTTGGTAAGCACCATTAAGTGAACCAATGTGAGAAAGCAACTCTGTGTGACTGGGACACTAATTCCTGTCAAGAAACTGAAGCTAGCCTCGGATACAACAACCCTTCCACGATGACGACTTTTAGTTGTAAACGTAGGACTCGAATTGGAACCTGGAACGTACGCTCGATCTCTCTCTCTCTCTCTGAAGCCTCAAAGCTTACTACTTCATCTACAGTTTCTATACACTACTGGACTCGACTATCAGCTCGGCTTCAAGAGGTGACATCGCTCCGATTAGGTGCGATATCTTATATTGATACATAATATTAAGGAAAAAAAGGAACTTTACGCATAGTCAATCACTTTATTGTAAATTTTAAGTTTACTAGTTTTTCTCTCTTCTATACAAATCCTTAAAGGGCCAACTCTTATAAACACTTTCGAAACACAAAAGGTAAATGAAAATTCCGTTTAGTAAGAAACCCGAAAGATCATGAAAGTAATAGTGTGAAGTTCTGGAAGGTTAGAAAATTATAAATTTTTCTTCAAATGCGTTCATTCCTAAGACAATCTATGTCAATGTATGCTTATAAAGGTACTGTCATCGCTGCAACGTCAGCAGCGCAGCTTCTTAACTTTTCATTCTCTTGCGAGTAACTTGTGCCTCTCTCTTTCGCTATTTTAGACGCTCACAAAATTTTGAGTCATTAAACGACGACGTTACTTTTATAAGTGGACATTGGTCTATGTGTTAGGCTGCTTGTGTTGCTCTCTCTCCCTTTAATCGACTCCTTTGTGGGCAAGATTGAGAAAAACACAGACCAAATGCACATGTTTGCGCTATTTCACTCTATTACATTCATGTTCTTTGAGAAAAAACCCATTAAAGCTATAAATTGTTCAGTTTAATCGATAAGTTATTCGATATGTATGCTTACCTTTCTGTTTTTTGCCGAACCAGCGGTTGAGTGTGAAGCCGCCCTTCATGCTGTTCATATCGGGGCGTAGCCCACAATCTCGTTTTTGCGATCGCTATCAATGCTCCCTTGCTGACGCGCGCTTGCTCCTCTCACGTCTCTGTCTTGATGCCACACTCTGTTTCGCGGCAAAAAAAAAAAAAAAACGATATCCGTTTCCGGCTTGTTAGGGTTTTTTGCTTAGTGCTTTTACAGGCTATTTGTTAGAACGTTTCGTAATATATATTTTCATACTATTACAAAATGGCGTCCGTACTCTGCGCAGCGAAATCTGCAAATAAGAAAACAGTTGAAAGCTGATTAAAAAAAAAACACAAAAAAGAAGAAGCAGCAGCAGAACAGACGCTCGCTTTGCTTATCGGCCTGGCGCAAAACTGATAAGAGATAGCAGAGGCACAGTTAAAAGCTATTGAAATTTTTCTTGCGGGCCTTATCGAGGCGGCTTATAGTAACCTGTATGCTGGCTATACACACACACACACACACACACACACACACACACATACACACGCAAAAAACGCATGCAACTTAACACGTTTTTATCAATTGGCTGTTCAAAATTACTATGCGGCTATTAGACTACTTTATGGCCAACACACACACACAAACACAGCTAGAGATAACCTTAAGCTTTAATGGTAACTTTATAAGGCGTGTGCATTATGGTTGCAAGAGGGTTGCCTAGTGACTGGTTTAACCCTTTGAGACACAAACATTTCGCCGCGTATACGAGGTGTGTTCCAAAGTAAGCATGTCAACACAGGCTGCCAACGCCCTTGGAAGTTAATCAGGACAACTAGGAACTGATCGATATTACTATCACGACGCTGCAAAAATTTAGTGTGGTACCGATTACTTCGCAATAACGCAACATTTTCAGGTGAAAGCTATACCATTCGAAAGACAAAATGCTTGCGGTTTGCAGAATATAAGCTTCAACTGGATACGTTGCGTTTTAGTCCGTTGAAAATCAATTTGAAGTAAAAAAAAAAACAACAACAAACTACATTGTACAAGCAAACATTATCATTTCGTGTTTTCTTTTATCTTTTTCATAATAAGTTGTTATGAGTGCGCTTATTAAGACGTCGAATGTCGATGACAAGGCGAAGACAAGTCTCTATATAAATACGCTAGGCGTAAATTTAGTGTGGTACCGATTACTTCGCAGTAACGCAACATTTTCAGGTGAAGCCTACACCATTCGAAAGGTAAAATGCTTGCGGTTTGCAGAATATAAGTTTCACGTGGATACGTTGCGTATTAGTCAAGTAAAAATTGATTTCAAGTAAAAAATGTAGAAAAAAACAACAACAAAACACATTACACACACAAACGTTGTAATATCATATTTTCCTTTCTCCCCTAAGTAATCAGCTGTTAGAGTGTGTATGTCGACGACAAGGCGATCAAGGGTAATAAATAATAAAGCCAGCGCAGAGCTATGAACGCAGTTGAGATACTTTTGGGATACAGCTCGCAGAGAACAGTTATCCAAAGCATAACAAAGAAACGCCAATCGACTTTGAAATAGATATTAGTTCTCCAAAGCAAAAGTTGTTCTTTGAATTGCAAATCGCGCACATATTATGCAAAAATTTTGTATGGAGCTGAATAGCGGAAGCAGCTTAAGAAAAAAAACAACAGTGAAGTATTTTCTGATAAGTGAAATCGAAACAAAAATAAAATCAAAGCTTAAAATAAATTGTAATAGCATTTAGCTGAAAATCGAAATCCAGTTGGATGGGTTGTTTCGTTTACGGCTTGATTTCCTGTTTCAAATTGAATGCCAACTAACTGGACGTCAGATGAATTTTTATTTACAACTTTCCTGAACTCTCCGTACAACTGTACTTAATCAGCGTAAAGCAGGAAATCAAACCGTAAGCAAAACCATCATTTCATGTCAATTCCATGATCGATAGTTCAAAAGTTCAAAGTTAAGAAACAGCCCTTAGCAACCGCAATGTAAACGTCATATGAAGTTGACGCGATTTGGACGCGTTTTAAATCGCGTGCATCAAATTTGCAAACAATGCACTATAAATGGAACAGCGAATTGAGTAGTTCGGAATGAGACTCTATGTTGTATAATAACACAGTTAACTAGATATGTGAGTGTGTGCGTGTGTGGGAGAGTGTATCTGTGTGTGCATGTAAATTACGCGTAATTACGCGCAGCGCAGCAAAAACGACTTTTGACTCTTTCAAATGGCAAAAAGCGTATAGAAACGAGCAGCTGTTAATAAAACAACAACAACTTTGAGTATATATACGTACGTACGTACGTATGTTTGCATAAGTAGCGTAATTGAGGCACGTGCCTGTAAAATTGTAATAGATACATTAGCAAACGCCGCGTCCCGTTCAAAATACACAAACAAATCGATTGACTTCTCGATGTCTATAAGAGTTAGAGGCAGGGATTCAAATCGGTACTTATTTCGGATACGGTTACGATTACGCTAGTACAGTTACTACTGATCCGGTAAACGGTTTTACTCGGTTTCGATTTGATTTACCGTTTATACCGACTCCTATAGCAAAGCTAAAGAGCATGAATGTAATAGAGTGGACCTTAAAAAATTTGGAAAATGTTTGCTGAAAAGCGACTATTTCCAAGACAGTGTACATGTGATGCTGCTTGTGTTGCTGTCTCTGTTAGACCGACTCACTTGTAGCCAAAATTACTGTCTTGGGAATGGTTGCTTTGCAGCAAATCGACTCAATGTAACGGCCAAGGTTTAAGCTCTATTACTTGCATGCTCTTCGACAAACACAGTGCCAGAAGAGCAGTAAAAGAAAAGAAGTGGTAGTGAGAAATAGAATGTATTGTCTAGTGTTTCACTTTTTATGGCAGCAGCAGAAGCACCCTGTACATAGCACGCGGAATTCTTTATTTCGGAAAAGCTATAACTGTTATCGGTTTTTCTAAAAAGTTTATTTCGGTTACGGTACGTTTAAGGTTTCAAAGTGCAATGTTTATATATTATATTATAGCAATGTTAAGATTCACATTTGTGCTAACCAAATTCGGTACTTTTTCCGTAACATACCGCCTATTCCCGTAGCACAGTTACCGTAATCACGTCCATAACCCTCAACGACTTTTAAATTTGCACAGAAATTTGATTTTCATAACGAAAACAGGGTATGCCACTGTCGTGCAAATTTTTCTTGTATACACTTGTTTGGAGAGTACATTAGATTTAACGAGCGGTAAATCAATTACAAACCGTTTAAATACAGTCAAAACATTAGCATCTCTCTACTTATGTCTTAAGAATCTAACAATTCTGTAACTAACTTTCCACATAAATTTCAAGAGACTACAAACCTTTTTGCTTTACCAAAAACTCGTCGATTTTTGACCTCTCACTCAGAAAATCTTAATGTGCGAAAGTTGTTTATGCACACCTTAAAAAAAATGCCTTGGATTAATTAGAACGGTCAAAAAATAACTGCACAAAAGATTATGCTGAACTTTATTTTGTAGAAAAAATATTGTTTTATGTAATTTTTTGAACAACGTCAAATTGATGAGAATCTAAAAGCTTTATCATGCTTTGAATTGCTTTAAAGCAAATCATTTGGCTGAAAAATTATCTAAGTTGAAACCATTTCCAGGCTGCTTAAACGAACTTCGAACAACTACTAAAACCTTCTTCTTTTCTTTAATCCGTAAGGGAATCCAATAGTTCATTAGTTTAAGGAAGTATGCAGGAGTTTCGTATAAGTGCAATGGTCCTGACCTATGCTTGTACCGTGTGCTGAAGCATCTCACAAACTGACGGGTTCTCAGAGAGCGCCAAGTGTGCTCCCAATACCTGGGGAATGGTTAGGATAATACCTGTCTCAACCTTGACGAAGTCGACGCACAACCTTCACGTTGTGCCACCTGGATAGCTGCTCTAATCGCCACACGGTGTTAGAGTAGTGATCTAATGTGCGCAGCGAAGCCCTTCCCGGGGCTCTAAATGGGTTGTGCGTACTGCGTGGGAAGCGCTGCGTAAATGATACAAAGTAAGTCCTATGTACACATAAATGATAATTTGGTGGATTCATCAACTTATTGATGTCACTTAATGACGCCGTCTTTGGTGGCAAGGTGACAAGGGTGAAGCCGTCGCAACCTCAACCGCCTTCTACAAGTGTTGGGTGCCAACGGCCCTGCCAAGGGTTTGAAGTGGGACACTTTTCGTAACGGTGATTTGTAATAACGTAAATTAATCGATGAATCGTGAAGTTAGGCACATACCACGGCGTGCCAGTGATGCGCAATTAGTAACTTTTTTAGGAGCAGCTCAATTAGGGACTTTTTTAGGAGTAGCTGCTTATTATTAAGGATCGAATAGCATCCAGTTGAGCTCTTAGAAAGTAGTAAACTTCGCGATAACTGTAAGAGTGTATAAACTTTGACTTGCTCAAGTAAATTGTATATATTTGTTACTCTGGCTTATTAAATTTTGTAGTACTATATTTTTTTGTATTTGTATTTAAGTTTTATTCTTTTATTAGTTTTTCTTTTTATGAGCAAGCGCACTAATTAGCTTGGCTAATTAAATTTTACTCACTGTTTCTATTTTGCTTTATTTGCCTCAATGGCAGGCCCCAACCTTTGCTCAAGTTAAAATAGCTAACAATTTTGGTTATCAATTTGGTATGCTTATAAAACAACAACAACAACGTCAACGAGTTACCAGTATAGTATACATATCTTTCAGTGTATTAGTCTGTTTGCTTATATAGTCAAGAGATATACACAGACTAACTCGAAACTTGAAATAAAAATGAGTAAGAAACATTCCTGAGCTATCAACAACAGCAACAACAACAACAACAACAACAAAGGCAATCTACGTAAAACAATTTGAAAAATCATCACGTCCCATAAAAAAATGGGATTTTTGTTTGTAGTTGTTGTAGCCGTTGTCGTTGTTGTTGCCAAATTTGTAGCAGCTTAATAGATGTCCATATAATAGAAACTTGGGGCACAAGTCCCGCCGCCACTCCTAGAACCAAGTATTCAAAAGTAATAATAATTATAATAAAACTTTATGTAACAACAACAACAACAACAACAACTAGTTGCCAAGTTCAACTACAACAACTACAATATCGTAAATAGTAACGTCTGATATCAGCGCCAGATTAACTATCTAGAATATGCTGTCAATCGATTAATTTCAAATTTTGAACATTACACGAAATGTAACTGATGTTCAACCGATTAATTAACAAAAAAACATGTTTCATATTGTATCTAGAACTACATTATAAAGTAAGATAAGCCAAATAAATAAATGCTTAGTTAGTACACAAATATTGTTTGTTTATTAGAAGATTGTCATACTATAAAAAAAACATGATTTTGAGTTAACTTCTATCTTGTATACTCTCCGCGTATCAAGAGTATATGACATTCGTTTTTTTTTTTCAATCTAGCTGAAAGCAAATCGATAACTTTAAATGCGTTTTTTGCAAGATCGTATTTTTGAAGTTATGATTGTCTTCTATTGAGCGATATGTAAGCGCTTTGCAAGTTACTTGCATACAACAGTATTTCATATTGAAAAACTCTGCGATTTAACTAGCTTCACTCATTAAAAAAATTTGTACTTTGTTTTTGCAATCAATTAGAACTTTTGAGAATTTCGCGAATATCGTTATTTTAAAGAGCACTTCACTTAAATCGCCTTTATCCGAATTATAAACGTGATTCTTTTTCCGAATTGAAGTTGCCACAAATCTTTCACAGACAATTGAACTGTTACCAAAATGTTTTTGTATCATTCTTCTAAATCTATTATATTAATAGGATAAGGAAAAATTTGTGGACCCCTTTTTCACCAACTATATGGAAACAAATATGGTTGAAACTTACATCATTGTGTAGGGAATTTTCATAAGGAGTGCAGAATATAACTTTTATTCATATATTTTGCCAAATCGTAGGTGAAATTAATAAAATAACATTCATGTTGACATGTCTTTAAATGTATTGGTAACTGTTCATGATCGTTTTCTCTGTTAGCTATTGGCACCTGCAATAGTACTTGTGTTACGAATAGTTGACAGTTAGTAGTTAAGTCGATTGAGAATTACCCGAGTTATGAGTTCAAATAAAAAATACTAAAAATATCACATCGCTTGAAAAGTTCCCTGTCCAACACATAACAGGTGTCACAAACCAAATTATTTTTAGATTTAATCAACGTCCAAATCATAACTAAAATTTCATGACATCCGATCATTAGTTTTCAAGTTGCAGTCGTTTTAGTTTTATATTTTTCCCATTATTTTTTTTCATTTTTTTGCATTTAACAGGCGATGTGTTGCTCTGGTAATTTATATTTTAATTCATAATTTGGTCAATTTTTGACCGATTTGCATAAAAACACTCGTTTAACTAGGAATTGAATAAACTTTCGAAATTAATTATAAAAACATAACTCTCTTATTTCAAAATCTGCTGCAAATAGCTGCCAAAGTTAGAAAATTGTGTAATACTTTATAATACTAATTTTCATATTAAATTGAAAAAATCCCTACTTAGTTTCAAAAAACCCGCCTTATTCCATATAGATTTGGCAAGATAAATTTTTCCCCTTTCTAAAACATATTATATAACGAGAATCGATAGAATGTGGGAGTAATAAATAGATTCATGTGTAAAGCAAAAGAAAAACGTTATTTGGCTATAAAAAAAATTGGAGGGTTCTCCAGAAAAACAGTAAATTGTTTTGAGATCTAATCGATCAGATCTACAACCTACACTATTTTATTTGTCGGGTGTATTTCGTTTTTTTGTTGCACAGTGCTATTTGGAGATGTTCAAGGAGAAAAGAAAGCTTCTTACATATTTCGATCAAATTTGAATAAACCAAGCAACTAGCAATGCTGAATGCCAATTACAAGAAATTTTGAACAAGTTATTGTCAATCCTTTGAGTAAAATTGAATACTTGAGCACAAAACTGTTTACATGGCTATAGATATATCTTATTGAATGAATATATCAGTTAACCGTTATGTTAGCAAATTGCCAAAATTGGCAGCTTTCTACAGTTATATCTCGTATGCTTTGAGATTTATGTACCTAAGTAATTATATGCTTAAACCATTTTTGGGGGCATATAAGTACCGCTTCGTGCTAATTGGGTAAATCGAATGTACAAACAAATGGCAGCTGTTTCTTATGAATTGTTAGCTTATTCAGAGCTCCAAGAATGTCGAGTGTGGCGCTGAAAGCCGGGTATAGCCCCTAGAGCCTAGGCCGTAAAACGTTAACCGCAGACATTGGCATGTTTTGGGTGATTAATCAATGACTGGGGCGATGTCTCAGCTTGTGATTTTTTTTATGGCTGATCATTTACATAAATTGTTTTTAGATATTGTGCAATTTGTACGAACAGAATTAAAAATTAATTTTAATTTGAGCTTTGGCATTGGCATTGGCAATGCATTCCGTTAGCGGTGTTTCTCTAAAGTTAGGCGATGATATCAGATATAATAACTTATAAAATGATGTGCGGGAATTTTTATGGCTACTATATAGATAGATAGACGGAGTAAGAGATAAGTTGTTAGATAGATTCTCATCATTGTGTGGTGTCAAAGCCAACTAACCAGTCGGCCAAGTTCGAAATACACTTCTGAAAAAGTTGTTAGGGCACAGAACAAAAAAAACACTTGGAAAACTTGACAATAAGCCGAAGCTGAAACGCAAACACTAGACACTACTTGACTTCTATTGTTCTTATATCAGCTGTGCGTGTGTGTAAGTTATCAGCTCTGCAGCTCTTGATGACTAATAGTACTAACTTGTCTAATTCTAGGCAATTTGTGAAGCTAATCTGCAGCAAGCTCATAAGACAAGACGCTCAAGAGTCGTCACTATGACGCGTTCACACATGTTCACACTAGAGACTGCAAACGAGTGGAAAACTGTGTTTATTCCCAAATCTGGCAACATGGTTTGCACATATAACAGCTGATTTAGATGACATTATTTAAACGCATTTAAGCATGAATTGCATTACATCTTTGCGTCTTAAAAAAAATCCCGACAGTGGAATACCCTGTACCCGTTTTCTTTATAAACACTAAATGCGGTAAAATGGGGACGTAATTATCTACTTTTATATCTCCTTTCATAAGATCGATATGCCTGTAAACATGACAATGTCGTTAAATTTTGTAACATAGATCAAAAATAACATTTATAAATGTCTGTTTCATTTTTCAAATCAATATATGCAGTTTTAACGATTAGGGTCACACGAGTCTCCACACCAAAATTTTGTAACTCTAGCTCACAATTAATTTTGAAGCAGTTTATAGGCGAGGGATGTATCATTTTTGGAACATAGATGCACATTAACACGACGCACATCTCTGAATAGTTTCGAGTTGATAGACTTAATGGAGCGATTGTAAACCGAGCAAATCTGTCTCTTGATTCGACAAACTTCATCTTACATTAGATTACGCGCATCTATTGGTAAAATTTTGTGTCTCTAGAACTTATGGTCTCGATGATCTATACGGACAGCCGGACATGGTCCAATCGCTACCCGAGTCAATGATAAGACTTTTTGCCCTTGGAACTTATGGTGCCACGTGTCCTTCTGCCTGTTACATACGTTGCACAAATCAATAATACCCTTTTAAACTTTGTGTACAGGCTATAAAAACGTTATCAAAAACTGCTCAGTGGAAACGCGTTTACTGCGACACCCAATGCGAACTAAGACAAGAGTCGCCCAAGAGTCGCCCAAGAGTCGTCCAAGAGTCGCCCAAGAGTCGCCCAAAAGTCGCCCAAGAGTCGCCCAAGAGTCGCCCAAGAGTCGTCCAAGAGTCGTCCAAGATTCGCCCAAGAGTCGTCCAAGCGTCCCCCAAGAGTCGCCCAAGCGTCGTTTGTTATTGCAGGGTATTTTGCATATAACAAAGCGAGGTACTCACGAGTTAGTGGGCCAATTGCCGTACACTCAATTCAACTCGCCGTAATTGAGCACAACTAAAGTGTTGTTTCTTTCCAATAATACACGACTTGAGTGACACTTTGGCTACTCTCTTTAAGTTGGGGTCACTGGCTGGCACTTTTATTTTTTTGATTTTGTTTGACATGCACGTGGTTTTTGATTCATTTTAGTTAAGACACTTAGTTAAACACTGTCACTATTATTTAGGTACTAAATATTATTAGTAATAAGTACTTTATGCTATATGTATGTAAATCGGAGTGAGAATTGCGTACTAACTGCGACTAGCGGCGCTTTTTTCTTGCTTTCTTTGCTTACCGACAACGTTAACAAAACTGAAAACAAAAACGCGCAAAATATGCACAGAACACTATGAAAAAGAATTCACACACACACACACACACACACACACACACACACACACACACACACACACACACACACACACACACACACACACACACACACACACACACACACACACACACACACACACACACACACACACACACACACACACACACACACACACGCACACACACACACACACACACACACACACACACATGCACTCATAGGCTTCAGCAGCGCAAGCTCGCTCATCGTTTGCTCACTCACTTCACTGTGCATACTCCAATAATAATAAGGCAACGGTAACTCTCTAATAATAGCGCAAGACGACGCACAGTGGCTCCAACTGACTACGTTTTCGGCATAAATCTTAACTTTTGCAGTGGCGATACAGTAAACTAATTAAAACCAAGGGTGTTCACAATACCAAATTTGTTCACTCTATAACTAAATAACATGATGTACAAATCTAGTCGGATATCTGGGATATCCTTTTATTTATGTAAAAAAAAAAAAACAATTAATTTCTAATTTTATCATAAAACAGCCTTCATGGGTCATATTTCATCACATACCTAATTTAGTACAAAATATTAATTTTGAGTGTTCACAATACCAAATTTGTTCACTCTATCGATTCGAACATTTTATGATGTGTTTAAATAACATTGTATACAAATCTAGTCGGATATCTGGGATATCCTTTTATTTATGTAAAAAACAATTAATTTCTAATTTTATCATAAAACAGCCTTCATGGGTCATATTTCATCACAGACCTAATTTAGTACAAAATATTAATTTTGAGTGTTCACAAAACCAAATTTGTTCACTCTATCGATTCGAACATTTTATGATGTGTTTAAATAACATTGTATACAAATCTAGTCGGATATCTGGGATATCCTTTTATTTATGTAAAAAAAAAAAAAAAAACAATTAATTTCTAATTTTATCATAAAACAGCCTTCATGAGTCATATTTCATCACATACCTAATTTAGTACAAAATACTAATTTTGATTGAAAAGCATAACATAAAATTCAATAAATGAAAAAGATAATGCATTACGTTTAAAGTTTTTTAAAGAATGCTGTGATTTTGGTCTGTTTTTGGTTAAAAACTAGGTTTTTAGACTCTTTAGAGTAGTCAATGTAAAAAACAATTTGTTCACTCTTACGAGTGTTCACATAAACGAGTGTTCATTGTATCGCGACTACACTGTATTTTCAAAATTTAAAATGCACAGAACAGAGAAGTCATTAAGCTTCTGCGATACACTGCGATAAATTAGCTGCGTATAGAGGGAGCTTCAAAAAACGTTAGTAAAGTTCCATATTATATACTGCAAATGTCTTATCCTTGCATGCCATGGAAAAATTCCATGTTCTAAATTGTACTTATTCTTCAACAAATTGTCCTCGTCGAAAGTTTGTCTATCTGGCGAACGTGTGTACACTCAGATCAAAATAGACTGCAAACATCTTGCCAACAGATTTATTAACCAATAAGCACATTTTGTAGGCGCAAGGAGACGACTTTTGGTGTATATAATATCGAACTTTGCTTTCGTTTTTTGAAGCACCCTCTCTTTTTCTTCTTAACTGGCCATAAGAACCCGTTATCGGGTTAAAGCCTGATGTAAATACATTCTTTCATTGGAATTGTGGTTTTACGTGGTGGGTCCCAAACCCTAGAGCCTGGGGTAGCTCTACTGGTCTTGATAGAACCCAGTGTCATTGTTAGTCGCCGCATACGACAAGCTTTGATCTGCTGAGGTGGTATTTAATAGCCCGCTCACCACACGGGCTGATCGGTCCCTCGCTTCACAGCATATTTATCGCAGTGTATCGCAGTAGCTTAAGGAATTATCTGTTATATGCATTTTAAATTTTGAAAATATCTTTACTTTCACAAAAGTTATGATTTTCGCCGAAAAAGGAGTAAGTTGGATCCACTGTGCGACGTAACAGCAACAGCAACAAGAACACGCACAGTCACCTTTACGTTTGCTCTTTGCGTTGCGTTTTACGTTGTTTTTTGTTTTTGTTTTTGCTCAGTCGCTGCGCTGCCGCTCACTCACCGCCAAGGTATTGTTATAGGTGCTGCCGCTGCTGCTGCTGCCGCTGCCGTTTTATCTTATCAGTGTGAAGCATAGCTAACAATGCGAAATGTGCGCAACGGCAGCAGTCATAACAACAACAACAACAACAAGCGTAATATTTTAATGTAGGCGCCGCTGAGGTGAAAGGAAAACTGCAACGCTCCCTACTTTACTTACTACGAAGAGTATCTCTGTGGAGCGTGTGTAGCTGCGCTGCCGCAGCCGTACTTGTCGCTGGCGTTCGGTAAACTGAACTGAAGAAACGAAAAGAAGATATGATACCGACCACTGTCAATGTAGTGCGCGACATTGGGATACTCTGTAAAAAGTAAATTGTGTATTTTTGAGGCCAAAGGTCAACTTTGCTTTGTTTTGACAAACAAATGTTTCACATTTCGTGACTTTAACATATATATATGAACACTAGCTGAACCCGCGCGCTCCGCTGCCCATTGATAAAGCCGTCAATAAATTCATTATATAAATTAATTCTTCCCGTTCCCATTGCACTTCCCGTTACCAATATCTTTATATCCTCTACTTCTACTTCTAGTTATACGTCTACGTCTACGTCTACGTCTACGTCTACGTCTACGTCTACGTCTACGTCTACGTCTACGTCTACGTCTACGTCTACGTCTACGTCTACGTCTACACCTACGTCTACACCTACGTCTACGTCTACTTCTACTTCTACCAATACCTATACCACTACCTCAATTCAAATGGATTCTTCAGTCAAAGTTACGAATGTTAAAAGATTTTTTTAAATCTTCTACTTCTACGTCTACTTCTACGTCTACTTCTACGTCTACTTCTACTTCTACGTCTACTTCTACGTCTACTTCTACTTCTACGTCTACTTCTACGTCTACTTCTACGTCTACTTCTACGTCTACTTCTACGTCTACGTCTACTTCTACGTCTACTTCTAATTCTAATTCTACCTCAACTTAAATAAATTCTTTACCTAGTCAAAGTTGTGAACGAATGTTGAAAAAATCTTGCCTAATATATAAGAAGAAACACATTTAGTATGTTTTATGTGGAAAATCGTTTTAGCAATATCTCCGGAACCCCTAAGACGATTTTGTTCAAACTTAGATAAGAACACTCTCCAACATAATTGGAAGCTATCCTCAAAATTTCATTAAAATATGTCCAGTAGTTTTTGAGGAGAAGAGTCACAAAGAATTGGCAGTCATTTTTATATATATAGATAGTACATGCATATTTACAAAATCTTTTCTAGTTTTTCGATTCGGTTTTGATAAACTTCGCAACACATGCATAGTTATTGTTTTATTTTGTGTTTTAGCTTTTATATTGAAAGTTTTAATGCGGGAAGATATTAACTTCCAATGCATTGAGGAATTTCTTCTCTTTGTTACATGCATTGTACAAACCTATAATACCATTTTTTTTTTATAAGTACAGAGTATTATAAAACATTTATATACAATAATATTATTGTAATAATGTGACATACAAGCCAAGTGCCGTTACATAAGAGAATCACGGCAAGTGCGTCGACGTCGTTAGCAAATTGCGCAAGCTTTTCATTCTGAGCATATATGTACACACATATACATATATGTATACCAATAATTTTGATTATGGCGCTCCTGTAAAGCCAATGATGCGCAGGTGCAAATAGCACTTAAGTGGGTTGATGTTCTCGCTGATTAGAGAGCGTGAGTGGGTCAACTTGGCTTGGCTTAGCTTAGATTATGCGCAGATAAAGTAGCGCCCAAGGAGTGGCAACGCTTGTCTGACCAATTTTGGTCTTCTGCCACAAACTGTTGAGGCGTCAACAATTTGGGGCGCCAAGGAAACCTCACCTAGACACACACACGCACACACACGGATGACATCATCATCATCAGCAACTGCCATAAGACGCGCCATCATCATCTTCATTAATTGCTGCCACGCATAGGTGTTCCAAAGTTGCCCCCAAAAATGGGCAATGCAAACAAAGTAGGCTGAATCAAGGGCGTGGCCAACAACAACAACAAAGGGAAGTCAGTCGCTTTAAGAGACATGCCTTTTAGATGCAATCACATAGTGTTCTATTCTAATGTTATCTATTATAAATTATATTGTAAATATTGATTCTATAATATTATTTTAGTCATGTCTCAGCTATGTTTTCTCACCTGATGAAATCAGCAAACTGTAATTATGATAAGTAACTTTGAGAAGGGCATATTGACTTAGTGCTAAATTTGATATGCCTGTCAAAAGTGTTTTTACCCTAAAATTCATTCAGTTATAAATAAGTAGTCGCGTGGCGTCAGGGTTGGCCAGACGTCTAGGTCGGCCCACTGCCATTTTTAAGTGCGCAAACTGTTAAGTGACGTATGACGCTCAAATTGACAGTTTAAACACATTAAGGGCTACAAGTAGTAGCAGTTAGTTAGTTAGTAACCAACTTTCCTTACATTTTGCCGTGTTCATTAGTCTAATGAAGATGAACTGCTTCAAGTTCCGTCTGATAATGATGCGTCAGACGACGCTCAGCTAGTGCAAAGCAATTAGCTGGCCAAGAGCCTAACTTCAAGATGTTACAGCCGGGCCTTGATTTAATTAAGCTATTGGAAAACTTTGTTCTTGTCTAATGACGAATCATGCAGAGAAATACATGGATAGACAATTCAAGGAATCATAAAAAAAAAAACTCAAGTCATTAGACAACATTGAAATGCGTTAAACAATTTTGTTGATGTTAGAGAAATCAAGCAAAGTTATAAGTGGAAGAATTCGAAAGTATTCTAAATGGCGAATTAAGATTATTTCAGAACAATAAGAAATCATTAAGCGAACTCTAACTGCACTCTATAAACAAATTTGAAATATAAATTTTAAGCTTAAAAAACAACATGACGTTTAACTATTCACTTAAGAAAAATTTGATGCAGACAGTCGGGACGGTGCCCGACATTGGGATACCCTATATTCATTTTCTCCATGAAAATCCAATTTCTGTGCAAGTTTTTGTATACATGCGTTAAGGATTATGGGCGTGATAACGGTAACTGTGCTAAGGGGGTAGGGGTATGTTACGAAAAAAGGTCAACATTGTTTGGTTATAAGCCTATCATGAGTCTAAGTACCATATTTGATTAACATAAATGTTAAGCTTAACATTTCTATATAAAACTAAAATTCTAGATTTTGTGGTACTAGCTGAGATTTACCTAAAATAGATTTCTTTTCATTAGTTCTTTTATGTCTTTTTTTGATCTTTTATCATATCACATCATTTGAAGTTAACCTAATGGCAATTTATATAGATAACAAGTGGTGTTGGTCTAAAAATAAGTTGCACATTCTTCTACTTCTATGTAGAGAAATGTTAAGTAGCATTTTTTTATAACTTTCGAAAGCCAACCAAAGTATACTTACAATTTTTCAATTTAAAAACAAACGGTGTTATTCAAGACTTGTTATTCAAAACTGTCTGCATTTCAAATCCAAGTATCATGTAATTCGAGAGTTTCCTGTAATGAAAAATGATCGGTTAGTGAAACGGTTCGTTGCTACATACATACGTGCATCCACTGTTATAGTTAACAGACAATATTAACATAGGCAAACGCTTATCTTTTAACAGCGATCGAAATTAACATTAACATGAATGAGGAAGCTTAACATTAGAACTTAATCATATTTATCTTTTAACAGAGCATGAAATTAACATTAACATGAATGAGGAAGCTTAACATTAGAACTTAATCACATTTCTCTTATAACAGAGCATGTAATAGTTGAAAAATCATTCTCAACGACGCACGGTGGCTCCAACTGACTTTTTTTTCGGCAAATATCATAACTTTTGTGAGAGTGACGATATTTCCAAAATTTTAAATGCACGTAACAGAGAATTCCTTAAGCTTATTCAAAGACACTTTTGACTTTTAACTGAAAGACGCCGAAAAAGAATGAAACGCGAACCAAGAAATGGACGCAAAAATGGTATAGTTAACTGAAAAAGATGAAAAAGTCGAAAGTGAAACTTTAAAGTTTAAGCTATACAGTTGATTATTGTTTCAAAAAATCCCCTGAAGACGGACTCAGCAGCGGGTCCGAAATATTTCGAAAGAAATAAAGAGTAAAAACCAGAAACTTCAAAATTTTAAGTGCTTGGTTGGACCTTGTACCGGAACAGTAATCTAAGTCAGATTTTTACATAATATTAAAGGTTTCATTTATGAATAGAAAATTTAATGATCTCAAGAAAAACTGGAATAACGCTAATGATATTGATGGCCATTAAATTTAAGTAGAAAGTCCTCGATAATAAAAGGTGGCTGACAAGCCGGATAACAGTACGAAATCCAGAAGAAAAGTAGTAGTAAGTGATTACGAATTTCGCATTGTCTTCACCTCTAAGCCGACTGTTCAGCTTTGAGACGTCCGTAAATTCTAAGTTACCATCCGCTGCTGTCCTGATGAGTGTATTGATAGGAGTGTAGTACTTAACTAGTACACAGTAGTCTTTTCGAACAAAAGTGTTTCGCAGCCTATTCAGCTGTTTGATTCTCTCAGTAGTATAGGTTCAGGGGAGTCATGTTGAGCGCTGTACTTGACGTTGTTAATTAAATATCTATTGCCATTTATATGCAACAACTCTAGGCCATTACATAATCAAGTGTTCTACAAGGTTATCTAAACTTTGGCGCTACCAAGTTTGCCTTATTTTCTATCATTATCTGGACTATCTCGCTCAATGACCAAAAGCACTTAAGGCTTGTTAAGTTGCTTGTAATTTTCCAATATCGTATGAGCAAATATTAGCTGGCAAATTGTATCTCAAAAATGTATGTATCTCGCCACCTATAAGCTATCACACACACACAACTACATGTACATATGTTATAGGTAAACGTACTTAGTTTACTTACAATTTCTGTGAGCTTATCAATGGCACTTGAAAGACTTACACAAAAATTCCATAAATTTTTTGGTTGTATTTTTCGACACTGATATGGCCAACAAGAAGAAGAATAAGAAGCAGCCGAACAACAATAATCAAAGTCATTTGCTCAGCTACTAAGAACAAGGGGCCTCCAAACGGTTCCAAAGCGTTCCAAACCTCCGAAGACCCCACCAACTTAACAATGCTAGCCCACCTACAAAAACTTAATGTGTCTAGAGCTACGTCTATAATAATGTGTTTACATTGTATTCGACTTGTATTGTTATGATTTATGGGCACGTCATTTGCCCAACTAGCCAACTAAGGTAACTAAGAGCCATGTCTTTAATTTGGACTGATAACCTAGACCTTAACCAAAGCGTTGCCCAAACTCTGGTACTGGCGTGCTTTCATTATCAATGCTGCTATCATTAAGAGACACAGACACAAATATGCAAAAAAAATAGTCGAAAACAACAATAACAGCAGCTACAGCAACTAAATCTACTTTGATATCAAAAACATTTAAAGCATTTCACTCGCTCTTGGCCAACTGGCTAAATGGCCAACTGGCTGGCTTGCTTTTGGTACTTGTGACCCCGTTTACGGAAATTCTTTTTTATTTTTTTAAGCGCAACTCGAAAAGTGGCACAAACTCATTCCGACCAAAAAAACACAAAAAAAGCAACAACTAAAACAAGTTTCATGGCGGCAAATTCGACAATAAGACCATATGATCAGCGTAATGATAGTTATGATCATTGGCTGCTGTTGTTGTTGTGGTTACTGTCATTGTTGTTGTTGTTGTCGTTGTTCTTTCTGGCAGCTTCAAAAGAAAGATTTCTACATTTCATGACTCGATCGAGAGCCACAGACTCCAGCCGCAAAAACAAACCCAAACTCAGTCACTTTACTTTTTCTTTGCAGCAGTTCAATGAGTAAAGGTTTTTTTTCTTAAGGGACACTCTTATAAAGAGCATATTAAGTAACAGGTACGTTTGACAAGCATCGGAATATGTTGTTATAGTTGCTGCTTCACTTTCGAAAATCAGTTTGGCTGAAAGGTCAAAAGTTTACACAAAGCTGGCAACCCTGGCGCGAATGGCCCACCTGCTTAGGGTTAAGGTTGGCACTGCGTTCAGCTTTTGTGGCTCAAGAAAACGAACAAATTTAAATTTTTTATCAAATTGCTTTAATTAGAATAAAGACTAGTTCCACAGTTTCTTTCAAATATTTACAAATATAGATTTGACATTTCCGATATTTCAACTAGCATTCTTTTTGGCTTATTCCTAAAAATTCAAGGAAAATCAATCTATTTTGTCGGCTTAGTTTTCAAAAGTTCGAATTTTCGAAAAAAAATTTTGAACAATTCGCATAATGCTGCGCAGACTAGACCGTCAAACATCTTTCGGATACGATTACGATAATACCAGTACTATTGATCCTGCAAACTGTTTTATTTCGGTTTTCTTTTTTTCAATAATATCGGTTTGGATTCGATTCATATTTGTGGTGTCATTTGACAGTTTTAGCCAGTGACTCAACCCGAAATTTATTTTAGATACGGTTACAATTACGGTAATACCAGTACTATTGAGCAGGTAGCCGGTTTTATTTCCGTTTTCATTTTTCAATAATAACGATTTCGTTTCGATTCACCGATATTTGTTTCGGTTTACCCGTTATATCGGCTCCTATCAAAAAGCATAAAAGTAATAGAGTGCAATTCTGGACCGTAAAAAAATTCAAAATGTTTGCTGAAAAGCGACTATTTGCAAGACAGTGTACATCTAATGCTGTTTGTGTTGCTGTCTCTGTTAGACCAACTCACCTGTAGCCAAAATTGGGAAAGAGAAAGAGGAAAAACGAGGCAATGCCTTGGGCATGGTCGCTATTCAACTAGTCGACTTAATGAAACGGCCAAGGAGTCCACTCTATTCTAAAAAGAACTAAAAATAAGAAGTGGGGGCGAGAAACAGCTTTTGCTGTCCATACATACAGCAATCCCAGTGTATCGCAAAAGCTTAAGGAATTCTCTGTTACAGTCGTTTTAAATTTTGAAAACATCTTTACTGCTTCAAAAGTTATGAATGTCGCCGATAAGAATTCAGATGGCCCCACTGTGCGACGTAGATGAAAAAGCTAACAACACAATATTTTGCACTATTTTTTATAGACTTTTGTTATGTTTTTTATGCTATCGAAATTTTGATATTTAATTATTTTAAATGTTTCGTTTTTTATTTTCGCCTTTTTTGCTTCACTTTTTCTGCGAAATTTCTAACTTTGTTTAGGATATAGGGTATAACAGTTTAAGGTACCAAAATTTTTTTGTACTATTTTTGGTTCAAGACAGAAAGTGTCCGGTTCAGCACCAGTCTTGTCTTGACATATGTATATTTAAAAAAAAAAACTTTTTTAAGCCAATTTTACGCAAAATTTTTGTTTTTTTAAATTTATATATGAGTTTTTTATAAGAATCCGCCGTTAAATCGAATTAAAAACGAAGTTCAACTCCATTGCGAATGATAATTTAAAAGGTACGGAGCAAACTTCTCTCTATCTCTACTGTGAACGCTATTAACAAACCAAAGACAAAACAAGCGTCACAGCACACGAGCGTAACACCAGCCGATCGTAATACCACACCGTTTTTGACACTCAAGCGCGCCACGAGTTGTTTGAAGTCAAAAAAGAAGGATTAAACTAGAATAACTAGGAATCTGAGCCAAAGAAACAACCATTGTATTTCAAAAAGTAAACAACAAAAGATCACGAAATTTAAAAGAAAAAGATACAAATTTCAGAAGCAAAGAACCGAATAACAAAACTTTCGATTTATTTAGATGTGTAAAGAACTCGGAAACTGTTGTTGCGCCAGTGAATGCCAATTTCCAAATACATACTTCGATCGACTGCTCTGTAAGGGTATACAAACTTTGCTGCTACGTTGTTAAAAGTTTTCTGCGAGGTGTTGTTGTTTTTTTGCATTTCATGCTCTCCCTCTCTCTCTTTGAATATGTATTGTGGCACGCCTAGTTGGCGGCATGTTGCAGCTGGAGCTTGGTGTTTGACTGCAACTGAATCGCCATTTATATATATATATATATATATATATATATATTTTTTTTTATTTAGTTTCTAATTTTCTAGGTTGCTCCACATACCACAGCAGCATAGAAACACCGTTAGTAGGGCCCGCTTTTTTGCATGTCAAGAAATGACGATGGAAACAACAATGACTTTGTCACATCTTTTAGGTATAATTAGACTTCAATCAATGCCAAGCAACTAACGGTTGCAAATGGCTGCAAAGCTGCAGCTAAGCGCCCTAGCAGCTCTGGATACTGCCGCCAGCCTTAATGACTGATCCGAGACGGGGGAAAAAAAGGCGAGCAGAATTGGGTCAATTGTCGTTCTCATTGCCTATGATGACATACTAGATGATCGTGATGATGACATGGCTCTAGGCATTTTGGCTTACAATGCATACCGTTAGTTGATGCTTTTGCCCCACTGTGGGATGCCACAGTATCGACTTGGCTGCAATCGTTGCCCAGCTTGGTCATAAACAATTGCAAATGGCTAATGCTAGCTTAGCCAACTATTGTGGCAACCAAAAGTTGTCCAGTCGATTTGGTTGCTGTTGCCGCCGCCGCCCAAAACATGATGGCAACGGCAACCTGTCATAGCAAGCGTCATAGACGGCTGTTGCTGCTGCTGCAGCCGCTGCTGGTGTTGCAACTTGCATCAATCCATTAATAAAAATGAGAAAAGTGCTACATTTGGGGCACCGAAGCTTGCATACTTTATAGTGAGACTGCTTGTTTCGAATCCGTATACAAAATATGATGATCTCTTCGTGAAAGAACCTTATCTAAAGGGTTCCAGTTTTGATTTTCATCTAATTCTCTTTCAAATTGTGCAATAATGTACTAATTTTGATATGGGCACCAGGACACCGGCGTATCGAGGGTAATTGCATAGCTGACGAGCTGGTCAGACAAGATACTACCGCTCACTCTCCCCTCGCAGGAGACGGCACAAGTATACCTATGGCCACTTGTAAGATGCATATTAAGAATCGCTTCGCTTGGGTCGAAATACGCCCTAAGTGTGGCAGACAGATAGCCTGGCAGCCGTTCTAACCTAATCTAACCCAACCTAACCTAACCTAACCTACCTAATCATAGATTACATATCCACCGATAAGTTGGTATATCGGATATTGCACGAAAAGACCTAAAATACACTTAGCTGAAATATACCTTAAATTTTGATACCTGTTCAAGGATCATTGATCGAGTGTGAATGCATTTCCACTTTATCCGGTAATTCAAGAGAATATAAAAACACATATAACTTATTCGGTAAAACCAAAAGTCTCGTTAAAAACCGAACTTTAAAACCCAGTCCTGGATCGATTGTGAATTCACTACCACCTTGTACGGTAACAAATGGGAAGAGAAAAGTACACTTAGCTGAAAAATACCTTATCTTTAATCGTATTTGCCATCAACTGTAACTTAAGGCAATTCAACTTTCCGAAAATTCCTCTTAAACAGAGAATCGATTAATCATGGCGATTTGCGTAAAACTCAAAAATTGATCAGATTTTTAAACATTGAGTGTTTTTTTTGTTACATCTGAATTCGATGCATTGATTGTTTGCGAACATCAGGCGGATTTAACGAAATTGTTGAAAAACTTGCGTGGCATTTTCATGGTTCATAGTATAACTAACAAGGTCGATAGTTTCAGAATAATTGACGCAGATCGAACTTACACAATAGTTGCGTAGAACATCGATCTTGTACCGAAAGCTATAACTGACGAAATCTAATCGCTGCAGGGAACATTACTTAGAGCAACGAATTAAGAAAGAAAAACATTAAAATTTTGTATTCTTATAGATATAAAATATCCATTAAGTATGAATAATGAATAACTGAATTTTCATTTCCGCCAACAAACTTCCCTTAAATTGCTTAAGGGGCTGTTTATAATTGACATTACCGCAAGGGGGTGAGATTACCGAAAACGCGACGTCACATATTCTAATGCAATGTTTACTTTTCTTTTAAATTCAAACATATCCATCAAAGATCTTGCATCAAATTTTAAATAATTGACTTCAAATATCTCCATATCGCATTTATAACAGCAGCGTATACTCTGTGCATCCTATCTGCAATGATTTAGTTGATATTCTATTCCAAGTTTCTAGGGTTTTTCAGTTGTTTTTTGGTTGCACGCTTTGTGAAGTGGGGATTCATAATCTTTGAAATTTTGCTGACGTCATTTATGAACAGCCACTAAGCAATTCTCTCAGTGAATTCGCAAGCCAGTTAAGGTTACGGTGCAGGACGCTTAAGATTCTAGAAAATTTTGGCTATTAGACCAAACTAAGCAAGCCCTCTCAAAAGGGTATTAAACCAAAAAAAAAAAACAACAAAAAAATACCAAAAAACACCAAAAAGAAACGGCGAAAAAAAGCGATAAAATATACGAGGAGCGCTTATAGATTCGTTAGAGCTACACATGAGTAGATTTTCCACATTGCCGCAGCATGCCACAAAAAATATGGGTAAAAAAAAAGAAGGTGCCGGTTTTGACACAAACGAACACACACAGATATACAGATAGAGTGGCGCCCCTCAAGGCCCCGGCTCTGGTGTGGACTCGGCGTTGGAGCAATTGCTGGGCATGTTGCGTTGCAGAAAGTGAAAAGAAATGAAATGCAGTTTAGCAGCAACTTTTGCTGCAGCTGTTGCTGCATTTGTTGCTTTCTTAGTTGCGGTTAATAACTGGATTGCATTTCATTTGAAAGACGTTTAACGCACTGCCAGCTAACACACACACACTCACACGCATAGTTACCTGGACACAAAGATACATGTGCATAAGCGCACCTTAATTGCATTGTTGGAAACTTGGTACAATTACGCAGCTTGCTCGGACTTGAAAGATATGGAAAGCATCATTGATATGCAGCTAAAGCATAAGTGAATGTATCTTCAAGATACAAAGATACATATAAGCATAGTTAGATAGATTGTGTATTTGTTGGGCTTGCCAGCAGCAGCAGCAGCAGCTGAACAACCTTGACATGTACTGACTGAACAAATAATGACAGGAAATCACTGACAGAGCGATGATTGCGCCGCAATTGAAAGATACAGTCAGCCAGTCAAGTGCAATACAAACAATGGCCATCCCACACACACACATAGATACACACACACACACACACACACACACACGCTTGTGCAGCTACTCAGATGCGCAGCTATAGCTTTGCTTTTAATTATCTATTGCATCTAACCGGTTGGCAGCAAATCCACTACATAACTGCCGCCCAACTATATACACATGCCATGCACATATTTGTATCTGCATCTGCGTCCATGCATTTGTATCTGCATCTCTGTATCTGCTAGTTAGACATGTCAGTTCAACACGCCCCAAAAACAAAAAGAAAGAAAAATACATCAGAGCCAATCTCATTGTTGGACAATAATTTGTTTGGCTCCCAAGTCGAAATGCAAGTGGCCAGCCGCGAGCTCAGCTGCCGCGTCGACTGGGTGGGGTCCATTGAACCCAGCTAATGTGCAAATATGTAGAACACTTTTTTTTTTATAATATACTTTGGCGAACGGTAAAACTAATGCTGGCTCACCTTGAGATACAACTGACTATGTGTGTGTGTGTGTGTGTGTGTGTGTATGTGTAGGCTACTTGCGGTTTATCATGGGCAGACGAAAATGACCTTAATCGACACTCTCTTGTAGCATATGTGTGTAAGATCCGTTGCCAAAAGTAGGTTATATAACAAACGGTATTCCTAGGGTTGCATAAGATAAGATGTTGAAAAGGAATTTAGCTCGAAGCAGGTTCCATTTTCAAAGCACCTCTAAAACTACTTTGATACCCTGCGAGGTGTCGGTCTCTCATGCGACCTCTTCAACTTTGTGTTGGAGCGAAGGAACGGAGTGCATCGGAACGAAACCGTTTTCGATAAAAGTCCAGCTACTTGCCTACGCAGACAATTGCTAGTACCGAGCGAGCTGTAACCGAAATCTTTGTGGCTATTGAGTGTAAATCTGCCAGAAGCGGTCTGATGGTAAATGAGAGCAAGACAAAGTATGTGTGTTCTTCACATAAAGAGAAACGGCAGTGAGGATCTTATCTTATCTTACTTTCCGCTCAAACACTCCTAGGGCGCTTCATCAGACTGCTATATCACCCATATTTCGTCTGGCGGGAGTGGTCTCTACTACACATTTGCCTACTGAGAGTAAAGTATCACCTATTGGCAAGAGTGATTCTCCGCTGATCTGATTTCCAAAGTAACTACCTTTAGTAAAACGAAGTGCGGCAGGCGAACGCGAAGTAAGGTCGTACCTGCTAACAAATTATTGTGAGCAGTCAAGAAGAAGCTGGTTCGTTGAGTACTCTGGTTGAAATCCCAACATATCCAACTTCGATAGCATACATATACGAAATCGTTCGTTTAAGCTCAAAAGATAACGAACTAGTATAAGAAATCTAGAAATCCGAGTACCGCTGGGAATGGCTTATTAGTCTTTCAAAAGTGATTTTTTCAGAAATTTCAGTACTCAACAATAACAAATGTTGACCTTAAAACAATTTGCTTAGTTTTTCAATAGTTTCTTAAAAGCAAAACCTGAGTTTTATGACAAACAAGTGGCTTGAGTCTTGCTGCGCACTTTAGCCAAATGGGCCCCTTGAAAGAGTATAGTGAAACTTGCAAGTCCAACTTGTTGATATCCATATCCATAGCTTAAGCATAGTTGGCATGCATTTCAATTCTAGCGTAGCCAAACAATGTATCTTAAATGGACTGTATTGATTACACCTGGCCACGCTCACCTGGGATTGTTCTATGGAAAAAGCGCAGCAACTGGGCAGCTGCCAGAGGCAAAGCCCAAGTGTTGAGTTACAGGTTCAGTTTCGGGTTGCATTGGTCTCGCCTGAAAAATCTGCTGCAGCTGTAAGCCGAGATACGAGTTGTCTTGAAAAAGTTAACAGATCAGCTGGGAGGGCAAACATGTGTGTTTGTGTGTGTGTGTGTGTGTGTGTGCGGGTGCAGGTGTGAGTTGCCCAGGTAATTGGCCGCAGTCCAAGCACGAGCATGGACCTCAACCCACAGCAAGGTGAATGAATGACTGAAATGTCATTGACTGATGTACTGACTGACGGAATGACAAACTTATTGAACATTAAGTGTCATGACTTGGGCAATAAATAAAGCATATAAAGATTTATAGTTAATGCCAAATGCATGTCGTACGTCAGAAGAAGATTCATTGAAATTCCGTGCATTGAACATTGTAAGAGCCTTGTACGTTTTGTACGCTGACCTTGAAATGGACCTCCACAATATGCTAAAATGCTAACTAGAAAAACCTGACAACTTTCCACTCTCCATCTCAGGGCAGAGAAAGTAGTAGCAAGCAATCAAACGGGTTGCAATAGGAATTGGCGTAGTCAAAAAAAACCAAAAAAAAAAAAGAAGTAAAATTCACATTTTTAGGACAAATCGTTAAAAGTATGTCACCTGACGCGCGCTCTGTGTTCCAGGCCAACAGCTGGGGGAAAACGCCAAAGCGAATTGGCCAAAACGGACAGCGTGCGAGTTTTACTTTCTGTTGGCCCAAAAAAAAACAAAAAAACACACCATCCAGTAAACACACAAAAAAACAAGCCCAAACACAACAACAACAACAAAAAGTGGCTCCGGCTGCTTGTCACATGCAAGTGGCCAAACAAGTTAGCGCCAGGCTAGTATGTACGCCCGCTCTCTTGGACTCTCGATCTCGGAGTGTCTGGCTCCGTGTGTGTGGAGCAGGAAGCACTTGCAACAAGTTGCAAGCATAAAACACGCAAGCCAAACAGCATATACAAGTACTACATGCTATATGTAAGCAAGTAATTTGCAATTGTTGCCAATACATTTGGCTAATGGAATGCAGTTACCTATATTGGGTTCGGGTCTGTCGCTTCGTCTGTCTTATATAAATCGTTAGGCCATAAGACTTAGCCATGTCACGTATTAGGCCAGAGTAAGCCAAACATTTAGCCAATCCCTGACGAAATCATCCCAATCAATAATATTTCACTCACGTCTCTTTGGCCTAGGCCCTTGCCTAACCCAACAAAACGCTAGTGTTTGTTGGCTTAGACGCAATTGACCCATTTCGCCCCAATGCGTTGTCATCGTTGCCCAGCGGCGGCTCACATTTCAACTGTCTTACTATCGTTTTTGGCCATTTCTTTTCTGGTTTTTTGTTTGTTTCGGTCTTTACTTTTGCTGCTTGCGCTTTTCAATGTCAAACCTTCAAAAAACACAAATTTTTTTGTGACTTTGAAGTCAACTTAATTTCTTGTCACTGTTTTTTTATTGTCATTTGCTGGGTTTGCTTTTTTTTTGGGGCGCTTCTACGAAGAATTTACACGCAATTTATGTAAATAACTTAAAGCTCTCTATACTTAATATGCAGCTCTTGTCTCTGTCTCAGTCAGTCTCAGTCTATGGCATAATCTTTGGTAATCTGCATATATCAACACATTTGCCTTTTTCTTTGACTCAATTTAGGTTTTTATAATTTTTCAGGTTCAAAGCAATTAAGTAATAATAGTATTATAATACAAATCAAATGCCAAAACAAAGCCAAATGTTATGCAAGCCCAACAAACATTCAAGTGTGTTGCTTGCCACGGCTGGCAGAGCAGCATATCACACAAAAAACAAAAAGATACTATATGATATAGGCAGTTGTGGCGCTACGCGACAGTGGAATACACTCTACCTCTATATATCTCGATACGTTGATAAGTACGTAATCAAGGCAGTTGGTTTGAGTTGCTGGAGTTGCTGTTTCGGCTACAAGTCAACATGGTTTCGTTTCTAAGGCTCACAAAAAGCTCAGCAATAGTGCCTAACAGTGTACAGAATGAAACCGGAACCTTGATTAGCCTTATTTTGGTACAAACACACACCCATAGCTTATGGTGGGCGCCACGTCTGCTTCTCCATGCTGTGCACATTCATTGCACAAATCTATATACTATGTTTTACAGTGTATATAGCCAAACACAAAAACAAGGGTATTCACACACAAAAACCGCCACTACAGCTGTGCCGCAGAGGGTTCTGCCCAACCAGCTGTAAACTCTGCGCTAAAAGCTTAAATACTTACTGCGCAGCGAACTTAGAGCAAGTCAATGCGTTAAGTGCTTAGTTGAGCGAACATAAAGAGATTCGCCCACGCTTAACGCATTGAATTAAGAGCGCCAAACTCTTAAGTACATGTGGGTTAAGAGGGCAGCGCTTGTACGGTTAACAGCAGGTGACAGGCAGCAACGGTACAACGGAACAAGAACGCATCGCTAACAGCAGAATAACATCAACGGATCGAATAACAGAGGGACACTGTTAACAGCAGCAGATCGAATAACAGAGGGACACTGTTAACAGCAGCAGATCGAATAACAGAGGGACATTGTTAACAGCAGCAGATCGAATAACAGAGGGACATTGTTAACAGCAGCAGATCGAATAACAGAGGGACATTGTTAACAGCTGCAGTCGAGCAGCAGCACAGCCAGGGGCAATATTATTTGTAGTTTTAGCCGTGAAACTTTATATTTTATCGCAAAGACGTAGGTTTTTTAATTAATTTTAATCATTTTATTAATACTTTATGACTTTATGTAAAAGAAAATGCACCTCTGAATATAAATACCGTAACATATGCATTTTAATATTGGCTGCACGCAAAATATGCAGCCAATAAATAACGAGAAGTGGTTTCTATTATCGTTTATGGCGCCAGCGTTCACTATTATGTATTTTACAAAACATTATTATAACTAATATGGGTAATTCTTTTGCAAACTGGGGTTTATGTTGAAAAACATTTTCGAACAAACATATTAATCTAGTGCAAATTAAATGTTCTTCCATAGCCCGAACACTTTTCGGCTTTTTACACAGACACAGCCGAAGCTGTGCTTCTCTCTGGTCATCGCTCACTTCTTTTGCGAAAAAACGAAGAAAACGTTCGTAAACAGTTAACAATAAAAGACAAAGACATCTCAACATAATTGTTTTTTTTTTATATTAATTTTTCCCTGTGATTTGGCAAAATATATGAATAAAACTTATATACTGCACTTTTTATGAAAATTTCCTACACAATGATATAAGTTTCACCCATATTTGTTTCCATGTAGTTGGTGAAAAAGGGGTCCACACATTTTTAGCTGCTCAATTCTGCAGCATAGAGCAAAAAACTCGAAATAAACGAGCTACCGCATAAAGAACCTAAGGCGCCTGTTACACGAAGATAGATTTTCAAGGAAGGCCGTGCGACTTTTTTCTCACAACATTTGTAGGCATGTATGAGATTTGCGCCAGTTTGTTACCACTATCGAGTTAGACGATATTGCTGCTTGGCTATCACTGCGGTGATTCGGGATCCTGAAACCCTGTCTTATGTTGTTCTTTTCTGAGTAAAAGTCACCTCCAACCTGGTTATTTAATTTAGATCCATCCGTAAAGAAGGTGGCAACATCAGTAGGTCCTGGGAGACCAACGGACCATTCTTCCCTGCAAGGGATTAGTGTTTTAAAAAGTGTACTTGTAACCTCCTTCCGTATACAATAGTCAATTTTAAGCGGGACGAAAGCTAGTGGTGTCACCACTTTTATTCTTATTCCAGCAGCCAGAGTCTCGTAAGTGGATTGTTGAAAGTAGGGCATTTTCCTCCCTGGTTAAGCTCAGGGGCGGAATGTTTAGGATAGCGTCAAAGTAGTCTTGCATAGCTGTTTTAGGATCGATTTCCTTTACATTGCAGGAGGAGGGCTCTAAGCAGTGGGGTTTTCTAGGAAGGTGCACCATATGTCGTCCAAGAAGCTCTTGGCAACAGTTTATGCTTCGTTCCCCTCGATTGCCTTGAAACTGGTACAACGATCAGCGGCGAATAGCATATTCCTCAGAATAATCCCCCTGCGATTATTTTCTGTTTCCAAACATGACGATATGGCTTGGTTGTAAGCATTTTGGGTCGAGTGAAGAAGTCATGTCATCAATAAAAATTGGAAAAACGCTAAGCTAAATGTATCGCGCCTGATCATACATCATAAACGTATGTAAAAGACGACTATTTTTGATAAAGTCACTGATTTATCAAACTGTCTTCATAGTGAGCATTTGTTTTTGGAATGCCCAAAGCTCAATCGAACTTGCCATTCCGCGGCATTGCTCAGAATGAGCTCCGTACATCGTTTTCTGCAATATGATAACTTTTGCGGAAAACTTGGAAAACGCTTACAATTAGAAGACAAATCAATGATGATTAAGCGAAAGAATTTGTAAGCTTATACTATTTATACCGCTCACACAACGAGCATTCAATTCAATTGTTGGGCATGACCCAGAGTCTATGTCGGTTTATATAGCCCATCTTGGGCATAAGGGTCACACTGACCATTCTCCGCCTCTTTAACGTTTAGTTTTGCTTCTTGATTTTCTAGCTGCATTTTCACGCTTTCGTACTTTACAACAACAATACTCAATTGAATTGAATTGCAGTGAAGTGCATTGGAATTGAAATGGAAATGGAAATGAAAATTGAAATGAATTAAATTGAAATTGTAATGAAAGCGTTTTTTGCGGTCGGTCGGTCGGTCGGTCAGTTGCAATTGCAGTTTATAGCTTAACTTGACGAAAAACATTTCCGCCCTAATGACCCGGGGCACGTGGCCCTGTGTGTTATGCTGCTTACCTTATTAGACCAAGTACTTAGCTAAGTTATTTGAATGTTGTTTTAAATAAAACGCTTTGAAGCCGAACAAAGTCTAAAATATCAACCGGGCGTCAGTGAGTGAGTTTAACACAGCGCATCTTATACCGGTTTCGAGCGAGGGTATTAGTCTCTGTCGCCGTAAACACGTTTATAGCTGTGCCCTTGTCAAGGTCAGGCAGGTATTAGCAATGCAACAAACTTGCCATTGCGGCCAATTGGAGCGCCATTTTATTAATTATTTCATAATGTTTTGGCCGCTAAGCGTATACTTGCCACAAAGTTTAGTCAGCAGCGTCTCTAGAAGACTTGGGCTTGGCTATACGCCTAAAGTAACGCTGGACCAGCTAATCTCTAGCATCAACGTTTATCATAATTAACTCTGGGCATAACTCGTTGGCTTCATCTTCAACTTCAACTTCAACGTCTACGTCTTTGTGGCCAGAGTTCAATGACTTGGCTTGGCTTTGCGCTTGCATGAAGTTTACAAGCTTCCCCCTTTCCTCGGATTGTAGACACACGCCGACCAGTTGACAAATACGCATTGTTGTTCTTGTTATTAGTGCGAAGAATAGGTCCCAAAAGCGGGCCGCATCTAAGTAAATTTTGGCCAGACTTTTGCTTTAATGTGACCAATTAAAAACACGTTAATTTGTTGACTTTAAGCAACGCCACAAACGAATTCAATTTAGCTGTGGCTCAACGTGTTGCCAGTCTGTCCGGCTGGCTGTCCGTCTGTCTGTCTGCCTGTCGGCGCGTCCATGATTAATAATGCCAAAATCGTAATGGCAATCAGCGTTCATTGGTTTTCAATTTATAAAATCTTTTGACTTGATTTGCGGACAAGAAATGTTTTGTAATTACTTAGAACTTGACGCTAAAAACATGCGATCAAACTCAAACGATACCCAAACGATACCCAAGTAGTAGTACTTCTGTATACATAGATACCTAGGTTCTCTCTGGGCTATGGCCACAATTAATGACTGGCTTGGCTTAGCTATGCAGGCACAAGAAGAAGTAGCATAAATAGCTATATACACCGCAAAAAAAGACTTGAAGTTTGAAGTTGAAAAGTGTAAAAGACATTTTTATTGAACTGACTGTTTTTTTTTGTGTGTTTTTTTTGAGTGTAGCTAAGACGGCAAGTGCTAGAATGGCAGGCAAAGATTGACTGTGCAGTGAGTGGCACGGAGCAGCGTCTATGGCATGTGATTATGAGTGCGCACTCTCTTTTGCGGCCATTTTGTTTGTGGACGTTCAGCTAAGCCAGTCGTCATTCATTCATTCAGTCAGTCAGTCATTCAGTCAGCGAACTCTGCTCACAGAGTGCGTGTGTATACATGATTCTAATTATTATGTATGGCTATGTATAAGCTTTTGTAGCTCTAGACAATGCAAAACCAAGCGAACCCAGCTACTGCTGGGGGTTCCATTGTTCGAGCTTGGCAGAAGCGACAATCAACATAACCAACAGCGTTCGTTTGACAGCACGAAAGAGGCAACAGCAGCGGCAACGGCACAGAACGGCAGCCACTTTACGCCTCATTTTGCCTAAAGCGTTGCAAGAAGTTCAAGTACCCTTAAATACTCATGGCAAGGCATTACGACAACATTTTGAATTTTAGAGATTAATGCGACTCGGATACACCTACACATAAACAACTAAAAGGGGTCCAACAGCTGAGCTGTTTTGCATTGTATTACTTAGTGCTTATTAAGGAAGAGTTTCATATAATATCTAAGGCCGATCGAAGCACAATTGTTGGAATAAATAGAATTTGCATGTAATTTCATAACCTAATCTAACCCTCCGCTTTAAAAGTATGTCACAAATACGAAGAAACCTTGAAAAGTATCCACGACTATCAAATCAACAAAAACTATCTCATTATCGAATATAAAACAGCATTTGATGGCACGTTTGGAGATGGCGTATATTCGACATGGTCTTATTTTGGCAACCCTGCAGAGTTGGTGCGATCTTGCAGAATGCCCTTTCATACCGAGCGAAGCTTCAGACGAATATCAAATCCACAAAAACCATCTCTTTGTTGATTATAAAACAGCATTTGATGGCATATTTTGAGATGGCGTATATTTGACATTGTCTTAGTTTGGCAACCCTGCAGAGTTGGTGCGATTTTTCAGAATGCCTTTTCATACCGAGCAAAGCTTCAGACAATGCAAGGTTCTCTCCAATAATCTTTTCAGCTTTGGGATGAAGCGTGTGTTGCGAAAAATGAACGATCAATATTGCCAATCGATGCTATTTTGGCCTCAGTCATCAAAAGAGTAGCATAGACCAATCTAGCCAGGCGAGATCAACACTCTAGAAGACGCTCATCATGTTGGGTCTATATATGTAGAACAAGGGTCGGCGGAGCGAGCAGAGACGACGGCAGAATTTCATTCATTGCAATGCAACTTGTGTGTCAGCAGAGAAAAGTTGTCAATGTGTTGCCTGCAGATTTACGAAAATTTTCGCAACTTTTTGCCGACTATTGATGTATAAACTTCTGGGAAAAATATCTTACGAAGTGAAGAGCGCATGCGCGAAGCAGAAGCGCCCGAAGGATTGATCCAGATCCAGGCTTATCTCGGTAATGTGTTGCTTTGACTAGTCAGGAAGAAGAAAGATAGAAAAACAGTTTTCCCTTTTGAAAAGATGTTGCTGTAATGCATTTTTCTCGCTTATTCCGAAACTCATTTTCGCAATAGTTGGCGGATCAAAGATTGTACATTCGATTCACTAACGAATTTTAAACAATTAAATTTAATTACAAAATCGATCTATAAGGGTATATAAAAATAAAAGGTTACGACAAAGGTGAAATGTGAAGGGTTGAAAAAGTTTCATTCAGAGCGAGCAGTTGGTAAAGCTCCCTAGTAATATTATAATTTCAAATAGTAATAGATAATTTCTTCTTGTTGTCAAGGAAACTTTGTATTCAATTTTAATTTAGCAAATTATGGTTGAAGTTCAAAAAGAAACTGATATTTCAGAACAACCTTTCTTCCTGAACAATTTTTAGCATCATTTTCAAAGGAATGCTTTAGATTAGGTTTAATTTTTTCCTAAATTAAGTTACCAAAAAGGCAACTATGCATTTTACTTATTTTCAAGAAGCACAACTCAAGTATCTAAAAGTTAAGGCATTTTACAAAAGTTTATCGAACGAAAACTAGTTGGCAACAAGTTTTCTAAAAGTGTATACAGTAGTTTAGAGCTAATTCAAAACAGTCCCAGACAGATTCAAAATTGTATACAGGCATCAGGAAAACGGCAGAGGCTTTGTAGATCCTACTGTAATATAACGGGCTGGTTCAGTACCCTGACAGACGTCAGAAAACTAAATTTTTGTCTGAGCCCGAAAAACAAAAAATTTGTATTACACCAGTTTACAAAATTCAAACAGTAGCTTGCAACCACCTCAAAAATACCGATATTCGAGAAATTTTTAAAACGTGAAGGTGACTGGAGCGATACTGAGGGAAGATAGTATGAGAAATGTATAAATGTAAAGGCAAACTTAAGACAAATCCATCTAGAGATTTCTGCCACCTCTCTTAATAATAGTTTTGAACAAGCTTTTGATGCTATTTTAAGTAAGCAAAAATCCTGCTTGTAGCCGGCTTTTAAACGTCACATTCTGGATCGAACTTGCGACCATTTGTTTTGCTTAGACCAATAGACTAGTGGTTAAGAAACTGGTACAAGTAGCAAATGGACACGGGTTCAATCCCGGGAAGAGAGGAACAGAAATAAAGTAAGAATGTTCTTAAAAGATGGACAATATGTTCTCAAAACAAGAACAAATTAAGACCAAATTGTTGTTCATACAAGAACGGCGGTCTTAATCATTCAGCGACTAACAGGAGACCGACCGTTTATAGGTCTAGAAAAATCAAGCACAACAGGCTATTGTGAACGAATGCGAATGATTCCGGTAATTTTTGACCGTTTTTTTTCTAATGTTAGTAAAGGGTTAAATTAAGGAAAACGGGCTACTTCAAAAGTCAATCACTTATGCACATAAAAGCTATTAGTTATAGAAACATCTTCTAAAACTAAAAAGCTCAAAAAGATTTCTGTACCTTCAAAAGCTGTAAATCTCACTTTGAAAGTGCATCGCGATAACACTAGTTTTTATTACAGTTGATCGTTTTGCTCATCGATACAAAAATTTGCGCAGATACTAGATTTTTGTCCCACTGTCGGCCACCGTCCCGGAAAGAAAAGATCCGGTTTGTTGTACGTTTCAAATTTCAAAAATAACCGTTTGCTTGCGCTCGAGTCCGATTACCCGATACTATGAAAAAATGTTGAAACTAGAGAAACACAAACCTATTTGCCTTACGGAAAACATGCTGAAGAAAGGAGAATAGCTGCCAACATAAAAGTTTGCCTCAAAGCGCAGTTAGCTGCTGTTGCGAAGCCAAACTCTCCCATCTAAAATAATATTAATAGCTGCTAAGATACCATAATAAAAAAAATAAAAAAATCCAAGTGGCAGCTGACAGAAACTTTTATTGTGTTGGGAACATAGAACTCGCGCTGAAGTTCGCCCTGACAGTGTTCTTGAAAGCACTTTAGAAGAGATGGACGGGAACTTTGCTGGTTGCTCGTCTCTTGGGTCAAATACCTTGAGCAGCTTTTTGCGTCGTTGAGTCGTTGAGGTTCAATTCAGCCCCTGTTTTTTCGGGCTGATCGTCTTGTGTTGTCTTGTTATTGTTATTGAAATTGTTTATTGTTTAAGCTCTTTTGCGTGCCGCAATGCAAATCAAATGAAATTCAATAAACGGAGAAACCAGTTTAAAAGTGGTGGTCCAGTGAAATGTGCTTGCCAAAACTGGGAGAGCTACGCGCAAAACGTGGCCAAAAGTTGTCGCCATATGGAAGCGCTTTTTGCGTTGTATGTTTTTCAGTTGTTTTGCTGTTGTTATTACCTTTTCAATTAAACAATTTCAAAAATGTATTTTTTTTCTTTCCATAGTTCCCATCGAACGAACGACCAATGGCGTACTGGAGTGATTTTAAATTATTTACTGGATGGTATCTTCCAAGCAGTTACCAGTTTGCGTTAATCAATTTTCGCAATACATATTTTTTTGCACTTGCCGTTTTGTTTTCGCTGTGATTTTTATCACCCATCATCATCGTCAGCACCATCATCACCTGCGCTGTTGTTGTTGTATTTCTAAGCTGGTCCAGCAAAACTTGTTGTCGTTGCGACAGAGATCAACAATTTTTGTATGGCCAGCACTTTATACTCTGACAGCGGCTATATCAGCCAAGTTTGCGAATTCCGTGTCTAGTAAGTCTTACAAGTTTTCGAATATTCGTTTTTAAGCCGGTTTCTATGACGATTTTCGACGTGTTTGTGTACGGTTAGAACTGGGTGAAGTTGCTGACAGCGATCGCTGCACAACCCCTACATGCTGCCCTCCGGCTAGCTGCTTTGACTTCTGGCCCACAAGCTGAGCCAGGGTAGCTTAATATAAGCTATTACTCTTCTTGAGAGAAATGTATTGCTGCACACAACGCCTGAAAAGAGTTAACTACTCTGAGTAATCATAACTCTAAGCAGGATTATGCGGAGCACGTAGTACGCCCCATGACAAATAGCTACGCCTATGAAAGCAACATAGCAGTGGGGCCTTGAGGGAACGTTAAGACAAATTAGAGCACTCCGCAGCGGATAACAAACTGAGTTATTATATCATAGGCGATATATGTACATACCCTGCGGGAAATCGGTCTACTAGTAACAGCTTCAACTGGTTGTAATTGCAGTTGTAGTCAAGTAGTAGCGGACTGGTTCAAAAAAGTACTATGGCGGGGTAGGAGAAAACAGTTACGGAGAGCGCGCTGTACTCGGCGCTGCCACTGCTTATTTGTGTTCGCTCAATTTCTCTGAAAGAGTCTTATTTAGTAAGTAAATGGTGTCTAAAATTTATTCTTTTATACATTAAGTATGTAAAAAAGAATTTTTCAAATTTGCTTGTTTTGTATTTTCAGTGCTTTAAGTCAAGGTTCCGAGCAAACCGTAAGTGCTAAGAAAAAATATAAATTTTATAATACAATTTTAAATAATTAAAGCATTAAATGATTATTAATAAAGTCAAAATAAATGGATAAAATATAATTTTTGTAGAACACTGTACTAGTTTTATTCACGGTCGGAATGCACTGAATTTTTACCGATATGAAAGATACTAGGAGCATTCCACAAGCACCAGAAGTGGTTTTTAAACATACACACCGAACTGGTATGCATCCATGACCCAATTACTAGTCATATTTCACTCGCAACCAGTATTAAACATACCACTTGGCTTCAAGCAAAAAAATTAGTATTGAACCACATTTACATGCTTTTTTTCTGGTTTAAAAATGATTTCTTACTAGTATGGTTTCATAGCGCAAATACACCCCCAACTGGTAGGTTGCCATTGCCCATTTACGAGTTCCATACCACTCGCAACCAGTTCCTATGACAGCTCCGTGTTAAAAATACCACTTGGCTTCAAACAAAAATACTAGTTATGGATCATAAAATCGTGCTTTTTTTTCCGGTTGAAAAGTGGTTCCGAAATAGTATACTTTTCTGCAGGGTATACTCATATCTTTGCTATAGAATCGTTAGCAAGAGTATATAATGTTTCACACGTCGAACTTCGCTTGTTATGAATCTTATATTTAAGAGCAAACACACGCTTAACAATCATAAAATATAATTTTGAAAACATTTTTTGACTACATTTTTTTTGTTTATTTTATTATGATTTTTATTTCGTGTTAAAATTCTTGGCAAATTACTTAATATGCATTTTGTTACTGTTCAACTCGTTACTTTTACGAGTGAGTGTAAGTGTACGCTTCTGGGTCTCGACCTTAAAGCCGCAACAAGTGGCAACAACAACAACTACAACTGACAAGAGCAATCAACAAAAACAGTAAATAACAAATTTGAAAGCAAGTTGCTTGTTTCCGTTGCGGTTTTTGAAGCATCATCGATAGCCAGCTAATATGTAGTTAGCTAGATTCCGATAGTTAGATAATTATTATTATTACTCGTAAGGCGAGAAATGGTTATGTGCAAGCTAAAGCTCAGGCCGCCACCGATGCATGCCACATAGTCGTCTAGCCTAGCCACAACTCTATCTATGCACTCATCTTTCAAGTTGGCGTGCATCAGACCAATTCTCAGTTCCACAAAAGAACTTGCCATTCATCCGTTTGTCAGCGTCAGTCTGACAGTCAGTCAGTCAGTCAGCCCGGCAGCAATGATGCTTTCGCTGTTCCGGTTCTTGGCAAAGACACAACCCAACGCTGGATCTGTAATTTTGCGCTAAGCTTTTCCGCATGCCACCAAACCCCTTCCCTGGTAGCTAGCACAGCTACAGAAAATGAATGTGTCGTGCGAATTTGCCTTTTTCTCGCTTACGACGAATTTGTAGCGAGCATTATTTACCGTTTTGCCAGCTGCGCAGCTGAGGCAATGCCACAGATTCCAGCAGCCAACCGCAGCTACTACATACATATACCCTGTAGCAAGGTTATTATAGAGTTCGGCACTGTATGTAACAGTGAGAAAAACAACTAGAGCTCTTTTATCATAAGTTTTCGGTAGAGTTTTTGGGCAAAATGTGTGTTCTGCATATCTTATTTGGTTTGTAAGTAAATTTCAATGCTGGCAGGCAACAACTACTATCTGAAGAACGGAAACAAACACCGTAATACCATGTTACCAACTTACCAAACAAAAACGACGCACGACCTCAATTAGCGTTAGCTCAGAGTTCGGCAAACTTCTATGTTCTATGATTTGGGTTCTATGGGTTGCTTTTCTTTTTTGAGTTTTTTGTGTCTTTCGAGCGTTTGACGGTTGGCGCGCTTGCGGGTTTTTGTTGTTGTTTTTTGTAACTCTCGTATTTTAGGTGTACCTTTTGCTGTAAGTTCACAGTTTACACTATGCACATATGTAATAGTGCAGTTTTCTTGAAACTAAAACAAAAACACATTAATTAAAGGCTTAGCTCGCTGAAATTCGCTGACACCGCACACAAATGCACTTAATTAACAAAAAAACAAAAAAACCAAAAAAAAAAAAATGTTAATTATGTTGGCAAAGAAATAAACAAAACTATGCGCAAAATTCGTTGGCAAATTCTTGAATGCGACCCACAACAACGGCAGCGCAGCGCTGCGCGGATTTGGACTACAACTGCGACGACGCAACGGCAACGGCAACGTCAACGGAGCACGATGAGCGATGACGGCGCTTACGATTGTCGATTGTGACTGAGCGCTCAGCACGAACTGCAAAGCACGAAACTCGTTTTGAAACTGAGCGCCGCTGTTAGTCGCTGAGCTTTTGATGGCCACCGTCAGCTGAGCGCGCAACAACAATGCTAACGGCGAAAAGCGTCGGCGCCGCGCTCTTTGGCGCATGCGCGGGCTACTGCAGCAGCAGCAGCACACGTATACACCCAACAACACCCAACAGAGCACAGTGGGCGAAACTGCTGATCTAGCGAAACTTAATTTATAGCGTAAAATTTTTAATAGTGACTTATTTTTTGATGTGAAACATCTATTGACGCGCCTTGGGCGTAAGAACGACGCTTATGACGCCACGGAAATATGTTTTTGTTGTTTGTTCACAAAACGCGCTTGAGTTACATGTGCTGGCATACGCATTTACTTATGTGTTATGAGCATATTAAAAATTAAAAAATATTAAAAAATCATGTAGTAAGTAGCATAGGATTGCAGGTAAGACAACTTACGGTCAATATTACCGCGCCAACAAACAATGCACGGACTGGCCTGGAAATCTTGCATCGTGTGACTAGCGCCTTAGCAACGCTTACAGTATAGCGAGAAGATTTCACATTTGATTTTGTGTGCCATGTTAGCAGTAAGAGCGAAAAGAAGAGCATGCATGAATGCTTTTTGTTAGAAAATCCAAACCTACAAAAGTTTGTACGAAAATGCCACTAAATTTTATATTGATAGTAAGATGAGCGTATTAAAGGCGACTTCTATTTAAGCAAAGTAGAAATTGATCTTTGCAATAACCTTTTATTAGTAGAAACTTCTGTGGAGTGCGGCTTTTAAAACAAACGTTTATTTCGACTTTCTGTATTGCTGTCAGTCCATGCATTTCCCCAACGTTCTTTACTTGACTTCAAAGTGCAATGTCAATGCAGTCAGCCAATAAAATGTTGAAATTGGTCAAAATTATCGCATATTTTAGTTATAATAGGAAAATAAATATTCTGACAAAAACCTTTGGTCGTTCGGCTTAAAGTCTTAAATACCGAAGTTTACAGCAATATATTTTCATTTTTCTTTTTGTGAGTCTTATTCTTATGTAGCTAGAACCAATTTTATCCCAAATTAGAGCGAGTCGTATTTAGCTAATAGAACTCGAAAAGTGTCATACGGAACATCTTACTATAAAATATTTTAAGCTAACTCACAGATTTACTGTGCGACAGTGAAAATACATCTTATTTACTAATAATTTCCGAGAAAAATGTAGCACGTTCTGAAAAGAGAATTAATTGATCTTGTAAATTTATCTTGTATCAATTATTCGATTTCCCATATTATGAGTTTTAAACGGGTAAAAATGGAAAAAGTGTTTTTTTTTTCTACTCATTTTTCCAACTTTGACGACTGTTAAATGCAAAATAATAATTATTAATAACCCTCAGAACGGAGGGCATAATTGATTCGGTGTATGCTGACGATGTGTAGTTTTGTTTGACGTTAAATGATCCATCCTCATTCGTCATCCTCTAAAGTGACAGTGTCTGCCTATTTTATTAATGAAAAATTGCTTGAATACTTTTCTACGGATTCTGACTTAGGCGTTCTTTTTGATTCCTAAGCCAAAATGAAGCCAAATGTACTCTTCGTTTTATTAAATGCTGCGCTAGAGCAAAAAACTTTAACCAAAAGATGCTGATTTTCCCGGAAAAGAGCAAGTTTATCGATTCATGTCGATATGTTAACCCGTTCCCCCGCGTTATAAACCAAACAATGTTGACTTTTTTCCGAATCATCTCCACCCCCGTAGTACAGCTACCTTTATTTCGCCCATACTCAAAGCATTGATACGAAATTTACATAGAAATTGATACAGGGTATCGCGCTCTGTCGCGTGGGTTCTCTGTTTTTTTGTTTTTTTCTGAGATTTTCTGTTTTGTTATAACATTCTTGTATTCACCTACCATTTTAAAATGTTGACCAAGTTAGCGGGAATTCCTTCCAATCATGCGGATCTCAAAGTGAAAAAACTTCTCTAAGCAATGCCAACTAAGGAATAAAACAGCAGTAATTGTTGCGATCGGTTATTTTTCACATCATTCAGGTTTTGGCTAGTTTATAATACCAGAACTAGCATTATTATAAGTAATTGTGGAAACCTATCACAACCAAAGGAAAACTACAATTTTAAAACATTATTTAATAAATATACTTGCACCTATAATTTATCAATTTGTCCCTTTCCCATCGATTGTTTTCCAATTCCAAAGCACTATTTACACTACATTGTAAATACATATGAATACACAAAAATAATCAAACAATCAGACTAAATCAAAACAAATTCCAAAAAAAATCTACGTATCGGGTTTTTCGGCATTGGAAGGCAATGTTGCCTGTAGGCAACAACGGTCCTGAAAGGGTTAACTTTCTCTTCTATTGTTTAATAGCTTTCAAAAGTAATATAAATTAAATAGACAAGTACAAAATGAAAATAGATTATTCCCATTAGAACGGCACTTTCGACCACTGTGCGTAAGAGAGCGCGAGCGCTGCTGCTGACTGTAATGCACTCACAAACACACGCAATTTGTCTTGCTTAACAGTAATGCACTCTCCGCTCTCCTCATAAAATTGATTGATTGTGGCAGAAGAAGTAACGCTTGTTTTGATAATTTAAAAATTTTTTATATTGTTTTTATTGGAATTATTCATTTAAATTTGCTCGAATAAACAATGGAAATTGTTTTAGAATTTCAAGAGGAAAATTCATTTACTAATTTTTCAATCTAATTATGCGCTAAAATTTATGTAGTTGCAATTCATTTTTTGAATATTTGCAGTTAAGTGTGTTTTACATTGAATTGCATTTGGGTTACTTTTTGTTTTTATTTTAAATATTTATAAAGTATATTATTGAATATGTATACAATTTTATTAGCTGGATCTACAGATTTTGGTTCTTACAAATGAAAAAAAAAAAAAAACAACCAATGAAAATTTGAAATACTTTACCGACTTATTGACAAATGACTGACATGGGAAAGTGTGAGTGTTTGTGTTTTTCTGACTGTAATTTCAATGCGCATAATTTAGCGTACAATTTGTAGTGATAAATACCTAATAATGCAATTATATGCGTTGTGATGTATATATATATATACATACATATATATATATATCTATATCATTCATAAGTGTATATAGTGTGTATATATATAATTAGATTTTCTATTAAAGCTGATAAATGTACTTGATCGTTTGTTATTAATTCGTATAATTTGTAAGCTTAAGTCGCTTTCATTAATTTCAATGTGAAATAAACTACAAAATTCATACAAGTACTTACTATTTATGTATGCATGTATTCTATGCTTGTTTGTGAAAATGTATATTTCAAATACTAAGTTGAGAAAAATGGAATTGTTAAAATGCTGTGATCGACTGTCTAATAAATGCCGCACAAGCTACAAGACAATTTTACAAATGCCATTAAAATTGATCAACTTTTCATTAAGCTTTTTTCTTTTTCTTTTTTTTTTTAACTATAAGTAAGGCAATTTCATAATATATGTTTATAAACTAAAATTCAAAAGCCCTTGCTAATTGTCTGGCTTTGGTCTAATCCTTAACCAACTAATTAATTTGACTTGCCTGCTAAAGCGCGATCCTAATCCTAACTATGCAAAATGGAAAAAAAAAATAGTGTAAACATATTTAATATGCTTTTTTTTCTTATTTTTGAATTACTATAATTTTCGGTTGCTGTTTGGCTGGACTCACTGGTTTGTCTGAGTGTGTGTGACAATGCCCGCTGCGAAGTTGATGTTAAAGTCAAGGTCAAAGGCTAGGCGTAGTAGTTATTTAAAGCTGTGCCATACTGCCATTCGTTGTCTTATGTTTTTGGCTGGGTTTTTTTCTGTTTTGGCTTAAACTGTGGCATGTACTTGTATGTAATGTATGTATGTATGTGTGTGTGTGTGTGTGTGTGTGTATTTTAAAAAACAGCATGACTGTAAGACGGTTAGCAATATGTGCTATTTTTTATTTTTTTTTTGCCCAAATTGGCAGGACTGTCTGTCAACGTTGGACGCAAATGGATGCCAATTGTAAGCAATACTCATATGATTTGGCTCTTGTTGTGTTTGTTGTTCTTAGTTTGTCACTATCTACTAAGTTGTATCAAAATGTTTACATATGTATTAAGTAGTTATGTTTTGCTAAATATTTAGTACCAGTCCATTTGAGTTTATTTAGGCCGTTTACACTAATTTATTTAATTATTTAGTATTCCCTTGCATATAATGGCTAACTACGCGTCAACTTGCTCCACAGTGCAGTGCAATGTTGCTCTCTTCGCTCTCTTCGCTCTCTTTGCTCTCTTTGCCACCTTTCACTCTCTTTCTCTTTCTCTTGCGCTTTCGCTATTGCTTTGGTGTGAACAAAAAAAGTATAGCATACTTTGCGGCGCAGCTTAAAACTAAATATTGGGTCTTCAGTTAATTAAGAGTTTTCTTGGCTTTAATTAGCTGCAATTAGCAATTGCAGCTGCTAATTAAACAAAGAAAAGTGCCTCTTAAAAGATGTATCGAGCAGACATTTTGCTTAGTTTTGATTGAAGCGCCTCTAAAAAAAACCTGCAAGTATATAACTGCAAAACTTATTTCTAGACCCCTTTAAAAACTCCAACACATATAAATTACAAAAAAAAACACATTGCACTAATTATTTGATTATAAAGATCACACTGCAACCTTTTGGGCCACATTTTAGACCTATCTAAACTAGCCAGAGTACTACTCAAAAGTGCACCTAAAAGTTTGGCCTACGTTGTGCTTACAAAAAAAATTTGCCCATATTTCAGGCTATCAATGAATATGCAGCCAAGCGCTGTGCTTAGCCGGCAACTATCTGGGACACAGAGCTAGTGCGTCGTCGCTTGGTGATTTGCTTCCACAAACGCCGATTCAGCGAGGGCTTGTCCTACAACATATAAGTAAATATAGAGCAGCGCTCTTTTAGGTTTTTGTGTCAGACAGCAGCTTACGTTATCCTTGCGCGGCGACATTTGCGCCATATCCGCAGTGGGCGTGGCTGTGCCCCCGGACTGCTTGTGGCTCGAGTGCGGCTGCTCCTGCAGTGCGCTGTCATAATAGTTTGGATTGCTGCTGGCGTTTATCTCAGAGTTGCGGCGTTTTATGAAATTGATTCTAAGCGAGTTGGGAATGTTTAATATAGCAGCTAAAAGAACAGCTGTTTTTTTTTAGCTTACAATCGTTTGGATTTGACCGGTTCCGTTTCGACGCTGGCTTCAGTCATTGTTATGGTTGGTGTTGTTGTTGCTGCCGCTGCCGCTGCATCCATCGAAGTAGTACTCATCGTCCTCGTCAAAGAGACTGCTGATGCTGCTTGGCTCGGCCAGGAACAGCCGTGTCTCGTTGCCATCGTTGTCAGCGTCGATGTTGTGGATGTCGCCTTGACTTGAGAGCCACTCTTCGATTGAGACATGCAATATATCTTCTCGCGTCTCGCTAAGATTTCCAGATCTCCTAATTTGCTCGCGCCGCTGCTGTAGCTGTAGCTTGTGCTGTTGACGGCGCCGCTTACGTTCCCTTCGCCTGGATGACCCGCAAATGCAGAATTGCTCCATGTATTTGGATTTGGCTGCTGGCGTTGTGGATCGCCGGCGGCACGAACTGAACCAGCGCCTCTTGGACTGCCGTGGCTGCTGCTGCTGGTGCGACTGTGACTGGTGTGGGCTGAGGGCATTGGACGTGGTCGACGGTTCACCGTCGGTGTGTCCATCTTTGAGTTGCGTTGTTGAGAGTACGATATGACAGCCTCTTTTGGCTGTACCCGATTCGTGGCTGAACGACTCAATAAATCGCGACCCGTCAGACGATGAAATGTGGAGAGGTCGTGCCTAAAACGGTAAAAACAAATCATTACGTAATCCTAGGCACTGCTGGGTCAAACTCACCCCAGAATAGTTGTTAGATCTGGACCAGGCTCGTAGCAAATCAAGTCCTCGTCCCCGAGTATGTCGTGATTGAGTGCTAGTCGCATTTCCAGCCTTGGACTTAAACCGCAGCCAGCGTGCTGCGTTGGGACACCGCCCGAGCGTGTACTTGACGCCGTTGCCTGTGGACCTACCGCTGCAGCTGGGTTGCTCACCGTGCCGCTCGTCCGCATCGGCTTTGCTATCCTCGAGACTGTTGCTAATGAAGTGACTGAGATTGGCTTTGACGCTGCTGCCGGCGCCGGCGCCGGCACCGCTGAGCCCAAGAGGCAAGTCTCGATTATCGTTGACGATGGGCGTTTTTGGCCGTGCACCAGCTGCGGCATAGCTGCTGCTAGCGCCGGTGCAGAGATTCTGGTACTCGTAGGCGTTGTCCTTGACCCGATAGCGATTCTGTGCAAATCGTTGGCGGCGTCGTCGACAGCCGCCGAACAGCCACTGTCAGCAGTAGCGCCAGATTTTCTTTGAGGTTGGTGCTGTAAGTACAAAGATTTAGTTGCCACTAAAGCTGGGCTGATACTACAGAGAGCTGTTTACCGTTTTGAGTTTTGATGCCGCTGCCGTGGCGCTTAGATTTGTCTGCGTGAGCAGCAGACGACGCGGTGGCGGCGGTGGTGGTATAAATTTCGGTGGCCGTACGTCGATTGCTTTGCCGACGCTGCTGGTAGTGACGTTCACGCTGCTGGTTGTTGTAGTAGTCAATGAAGGAGCTGGACTCGGCGTCGTCGGTATTACCATTGACATCGAGTTGTTGACCGTAGGCGGCATCGTCGTAGTAGTCCCCGTCGCCGTCGGTGTCGTCGTCTGAGTCGTTGTCGTTGTCTGCGTCATGGTCACCGTCGGCGTCGTCATGGTCATTGGAGCTATCGATTGGCGCTGTTCGAGCAGATACTCGCAGGATAATGCCGGCGGTGCACTTGGTGGCGGTGGTGGTGGTGGTGCTGCTGGCAATGGCATCGATGTCTGTAGTGTTATGGCTGTGGTGGGCAGCACCACTGTGGTATGCAGCAAGGGACGTGCACCCAGCGTAGCTGTTGTCTGCAGCGGCTGTAAACGCAACTCCCGCGTCTGCTGCTGCTGCTGCTGCTGTTGTGCTGTTGCTTCCATTGCCTCGTCGCTTGAACTTCCAGCCGAATCCTCTAGGTAGTGGCCATTTGTCGTTGTTTCCCCCTACCAATTGTTGGGAATAGAATTCAACTAATCAATTCTGGTTTAGGTAAAGCGGCCTACTTGCATTTCATGGCATTCTGATTTTTGGACTTGAGGTAGTTGTGGTTAATTGATTTGTTGGTCGATTTGATTGGTTTTTGGTGGTAATTAGTTAGTTGGTTGGTACTTGTTGGTTAGTTGGTACTTGGTGTAGTGGTGATTTTTATTTTTTTTTTTTTTGATAGTAGATTTGTGCTGATTTAGGCGTATTTTTTGTCTTTTGATTGACATCGATTTAGAATCGTTTGTGTATCGATTTGGCTTCTTAATTGATTGTATGACATTTTATGAAACGCTTTCATTTGTTTAGCTTTTTATTCTTGTTGTTTGGGTTCCTTGTGTTTCGGTTGTACTTTTGGGGTCTTTGTCTCTGTCTCTGTCTCCGTCCGGTTCATGGTCTTTGCGTTTTATGTTTATGAGCTCACAATATTGCAAGTTTGGCTAAAGCTTCACTAATTTCACTACAACTTTCTATATACATAGATAATTTACACAAAATATATATAAAATGAATTTACAATTTTACAAACAACTCACACACACACACACACACATATACGCGCGTATGAATGATGTGTGTGTGTCAATATTTTACAAAAAATTTACAAACAAATTGCAGTTAAAGTACGTTAACATTTATACAATACATAGGCAATATTGGCAAAATGATTGATTGATTGATTGATTGATTTGTTGGTGTTAACATGAAGCGTTTGCAAGTTTGCATGATGCGCGTTATGGCATGTTGGTGTTTTTCAATGAGTTGACGCATGATTGATGATGATTGATGTTTTGATTGATGCCACCATATGGCGTTCACAAGTTGGCAAAATGAGTGTTAATGCATTGCAATGAGTAGATGCAGTTTGATTGAATGTTTTTAGTCAGCATTTGGCATTTCAGCGTTGTTTTTTGATGTATGTTATTGATGTCAACATGTTACGCGTTGATGCATGATTGATGAATGGCGTTTGGTTGTTCGATTTTGTTGTATTGCAGTTATGGAAAAAAAAAAAAAAACAGAGCAAACAGAAAACAACAATCAATCAGAATTATTGAAATATACTCAGCGCATACATGCACTTTACATTTTTGAATAATTGTGTGTGTATGTTTTTTTTTTTTTTTGGTACAGTTGCCAATGCAGTTGCGGCATTGCCATGCTAAGCGCCACTGCGGCGGCCACTGTTGCCAGATTCCAAAATATAGTTTAAGCATTCAGTTAGTAGTTTGGAGCCTTTCGTTAAGACTTTGGCACTTGTTTTGTTCTAAATACGACCCACCTTTTTGACGTCATCGCTGTCCTGTTGGGTTTTCTCTTCGTCGCTTTCGGTCTCCTCCTCGAATAAGGGCTCAAGACGACGTCTAAGCATTACAGAGTTGATTTCATAATACACATAATACGAATATGTACGAATGTAACGAATTTTTCAAATCAATTTCAAATTGGCATTAAGTTGTTTGTGTGCAATGTTTGTTGTTGTTGTTATTGTCGTTGTGTCATTGTGTGTTGATGGCATAAATGAAAAGCAATTTTTTTTTGGTTTTTGTAAATTTGAACATTAAGTAATTAAAATATGATCATTTGCTAGCTGAAAACTACAAGATGATAGCAACTTGTTCTATAACTAGTAACTAGCTAGAATTCTAAGCGTAAATCTTAAGTGCGTCAGTTGCGTCTTTACTCAATACACTGTTTACCCTCGCTACATTTCCCGCAAATTGTACTTAACCCCAATGAGCGTTATGCATACAAATATATATGTATATACCATATATCTATACTTGGCGGCCTATAATGGCACTCTATGGTTATGCAGTGATTTTAATTTTGGTTATATATATGACTTTAGAAGTGTTTGGATTTTAGAGTTTTAGATTGTTATATCAAAAAGCGAACAAAAGAAACACCTGTAAAAACTACGAAAAATCCAAGGGAATACAAAAAGAGAAGTAAGTTATAACAATATATGGGTTAATGTTACACTATCACAGCGCTTATATCAGCAACAGCTAAGTTCAGTTGTAGCCTCTTCTTGTTCTTCTTCTGGCTAGTTCTAACTAGGTTCTAAATCCTGATGCTTAGGATCAGTGCTCTTAACTTACCGTGGCAGCAGTCCGCGTATAGTGCTCGCTGTCATTGGCGGCGCCATCAGCAGCTCATCCATCATCAGCTCCGTGTCATCATCATCGTTCAAAGAGGTGCTGGACTTGGTGGGTGACTGTAGTAAATCGACCATATTAAATTGACATTTTTATGAAGTTAACATAGGTTTTCGAATATCGATTCAATATCTTTTGGTTTCTAAACAAAGTAAAGTATTTGCTGCAGACATTACAACTGCCAGAAGTTCATCGAACTTGTAAACTGACGGTTACAACCAATCGTAGAGTTATAAAACTATCGATGAGACTAACGATAATATCATTTAGTGCTTATTTTGAGAGCGTTGCACAAGTACATCGTACTTTTACTATGGAAGCAACGGAATTTAAAAAAATCATAGTATACATTCAGGGGCTGCCATATAAATGCATTGGGAAATGTAAACGAACATCTCTAAATCTTGACATGATGGCATTTCCGATTCGGGTTTATCGTTTGATTGCCAAAAATATGTAATATACATGGACTGAATTCCAGGTTCCAAAAAACGATCGATTGCATTATAGATTAGATTAGATTTGTGGTGGTTGCGATAGCTCATCAGAGAGAGTTGAAACCATCCCTAGCAGTCAGGCAGCCTTGCTCATTGATCCATGCATTATAGTTAGAATCTCAAAGTAAGGATAATCGATAGCACTAACGCTCTTGAAATCGATAATTATTACTATTCAAGTAAATAATATCATCATCGTTTGTCAAATAGCGATATCATTATAGATAGAATCTCAAAGTAAGTGCAATCAATATCACTAACGATATTATGCATGGTTTTGCTCAAGAGATCGATAAGTAATACTATTCAAGTGAAAAATAGCGAGACAACTTTGTTCTTGGAAGGAACCCTTATCGTAAGTATGCACTTCAATTACAAGTTAACTGAGCTAACTAGCAAATTCCTATAAAATCGTAACCTTAAACGATTGTTCAGTTTGTAACCGTTACCATAGGACAATAACTGTCCGATTCGATTTCCTGTCACAAATATATACACTTACAATGATAATAATACCCACCGAGTGCGTGTTCTCCGAATTGATAAGCTGCAAGTCATCGTTATCGCCGCCACTAGTGGGCGTGCCCCAAACTTCTTCGCCACTAGTGGCACCCGATGTGCAATCATCGATTTGCTCATCCGTCTCCGAGGTCGTGGTCTGCTGCTTGGACGCATCCTGCTGCTCGCTGGCATTCCAGCGGCCCAAGTACTTGTCAATGAAGGCACGTGACTCCTCGAAGAAGGACATTTTATCGGTGACAAAAGCGCCGGCGCGATTTGTCCAAGCGCCGCTGCCAATGGCCAGCACATCACCATTGGCAGTGGTGAGCAACGTTGGCTCCATGCTACGTGACGAAGAGCAGGCCACATCATGCAAATTATGAGCCAGCGCCTTGTCAGCAGCAGCATCATCATCTTCATCATCATCATCATCATCATCGTCATCATCATCATCATCATCAATTTCGTCATCATTGTCGTGCTCTGGCTGCTCAGCGTTATCAATCACTTCGCCTATGCCAACGCCATTGTGCACATAATCTTCCAAATCGTCGTCCAGCTCATCCGCCTCATCCATGCGATCATCCGAGGGCAGCTTCTCTAGGCTAGACATGGTGCCAAAACGACGCAGCGTGTTTGTCATGGGCCTATACGGTGGCTCCTCTTCCAGCGGCGACTCATCACAGGAGTCCTCCGGTATATTCTCTATAACTGCCTGTCTAGGCACTTTAACCGTGCTTGAGGTAGTGGTTATGGTTGTTATCTGTGGCACAGTGCCGCCGCTATTATCCCACACATGCGTGCTGGTCTTGGTCAAGACGGCATCCGGCGTGGGTGGCACAACCGCAATGGTGGGCACAAAGCTGCTATCCGTGGGTGTGTGCCTGTCATCGTTGAGCATAATCGAGGGCGGACGATTGGCTGCTGCAGTGGATGTTTTCGTGGGTGTGTGTTGTGTCACACCTACATGCGTAGGTGAGAGCTGCTCCTCTGTTTGGCGCTGGCCGCAGACGCAGTGCTTGGCGGCCACATGCTTGGGTGAATCAAGCATTTTGCAAGTTTGCTGCTCCATTTTGTCTGCTGCTATGTTGGCATGGCTAAAGTCCTCGGGAGTGCAGCGGCAGTGACAGGTGGTATATTTGGAGTTGGCTCGCGGCGAACTACCTGCAGAGCCAGCACTGGATTTACTGCGTGGCGGTGAGGCAGAAGCGGAGCGTTCATTGTTGCGCAAAATGCGCGCTGTTTCGGTGATGGTGACAATGGCTTTGACTTGTTGATTGGCGTTTGGCTGCTCCTTGATTAGCTGTGCTGAGATGCGTGTTCTGCGTGGCGGTGGCTGTGGCTTCTCTGCTTCTCTGGGCGAACAATGCCCGTTGGCCAATGGCGTAGCCGGCGGCTGTGGTTGCTGTTGTGTTTGATCTAAAACTCGTAGTTTGACATGGCCGTCGGCGATTCCGATTCCGGTTCCGATGCCGGCGCTGCTGCTGCTGTTGGGCATGGCACCAACGCTGTCGTCGGTCGCTTCTGATTGAGACAGTTCATCGGTGATTAATTGTGCCACATCACTCTCAGTATCGCCGGTCTCACGGCGACTGCTGCTAGCCACTACTTTAGAGGACATCTCGCTTAACTGTTCACCCGTTATGGTGCTGGATGACATGCTGGTCACGCTGCCAGGTCGACTGCCACTGCCGGTACCCGTGCCCGTGCCGGTGGCATTGCCATTAAGCTTGCAGCAGCGATTTGGCGACGACTGGCTGTGCTGTACCTTCAAGGAGTTGCAGACCAGCACAGACGTGCCACCGCTGCCGGAAGCTGTTCCGGTACGTGCACCTCCCGTCGCATTCTGTTGGCAGTTTTTGTGGCAGTGCCGGCACACGGCCAGCTTGTCAAGCACAACGGGACTCGAGCGTACAGTGATCTACATGTGGTACATGGCAGATGAGTGGCATGAAAGAGAAGCAAAAGTTTGGTATGGCATGGAGGTCAAGCACTAGCAATAGTAGAGCTTAGAGTTGGGCCTAACAAATGCTGTCCAAAAGTTTGAATAATCAAGGCTATCGTTTACGCTAGTATGAAGCTACACTACAAAAACAAAGTTTGTTTCTTGAAATTTTGTAAAGGTTTTGAATCTTCTGTTGATGTTTGCTCCAATCTAAAAAGTCATTTTTGCTAGCAACTATAAGTGGGGCGTATTCGGAAATTACATCATAATCGCCGTGACGTCATTAATGAGCGTTGAAAATAAGTGAAACGAAGTGTGCTCGATCTCTTCGATTTCAAAGATTTTTCAAATCTTAGATACATATGACACGTTGCAAGCGGCAGAGAACTTTCCGCTCTTTATGCTCGATCTCTAGAACGGCTGATTTTCAGAAAATTCGTAGAGAATTGTTCGTTCTAAAAATTGTGTACTCCACAAGATAGGTAGAAAAACCCGAGTTTCTTGACATTTGAGTTGGAATATCTTGAGTTTCGCATATGGCACTTATTTTGGCTTTAATAACGTTGCTGGAAACCTCAAAACGCATGTTCATACCAAAACTCATCATATTCATGCCTTTTGCCAATTTCGATTCCGATTACGATTGTACTATTTCTCAAAACAGTTCATAAAGACAATTCGACCAGTCGGAAACGAAATCGAAATGCTAATTAACACAAAAAAGGCTATAAAAATACCCATTAATCGATGGCTCGATAAATAAACGGAATTATGCAAACAAAAAACTTGAGCCGTCACAAGAGTGTGAGTCCTCCGACGCATAATCAAGAACAAAGACCTAACATAAGCATGTATGCTCTTCTTTTCGCTCTGATGCTAAATGTAACATCATCTAGCATCAAAGCGTAATAACAGATTTTCGTGACGGCATAAGAGTCGGTGCGTCAATGACTATGACCTCTAGCGAATGTGTACTCATCGTGTAAATCCAAGAGATGGCGTAAAATCTTGGACCGCTTCACTTATTTTCGCCCATGTGTGTCTATACGAGGGTTGCCTTTTAAATTTCTAGCCTAACAGTGAAAGAACTACTGAAAATGGCTATATTGTGTGGACGAATACACTTTTGGCTAAAAATTTATGGAGCCGAAGTTGGCTAAAATGAGCTTTTTGAGTGCTTTAACAGCCTCGACATGTGTCGCAAAATGGAAAACGGCACGAGTAACATGAGATTTGCTGATTTTCGTACTTTCGAAATCTCGAATATTTTTTAATAGCGATAGTTCGAAAACGATGCTAGAAAATCAAATATTGTTTTCGTATTTAGCGAACCAGACCCAGATTTTGCGGAAAAGGTATGTTTTTGACACAAGCTTTTTTTTTGTTTCATAGTGTAATCCGCCGTGTGGTGAGCGGGTTAGAGAATACCACCTCAGCAGGTCAAAGCTAATGAGGCGACTAACAATGACACTGGGTTCTTTCAAGACCAGGGTTTGGGACCCACCACGTAAAACCACAATGAAAGAATGTATTAACATCAGGCCGTAACCCGGTAACTGGTTGTTATGAACAGTTAAGAAGAAGTGTAATTCATGCGAAAGTCGTAAAAATCATTGCACGAGTCAATTTCAATTTTCTTCTCTTTACAAATCAATGGAAACCCTAAACTGGGTAGTCGCGCAACATAAAGTTCTATGTTAGTTTATGTTTTTAGAAAATACCAAATTTTCTAAAGAAAATGGCAACTGAGCAAGAAATACAAGAGGCAACCCTTATATATGGAAAAAGCACCAAGAGTTATTCAAGTTAGTTTAGGAAATTTCCATTGTAGATTTGAGACGGATGATGATGATGGTATTCCTAACCTTGATTTAAGGTTATGAACTTTCGATTTATTCCAAAGCATAACTAAAAATGTGTTAAAAAATAGTCGCATTTCAGGCCCAACAACTTTTGGAGTGCATATTTGCAACAAAAAATAAGAAAACTCACCTGGCTATCCGATGTGGTGCTATGCGACTGACTGATCTGGCTGGGCCTATCCTCGGCCGAGTATATGTCCGAGGTAGCGCTCATGCTGAGCTCCTCGACGCCGCTAAGACGCTTGCCACCAAAATTGGGCCTGGCCAACAGACCGCCATTTTCCTTGACCAAATTCAGCTCTTTGGTGCGCTTCTCCAGCTGCTGGCGTGTCCAGTACGTGATGCGCTCATCCTGTTCGCTATCGCTATTGAATATCAGCTGCTCATCTTCGGCGCTGATGTTTTCCCGAGAGCGTTCAATGGCCGCCAGACGCGCCTGTTGCTGCTGTTTGTCCAGCTGACCCTTCATCCAGTTGGCCAGATGCAGCGCACTGGACTTGGGCGTGCCCGTTTTGTTCAGTATGCGGCACTTCTCATCGATGAGCAGCTCAATCTGCTCCACGGCATGACCATGAGCGTGACCATGGCTGCCGCGCTGCTGTAAATAATGTGTTTGGGTTAGTTGGTAGCGCCTGTTGGACAAGAAGAAACTGTCGTCGTGTGCAATCCCCGCCTGCTGCCACCCCAAGTCGCATTCTTACCACCAGCACCAACCCAGCAGGAGCTGCCCGACGTTGCTTTTGGAAGTAACAAAAAAAAAAAAAAAAAATTTGTGATGGGCTCAAATTTCGTTCTTTGCTTTGCTTTGATTTTGGTTCTTTTTTGTTTTTGTTTTTGTTTTGAAAACTTAAAAGTTTTCTTTTTTCTCTCTTTGACTTTGCAATTGTCTTTGCTTTGCTTTGCTTTTGAATTGCATTTGCTTTGTTTGCTTTTCTCTTGATTTTGATTTTGATTTTGATTTTGGTTTTGATTGCTTTTGACTTTGACTTTTGTTGGCTTTTGAGCAGAAACAGAAACAATAAAAACGCGAAAATTAAATATCTTTGATTAAAAACGCTTGATTCACAATAAGTTAAAAATAACAACAACAACAAGAACAACAAGTAGAATAGTGAGTACAAGTACAACAAATAAGTAAGCGATAGTTAGTGATAGAAGCGGCAAAATTTGCAATAGAACTTAAACTAAAATTGAGTCCATCACAATTTTTAATTTATCAATTGTTTGCTTAGTATTTTCATTTATTTTTTTTTTTATTTTTTTTTTTTTTACTGGTGAATTGCTTTAGTCAACCAATTTTACAGTTGGAAAGATCCGGGAGTTGAGTTGATATGCGGAGCGGTATGTTTTTTTTTTCTTTTTTTTTACTGGTTTTTGGCAACGTACAAAGTGGTACTGTGTGCTCGGGTGGTTTTTGGTTTGGTTTTCGGTACTTGGAGAATTTTGTAGGAAATGAAATAAAAAGAACATCACAAGCGTTTTTAGTCAAAGAATCATTTGGTTTTTATTATTAGTTTCTCGCTTTTTTTTTGTTTTTTGTTTGGTAATTTAATTTAATTTTTATTTTTTTTTTGTTGATGCAAAATGGCAAAAAACGTTTTCAAACAAACCCTAAGGTATTCACATACATTGAGCGCATCTCTGTGTTTGTATGTGTGTGTGTGTGTGTGTGATTTGATACAATACAGTTACATAATATGGGTATATAAGTATTTAGCTTAATGCAAAAATAATTCAACTACATTACGAAACAATTTGTTTTGGCGCACGTTGCGTATACGCAATCTCAAATTACTTTTTAGCTAGCTAAAATTGTAACAACAATACTTGTCCGTGTGTGTGTGTGTGTGTGTGTGTGTGTGTGTGTGTGTGTGTGTGTGTGTGTGTGTGTGTGTGTGTGACATAATATATGGTACTATATGGTATGACATTGGCAAGTCAACTCCAATCAACGACTAAAGCTAAGACAGCATTTCCATTGGGTTTCGACGCAACAAAATGGCGAATTGTTCCGTGTATTTCATATTTAAAAGCTCAACAATGTTTTGTTTCTCTCTCTTTCCAATTGATGACTGATTTCTTTTATTGAAACTCAAGATGGTGTTTTTTTTTAATTTTTCAAAAAATTAATCATACAATTTTGTAATTCAATTTTCTTTTCTACAAAGTGATCATTATTTTGAATTTCTTTGAGTCAAATAACAAAAAAGTTAATTCATTATAAAATTTAAAATTATCATAGCAAGTTATGGTTTTTTAAATAATGATAGAATTTGAAATTCCCTTTCTAGAACTTCTTATACTTATAGTCCTTACTTATGAACAAATCCTTAATTTCATCTCTTTTCTCATCTTTTCGCTTTCCTCTTTCACCTTCAAACTTTTTCTCTTCTGTCTCCAATCTCCTCATCCTCTCCCGTCCCTGCTATTTCCCTTCCTTTTTCTCTTACTACTACTAATATTTCCAAATACTTCGTTTGCTTTTTCTATCTCCCACCTATAGCTTATCTCCTTCCACTGTCCTCTTTTGTCATTCCCCGCCTTTTTCTTCTTGCCTGTTTCCTCTTTCTTCTTTCCTCTCTCTTCTCTCATTTCTCTTCCCACTTTCTTTTCTCATCTCTTTCATCTCATTCATCTCTTTCATCCCTTTTATCTCTTTCATCTATTCTCTCATATTTTATATTTCATCTCTCTTCTCTATTCTTTCATCTATCTTCTCCCTTCTCTCTCCTTTCTCCGCTTTCCTCTCTCCTCTTGCCATTGCCTCTTTCCTTTTACCTCATGACTTTTATTTTGTCTTTTCTCTATTCTCTTTCCTTTTTCCTCTGTCCTCTACCCTCTTTGCTCATACTTCATTCCTCTTTCGCTTTTCCTCTTCCCCTTACCTCCTTCCTCCTTCAAACTGTCTCATTTTGCTTTCATGTTTCCTATTTCCTGCTTTCATTTCCACTTCCTCTCCCACTTCCTGTTCCTCTCCCGTATCCTCTTTCCCATTGGATGCTTTCAAATTTTCTCCTTTCGAGTTGCTTTCGACATTTGCTTTGTACATTTATATTGAAGACGAAGATAGAAAAATAAACATTTTTTTAAAATCTAGCCAGAAAATTTTCTATCCCTGTTAGTTTAAAATTGTTAAAAATTTTACCAAACGTAAATTCATTCATTACTTTAATATTATTTATGTATTATATATAAATATAAATAAATGATTTTAAAAAATAATTATTTTTGATTTTGGTTTATTATTGTAATATAATTAAATTTTAAATCAGCTACTAAAAATCTTTATTTCTAACTTTTTTTGTTGTAAAAATGACTCATGAGTACTCTTTTTAATTTAACTCTGGCTCTTCCGCAGAGCGTGAGCTCCGCACATGGCTCACGCTCATTTGAACAGAGCTCATGACCATGAGCACAAACCACATGCGAAATGAGCCCGAGCCGTGATCCCTCTGTCAGTTTGAGTTGAAGACCAAAAGATGAGCCGGGCGGGCAGAATCATTTGCTACTGGCTCAGGCTCATGAGCATGAACTATGTTCAAAACGCTCATTTTGATGAGTGGCTCGCTCAAAGAGCCATTAGGCGAGCAGCTAATTTGGAGAGCTGCTCAGATGAGCCATTTTACGAATCCTGGATTTCAAAAACACTTGGATTCTGTAGTTCTATTGTGTATGTTTACATGTGTGTGTTGTTTAAGGCTTTTATATAAGGCAACAAAATGTTATCCCTGATAATTGACATTGACTTGTTTATAGCAACTGCTGTTGTTTTTGTTACCAAATCGCCATTTTGCCACGCCTAACCCCGGGGCCGCCATTTTGCAATATAAAACATATGCTAAAAAACATTTATTTACTTCTTTTGTACTAAAACTTGCTTAATAAAACTCTCACTTTTTTGATTTGGGCTGACTTTTTGTTCATACCATTCATAGTTAAGTACTTGTGGTTTTTTAATGAATCTGAGCAAAAGTTATTACAGTAACAGTTATATGTGTATATAGAGGACATATATACATATAGTATGTATATATATACATTAGAGTACAGTTCGATTAACGGCAAAATTTAACAAAATTCAACATTGGCATATACATACATTAGCTAACCTACAACATTTGGAATGACAGCTTGGCTAATAGCTAAACATAATGATTAAAAACTAATCGAAAAATAAATTTCAAAACTTATGATTAGTATTCGTTTTTGGTGTATCGCTTTAGGGTGAGGGCTGAATAGGTAATACATAACAACAACAATAGTTGAAGCGCTTGGCTACAAAATGGAAGCATATTTTGGATTGGCAAGAACGTTTCAATTGAATGGATACAAGTAATACGAGTATATATATATATATATATATATCTATAAGTCTAAATAGTATGTAAGTGTATGTATGTTATGTATAAATGCTGATTTAGACAGCTCACTGTGTGTGTGTATGTGTGTGTGAGTGTGTGTGTGTGTGTGTCTCTATAAATACTATATTCGACTATCTATGGCATAGTTAATACTCTAAATACATCACTAGCGTGTACATGTAATACTTAGTTACGCTTTGAACTAGTTTACACATACAACAACATTATCATCATCATCTTTGTCAACTTCGATATTATATCTATCATCTTTATCATGATCTTCACGCTCTCTGTCAAATTTAAGCAATCTCTAACAATTTTGTGGTATTTACACGCAATTGGAATAGTTTCAAAACGAGTACACGAATACAAATATATGTAAAAATATGTGTACAATCAATATACAATCGATGGCTCGTTGGTATCGTATAGCTAGAGCAGCTTCTGAATATGAGTGCATTCAAATCGTATGATTATGAGTGCAATTAATGCGTTACAATACTATTTCTACAACAAACAAAAAAAAAAAACGATTGAAATATGTGATTGTAAAAAGTGAGTGCACTTACTCAGACACTTGCGAGTGTATCGAACTACTCATTGCACTCATATGATTATGACTAATGATATTCATTTGCTACGCTCTTAATTCGTATGATTCATTTGATTGTTCTGATGAATTCAAATAAAGTCTTTCATTAGCTAAAATGTGTGCACTTCTAATGCTTGTTTTGCATTCACTTTCAGTTACAGTTCCCCATAAGGCATCCTTTAGATAGATCACACGCTTTGGTTTTTGTTTTTGTTTTTTCTTTGTCTTTACTTCTGCTATTCGTAAGGGGTACTAAGAGTGTGCTTTTTGTGTTTACTTTTGTATTCTTTTTCGGGGGAGGGCGAGGGAGAGTGAGCAACGCAAGTCAGGCAAAGAGAGAGCGAGAGCGAGCGCAAATTAGCTAAGCAAAAAACGTGAGCACATCATGCAGTAAGGCGAGAGTGTGAGAAAGAGAGAGCGAGAAAGTTTGGGAGCGTGAGAGCAGGAGAGCACTCGGCTAGAGTTGCGATTTTGGGTGTTTCTTCTAAGCTCATAGTTGGTTTTGGATTATGTGGAGTGTGGGCGTAGCTTAAGCTGTGGCTTGCGCTGGGCGGCGCTGGCTAACTATGTCCGTGTCTTACGTTTTGTCCGTTTTGTTGTCCGTCTGAAGCCAAAAGTCAAATCACAGATCCAATGAATCTGGTGGCGTCGGCTTCGTTGGCAGCATGCCAAATGGATCATCGACCACCACGCTATCATCTTCTTCATCATCTTCATCGTCACTATCATCACTATCGGCATCTTCAACATTATCAACGCCCACAGCAGTAACCCCATCACCCAGAAATATGCATTCCTCCACATCTGTATCATAGCAAGGATCCAAGTTTACCTCATGTAGCTGCAAGTCGAGCTCAAGCAAATCCCAAGAGCCACCAAACTCAGCTAGCGGTATATTGGACTCGCGGCAGCTATTGCTGCTGCCAGCAACCGTAGCTGGCGGCACAAAGTCATTGGAAAAGGCATCCGAGTTGCACACCTGCGAACTGGGCGATATATTCGGCGTAGGCGTTTCGGGCGTGGTCAGCGACACTTGCTGCTGCACCACATTGGGTGATTCGTCTATAAAAGAGCGACCCACCGAACTGAGACTAAACTCAAGCAATTTCTGCGCATGACGCATAGGCAGCGGCGGCGGGCTGTTATGAGTCACTGCTGCCGCCGCCAGCGGCTCGCTGCTAACTTCGGGTATGGCCGTCAGGCACTTGCAGGATGACACCGGAAAATGATCGATCGAACCAGGCCCAGAGGTTTGTGTCTGTGTATGTGCGGTCAGACTGCCGCTGCCGCTGAAGCTTAGGCAGGAGCTGGTCGTATTATAGCTGCGAGCTGCCGTCAGCGGTCGCGACTCCAGAAGCGAGCGTCGCTGCTGCTGCGGCATGGAGCGCAAGGATGTGACGCTGTCACCTACGCCAGCGCCCATGCCGCCAGCACCCAGCACGCCCACGCCATTAGGCACTGAGCCGCTGCAGCTGTCGTGTGCCGGCTGCAGCTGGCGAGCCGGCGATGTGGTGCGCGAAGGCAAAGATGCGGACGAGACCTGGGCGGTCTGAGTGCTAGCACTGTGTGTGTGATGGTTATGTGGGTGACTCTGTGTGGCACAGCTTCGGCTGTTGCCAGCAGTGCGCGGCACTAATGCACTGGCCAGACGCTGCAGATTCTCATAGGAATCGGAGCTATCTAAACGCTTGCTGCGAAAGAGACGCACCTGCTGTTTCTGTTGCTTCAGATTGATGCTGTCCAGCGAGGGCAGCTTCATAGAGCCCATGGAGGCGGTGGTCAAGCCAATGTCGCTGAGAGGCACTAGGGTGTTTAGCACGTCCGGCGAGTCCAGCGGGCTGGACAGCGGTGTTGAGCCCAAGGCGGCGTTTACCAGAAAGCTGCAGATAATGTGTGTTTAGGCCCGCGAGCTTAGCTCTTGATATGCAATACATACATTTGTCGTTGCAGCAGATTTTGCCAGACAGCCTTCAGCTCCAGTGAGGGAGCACGCAATATAAGACTTTTGCGACGAGCACCACGTTTGGGTGTGCGTGTTAAATCCGGCGCACAATAGCCGGTAGGGCTCTCCGCCAGCCTTCCATTGGGATCCACTGTCAGACGGAACTCAGTAGCTGCAACAAGCAAGGTTTATATAAACAAAGTCTTCGAACCTCTTTTGTCATTTACTTACTCTTTTTGCGCATGTGAAAGCAGGAGTCCACCACATTGGCAATGGGTATAGGCTCCTCGGTAATAAAGAGCACGCGATCCCGACTGACCTTGGCAAAAACAATTATGTCCGAGAAGAGTAACGTCCAGTAAGGCTTTATGGAACGACCCTCAACGCGTGACAAATCACCACCAAAGATCCATTGTCGACCCTGCACGGCCAGCGTAAAGGGCTTGCATTTGGTGAATACCATGCGCGATTCCAAATCCTGCAACGTCAGCAGTGGTCTGCCCTCACCCAGGGGCTCCATTAGTCCACTGCTCACGGTTATCTCACGATACGCTGCCTGCAGCTCACCAATGACGCTGCTGAAATTCTTGTGCTCCTCCGTATCCACATGACAATTGCTGGCCAGTAGCTGCATTAGCTTCAGTATTTCACGAAAATGCTGCAGTGGTCGGTGTATGAACATGGTCAAGTCAGGACGCTTGCGCGGCACAACCGGTTCTGTAATAAAGGCAATAAACTCCGAACCCGTTTGCCGAGATTTGTTGACCAGCACACAATCGGCACGCTTGATACCATTGCAGTACTTCTTATAGGCCGCACAGATGGCCGTCGTCTTAGACAGATAAACGCGCGAGGCAAAGTTCATCTGCGGCTCCTGATCCTGTTCGTTACTGCACAGCTGTTCGAGTATGTCCTCTGCTATGCGCAACAGTTCGTCAATGTTCTGGAACAAGGTGCGATGATCGTTGGGCGATATCAAGTCCTTGCGCTCCAGCAGAGGCTGCACAAAGCGCTGTATGCCAAAGTGCAAGGCGGCGGTAAAGTTTTGCTCTCGACTGATCAGCTGCAGCAGAAAACGTCGACGATTGTCCGTAATGGGTAGGATAGACTGGCGGCAGCAATGATTTAAAAATTATAGTATATATATATATGTGTGTCACGTGAGTTTTAGAATAGACAGGCTTGAAAGTCGCACATAAGTATAAAACCAAAGGATAACACAAAATAACAAGTATGCAGAATTTTGTTAAATGAGTTGAAGAAAACTAAGGATGTGGCGGGAATGAGGATAATGCCACTTCTGGAGTTTATCATCATAGATGACGGCGTGGATGTACCGCCGCCTAGCTGTGACGAAGTCAGGGTCACAATCAAGTAGCTCAACAACAACAAAGCTGCTGGCGGATGATGACCTGCCTGGAGAGTTTTTCAAAACTGGCGGCAATTAGTTGGTAAGCTGCATGCACCAGCTTTTTTGCAGAATATGGCTAGATGATAGCATGCCCGATGTTTGGGACATTGGTTTCCGCTGCCTTGTCCTCAAGAAGGGTGACCCCACGGTATGCGCTAACTACCGTGGTATTATCCTTCTTTCTATTGCATATAAGGTCCTTGTGTGAAAGACTTAAGCCGAAAGAACTGATTGGACTTTATCAATGTGGTTTTAGGCCTGGTAAGTCAACCATTGACCAGATATTCACACTACGCCGAATCCTGGAAAAAACCCACGAATATGAAATCGACACCCACCATCTCTTTGTCGATTATAAAGTAACAGCCCGTTGAGAGATCGCGTATGTGCCGCTTTGTCTGAGTTTGGAATCCCTTCAAAAGTTGAATGGTTTTGAGCAGCACATGCAGCTTCGTCAAGGTAGGAAAGAACTTGTCCGAGCCTTTTGATACCAAGCAAGGCTTCAGATAAGGCGATGCTCCCTTCTGCGTGCTTTTCAACCTTTTGATGGAGAATGTGTTGCGAGAACGGGACAGTATTCTATAAGGGTGTCCAGTTGCTTGCTTACGCGGATGATATCGATATCGTCGGGCGTACAGTAACTGGAGCCGTTACTGGAGCCTTTGCGCCACGTTACAGCAAGAATCATTGACCAATGGGTTTTATTTGCATACCGAGTTGTGTCGGTATCCACCCAAGACACTGCCCATAGCAGACCGCCGCTCGCATTAGCTACCACCACAAGAGTGAATGGAGACAACAATCTGGCCACGGACAAATCAGCAGGCCAGAATTACTCAGGATTGTGGGGGCACGAAGCATTACTACGAGTCGACTTGAGATGACCTAGCATCAACAACGTTCCACTCCCCATATGTCAATATGCCGGTAAGATGTGACACAATAATCTGGTGCCACAATAATTTAGCTACCGTTTTTATTGGGTGTCGTTATAAATGGCGGCACTATGACAAAAAACGGTGGAAACTTAACATAAAAGGTCGTAACAAATAATGAAATTTGAAATGAAACGATTAATCGATAACCGTTACCGTTACCGTTACCATTACCGAAACATAACGGAATATCTAAGAGGGCTGGCAAAACCGTTAACATAGGTACAACAATAACAATGTGATAGTTCCTAAAGGAAGAACTAAAGAATATAACAAAAAATGGCGAAAGTTTACCGTTCGATCAAATTAAATGTAATGCTCTTCAGACTCTTCTCTTTGTAAAGAGAGCTGGCGACTATGACGTCAGCGTGCTCTTAAGTTAAACCAAAGAGAAAGCCAAATAAAACCAAATAAAATTTTATTGTCAATCGAAAGAGTGTGAACACACACACACACACACACACATACAAAGCAATACATACACACAAAAACAGGAAAAAAAAAAAAAATTATTAAAAGAAAAAAATAATAAATATCTCGGCATAAAACTTAAGACATAAAACTTAACGATAAGGCTTCAAAAGTTATATACAATAAGCATAAAATATTAAAAAAAAAAAAAAAAATGAAAAACTTGAAAAAACTGGCATTTTCCGTACATAAATTAAAAGTAAATATGAATATTTATGGTGCAGCAATTATCAAACAAGGACGCCCTTTCCTACCTCCTTGCTGAATGTGACCTGGGGCAAGTGCAGCCGGCGCTTGGCTGCCTCAATGGACGAGGTGGTGCCGGAACAGGCTGTTGCCGGCCTGGACAGATTGTTGCCGCGGGCGGCGCTGCTGCCGCTGCGTTGCAGCGCTGTTGTGTAGTTCGTTGCAAGTGTCGTTGTGTTGGTAGTGGTGCTAATGGTGGTGTTGGTGTAATTCGTGTGCTCCTCAATGGCGCCCACCAGCGCTGTGCTGGCCACCAGACGTGCCATGGTATCAGCTGTTCTGTGCGCGCATTGCAGGCTGCCTGCTGCCGAGCCGCTGGCCGTGGTTGTGCTGCTGGCGCCCGCGCCTGACCTTCTGAAAATCTCCAACGTCAAGGTCGAGCCCTGCGATCGTATCAAATTCAGAACATCAGCCTCGGGCATCGTGACCACATTGTGCTTATCCACAAAGATCACATAGTCACCGGGCAAAATGCCGCAGCGATCGGCAGACATGCCGGCTTCCACTTTTTCCACGCGTGGCGGATGTGTCCACACTATGGAGAAGCCAAAGCCGCGCTCTTCCGTGCGCGTCAGTCGCTTGGTCATGGTAAACGGCGTGCGTCCACTCTGGCGTGCACCACCACTTGTGGCGTAGCGTGCCGAGCCGCCATTCACATGATTTGCATTGTTGGCATTGGCGCTAGCTGCGCTGCTGCTGCCAACAGCGACGCTGCCACCGGTGCCACTTGTGTTGCTACCAGCTGCTGTCGTTGTGGTTGTGTTATTGGCATTGCTATCGGGTGGTGGATCCAGTTCGAGAAAACGCAAGAAAAGATTTTCATCAGCATCGCGCTGATGCAAGGCCTTCTTGCTAAGCACCATGGGTTCAACTGCCTCGCCATTGCCTGAAATGGCAGCAGCCATTGTATCAATGCAGATGACATCATCGTTGGCGCTGGCGCTGGCAGCGGCGGCTGTTGGCTTTTGCTGTGCCGCCGTTGCCATATCGGGAATAATGGCCACTGCTGGCAATGTATGAACGGCTACTCTGCGGCGACGTGAGCGCTGCAACTGCTCCGGACTGCTCTCGGTTCGAGTGTTGCTACTGTTAGTATTGTTGTGCTGGTTACTGTGTATCTCCTCTGTTTGGGACTGCGTAACGCTAGCGTTGGAGTGTCCGTTTCGGGAGTTATGTAGGCATGCCTGTGATTGTAATTTATAGGATCCGTTGTGATTCTGTTGCAACAATGCGCTTAAGGGGAATGTGCTGCAGCCAAGGAACTCGCTGCGTCTATGCGGGAAAAAAAACAATAAAATGAGTGAGTTTAGTTGTGTGTAAGAGTTGTTTAGTCAAGCAGTTTGAAATCGGTTAACCGACTTTTTCCAAGAAAATCATTTGAAAATTAGGCTTACTTAGATTAAGGTACATATACACATGTTCCATGTATTTTAGCATAGTTTATAGCTTCGGATCATTGTATCGCGTATACGTAGGTTCCAAAGCGACCACACTTAGTCTTTTTAGCCCTCGGTTTAGGGTTCGGCTCAAAAGGCAAAACTTAGCAAAGACTTCAAAGCATTCGGATGCCTAGTATCTGATGCCACTGTAAAGCAATAGTATTTATGATTCGAAATAGCGAAAATTCAACCCAATAGCAAGTAGCATTAACTTTAACTTCAAATCGATATTTTTAGTAAGCTTGATATTTCGAGGCAGCAACCAAATCTTTGAAGAATGAGTGTTTAAGTACAGTATTCAATTATAATTGAAGCTTCAGGAATCAATGCATTTTTCTAGTATGGGTCAAGATTTAGCCGAGTGCAGCACAAAAATTAGCAGCTTAACCAATAAGTTTTTCGGTCTTACTGCTGCGTTTCGACAAGCCTTAAACCTTGCCACAACTTTTTTGGTTATGTGCGTCACGTTGCACTGACATTCTGTTTACTATTTATGTGCACACGCAAGCCCCGTGCCTCTACACTCAGCCGCAACCCCTTCTGGACACACCAATGGCGCCACCACCACCACCAGCACCACCAGCACCACCCACTAATACCACTTAGAAACACTTCCGCCCTGGCGAAACGCACGCACCAAGAGCCAGCTGCCGTACGTGACATAAATCAATTAGCACGTCTACTTAAGCTGCCGTGGCATTCGAGGACCGAGTCTAAAACTGTGCCCGGAAATGCGCTTTGGCCAGCGAAAAGTGTAGCATTTGAGGCTTCTGCCAGCTGCGAAGTTTTTTGCGCGCGTTATTTGGGTCAGTTTTATTGATTTTCTTGTCAGCTTTTACTTATATTTCTGTTTTTTTTGGTTTTTGCAACTGCAACGATTGTCTGACAGTTGGTTAGTCAACGGATAGCCTCCAAAAGTGGCCACAACACCTTGTTGTTGTGCCGCCCGCTCATTGTTGAGAACTGCTGCAAAATTGGGGGCAAGGCATTAAAAATGTAACAACCTGCGGTGCGATTGCAAGTATTTTTCCATTGTTGCCAGTTGTTGGGGGTGTTGGCCTGTGGCATGGGGCACTCCCAGGGTTAGCTAGTAGTTAACGTTTACTTTAAGTTTTATGTGGACAGTTGCACAAACACACAACTAGTGTTGTTCTGTGTGTAATGGCCAACGGCGGTGTTGTAACAAAATACTTTGAGTACGCCGTAAAGCAGGCAATAAATAATTCAACAGCTGCCATTGGAAATTTACCCGAAATGTTTGCAACCGACACAAAGGCAACCGTCGGTTATATATATTTAAGTGAGCGCTATTTTAAATGTTTTTATTATGCATGAATAGGCAAGTAGCTTGGTGTCAGTGTGACCGTTTGAGGTTTTGTGTTTTGTACAAATTGCCGCTTCGCAATTCCCAGACGTGCTTTTAGTTAGTTGCCTACTCAATTAGTAACATATAAGCAAGGCATTTCAATCATTTTAAACGTTTATTTAGTTAATGGAAGCTTTATGTGCGCACTCCGCCGATTTGACAGTATCTCTAAAGGGTTAGATTGGGGGGCACCGCCCCGCCCCCACCGAGTGGCTCTTCTATTGCATAATAACTGGTTTCTAACGCTGCAAAAATCAGCCATTAATCGAACTGAAGTTTTTACAGCTATTGATTTGCACTTAAAAACGCTGCGCTTTAAAGTATGCTATAAAAAAAGTAGCACGTCTGAGCTTAGCTGTTTATGGCATGTCCTTGGATTTTAATTAACTTTTGCTAGCTTAAGTAGCAGCAGCGGCAGCAGCAAATGGCTATAAGTTAAGAGCGTAAAGCATGTTACAAGGTACGTTCACACGACAGAAACACACACACACACAGCTATAGCACGCGGCCATCGACAGACTGAGGCTGTCATATTTCCTGCTACGTGCACCAGTTACACACACACACACACACACACACACTCGCACACACAGTCTTAAGTTCATTTGTTTAAAATAACTGCGTTCAAAACTTATTTCAGTTATATAATTTCTGTATTGCATACTTTTAGGCAGTCGCCTTAAAATTGAAACTGACTTGCAACTAATTTGCGAGCAGTGTAAACACACACAGACGTTTACGTTATTTGCCACTTCCGTAGCACTAGTACGGGCGGAAAAAAAAAACACCAGAAAATAAGCACAAAAAGCAGCTAGGAAACACTCTTTACACGTACAATGTCTCGTTGTTCTTGGATTGCTTGTTTGCACGCGCAGCGTTGCCAGCCGATTTGCGTCGCGTGAGCTAAACTCTCGAACTGAGTCGCAGCAAAAGCCAGTACAGACCAGAGCAGAGTTCACCCGGAATTTTTCACAGCGCTTTTTCACACGTCGGTGTCGGGAAAGTTGTCATGGAAACACTGCACTTCGCCAACATGTGTCGAGCTTTGTGCTTGGCAAACTTTCGGGCTTTTTAGGGCTATGCGCAGACGCTGGAAATCGTTTAGTGGCACAAAAGCAGCAAACGGACATAACCGTAACACGTAGTGGTGCTACAACCCCGTATTTGTTGTTTGTTGTTTATGCTGTCATACATGCTGGCAGCGCGGCAAAGTATGCTACTGTAAAAGTGAAACAATTAAAAGGATGGACGCCCTTTATTTGCAGCCCTCTTCACAATTGTTGGGGGTGAATGACACATGCGGACTGACAAAATAGATGGCACTCAACAAAGCTTACATCAGTAGACACTGTCGGATTGACCTTACTCGTACTCACTTTAAATGACGATCCCGATGCCAGACAGCCAGCTGCAGCTGTAGCTGCTCCTCCGACTGTGCCTGCTGCACAACCGCAAAGCTAAAACGCTGATCAAAATACGGGCGAGTTGAGTGCCGATGCACGGCAGTGCGCTGGAATCCACCACAATTGCTCTGACCGCTTACAAGAGCCACCTTAACATAAGCATTGATGGCACCAGAACCGTGTGAACGCTGCAAATCGCGACAGCGTATAACTGTAAAGACATTCAGAGCAAAGAGCGTAACAAAGAGAGAGAGAGAGAGAAAAAGAGATTAATGTTTGTGTGTGGGTATGGCTACGCTTCGTAAAGGTGGACCTGATGAGCAAGTTAAGATCCTCAAAAGGAAATAACATAACGGGCTAGAGAAATTTGGAAAATTTAACAAGCGAAAGGAACTATATGATATTATTAATGCAAATTTGTTGTTTCTCTTAAAAGCCGATATTAACGATTGATCTCATGAATATAGTAAAAAAATTCCTTCAGTCGATATGAAATTTAGTAACAAGAAATTAAGAATCTTAAACAAAGAATGTTTGTGCTCTACCATTGAAAATCTGTACTTAATTTACTATTGAAAACGGCTGTTCTGGATTTCGAAAAGCTAATTCGTGAATTTTCCCGTGTGCTGAGCGTGTTAGAGAATACCAACTCAGCAGGTCAAAGCATGTCGTATGAGGCGATTTATAATAAGCCTGGGTTCTTTCGAAACCAGTAGAGCCACCCCAGGCCTTAAAAAGGTTGTGCGTAGGACTAAGAACCCACCACGTAAAACCGCAATTCCAATGAAAGAATGTATTTACATCAGGCCGTAACCCGGTAACGGGTTGTTATGGCCAGTTTAGAAGAAGAATTTGTGAGTTATGCTCTTATTCGAATTTCTTTTGAGGAGTAATGACAATCAATACTCGTAATGCTTTTAATGAATTTCATTAAGGGTTTTCTTCTTCTTAGCCTAAGCAAGGAGCTTTAAAATGTTAAAAATTATGCCAAATTTATATGGCATTTAACATTCTTTGAAGCTGTTATGTATTTCTGTTAACTAACATAGACTGCTAGCTGGCAAGATGCTGCTATTCCAAGTGATAAAAGGAGCAATGTTAAATGTTGAGAGATACATGCAAATTTCCTTCTGCTACAAACTAATCTGGCTCTTCGCACTTCATCATGTCCAACTCTATTCACCAAATGGGCTACTTATCTTGAATATTTGGAACTCACCATGTACATTTAATTGCTGTTGCTTGGCATTGTAATAGGTGGCCATATCAATGCTGCCTCTAATGTTGCCATGCTCATCCGCCTGAGCGCTGCCAGCACTAAATTGACTTTCCTGACTGCTAACAGATACAGTGGAGGCCATAGAGCCACGCTTTGCTTCGCTACCAAAGTTATCCTCATCGTCCAAATCGCTGGATGTGGCGCTAGACGAGAAGCTTAGGCAACGCTTGGTCGATGGTATCTGCTCCATAGGCATGATGGGCATTTTGTTGTTTGCCGCGCTCTTGTGATTTTGGTTCTTGCGCCGCACCACGCGCTGTCGCTTCAAATGCGTGGGCGTTCTCACCTCCATCTCATGCACGCTGCTCTCGCTCCAGCCGTCAGCATCGGCTGCTGCCACTGTCACAGCAGCTGCATTTGCATACTTGCAGCGCACCTCTTTGCGTGCCGACTCAATGATGGCATCCAGCATGCGATCCAGCGTGGTGTCGCCCATGCGTGATGAGGACAACTGCGAATCTTCATGAGCAGCCCCAGTGACTTTGGGCAGACAGCGTAGCGCCGCTAGTGGTGTGCCAGCGGCTCGTTGTGGCGTGGCATGCCGCGTACCGCTGCCTTCACTGAAGCTGCGACGCTGCGGACTTTTCACATGCACATTGCTCAGATCCTGCAGCGCAATTAGGCTGCTGTTGCCAAAAGGACTGTTCACAAAGTGCACGCCAAAGTTCTCCTTGTTGGCCTCGCCACTGAGTGAGCCAGTACGATAAACAGGGCGCTGCCCATCATTGGAGTGACGATGCAGGCGACGGTCCAGCGCATATTGTGTCATGGTGGGCATCGTTGGCATGGCTAAGGGCAACAGTTGCGAGAGAGAGAAAAGAAAATAGCTAGTTGTTTTAAAAGAGGCAGCTGGCTGGGATTGGTATATGTACTGGTTTCCTAGATAGAATGAAAGACTTAAGCGCAGATAGACAGACAGACGGACGGACGAACGGACGGACGGACAGACAATTGCAAGCAAGCGTTCAAGAAATTTGCAAATTGTTTGCCATAAACTCGTTTTTCATGTCCTTGTGCTCGTCTGCTAAGGATTTCAGGTTTTTGGCTTTGAAATTAAATTTATGCTAATTTCAACAGATTTTTGCGCCATTATTTGCGCGCGTAGCGGCCACAAACCATAAAATTGAGTTGCCAAGGATGCGCTCGAAGTGTGTGTGTGGAACAATTACGCCCCAGCATAATGATGCCATTTTGCGAAAAAACTGAAGCGGAATGAGTTCCAAGTGAAAAACGAAAGGCGCAAACATTAGAGTGTGTTTGCCTAGGAACACTCTCACACACATACAAAGGTAGCTGCACATGAAATGGGTTTTCATGTAATCCATAAACGTCACCCCAGCAAAAAAAAAAAAAAAAAAATACAACAAAGAAATTAGACAAGAAATGCATTGAGCCGAGGCAAGCAGAAAAAATATTATTTTCCTCAGTGTGTGTGTGTGTGTGTGTGTGTGACTTGTGCCCTGAGGATTGACAGCGAAGGGTACCTTCTAAGGAGCACACACAGAAAAAAAAAAACAGCAACAAATTAAATGTATTAGAGCAATGCACCACCCCTTTGTGGGTCTGGGTCTGGGTCTGGGTCTAGGGTCTTTGAGTCTTTGGATTAGGGTTTTCCTTTCTGCTGTCTTAGCTAAATTAAAATTAGAGCTAGAGCGTAGACACACACATATAGTTATGGGTGCGAGCGTAATTACACAGATACACGTGAGTGTGTGTGTCCTGCCAGGTGTGACAATTGTCAGGCCATAGAGAGCACACCGCATGATTTGCTTCTCAAGCCAACAAAACTTTGCTCCGATTTTGTTTACTTACCTTGAAAACTTGTAGTTTTCACAAGTTCTTGTTATAATCCAAACTTAACCAAAACCACAAGTTATATCAATTTTAAACACACACTACACAGTTATGGCCAAAAAAAAAAAAGTTAGTTTAACAAAATAATTTGTGCTTTTCTTTCGCAAAAAAAAAGTATTTGCCACTTTTATGCGCGTTACAAACGCAGCGCACGAGATAAGAAACGGAAATGATGAGCTGCGCGTGCGCACCGCTCGGTCAAGGCTCGGTTCGTAGCGGCAGCGGCAGAGGCAGAGGCAGCGGCAGCAGCCACCACCATTGAAGCAAAGAGAGAAAAGAGGCCAAAGAGAGCGGCGCTCGTGTTCACTCTCTTTGCTGTAGCACGTGCTCTTTGCAATGCAGTGCAAAGACGTTTATTTACACTAGCAAACAAAACTAAGCAAAAGTTTCGAGCTAACTGCAAACACAAACATATGAGGTGTTTCACAGCTGCTTTCATGACTTCGCGCAAGAAGACTGCAGCGACCTCTGTTGGCTGCGGGCGTAAACAGCGACTACTCGTGAGCGCGCCGGCTACCATATATACCAACGAAACGTTATATTTCGAGCCAATAGTGGAAAAATATGACTTGAAAAGGTATATGCAACAGATAAATCTTGATACCTCGATGCTCGTAATGCTTTATACCTCGATGTAGAACAGACCTTTGACAGAGCGTGGCAGCTGCGGCAATCTCCTCACTAGAAGTCAGGACTTTTGACGTTAAAACTGTGCTTGCTGGTGTTTCGCTGTGGAGCGTTTTGGTTACTTTCTGTTCAGTTCTTACACAGCTGATGCCTCGATGCTGACGATATCGCCGTTTTTCCTATATTCCTGATAAATCACTAGAAGGCAGGACTTTCGGTGTTAAAGCTTTGATGATAAACACTTGAGAGGTGGTACACGTGCTATTCTCTATACCTATGCTGACGATATGGCCTTTTTTTTGCTATATTCCGCTTAAATCGGTTGCTGCTGCGGAGCTACAATTATGCTCGTTGGAATATTCAAATAAATGTGGGAAAGTGTGCTAATGTCTACACCTTAAAGTGCAGTGTACCTCCAAGAAGGCGCAACCAAAAAAAAAGCTTATGTCTAAAACTTACATTTTCCGGTAAATTTTGGGACGCTGATTTGGAATCCGGAAACCGTTTTGAATTTTCTAGCACCGTTTTCGAATTATGGCTGTCAACGATAGCTCAAGGTCAGCGAATCTCACATGTCTCGGGAACTTCACAACCGATTGAATTGAATCGAAGGTAATTAACTATTGATTAAATCCGTTTCAGACAGTTTTGGTGTACCTGGATTCAATTACGAGTTACAAGGCAATATATTACAAAAATATTTTGGAAAATTTAAATTTTTTTGGATTTTTTTGAGCTCGGTGTCCTGCAATCCACAATCGAGTTATGATCGACCAAAACTGTAGAGAATCATTAAAGCGGCACTTACGTATCTTTAATTCAAGTTACTGTTCATCTGGATCGGCCGTAAGACTCTTGAGTATCTGTAATTTGAGTTTGAATTTTGAAATTATGATGTTGCGGAAGCCAAAACGGTTTCCGGATTTGAAAAGCATTGACGCTAAATTGACCGGAAAATGTAAAATTTTTTTTGTTTCATCGTGGCATTTTTTCCATATTCCTCAATAACATCTTCATTTCGTTACCGATTTTGCTCAAATTGATGTTGAAATGTTCGCAATTTATCGAATCCAAATCCCTGTAACGTGCCAATAAATCAAGACCAAAACCAATTGGAAATCATTGATTTGTTATTAAATTATCTTCAATTCGAGTTACAATTCATCTCGATCGGTGGTGACGTTCCCAAGATATATGAGATTTGCTGACTTCGCCACTCACGAAATCATGAATTTTTTGAAATAGCGCTAATTCGAAAACTAAGGTGCTCAAATAAGATCCCACTGCAATTGAAAACTCGAATTTACACTTGAAGATAGACCAAAAGTTTGTAGAGAACATTGAACCGATATTTAAGACCCTTTAATTTGACATAGCTGGCGATCTGGCCAATGAAATTCCCCCACCGAGCGTTATCCTTAGGATTCCCTTTTTTTATTTTCAATTTCAGCAAAGTTTTTATTTTTAAGTAGTCTGTTGAAGATTTTTGAAGACAACATTGTCTTTGCCACTGTTTTCTACTAAAATAAAAATTCAGCTTGATCTAAGGTTGTCGAGTACTGATGACTTCTCACCTGCGAAATTTCTATTTTGTAGAACTAGCAATGAAGCCGTGCTCCCCAAAGTTACAGAAAAAGGTAGGTTTTAGCAAAGCGATTTTTTTTGTTGCCTAGTGTAATTTGTGAAACGCAAAATTCAAGCAAAAATTGATCATGTGATGATTCAAGTGTAAATTGTAAACGTAATTAGAATGCTAAACCAGTTTTTTTATCCTATCATAGTTTTTAAAGGATACTGATCATCTGAAACCAGTTCCCCCAATGATTGAATAATACTTCAACACGGTATAAACCGTGTAACCAGTGGGTTACCCTGTACTCGAATATCCCTGAAAATGTTTATATCTATTTTTCGAATACGCAGATATCTGAGTGTCACGGCTAAACTTCACATGCGTATGTATAATGCGCCTCTTTTGCTAAAATCTGGTGTCCCTAACACTTATAGACTCTGAGATCTAGATGAATTTGACGGACAGTCAAACAAATGCTGATCATCTGCTACCTTCATGCGTGTATTCCCATTACAATATGACCACTTTCAAGCTAAGTATTAACACAAATACCTTTGGCTGCGTCTCAACTTCGACTAGTGCCCGCCAGAGTGCGCTAGCAGCATTTAGTTAAGAGAACGCGCTCTTTGGACACAAGCACACGCTGCCACTCTCCCGTGTGCAACATGCTGCATGCAGGTAAACCCTCGGTCAGAATATGTCCTTAAGAACTGGCCAGATTTGCCTTTCCAGCAAACAATGCGCTCAACAGCTGCCAAAGGTTAAAAAAAAAGGAATACATACATACGGAAAGAAAAGAAGGAAAATCCTCATAGCAGCACGCAAGGTGTCTTAGCCCAGATTTGTCTCGTGTTTTGTTAAAGATTTTCTTATTTTTTTTTTCTACTTTTCTGGAACAATTGCAAAGCAGCAGCGGCAGCGGCATCCTTATACACAACGGTAGCCTAATGTCTCTGTCCAGCTCCGTCCTTAAGACATGCATCCATCCATTGGTCATTACTTTCACTTTGACTTTGTACGTAGGCGATGCGGCTTGGCAATTTACGAGCGAAGCTTCGGTAAATATTTGTCCAGCTGGTGATTTCAGTTGCTGCGATTACTGCGATTACAAGCGGATTGGATGGCCGCGTGCCTTTCATTACCAGCCGGTTGGCCAGCAGAAGGTTCCGGAGGCCTTTGGGCCTTTCATTTGCGACACTTTTGCTCATTGTTTTGTTTAAATTTATGCGCGCTGTTTATTAGATGACGTCCTGCCGTTACTGTCGATCTTCATATTTTACGAGTGCACTTCTTGTCGGCAAAAGAGTATTCAATGGATGCTGCATATATGCCATACCTTTCCAATTCAATTCTATTCGAGTTACCTACGTTTAGTTTACGGGTTGCGTGGGGGTAGCTGGTAGTAGTTCGTGGAAAGTGGCACTCGAAACGATCTACATAACTCAATGTCTTTGTTCCTTTGAAGTTAGTTTCTTGGGTTTGAATGCTCCTTTTATGCATAAATTTTTACACACGGCGAGTGTGTGGGAGAAAATCTCGAACTTATCTGACACATTACGTTGATTGTTCATTTTCTCGTCTATAAGGCCGCGAGCATACTGCTGCATCTGAAAACTGAGCTTCTGCTGATCTGAAAGATGACTAGCTTGCTTTTTATCGTTTATTGTCAAGAGTGTTTTTTCTCATTACAATTTGCTTAAGTTTTAGGAAAAAGTCGGAGTCCAGCTACCAAATAATTTCTCCTCCATTTGTTAAAATCTTCTAATTTCAAAACCATTAATGTTTTTCGTTTAGATTAAGTAAATCACTTGTTAAGAATTTGTAATTCGATTTTTATTGGTGTTTTTCCATAGCTTCAAAACGTGTCGTATGATTCCTGTTTTTGAACCAGCAAATTTAAGATAATTTGCAGGAATATATGCGTCAAAAACATATTGAATGAAAATGTAGAAATTGTTTAGCGTTTATCAATTATTGGCGTTAAAAACAACTAGAAAAATGATTGATTGGTAATTCTATTAAAAAACTACTCATATTTTCTTGGTATAACGGAATACGTAATAACACTCAAAAAGTTTCGTTTATTTTGGTTTTATTTTGAAAATTTAAGCGATGAATAAGTTTCTAGAACATGCTTAAAACCCTAAAATAGTAGAGATACTTCAAACCCTTATTAACACTTATAACAATAAAATGTGTATTATGTGAAAGTTTCTTACGTCAAGATGTCGAATTTATTCAATATTCATGAATTTGATGTAGCTTATAAGATATTTGGGCTCACTACAGAAAATATCGTGCCCTATGGAAGGATATAGGCAAAGAAAGGAGTCGTGTGAGAAGTAGTGGTGCCCGAGAGAATTACAGGTCGTAGCCCGATAACGCTTTGTTATTGCCAGTCAAGAAAAAGAATTGTATCCCTTTTTCTAGCACCAGATTTCCTGCTTCTGAGAATAGCCTCAACCTTTTATTGCTTTATTATTTGTAAAACTGAGAATAAGACTTACTTTGGCATGATTGTGAAATAATTTGACTTTAGATCACGAAATGTTCGATATTTTTCAATGTTTTGCCGAGAACATTATAGCACAAAGCTTTTACATAAATAGATATAATACGAGTGAGCGCATCTTTATCGGATTATCGGTGTCATGATTGTTTTATGGGATCATTACATCTTGCTCCCCGCAAGTTCTCAATTCACTTCTAGACCTTTTTAAGAAACCTACATAAAATTTCCATAAAATCTTTAGATCTATCGCAATCTTTGAATAGACATCAATTCTGATTTTACATAATAACTAGCCTACTGCCCGCTCCGCTCACCAAACCCAGTGCCCCTCTCGAAGTAGAGCATATTCCTCTTCCCGTTCCCCAACTTTTCCAAAAGCACAACAGATTTCTGATTGTTTCTTGAATTTTAGAGCTTGGCAATGAATGCATTCTTTCATTCATTGTCCATGTCACTAATAGCAATTTTCATATGCGCTCTGTAACTTATGTGCTAGTTTTACATTTTCTCGGACCACTATCTTGTCAAGCGGCTTAAGCACTTCTGTCAATGTTTCCTCTTCTGAACCGTCTCTTAATCAAATTTTAGAGTGAAATGTTTACCTAATCAATGTTGTGAATTGTAAACACATTAAAAGGCTTGCCTACTATATAAGCATAAATAATAATATGCATTTATTATGTCACCTAAGAATATTGCTGATCCTGACCACCTACCGGACACAAACTGAATATAAACTTTTCTGCAGACTAAATAAATATATGGTTCAAATATGAAGTCATTTGGTTCGGTGGTTCCCTAGTTTTACTAACGCGCACCTTGAAGGAACAAATTTGTATAGTAAGATAATAATGTTATTGGGCAATAAAGCACCGTGAACTTTAAGTACTATTGTGATCCCTACTGAGCTTACATCTCCTTTTAGTCCTATCTATGATATATAAAACAAATCAAAGGAAATCCTCTGTCCACGTAGTTGCGAAAAGCTACTTTCCGCCAGGGCATCACAATCCGCAAATTCACAGAACCTGCAAGTGGTGGAGCTGCTGATGCCCAACTTGCTCAGATGTCGCTTCAGCCTACAGTGTCCGTTAAGTAGACCTGTCAGAATTCTAATAAAGTTCCGTACTAACTGCAATAGTTTCTTGAACCTGTTCAGGTTATAAGAGCCGTGGAACTGTTTGGCCAGTCTGCGGCCTGGAGTGCTTTTCCTGTTCGCGGTTCGCGGTTCGTCGTAGTCTTTGCTCTTTTCTTAGAAGTTACTTGACGGTATGTCTTCCGAAGCTATATGAGCACAGTCTCTTGTCCGCAAGGTTATTCCCAGGTATGTTGGTGTGTTGACCCCATCCAGGGACCTATCCAAGTGGGTGTGTATTTCGTAGTCCCACAATTTCCAGCTTCAGTTAATTGTGGTTTCTGCAAATGTCGTTATGGCGGACTGTCCGATAGTATCGCTATTGCCCTATTCTGGTATTTTCATTTACTTTTTGAAATTAATAGCCTGATGGAGAGCAATCTGCTCTCTCGGTAGTTCTACCTTTGCCTTCCAACAGAGACAAGGTCGGTGATCTCTACTACTCATTTGCCCACTGAGACCAAAGTAACATCTATTGGCAAGCGTGATTCTCCGCTTGATCTCCCAGCTGCGATCGTTCTTCCTTGTGATGGAAAGATTTAAATACTTTGCCTTCTGTTTCTCTGGGTCACAATAGATGTTTATGCCTGTTTGTAGATTTGGAACTTCAGCAATATGCACAGCATTTTCCAACATAATGAGCATCAGTGTTTGCGCTTTTCGCTGCTCAAACGATCTGTAATCGATACGATTTTGATTTTTTATCCTTTTTTGTAGCGCCACATTCATTAAAAGCAAAATTAACAGCAACAAATTGAAGGGCTTGGCTCGGATTTTCATGAAAAGGGTTGTTTTTTTTTTTTTTTTTGGCCTGTGTTGCTTTTTGTTGTCTATGTCACTTTGTTTTTATTTTTAGCATATTGCAAATTTATCTACAACGCTTATAAATTCAATTCAATTGCGTTACTTGAAAGGGTTGAGGCGATTTTGGCAAGCTAATTGCCAATGCATTGGCCGAGGGGCAAGGAAAGGAAAAAATTTGACAACCCCTTGACACATTGGCTACCCACATTTGCCTAATTTGCCTAAAAGGGTAACACAAAATTAGCATCAACTTGATTTTTGCATGTAATCAATAAAGTTCCAAACAAACTGACAGATTTCCGCATTTAAATTTATGATCATACATAATTTGCATTGCAAAATGTCATAAAAACAAAATGCTAATTTCCAAGCAAGATTTAGATTTCTAGAGTATGGGCATTGTCTTCGTTGCATGCAATATGAGAAAATCAACGTAGATATTTGATGATTGACAGTTTGACAAGAAACGAGCCAAAATGGGCGATCGAGCGATCTCCGAATCCAGGAGCATGACCATGTTTTGATATTCACTTCACACACACACACACATGAACATGCATTTCAATTCGAAGAAAGGAAAAGGTGATATTGTGATACCGTGATCCTGTGCTCGGCATGCTAGCCGCTGTCCGTCAGTTTTTGCTTGAAATTTGATAAATGACAACGAAACATCAGAAAAAAATGAGAAAAAAATTAAAGCAAAAATGGCCGCAAAGCAGAACATCTTGAGTTTTTGGGCACTGACAATGTACTTTTCTCTAGATAAAGTGACGCTACATTTTGTGCCATGTCAGCGATTCGCCGCAACCCAAACGAAGCAGCCTCAACCTCAGCGCCTTATGAGTCTGCGCTCTAGACCCCGACTGACCCTATACCATGTTGCATGCCGCGTCTGCGTCTGTGTGTTTTTGCTAAAAATCAAATTAGTGCAGATTTTTTATATATCTTTTTTTTTTTTTTTTTTTTTCTTATTATGTACTTAGTGTGGTGCTGCGGTATGCTCCTGGTCTTCAACCCGCCAGTCACTTTGTGTGCATGTTTTCCTAACAAATTTAGCAACTTTTAGCTCTGCGCGCGGCCATCAAATTTGCATTTCTCACAGCGCTCAAAAAGGCACCAAAAATAAAAAATAAATGGTTTGGGTTTGCAGCCAGCACTGTTGCCAAGGCACCCGAAAACTACAACAACCACAACTCAAATCCAGGCATTGATAACACATACACCAAAAAAAATTGTCTGTTGCATGCTGCAACTGCGTCGACTTGTTTTCCTGCCAATCCTGCTGCGTACCCACGAAAATTTCTCAGACACGGCGGCGCCCTCAAGTAATTTGACAGAAACGGAAAAAAAAATAAATCCAAAAATAAAAAAATCAACGAAAATGCATATTTTAAGTGAAGAAAAAACTTGTTACGCAGCATGTCAAGCCACTCAGTGACATTGGGTACACACTTAGGTATTGCTATACTCTGACTCTAATCTACCTTATAGATACGTATGCGCATGCATTTAGTTTTTCTGCAGCGAAAAAATTCTACATAAAGTCTGTTTCCAACTTAGAGATCTCAGCGGAATCGTCCTTTTTCAGCCCGCAAAAGGGGTAAAGAGTTTTTCATGGTCTAGCTTAATGTATCTCACGCAGCATCATCCTCGTAGCATAAGATTGCATTCTGCTGCTGCTTCTTCTTCTTCTTGACAACACGTTAACGGGCGCTTCTCTACTTCCGTCCCACGGAGACGACTTCACCGCCTTCCATGAGTAGCTGCATTTCTCACTCACTGACTGAACCATCGGAACCGCTGGCTGACTCTATCCTGTACTCAAAAAGGATGACCCCAACTATAGCACTTCGGATAAAAGACTACAGCCATTCGCGAAAGCACTGATCGGCTTTGGGCACGTTGAGCGAACCATCAACACTTGAACTTTGCCAAATCCTGGAAAAAACCCACGAAAACCAAATCAAATCATTTCTCTCTCGATTATAAAATTACCATGCACCATATTCTTCAACTTTGTCTTGCGAGGGATCATTTTCTATAAACGTGTCCTACGCAGAAGATCTTGACATAATTGGTCATGACCAAGCGAGACGTTACCGCAACCTTTGAAACTTTTGTAAGATAAAATGCCAGGTTGTGTTTGCTAAATGAAAGAAAGAGAAATATGATTCCTTTAAGTAGAGAGGCACGACGGGTAGACACTCAGATTACTTGTGAAAACTATACCCTGGATGCTGTCAAGGATTTCGTCTACGTTGGTATCATCGTCACAGGAGAGAACAATGTAAGCATGGAGTTCAAGCCGGGTATCAGTCTAGCCAAACGAGGCCAAGCGAATAAGAGTAGAAATCACTACCTCCAAACAAAGCTAATACACTACATGAGGCTCATCATTCCCATTTTGCTTTATAGCGCTAAAGCACTTGGGAAAACGCAGTCTGATGCAGATGCTCTGGGACACTATGAGTAAAAAGTTATCCGTAAGATCTTGCTGATTGCATTCGCATATTTTTTTACCATTTCTTACCTCACTAATTTCGTACCATTTTTTTTTTTTAAAAGGGTTTCAGGCGTATTAGCGATGGAGCCAGTTTTGGGTGCAAACTTCTTGGCCCCCTTCCGTACAATCGTTGATGATTTCAAGTCAGCATCAAATCGCAAGCGCTGGCCAATCTGCAGGTCCTATTTTCAATATCAAACGGACGCTAAACGATGCCGGAACCGAAGGCCTTCCAAGTCGTGTATCGTCTCAGATGGTTGCATAGCCTTAGCTTATGGATGGACTGGACTTTATTTTACTAGTGGACAAAGTCCAAATTCCTTCATGCGGCGACTTGTCTTGGATTTCGGTCTCAATTACAACAACAGCAACCACAGTTTATGAGCTCGTTGTGTATGAATATTGTGTAGAATATCTTTTATATAAATAGGCTAAGGCTAAATTTGACCCCTTTTTCACCAACTATATGGCAACAAATATGGGTGAAACTTATATCATTGTGTAGGGAATTTTCATAAGAAGTGCAGAATATAAGTTTCATTCATATATTTTGCTAAATCATAGGTACTATACTGGTCTCGAAAGAACCCACTGTCATTCTTAGTCGCCTCATACGACAAGCTTTGACCTGCTGAGGTGGTATTCTCTCACTCGCAAACCACACTGGACGGATTACCACTAATCTAGTGCCAACTCTTTGATTTATAAGAATTTTCTGAATATTTGTTGAAAGAATCACTTTGATTATTCCCATATAATTTAAGGACTTGTGTGATACAAGTTTCAGATAGGTTTCGAAATAACTATTCGACATCCACTCCAATTCGTGTTTATAAAGAAAAAACTTCAACGTAGAGCTGAGCCTTGCATAGCCAATGGAGAGTATCCTAAAATTAACATAAACAGATTAGATTTTGTTCTCTCAAGTCAGGATATCAACCAGAGCGGTGTTGAGGATGAGTCAAGAAACTTGTAAATGTATTCTTAGATAGGCCTTTTAATAAAACATTCAGATCGTTATTGACATCTACAAAAATCCAGCTCAGAAGATTAGTTTCCTAACGATGTTTCAAAAACTGATGTCGAAATACGAAGCACTGGAACGCGTTTCAAACGACTTGGAATTTCTCTTAAGTGATCTCCTAAGCCAAATAGATCCTGAAGTTTTGATCTAAAGAGTGAATTCTTCAAAAATCTGCAATAGTCGACAAATATTGAAAAAGGTGCTGTATCAAAGCTTCAAGAATAGCAAAATAAAGCAAGAGCTAGTCATATTTGTATACCCTGTACACAAAGTGTATTATAGATTTGTGCAATATATGTAACAGGCAGAAGGAGGCGTGTCAGACCATATGCTCCATGGGCAAAAATGATCAGGAGCAGTAGTCGAGTCGATATAGACATGTCCGTCTGTCCCTCTGTCCATGTTGTCGCACCGTTTTCGGAGACTATAAGATTTAGTTTTTAAACTTAAACTTATTAAAAATAGCCTTCGGTAGACGTCCAAAATAGCAATAGTTTCTATCAAAAGCGGTCAATTTGAACAATAATATAATAAAATAATACTAAATATATCGTGAAATGAATTGAAGCCTTACCCCAAACGCCAAAAGAAGTATTTTCTAACTTACTTACTTAACTGGTCATAACAACCCGTTACCGGGTTACGGCCTGATGTTAAGCACTCCTCCAGACGTCTCTGCTTTGTGCGCGCCTTTTCCAATTGGTAATACTAAAGGTACCTAGCGTACTCTCTACCTGGTCCTTCCAACGGAGACATGGTCTGCCCTTTCGTCGCTTCTCTTCGATAACCGCATTGAAGACCCTTTTCTCAGGAGCTTTTTCAACATGACCCAGCCAGCGGAGCCGCTGGATATTAATTTGCTTGACTATATCAATGTCGTCGTAGAGCTCATAGAGTCCATCGTTCCATCGTATGCGGCAGTCGTTACGGAGTACTTTCCGCTCAAACACTCCTATGGCATTTTCATCCGACCGCGTCATCACTCATGCTTCAGCTCGATAAAGCAAAACGGGAAGGATGAGCGTCTTATGGAGTGTTAGTTTCGTCTGGCGGGAGTGGTCTGGGACCAAAGTGAAGGTGTAGAAGTCTTTACAGCTCCTGACATTAAACAACAAATTAACATTAGCGCCACTGTCAAATTAACATAAACTAAATAACAGCGCTGCAACAGAAAGCGCTTTTAGATGCTCTCATTAACAGCCGAAGAGTTTAACATAAAATTTTGATTTCCTTGTTTAACAGCCAAGTTAACAGCTGCCCAACATGGCAGCGCCCTCTCGCTAATTGCACTGAGTGGCTGTTAACGCCCTCTGCGCTCGCTCATTGTTACAGTTTTCATCTTTGCCGTGCTGCACAGGCAATTTCTGTGTGGGCATTTTAACAAAACAAACTCCGACGCGTGCCACATAGCCAGACCATGCTGGTTGACCATGCCCATTGGCAGTTGCCACTGACCGACCGCAACAATGGTTGCTTTTAATTACAGTTATTGTCGCACCCTTGGGCTCATTTGCATTTGGTAGTAGTACTTGCAACGCGCGCGGGCGTCCTGTGCAACATACTAGTTCCGTGTAATTCGCGCAGACGCATATGCCACCTTTGCTGTCGGGGCATCAAACTGGCCGGCTGCGCGGCACGCGGGTGGCTAAGTGAACCAGAGGGGGCGCGCAATTGAAGTTCATTACTTGGAAAATACTTGAGCCGTTAAGTGTGTTTGTCGTGAGTTTTCTTCTTGAGCTGCGCCAGTTGCATTGGGCAGCGATCGATGAAATTTATGTAAATTAAATTATAGCTTCAACAAGCGGAACCAGAGTCGGTGTCAGGCTCCTTGGCCATATGGTCAAGTTAGAGTATGCAGAAGACACTGCAGTGCGCTGCATCATAAATTTCAAGCAGCGTCAAATGTCAGCGCCTACAAAGTTTGAAGAAGTGCAACCCTTCCAACAACTGACTGCAGCGATACACAAACAGCAAACACTTAAGATAAAGATCGCGAGCAACTGACGTTGGTTTGGCTCTTTTGCGGCAACGCTAGTACGTCCGTATATGGCTGTCCGGCATTGCCTAACAAGTCATGTCGGATGTGTACGGCACTATGTACTTTGACAGTTGACAATTATGGCGCATAAATTTGGCTTGCTTTCTCCGATTCTCCAGCTCGCCCAGCTAATTAAGTGCAACGAATCAGCAACGAATTCGTCACAGAATCCCTCTAGTTCTAGTTGCAGCAACTTTTTCGAAAAATACAATAGTGAAATGCAAAAATGGTAAAAATTTGAATATGACTCAAACATTTTTGGCATGTCTACGAATTGCAGCAACAATACAAATTAGGGTGGTTCTTGCCGTGAGTGTCATCACAACAATGTTTGGCAGCTAGTTTATGAGTTGCATATGTCTCCCTGTTAGTGTGTGCCTCATCTCTTTGCAATTTTCCCACTATGTGTTACGATATTTCATTGGCATTTCTATAACAGTGTCTATGTTTTCTATTGGCATTTTCAATTTCACATTAATTTCCCTGCCAATGCATTTGCATGCCAATCAACTGTAAATGTTTGCCTCTGTCATTATGCAAAAAGCAAAATTTTGACCACGCCGCATGCCCTGCTCTCCCCAAACAAGCCAAAGCACAACAAAAATACACAGAAAAGTCATAAAAAGCAGATAATAATAAGGTTTTTCTGTGGGTCATAAAAAAAACCAACAAACCTATTTTTTTGGTCAAGCGCAACGACAGGGGGTCGTAACCGCTTGCACTTCTAGTGTTGCTCCCTACGGGGTTGCTAATACCCTAAATTCTAGATACTAATACAAATCCGATTGAGAATTATTCATTGATTGTCTAAAAGTGCATAAAATGTGTTACACAATGATAGAACCTTTGAAACTTGGCCTGTGTTTACTTAACACATTAACTGTTATTTAAGTAAAGTATTTCAAACAGACTATTTTTGTATAAATATAACATGTTTTTTTAAATATAAATTAAGAACGGAGGTTATCTTTTAAACCGAGTTGTTCTCATTTCTTGCTTTATAAGTTTATAATTTATAAAAAACTCATAAATTAACAGAAAAAAAAAGAAAACATAAGAACATAAATTAGACGCTTTTGAAATTCGGGGTGTTATATTGTTACATTAGTCCCGAAAGGGTTAACTTGTAATTACAGAATCTGTTAAATATTGTTTGTTATTTGCAAAGAAAATGTTAAGTTGTTCTTATTCCTAGTATGTTAAGCTAACAGACTGTTAGAAAGAAAGATCGCGCTCCGCATTCACGAACAATTTCGAGTGTGATGTTAAATACACTGTTGTATTTCGCTTCTTATTTCCTTAAAATATTTAAATCTAACTTTTTATTCGAATGTAACAAAAGAAACTATGTTTCTTATCATGTGTGCCATAGAGCTTGGAACTGCCACGGCTTCTTACAGGGGCTCCAAATTCGATTGGTTAAATCGATGATTCTGCCGCATAGATACGGCTAAGTTTGAGTAATGGCCTGAGTTATGTTGGCTTTAAGGGCATTTGACGAGTACGGCTTATTGGCTTGAAACTGAAAGTTTAGGAAAAACCACAAGAGAAAGTCTACCGTGCTAAAATCTGATGAATTTCATGTGAGTTGCCGTCGCACAGTGGATCCTTCTTCGTTTTCGGCAAAAATCATTAGTTTTGAGGGAATAAAGACGCGTCTTCCGATATACAACTTGTTAACATAGCCATTCATTCAGAAATTCGCCATGTCCCTAAAATTGATTTTTCGGGCCAAATCGGAATCATCTTTCAAAGTTAGCGCATACACGGCGTTGTTTATGGTCATCAACGTTGATGACGTTGTAAACCCAAGGAGGCAAGGAATAGTCTGCCTCTGTTTCTCTTGCGAACTTTCACGAACCAAGGCGATGTTCTGGGCCGACCTGGCGTTTCTTTGACATATGGTTGTTGGCTGCTTGTTTACTGAGTCGGTCGTGCTTAAAACGTTGTAGTTCCCTGCCGTAGATTGGGCCGACATTTTCACTAACGGACACTCATCTTGATGGAAAAGTTTTATCATTATCAGTTGTGTAACATGCCATGGTAATTTGGCATCAGTGATTGAAAATTAAGCAACAGGAAAACAACACGAGCGCCACAGGCCGCCAACAACAACAGGCCGCGCAAATTGAAAATCCTATACATATTTTTTGGTTCCCTCCGATATATGCAGATTTTGTAGCTCGGCATTTCATTCGCTTTTCATATCCAGTACATCCTCTCCATCAGCCTTCTTCTTACTTGCTATATGCTAAACCGCTAGCACGGTTATGAAGTGGCCAATTCTTATAGATGGTTATTATAGCTAGTTACGTAAAATGAACAATGGTTTCTTAACTCAAAAACTTTGGCTACACCCGCGACCAATATACGATAACTTACCGAAAAACACGAAAAAAAATGATCGCAAATGATGAATTCGTTGCCTAGGGTTTCGCGCGGGCTTTAGGTTCCTGTCTCAAAAGGTTCATGTTCGGACGGTTGACGTCTGCAGACAGCCGCATTTGTTTGGTAGACTCGGGTGCAATCATCAACAAATGCATTATTTTTATTACCGACCCACTAAAAATCCCAGTTAGAGCAGTTTTTAGCTACCGACTGATTATCTGACTGCAGCAGGAACATTTTCCAATCTTGGCCAACTTGGCCATAGCCAGTTTTCTAAAGAATAATGCCTAGTTTGGTTTGAATCAGTCATCGGCAACGGTAGCAGAGATATGGCCAATGGCAAATGCGAAAATGTCTCTCTATTAAACTCTAAAAATACTATAGCAGCGTTATAGATTCGGCCGACGTCTCGGCTACCCATTGCCCATCACTGGTTAAAATCGTACTATAGAGCACTATATTTCATAGCTCCACAGGAACATTTGAGATGGAAGTTTTTCGTTTTTAGTTATGTTTTGCATAAAGTAAATCTGGTCAACAAGGGTGTAATCGTTCTATGCTTGGTTTTCGCGATATCGCGACTGTCCGGTTTATCCCCAGTCTCCAGATAGCTGGAGCTGTTCCGATAACATTATGATGGCTAAGGCAAAAACGTTCAGAGCTATCTGGCACACACCCGAATCTATTAATGTATGTATAAAAGTTCACATAATTGTTTAATTATTATGAAAGGAACACCTTTCATTAGAATGAAAAAATAATTCTCTAAAGAGCGCTCTCAAATTTGGAAGTAAACTAAGCAGCAAAACAAAGCACTTAGACGAAAAGTGTCTGCCTGTTGTAACCAATCCATCGATATCATTATACCATTATTCCATTCGTATAAAGGGAGCTAATTGAAAGTGTACTTTCGTTTCGAAAACTCTCTAGCTCAATTCATTAAAATAGCTGGCACTTTCAAATGTCTCATTCAAGCACTTCCGGTCATTAGTTGACCCAGTGCTTTAGCTATACCACTCAATTGGCAAACATTGGTGCTCTGGCTGCTGTTCCTGCCATTGGCTGATCTCCGGCAACTGTCAACGACGCCTAATTATAATGTCAAGCGTCAGACTGCCGTATATGCAGATATAAAGATCTAACCGGTCAATTGGTCAGGGCGCAGGGTAGTCAGGGACTACCCACACCTAGCAACCCACCACAGCGAGACAGTTGTCCTGGCTGCCTTGACGGATTGTTCAAGTTGATTAATGATGTTGGCCTGACATTGCGTGACAAGTTTGTTAGTAAATTGAACGCGCCGACACGCCAGGGCGCTATTTACCGACTGGTAGCCCTGCTAGCCCTGCTCTCTCTGTGGTCTGTGGCGGGCTGCAGCTTGCGGCTTGCCAAACACAAAAACAAACGCATTGAACAAAAAAAAAAAAAAAGGTTGCAATTCCAGGTTATGCCACTTTTTGCAAGCCACACATCATCGACGCATCACACATCAAGATCATTAATCTTCGGCAGTTGGCCGCAGCAGCACTACGGCAAACCAGCCGCAACTGTACCACAGCTTAGTAGCTGCATCTAAAGCGAATTCCCACGTTCCCAAGTGCTACGAGAATACGATTTAATGAAGTTGTCATAATGCGTACGCAATTGGATTTAGATTGAATGGCATTGGCTTGAGCCGCTTTGGCCTGTCATAAACTAACTGTTCAACGTTGCGTAAATTTTCGGACAGCCAAAATCTCTACTTGCAAGAACTGACCACAAACACAAGCGCACGACCCAAACCCGAAGACATATTTTTAATAGCAAATCAAAGGAAAATTTATGCATTTTACCGATCCTGCGACCGACCGACAGGCGGCAGAAACGACCCTCGCGGTCTTTGCATATTGCCGCGCTTCCTAGCTCTCGCTCCTAATCTAGCTCAAAGATTAATGAGATTTTACAACACAGTCTTGCAATATACTATGGGTGATTTTTTTTTAATGTTTTTCTTTTTCTTAGCATTTTTTGTGGGTTTTTTTTTTTTGTGTTTTGGGGTTTATATGCCTTGTTTAGTGGTCGGTAAATAGGGCGCTTGTCTCATAATTTACATGAAATTGTTTCATTTTGAGTTTGATCAGCGGCGTGGCAGCGCAGCTCATGAGCTCATCGAATTCCTCTAATGAGTTTTGTCTTCGGAAGGAAAACGCTCAAGGACATACTCTGCTATGTGCTACTTAGCATTCCTGACAGTCTTTGCTCATAGTTGTAGTTGACAGCTGCTCCTTGCTGCTCAGCTGCTCTCGAGCATTGGACACGCTCTGCCACTGGCCATGAAATTTTGGTCTTTTTTGGACATTTGGCAATGCTTTTGTCTTGGCTAAAAGCGTGCAATATGTAACGTCCGGCGGAGTAACTGCTAAGGATTCCTTTTTTGCTACAACTTGGCACAATTGTAGTGCATTGTTAAAAGTCGGGGTTGACAAAATGTTATTCACAATACAATATATACAAAGACGCCTTTGCTTAAGTAGCTTTTTATCAAAATCTCCTTCCTTGGAGTTCAAAGTTCGAGCACAAAACTTATTTCGTGTATGACTTGAGCAGTGACTGGAGGTCAAACTTGCAAAAAAAGAGACTTGACGCCCTTACAGAGGGCTTACATGTTGGTAGTTTGTGTTTCGTGATTAACATTCTGTTAAGATTAGCTTAAGACTAAGAATATAGAAGTTTATGTTACTTTACATTGAGTTTTGCTGTTAATTGAGCTTGGTGCATATTTGCTTTACATTTACTGAGCTTAATGTTAACTATGTTGCGATGTTTCAATGTTAGGTATGTTACGTTTAATGATGTTGAACAAAGGTTAAAACGGCTGTCAGATTTTTACTCCACCCATAGGATCCTTTTCTACTTTCCCCCGCATGAGATACACTCTAAAGGGCAGGATCCTACACTGGTAGATTAGATTTGTGGTGGGTGCGATGGTTCATCAGAGAGAGTTGAAACCATTCCTAGCACTCAGGCAGCCTTGCCCATTGTGCCATACCCGACTCTCAAAGTTAGGAGAGAGAAAGACAGTTGAAATAAGAGAAAGGTTGTAAAAATAAAGACTCCATATTGTCACAATCTTCCCCACTCCCTTAGGAAGTCGTGAAGACTTTGTAAGGGGAGAGTAAACACCTCGCTCATGTTGAGTGTCGCACTTCCCGAAATGCGCATCCTACTCTGGTACTTGAGTCGTCTTTTGCAGAGGGCAGCACTTAAGCGGAAGAGTTGCTCCGCCGTTTCAGCAGCGTCAGGGCATTGTAAGAAGCCTAGCTGCTTGGACGAAAACTAGCCAGTGTCCAGTAGGGGCTCGCGAAACAGCTGAGCATCCCTCCCTGCACAGAGCTTCGTTTATCTAGAAGTGCGACAGTTTAGCGCATTCTGTCATTTTTGATTAGCTTTATGTTTAAGGAATTCATGTTTTTGTAGCTTACTGGTATTCTTTTTTGGTCTCTCTCCGCTGTGTTGTTGTCTTTTATAAACCAGTTCCGCCGTCTCGTGTAGAGATTAGCGGCCATTTCTTACCGATACCGAAATTGATGATATCGGGTTTAAGGATTTGATAACTGCTTGGCCATCACTATACATGTTCACGATTCAGTAAACGTTATGAGAGTCTCCCCGGCATGATAGTACCTCTTTTATAGCTAAGACTTCCGCCTACAACATGCTGCAGTGTTCCGGAAGGCTAAAAGGCATTTTTCCTTAAAAGACACCACCTCCAATACAATTATTTCTTTGAGTGGTCCGTGAAGAAACCATAAACGTTATTAGCTGCTAGATGACCAGACTGTGTGGCGAGCGGGTTGGAGAATACCAACTCAGCAGGTCAAAACTTGTCGTTAGAGCGACTTACAATTATACTGGATTCTTTCGAGATCAGTACAGCCACCCCAGGCCTTAACCATGTAAAACCCCAATTCTTATGAAATAAATACATCAGGCCGTAACCCGGTAACGGATTGTTATGGCCAGTTAAGAAAGAGAGATTACCAACAAAATATTCATTCCTGTTCGGCATAAGTAACCAAATTCCTATTCTATACAGCTTTTCGTGCCTCTCACTCATATAGACGATAGAAGAGCTTGTTCCTCTCTCTTGCAAGATTCGTGGGAGTAATGCTAAGTATGGCATTAAGGACAGCGCTTGGAGTAGCACGCAGGGCAACCGTAATGCATAGTTCAGCTGCACGTTGCACTTTACAAAGTTCCTTCTCAGAGCTGGCCAACATACAAATACTGCATAGATGAGGATGTCGCCATAGAAGCCATTTCTTAAGTACTTTTTATATTTTCTCAGCATATATGAAGCTTCTATAAGTAACTGGTGCGGTAAGAGCGTGCACGAACTCCAAAGATTTGGATGACCCCGAACATGTAATCTTTGCATGCCCTAGTAATGGGTCGGAAAATCTAGTGCCGCCATGGTGGGTCATGGGAGAACAACTGGAAGGTGATAACTGCTCGCGCATTGAGAGAAATTGAGTAGCTGCGCTTATAGGCGTATCAGACACTTGAGTGTTCCCTGCACACCAAACATCAGTTTTTGCGTCCCATTTCAGTTCATCGCATTGATAACTAGTTCCAATGCCCCATACATATAGTATTCGGTCGCAAAATGCGATGGCTTTCAGCCAAAAGTAAATCCCCAAACTGCTTCCGAAGATTGTAATCGCTTACTAAACTTGGACAACAAGTCGAATCGACCCTGGACTAGAAAAGTGTAGCCAAGAGAATTCGGCTTCGTAAGCGAAGAACTAAAACTAATGGAACAATGTGTAGTAAAACTCCATCTCGAAGTGGCGAGCCTCGCGTACATATATGCATACATTGTACCGGCAGTGGTCAGAGGATTATTGGCAGCTCTAATGAAGTTCCAGCTAAAGATGCTGGCTTTCGTACGACTTGATTGGGCCTAACTCGCTATCCCGTTTAAGTAAAGCTCTCTCTCTAGTAAGAAATATGTGCAGTTTTCTATCGAAGGAACCAGAGCAGTTAGAAACTCTGATGAGAGCTGTTCATGTTTCATGCCCAGAATCAAAGACAGCAGAATCTTATTTATAACCACAACTTTAAGTATACTACGAAAATGTAAAAATTTCATGAATACTTAGAATATTCAAGATTTGTGCTTCGCTAATACAGCTCTTACAGTTCTCACAACACACGCAACTGACTTTTTTTGTAAGCTCGATCCCATGTCTGTTCGAAAGCAAAAATCCCTCAATCATCTAGCAAAATTTGAGACATTTGCTGTCATTATAATCCCAAATAAACCAAGTAAATTACCAGACACTGCCTTTATGTTATCAATGCTGAAAATACGCGACACCCCAAGAAAATTGCAACTACAAGAAAAAAAGGAAAACTTGCACTAGGGTTCTTAGCGCCCCGCAAAAAATGTACTCTTATTGTGGTTGCAATATCAACCCACAGATTTTTTTTTTCCAATTTTTAGCATTATTTCTTTCTACCTTTTTTTTACAATTTTTTAACGCTTTGTTTTGTCTATAAGAAAAATCGTTTTTGTTGGGCCTTTTGTTCGCCATTGTCGGCTTTGTGTGTTAATCTGCGTGTGTTGTTTTTTTTCCCTTTTTTCAACTATTTATTCGAACGGCTTTTCAACAGTTTCAGTTTTCATTTTTCACTTTTCACTTAATAGTCTTTCCTTTACACATTTAGCTCATTAGCAGAGCGCCGCCTAATTGGTTACGCTGGCTAAATCAGTGGTCCACCCTAACAGCGCTTTCTCTCTCTCGCGTACTCATTAGCGGCGTCTATCTATAGAAAATTTATTTTATTTATAGTGACAGCAAAATAGCCTGACAAATCAACAACAAAAAGCAAGCTCTTCATTGAGTTAAATACAAACTAACCGATTTTATGGACTGCTCAAGTGGTAGCTGTTTTTGACCATACAAAAACCGGAAATTTAGCAAAGAACAACCATTATTCTTAAGTACAAGCTAAAAATCCTTGGTGCCACACCTTGTCATAAGTACTCACTTGACCTACCGAAAAGCCTAAGCATTATTCAAATCGAAACTCATTTCCCAAATGGACTATTACTTGCTACTGATAGTGTTGGATTGTGATGTTTCCCCCGCGAGAGTGCTGGAACGATCCAAGAGAGGTGAGGGCACACTTATACACTTCTTCTTAACTGGCCATAACAATCCGCTACCGGGTTACGACCTGATTTAAAGCTCTCGTACAGGCGTCTCTGTTTTGCAGTGGAGGCATTACCCTTCAGCCCTTTCGACCCTTTCTTACAGAAACGGATTGAAGACTTTTCTCGAGGGAGCTTCTTCATCCAGCGAAAGATATCCGCTTGATCTCCATGCTGACATCATTCTTCATTGTGTCGGTGGTGCCAAGGTAGACGAAATCCTTGGCAACATCAAAAGTATAGTTTTCAACATCAATCTGAGAATCCAATCGCGACGACTCTCTACTATTTACCACCAGCCACATCCTGGCAATTTCTCTTTCAATAGCCGCAAAGGCTCTGGTAACCGCTCGCTTAGTACGGCCGACGATATCGATATAACCCGCGTATGCAAGTAACTGAGCAGCCTTATTGGATACAGTCCCGTTCCGATGTACTTCGGCCTTTCGCAACACACTCTCCAGCGCAAAGTTGAAGAGGTTGCAGGGGAGCGTATCACCTTGTCTGAAGTCTCGCTTGGTATCAAAAGGGTCGGAGCAGCTCTTTCCTACCTTGACGGAGCTGCGTGTGTTGCTCAACGTTATTCAAAAACGAAATATGGGACTGCTGCTGTTTGGTATCTTGATGAAAACTCAAACTAGTAGTTTGTCGGTTTTCCAAATGGAAATCTATGCAATTCTAAGTGCCCCGACTTGGATTCATGAGAGATAGCTGCGTACGAAAGCTGTAGAGATCTGTAGGGCTAGTCAAGCTGCGACTAAGAGCTTGGAGAGTCCTCGCACCACATTCATGAACAGTAAATGTAAGACCAGACGCAACATGATTTCATGTCATAATAAAGTTAGTGGGTCAGCGAGGCAGAATTGATTGATAGCATAGCGGTCCAGCTAGACAAAATCTGTAAGAAACGATGGGAATCCACTACTGAAAGCAACAAAACACTTTGTAAAAGATCCCAATCCAAAGGTCTGCAGATATCCCTGGTTGGATTAATTTTGGATAACTTCACATTTGGCCAGCACTTCTACAAAATGGGCCTCATTGACGTGGGGGCTCCATCCACTGCTCGCACCGCTCGCCAACTACCATGCAATCTCGAGGTAGAGTTCTTCCCGTTCCCCTAACTCTTCCCCTTCCTTTTTGTTGTCTCCCTCATCCCATCCCCATCCTCATTTCAAGAGCTAAAAGACGAAACGACCTATTTTAAATTTCACTCCCTCACTTTTATTCGTCTTTCTGTTCCCCTTTCACCTTTTTCTTCTTCCTTTTGACTCTACCGCTACCTCTGCCATCATCTTCATTTGATGAAACAACCAGATTTAATTTTTACTCAGCCCCCTTCTCGATGCCCCTCTGTGGGTAAATTATATTTCTATTCCTCTACATCATCCTCATCCCGGTACCCTTCCGGTTCTCCTTTCCTATTAGTAGGTGTTGCCAGACTCTGTGCACAGTTTTGGTAAAAAAACAATAGTAGGCTTAGAGGTTTTGTATATTTTTTTTTAGTTTTACCCTTTTTTGTCAACCAAAATAAGACTTATTTTAATGATTTTTACACCGCACACGCAGAGTAACATAGCTGTGGCAAGTTTCAATTCGATAGCTTTTAGATATCGACATAAATCGACAAATCTGCACTTCTTATGAAAATTCCCTAGGCAATGCTATAAGTTTCACTCATATTTCTTCTCATATTGTTGGCGAAAAAGGGTGCACCAATAGCCTATTTATATAAAAGATAATCATATATTATACAATAAATTTCAATTGAAAACTTTAAAAGCGTCATAGCTTATGACAGTCTTCTGTTAAATGAGCGAGCAGCAAAAGAGCTGAACGGCACGCGCGCGTTTTAAAACGCGCATAAAACGCGACACAGCCAGTTGTCCAGTTGACGGTTTAAGCTTAGCGCTGTTTGGATGTGTCACGTGCGCGCAATTAACAGAACAGAAATATGAAATTGAGTACAAGTAGAGATAGAGAAAGAGAGAGATAAACACAACGAGAGAGTGGATTACCATGAAGTTAAGTGCAGGGTGCCATCGAGATCGCCCTCACAGCCTGGACTCAGGTCGGTTCGTCGTTTTTAAACGGCGCATAAATTTACATAAACGATGCGGCTTTTGTTTTGCCAATGACATTGCAAGAGTCGCTCACTACACACACACACACACCTAGTAAACAATAATTCGTTTTGGGGTGGGACACACTACTTTCGTGGCTGTTGTTGTAGTTACTGCTGCACTGGCACCCACTGCGGTTATTGTTTGCACATGAGATACAAATCTACGGTCAATATGCCCTTTAGCTAGTTGGCTTACCCCGTATCTCGGCATCAAACAGACGGTGGCCGTGGCGCAAGCGTCCTGGGCTGCGCTGCAAGGAGTAGGGTGACAGCGGCCTTTGCATAAATGTTGGAAAAGCGTCCGGAAAGCAGTTGAAATCTGAAAATTTATGGTAAATTTGAAAAGAGTTTGCAGGCATTAAACTAGTTTTTATGCACCATTTGTAATTAGCAAATGATTGTTAAATTTGTGAGCAGCAAGTTACCCCTGCAAAAGCATCGATGATAGTTGCTGTAAAGTGCTCAATGGCGGATGTCTCGGCGGCAACTAGTACATTAACTAGTGTAGGACCGAGTTGCCACAAACGTGTGATCTTCCAAATTGAAACAATGCTTTTCTGTTTCTTTTGTATGACAGCTATATGTTATAGTGCTGGGAGCTTTATCAAAGTTGCCACTGCTGGTGGCGCCACCCATTGGTATATATATGCGTGCATCCAATCACTAACAACCCTTTGAAATTTCATGACATTTGGATGTCTGCAAACCAGGCAATCAAAGCGTAATCATAACATTAACCGTTATCCAAAACAAACGATTGAATTTTGAAACCGAAATAAATATTTTTAGAAAAACCGATAACCGTAATAATTTTTCCGAAATAACCGAATTGAAACCAATATATTTATACCGGTACGGTTTCGGCTTTTTTCTTCGCAAACTTACATTTTTCATGTTGTTCTTTGCATTCCGTTATTCTGTGAAGCATTATCATCTACGTCGCACAGTGGGCCATCTTACTTCTTATCGGCAACATTTATAACTTTCGAAGTTGTAAAGATATTTTCAAAATTTAAAATGCATGTAACATTTGTATGTTTTTCCTTGAATTCCTGTGTATATGGGCCGCATAATAATTACGCTGTGGTGCCATAAAAAGTTAAACATTAGACAACGTAATCTGTTTCTCGCTCCAACTCCTTTTTTTTTGGAGTACTCTTTTGGCACTGTTTTTGTCAAAGAGCATAAAACTAATAAAGTGTCGACTTGCTGAAAAGCGCAAGACAGTGCGTTGATGTGCCATTTTTTTACCTTCAATTCAAGTTACAATTCATCTCGATCGGTAGGAAGGTTCCCAAGATATATGAGATTTACTGAATTCGCAACTTTCGAAATCTCTTCTTTTTTGAAATAGCGATAATTCGAAAACGGTGCTACAAAATCCAAAATGGTTTCCGGATTCGAAATCAGCAATCCAAAATTTACCGAAAAAGGAAAGTTTTAGACACAGGCTTTTTATTAGTTGCATAATGTAATTTGTATACAGCACATGCAGCATAACTGTGCCAAGTTTCAATTGTATAACTTTTATGACGTGGCTTTAAACCGCGAAAAACTCTCACGGCGATAGGACAAAATATATCGACATGATTGGACTTCATCTGCTTTGATGAAATGTGCATCTTTTGGTAAACTTTTTGTGCTTCTACGTTTTATGGTGGCTGAGATTTCGACGTTCATAAGGAAGGACGGACAAACGGACATTGCTATATCGAGTCGATTATTGCTCTTGATCATTTTTGCCTATGGAACATAAGACGTGTTCCCTTCTGGGTTAGCTAATATTCAATGATTATTTATTTAAGTAACTGTTGTGCTGAAGTATTCAGCGTAACGGTTAAGTGGCGTGATCTATCTTATATATATATAGAGTATGTGGGGGTCTTTGACACTTTATAGTGCACTTTACTACACGATATCAGCGAGCTCAAAATTTAGGTATGCCTAGTGCAGAGAAAGAGCATACTTTGCTAAGCGCTGAAACTTGAAACTGTTAAACTATTCGAGTGCCCAAAAACCAAGTTTATACTCTTGTTTTTGCAAGGTCAAAATTCGCGCATTAATTTAAAACCAACTCCTAAAGCTTTTAATCTCAATCAATGCGTGATTAATAACAAATTCAGCCCATCAGCTTTGCATATCATTTAAATAGATACCCTACAAAATTGCTTAAGGACCTGCGCGGCATCTATCATTTCCAGCCATTGTATGTTGCATCTGCCGCAAAACGTTTTGGCTTCATTAGGCGATTAGCGGCGACTCTCCCTCGCCAGCTCGCGAGCGCTGCTCATTTAACTGTAACGCGCAGCAAGTCAAGTGCGAATCACGTCAATCAAGTCGAGAGAGGGAGAGAGCGCAAGAGTTGCGCACGCGCAGAGTCAAAGAATCTAGCGTTAACCGTTATAAATCGCATGTGATTGACACTGGATCGGCCGGGTCCGCCTGCGTCTGCGTCAGCGTCTGAGTGACATGCTGACGTATAAATGTCAGTGATTTACATAACGTTTAAACGTTTTAAGCTCTGCCAAACGTTTGTCCACTTCACTGCGCAGCAACAACAAACAACGCCAACGTAACATTACGCTTTTTCCCATTTTCACGTACTGTCTGTTTTCCATGTAAATTTTCACCCAAAAAAAACAACAAAAAACTCTAATAAACGGAAAAGAAACAAACTCGTTCAACTCGCCAACAACTGGCTGCCACGCGTGTAATCGTCCGGAAGCGTTTCTTTTCTATTTTTTTTTGTATATGCATATACAGTACAGTAAACACACACGGACATACACTGCGCACGGCGCATGCGCCGCGGCCAACGCCGCCGCCAGAGCCACCCCTATATGGAGTGATGATTGAACGTGGTAGCTAGTGTTGGCATGCAGATGCACCGGCACCAGGAGCAGGATCAAGGGAGCTGTGTAGTAACATTACAAGCATACATTGCCTTCTATGGTTGGCTTTATGGAGGGAGGGTTTGGGCGAAGCTTTGATAAATGTGCATTTCATAGACTGAGGCTGTGCATCATCATTAGCACATCGTCAGTAACCCTCGAAATCGGCGGACAATTGAACGCCCGTCCCACTGCAACTGTTAAAAGCTGTTTGCTTATACTCTTTTTCAGCTATTTACTATTGACTTTGTTGCAGACTTTGTACTTGTTTGGGCATACAACTTGAGTGTATGGTGTGCACCTACCTGGAACTGACAAAGTTAATATCTGAAGAGCGCGTAACTTCTTAACATGAGCGTATATTGGTATGGTGTGCACCTACCTTGAACTGTCAAAGTTAATATCTGAAGAGCGCGTAACTTCTTAACATGAACGTATATTGGTATGGTGTGCACCTACCTTGAACTGTCAAAGTTAATATCTGAAGAGCGCGTAACTTCTTAACATCTTAATTTAAAAGAAAATATCTCTTAAATTAGGCTTGGCGTTGGACGAATGTTGCCGCCGCCCATGGAAAAATGGCTTTCTCCGCTCTTCATTGAAGAATCGCTGCATGCACGCATTATTCCAAGTTGTAGCAGTTTCATACTCTATTGAGCGATTTGTCAGTGATACCTAAGCCCTTAAAAACTAAGCCCTTACTCTCAAAAGAACTCTAAAGTATACCTTTGGACTGAATCTAAGCTACATACACATCTTCCACCTGTTCGGATTCTGCCCAGACGGCGCGCTCGATAACAAGTGCATCGTGTTATGCAGCATATTCTCATCGCATTCGAGGAACATATTCTCTATTGAAAAATCTCATTTAAACGTTAAGCAATCTTTGGAACTCTTATGGCGTAAACGGCCTCTTGAAAAGCTCAAAGGGCTATATTTAAAATCTTACCTGGCCAAACTTAGCTTATTTAGTGTTTCAGTTGGTGAACCTCAAGGCAGCGTAGTAACTCCATTACTCTCCATTACACCATGTACACTGCAGACATACCGTCTACATTGATTAACGGAAACGTGAACCAAAACATGCTTTTAGCTTCTTACGCTGACAACTCGGCTGTTCTAACTGGAACTTCTAATCTGCAAGAAGCAGATTTGATGCAGACAGTAGGATACCCTATACCATTTTTTCCCCATAAGCTCTAAATCCATCATACGGTCAAATGGGAAACGGAAGTATCTGTTTTATGTCGCTTTTTGCACAAGTTCCATCGTGTGGTGAGCGGGTAGGGAATACCATCTCAACAGGTCAAAGCTTGTCGTATGAGGCGAATAACAATGACACTGGGTTCTTTCGAGCCCAGTAGAGCCAACCCAGGTCTTAAAAGGGTTATGCGTAGGTTTTGGGACCCACCACATAAAACCACAATTCCAATGAATGAATGTATTTAAATCAGGCCGTAACCCGATAACGAGTTGTTAGGGCCAGTTAAAAAGAAGAAGACACCTGTTCGATATGACTGTAAGCATTTTCCCATTGGAGAGGTCAAATTGGGAAGTTTTTGGATGGGGAAGTTGATTATTATGGGTGGCAAAAAGTACTTTTATGCCCATAACAGTTCAGTATTCTAAGGCCAATATTGTTAAATTTTGAAACAAATATGCAAAGTCACCTAATCTCATATTACTCGAGAACCTTACTAACAATCGATACTTTTATATAAAAAAAAAAAATAAAAGAACATTCGCAATCAATGATCAAAATTCTGGAAATTCCATAATTCTAGAGTTGCAAAGTCAGCAAATCTCATATTACTCGAGAACCTTACTAATAATCGATTCTTTTATTTAAAAAAATAAAGCGACCATTTTCGAATTTCGAAAAAAAATTGTATTTAATAACCTAAAATTCGCAATCGAATTAAAGTAGATCGAAATCGTCTAAAAACATTGAATCAATTGCCTTTAATTCGAATTACACTTCATCTCTATCGGAACACTCGAATATTTTTTGAAAAAGCGATAATTCGAAAACCATGCTAGAAAACTCAAGACGGTTTTCGGATTCGAGATCCGTGTGTTGCAAACATATCTTAGTTGAATATTTGAATATGCTTTGCACGTATTTGCACAAAATCGATAAGAAAAAGACGAAATTATTGGGAATGATTGTGAATTGCCAAAAAATTTCGTTAAATTAATATTTTTAAGTATTTTGAAATGTACCCACCATAAAGGATATAGTTGCAGCTACAAATTCGAAAAATTCCATCATGATTGAACGTAAAGTTTAATCTGTTAGGGTCAGCCAAGATTTTTACGGTTTTGAACTCCTGCAACGCTTGTCTCATATAGTCACTTTTAGTATATGTCTGACGTCACATTTTAGCAAAATAAAAAGCTGTATTTAATTACAGATTCGGGCTTTGTAACAAAGACGTCACATTTTCGGAACCGCCCTTCTCCCACATTGTCACTCATAGACATATGTAGTTTGGTGAAAACCCCACTTTTCACCCCTAAAAGTTATGTTTTATCCCGAGACGTTTTATTTTTTAAAACGTGATATGTTAAAAAGAAAACTGTTGCCGAATTCAGATTCAGTCATTTTTAAAATTTTGTAACCTGCCATAGTCACAAATCGTGACAATGCGAAGACGTCATTTATGAACAAGCATCGTGTTGGTTGCATGTACCACCGATTTCTTCGTGCGTACAAGTCTGCTTAAAGAGTATGCAAATGTTGGCGTGCCGCACTTAACAAGTTTCCAATATGCATACTTTTCTGTTGTAACTTGCATTGTATTGCAAAAATTTGCATGACTTTTGTGACCTGCGGCGGCTTTCAAATGTAGCAGCATAGCATTTTATGGGCCCGCTGCACATTGACGTGGCACATTTTGTGACGCACGTGGCCAACTGTCGCCGGTTGGAGTGGCTGTTACCGTTGCACGGCATTGAGGCTGGAAAAGTGTCAAGTCATGCATCAGCTTACGCCACAGCAACTGCCCACTCATCATTGTTTGGCACACTCCCTAGTCGAGCTCTCTCTGTGCTCTATCTCTATTGACTCCTCTGACAGGCGCTTCCCGAGTGGCCACTTCATCATTGCCACAGCAGCCGCTGCGTTGCATGTACATATATGTATTGTAGTAGTTCATGAGTTGGCCCTTTTTTTTTTGCTCATATGGGTTTTTAATGAGCTCAGGCGCAACTCCATCGAGTTCGACTTGTAACGCCTAAGCTAATTAACTCGCAAAAAAAAAAAAAGAGAATGTAGCGATTTTGGCGAATTTGCAAATTCGCCTGACAACAGAAACAAATGCCGCAGGCAGCGCAGTTCGAATGCATTTGCAACCCTTTCTGGGCCAAGGAAAATTTGTTTATCATTAAGCAAATTCAAAGCTGCCAAAGGGAAAATGAAAATGAATTATAATTACGTTACATATAAAAAAAAAAATTTTATGCAGACAGTCGGACGGTGCCCGACAGTGGAATACCCTATACACTTTTTCTTTATAAACAGTAAATACGCTAAAATGGGAGCGAAAGTATCCACTTTAAATCACCTTTCATAAGATCGATGTACCTGTAAACATTTTCCTCTTGGGAAGACAAGTTTTATGCCCAAACCTCCAGTATTCTTGGGTCAATGTCGTTGAACTTTGTAACATAGATCAAAAATACATTTATAAATGTCTGTGGCAATTTTCGAATCAATATATAGCGGTGTGTGGCAGTAATTAAGGTAAACCGATTGCGGTGAAGGGGGGTTCTATTGAAAAAAGGTGCACGCGAGTCTTCACACTAAATTTTGTAACTCTAGCTCACATGTATCCATATCTACACATAGTGTATTTTGGGCACAGTTTATAGGCGAGGGGGGGTGAAATTAGCAAATTTTTGACTATAACTTTTGATGTATTTATCTGATCTCGATCATTTTTAAAATATAGATGCACATTAATACGATGCACGTCTCTGAGAAGTTTCGAGTTGATAGACTCAATGGAGCGGTTGTAAACCGTGCAAATCTGTCACGAGGGAAAGGGGTGAGTTATCAACGCGATTCGACAAACTTCATCTTTTCGGTGTAAATGCGCATCTTTTGGTAAATTTTTGTGCCTCTACCTCTTATGGTGTCTGATATCTAGACGTTCATACGGACAGACGGACATGTCTATGCATCGACTCGACTATTGCTCCTGACCATTTTCGGCCATGGAACTTATGCTGTGCCACGCCTCCTTCTGCCTGTTACATACATTGCACAAACATAATACCCTTTTACAGTTTGAGTACAGGGTATAAAAATAGGTGAGCGCTTACCCTCTGTCGCTACTAGAGAGAGCGCGCTTTCCCTCGCTGTTGTTTATATAGCAGCAGCGCGCGGGGGGATTTAAATATTAATGGCAGGCCATGTTGCTGCCACACGCGGCGCTTTACTTAGCTGCGGATTTGAATTTAACGCCTTTGTTTGCATAATATTTGGCAATTATTGCTACATGCTCACTGACAACCGAGAGTGCGGCACATCAACCTAGAGACAGTACTTGCAGCAGGAGCAGCACTTTCTGCCTCTAATGGGCGCTCGTCTAAGCCGGCTTAATGGCAAACGCGCCACGGGATGTTATAACAAATAGCAGCTAAAGATGCCCAAGCAGACGCATAGTTGCAGACGCAGTCTTAAAGGCAGTTGCTTTTTTGGGGGGCGACAACTCTGGTTGCCGCAAAAACCAACAAAAATTTGCCAGCACAACAACAAAATAGTAGTTTAATTGAAATCGCGGAAAAGTTTTTTATCCTGCGGCAGAAAGGAGTGCAAGCTGCGCAGCCGCAGTCTGAGGCTGAGGTCTCACAGGCAACGCCTTACGGAATCGCCTGCTCCCTGCAGAAAAAGGTGAGTATGAATGTGTATGAATGAGTGTGTGAGCTGCTTGCTCGCTGGCATCTGTCAATGCCCTGCGGCAATATTTGGAATTGCAAGGATGAAATCAAAGGCGACTTCCTGGCTGGCTCACAAAGTTGATTAACAATCAAACAAATTAAATGCATAATAAGTAAGCCAAAACAAGCCAGATCCAAGAGGAGCAAACCACATGGCTTGCATTTAAAGTTGGACTGCCTGCAAGCAGCCAAAGTACAGTAGATGCTCAACAATTGCAACCATTGGCATGTACATCCCCATACAATAAAAAGTTTAAAAAAGGCCGCCGCTCATTTGAAAGCTTATGTCAAGCGTAACTCAAAGACAGCAAAAAATCAAATTTTGTTCCACTCTAAGAACCGTCTAAATGAGGTTTTTTCTATAAATTAGCTGTTAGATGTCCGATTTATTGTCGATATTTGACGACTTATAATACACGCTCTCATAACAGCTGATTACGAAGAGGAGCAGAGAAAGCATGTTGTTTTTTTACATCAAATCAATTTTTGCCTTACTAAAACGCGACGTTTACAGGTGAATACTTATATTCTGCAAACCGCCAGCATTTTACCTTTCGAATGGTATAGGTTTCACTCAAAAAAGTTGCGTTATTGAGCAGCAATCGGTACCAAACTGAATTTTCGCTTAGCGTATTTATATATAGAGACAAATATGTTGTTGTGCAGGTTTTAATGGTGCCTGGATTTCCTACTCAGGTTGCATATTAGAACACCATTGTTTTAATCCACCCATTGCAATATGTCATCTTATCTGCTTAGTTATGCCATAACGCATAACTCTGTCAAGTTTCAGGTCAATAGATTTAACAGCGAATTCTATTGGGTGAAGAATCGGAAGATATAAACGCTATTTAACCAACTGCATCTGAGACTGGAAGCTAAATTTTGAAGTTACTAGAATAGCCTCCGACATCTAAGTGTTACGGACATGCTTTAATCAAGTCGATGTTGATCATTCTGTCACAAACAATTTATGATCTGTGATCTATAATGCCCTTCATTTCTATTTGATTTTATTTAATAAATTACGAGTGTCTACTGTAGTTGAGGTTCATACATAGTCTTATATGCTAAACCTTAAATTGGAAGCTGCTACTGCTGTTGTCGCTCTTGTCAGCTGTCAGCGCTTCCTCTACGGCGGTTGTTGTTGTTGTTGTCATTGTTGTTGTCTTTTATCACATTTACAAGCAATTAATTACAATTTTATGGACATCGCAAGTGACCCGCAACCCAAAACGGAAATACGCCGACTGTCGTCGTCGTCAAAGAAATTCAAATTCCCAGTCAAAGGGTTACGCCACAGAGCGAGAGCCAGCCCTTTAGATAGCTGCTAGATAAGTAGGTGTGGCCGAGGCGACATAAGCCCTTAAAGGGAAAATTAGTCTAACGATGCGGGTGAGCACAGCTGGCAATGCTGCAACTAGTATCTATAAGATACCTGACAACTGCAACCTGCTAGCACACACCGAACCCAATAAAAATAATTCAATTAACGGCGGAAAACGTGCAGACGCTGCGCTGCTCACTCTAAATGGTCTACAAATTAGAGCCAAGCCCAGAGAAAATTTGAAAAGCCGTTGACAGGCTCATCGGCTAGCAAGCGGAACCTGTTTGGCATTCGTTGCGCAGCGGCGGCTTAGGCGGGTGCTGCGGGTTTTCCATGGAATCGAATTACCTTGCCAAAATGCCAGGAGCAAGGTGAGTCAGGTCAACGGGAGGTATAGAGCACGAGTCAGCTATAACGGCTGCAGCACGTGCTGCAGGGGCGTCAAAGTGTTAACAAGTGTCTCTCGTCTGTTTACTCTCAATAACGTGTCTCTCGCTGCAGCAACAACAAAGACAACAACAACAAGAGCCTTACAACCGTTGTTCAGCTGTTGCACTGCGAGGGCGTGTGGCAAGGCCAAAGAGCCAAACCAATTTGTTTTCCATTGTTACCTGAGGCTGATGCTGCGTGCTTCTGTTTGGTTTACAGCGACGGAGAGCAGAGAGCGCAGTCGTGCAGACATTGCAGTTTAACAGTGACTAAATGAGAGCAGCTGTTAACAAAAGCACATAATAGACTGTTAGTAGGGGCTTGAAAGCATTAACAGTGCTACTAATTCCATAACATTTGTCACCTAGTTTAACAGTGACTAAATGAGAGCAGCTGTTAACAAAAGCACATACTAGACTGTTAGTAGGGGCTTGAAAGTATTAACAGTGCTACTAATTTCATAACATTTGTCACGTAATTTAACAGTGACTAAATGAGAGCAGCTGTTAACAAAAGCACATACTAGACTGTTAGTAGGGGCTTGAAAGTATTAACAGTGCTACTAATTCCATAACATTTGTCACCTAGTTTAACAGTGACTAAATGAGAGCAGCTGTTAACAAAAGCACATACTAGACTGTTAGTAGAGGCTTGAAAGTATTAACAGTGCTACTAATATCATAACATTTGTCACGGAACTTAACAGTGCCTAAATGATTGTAGCTGTTAACAAAAGCACAGTCTACGCTGTAAGCATTAACAGTGCTACTAATATCATAACATTTGTCGCGGAACTTAACAGTGCCTTAATGATAGTAGCTGTTAACAAAAGCACAGACTACGCTGTTAGTAGGGGCTTGAAAGTATTAACATAACATTTGTCACGGAATTTAACAGTGACTAAATGAGAGCAGCTGTTAACAAAAGCACATACTAGACTGTTAGTAGGGGCTTGAAAGTATTAACATAACATTTGTCACCTAGTTTAACACTGACTAAATGAGAGCAGCTGTTAACAAAAGCACATACTAGACTGTTAGTAGGGGCTTGAAAGTATTAACAGTGCTACTAATATCATAACATTTGTCACGGAACTTAACAGTGCCTTAATGATAGTAGCTGTTAACAAAAGCACAGACTACGCTGTTAGTAGGGGCTTGAAAGTACAAGGGTATTATAGATTTGTGCAATGTATGTAACAGGCAGAAGGAGGCGTGGCACACCATAAGTTCAATGGGCAAAAATGGTCAGGTGCAATAGTCGAGTCGGTTTAGCCATCTCCGTCTGTCCAGGAAAAGTGCAAGAATCTATCAACACGAAACTTAACAGAGGTTCACGTCGTATTTATTAAAATAAATTAAAATATTATAAAAATGATTGAAATCAGATTAATACATCAAAAGTTATAGTCAAAAATAGGTTGGTTTCGACCCCCTTCACCTACAAACTGCTCCAAAATTCCAATACCTGTAGATATGGATACATGGGAGCTAGAGTTACAAAATTTGGTGTGGAGACTCGTGTGAGCGAAATAATTAAAACTGTATTCACCTTTTTCCAATAGAAGCCGCCCTTCCCTGCAATCGATTTACCTTGATTACTACCTTACCCCGCAACATATTCATTTGAAAATTGCCACATATATTTTTAAACGTGTTTTTGATAAATATTTCAAAATTTAACGTTATTGGCCCAAGAATACTGCGGTTATGGGTATAAAAGTAATCTTTACGACCATAATAACCAACTTTACCGTATTTATTGTTTATAAAGAAAAAGGGTACAGGGTATTCCACTGTCGGGCACCGTCCCGACTGTCTGAAGGAAAATTTTTTTTTTGATGAAGTGTGCTAAAAATCTTTAGCCAGTTTATATGAGATTTGAGCAGAAGATCTTAAAACATGACCATACTTAATATACTTTTAATGCCGATTTTATGAATTTCGAGAACAAATTTTTAAATATTTGAAACTTGCATCCATTTTGAATGTGCTGCCTACGAGGATTCCTCCTCAAGTTCACAGAACTTACAGCTATTTTAGCTGCTGATGCTCAGCTTACTTAATTGTCCAGTCAAAATCCTAACAAGATCATAGGCTTCGAGAAACTGTTTTGCCTGTCCGAAGACTGTAACACAGATACAGTCTATGGTTCGTCTTAATTTCGCCTCTTTCTAAAAGAAGTTGCTTGAAAATATATCTTTCAATGCAACAGAATGGCCAGGGCTTCGCTCGACAACCATTCTCTGGAATGTTGTAGTGACCAGGGCCCATCGGAGTGTTAGTTTGTTTTGTCGTCCCAGAAGTCTAGTTTGATTTGGGCTTCTTAAGCCAGCTTAGAGTTTTTCCAGCTCCTGCTAAGTACTGTTTCCCTATTCTTAGTTCTTGGTCTATGATGCAAGCTTCAGTCTGAAATACTCTGGTATGCATGCCCATGGGCTCAGACAAATGCGTCCGTCTACAAAATTATGGTTTGCTCTTTTCAATAATGCATTTCCTCTAGGGTTGGCCATGCTCGTAGTGGCCATCAATCGTAGCCAATAGTTGTAGTGAAACCCAGTGAAACTTTTGGTACGGAATACTGAAATATGAGCTTCCAATGTATGTATGTTGACTCGTACACAGGACTAGTAAGACTCCATGCAATTTGTCTAGTCTGCCACGCAAAAAGCGTGTTGCACCACGTTTAAATAGCAAACGGAAGCTCCTTAAGAACCATTGAAAGCCGTACATAGAGTATAAATGATTGTAAAGCATCCACAAATGTTAGACCCCACGCCCAATTTAAAGCAACCCATAAAGTGGACTGCAATGGTAATAGCGCTAAGATGCGCAATGGCAATGCCAATGATAGTCCCAATGAAAAGGTCGTGGTTCAAGGACACTCAAGCCAATACGGCGAAAACGCTTATACAGCTCAAGCAGAAGGCGGCTCGAGAACCGCCGCCCACAGATAGAGCATCAACTGATAGGATCACCTTGGTCTCGACTAGTGTTTCCATAGGCGAGTCTTATGTTGAGGATGACAACGATACGACCTGGAAGTAGGCAGACTCTGGCAAAGCTGAGCCCGTCTCATCAGCATCGTCCTCCGAGACAGAGCTTTAACCGTGTAATTAAAGAGACATCAAGCTGATCAAGAATATATATGCTTTCTATGGTCAGCTACACCTCCTTCTCAGTAGTTTCGATAGGTTGGGGGAAGGCATAAAAGTTAAATTTTATAGTACAACTGTTATTTTTTGATTTTAGCATTTTATTTTATATTTAAATACATTCATAAAAAAAAATTGTTTGCTTAATGCTAAATAAATAAATAAATAATGAAAAAAAAACAACTAAGCTACATAACGGCAAAAAAAAGGTTTGCTAGCTAACTTAAACTAATATATACACTAAAGTAGCTCAATATTGGCAAGTATCTATAAGATAAACTCAAACGAACTGCAACTTAAGAACTAGTTAAGCGTCAGGATTAAGCCTTTTCCCCCCGTTTGTCAGCAGCATTCTTACTGCACACTCTCTCTCTCTCCCTCTCCCGCTCTCTCTTTCTCCTAGGATGTCACACTTCGCTCTAAACATAGATGGAACTGGGCAGCGCCAGACCCACCTCAAAGTAGTTGCGTGCATCCACCTTATAGCGCTTTAGCGGCGACTCAGGCGCCACATCTGTAGCCAGCGGCAGCTCCTTATTACGTCGTCGCCGTCGTTTCAGCGGTCGCACCGGCGTCTCCAGGCAGAAAGTATTGGAGTGGCAAGGCTCGGCAGCTGGCGCCGGCACGGGCGTTGGTGTGGGCAATTGCAGCAGCAGACTGTGCCGCAGCTGCAGCGGCGTGGCTGGCTCTGGTGTGGCTGGCAGCGGCAGCGGCAACGGCAGCAGCGCAAAGCTCAAGTCACTGGCGGGATCGTCGCCGGGCGTATAGGAAGGCGATAGCACTGTTGCGCATGTGCTTTCCAGTTGCTGCTTAACCAAAGTGCGGCGCCGCAAATTGAAGGATTTGCGCGCTTTTTTCTTGCCGGTATTGGCATCCGCCTTGCGCGCCGAATCCAGTATGGCATCGATCAGCTTGTCCAGCGTTTGATCGCCCATATTGCCCGAGTGCTGCGGTGTGGCAGGCCTAAGCGGTGGCTGCTGCTGCTGCTTGGGCGGCTCCATTACAGCCACAAAGTCCGCATCCAGCTTGCGCTGCTTCAGCGGCTTGCTGCCCGTTGTAGTTATATAGCGCGGCTGCTCTATAAAAGGATCTAGCGGCAGAAGGCCACGCAATGCCAAGTGCTGTGCGCTGGGCAGCAAATTGCTAGCACTGGGTGAGTACTCCTCCTCGTAGCCGCGCGGTAATGTTGCCGCATACTGCACATGCTGCACGGACAGACGTCGTGGCGTGACAGTTTGTGCCTCCGGCGTTACATTGCGTATGTCGCTTAGCGGCGCCAGCACGAGCGGACTGTTGCGCAACATGGGCGTAGATGTATTATAGCCTGCCAAGGGTATGTTCTCCTTGTTGGCAATGGTGGCACGACGTTGGCGTCGCAGCTGGCGCTGGCGTGGTTGTTGTGGCGGCTGCTGCGCCGTTGCTGTCCACTTGAGCATTTCTATGATTGATTGGAGACTTAACTCCAGAGTTGCCAAAAAAAAAAAAAACCCGTAAACGTGACTATGTCGCGTGACTGCTACTCGGAACTGCGACTGTGTTGTTGACACGGCGTTCGCTGACAAACTGGCCGTGGCCGGGGTAGCGGGCAACGTTTTATACCAGCCAGCCCTCGGCCTAGGGGTTGTAGTCGTTGCGCAAGCGCTACATAACCGGAGCAGCACCCTGCAACGCGCAACGCGCTCTCTCTTGCTCTTTGCGCTCTGTGCTCTTTGTCATTCCTTTGCTGCTGTGAAACTATTTGGCTTATCAGTTGACTCGTACACTCGTCCTATCCAGAATAGCTAATACTACGTGAATCAAGCTCGACTTGAGCTTCTAAAAATAAAGTTGTTATTAGAAAGGCTCAAAAGAGGGTGCACTCAATGCTCCGTAAGACGTCACGTAACAGAGCATAAGGAGTTGCTCGCCAACGTGAAATAGCACGAAATTCAATATATCTCTGATGCATCTTCACTTCAGAAGTTCAGAATAACCCGCGCAAGAGTTCTAGAAAGCTTGTTCCGAGTTATGTTTAACCGATGAAAGCACGCTTTCGTGTGGTTCGAAATTTCCTGTATAAATGCCGATAACAGTTTTAGCTCACCCGAAAGTGCTTTTTGGGTGTTTTATTAAAAGTATCAGACCCTTGAAATGTGTATATGCTATGTTACTACACAGCTCACTCCACTTGCCTTTTATGGGGGTCTTTGGAGCGTTCTACACTTGTTGTGTACCTATTCAAGTTTCTCACGAACACACACACACACACATACATGCATATCGTTATCCAGATCTCTATCGGCACTCACTTAGTTATTTAATTTGCCTGACCCTCAAGGAAATGTTACCTTGCTTCCTACCTTTTCGACTCCTACTACTCCTGCATTGCTGTCGCTTTACTTATTTTGAGTTTCCCTTCATAAAAATGCCTCCGGGTTCGTATGCTTTAGCCGCAGGCTTTTGCGTTTACCCACATTGAACAGCAACAGGCTTTGACACTTGCTGCAATAACTCCGCTAATTACCCAAGCTCTTAACTTGGCCAACTTCCTGTCAATTAATTGCGGCTCTTTAGCGGTAACAAAAACATTTTAATTGAAATTTGTATTTCCGGCTAGCATTTGAAAAACGTTACAAGATGTTTGTTGCACTATGAAGTATCCCACGAACAATGCGAGAAAGTTGCCTTACAGAACAGTTGTTTGCAATTCCCTGCTAAGAGTTTAATCCAAGTTAGCTAAATGCTTCTGTGCAGCGAGGCTATTAATCGAAAAACTCTCCAAACTTTTGTCTAGAAAGCCATAAATGTAGCTAGCTTTAAAAAGGTTAGGTTACTTTCTGCTATTCTCGCTTGGCAAAAGTGTCGCTTTGATGATATAAGCTCGGATCTAAGTCAATAAGGACTATATAGGGACTTTAACGGTGTTGTTTAGATGTTACAAATATCTATGCAAACCTTCATAACAAACATTTAGCCGCTTAAGACCTGGTGTAGAGCGCAAAAGCACGCCTTTTCCACTCCGTAATAACGTGTTAAATACACCACCTTAGCAGTTCAAAGCTTGTCGTATGAGGCGACTTATAATGACACTGCATTCCAGACCAGTAGAGCCAGCCCAGGCATTAAAAGGGTTGTGCGTAGGGTTTGGGGCCCACCATGTAAAACCCCAATTCCAATGAAAGAAATACATCCGGCCGTAACCCGGTTACGGGTTGTTATAGCCAGTTAAGAAGAGGAAGAAGAATACCACGGTTAGTTGGTACGCCCTCTACCTGTTCCCTTTCGTCGCTTTCATTTAAGAGTCAGTATTGAAGTCCTCCTTGCTGCTGCTTCCTCCCAGTGTCTTGATAGAGCTCATAGCGTTCGTCGTTCCATCGAATACAGTTAAGGCCCAAAAGCTTTTACGGCGTACTTTCCGCTTAAACAAGCCAAGGGCAGTCATTCGCCAACTGAGACCAAAGTAGCAGTGATTGACAAGAGTGTCAACAGCAATCTGAGACTCTCAAAGACGCGTTTTTTCGACTTGCAGAATATTTCCAACTTCTTTTGTATATAAAATTCATCGGCAGTCGTCCTTTAGTGTTGTAAGATTTTTCCTGAGTAATAAGCTGTTAAATTTATTTAAAAAATTCATACTTAAGAATCGTTTTATTCTACATTTTCTAAGCATTTAATTTTAGCTTTATAAGTAGTTGTGAGCATCACTTTCAATATTAACAAATCTGTGGACCACTTATCTCAAAATAAGACAATATTCCAGTATTTTTGTTGTATATATAACTTTTGAAAAGCCATATTTCTGTCTTTCTGGCATCATTCTGCGATTAAGGGGTCCAAAGTTTGCACATCATATCAACTTTTCTTCGAATTTTTTAAATTGCGTATGATTTTTTCCTTAAGCTTCTGCGATACGCTGCGATAAATAAGCTGTGTATAGAAGGAGCTGCAAAAAACGGAAATAAAGTTCGATATTATATACTGCAAATTTGTGCATATTTTTCAATAAATCGTCCTCGTCGAAAGTTTGTCTATCTGGCGAAAGTGTGTACGCTAGGATCTGAATAGAATCCAAACCTCTTGCCAACAAATTTACAAAATTTTAACGATTTATTAAGCAATAAGCACATTTTATAGGTGCAAGAATAAGACGTTAGGTGTACAGTCAAACCAGCTTAAGTTGGCCACTCACGGTTCAAGAATTTTTGCCCAACTTATGCTGGTGGTCAACTTATGAGGGTGTAAGTTTTATAGTAATTTTATGTTGTTACTCTAATTTTTTTAACTTTATATTAGTTTGTTTTTAACATAAACATTGACCACAAACTCCACATAATAACAAAATAAACATGTAATAATATGTACATACATAATTTAAAGTTTAAATTCATAGTTGCAAAGCAGTCGAAGCTTGTTTCAAGAGCACTGTACATTCTATTAAATTCAAAATTGCACTTAAATTCTAATGTAACTAAAGAAAATCTTTTAAATTTGCTTATTTATAAGCTTTTGACTTTCTTTCTTTTGATTTTCAACAAATGAATTGTTCCATCTGGAAGGATTTCATTCAAATTTCTATAAGCAACGAGTTACCGAGAACCAATTTCGTTCAGTTATAAATTTTGCCATTGATAAGGATTATTTTTATGATTCCTAAATTCGTACATAACATTGCTGTGGTTTTAAGGTGGCCAACTTTTCTAGCTTCAATTGTATTGACAAAATTAAAAAATCACACAAAAAGCAGCCAACTAACAAGATATACAGGTGCAAGTTAGGCAGGTAAAAATTTCAGTTTTTGTACTAATATATTTTGGTTTCGTTGAAAAGTGTCCTACATAAGGAGGTGGCCAACTTTGCAGATTTGACCGTATATAATATCGAACTTTACTACAGTTATTTGAAGCTCCCTCTCTTCATAGCTTATGTATCGCAGTGTATCGCAGAAGCTTAAGAAATTCTCTAAATTTTGAAAATCTCTTATCTATATATAAAAAAATCTTCGTGATCGATGTTTGAGCGAGCGGGAAGACCAAATCGCATATTTTTTTTTTTGTTGGAAAGGCGATGTCTGTTTGAGGGTTTTAAGCTATAGAAGGTATCTGGGTAGAGGTAGAGGTATAGGATATAAAGATATTGGTACCAATAGTATGAAGAAGAGTGAGAGAAATATGAAGTATGAAGGAAGATGAATGGAAAGGGGAATGGGAACGGGAAGAATTAATTTATATAATGAATTTACTGACGACTTTATCAATGCGCAGCAAAGCGCGCGGGTTGAGCTAGAATGTATGTATATATATATATCAAAAGTAATGATTTTTGCCGAAAAAGAAGTCAGTTGGCACCACTGTGCACCGGTGGATGGCACAACGATCCTTTCGTTGGCGTATGTTGAACGAGTTAATGAACTGCCACATAACAACATACATTACATCCTTACAGCATTTGTAAGCAGAAATGTATGCAAAAGGTAAACAAAGCCGCTACACTTTTTAGTGTTCATTATTGTAACACATATGCATATGTGTGTGTGTATGTGTGAGTATGTGTGTGTGTGTGTGTGTATGTGTGTGTATGTGTGTGTGTATGTGTAGCTGCTTTCTCTAGCGCATTTATGCCGCATGGCAAATCAAATATCGATAAATTTCGCATACAATGCGAAACAAAACACATTAATCAAAGCAAACACACACACACACACGCACACACACACACACATGCATATGTAGATGTAGTAAAGAGCAGCGAAAGAAAACAAAGAAAGGGCTGCGCCATACACTATGCTAACGGAACAGTTTGGCGCATGCGCAAAAGAGAGCCGCCGCCACGAATGGAGAACAAAGAGGACGAAATGATAAACGGGCTGATAAAGTGCCGCAAAGCTCAAAGTTTATGCCTTAAAGTGCTGAAGCATTAGCCACAGGCCATTGAGCATGCAAATCACGAAAACCCAACAAAACAAAGAGTGAAAGTCAAGTGGTACTTTTCGACACACTCGCAGACTCGCTCTGCCGCTCTCTCGCTCTCTCTCTCTCTCTCTGTCTCTCTCTTTTTAACAAACGTGCTTTCTCTGCCATACCCAAAGTGCAATTTGCATAGCGAAGAAGAAGAAGAGGGTCAATGCAATGAGTATTCGAGCTGGTACTCTGCCGCGCTGCTTCTGTTACGGTTACCACGTTGCCCGTGTCCGGCTGAGCTCGTTAATTAAGCGTAAAATGATTGCACGTAAATGAAAAAATTGATTTTGGGTATTTTTATGTTTTTTAAAACCGCACAAAATGTGCGGCTTATGTTAATTCGTCCTTTCTTTCGGCAGCAAATTAAGACTATATACCGCAGTGAACAATGCAGCGACAGAGAGAGAGTGAGTGTGAGAGTGAGAGCGAGTGAGAGCAGTTTGCTGACACGCCTAGTTAGGAAAGATGTTTAAGTGAAATTAATCAACACTCTCAGGATCGATCTCAACGAGCGATCTTCTGTTGCCATACCTCAGCTCAGCAGTTCCTTCCAAAAAAAAAAAAAAACCATTTAATCCCTTTGTTCGGCTATGTAAACAGGCCCAGGACAAAGCAAAAGAAATGCGATCTAAAGCAGAGCTAAGGATATATGCCAATACGCGAAACCCTTTTATTATATTTATTTATTTCCTTATTTTTCTTTTGCTCTCTGGCACAATGCAACGAAAAACCAACAAAACACAAAAAACACACATTTTTTGCGCAAAAAGAGTTGAAAATTTGAGAAATTATTCGATACGCCTGGCACAAAGCATTCAATTAATTTAGCTTAGGCCTTTGTTTGCGCAACCAAAGATGCAGCATAACCGAAAACGGAAAGAGTAGAGTAACAAACACTCTTGCCACAAAGTCGCGGCCAGAGGGGTAGAGTTCGATTTTGAGCTGAGCGAAATGTGAAAATTTTGTAATCTTTATTGCGAACTTGAGCCGCTTTTCAATTAGCTTAGGGAGACGCTCATTTATGTGCTGATCTGTTATTCGCTCGGACATCGCAGCGTTGGTTTTAGAAACGCTTCAAAACGATCTTTACCAAGATAATAATTGCAACTGTTCTGTATAGTAAGATAACGCATGAGACAACAACATAATATCATTCATCGTATATCGTTAACAAAGCAATTCAAACGGTTTTTGACCAAGATAATGATTGAGATCACTCGGACAGCTTCATTTATAGTTGATCGTTAGATAAGCATGTTTATTGAAACTGATCTATAGCATGGTAATGATTGAGATAGCTCGCACAGCCGAATGTACTTGATAGTTAAGAGCCGCATGCATATCTTTGGCCTTTTGACAAAACCACTTATGTCTAAAACAGCAATTTTACAGGAGAGCGAAAAAATCATACGCAATTTCAGAAAATTCAAAGAAAAGTTCATTTGCTGTACTCTACTATACAACTTTTGACCCTTTAATCGCAGAAAGATACCAGTAAACGGAAATTGTGGGAAATTGTCTTATTTCGAGATAAGTGGTTTTGTCGAAAGTCCATAGATATTCATTCTTTTTATCCATTCTAGCACTTAAGACTCTAATTTGAAACAAATAAAAGATTAAAACTAGTGGTAACCCCGCAGTCGCATTCCGACCTCAAATTATGGATTTTAATTCTATGAATTTAATTTTTGAATTCTAAATCATTTAGCATATCTGATTTCTCTCTCTCTCTATATATATGATTTATATAAGCAACTGAGCAGTGAGTCACAAATACATATAAAATAGTCGTTCTCCTGCACTGGCAGCACACTTGTCAGCCGAAGTGCAATCTATATTATATTCTGCACTTCTTGTGCAAAATTCCCTACACAATGATATCAGTTTCACCCATATTTGTTTCCATATAGTTGGTGAAAAAGGGTTCCAAAAATGTTCCTTAGCCTATTTATATAAAAGTTATTATATAGAAAATAAATATTTTTGAGTAATGTAGCGTTCGGCAGCAACTATATCTTATCCCGCTGGACTTTCGCAGGCAATCTCTTCGGAACCCGCATTGTATACAGCATATATTTCAGATCTCTATGCTCCGCATTCCCACGGCTCTGTGCTCAACACTTTTATTCTCTCTAAACCTCGTTTGCAATTCTAAGGTGTCAGCTGATGAGACTCTTAATTTTCTACTAGTATAGTTTTACCTACTAAATGTTTTTACGTTTGTTTCTTGCGAAAAAGGATTATGTTCCAGTCAAGCGCAATAACATCATAGACAGCTATTTAGCGCTAAGTATTTAGCTTGGATTTGTGAATTTCAGTCTTCCATGTAAAAAGCATAAAAATCAGTGCTGTACCAGAAATCTCTAGACGGATTTGCCTTACTTATTAGATTTCCCATTCGGCATAAAAAGATATTTGGCATGTCGAAAAATTGCTTTGGGTGGAAAGTCGGTTGAAAGAATTTTCAGGCACATCCCCGATTAAGACTGTTCGCTCCTGTTTTGGCTAGTTAAGGAAACTTTCCTTATGGCTTGATGGCCATATACTATCAAATTGTTGCGCAGATCTTTATCACCATACTACTAATTAAACTACTAAGAAAACGTTTTTGTGAAGATTCCGATTCGATTTATCTAAACTTATTCTAAATAGCGTAAGGTAACGATTACTGTAATCCCAATTAATACTTTAGAACTTTTGTCCTGAGAAAAAAAGGGATAAAACAACTCTAGGTTTAAACTTTAAAAACTGCTTTAGTAGTTGCTCTCATTTTTCGCATATTCTTAAACTGGTGACTAAAAATTGCAACCACACGACTGCTTTTTATAACCACTTATTACAGCGCGCCTTATTTTGAGCTCCTGAAATATAGTTCCTAGAACGTTGAACACCGGTTCGAACTACTGCTACTAGTACTTAGAACCAAGCATATTGAGAAAACTGCAAGAAGTTGAGTCATTGTGTATTTGTATGGACCAAAGGAACATCCCAAGTGTCGTCGCTTCCAAGTGCCGAACAGTGAGTTGGCAAAATGCTTAGAAACAACAGAGGCACAGAGGATCCAACAAATGTCATGTTTATGCTCATAACTTTCCGACTCAAAAGTCGAACAACTGTCAACTGTCAAATAACAGTGTATAAGCAAAAAGCAAAAACTCTATAATATCGAGTGAACGGTGGGATTGACTATGACCCTGAAAAAAAAAAAATAAGGCTGGAGTAAACTGGAACATGGCAAAATAGAGCAGCATGCCAAATATTGCAGCAGCCGATGGGAAGAAGCAGCACAGAACCAGATAGAGGACGACTAAGGACAAGACAATGGATTGCGTAATGAAGAGCACACACGCAGCGAAGGCAGACGGAAGACTATCGCAGAGAGACAAGAGATCCAACAAGAGGAAGTAAATTACAACAATGCAAGGCCAGTAAAGGAAAGGAAAGGATGCGCCGGCGCAACGCTGCGGCTGACTGACTGACGTGCCGCAGGGGGAAGAAAATTGCACAAGATGATGATGATGATGATGATGATGAGGACGACGAGCCAGAAATTATGGCAAATAATTTAGAGCAGAAATTGTCGGGCAAATACAATTGATAAGCAGGAGCTAGGCTGAGTGCAGGGGCAAGAAGACGTGCAGGACGTGCAATCCAGGCAGCCAGACAACCACCCAGACCGATCGACAGACAGACAGACAGACCGACCGACAGAGATGAGTTGCCTGTCCGTCGCTTTGTCGGTTTGTTCGTTTGTCATTTGTTCTGCCCACAAAGCAACTTCCTCTTATACTCTCAGCTCTTAATTCCCAATCTTCAATAGTTGTAGTCGTCGTCGTCGTCGTCGTCGTCAACGTCGTCCTGTGCATCGAGCGTTTGTCGTATGTTTTCAGTGCTTGCCTTTGCCATAAATTTGCAACAATTAAATAAAGTTAATTAAAATTTATGTGCGACAGTTTTGCACTTGGATCGCTGCAGATTTCAGGTTCAATGTTGGACAGGAAAAAAGGTTGACAACTGCAAAAAACTGTCAGTCCAGAGACCTAGAGCTCTTATCCCGGGTTGACGCCCAAACATAGCCCCGTCTAATTGTTGGGTGTGGCCGTAGGGCTTATTTTACTCGCAGCACTTCAAGTGGCAATTTCTTTATTCACATGACTTGCGTTTGCAATTTAAAACAAAAACTCTTGCAAGTAATTCTACTTCTCCAATAATAACGCTGCGAAACTCGCTTACTTTTAGAAGACATAAAAGTACAGGCTTTAGGTCATTTTCAGACGCGGCAGGCATTTGTGTGAATAAAGTTTGACCTTGCCAACTTCGAAGTCTGCTAATAAGGAAAACATCACAACCCAAACTTGTTTTTGGCAGATCTTTAATGTTTTTAGTGAAATAATAATCGATTCCTTACGTAAAGTCCAGCTTGTGGAATCGTGGCATCCTTTGTATGTAATAGCTGTTGTCAAGCTAGTTAAAGACAAAGTGATTTTGATGACATCCTCACGCTCTGTGTGGTTCGAGCTGTTCTTGGCGATCTTTTCACATATTATTGGATCTGTAAATCTCGTTATATTATTTGCTGCGCATGTACCATGTGGATTTGAAAGCCTTTTAAACTACTTGATCTGATGTTGCCGTCGGTTTTGGCACTAATGCCCTACAGTTCAATTGCATAGCTCCAAACTGCTTTCTAGTTTGTTCTCTACAGTAGCATTTTATTGCTGATGATGAAAATGTATCCTTATTCGTTTGATTTCACACCGTCTGTTTTATATAAAGCCCAACCTAATATTTATATGCAGATTTCCATTGACGAATTTCAAATAATCCCTTCATCTGGAGAATAGAATATAACAATTTATAGCAAACACAGGCGGAAAGAAAAACTTGAGCCGTCACGGTTCGTCCGGCAGCTGTGAAACATTCAGCTGCGAAATATCTCCAGCATGGCATAATATGAAGCCATCTAGCTGCGATCATGCTAGCGCGAAAACCACAATATTCCATAAATATTTCAATCTCACACAAAAGTGCAACATTCCCGATAACACTGCCCACAGAAGCTTAACACCAATGTATACTTATAAAGCTACTGTCATCGCTGCAACGTCAGCAGCGCAGCTTCTTAATTTTTCATTGTCTTATGTTATAGTCAAACCTGTACAGTTGGCTTCATGCCTTCAAAAACCCTCATAAGTTTGACACTTTTCAGCGAAACCAAAATATATTAGTACAAAAACTCAAATTTTTACCTGCCTAACTTGCACTTGCATACTTTGTAAGTTGGGCACTTTTTGATCGATTTTTAAATTTTGTCAATGCAATTGAACCTGGAAAAGTTGGCCACATTAAAACCAAAGCAATGTTATGTACGAATTTAGGATGTTTGCATTTTCGAATCATAAAAATGATCCATATCAATGGCAAAATTTATAACTGAAAGAAATTGGTTGCAGTAAACTCGTTGCTTATAGAAATTTGAATGAAATCCTTCCTGATGGAACAATTCATTTGTTGAAAATCAAAAGAACGAAAGTCAAAAGCTTATAAATAAGCAAATTTAAAAGATTCTCTTAAGTTACATTAGAATTTAAGTGCAATTTTGAATATAAAAAAATGTTTCGACTGCTTTGCAACTATGAATTTAAACTTTAAATTATGTATGTACATATTATTATATGTTTATGTTGTTATTATGTGGAGTTTATGGTCAAAGTACACAAACATACACGATTAACTAAATTTGTATGTTAAAAAAAAAAACATAATCCATAGTATAAAGTTGAAAAAATTAAAGAAACAACCTAAAATTACTATAAAACTTACACCCTCATAAGTTGGCCGCCCTGATAAGTTGGCCAAAAATTCTTGAACCGTGAGTGGCCAATCAAGCATGTTTGACTGTATACCAAATTTGTATGCATTGCATTACGTTATCGTATGTGTGCTTTCTTTTTTCAGTAACAAGAGTAACTTGCGCCAAATTGGGTAAGATCGACTAATGTTGCAATAAAACCAAGGTATGCTCACTCTTCTTCTTGCAGTTTCAAAAACTTGCGTGAGGAAACGACCAAATGCTCAGCTTTTGTGTAAAAACTAACAGGACGTGTGTGAGTCGGTCGTGCCCATTATGGAATGAAACCAAGGTGTGCTCACTCGAAGTCGCTGCCTCTTAAAATAGTTGCCAATATAGTCTATGTCTGATAGGTGTGATGAGTGAGCGTTGCGACTCATCGATGTGCGCATTGTACACTCAATTTTTGTTGTTCTTATACTTGCATGCATGGCAGTTTTTGCACAATTTTGGTAACTGAAAGAAAAACCTTGGTTATATTCCATCATGATCTTACCCAAGAGTCACACCAATAGATATTTCACATCAACAAGTGATACTCATTTACATTTGGTATGTTCATTATACTCAAGTCATGTCAGACTTGAAGCTCGTTGTTTTTGAGTTCGATTTGGTAGTCTGGTTTTACGGAAGAAGAAGAAGTTCGACACTTGCTGAGAACTGAACTTATTGCTGAATTTAACAATGAGCTTTTCGTGCTGAAAAAGCTCTGCTGAGCTTTAAGTAAAGCTTTCAGTTCAGCTTTGCTTATTCGATCAAGCATGCTGAAGTGCTGATATTTAGTGCCAGGTTTTGAAAAATTATGGATTGCGAACGATTGTGAAGTGAAATCGCGCTTAATGCACCTTTGTGGAACAAAAAGAATGAAAATTATTCAAATAGAATAGTTACTGACAAAATATGGGATGCAATAGCATAAAAAGTAAATGCTACAAGTAAATTTTCATCTCAGCAATCTGTGTACGCATCTCAAACAATTTCAGCTTGCCGAAAAAAGCTTCGTATTCAGCAAAGCTTTCAGTTTTGAGCCCTAAAAGAGAGCTTGAAAGAGCAGGCTTGCAGAAGGCTTTTATGTGCTTAATCTGTGTAGTGTGACTTAACATTATGTTAAGAGCACATTCTATGTAGTTTATGTTGTTTTACATTGAGCTTTACTGTTGGCTAACATTGACGATTGTTTACGTTATTCACTGTTACATATCTTCTTCTTCTTAACTGGCCATAACAACCCGTTATCGGGTTACGGCCTGATGTAAATACATTCTTTGTTTGGAATTGTGGTTTTACGTGGTGGGTCCCAAATCCTACGCACAACCCTTTTAAGGCCTACTGGTCTCGAAAGAACCCAGTGTCATTGTTAGTCGCCGACAAGCTTCAACCTGCTGAGGTGGAATTCTCTAACCCACTCACTGCTACTGTTACATTTTTTAATGTTAATTGTGTAGCGTTAATTATGTTATTATTGCCTCATTCACAACTTTCGCAGAAGTTTCCGGTAGCAACTGTACAAGCGCGCTGTAAGCAGCCGAAACGCCATCTGATTTGCAAAATCTCTAGGTTTGTAACTATGATGGATGCCTTCTAATCTATGGATCATTTAGGACTGCGTCAGCTGCGTCACAAATACATACGTGCGACTGCTTTAGCAGCAAGTGCAACATAACCTCACTAACTAACATGGGCCATTAAAAACGTATTAGACGCAAATTAATATGGACAGCTATGGACATATGCATCTAATAAAGTAATTAGCCATGCAATATGTATTAGTTTCACACACACACACACACACATATAGAGTTTGGTATGCTTGCATGTAGTATGATGTTATATGATAATTTTTGTTGCTTGATTGACAACTGATCTTTTTTTTTCGTAGTGATGCAATATTCTATATTTGATCCCATGATCCTTTTGTTTGCGTGCAAACACTCATAAATGATTTTTACAAGCCAGGACAAGACATGCGCATGCAGAGCACAACAAAAAAAAATTGATTCCCACGTCGAAAAAAACAACAGACCCTCGGCTAAAAAACAAGAATGTTACAACCATAGCTAACAAGCCTGTAATTACTCGGCAAAGATTGTTGCCATGTAACACCTTAATGGTCTTAGTGTCAGTCAGGGTGCTATGTGTGCTGGGCTCTTTTTTGGTGCCTGAGTGTTACCCCTGATATAAAAATTTGCATAAAAAATTTGAAAAATCAGTAAAGGCAAAAAAAATATATATAAAAGCGTAAGCGTATGCGAAAGGTATTAGCTGAGAACAAGACGCGTTACGCTATTTTGACATGGTCTACGAAAATATTTGTTAGACAGCTAAAAAGGATTACGCGTTATGGCATGTTCCTTAATGACATGACCCGCCCGGGCCAATCATATTTTATGGATTTACAAATATGCCAACTGACAGCACGACCGACCGACCGACCGACCGACCGACTGACTGACTGGCTGGATGGCTGACAGAGGCGAGAGAAATTATCATAGTGCAGTTTCGGGACGACAAATATTTTGACACAAGAAACGAAAAAGCAACAATAGCCGAAGGACAGCTCAATTATGAGCGGTTAGAGAAAGGAGTAAGTTGGCATTTGTTATGAGTCTGACCCAGCACATCGAGCTAATGCCTAACCTTGGCCACAAACCGCTCTCGACATGTCATGGGGCAAAGGGTTTAAGTTGTAGTCCTGCTGTCCATGACAACAATAACAAACAGCAAAACAATGCAAATCTCAACTAAGTCGCTTAAAAAGTGAACAAAAAAGAGGAATGTCAGGAAAAACGCAGAAACCTTTCTGACAGCTGTGTCACTTCGAAGGCGCTGCAATCATTGGGCAGCGGCCACGCCCCGAGCTACCGCCTTATCGTCGCTGCTATCGCGACAGTAAATGCGGCAATTAACTTGCAACGTCTCAAGAAGCAGCGAAGCGCAGCAGTTGTTCTAAGTAGTTGCACTTCCGATAATTAGCCCTCGTCGTACAGAGAGCTCGTCCCGCAGGACGTTAGCATGGAACACAACACATCTTCAACGATTGCGTCTTGTGGGAGTTGCGTGTGTAATGATTGCGGTTAAGTTTGTGTATGCTTGGCAACTTTCTCAGGGTCATAGCTGACTGACTGACCGACCGACCGACCGACCGACGGAACGACCGACTGTCTGTCAGGATAATTAGTTTTTCATAAGTTCGCGCTACATTATACCCAAAAAGCAAAAACCAAACAAAACCCAGACAAAATTTGCCAAGCGGTAAACGTTAATCTCGGCTGAGCCTACACTGAGCAAAACAAGCGCCTAGTTTCTTGAACGATTTTTCTTTGTGTTTGTAAGAGCTATTGAACAAGTCCAAAACTAAAGCTTTAAATTTCATATTCTCCCAAAGCAGACTGACACCTTGATAAATTGTACTTAAGAGTTGATTACATGTGGAAAACCCTTGCAATACTGGAATTTCAATGGTTTTTAATAGCTCCTATGTCACCGAAATTAAGAGTGGACGTTGATTTTCCAAATTAGCTATATGCTTTTTCTGTTCAAGAATTTGTTTTTCAGTAAGGTTAAGTTTTTAGCAAACTCTTGTGAGTTTATTTGAAGGTGTCTAGCGCTACACAGAAATGAAAATGTTTTACTAAATGAATATTTTAAATTCAAAATCCAACAAAAACTTAGAATTGAGCAAGCCAAAATAACTATAAGTCATCGCAGAATAGAAAAAAAAAACTTATTTGTGGCTATTCATACATGACGTCACGGCGGTTGTTAAGATTTTGAACTGTTACAAATAGATAGCTGTCACGTCACGTCACAAATAGTTGTAGCGAAACGAGTATTCGATTCAATTTAAAAAACTAGACAAGATTCTGACTTAGACAAACTCCTTCCATTATGGCATATGACTCCCTTGGTATTCAGCCCATAGTAATACTCAATGTCTTTGATTCATCAAGAAGATTCATCAGTTTTTTAAACGTTTATATAAAACTACTATAATATTTCCTTTAAAAGCAAAATTTCTTAACATCGATTTTCTTAACTTAAAGTCCCTATTTCAATTAAGATTTTTAGTGTTGGTTTTTCTCATAAATAAGAACCTCATTAAAAACCGATTATCAGAATTAAGAGCACTTTTGGTCAAGTGATGATTACAACTTTAATTTTTTGTAGAGCTTGCCGACTCGCACTCCCACGTTTAGATGTCATCTAAAGTCAGCGAAACGAACCTTAATCGAAAACGATATTCCAACTAGCCTTCGATAGCCTGTTCTTAACGCTTGAGCTATGAATCATTTTAGTTACCAATGAACCAACACATGTGGCCATTTCAGACACATAACTTTCGCTCAGTGTAAGAGGCCACATAAAAGAAAGACCCAAGAGAAATGCACTCGGTGCTCACTGATTGACCGGCTGACCGACTATCCTGATTCTTGGGTCATTCATTGGCAAGTTGCATGCAAAACTACGCAAGATGCTTGGGCAAAAAGGGATAATAGCCGCAACGGTCGTTTGTTCTTGGCATTGGTTTAAGTAATGCCAGCTACCGATGTGGCACAGCTGCCGCAGCCACCGAAAGGCCACAACCGCCACCACTCACACTCATTCACTCTGGGACTGTTGCTGTGCCCATTTTGTTCTAATTTAGTGACATGCTCGGTCCAGCTTGATAAATTTCGCAAAGAAATTGGCTTATCCAATGTCCGAGTGCGAGTGGCCAGATTCTTCGAGGCTTAGGCTCCCTGAGCTGAGCTATTGTTATGCCGGCTGTTCGGCACTTTCACGCTTCTTACGTCACAGCGTGGAACGTGCAAGAGCTAATAAATCTAGTGTATTCTAGTTGTATCGGTGGCGTTTTAGTGACGCTTCGGCAAACTGACAAAAACGCATCAAAACGTCAGCGTGAAGTTGAATCCTATTGTTGGCCTCAAGAGCTGCATGAAGAGCACAGATCAAGACAGACAGAGAGGAAACGAAAGATAGAGAGAGCGCACGTTACAGGCGGCAGGCTTCAGAACAAGATCCGGCGCCAAATAAAAGTCATGCAAATGCTGCATGAATTATCAATTTGAGAAGCTTAAATAACTGTTATTTTAAAATATTTAAATAAATGGTTAAGAGAGAGCTTAAGTGAAAATTTACTTAAAATATTGGATTGTAGTTGGTGAAAGACCCACGATAAAGGAGCATTTAAAAGTCCGTTGAGGTATCGCTTTTATACTGCATTGCCTGAGCTCGGTATCACTCCAAACTTGATGCAACTTTGCAGAATGACGTCGAGCATGATCAAGTAACAAAAAACAATTAATCCTCACAATACCAAGAAAAATATGTAAAAATGACTTTCCAAAAAAGGAAAAAAAATGAAAATCACAAAAATGGAACATGAAACCAAGTTATGTAAGTCATGTAAATCTTTGCGAACTTTTGCGCTGCAAAACTCAAATGAACTAAATAATCATAAATATTTCGAGAAAAAACCAATTCCTATTTCGATTTGCCAATTCCCAACTGAATTGGTAATGCCCATTTTGAACTGACAAGAGTTCATCTTAGGACTTCAAAATTTTTAAGCAGTTATTTCCTGCATGGGTTTCGGTTCTATACGGATGTGTAAGGTAAGGTATGGGGTCTATCTATTTCCTTAAAGATCGCCGACTGCTCCAAACAGGTTGGGATTGCACATTATATTGGCCTGTTTAAAAAACATCACCAACTATTTTCTATTCCTTGACTGGCCGTAGCCTGATGTAGGCTTTCCTTCAAGCGATTTCTCAACGGGCTATCAAATGCTGCTTTAAAATCGACAAAGAGATGGTTGGTTTCGATTTGGTGTTCGTGTGTCTTTTCCAGGATTTGGCATAATGTGAATATCTGGTCAATGGTGGACCAGGCCTAAAGAAAAGATAAATAAGATCGTATAAAGCCGGTCTACGCCATAGGGCGATGCGCAGATATAAACCTAAATAGAAATTATAGGCATAGGATAGTAGCGATACTATCGAATAGTCAGACCGCCATAAGGCCGGCTGCAGAAACCAGAATAAACTGATAGGACCAGAATCTTTATGTGGCATTAGCATCAAGTTACTTTTAGCGAAGAGGAAAGACTAGGACGAGCCACGAACTGGATAAACACACCAGGTCTTAGACAGGCCAAACAGTTCCTCGGCTCTTATGACCCAATCAGGTTCAAGAAACTGTCACAGTTAGGAAAGAATTCTATTGAAATTCTGACTGGTCTGTTTACTGGACACTGCAGACTTAGAGGTCACTTGAGCAAGCTGGGCATCCAAAGCTCCGGTACCTGCAGCTTCTGTGAACTTAGCTGAGTGTGATGGCTTGGCGAGACCTAGGTGGATACAGGATCTCTCTGGCCGATATGACCCAGCTGGAACAATCCCATATAATTCAGTTCATAATAGAGATAGGACTGACAGGAGAGCTGTAAGCTTAGTAGGGGCACAATAGATCTTACAGGTCGCAGTGCTTTACTCCCCAGTAACATAATTGTTATTATAAAGCCGAAAAGGAGTGCTTTTTAATAGCAGCGAAAAGAGCTGAGCCGAAAGTGCTCCAAAAAGAGTGCAATTCGATTCGTGTTCAGTTCTTTAAGTGCAAATTCATCATAACTCTAGAGCTTCAATGTGTATAACTTTGAAGTTAAGGCCTTTCAGTTATCAATTTTGTCAAATAACAACCACTTGATAAGAACTGAACCAAGTTAGAACGTATGATATCGATCCGGGAAATTAAGAAATTACAGGCTACAAAACGTTCGTAAGAGCAATTAAAAATGTGTGCACGATAAAAACACAATCTACAACGTAAAAAGGACACACTAAATAATAGCACTACTTAAACTAGTACACAAAAAAAAACAACAGAAGCGAGCAGGTCCTGAACATTACCGGGGTGGGGGACCGAGTCCTGCGTCGGTTTCGTCAATGTTGATATCGCTGTTCATGTCCGAGAGAAAGAGAGCGTCAGCTGGTCACTGGCGATCGCCGTGTAGAAACAATTTAATGCAATTAGTGCGATATGATGATATATCTACAGGGATGCGGAGCGCTAGCCTCGGCGTGCCGACTTTTAAATACACTGAATGGTGAATGCACATCTATTATAAACATTCATGCGCCGAATTTCATCATCAATGTAACTTATTTTCAGCTTAAACTCACGGATTTCGAAGGTTTCTTAATACTTGATACACTTGTCCGTCAATTTTTAACGCATTCATCTTTTTTCGCCCAAACTTTGACTAGAATCAACTTTTGTTTTCTTAATAAAGCTTAAAAATGAACTTTCGATGACTTCTGAAATTATACGGAACGACAATATTTGAGCCTCGGAAAAGTATTAGTAAGCTGGAGTGTGGTAGCAATGTTCATAGCTCAAAATTCGCAACGCATCTTATGAGCGCTTTTCGACATTTTTCAGGTCACGTAGCAAATTTTTTTTTTTTTTGCCTGTCAAATGTTTGTTGTGCCTTAGAAACTTTTTAAGTAGTCAAAAGAGTTTGTAGAGCATTTGTAACAAATTCGATCTCGGGAAATATTTTGAACAGTTGACTATTCTTGCAAGAGAGTGGTAACTGGAATTCCGTAAACTACTTATATCTGGCATATAATCTTCTTATATAATCTTGCTAGTAACCTGAACTTTTCAGTCAATCAAATTGACGTAAAGTTCCCAAAAAATATAACTAATTTTCGTTTATAATTTTATATTTAGATTTTTTTTATATTAGATTTTATTACATTGAGAAATGTTGTTTTTAACAAACTATAATTGTATGTTTTAAAATGTTTTTGAAGAATAGCACTTTATATTAGATTTTGTTTCATTCTTGTTCTTTTTTTATATTTAAAATTTGTTTATATTAGATTTGATTACATAGAAAAATGTTTTTTAACAAATTAGAATTAAGTTGCTTAGATGAGCCATGATTTTGACAGTACAGAACAGTAGAAAACTAAATTTTACGATCGAGCATGTTTCATGGCTTTTCTGAGGTTCAAGGTCATGGTCATCTCAAATCCAATATTTAAGCCTAAGCTTATTCCAAAGCGTTTATAGAGTGTACTACATATAGGAGAGCGTACTTAATATGCACCCTGCAAGGGTATTAACGAATGCAATGATACGATCCGGGTGTCGGCGGTGGGGGCAGCACATGGCAAAAACAAGCGCCTAACGATTAAAAGCAACCCGCGAGATACTTTTCGAAAACGGCGTAATTATATAATTACATACATACTTACCGATAGCTATGACAATACAAATTTGTGAGCGATATGCAGCGCGTGTCGCAAGGGTGTGCGGGTGCAACACATGCAACGTGCACTATGCAACGCCCCGATCGATGTGCAACATGCGCTATGCCTGTCAGTTGTGATGGACCCTACGCCTACTTCAGGCACATGTCACATGTGCCGCAAACTATATGTGTCCATATGTCTGTGTGTGTGTGAGCATTACGATTTCACTTGACTGATTAAGGATATCACTAATCCCATTAGCTTAGTTGCCGAATCAGGCCAAAAAACCAACTGCAAAATGCAATCAGCCGCAATAATCTGGCGTAAAATAACATAAGCGTCTAATGGCATTCCGCAACTCGGCGCTAAACGCTGCTACCAAATGATGCCCCAAGCGCCGATCCAGTTACAGTTTTCCTTTTTCATTTGCTTTTCAATTTGAAATTATGATTTTCACTCACCAGTTTCCCAGCCCCGTCTCTTGATGACGATGTGTTAATTTCATTACCTTTTTTGATTGACATGTGTCCGTCTGCCTAACTGTAACATACCGTTGTTGTTCCGTTTTAAGATAGAAAACTGTAAATTGAAAGGAATTCATCTAAAAAAAAAAAAAAGAACAGGCCCAACCAAAACTGTCATGTAAATCTCAACATTGGACAGCCATTGGACGAACGTGTTCTGGCTGGCCAAGCATGACGCTTCTTGTTGCGACAGATTTTGATATGTCAGCCGGTGGGATGGCATATGGGTTGGCAAGTCGGACAGGACGACAAATAGGTACGTACAAAGATGGGACTGTCAAAAGCATGACTACGTACGACAAGCTGTATCCCAAACAGCGCTAACAAGCGCTTGAATTCCAATGAAGCTGAGGATTACTGTGCGTGCAGTAGCATCACTTCTGGAATTGTAAATGAATACCATTTGTTTTACCTTTTTGGAGGTCGCACCGGTTTACCACTTCCGCAAAAGTTATGTGTAGATAAATATGTTCGAAATAAGAATAGAACTAAGATATAACTGAAAGTTGGGAAATGTTAGTAGTAAGTAACTAGAACTGTCGCAAAGTAGCTAAGAGCACTACAACTTTCCATGCATTAAACTCTTGGAAATTAGAACCAACAGTTCTTATGTCCTTATATGTTCTTATGTAACTTATAGGTACAGTTAGGACGCTACCCAACAGTGAAATAACCTGTCGTATTTCTGTGCAAACTTTTGTACCACTTATTTTTCTTACAATGCTCTCATAAGTCCATACTATATGCATATCTACAAAAAAAAAAAGTAAATTCTTTAACATCTGCCTGATTTGCGTGCACGATCCGACGGCCAAAGATGCGTTCTACCACAGACTGGAATCTATCTATGGCGCTGCCCAGCTCATGATATTAAAATCGATCCTACTATTGGGCAATTGAGCCTTCAAACAAAGCTCTAAGGCTAATTAACAACGCCGCTGCGCAAAACATGTTACTCTGTAATACCAAATATCACCATCCCGATATCGAAAAGGATAACCCCTGTGTGGTGAACGGGTAAGAGGATACCACCTCAGCTGGTAAAAGCTGGTCGTATGAGGTGATGTCACTAACAATGACACTGGGTTCTTTCGAGACCAGTTGAGCCACCTCTGGCCTTAAAAGGGTTGTGTGTAGGGTATGGGACCCACCACGTAAAACCACAATTCCAATGCAAAAATGTGTTTACATCAGGCCGTAACCCGATAATGGGTTGTTATGGCCAGTTAAGAAGAAGATATCCAAATGGCTTCATGGCTGTCTCCTGATCAATCTACACCCCACCAGACCGATGGAAGGCATACATCCAGTGTGCTGGTTGTTCGTACGTTCAGAGGGGTCAACATCAACTCTGACCATTACAGCCAAGATTTGAATGCGTCTAAGCAAAGTGAGGAAGCGAAAGATGAAAATCTCATAGCTGCAATTACAATAGACTGCCGATAGCTGTTTCGCTCAACTCTCTGGGAGCTCACTTAAGCTCCCTCACAACCTGACAGAGCCGAGAGACTTTGGGAGCATATATCGCATGCCTTGCGTACTGCTGTGGAGAGTGTCATTGGTTTGCAACGCCAATTGACGATCAGGAGGATCGCCTATAGAAGATCCCTGCAGTGCTACGCTATCTGTGCAAGGCCACTGTCGGCAGATGGGAAAGATGGAGTGGCGCCTTTCCAGAAGAGATCAAGATGTGCGGGAGCAGGAATGATATTAGGAAGTTCTTTCAAAAGGTCGAGTGTCTGGCTGAAGGACTTAGTACCGGTGCGCGTTACTGTAGATATGCATACGGAAATCTGGTAGTGCGTGCACAGGGTGCACTGAGGTTTTGCGCCAACTCGAGTTATTAATGTGCTAGCATCCCGGCATACGCGTGGGTTTTAGCCACTTGGAAATGTTTTACAACGAAAACTTAGGAATCACTCTTTTAGCTTGCACTTTGTGGGAAATTTTACCAAATGTAATTCCTTATCGACCAAGTTCTTTATTTCACAAAATTGACTTTCTCCCTACTTGAGCTACACCTAAGAGTATAACTATGACAGATGCAAACTTATGATAGCCAAAACATAAAAGCGCAATATTCATATTATAAACAAGGAGGCAAGGGTTCAATCAACAATATATTGCACATCAAATGACATCACATAACTTTGCCTGCCTTTCAAGGTATCCTTTCTTTCTTTTTGGTGAATTTGTAATTTAAGACTTTGCAATTCATGACGATTACATTTTGGTAAATTGTGGAAATTATACCATTCGATATGCGCAAAAATTGTGCAATGAAGCCAACATTTTGTCTAGTCGATTGGGTAGGCCAGTCAGACCCTTAAAAGGGATACCCCCTTTTGCTATGGGCTTTGGCATAGTGCAAAAGGTAAGGACATGCATTTAAATCGCTTGGAAAATGTGCAAGCACCTTACCTGCCCAGTTGTTGGTCCTTTTTCATAGCCGTTCCCCGTTCCCGCTCAACTCATCCACGTCGCCGCGTCTTCAACTTCAACTTCATCGCAATGTCAGCGTCGTGTCATAAGTGTGTGAAAAATTGATAGACTTGTCATTTTTCCCGACAACGATGAAAAGAACGATCAAGTTGCCGAGTTTTGTGGGGTGGGTTTAGTGACAGCCCCGCACACACACGCACCTATGGAACTATGGATAGCTGCGCCTTTTGGTCGTCTCTCTTTTTGTCCAATATTGCACATAAAATTGCATAAATGTCAGGCGACTGTCATGACAACCTCTTGTAAACGCCCCATAATTTTCATTATTAATGGCATCAACGCATTATTATAGAACCGCTCGTCCATCAATAAGTATCTCTCTTTGAGTGTGTGTGTGTGTGTGTGTGCGTGAGTGAGTAGTATGAGCCAACTAACAGATATATGTACATCTATTCTTATAACTATAGACGCCCAAACCTCAGATTTTGGACACCGCAACTCGCATTTTTTGGCATCCAAAAATGCGTGGAAAAGTTTCGAACATCAACGACTTTCGGGCACGAACATCATGCACAGGATGGGTGCATAAATGTTTTAAGCACTATCATATAGGAATTTTTCACATTAAGTGGACTTTTGAGTAACCCAATTGATAACACTGATCAATACTCAAAATCGGTTCGAACTCAGGTTACATCCAAGCCGCTATATCTCTATTGTCAAATGAAGTATTATTTAAATTAGAAAATTAAAATTAAATGAATGTAACTACAATTCTCAGGCTATCTGCTAATTCCAGGGATCGTAACTGTTATAAGTTATATTTAAAAAATTGCATTTTAAAAATTATTTCTTAAGCTTTACTTTTTACTCAGAAAATAAATCTTATTTTTGAGTTTTATTTTGTGCTCGGAAAATAATAATTATTTTTAAGTTTTATTTTTTGCTCGGCTTTGGAAAAAATATAACTTATGAAAAGTAAATTTGAAGCCATTCCGAGTTCGTGTGAAAATGGATTTGTTTTTCAATTCAATAACAATTGCTTATCAGCTATAACAGCTGTGTTTGCGAGCTCAGTTATTACTTATTCAATATTAGGTTTATTGAATATTGGAATATATGGAATATATTATTCCAATCTCAATTCTTTGTTGTCTTAGAATACAAAATGTAAGGGCAGATTTGTGCAATGTATGTAACAGGCAGAAGGAGGCGTGGCAGACCATATGTTTCAAGGGCAAGAATGGTCAGGAGCAATAATCGAGTCGATTTCGACACGTCCGTAAGTCCGTCTGTGTTGTCGCACCGTTCTCGCAGACTATAAGATCTAGATCAAAAATTTGTTTACCAAAAGATGCGTATTATACCTATTCATTGCAAGTTTGTCGAATTATGTCGATATCCCACCCCCTTCCCCCGTGACAGATTTTCGCAGTTTTAACCCACACCCTAAAAGCTAGCCAATTGAAACTAGGCACAGTTATGCACGCTCTTACTGTGTACATTTGTAGTGTAAAATGATTCATATCGGGTAAGAACTTTAGAAGATATAGCTCATAATGTGCCAATTTTAGGCCCCTCTCCTATGAATTGGAACAGAATTTAACTTTTTACAGAAATGTTAAAGTTAACATTTATGTTAACCAAAAATGGTACATTAGGCTTATAAACCAAACAACTATGACCTTTTTCCGCACCATCCCCGCTACCCCCGTAGTACAGTTACCGGTATTACGCCCTACCCTTGCATCGATACAAAAATTTGAATGAAATTTGATTTTCATAGAAAAAATGAGTACAGGGTATCCCACTGTCGGGCACCGTCCCAACTGTCTGCATCAGATTTTTTTAATCTATCTTTTTATCTTCTTGGCGTGTGGCCTGCAAGGACACAGGCTTATGATTTAGAGTGTGTTTCTGTTACTAGGCAATCCTCGTATCGACCGCTATGGTTGTTTAGGATGTCGTCTAAAAACGGTACGCCCACATCTTTGTGGAGATTCCTGTTCTGTTCGGGCTAAAGGGCATCAGCTATTTCTCAAAATGTTTTGTTTTGTAAAGTTTTGAGACTGCAGTCTTGTTTTGGCTGCGGTTTTCTGGATTTGAATGGCATAAGTTCAGGTTGGTACTATGATGCTTTTGTATAGGAGAACATTGTTTTCTATTGACAGCTTGCTTTTTCTGCATAGCAGCTATTTCATTTTTGCCAGTCTTGCCCTGCATCTACTAGTGTTTTTCGATATGTGTTGACCCCGGGTCAGTTTTGCGTCGAGGTGGATGTCAGGGTGGTTATGTGTGATTTGTCAATGGCGATAATATTCCCATTTAGTGATAATTTGGGGTATGTGTCTCTCCTCAGCATGAACAGTGCATTGGTCGACATTTCACCGTTTAGCTGAATTTTCCATCGATTGGCCCACTTCTTCCAAATCCTGCTGCAAATCATCCGCGGCTTCTTGTACGGAGGATGCTGAGGATAGTATGGCAGCGCCGTTATCATAGGTAGTCGTTATAAGTCTAGCGTTACTTGTGCGTATCAATTGTGATTAGTGTATATAGGAATGGGGAAAGAACGCCTCTTTGAAGGAGCCCGGCTTTTATTGAGCCCCTTTTGGAGAGCTCTTCCTTTATAGACCCTTGAAGAGGCGGTTTTCAGGGAATACCTTGACCACCCTTTATTGCGGGACAAGTAGGTCTTTTGAGTCTCTGCAGCGTACCCCCGTGGCAGGCACGATCAATAACCTGCATAACGTTTAAAAATGATTCAATGCAGCACTGCCGGTGTTTGAAAGAGTCGAGAAACCGCTGTACAACTCTGTACTGTTGTTCGGACGTGCCGTGTCTTTTGCGAAATCCGAATTGGTGATTTGGGAGGATTGTCGGCGCATTTTCATTTCCCACTACTTCTTTTTCCTTAATATTGTCAATATTGTATCCTATTAGTGTTATAATAATAATTGAATAAATAATTTAATTGAATAGAATTTAAATTTAATTATTTCTAATAAAAAACTTGCTATAGACCACACTAATAAACATGTAGTGTGTAGCGATTAAGTAAATGTACACCTATTGGACTATAGAGTTACTTTTAGCAGGCTGATTGCCAATAATATAAAAAAAAATATATACCAAAATGGGTTGCATACTTTTAGGATCAATGAAAACAAGGATACTCACAAGCAGTGCATTCGTTTCGGCAGTAATTTATGCTACTCAGAAATAGCTGAGTAAGAGGGTTTGTGTCCGGGGTGAGTCTTGTACTATTCACAAGAACATTCCAGCGACCTCTTTGGGGTAACAGCATAACCATCAAGTCCTCGGGAACTTGTTAGTAATACCAATGGGTATTTTTCCGCTCAGAAATCTCGGAACGGTTTTACCTAGAGTTTGATCGAATTTTCTTTAAAAATTCGTCGGTCAGACTTTCAATGCTATTCAAGATAGTTCTGGCACATTGACAAATCGAAATCCGGTATAAGAATTTTGGTCACGAATAATAATAATATGCTTGAAAAGACTCGCCATTGACAAATCTTGGGTTTGGAAAACAGTCTTAGCATTAGAAACTGCCAATAGAGCCGAAGCCACAACAAGCCTGTGTTGTACACAGGGCAGTAGGGAGCAATATCGGGCCCTATTGTACCTCTGGGTTATTTCATAGCGTGCTTCATTGATACTGTATCTATTTGAGCGCCCTTTATAATTCACGAGCCCAGGGGAAAATCTACACGATGCTCCTTACTCTCGTTGGGAATGGTTGTACACCTTCAATATACTCTCAGAGACCAGATGATCAACAACAGAATTTAAACTTCAAAATTGCGGAATGATTGTGTGACGCAATAAGAATGAATTGGCTGCATTTTTGTAAAAGCGGCGCCCTGTGTTTTTGGTTATTCCGAAGATTGAAAATCGTTTTTAAAGAGCACCAGTTCGACGGCAAAGTAACGCATCGGACGTATGTGCCAGAACTGCTTCAGGAGTTGGAAGCAAAGATGGGAGCGTGAATAAATCTAAAGAATCCATGAGCCGTATGACAAAGAACCAAAGCCAAAACGGAGATATGCACGTAGTTCGCAGTATTAACGGATATTGTTCAAATTTCGTTATCAAGAATGGTGTGTACCGAGGAGTAAGCCCTAAGACCAAGAAACCGCTAGGATGTCCAATGAAGTTTACATTCCGTCATTCTGTAAAGCATTTTCAACTACGTCGCACAGTGGGACCATCTGACTTTTTATCGGCAACATTCATAATTTTCAAAGGAGTAAATATATTTTCAAAATTTAAAATACATGTAACATAGAATTCCACAAGCTTCTACGATCCACTAATATTAACGCTGCTGGTCCGTTCCCACTTCTTGTTTTTATTTTTGTAGTACTCTTTTGGCACTGTTTTTGTAAAAGAGCATAAAACTAATAGAGTGTAATCCTTGGCCGAACAGCGACCATTCCCACGACAGTGCATACATGTGCCTCGATTTTGTTCTGGGATTCCAATCTATTACTTTCACGCTCTTTGGTTTTTGTATAGAAACCTGTTTAACCGGTAAGCCGAAGCAAATATCGGTGAATCGAATCGAAACAGATATTATTAAAAAAAAATAAAACCGTTCAGGAACTGAACTACTGTAATCGTAACCGCGTCCGACAAGTTTCGGTTTGAATCTTTGGTTTTAAACTTAAACTATCGATCAAAGAGCTAGAATCCTTGACCGCTACATTGAGTCAACTTGCTGGAAATCAGCCACTCTCAACCACTGACGTGGCAATAATAAAATTTTGGACTTTTTTACGTTCCAGGATTCTATTCTACTACTTTCATGTTCTTTGCTATCGATTGTGAAAAGAAAACATCGAAGGTAAGACACAAAGCAGAAAATGCGATGCCTCGATAGTACTATCGATAGTTTTGCAGACCTAATACTCACCTCAGCTTTCTTTAGGCGCTTGTTACACGAAGCGAGATTTTCAAGCGAGGCCGTGAGATTTGTAGCTCGCAACTTGCGACTTGCTTCTCATATCGAGCGAGATTGTGCGAGAGATTTTGCACTTTCTCACTTGAAAATCGCGCCTTAGCATTTAACAATAAGTGCGTTTTAACAGTTAAAAATATATGTTGAAAAAAAATTGTTGTATTTATTTTTGGTGTGTGTTGATCCGATTTCAAACTAGGTATACCACGATTTTCGTCAAACTTATTTACAATAAAAAGTTAACACAATTGTATATATAATATTATAATGCACATAACATACACTGTAATAAATTGTTGTCACATATGTACGTATTTATATTTATGTATATGTAAATGTTTTTTAGATGCCATTAGATATAGTTGTCGTAGTAAGTTGATATAAAAAAAAATTATAATAATATTAATAATGAAGAACTCATAAGGAGTGTTTAAGGCAAAACTTCGGCAAGCCGACGCTCATAATACACTTTTCAAAAGAGCTAGCTTAATACTTTAAATATAAAGGAGGGGAGAAAAATTCTGCATAGTTCAAATTTTGTTGTGTGTTACAATAGCGAAAAGTCGTGTTGGGAGCAGCCTAAGTACATATATGGTACTAACTATATTGGCTCCCCTAAGCTAGTTCAAGCTCGCCTTCATCTAATCTCTTACTCTCACTCTCCTCCTATGGCTTTTAAGACTTGCTTACTTTAACTACAACTCCAGCCAAATAAATTGTCTCTATAGAGCATATAGCTCCTTTAATGATAAGAGTTTCTACTGTGTTTTTTTTTTTGGTATGTGGTGCTATATATATAAAAAGTCTGACAGTCGCAATTTGGTTTAACGCCTGCGCGCACTTTCATGTCCGCTGCTCTAAGTAATACTCAATTGGTGTCTAAACTGCGTTCCAGTTAGCCAATCTTGTCATAAGGTGAATGTGCTTAAGCGCTGTGGGTATATGCTATATGCGGCTCGGCGGCAATGCCACGGCCGGCCCTATAGAGTCTTAAGCGTTTGAATTGTGGCCTTTGTGGCCGTGCTCTTGTACGTTTCGTACGTAGCGCCGCCCACATGCAATGTGGCTGCTGCTACCGCCTCCGCGCCATTGACCGTAGCCGGGTCCGGCTTGTGAGGCTTATAGCGCTGCAATGTCTCCGCCGAAGTTTGCTTAAAAGTTTCAGTCATCTGACCGCGCACACGCTCCATCAGTGCATCGATATCGTCCTTGCTGAGCCCCACTGTGCTCACCGGCGGCAGCGTTGTGATCACAATATGACCCGCATTCAGTATCTTCTTCTTATCGTTAAGGAATGTACAATACGAGCTGAATACAACCGGCAGTATGGGTATCTGCTCGTCAATGGCCATGTGAAATGCGCCTTTCTTGAAAGGATGCAGTTCACCGGTATTGCGGCGTGTGCCTTCCGGAAAAACCCAGAGCTTGATGCGCTTTTGCTTAATGCGTCGATTGACTGCATTTAGAATGTCGCGTGCCTTTTCGCCACGCACTCGGTCTATAAATATGAGACCCGCCAGCCAAGCAGCCAGACCAAAGGGCCAGGCGTAGAACAACTCCCGCTTGGCCACCACGGTGCACTTGTTCATCACGTGCCATATGTCAAACATGCCTGCAATCAATCAAAAAGTTATTTTCAAATCCTTTCAAATGATATTACAAGATTATCACCTACCAAGCACATCCAACGAGCTCTGATGATTGGCCACAATAATGCAGGCCTGATCCTTGGCTAGATGCTCCCTGCCGCGCAACTCCCAGCGCAATCCGATTAACGTCGAAATGCGATGACAAAAAGTGCTGGCCCATCTGCAAAAATATGTGTATACATGAGAAGAATATGACATGAGACATTACGTTCAGGACAAAATAATGAAATTCTCCTTAGACGAATAGAAACATGGACACCTAACAAACTAACGACGCCACTAGGGTGGATTCGCCTCAACCTCCTTCTGCATATATTAGTGGCCAATGCCAACGGGTTCAGTTGGGCATTCAGCCGGTATAACGACCGGCTAGAATGCCTTTTTAGGTCATCCATAATCGTGGGCATGCGTAGATCACGATGAATCGCAGACTTACGCATATACTACGGATATCCAGCAATGCACCTAAGATCCCGGTTTTGCATCACTTGAACCCTAGCGATGTTGTTAAGACTCAACTCAACTCAAATTCAGCGTGACCGCCGCCGCTTCATTGGGGCAAGCCGAGCTTGACACAAAGACAGTGTCATCAGCAAGTATGGCTATCATCGAATTTGGTGCATCCGGCACCGGAAACGACCCCAAAAGATTGAAGGAGTGACTTGACCTTGAAGAGCAAACCCTCATGCCAGACGTGGTCAAACGCTTTCTTTCAAACCCTTCAAGGACATATTGTACCACCATATGCACCTGTTCAGGAGTACCATGATGGTGCCTAAACCCGAACTGATGGTCAGGAATGGCACACTGAACACCCACAGCTGTCGCCACTCTACCAAGCAGCAAGCTTATTGGGCGATGAGACGAAACAAGAATTTCCGGCTTGCCATTTTGATGAATTATATAAATTAATTCTTCCCATTCCCATTCCCGGTCTCTTTCTCTCGCTCTTCCTCATACTAAGTCCAGCTGCGGATATTGGTACCAATATCTCTATATCCTCTTCATACACCTCTACTTCTACCTCTAAATCTACATCTACCTCTACCTCAATTCAAATGAATTCTTTACCTACTCAAAGTTGTGAATGTTTAACATTCAAAGGCCTATAACTCTATTACTAAGATACATACAACGACCATATGTATACCCTAAAACCTTCGTATAAACGTCTCCTGTCAAACAATAAAAGCCATGTGCATATCGATGTCCGCATAGCCGAGAACACCGAGCACTAACACATTTGCAAAGTTTTATTTATATATAGATTTTTTCCAGGATTTGGTTCCTGCACAAAATGTGAATATTATGTTTTTGAAAAATATCCATAGATGTCGAAATTGAGATTATGTTGGCCAAAAATAAGAAACATATGTTCAGTGGGGTGCCCCAAGACATAAGGAACGATTTGTTTTTGTGAAATCAATGATAAGTTATAATCTATGTAGAAAGAAAATAAACTACAAATGATCAGTAGCTTTAGTCGAATCGATATAAGCGTATCCGTCCGAACACCTAGATCTCGGGGTTTATAAGAGCTAGAGACATCAAAATTGCAGCTTTGCATTTATTCAAAGCTTTAAACAGCAGTAACTCGAAAACTAAGAGAGGTAGACCAAAAACAGGCGTTATTTGAACCAACTTTTTTTACTTTCAAAAAGCCATATTTAAAAGAGATACACAGCGAAAACAATTATAGTTGTCAAATGCTTTAAAGCGAGCTCAAGTGGAAGCCAATCCAAAACATTTTTTTTAGAATCTTTAAAAAGCAATTGAAAACTTGCAGAGATGGAGCGAAAAGAAACACGATTAAGACTCCATTTTTCTAATTTTCAAAGGTTTTTCATACAATATTTTGCATTTGTGAAAAAACTGCTAAAACTGCCCGTCTTTCAACTCAACATTGTTTCGAACTCAGATGGAAAACTACTTGATCTATTGAAGAATTTTCACTTCTTGTATCCAAATGTCACTAAAAGGTTTTGAATAACTTTTGTTCGCTCGATCTTAGAACAAGGGTCACCTGCTTGAAACCCTTAATATGTTTTGTACGCGGGCAAAATCGAAACAGTTCAAACCCCGTTTCTTCGTTTTAACTATCCGTCATACGGGAGCTGTCTGCGACACATCTGATCTGCGGACACAGAAGGAAAGACGAACCACTTTAGGTATATCATTCCTCTCAAAGTTTATTATTGGTAATATGAATTCGCCGTTGCTTCTCGACCTTATTAATTTCAATATTCTGAATCGTGGCTCTCAACCATTTATAATCCTCTGTGTTACCCCTGGGGTATTGATTCTTTTGACGTTCCCAGGAGTGCAACGATTCACTATCTACTTGGATCGTCCCAAGAGACGAGACATTTTTCTGACACAGAACTCGGGAATTGTCTGAGATTTCGGAAAAAAAGAGCAGACTAATAATTTTATTTAAATAACTATTTTTTCACAGATGATTTTAAAGAGATTTTCAAGAATAGTGGAGATGCTTGTCTTATATGTATGTCCCAAAAAGTGCTACCGCTAGCATTATCGACAGTTAGTCAACTTGGCAGTCAATATTTTCGTCACCAACATAATGTAGCATGCAATCTCTGGACGATTCACAATCGTTGAACGTCCATTGCTCATCTTCAATACTCTGGTAGTCCGAGTAATGGCTGCTATTTGTCAGGGATTCATCTTGGCGCAAAGTATTGCTTGCTGCGTGCAAGTTGACGCCGTTGGCAAATCGAAAATGCCCAAAACTCAGCGGCTCCATGCTCAATATGATAGTGCCGTCTTGTGAGATGAACGTGTATTCTTGCAACATTTGTGCCAATCCTTCCAGCGGTACCAAGGAATTACGCCCATCAATGTGGGAGGCATAGACTGTTCCATGCTCCTGGTGACCCGACTGATTCCGATTATTCTCTATTTCGACAAGATCCATTTCTATTTTTATCAGTTGGTTTAGGTTTCGCAACAACCTTCCTAACCCCATGCATATCTCATCTACAGTGGCTATTTGTTTGGCATAGACGAACAAACCTACCCATATGGAGACTATGCCCAGGAACAGCGTCTCCGTGCCTGTCACACAATATCTGCCAGCCAGCAATAAGCCAGTATTAGTTGCTGGTATAGCTAAGGCCTGTAGCAGCACCAGTTTATTGCGAAAGGGAAACATAATTGGAGCGAAAATATTCTTCAATAGAGACAGCATTTTGGATAAGTTTAGTTTAGTTTGAATTTAATACTTTAATTTTAGTTACATTTTTTATTAAGAATTGCCTTGAAATCTAGTTTCAAATGCCAACTCGATCTATATATATAAAAATTAATCCAAAATTCTGTATGTGGACGATGTTTGCATAAACGGTTTAGTGAAACGTAAATCGGGTTGATTTTTTTTATAGCGCTTGGAACGTGGCATGTTGTTACAAATAAAAGATTTATATTAGTGGACAAAAAAGCGTGACTACAAAAAATTACTTAAAATCTCAAAGCCTACTTTGTTTTCCGACTAATAGGAGCGGGAAGAGTAACCGGAAGGGGACCAGGAAGCGGAAAATGAAGAGGAATATTATCCGCCTAGAGAGTGGCAAGGGGGTAGAGAGCGAAGCGAGAAGGGGGCGGAGTGAAATAAAAATAATAAATCAGGTTGTTTCATCTTATAGCTCTTGGCTTTCCTCATGGATGAGGAAGAGGAAATGGAATAGGAAGAAGAAGAAAACGAGGAAGGGGAAAATTAAGTGGAACGGGAAGAGGAAAAAAGGTTGCTGTTGAGTTGTATAGAAACAGATGATAAAAACCCACCTCAGTGGGGGATCCCGTTGCGGGATCGCGTATATGCCGCACTGTCTAAGTTTGGAATCCCTGCAAAGTTAATACGACTATGCAGAATGACGTTAAGCAACACACAAACTTTACTTTTGATGTTGTCAAGGATTTCGTCTCCTTTGAAAGGCCAGGTAGAGGGTACACTAGCTACTTTTGCTATCACCAATTGGAAAAGGCGCGCGCAAGGCAGAGACGCGTAGGGTAGAGCTTTACATAGGGCGGTAAACCGGTAATGGGTTGTTATGCCCAGGTAATGTATGCCCAGGTAACAATTATGTTAGAGCCACCAATTTTGTTACGAAGACTCATGTTAATCTTATAAACCAAACATTGTTGACATTTTTCCGAATCAACCACCCACCTCTCGCGGTGCAGTTACCTGAATAACGCCCATAACATCGAAAAATGGATACAAGGTACTTCACTGTCGGACACCGTCCGACCGATTGTCTGCATGCAATTTTTTGCTTTCAACAGAGAAATATTTCATTTGGTATCAATATCTTAATTCAAGAACTTACAGCACAAATCGAACTCGAAATTTCAAATCGTGCTTAACGCGCGGAATCCGAATTGGTGATTTGGGAGGATTGTCCACACTAATAAACATATTTTTTTTTTTTTTTTTTTTTTTTATTAATGGCAATCAGCCTGCTTAAACTAAGGCTATAATCCAATATGTATGTACATTATTCTTAATCGCTACACACTAAGTGTTTAATAGTGTGATTTATGGCAGATTGTTAAATTTAAATTCTATTACTTAGTTATTATTATAACTCTAATAGGATATTATTATAGGATATATTTACATTACAATATTTAATATTAAGGAACATTTACAATAATAACGAAAGAGAGGTAGGAAATTAAAAAGTGCCGACAATCCTCCCGAGTAACCAATTCGGATTCCATAAAAGACACGGCATGTCCGAACAGGCGCACAGAGTTGTTCAGCGGTTTCTCGACTCTTTTAAACACCGGCAGTGTTGGATTGAATCGTTAAAATACGTCACACGGGTGGTTGGTCGTGCCTGACACGAGAAAACCGCCTCTTCAAGGTCTCAACAAAGGAGGAGCCCTCCAAAAAGCTCTCAATCACAGCTGGACTCCCTCAAAGAGGCGCTCTTTCACCGTTCCCATATACACTACTCTTGGTCATCAGATAACGAAGACCACGACGAGATATAGGACAAAACTGGCAAAAATGGAATGGCTGCTATGCAGTTGAAGCAAGTTGTCAATGAAAAACAGTATACTGTAATACAAATGTATCATACTACCAATCAGAAAGTATGACGTTCAAGCTTGAGAAACCGCAGCCAAAACGTGACTGCAGAGTGTCCAAACTTTACAAAACTGGTGCTCTTATATCATTTGTCGACTTCTGAGATCAGATGGATGGAGGCGTTTCAATCGTCTCCTTGGTCTGTGACCGGCCAGGGCGCAGGCCGGCCGCTCAATCTGTTTATTAGGTCCCCACGAAAGGAACGCCGAGGTCCTTGTGCAGATTGCGGTTGCGGACATACCACGGAGCGTCCGCAATTTTCCGTAGTGCCCTGTTTTGCATGGTCTGAATTTTTTTAAGTTCGTTTTTGCTGCGGTTCCCCAGACCTGGACGCCACAAAACCAAGTCGGCATTACCACACTTTTGTAGAGTATGGTCTTATTTTCTAGAGAGAGCCTGCTACTTCTGCCCAGCAGCCACTCCATTTTGGCAATCTTCGTTCTACATCTTGCGGTGATTATTTTTATATGTTGGGCCCAGTTCAATTTTGCGTCAAGATGAATACCGAGGTAGGGATGCGAAGATTTAGTGGGAATAACCTCCCCGTCCAGATTTATTTGAGGGCATAGGTCTCTTCTCAGGGAAAACAGAACAATGGCGGACTTTTCTCCATTGAGCCGAATGTTCCAGCGCTTTGCCCACTTATCTATATTGCCCAATGCCAGCTGCAGGGCCAGAGCGGCATCTTGGGCGTTGTTTGCTGATGACAAAAGAGCGGTGTCATCGGCATAAGTAACCGTGAGAAGGCCCGCATTGATCGACATGTCCATGGTGTATAGTGTATATAGGAAAGGTGCGAGAACACTTCCCTGTGGGACCCCAGCCCTGACTAACCGCCTGTCGGATAACTCACCCTTTACTGAAACCATGAAGCAGCGGTCTTCCAGGAATGATTTAAGTACTCCGTATTGAGGAGTAGGAAGCGAACTTTTAAGTTTTTGTAGTAGTCCGTCGTGCCAGACAATGTCAAACGCCTGCTTAACGTCCAAAAACGCTCCAATGCAGTATTGTTTTTGCTCGAAGGAATCGAGTATATGCTGAACCACTCTGTGCACCTGCTCGGGCGTCCCGTGCCCTGGACGGAAGCCGAACTGATGTTTCGGAACTAGAGTCGCTTCATTATCTGTTGCCAATACTCTGCACAAAAATATTCTTTCGAATATTTTGGCGAATACCGGCAGCAGGCTAATAGGGCGATATGACGCAATTGACGTAGGTGGCTGGGAAGGCTTTAAGATCATTGCGATCTGAGCACATTTCCACTCTTTTGGGAAGTATGCCAGACGCATTATCGCATTGTATATATTGCACAGCGCGAGTATACCCGCCATGGGAAGAGCCTTGGCCACTCTGGCGTCTATATTGTCAATTCCAGGTGCTTTTTTGTTGTTAAGCATATTAATTTGCTCTACAACTTCATCTAGCGTCACTGGTCTATTAGGGACATCTAATTGGAGCGCAGAAGAAAGCACCTCGCAAGTTTCCTCAACCTCAGCATGGGTGTTCAGGTTGAAAGGAGTAAAGCGTTCCTCAAGGTGTTGAGCGAAAGCGTCAGCGCGATCTTGGTCCGAGCGGCACCAACGACCATTGGAGCCTTTATTGGTGCGCTTGGAATTGGTGCTTTTTTTATGTATCGTGTTAATCTCCATAGGCTGCGGTTTCCTTCTTCATTAGGGCTAGCCTCAGACAAAAGACGATTGATTTTGTCTTGGCTTGCATCCTTGAGTGCTTTTTTCAGGCTTGTCTCAGCACTACGAAGCAGGGCTTTGTCTGCCAGATTGTTGGTTCGCATGTATCTTTTTCTGCTCCGGCGTTTTTCCCTTAGCAGATGTGCTATCTGTGGGTCGAGAGTATCTCGAGGCGTCTGTTGAAGGCGATATGCACTTCGGGGAGCAGCTAACTTTGCAGTGTCAACAATATTTTTCTGCAGAATCTTGACTGCATCATCGATATCGCTTTCTGTTTTGATTTCTAACGTAAGATACGTCTTGCGGTTAATGTATCTCTGAAAAATATCCAAATTTGCTCCAGGATGCAGAAGTATTTGGTTTTTGCAATATTCAGCAACATTTGCACAGATTTTGATGATCAGAGGTAAATGGTCCGAGTCTAGCTCTACCAGAGATTTAATAGATACCTGCTGTGGATGGAGACCTCGGCAGATTGCAAAATCTGGTGCGCTGGGTGTGCGGGAGATGTCTCCGGGAAAATGGGTTGGTGCGCCGGTTGCCAGGATGAATAGAGGCGTGTTTTGCATAGTTGAACAAAGCGCACGACCTCTGGTGCATGCGCGTGAGTTTCCCCAGAATGCATGTTTGGCGTTCCAATCACCTGCAGCGACAAAACGGTGGCTTTGCTGACGAAGGAGCTCTGTAAAGGGAACTGCTCCCCATAATATCCCAGGCGGACAGTACACAGCAGAGATGGTTATGTTACCCTGCTCGGTAACTAATTCTATGATTGCAGCTTGCATCTCTGGTGTAGATATTGGCAAAATTGGATGATGCTTGTAATCTTTTTTAATAAGAATCGCTGCTCCTCCTCGGCAGCTGTCTGACGGGTGGTTCGCTACGTAGAGCTCATACCCAAGTACCTTAAAAGTGGCTCTACTACAGAAATGAGTTTCTGATAGCAGAGCGATGTCAATTTGGTTTGTAGCTATAAAGTTTTTAAGTTCTAATGCTTTGTTAGCTATGCCGTTTGCATTCCAAACTAAGATTTTAATTTTTGGAAGCATGTTTAACCATCATTGTCATTAGTTGGAGCATTTGCTTCTGCATCTCCATCATGTCACGCTGCATAGATATGAATTGGTCAAAACGGCCCAAGAGACTATCAATTTTGTTTTCCAATTCCGGGTGATTATCCTGAGGAGCAGAATTAGGAGTTTGCCAGGTATTTGTCAGCGGGGGTTGGGTTCCTCTGGCCACGTCAGCAAACGACATGGGCATTCCTCGTGGTTGTTGTCTAAACGGGTTATATGTTGGTTCTGCAGCTGGGGCATTAGAAAGTTGACTTCTATTTTGTGGAGGTTGGCGGCGAGTTTCCTGGATCACTGGCCGTTTTGAGAGGCGCTGGTAAATTCGGCAGCCTTTGTAATTTGCCGTGTGCGGCATTTTGCAGTGAACGCAGGTGGCAGGTTCTTCAAGTGGCTTAATGCACTCGGTTGATGCGTGGTTTTCACCACATTTGACGCATCGAAAAGCTCTCCTGCAGTAGCGCTTGGTGTGTCCATAATTTTGACAGCGATGACATTGTACAAAATCGTTATTTTTACGTGGCTTTTCTACGGTTATTTTTTGGCGACACAGGGTGGTTGTTCGAAAGATTTCCTTATTGTTGACTTTGGGGTCAAGGTCAACAAAAAAAATGTCAAGCGTTGAACCGTCCCGTTTACTTTTCGGGTTATATATATTGCGGACTGAGTGGCCCAATTTTGTCAGTTCCGCTTTTAGTTGCTCATGGCTTGTAGAGTGATGCAAGCCTCTGAGGACCACTCTGTACGCGCGTTCACTTGCCAGTTGGTACACATGAAATTCTGCGCCTAGGGTGTTTAGCCTGGCTACGATGGCTCTGAATGTCGGTACATCAGCAGCTATTATCCGAAGGGATTCTCCTGCAGATTTTGTGTTGGATTTTTCGGGGTTTACATCTGTGAAGTCATTAAAGAAGGCATTTATGTCTGTGCATCTTTTCAAAATGATTGGCGGTGGTTTTTCTGTCCGAAGTGCACTAGATTGGTGTTCTTTTGGCTCGTTTACCTCGGATACGGTTTCGGGGTCGTTTAGCGCTTTTTCAAAAGCTGCGCCCAGGGCAGCAAAACGATTTGCGCGAGTTGCAGCTGCACTCGTGCTGGCAGCATGGTCTGTCTTCGATGTTTTACGGGTTGCTTCGAGGGAACGAGAAGCCGCCCGTTTGGTAACGGTGGGATTATTTTTAACTGGCACGATTTGCCAGGAAGGCGTCGATGGTTTCTTGGTTGCCGATTGATCCAATGTATTATTAAATTTTGCAACGACATTTGCTGCGGCCGAGCTGAATTCATCGTCATAGGTATCCATATTTATGTTGGCGATGGTAGCTTGAATTTTGAGTCTACTAGCTGTAGATTTTGCAGACTATACGTCTAACAAGCTGTAGCCTAGAGGTGAAAGCACAAGACTCAAAATCAGGATGTCGTGGGTTCAAATCCCGGTGGAGGCAATTTATTTATTATTTTTAAGTTTTTAGATGCACTAGCTTTTATAGCACTAGATGCACTTTTGGTAGGCCCAGTGCCTATCAAGCAGTGGCTTAGTGGGGTAAGGCTTAGCCCAAAAAAAAAGAAGAAGAGAAACACTCAGTCACGAGATCAACTCCCAGTGGGGGAAAGTTGATTTTTCAAATTTTCTAATTTTTTTCAAGCTCACTGGCTTGGTCACTTTTAATGTGCGGGTTTTTGGCTTTATGAATCACTACCACGTTTGTGGATTTGTCTGTGATCCCCTCGAGAGGATTTAGTATGATACTGGTCACTGAATGGAGCACCCCCCAGTTTCGCGCTGCCAGCGAAGCACCCGAAAAAGTTTGACACCGCACATAGATAACCGTGATATTTAATTAAACGTCCGCCCTCGATGGCAGTCTTTGATGCGACTTTTCTAATAAACATATAGTGTGTAGCGATTAAGTAAATGTACACCTATTTATTTAAGATATGCTAAAATGTGTTGCATACTTTTAGGATCAATGAAAACAAGGATACTCACAAGCAATGCATTCCTTTCGGCAGTAATACTTGAGTAAGAGGGTTTGTGTCAGGGGCGACCTCTTTGGCGTAACAGCATAACCATCAAGTCCTCGGGAACTTGTTAGTAATACCAATGGGAGCGTCACAGTTTTTCCGCTCAGAAATCTCGAAACGGTTTTACCTAGAGTTTGACTCGAATTTTCTTTAAAAATTCGTCGGTTGACAAATTGAAATCCGGTCACGAATAATAATAATATGCTTGAAAAGACTCGCCATTGACAAATCTTGGGTTTGGAAAACAGTCTTAGCATTAGAAACTGCCAATAGAGCCGAAGCCACAACAAGCCTGTGTTGTACACAGGGCAGTAGGGAGCAATATCGGGCCCTATTGTACCTCTGGGTTATTTCATGGCGTGCTTCATTGATACTGTATCTATTTGAGCGCCCTTTATAATTCACGAGCCCAGGGGAAAATCTACACGATGCTCCTTACTCTCGTTGGGAATGGTTGTACACCTTAAATATACTCAATGATGATCAACAACAGAATTTAAACCTCGAAATTGCGGAATGATTGTGTGACGCAATAAGAATGAATTGGCTGCATTTTTGTAAAAGCGGCGCCCTGTGAGTTTGGTTATTCCGAAGATTGAAAATCGTTTTTAAAGAGCACCAGTTCGACGGCAAAGTAACGCATCGGACGTGTGTGCCAGAACTGCTTCAGGAGTTGGAAGCAAAGATGGGAGCGTGAATAAATCTAAAGAATCCATGAGCCGTATGACAAAGAACCAAAGCCAAAACGGAGTTATGCACGTAGTTCGCAGTTATTAACGGATATTGTGCAAATTTCGTTATCAAGAATGGTGTGTACCGAGGATTACTCATTGCAGTTAGTTTGCTAGTAAACCCTAAGACCAAGAAACCGCTAGGATGTCCAATGAAGTTAAAAACTTACATATTCTTTCATGTTGCGCTTTACATTCCGTCATTCTGTAAAGCATTTTCAACTACGTCGCACAGTGGGACCATCTGACTTTTTATCGGCAACATTCATAATTTTCAAAGGAGTAAATATATTTTCAAAATTTAAAATACATGTAACATAGAATTCCGCAAGCTTCTACGATCCACTAATATTAACACTGCTGGTCCGTTCCCACTTCTTGTTTTTATTTTTGTAGTACTCTTTTGGCACTGTTTTTGTAAAAGAGCATAAAACTAGTAGAGTGTAATCCTTGGCCGAACAGCGACTATTCCCACGACAGTGCCAATCTATTACTTTCACGCTCTTTGGTTTTTGTATAGAAACTTGTTTAACCGGTAAGCCGAAGCAAATATCGGTGAATCGAATCGAAACAGAAATTATTAAAAAAAAAAAAACCGTTCAGGAAGTAGCGGTACTACTGTAATCGTATCCGCGTCCGACAAGTTTCGGTTTGAATCTTTGGTTTTAAACTTAAACTATCGATCAAAGAGCTAGAATCCTTGACCGCTACATTGAGTCAACTTGCTGGAAATCAGCCACTCCCAACCACTGACGTGGCAATAATAAAATTTTGGACTTTTTTACGTTCCAGGATTCTATTCTACTACTTTCATGTTCTTTGCTATCGATTGTGAAAAGAAAACATCGAAGGTAAGACACAAAGCAGAAAATGCGATGCCTCGATAGTACGTACTATCGATAGTTTTGCAGACCTAATACTCACCTCAGCTTTCTTTAGGCGCTTGTTACACGAAGCGAGATTTTCAAGCGAGGCCGTGAGATTTGTAGCTCGCAACTTGCGACTTGCTTCTCATATCGAGCGAGATTGTGCGAGAGATTTTGCACTTTCTCACTTGATGTTTTTACGTTCCAGGATTCTATTCTACTACTTTCATGTTCTTTGCTATCGATTGTGAAAAGAAAACATCGAAGGTAAGACACAAATTTATTTATATATAGATTTTTTCCAGGATTTGGTTCCTGCACAAAATGTGAATATTATGTTTTTGAAAAATATCCATAGATGTCGAAATTGAGATTATGTTGGCCAAAAATAAGAAACATATGTACAGTAGGGTGTCCCAAGACATAAGGAAGGATTTGTTTTTGTGAAATCAATGATAAGTTATTACCTGTGTAAGAAGAACATAAACTACAAATGATCAGGAGCTTTAGTCGAATCGATATAAGCGTATCCGTCCGTATGAACCTAGGACCTAGGACCTAGACCTCCGAGTTTATAAGAGCTAGAGACATCAAAATTGCAGCTTTGATACATTTTTTCAAAGCTTTAAATAGCAATAACTCGAACACTAAGAGAGGTAGACCAAAAACAGGCGTTATTTGAACCAACTTTTTTTACTTTCAAAAAGCCATATTTATATTTTTCCCGTGTGGTGAGCGGGTTAGAGAATACCACCTCAGCAGGTCAAAGCTTGTCGTATGAGGTGACTTATTATGACACTGGATTCTTTCGAGACCAGTAGAGCAACCCCAGGCCTTAAAAGGGTTGTGCGTAGGGTTTGGAACCCACCATGTAAAACCCCAATTCCAATGAAAGAATGTATTTACATCAGGCCGTAACCCGATAACGGGTTGTTATGGACAATTAAGAAGAAGAAGATATTTAGAAGAGATACACAGCAAAAACAATCATAGTTTTCAAGTGCGTTAAAGCGAGCTCAAGTGAAAGGCAACCTAAAACTTTTTTTCGAATCTAGCGAAAAGAAGCACGAGTAAGACTCCATTTTTCTAATTTTCAGAGGTTTTTCATATAATATTTTGCATTTGTGAAAAAACTGCTAAAACTGCCCGTCTTTCAACTCAACATTGTTTCGAACTCAGATGGATAACTACTTGATCTATTGCATAACTCTTATTCGCCAGATCTTAGAATAGGGGTCACCTGCTTGAAACCGTCAATATGTTTTGTACGCTGACAAAATCGAAGCAGTTAAAAACCCGTTTCTTCGTTTTAATCATCCGTCATACGGGAGGTGTCTGCGACACATCTGATCTGCGGACACTGAAGGAAAGACGAACCACTTTAGGTATATCATTCCTCTCAAAGCTTATTATTGGTAACGTGGATTCGCCGTTGCTTCTCGACCTTATTAATTTCAATATTCTGAATCGTGGCTCTCAATATTTCGACTAATGCGGTGCGCACGGAACTATGAAGCCTTTCAACCATTTCGAATCCTATGTGTTCCCCAGGGGTATTGATTCTTTTGACGTTCCCAGGAGTGCAACGATTCACTATCTACTTGAATCGCCCCAAGAGACGAGACATTTTTCTGACACAGAATTCGGAAATTGTCTGAGATTTCGGATAAAAGAGAGCAGACTAATAATTTTATTTAAATGACTATTTTTTCACAGATGATTTTAAAGAGATTTTCAAGAATAGTGGAGATGCTTGTCTTATGTCCCAAAAAGTGCTACCGCTAGCATTATCGACAGTTAGTCAACTTGGCAGTCAATATTTTCGTCACCAACTCTGCACGATTCACAGTCGTTGAACGTCCATTGCTCATCTTCAATACTCTGGTAGTCCGAGTAAATGAAGCTATTTGTCAGGGATTCATCTTGGCGCAAAGTATTGCTTGCTGCGTGCAAGTTGATGCTCAATATGATAGTGCCATCTTGTGAGATGAACGTGTATTCTTGCAACATTTGTGCAAAACGTTCCAGCGGTACAAAGGAATTACGCCTATCAATGTGGGAGGCATAGACTGTTCTATGCTCCTGGTGACCCGACTGATTCCGAATATTCTCTATTTCGACGAGATCCAGGTTTCGCATCAACCTTCCTAGTCCCATGCATATCTCATCCACAGTGGCTATTTGTCTGGCATAGACGAACAAACCTACCCATATGGAGACTATGCCCAGGAACAGCGTCTCCGTGCCTGTCACACAATATCTGCCAGCCAGCAATAAGCCAGTATTAGTTGCTGGTATAGCTAAGGCCTGTAGCAGCACCAGTTTATTGCGAAAGGGAAACATAATTGGAGCGAAAATATTCTTCAATAGAGACAGCATTTTGGATAAGTTTAGTTTAGTTTGAATTTAATACTTTAATTTTAGTTACATTTTTTATTAAGAATTGCCTTGAAATCTAGTTTCAAATGCCAACTCGATCTATATATATAAAAATTAATCCAAAATTCTGTATGTGGACGATGTTTGCATAAACGGTTTAGTGAAACGTAAATCGGGTTGATTTTTTTTATAGCGCTTGGAACGTGGCATGTTGTTACAAATAAAAGATTTATATTAGTGGACAAAAAAGCGTGACTACAAAAAATTACTTAAAATCTCAAAGCCTACTTTGTTTTCCTACTAATAGGAGCGGGAAGAGTAACCGGAAGGGGACCAGGAAGCGGAAAATGAAGAGGAATATTATCCGTAGAGAGCGAAGCGAGAAGGGGGCGGAGTGATACGTAAATCAGGTTGTTTCATCTTATAGCTCTTGGCTTTCCTCATGGATGAGGAAGAGGAAATGGAATAGGAAGAAGAAGAAGAAGAAAACGAGGAGGGGGAAGATTAAGTGGAACGGGAAGAGGAAAAAAGGTTGCTGTTGAGTTGTATAGAAACAGATGATAAAAACCCACCTCAGTGGGGGATCCCGTTGCGGGATCGCGTATATGCCGCACTGTCTAAGTTTGGAATCCCTGCAAAGTTAATACGACTATGCAGAATGACGTTGAGCAACACACAAACTTTACTTTTGATGTTGTCAAGGATTTCGTCTCCTTTGAAAGGCCAGGTAAAGGGTACACTAGCTACCTTTGCTATCACCAATTGGAAAAGGCGCGCACAAGGCAAAGACGCGTAGAGTAGAGCTTTACATAGGGCGGTAAACCGGTAATGGGTTGTTATGCCCAGGTAAGTAAGTAAGTAATAATGTTTAAATTTTAGTCCCCTCCTCCTATTAACATCAACAACATTTTATTTTTTACAGCAATATTAAGGTTAACAATTATGTTAGAGCCACCAATTTTGTTACGAAGTCTCATGTTAATCTTATAAACCAAACATTGTTGACATTTTTCCGAATCAACCACCCACCTCTCGCAGTGCAGTTACCTGAATAACGCCCATAATATCGAAAAATGGATACAGGGTACTTCACTGTCGGACACCGTCCGACCGATTGTCTGCATGCAATTTTTTGCTTTCAACAGAGAAATATTTCATTTGGTATCAATATCTCAATTCAAGAGCTTACAAAACAAATCGAACTCGTAATTTCAAATCGTGCTTAACACTTGAAATTTGAAGCAGTGCCGTGCTTCTTTTAAGACCTCTCTCTATCTATCAGTCACTTACAAACGAATACAATAGTACAATATGTTCAATGGCTTGCCAAAGCGAAAGGGTTAGTGGCAATACATTGTGGGACATGCAACGGGGCAACAAAACATCCCAAGCGTATCGAGCTAGTCGCCAGAGACACGGTACTCACTTACATCGGGCCACAATTACGAGCCGTTATGTTTTTGTTGCATATATGCAAAATAATATATGTATGTTTAGATTACAATGAACTGCTCTCGGTTCAGGTGCAACCGGATTGTGCGACGCCCAGACCCCACCATTAGCATGCAAATTTACACGGCACGTGTAGGTCGTTACACATGGGCTCATTGGACGGACGGACGAGGAGGAGGAGATGAAGTAGGAGCAATGCCTGTCAACAGTGTGCAACAATTGCTCTCTTGACGTTTGACTTTAACAACTTTTTGGACAAAATACGATAGATTCGAAGGGTTACAACCCCCTTGCATATGACCAATCAGCGTCTTCGATTTGGCTTTTGCCGCTTTTATTTTGTGACCTTGGATAGTTGCATATGAAATGCGCAAAGAAGGCTTTGGACTATATGTATATCGATTGTAAAAACGCCCCCCCAATATACTGACACCTGATGTGTTCGATGGAACAATGGAACACGTAAATATTGATCAGCAATTAAATATTTTGAATTGGTAGCAGCTGCTTGTTGTGTCAAGGGAGTGCTAGCACCTTACTTAACAATGTAATTGACTTTCAATGACTTGGTGCATTCGATGACCGCAAAACCGTGCCAAGGCGTTGAAAGGTTAGCTAACCGCGATAGAATAGAAGTGGGCACTAGCCAGAGCTATCGATTTCCGCCCAATGGGGGCGGAAATTGGAAATAACTTAAATAGTGTGTACAATTGTAAATACGGCGTGTTTTGCTTGTTGATCAGTCGATATGAATAAGACATTAGGCAAACGAAGAGGTGGTGCCGTTTAAAGATTCATATGTGTTTGTGTGTGTGGAAGCAGAACGCCTATTCATCAAAGTTTACACTCTATATGATGAAAACCTTTTTATTTGAAATGAACTCGTCTTAGTCATATCATAGTCAAAGTTGACACTCTATATGATGGAACCCATTTTATTTGAACTGAACTCGTCTTAGTCGTATCATAATCTTAAAATGTCCAAGACAGCTCAAACATGGTTTTAGAGTATTCATATTCTACATATGCAGTATATTATCACTAAAAGCGGTAACCCTGGCTGTGACGATAAGCGCGCGATTAGTTTGAATATTGAACCAATTACAAATCATCAGGTTCGCTGAATCCGTACACCATTGTAAAAGTATGAAAGCATGGATTCAGACTGTTTTTTATAGGTTTTGGAGTATATAACTGATTAAAGAAAACTGCCCACTTCCTCTAGAGGAGGCACATATAAGCATATCACCTATGTTACCTAAAATCGTCTTCTTAACTAACCATAACATTGTTTAAATCTTCATAGAACTGCCTTTCCAATAACTACTTTGGGGCTGTTTCTAATTGATGTCACCACAGAGAGAGGGCGGAGGGGTTCACCAAATTGTGTCTTTTTGTGACGATGGAGGAGCATCACAATCAAAATGTTATTCTTAAAAAAAAATTGTTATATTTTCATTAAAATTATTCTTTTCGAATTTAAACATCGATCGAAGCTCTTGCATGAAGTTCTAAATTTTCGACTTCAAATATTCTGCAAATGCGAGCTTCACACATCAGCTGAAACATCGAATCAATGAATCAGAATCTCGATTTGGCACCCATTGATTTTCTATTCTTACTACAGCACTACAAACTTCTCTTATCACAGTCAGATTGGCAAAAGTGTTTCGAAAATTAGGACAAGCGTATGCTAAAGTGTATTGATTTTCGTGGAGAATACTTTGAAGAACCACAAAACCATTTTCGATTAAATATCTGAGCTCTGTCTTCAATGATATAGTACGAATGGAAATGTGGTTATGTTGCACAACCGGGAACGAGAACTGAAACTTTTTAAGCCATTTTGATTAGTCAAACAGTGAAATTGACCATTTTTCATGCATTTTTGACGTTTTACATATTGATACAATGTTGTGCTCATCGTCCACTACACACTGCCGGGCTCCAAGACTGCCAAGCCGACATTTTTATAATGTACTCAAAGAAATTTCCTTGTAAATGCCGCAGACCAACACGATTTTTGAAACTGGTATCCCAGTTCAGGCCACAACAAAATCATAACTGAAAAAGTATATAATTGTGACAACCACGACGATTTTGCGTTTTTTTTATGTTGAATAGAAAAATATTTACGACGGATTCGGATTTAATGGATGCCAATAACTTGTATCAATAGATTCGACAGTTTTGACCCAGCGGTTAAAATAATTTGATTTTCTTTTCAAGAATTAAAATCTAAATATGCATTAAGTTTAAAGTAATACTTACAACAAGTTGCGCACATCACAGGGCCGGATCAAAAATGCCGGTATAAGTATTATCGAGTTAAACGAAACGATGCCATAGTACATGAGAAATTTGAAATAGTAACGAAACACGTGATTCGTCTCGTAGAGGAACGGCAACATGAGCAGCACGAATAGTCCCAGCAGTTCGATGTACGAAGTCATTCTGATTGTAAAACGTAGTTTTTACTGCAGTTGCAGTATTATTGTTCCTTCCTTCTGTCGCTGCTGTGGCTATGTGGCGGGAATTGAATGGGGCTTCCTCGGTTTTCTTTACCAAAAGCGACTGCAACGACAGCGACGTCAGCGTCAGCGTCGGCTCAAGGCAAACGGCAGTCTTTTTCTTTTTATACTAATTTGACTACTTTGACCGACACAAGAGAAGAGAAAGAGAAGAAGAGCAACAACAAAATTTTGTTAAACGCAATGATTCAATGCTATTTTCCATTAACGCCGCACAGTGGATCCAACTGACTTATTTTTCGGCAAAAATCATAACTTTGAGGGAGTTAAGATATTTTCAAAATTTAAAATGCATAGAACAGAGAAGTCCTTTAGCTTCTGCGATAAATAAGCTGTGTATAGAGTGAGCTTTAAAAAACGGTAGTGAAGTTCGATATTATATACCGCAAATGCCTTATTCTTCCATGTCATGGAACAATTCCATGTTCTAAATTGAGCTTATTTTTCAACAAATCGTCCCCGACAAAAGTTTGTCTATCTAGCGAACGTGTGTACGCTAAGATCAAAATAGACTGCAACCATCTTGCCAACAGATTTTTAAAACTTTAACGATTTATTAAGCAATAAGCACATTTTATAGGTGCAAGGATAAGACGTTTGGTGTATATAATATTTAACTTTACTAACGTTTTTTTGAAGCTCCCTCTCTTCACAGCTTATTTATTGCAGTGTATCGCAGAAGCTTAACGAATTCTCTGTTATATGCATTTTAAATTTTGAAAATATCTTTACTTCCTCAAAAGTTATGATTTTCGCCGAAAAAGAAGTCAGTTGGAGCCACTGTGCGCTGGTCGTGGAAATAATTCTTTTGGGTTTTTCTCTTTTCCATAAGCACCCAGTGGGAAATTGCTCCGCGCTGATTTGCGTCAGTTTTGTGAGTTTGTTTGCGACTGCTAGCAACTTTCCTAGTATTGCTTTGTTCACCTATGCAGTACAATTTGTTTATTTACAACATTTGCTGCAATTACGAACACAATGCTATCCATTTTATTGTGTAAAGAAAGCGATTAAATGCGTACATATATTGCAAGTAGTGTCAATATTGGATTGTTAGAGCCTTAAAATAAATATTTGATCTAAACTCAAAACAACAACGTATTCACAACAGGTGCGAAACCATTTCGCACGGTTCGCCACAACTGGTGCAAAAGTCAGCTATACACTATACTACCAAACAACTATGATATATTAGAGGCGGTGCACGACACGCCCAAGCAAATCAATGGCAGTAGGTTGGCGAATTGCATGGACACAAGCTCATAATTTTGATCATTCGGCTCTTACGAGCGTTCACAACAAATTTGTTGACTAGGTTATCTATAACTATGTTTCCAATTGTGTGAAATTGTTACACTGTCTATCTTTTATTGAGTTTATATACATGTATATGCCCTACAAGAGGGTGGGCGTCAACGGGTACTCCAACAGTTCTCAAGGGGGCCCGCAATAGAGACTTTGTCAGTCACAAAACCTTTGAAACACACACAGATGACGCATAGCTTTCAGGTCAGTAAATTCAACGCCATGGAAACACAGTTAATAAAAAAAAATCATCTGGGCCTGGTTTATGCATATCTTTAGATAAAACTTGGTGTTCTTAGCTCTTATGGTCTCTGAGATACAACTGTGACGCACATCGAAACCCCATTCAATGTTGATCATTTTGATGTTAACATCTTGTGGTTTGCCAAGTTGACATAGCACAAACCCGTAATACTCTTGATTCTATAAGGACAAAATATACATATGTACTAAAGTTAAGATCTAAGCACATTTTCCATTGTTGCAATCAATTCAAAGTAGGCACTTCCGTTGTTGCCAAATTTCCCACTGGGCAAGTCAAGCACGCAGCGAAGAACCCGCAGAGATTTGTCTCTTCATTGTTATGTGCATGAATGTTCATGTTCTTAAGAAATGACAATTACGCGAGTGCAACAGCCACAACAAAAATGCATACACACACATAGTAATAACGCGTTCAATAGTTCTGTTCCGCTTTTAAACGTACTACACAACAAAAACAAATAAAAAATTTGATGCAGACAGTCGGGACAGTGCCCGACAGTGGAATACCCTGTACCCATTTTTTCCATGAAACTCAAATTTCTGTGCAAATTTTTGTATCGACTCGTTGAGGGGTATGTGCGTAATAACGGTAACTGTTCTACGGGGGGAGGGAGGAAAAAGATCAACATTGTTGCGAAAGGTATCAGATTTGGTTAACTTTAACATTTTTGTAAAAAGTGAAATACTGTTACAGTTCATAGGAGAGGGGGCCTAAAATTGGCACATTATTAGCTATATCTTCTAAAGTTCTTATCCGATATGAATCATTTTTACTTTACACATGCACAGTAATAGTGTGCATAATTGTGTCAAGTTTCAATTGAATAGCTCTTATGGTGTAGGTTAAAATATGTCACGGGGGAAGGGGGTGGATATCGACATAATTCGACAAACTTGCACTGAATAGGTAAAATGCGCATCTTTTGCTAAAAAAAAAAGTTTGCTCTAGCTCATAGTCTCCGAGAACGGTGCGACAACACGGACAGACAGACGGACATATCAATATCGAGTCGACTATTGCTCCTGACCATTTTTGCCCATGGAACATATAGTCTGCCACGCCTCCTTCTGCCTTTTACATACATTGCACAAATCTATATTACCCTTTTACACTTTGTGTATAGGGTATAAAAATCAATTGAAATTCGTGCTAACTAAAAACTGAAAATGCAAATTGCTTTTGCCACACATTGCACACAAATATAAATTATAAAAGTGTGTACTATTTAAAATATGTATAGGGTCTTGCATGAAAGTATTCGCCTGTGTCACTCATTACACAAAGAGCACAAAAACTAAAGAGAGAGAGACAGAGCACCGGCATAGGAATTGCCCTGGGCTATAGGGGTAGAAAGCAGGGGTTGCCTTTATCCAAATATGTGCTACGTCGCAGAAAAAAAAAGGACAAAACAACAACAATAATTTCATAGGAAATTATTAATGCTGATGATAACAACACATTGAATTGCATTTTTTGCGGCTTTTTGCTGACACTTTTTCTTCTGTTCTTGTTTTTGTTTTTGTTGTGTTCTCCTTTTTCCTCGTGGGTGACGCTGCTGTCTGTTTACAATTCTTATGGATTTGGTTTTTTTGCCTGCTGCTTGAAAATTTGTGTTTTTTTGTTGCCATTTTCTTGGCGTTTTTGCGGCTGCTGCATTGAAAAGCGTCGTATTTACACAGATAATTTAAGACTAATTTTCATATAATACAATTGACGGCGGCGGCTGCGTTAATGTGTAGCAACAACAAAAACAACAACACAAACATTCACACACACAACACAAAGAACACAAACTTTGTCTAGCATTTAGATGAACTTAGTTTAATTTAACAAAAAAAAAAATTAATATATAAATCAACTACAAAAATAGCAACAAATGCAACAGCGCTTTTATATTAAAAGGAATTACGTTTGTTTGAAGCGGCGACGCTGACGGCGACGGCGACGGCGACGACAGCAACGAATGTTTGATGAGAATTTCCGTTAAAGGCGTCGCACTGTGCCCAGTATGTAGTGATGTTAGGCACGCATCGATAAGTCGATTATTTGATTATTACAATGCATCGATTTTTCCATTTCAACATTTATCGATGTGTAATGATATTCGAAGCGGTAAAAGCAACTTTAAATATAATTGATTGGGTTCAGCACTTGATTGCTGATTTGTGCTATGTTTTTGGCTTAATGAGCCAATGCTTGATTTTGTAAAAATGTGGCGCACCAATTTATTCCAATTAAAAATATTAATACGAAAAGCTTATCATCCATTTAAAAACAGTTGCGCAGCAGCAATGTATTAAATTACATTATTACGCAGCTCTCTAATCCACACCATTTTGTTTCGAAAGAACGGCTTCAATTGCAGTTCTGCTGAACATGACTATTGTTTCAGAAATGAAAATTAATAAGAAAACCAAAGACTGTATCATAAATTTCAGAGCCAAACAAAAATAAATAAATTAAAGTTTGATACTTTTGACGATACAAATATATTTTTAGCTGCTGCTATGTACATATATTAAGTATCTGAATACAAATTTTGGCTCATGGTAGCAACAATTTATATAAAATATCATATTTTTAAATATTTAATGGTGAAATTTTGATAATAGTCATGACAAGGTTAGTGCACTTTGTCTAAGTAATGTTTCTAAACAATTTAAAATTTCTAAACATGCAGTGATTCTGTGCACCACATCATAATTAATAATTGTAATTGTATGCACTTGAGTTTTTTTCAGAAATTAATTTTATAAAAGAAACATTTCATCGATTGAATTTTTTCCATAACTCGACTCATCGATAAACTCTTTTGGTCGAACTTCATCAAGAAGCCATAAGTTCAATTGTGGTAGCCGCAAAAAAGACACAAAACACAAAATACGTATATATATGTATCTATACAACAAATAAAGTAAACAGAGTTAGTGCTTGTGTTTAGATTTATCACCACTTACGTTTTTGAGCGTACTATTTGCAGCTGAAATATTTATACAATTCTCTATAATTACAATGGCTCCATTGATGGTAGACATAAATAGACATTTGGTTAAGATAATATTCATTTGTACAATTGCAATTGGAAAAAATGTATTAAAAAACGATCGGAAATTGACGCAGAAGTATTTGAACAAAGATACTAACTGCTTCTTGGTCAATATTCGCTTTGATTATATGGATAAGCTTCATGGCTGTTTAGTGAAATTCCGAATGCCCTCATCGGAATCAGGAAATAGAGATTGCGAATCCCCAGTATTGGCGGAAGCATTTTACAAGGGATTGCAATAGAAGTTGAAGTTGTTACATAAGGAAGCAAAGTACGTGAGTATCAACTGTCTTAAACAAAAACGTTCATCAGAATTGTAGTCAATCTTCACATTTCCATCCCAATGCTATCTAGCCTTTTAATACAATATTAATAAGTTCAGGAAATCATTTGCACTGTCATACACCATATTCATGACGCTTGGCAGCATCTTCTTCTTCTTAACTGGCCATAATAACCCGAGTTATCGGGTTACGGCCTGATCTAAATACATTCTTTCATTGGAATTGTGGTTTTGTGGTGTGGTGGGTCCCAAAACCTACGCACAACCCTTTTAAGGCCTGAGGTGGCTCTACTGGTCTCGAAAGAACCCAGTGTCACTGTTAGTCGCCTCATACGACAAGCTTTCACCTGCTGAGGTGGTATTCTTTAACCCGCTCACCACACGGGGTATGTTATGCTGGGCGGCATAGGTATACCTTTTTCCTTTGACCGACTTTCGCCAGGATAACATCTCTGAATCGAATAACTTGTGATGGCCAGTGACTTTTTTTTATGCTGGATCAAGAAACGTCAACCGTCTGGGACTTGTATCAGAGAAATACTAGTTGCAGTAGTTAGGCTACGAGGATGCCCGAGAATGTATATCTTAAAATAAATCACTTAATAGAAGCGTTTTTTGAAGTCACAAATTGGCAGTTAGTAGTCTTATTATTAATTTTTCCGTTAAGCTTTGTTTAAACAAAAAACGTTTCTTCCTAGATTGGTCTTAAAAGCATAGTATGGAGGAGGTTCTACTGAACTCAGTAATACATTTATCTAACAACGCATGAGCATGCGCCACTCCATGGTCTCTATACTGGGCTTATAGGCTAAGAATAAATCATGGAAGATATTTTTATACATATGGAAGACAACAATCTCTGGATTTTTGTACTATTGTCAATGTGCGGATTTTCATGCTAGACCTCACGCACCCTTTGGATCACGGAAAACTGGTCGAAGCCTGAGCTATGTATATGTGTACATATGTATAAACAAAAATATTTTTGTTTACATGTGCGAATGAAAACGATGACGGAGATATTTTGTGTCATTAATCGTAAACCATTCATCGAAGAGGGTGGCTGCGGGAGGGTTAAGGGCAGCGTACCAGACATGACACTCCCTTCTCAGTCGCCTTTCATACTCTACAACCTAAAATCGCTCATTTCCAAGCTTATTCTACTCGTTGCTATGCCTATGTATATTTGTATACCCTAACTTAAGGCTTATGCGCTACCGTTTGACAATTGTACCATATTGAAGGGGGGGGCCTAAGAGACTCCACAAATATTTAGTATTGGCATATGAACAGCTTTAATATTTCTTTTAAAAATATAAAAATACCCTTGAGAGCTCCGGGCTGGGATGGGTTTTAGACAATTTCTTGCAAAACCAGAAGAAATAGAGCGAAAATAAGCGTAATTTGGACTCAATTAATGCATTTTTTCATTTTACTTCAAATAGCCATGTCTGAAAACAATAAGATAAACAAAAAAAAATAAGCGAAAGCTGTCAATGACGTTGTGGTTAGACGGTCAGCAGCCGAGCTTTCAACTCAAAACTCGATCACAACTGCGAAATGTATGTATCGATTTTGCCGATAACGATTTCTAACTATTTAAGGTAATTTATATTATTTAACTTTAAATATACATTTTGAAGTTGTTTTGAGTTATTTGCATTAATATATCCTGTTAATGAATGTGATAACAGCAGTTACTTTTATTACGCATTCCGGCACCTTTCACACCGAGTGGGCTCTTACGATCAGCTTGCCAGAACCTATAGATATATATATATATATATATATATCTGCAGTGTGGTGACATACGTTCCGATCGTAGGCTGCCATCTATTGGCAACCCGAAACAGCTGATTCGTTTCGGCAAACGTTTATTATTTGGACTCAATTTCGTTCAACTTTAAATATCCTTATATCAAAAACTGGAAAAGATGTAGCGAAATAATTTAAGTGTTGAAAAGTTTTTGTCAATTCTCTTATCAATAAATTGCGAGATATGAAATATATCTAATATTGAAATGTAATCTCTAATTTTTAAATAGAGAAAATCAGACGTCTCTAAACTCTTCCCAAAGTAATTCCTCTATATAAATTGTTGCTAAAAATGCAAAATTTTTTAGTTTTCGAACCAACTTAAACAATTTTAACAACAAATCGTAGACTTACTCGCTAACTTCATTGTTGAACCAAAAATTTGTTTATTATAAGGGTATCTAAACTTCTTCAGTTCTTTTCTTGGCGTTTCCTTTCTCGTTTGATCTGCGCCTATGCGAGTGAGTTCTTCGTCTAGCTGTGCGTGTATGTGTGAGTGAGCGATAAGCAGAGCAAATTGAACATAAAGTCGCCAGAATGACGCTTTGAAGCACAGTAGGCTGAAAACAACCGAAACACGCGGGTCTCGATCGACGGAGCAAAAGCACGTGAGAATTATAAGCAATTGGAGCAATTGAAAGACAATAACAAAATGACTACATCAAGTAAGTTGGAAACCCTTAAAGTGCATAGCTATATAAGTAAAAATTCATGACCCTAACAGTTGAGGGCTACAAACTGGGCAAGGTGATTATCGAAGGCAAAACCAAGATGGTATACGATCTGCCGGAGAATCCTGATCTATGTTTGCTGCTAAGTAAGGATCGTATTACAGCTGGCGATGGCGTCAAGGCGCACGATTTGGCCGGCAAAGCCGAGATCTCTAATACAACCAATGGACAGGTATTTCGTCTGCTCAATGAGGCCGGTAAGTGGCAGGAACGCAACTTGATAGCAAACGAACCAGTTTACATGCTATCTCTTTCTCTTTCATATACCTGTAGGCGTGCACACCGCCTATGTGAAGCAATGTGGCGCAAAGGCCTTTATAGCACGCAAATGCGAGATGATACCCATTGAGTGGGTCACCCGCAGACTGGCGACCGGTTCGTTCTTGAAACGCAATGAGGGCGTTCCGGAGGGCTACAGGTCAGTAACACACGCGCGGCCTGCACAGAGCGGGGTTATCACTAACTGGGGGGCTGCACTTCGCTGTCGTCATATCTTTATCAGCAGCATGCACTGCACTCGATGTGGTAAACAAATTAAATGCACATTGATAGACTGCAGCGAGGTCGCAGCTGCTGTCGATAAGGCGAAATCAGGTGCACTTAAAGGGAAACCTGTACATTGAACTCTATTGAATTTGTTTGTTTTTAGATTTTCGCCGCCCAAACAGGAGACCTTTTTCAAGGACGATGCCAACCACGATCCGCAATGGTCCGAGGAGCAAATTATTTCGGCCAAATTTAAGCTAAACAATCGTCTAATTGGTATGATTGATTTCTTTTTTGATTGTACAATTAAGCTTTAGTCCTTTACTTGTTATCACTCTGTAGGTCAGGACGAGGTGGACATAATGCGCCGCACTACTGTGCTGGTCTTTGAAATACTGGAGCGCGCCTGGCAGACCAAAAACTGTGCGCTCATTGACATGAAAGTAGAGTATGGCATTGATGCCGATGGCGAGATTATACTGGCCGATATTATAGACTCTGACTCCTGGCGTCTTTGGCCATCGGGCGATAAGCGTTTGATGGTGGACAAGCAGGTTTATCGCAATTTGACGGCCGTCAGTGCCAGTGATTTGGACACGGTCAAACGCAACTTTATCTGGGTGGCCGATCAGCTGGCTAACATTATACCAGTCAAGGATCATCTTGTTGTCGTTCTTATGGGCAGTGACTCAGATGTGTCACACTGCGAGAAGATAGCCACCAGCTGCCGCTCCTTGGGTCTCAATGTGGAGCTGCGTGTGAGTTCGGCACACAAGTCTCCAGAGGAAACATTGCGCATTGTGCGCGAATATGAGTCGGTCATGAATAATTTGGTCTTTATAGCTGTAGCAGGACGCTCGAATGGGCTGGGACCCGTTCTATCGGGCAGCACAAATTATCCGGTTATTAACTGCCCACCAGTCAAGTCAGACAACATGCAGGTGGATGTGTGGTCAAGTCTAAATGTGCCATCTGGCCTGGGATGTGCCACTGTACTGTATCCTGAGGCAGCTGCTCTGCATGCGGCGCAAATTCTGGGATTGGGCAATTTTATGATATGGTCCAAGCTGCGTGTTAAACAGCTTAATAACTTTGTAACGCTCAAAAAGGCTGACAAGGGCTTGCGTGGCGTGCGCAAGGCATAAATGCGAGCATTCCATTTTATATTTAGGCCTGTTTCCAATTTCAATTCCGATTTAACAATACAGTTCAAAGAAAAATTTCAAACAATCGGAAACGGAGTCTGGAACAGGCCTAATTGTTTTTTTTTTCCTACACTTAGCATTTAATTTTTGCCCTTGACTTAAAAGCAATAATCCTTTTATTATGCATCTAAGTTGAATTTGAGATAAAATAAATTAAACTTTTAAGATAAACTCGAAACCCTAGTTTTTCAGTTCTCAAGACGTATGGATCTAAATTTTTCCGCAATGTAACTAACCAAGAAAAGTGATCTCGTTTTCTGTAAATTTGTACAGCAACTTTTTGTTAAACACATATATTTAGGTAAAAGTGGTCACTAAATATTACTTTTAGGCAAAAAACAGACATTTTGAAAATGTTTAGTTATCTGTCTCTAAAGCGAACAATTGTTATCTAGGGAGCTGAAATTAATTTAGAAATAGTAGCAAACAAAAGATGCAAAAATGAAGTTTGTCGAATTTGGTTGCTTCGCCTATAAACTGCTCCAAAATTCTACTACATATATGTATGTAAGTAGCTACTTATAAAATTGTGTGGAGTGGAGACCCGTGTGAGCCTAATCATTAAAACTGCGTTCACCTTTTTTCAAAAGAAGCTCCCACATAATAACCAAAAGGAACTTCCGAATAGGAAAATGCTTACAGTCTTTTCGAACTTGTGAAAATACATGGAAGAAGATACTTCCATTCCTATTTTAGCGATTGCTGGATTTAGTCTGGAAAATCGACTAGTGTCTAGTTTTAAGGAACATTCACAAAGAAATAGGAATTGAAGCGTAAAAAAAAATTGTAAATTAAAACCGCGACGACTTGAAACGTTAGTATAAGAGAATATAAAAATGCTTTAAGTAAATGTCGAAATATAATATAAGAACTCTGGGATTATTATAATTCAAGAATTCCCTAAGGGTTTATAGGTTTTTATGGATTTTTTGAAATGTTTCAAAAATTGACGATCGGACATGTGTCACGTTGGTCAAAAGCGCGCATTGAAGCTTATTTAAGTGATCGAACTCTCGGATTATTATAATTCAAGGATTCCCTAAGGGTTTATAAGTTTCTATGGATATTTTAAAACGTTTCAAAAATTGACGATCAGAAATGTGTCACGTTGGTCAAAAGCGCGCATTGAAGCTCATATAAGTAATCGACTTGAAACGTTAGTATAAGAGAATATAAAAATGCTTTAAGTAAATGTCGAAATACAATATAAGAACTCTGGGATTATTATAATCCAAGAATTCCCTAAGGGTTTATAGGTTTTTATGGATTTTTTGAAACGTTTCAAAAATTGACGATCGGAAATGTGTCACGTTGGTCAAAAGCGCGCATTGAAGCTCATTTAAGTAATCGAAAGTAAATTATCGATAGTTTGAAAGCCCATATTATTAATCTAACTGTTTACTTGGAATAATTGCAAATGGCGCTTGCTCATATCGCTGACTTACCTCTTCGTCTTGCCAAGAGACACATATGTGTACATATGTTTACTCCCTTAATGGATGAAATTGGCGCGAATTTACATACATACTCTTAATATTTCACAATTTATTTTGGACTTATGCTACTAATAAAAAATTGTATATGTAATTTTGAGATGGTTGTTCTATGTGCTACAGCAGCAACAGAGTGCAGAGTGTTGAACCTTATAAAAGAGTAGCTGGGGGGAATGGAGGATAAATGCACACACATACATACATCTTTACATAAGCGTAAATATATGTATGTATGCGAAATAGCCGCTTTGAAACTGTCTTTTGGTTTTTTCGGTTGTTTTTGTGTTTTTTAACCGTTTGCTACTCCTCTCTACATTTTTCAATTGTTTACCGTTTAAGATCGTTAGATGTACATTTTGCGTATGCAATTTTCTTGTTTTAATTTAGTTGTAAATGAAGTTATTATCATATAAATTATAAAAAAATCTGTATATGTATATGTAATGTAGTTTAAAAAAAAATTGTACACATAATTTGTTTAAACTTTAAATTATAAATTATATTATTACGATTACGACCACAAAAATTTCTTAGTTTTGAAATGAGTTTTTCTTGTTGTTTTTCTTTTTGTTTTTCTTTTTGTTTTTGTTTGTTTTCGGCAACTGCGCCGTGCTAATGAGTGTGAGTGTGTGTGTGAGAGAGAGCGCGTGTACATAATATTTACGCAGAAGTATGGTGTGGTGGGGAGGACGTGTTGTTTTTTTTTTTTTCAAAGGGATCTTCCAGGATTATGCGTGTATATGCGACAATTTTTGATTTATTGTTAAATTTAAATACTTATATAAATTACGTTTTATTATTATTATTATTGTTTTTTCGGGGTTTCTTTATAATCATTTGCTTTTGCTCTGTTTTGCTATTTTCTCGCTTTTACGTTTTCAGTGTTATCATCTTCATTTTTTTTTGTTTTTATTATTATTTTTTAATTTTTTGTATGTAGTGGGCAACTGCGGCATTTGTAAATTGATTTTAAATATTCCGTTTGACTTTGTGTAAAAATATCGATTTTCTGATTTATTTTTTTTTAGTTACTATTTGTTGCTTTATGCGTTTATGTTGCAACTGGATACTGCAAATGGGAATCATATATATATATATATATATATATATAAATATATATATATATATATATGTATGTATGTATGTGGATCTATGTATTATGCTCAACGCGCACTATTTTCTATGTTATTGAAATGGTTCTTCCTTCGTGCTTCCTTGGGCGCTTTCCCATTTTATAATTTTGCTTAATATTATGTTTTTTTTGTTTTATCTTTTGCTTTCCGCACTTCATCATAATTATGTATATATATATATATCGTATATGTATCATTAGTTTTGCTTAATAGTAAAATTTCTTGAATGTTCTTGTTGTTGTGTGGTAAAGTGTAGCTAATGTTGCTCTCTCTTTCAATATATATCTTGAGATATCGACTCAACGGCACTACACACATCTGTCTTTCCACCATACGGCGACGACGGCGACGACGAGGACCATCAGCTTTGCTCCATTAACTCATTCGCTGCGCAACTTCTTCAGCTCCGGCGACTTGCCACTGCCCGCATCTGCGGCTGCAGCATTCACATCCAGATCGCAATGCAGCGCCGAGCGTTTTTGGCCAACTGTGGCTGTAGCTGCTGCGGCATCCGTGCCCAGGCTGTTATGCACTGCTGCTGCAGTCGCTAAGTTTGCCAAATGCAGCTTCTTATCGTTTGTGGCAGCACGCGTGTTGCTGTTGCTGCTGTTGCTCTCATCAGCCTCGAGCTCGTCTTCTGAGTCTAGTTCATCTTCTTCCTCGTCGTCATCATCTTCGGCATTAAGCCCGCTGGCATTCTGGCCATTATCACTGCCGGGTAGCAAGAGCACGCCATTGCCATTGCCATTGCCGTTGGCATTGTTCGGCTGCTGCTGGGCAGCAACTACAGTGGCGGAAACATCCTGTCCATTGTTGTTGAGTTGCTGCTGCCTGTTGTTGTTGTGTGTAGCTGCTGCCACTGCCGTCAAGTGATTAGATTTCAGTGGCGCCTCGAGATTGCTTTCCGAATCAGAGGCCAGCGGTGTGCCGCCGCCCATTGCCTCACCATCCTCTGTCGATGTGGTGGCTGTTGTCTGTGTAGTATTATCATCAATAATGGGCTCCTGAGAAGTAGAATCGTTCGACACAAAGTTTGAGTCGCCGTCCTGCAATGCGCCCACGGCAGTGGTATTGTTCTTGGCAGCGTTAGTCATTGAGCTGCGATCGCCCGAATTTGGCGGCGTCAAGGCGTCGGTCGGATTAGTATTCTCGTTTTCCGTTTCCGACTCTGTGGCCGTGTTGCGTCCAGCTGCTGCTAAATACGAACAGCGCGTTAGTAACACGCTATAAAAGACTGTTAAAATCACTTACCTGCACCCAAGCTTTCATCATCTAAGTCCACAGCCACGCCATCGTTTGTATCTTCCTCACCATCGAGTACTTTCTCTTTGTTGTTGCTTTTATTTAGGCTGCCATTTGTGTTAATTACACCAGGCGCTGGCATATCATCCAACATTTCGGGACTCAAGTCATTGGCGACGTAGTGGGACCAAAGCGCCAATTCGACGCGATGTGGCGACCAGTGCGGCGTCTCGCCGCCAACCTCCGCATTAAGACGCTCCACTGTTGACTGTATGTGCTGCACAAAGTTGAGGTACTCCTTGGTCGTATAGTCGATGCCCTCGATCTCTGGTATAGCCATTAAACACTCGTCGGCCATAAAGGGCGCCGAATCGGGTGCAGCAGCTGCCAGCAGAGCGGAGGCCATTGTGGTACCAACGCCCTTGAGGTTTGATAAAGCTGTAATCGCCTGCTCCAGATTGGGTAGCTTGCGGAAGGCCTTCTTTGTTTCCTGGATAACGGCGCGTGGCGTATTCACTTTAACCAAATAGGACAGCTGCGGATAGAATTTACCGCGCGATTGCTTCCATTTCATGGTCTGTACCAGCTCATCGTATACCATATGCGCATCCTTCCCTCGCGCCTTTATCAATTTGGGTAGTTCATTCTGATACCAATGATCCAAACGTATGAGTTCCTGTGGCTTCTTGCAGCGCTTCTCTGCCTTTAGTTTGAGAACCTGCGGATATAGCTTGAAGCAGTACTCAAATTGTGTGGTGCCGCCGTTCTCAAAGAACGAGGCCGTAGCTTTGCCGTTCGACATTTTAATATGGGAATTACAAGCTTTATAAACCGTTGTTATGATCCGTGCTCCTTTGCAAACTCTATATAGCGTCTATAGCGTATCACACAAATGTATCCTTCTTCCTGGGTAGTATCTAAAACACTCTCCACTGGGCTGCTGCTGCTGCTGCTGCTGCTGCTACCTCTGCTGACGCTGTGTCAACGCACTAACATTATTGACAATGGCGTTCATGTTGATTTTGGATTTGGTTGGTTGGCCCGGCGTAATATATGAAAGTACAGAAGAGAGAGTAAATGAGATAATGTGAGCACGCAGGTTACAGAGAGAGAATTGTGCTAAATAAGAGTTTTAATGTTGTGTATTTAATTATTATGCATTTTTAGTTTGATAATCACATTTGTAATTTTGCAGCACAAATCGAATTTTTACTTTCGGAAACGAGCAGTCGGGTTCTTTTGGTCGTTAGTGTCGTCGTCGTCGTCGGTCTTTCGCACGCAACTCATACAAAAACCAACACTGGCAAACATTCACAGACTTCGCACACACACACACACACACACACACTGTCATACATGAAAACACACACACACACACACACACACACACTTACACTCGCGTGTACACACGCACACCACAAAGATAAAATTTCTTTTCATATATTAGCAAAAGAAAGAAAAAACTTTATACGAACACGAAATATTAAGCAAAGTAGCACGGAATTTTTTTTTTTTTTGCACAACAGCTTTTTAACCAAAAAATGAAAACAACAAACACGCCTGCTACTGCCACTGCCACTGCTCCATGTCCAAACACACACAAACACACGGCTCAGTCGGACGGACGGACGGACGGACGGACGGACGGATGGGTCGGTCGCTCGTACGGTCAGGGCAGCTCGCAGAGAATGCCATATACAATGCCTTGTGAGATTTGGTGCTGCGCTGATGCGCTGCTCCAATACGCTTACCTTAACACTTATATTCTTTGCTTATTTTCTCGCGCTGTTTGGCTTTGCGGTGTTTAACTATATTGTACGTTGGGATTTGAATTTTTTTTTTTTTTTTTTAGTATATTATTTAAGTATATTGTTTTTCGCTCGATGCTCGGTCTGTACTTATACGCTTCAACTTCTGAGCATATCGCTTGCGAGACCGCCGCTTGCATGAATTTTTAGTTAGTTTAGTTGCCGCCTGTCTTTCGTTCCGTCCACAGCGAGGCAGTCAGCCAAACACACAGTCAGAGCCAGAGCCAGAGCCAGAGCTAGCTGGCAGTGTCGCTGCTGCTGTCGTCGCTGGCAGTGGCGTCGTCGACAGGGGTTGCGAAATTTTCAAAAAAAAATAAAAATAAAAAATACGTATACCAGCAAGGATGCAGCTGCTGGCTTTGTCGCACACAAATTCAGGAATTTTTTGGTGGCTCGTATTTGTTGCTGACAATGCGTTCTATCGTCGATATCTCCTGTTATGTGTAGTCGGCAGCACCCCTTACTGTTTGCCGCTGGTTGCGTACGTCTGTGTGCGCGGCGTTCGCTTTATCGCCGTTTCCACTTTGAAATATTCATTCGTATTCAATGTTGGTCGTCGCTCATTCGCTCGGTTACTCGCTACATACACAAGCACGCCAGACTAAAGTAACAGCGGCGTCCATAGGGGTGCGTCAGCCCGACACGTACAGAGTTTCGGATTCGAGCGAGCTGCATATGTTGCTGCAAACAAAAGCATTCCAAAATCTATGCATGTACCTACAACGTACATACATACATATGTATGTACATGTATAGATATTGTACATATGCAGGTTTCGTCAAATTGCTCAAATGAGCTGCTCCACAGTCAATGAATCTACTAGGAAGTACATCGCAAAGTGGGCTGCGAGCAGATTGGCAGCTTTGAAACCGTGGTCGGCATGTGAAAGCGCACACATGACGAAAAAGAAAACAGAGAATTGTACACTTATAACGTAGTTAGGGACATGAACAAGCGTCTCTTACTTCAGCTTTTGAGGACGCGACCTATGAGGACCGAATTGCAGTGGTCCAAAGCAACAAAAGGTGCATCGCATATCTACTAAGTATTTTTCATATACGACTATACAAAACACCCCATCAAAAATTATAATTATGACCCTATTGTACTTAGTTCGATGCAATCGCAAAAATACTCATTACATTTCTCGTTAGTCATTTTCGTACCTACGCGAGGGCACCACCTACTTAGGCATTAATATACACATAGCGTAACTGCAAAAATGTTCAACACATTGACAACTTTTCTCTGCTGACATACAGCGACTTAAATTTTGCCGACATCTCTGCTGCCGATGCCGATCCCTGACAGCATACCTTAAAAGTATGCAAAGTTATCAATAAGATACGAACTCTTGCAGTTCTCTAATGCACACCAAGATTACCGTTTATGGTATACTTATACTTTTAGGCTAAAATTGCGGTCGATTTTTCGAATATTAATGTACGTTGTCATAATTAATGGCATATAAAGGTATATTGTGAAAAGAAACAAGTAAAAATGTAAGAAACTTGTGAGTTACATAATGAAAAGATTACCGTTTGATAAAACGATTTTTAATATGTTGAAGCAAACCAAATTCTTTCCTATAAGTTTGCAAGACAATTAAAATTTTAACTTACTATTGGTGTATTTAGTAATTAAATATTGTAAAAAAGGTAGATTTCGACTTTCACAATTCGGCAACCCAGGTGCATATGACTGACTAAGAGGCTTGTGTTTTTTGCACAAAAAAAACTATATTTGTCAGCGCAAAAAAATCTTTCATCATCTCTTTATCGACTGTATCTTCGGTATATCTTTTATATTACCGATAGGTAAGACATTTAAAATTTTATTAAGTATTAAATTATTGTAGAAAAGTTAGATTTCGGCTTTCACAATTCGGCAAGCCAGGTGCACATGTCTGACTCAGAGGCGGTTCAAAAAATACTCATCAGCTCTTTGTCGACTATATCGTCGCTATATCTTATAACTTTTCGACACCAAAGTAACTTGAACTGGGAAACGTCTTAGATTTTGTTGGTCTTAATCGCAAAAATCACCTAAGGAAAAAAGGGGGTCAGATAGATAGAACATGCCTCGGTGAACTTGCCGTGCATCCCCATTGCATAGAACGCCACTGGCAGCGGCCACAACGCTCGTTTATCGCTGTGCCCACTTTGAACGACGTTGCCGTTCGCATTTGCGCTCGTACGCTTGCCATCTGCGCCTTTTGTTTCGATTTTATCTTCATTTTCGTTTTAGTACCATGATTCGTTGTTGCCTTTTTTACTTACCCTATTCGAGTTGTTCGTCGTCGTCGTCGTCGTCGTCGGCGACGCGTATAGCAATAGCAGCTGCAATTTAGCTCTTGGCTGTTCGCTCGTTTTTACCCTATGTACACACACACACACACACGCACACACACACACACGCACACAATCACACACATACATATATGTGTGCAGCACGCAGACCCGCTATATTTCTGTAGTTGCTAACTGTGGCCGTGTCTGTATCTGTCATATTGCTTCGGTGCTATGTCACCTAAATTTGTGCTAGACTGCTCGCACTTGCATCAATTTACTATGTTAGTTAGGCACATTTTAGGAAGGACACAGCAATATACCTACGTATGTATTTCGATATTTACACAAGAATAACAAAATAAGCTAATAAAGGAAATTCTAGTTTAGAAGCTAAAGTTTGAGTTTCGGCTCAGTCAAAGGTAACAGTTGGGCTGAAAAGTTCGTAGGCTGACATAGAGAGTGCGACACAAATATCAAATCCATACCATATTTTTAGTTAGTACCAATCTTCACATGAACCGTGTAAAAATTTGACAGCGATCTGACAACTGGTTCGTGAGTTATAGCCTTGAGAGTGAAGCTACTTTTGTTATTGTGAAAAAAATGGATAAAAAAGAATTTCGTGTGCTAATAAAGCATTGCTTTTTGGTGAAAAAAAACACCGTTCAGGCCAAAGCTTGGCTTGATAAACATTATTTGGACTCTTCTCCGGGTAAATCAACCGTTGAGAAGTGGTATGGAAAATTTAAACGTGGTGAAATGAGCACCGAAGACGATGCACGTAGTGGACGACCAAAAGAAGCGGTAACCGACGAAAACATCACCAAAGTGCACCAAATGATAATCGGTGATCGCAAAATGAAGTTGATCGAGATAGCTGAGGTTATGAAGATATCAAAAGAACGTGTTGGACATATCGTGCATGAATATTTAGATATGCGGAAGCTGTGTGCAAAGTGGGTGCCGCGCGTGCTAACATTTGATCAAAAGCTACAAAGAACTTATGATTCCAAGGAGTGTTTAGCAATGATTAACCATAATAAAAAGGATTTTTATCGCCGATATGTCACCATGGATGAAACATGGATTCATCACTACACTCCAGAGTCGAATCGACAGTCGGCCGAGTGGACAACACGCGATGAACCGACACCGAAACGTGGAAAGACGCAAACATCAGCTGGCAAGGTTATGGCGTCTGTATTTTGGGATACGCACGGTATTATTTTCATCGATTATCTCCAAAAGGGACAAACCATCAATAGCGACTATTATATAGCGTTATTGGAGCGGTTGAAGGGAGAAATTGCCAAAAAAAGGCCTCAAATGAACCGTAAAAAAGTCATCTTTCACCAAGACAATGCTCCATGTCACAAATCGATCAAAACAATGGCAAAACTACACGAATTAGGGTTTGAACTCTTACCGCATCAAGCTTATTCGCCAGATTTGGCACCATCTGACTTTTTCCTATTCTCTGAACTCAAAAGAATGCTCGCCGGGAAGAAATTTAAGACCAACGAAGAAGTAATTGCCGAAACTGAAGCATTTTTCGAGGGTAAAGACACCGAGTACTATAAAAATGGTATTGAAAAGCTGGAAGACCGCTATAATCGCTGTATCGCCATTGAAGGAAACTATCTTGAATAAAAAAAACTAATTTTGCCAAAATAATGTGTTTTACTATGTTAGCCTACGAACTTTTCAGCCCAACTGTTACCTACGTATGTATTTCGATATTTACACAAGAATAACAAAATAAGCTAATAAAGGAAATTCTAGTTTAGAAGCTAAAGTTTGAGTTTCGGCTCAGTCAAAGGTAACAGTTGGGCTGAAAAGTTCGTAGGCTGACATAGAGAGTGCGACACAAATATCAAATCCATACCATATTTTTAGTTAGTACCAACCTTCACATGAACCGTGTAAAAATTTGACAGTGATCTGACAACTGGTTCGTGAGTTATGGCCTTGAGAGTGAAGCTACTTTTGTTATTGTGAAAAAAATGGATAAAAAAGAATTTCGTGTGCTAATAAAGCATTGCTTTTTGGTGAAAAAAAAACACCGTTCAGGCCAAAGCTTGGCTTGATAAACATTATTTGGACTCTTCTCCGGGTAAATCAACCGTTGAGAAGTGGTATGGAAAATTTAAACGTGGTGAAATGAGCACCGAAGACGATGCACGTAGTGGACGACCAAAAGAAGCGGTAACCGACGAAAACATCACCAAAGTGCACCAAATGATTATCGGTGATCGCAAAATGAAGTTGATCGAGATAGCTGAGGTTATGAAGATATCAAAAGAACGTGTTGGACATATCGTGCATGAATATTTAGATATGCGGAAGCTGTGTGCAAAGTGGGTGCCGCGCGTGCTAACATTTGATCAAAAGCTACAAAGAACTTATGATTCCAAGGAGTGTTTAGCAATGATTAACCATAATAAAAAGGATTTTTATCGCCGATATGTCACCATGGATGAAACATGGATTCATCACTACACTCCAGAGTCGAATCGACAGTCGGCCGAGTGGACAACACGCGATGAACCGACACCGAAACGTGGAAAGACGCAAACATCAGCTGGCAAGGTTATGGCGTCTGTATTTTGGGATACGCACGGTATTATTTTCATCGATTATCTCCAAAAGGGACAAACCATCAATAGCGACTATTATATAGCGTTATTGGAGCGGTTGAAGGGAGAAATTGCCAAAAAAAAGGCCTCAAATGAACCGTAAAAAAGTCATCTTTCACCAAGACAATGCTCCATGTCACAAATCGATCAAAACAATGGCAAAACTACACGAATTAGGGTTTGAACTCTTACCGCATCAAGCTTATTCGCCAGATTTGGCACCATCTGACTTTTTCCTATTCTCTGAACTCAAAAGAATGCTCGCCGGGAAGAAATTTAAGACCAACGAAGAAGTAATTGCCGAAACTGAAGCATTTTTCGAGGGTAAAGACACCGAGTACTATAAAAATGGTATTGAAAAGCTGGAAGACCGCTATAATCGCTGTATCGCCATTGAAGGAAACTATCTTGAATAAAAAAAACTAATTTTGCCAAAATAATGTGTTTTACTATGTTAGCCTACGAACTTTTCAGCCCAACTGTTACCTACGTATGTATTTCGATATTTACACAAGAATAACAAAATAAGCTAATAAAGGGAATTCTAGTTTAGAAGCTAAAGTTTGAGTTTCGGCTCAGTCAAAGGTAATATTGCCTATGGGCAACATTGGTCAACGGTTTTATGTATTTTCAAAACACTTCTGTATGTACTCGAGCGATGAGCTCAAAGGATATGACTAAATGGAAAATTAAAAAATTATACACTTTCGATTGGAATCATTCTTCTGATGAAGAGAATGAAGTAGCAAACGGAACAGCTTATTTTTTAAAGAGTTTAACGGAGGAAAACCTTCCAGATGTAATTTCTATATGTAAACATGTTGAAGAAGATTCGCTGCAGAGAATTGGCAATATCAAGAAGAATATTTGAAAAAGTTGCACGCGAAAGTTTGAGATAAAATAATTGCAGACGTTAATCAAAATTATTGCGATATGGAAAAAATGTACAGTCGAGGCGGTATCCGAAGCTAGGATAACGTGTAACTCTTATTTTTCGCAAAAAATAGCATATCCTACATCGGTTAAATGGAAAGTTACATATCAACGCCATATACCTACTTATTTTGCTGATCAGTAACATACAAAGTAAAATTTTACTCTAAATCTTAATAGTAAGGAACCCTAGAAAGGTAAAGATAATTTATAAAATTTAATCAAATTCGCTATTTATTCGGTAAGATGAAATAAATAACACTGATGAAAGGGATGATCAGATCAAATGCTTTCTTAACAAGGTAATTACTTAACCTTAAAATAATGACTTGGTCAAAAAGAAATTTTATATTTTCAGTTCATAACAGTAAAAATCCATATAAACCAAAAAAAATCTACAAGTGCGGCTTTCAAAGCATCTTGGAGCATCTTGGATTATTAAATCGCTTGGACCAGGATTATTCACAAATACTGTCTTTGGCAAAAAGCGAACAGCTATTGTAGAATTGTATTTTATATTTAGATTTCAAACAATAAATAAAAGACTAAGGCGTAACGTAAGATTTTATTAATTCATAAAATATACCAATCTTTGGGTGGGCAGAATAATATATGAACCCAACAAATTTAGTAATTAAAATTGAAATTTGTTTGATTCAATTTAATACCCCGGATATCCGTCATTCTACATTTCGAAGTGGAGGAATTTAGCGAGCAATCCTATCGTGAAGTTTTGCGCTTACTTATCGTCGTGGAACGCTTCGTGATGATTTTCACTTGAAATTGTCCTAGACGATTTGAACGGATCGCGTTTAGCTAAGGGAATGATGAATGCTTTTTTGGTAGTATTTGCAACAAAGTTTTCTAATCGTACCAAACAATTTGTAAGTTCTTTCTTCATTTCGGAACTGACGTTCAGTCTTTTCTTCTGTGCTTAGATTTGCACGACCCATCTAATTTTATTGCAATATCATATTTAAACCTTCATTAGTTCAATTTTATCAAAATCTTACCATTTGTAACTGAATAAAACTTTAAATTTATTGACTATATATTCGTTTTAACACATCTATTTTATTTTGTTGTGAAGATCTCTATATTTACCAACAGGTATTTGTATTGCAGAGATTCACCTATTTAATTTCAAAACAGTGCTACCTATTTATTTTTATTTGTACGTTTTTCAATAATTTCAAAACTTTTGGAGGTGCCATCTAATAACAATTTGTTCACAATCGAAATGCTAAATTTACTTATGCGACAACGAAATGTGTTTTTTTGAAAACTAAACTAATATTTATTACTAGCTGAACTCGCGCACTCCGCCGCGCATTGATAAAGCCTTCAATATATAATTATTTCTCTTTATCTCTCTCTTCCTCATACTAAATCCAACCTCTACCTCTTCCTCTATCTCTATCTCTACTTCTACCTATACCCTTACATCTACCTCAATTCAAAAAAATGCTTTACCTAGTTAAAGTTAGTGCTTGCCTACTATATAAGTGTTAACACATTTTGTATGTTTTATATGGAAAATTGTATATCTCCGGAACCCCTATTTCGATTCTGTTCCAACAAATAAATAAGAACACTCTCCAACATAATGGGAAGCTATCCTCAAAATTTCATCAAAATCTGTCCAGTAGTTTTTGAGGAGAAGAGTCACAAAGAATTGACAGTCATTTTTATATATATAGATTAATTTAAATAAGAATCAAAATAAACTGCATGATTGAATGACGTATACGTACCAGAGAATTGCACCGGTCCACCACGGCAACAAGTTCATCGTATATTACGTATAAACTATTTTGCATACTCGAATATATGCAAAACAATGCAATCACAAAAAAATTAAAAAACCGAACCTGAAAACTATTAAAAGTTTAAGAAGTTGCTACTCATTGACATTCAATTCTCCTACTATTGCTTTAAAACACTCACAGACAAATCGCTCATTTACAAGAAGACTGTCATAACTTGAAAAAATACGAATTTGCTGAAAAGGCGTTTAAAGTTTTGAATTTGCTCGCTCCCAGCTAGTAGAAAAAAGAAGGGTATACGAGATATTTAAGGATATAACCCACAATTCTGCATCAAGAACTCAAAAATCCCGTTTTTTAAATTATGACAGTCTTCTAGTAAATGAGCGATATGTATACCATGTCACTTAAAACTGACATGTTTGGAATGGTACTGCTCTCGCTTTTGCGCATTTCCTATGTATCTTACTTACTTCTCTTTTTGGTAGTTGCAGTGTATTTAAAAAATGGTGCTGCCATTTGTTATGCGCTCTTTGCAATATGTTAATATAAGATTTCTATAAATTTTTACATATTTAGGCAATAATATATTATTTAATTATTATTATATTTTCATTATTATTAAACATTATTTACTTAATGTATCTATGCACATGCCATTGAGTGCCAATTCAAACGCTGCTTAAACAAGTTTTTAACCCGTCGAACGAAATCGTAGATACACAACGCTCACATTTATATGTACGTACACATATGTTTGTATGTATAATAAACAAACACACCAATGTGCATATAAGTGGCACGACGACTCACACACTCCGATCTAGCAGTTGGATGGGAAGTTTTTAAATCCACTTATTCCATACACATTTGTGCCTTTCTGTGTATCGTACAGTATACACAACAGACACGAAAGAAACACGAAACAATTTATATAGTATATGTATGTAAACATGAGTTGTGAATGTGTAATTATATTTACATATGTGTGTATGTAAATACTACTGTTCTTTAAAGGTTGCCTTCAACTTGGATGGGTTTATTTTAGCTTGAATTTTGTTACAACTGTCACTTGCAGCTGTTTGTACTGCAAGCTTTTTAGCCCGTTATTATGCCCTCTTTACACGATTTAAAACAGATGTTCATAAAATGCATTTTGCAAGTAATTTTCTAAAAATGCTAGAAGATATGATAATGCAGCCCACACACAAACTGATCTTTGTTCGTTGGCCACAAACGCCACAATTTTTCATACAATTCGGCCTGCCAATCTTACTTGGCATGAGCGCGCGGACACAATCGTATTTTGCGATGCTTGTGATTGCCGAAATCGTAAAAAAAGAAGAAGAAGAATGTCAATTTTCTAATAAAAAGCCTCTAAAAACATTCAAAGTTAGATAATACCACCACAGCAGGTCAAAGCTTGTCGTATGAGGCGACTGACAATGACTCTGGGTTCTTTCGAGACCAGTAGAGCCACCTCAGGCCTTAAAAGGGTTGTGCGTAGGGTTTGGAACCCACCGCGTAAAACCACAATTCCTATGAAAGAATGTATTTAGATCAGGCCGTAACCCTATAACACGGGTTGTTATGGCCAGTTAAGAAGAATAAGCTGTTTCTTTTCATATGTTTGCTAACAAATCAATCATGTGCTCAAATCAATAAGCTGTTTGTCATCTGCAATGCTTTATTATATATGATTTCGCACCCTGGCTAGTAATCGTTATATTATAATGTTTATATTACATTGATGAAGCAAAAAAGTGTAAAAGGGTATTATAAATTTGGGCAAAGTATCAGAACGGGGCACGGCAGACCATATGTTCCAATTCGAGTCGATTTAACCATGTTCTTTTGTCTGCTTTACCTTGTTGTAACCTAGATCTCGGAGACTATAAAACTTAGGACCAGTAGAGCCACCCCAGACCTTAAAAGGGTGGTGCGTAGGTTTTGGGAACCACCACGTAAAACCACAATTCCAATGAAAGAATGTATTAACATCAGGTCGTAATCCGATAACGGGTTGTTATGGCCTGTTAAGAAGAAGAAGTAGAAGAACGGACTACTAAAATTACATGCGCATGAATGTTCTTCTATTGGCTACAGATGTGTTTTGTATCTATTTTATTGTTGCCAAAATTGTAAGGGCATCAACATATTTCATATTTACGTAGCTGACAAAAGATGAAGATTCATCGTTCGAGAGATGCACATACACATAATCTGCACCCGCACGAGATCCCTGTTTACATATACATGTATTCCCTATTACTTTTCCGCAAAAAAGTATTGCGATTGGCCAAAAAACTAAAAATTATTATATATTATTTTATGTTTTTCGATTTAGCGATGTTCTTGTGTTGGGCATGTCTTCAAAGGGTTTCCTATTGAATTTGAGCACTCTAGTCGCCATAGTTAGGTCGCCAGAGGAATAATAAGAGTAAATAATTTAAAAAAGTTTGTTTTTCCAATAACATTAGTAATTTCCACTTTACTAAGCTAAATATTTTCTATCGTGCTGGGCATGTCTTCAAAGGGTTTCCTATTGAGTTTGACCACTCTAGTCGCTATAGCTGGACCTTTTTTTTATTTTGTTTATATTTCTCTTAGCTAATTTCGGTTGTTTTGAAAAACGTGCCGAAAATCCTGAGTTGGTTACCTGTTACTGTTTATTTTAATTGTCAACAGACGCATTACTTTAAATTTTTGCAAATTTCATTCATTATATTTAACTTTTCTGTTTAATTTGTTTATTAGGCCGACATGCCCACGCACATTGCGATTGCTGTACAGCATGGCCATGCAAACTTTGAGTTCAATATTTATAGTTTGTCATGAACACATGAACTAAAACATGTTTTTAAAATACATTTAGCAAATTATTTTTATAAATGTTTTACAATATACAAGTTGAATCTAGATGACTTAATAATTTCAATGGCGGGCGAGTATAAATATATAAAGGTAATTGTTTATGTAGTTCCCAAACTTGAAATTAAATATTTAGACCATTATTGCACTTGCATTGCAAGACACATGTTCGTTTTACACGAACTAAAACAGATGTGAAAACGTATTTTGCAAGTACTTTTTCCATAGCTTAGCAAATTCGAATTTAAAATTGCAACCAAATGCAATTTACTCATATTTGAAGTAATCAAATGGGTGTTCACACCTAACAGAGACATCCGCCTCCTGATCGTCAAGTCGACGACACCACCCAAAAACTTACTCAGAATAACATATCTACAGCGAGCGTACAAACATCAATTCCTTAAAAATTATCTTAAATATATAAAAATCCCATGAATGGTGTGGTCATAGAGTGTATCACAAAATATAGCCAACCATTTTAATAGATAGATTTGTAGCAAAAACATAATTTAAATAAATATATTCTCAAATATTTCATATAAATTGGTAAACATAAATTTACTTGAGAGTTGATCACTTCAACTGAAACTATGACGAGAAACTATTACCGCAGCTAGAAATTCCATACAGTAATATTATAATTCGAAGAAGCAACTTAAGTTTAACTTTTTGTTTTTTAGTTGTAGCTGAGCACTTTATATTTGGTGTTCTTTATTAATGATCGCGATTCATATGTCGCAGTTCGCGCATTGTTATCTGTGAAAAAGTTAAACAATATTAGAATATTCAATTACAATTGACACATATTACAAATGATCAGTTTGAAATACATACATAAATACAATAGTATTTAATAGAAATCTACTAGGTTATATACTTCTCGTCATTTACTGTAAATTTAAGAAAATTAAAATAAGAAAAAACCAAACTATTGCACACTATCTTTATAGCTAGCTTCATTTTGGCATGTGTCATTATTATTTACTCTAATGATAACTTTTTTAAACTCAACGTGTGCAAATTTAAAATAATATAAATATAGATGAATAAGAACGTATAAATTTTATGTTGCAAACAGTGCGTGGTTAGAAACGTTTTACATTGTTAGATACAATCAATTGAATTTGGATTTTGTAACAGTTGAGAGTTTTGGCTAGTGACACTGAATCAAGACTATTTTGACCATTCCATGTAATTAAACGTGTTTAATCCAGTGTTTAAAATTGCTCCTGCTCCTGACAGTTCGGTAGCAGTAGCAAAATTTTTCTACTGCTACCGAACTGTCAGGAACAGGAGCAGGAGCAGGAGCAAATGAAAATCGCAGGAGTTTTTAATCACTGGTTTAATCAGTTAAACATAAATGCGTATGCGGGCAGTGGAGGGTTGTCAATTCATATCAATATCTTCCAGTCGTACAGGCTGTTTGTACGGTATGACTGAGTTCTTATTCACATCTCTGGACAGCGCCTTTCTCATATCTGCATGGAAAGCAAAGTTCAAATTGTTAAAAGATAAGGGATTAGTTTAGGATTAAACATATACCATACGCATCCTCATCCTGATCACCAGAGTAGTACTCCAATATAGTACGATATACAATATATCCTAGGTTTTTGTACATATTTATAGCCACTTTATTGCTCTTGCGCACAAACAGATCCACAAAGTAAGCGCGCTTCCTAAATAGAGTAATGAATCAAATTATTAGAGTTTGCTGCAAATCAGGCGTTAGCTACGATGTAAATTTCTACTACCAATTGTATGATAGTCAGCATAAATCCTACTCTGACTGCATTTGTTCATAGACTCACTTTTCAGAAATGTCCTCCAAAAAGTTCATAAGTAGAGCGGCCAGCCCAAGTCTTCTATAATCGGGCGATACTGTCAATGCGGTAACATGGCCATGCCAGTTGTCCAAATGGCCCTCAACCTTGCCCATAACTGTATTGGAAAATACAACAATTTTTACCACTGCGTCACAACAACAATGCATTTGGTAATACTCACTATATCCCATTATTTGTCCGCTAGGCGACTCGGCGACCTGAAAATATTCCGGCCATCTAGCCAAATACTGTGTGTAGAACGAGAGGCCATATGTTTCCGTCAATGGATCAAAATTGCTTTAAGATTATACATTGTGTATGAGATCAGTTTTTAAATTACGATATTTTGCACTTACACATTGTTAAATTTAAATAAATCATCGCATGTAAATGGCCTTAATGTAGTCATATTTTAATGTTTGTATTTCTTCCTTGTGTCGAGTATAATGCGAACAATTTAAAGTGCAAAATGTGAAACTATCGAGACAGCGTGTCCGTCGTACATTGACCTATCGTTCTCGCAACCGAATAAATTTAGAATACAACTTAAACATCACATGTGCAAATTTCCAGTATAATAAGTATTAACATTAATATATTTCTTACAAAGTAAATTTTAATTAGAATCATTTAAAGTGTAATGTGTGTATGTATATCGATTTATCGTTATCGGCATGCGATTCACGCGAATTATCGGGGCAGCAAAAAGTATGCCAAAAGAATGCGAATGGCATTTATATTCCTGTGGGTGAGGGTGTGCATAAAAGTAAGTACCAGTAGCTTCTTCCATGGGATTTTCAGCACAATAAATTGAATCAATACCTATTGTATAGTGACGATTACCCTCTAGGCAAGCTTTAGCTTGTAGCTCGCCACAGAGCGCAACAGTTGCTGCCGAAACGAGAATGGAGAGCCGTATGGGACATAAACAAGATTCTGGCACGCTTACGCGGGAGGATTTCGATGGCGGACCAGTCAGCATTGATGAAATCGAAACTGGCCTATTTTTGGGTATGCATATAGAAGATTATTGATAACAAATATAATTTAAATATGTGTTATAGGCAATTTGACCGCAGCCACACATATGGAAACGCTGCGATCATTTAAAATCACTCATATACTTACACTGGACTCTGTGCCACTGCCTCAGCATATAGTTGATTCCAGCTTTTTAACCACCAAATATGTGCAAAGTAAGTGGTAGCATCAAAACAAAACAATGCCATTAACTATATAACTAGAAATAGAGTCGAAAACTAAGTTTTATGTGAACTATTTTCAGTTGCGGATATGCCACGCGAGGATATTCTACAGCATTTGGAGTCATGTGTAGATTTTATTAGTTTGGCGCTGGAAAAACAATGCAATGTATTAGTACATTGGTAAGCATATGACTCTACTGAAAGAAAGGGTTATCGTAAAGTGTATAGTTTATCTCTCCAGCTACTTTGGCGTGAGCCGCAGCTCTTCGGCGGTGATTGCCTTTATAATGAAGCGTCATAATCTAGAATATCAGCCCGCTTACGAATTGGTACATGCCAAGCGTCGCTTTGTACAACCAAATGCAGGATTTGTTGCCCAGCTGAAGCTCTTTCATCGAATGGGCTATAAAATTGAGCCTAGTTATCAAAAATACAAAATGCATCGTCTACGTCTGGCCGGCGAACAAATGCGCAAGGCTAAGATACTGCCACAAAGCTTTCACAGTGTCGTACGTCCCGATCCCGACGTAACCTGTGAGAATCCGGAGCCAATCGTCTTTCGTTGTCGCAAATGTAGACGAGTGTTGGCCTCAAAATCGCATGTACTGGAGCACAGACCACGCGGCAAGACATCGGATGCACAGGCTGGCACAGTGGTTGGCACAACGGTGGCAACTGGATCAGCGAAAAACAAACCTGATCCGCATGTGCTAGAGCAGTTGGCAGCACGTCTGCGTGAGGCATCGTTGAGTTCCCCCAATCGAGAGGCTGACATGGACCATTGCCGTAGCATTTTGTTTGTGGAACCCATAGCTTGGATGCATCGCATTATGCTTAATACACAAGGTCGTCTGTATTGTCCTAAATGTGAGCAAAAATTGGGAAATTTCAGCTGGATTAATGGTGAGCTAGCACGCTAGGCTTATTGATGTTATTGCTTGCTAATTATTATTAATATCATAACAGCTTGTCAGTGTCCATGTGGCGAGATGATGACGCCTGCATTCTATTTGATACCTTCCAAGGTGGAGCTCTCCAAAGCGGTGCAAAACGTGCAGACAACCGTTTAGCTGGCCATTCACAAAACTGTTTTTTTTTCCTAAAAGGTTAAAGCAATAGAATTTGCATTATATACAAGAAGTTCTGGCAGACTGTCGATTTGGAGTATTGGCGTTTATTTACTCACACATAACAGACTGAATGTTGGCTTCCATGTTCTGCGTAGTTTTGTTTTTCTTTTATCTATATACATTAATACTACAAAGGCCCAAAACAAGTAGTCGAGTAGTAATACCACTGATCCACTTTGCAGTGGTTATGGGTATATTATCTTCCGCCGCAATTGCATAATTGCATAACTCCGCAAAGAAGTAGTCCAGTGGCTCAGGAACTCGTAACTCGGTGACCAATTTAATTTACTAAACCATTTCTATGAATGTGTAATATATAGCGACACTCTGCTAGAACCAGATATCAACCGTATCTTACATATTTTAAAAATAATCGCATTGATTCAATGTATTGAATATATTTGTTTTTACCTAGTTGAAGCAAGGTTTCAAAATACGTTCACATGACATGGAAACTTTCTTCTGCTTTATGCAACTCTAATCAAAATTATTCCGCTTAAAAGCTCTTATAGTCTACATAAAAATCAAAATTTTCATAAAAATATAGTTAGCTAATGAAACTGAAGGAACCATAAACTAAAATATTGTTGCTAAATCTGTTCAAATATTGTTAAGCATAAGAATATCGATAAAGTTGTTGTTCCATATGCATTTGCATTGCCTTTTTTGTATAATTTTTATTTGCAATACGCTTGCATGCCATTCATTAAATGATACTTTTTGAAAAGGTACTTAAGTAAATTATATATACCAAAATTTGTTATTAAGCTGTTTATAAGATAATATTGTATTAAAAAAGAAGAATATTTTCTGTGACAATATCTAAATTAAGTATTTAAAATGCAAATTAGGTTTTGGATGTAGTAAGAAAATTGCTTTTAGTGCACATACATAAAAGTGTAAATGCTCTTTTCAATTTTGGTTGAGCCCATTGTATAGCATGCGAACACTAGTCACTCCCAGGTCTTCAAATACCGAAAAATGGTTTCCAGAACTGTTTCAGTATGTGAAACCACCGATGGTATGTTTGAATATGTCGCATGGCAGCGCGGATTTATGCCTAACAACCGATACATTTGATCATCCCCGCGTTTATCTCTAATGACGAAAAAAAAATTACTGCAGACAGTCGGGACGGTGCCCGACAGTGGAATACCCTGTACGCTTTTTATCTCCATAAAAACTAAATACACCATACGGTAAAGTTGGAATGAAAGTATCTACTTTTCTGTCTCTTTTCACAAGTTCGATATGACTTTAAGTCGGGACGGTGCGCGCCAGTGGAATACCCTATAGACTCTTTCTTTATAAACACTAAATACGGTAAAATGCGAACGTAAGTATCCACTTTTATATATCCTTTCATAAGATCGATATACCTGTAAACATTTTCCTATTGGGAAGTTTCAATTGAAAAGTTTTCCTATTGGTAATTTGGTTATCATTGCCCATAAATTCAGTATTCTAAGGCCAATATCGTTGTAATTTGAAATATAGATCAAGAATACATTTATAAATCTGTGGCAATTTTCAAATCAATATGTTGCGGTGTGCGCCAGTACTCATACTCATAAAAGTCTCCGCACCAAATTTTGTAACTCTAGCTCAAATGTATCCATATCTATATCGTCGGATTTTAGAGCAATTTATGGGCAAAGGGGGTTGAAATCAGCATATTTTTGACTATAACTATTGATGTATTTATCCGATTTCGATAATTTTTATAACGTAGATAAACATAACCAAGGTGCAAACCTGTGCCAAGTTTGATAGATAAAACGGTGGGGCTGTAAACCGCGAGTCTGCTAGGCGGAAACGGGCGCATATATCAACTCAATTCGAAAAACTTCATCTTAAAGATCTATCAACTCATACAGACGGACGGACATGATCCAATCGCTACCCGAGTCAATGATAAGACTTTTTGCCCATGGAATTTATGGTTTGTCACGCCTCATTCTGCCTTTTACATACATTGCACAAATCTAGAATACCCTTGTACACTATATGTACAGGTTATTAAGAGAATTTTGGGTACATAAGATAACCAAATTGTATGCAGGCCCTCGGAACGCTGATAGTAATAATAATCGAAACTTAGGATCTACTTTGCACACTACCTAGATTATAGCTCCCTCGCTAGTCCTATCTCTAAAATAAATTATACTATCTGGTTTAAGTTTATTTACAAAGTTTATACCAGTCTAGCATGAAGGATACACTTCGCTAATCCACCAAATTCATCGAGAATATGTTCCTTCTAATGTTCGCAAAACTTACAGGTGTTGGAGTCTAACTTATTCAAGTGTCTCTTTAGTCTACAATAACCATGGTGCAAACCTCGGCCCCTAGATTCAGACGTCTGCTGTCCTGCATTCCAATTCCGGTCCCTTCATCTTTTAAAGGTCCGTATGGATAGCGGTTTTCGAAATATCGCTATTTCAAAGTTCAAATTACAGATTTGAAAGTGGCGATAACAGTAAATCTCGTATTACTCGGGAGCCGATCGAGATAAACTGCAAATTGAATTAAAGGTATTTAAGTGTCGCTGCAATGGCCTTCGAACAGTTTTGATCTAACTTGTCTTGGTTGTGAACTAAGAGGCTATAAACTCAAAATAAAAAACAAAACAAAAGATTGTAATTATTTAAATTTTTTTTGAGCTCATTGCCTTGTAACTCGAGGTAGATCAATACCATCTGAAACACAATGAACCAATATTAAATTACCTTCAATTTAAATTATAGTTCATCTCGATCGGTGGTAAGGTTCTTGAGTAACATGAGATTTGCTGACTTTAAAACTATCGAAATCTCGAATTCTTTTTCTACTATGTGCGGATGTATGCTTACCAACATCGTCCTTGAGCTCATTGTCCAAAAAAAGTCGATGACACATTTTAAATATGTGCGTCGGCCGACCGACACAACTGATTCGTTTCAGCAGGTGTCGGTGTGCAGATTATCGGCAATACACACTAATTTCGCGATTTATGTGTGTCAACATGCCGATTGCTGAATCCATACTTTTCAAATAAGTAGAAAAGGAAATCTGAGACAATTTTATTTTTCTTTACTTCAATTCGTTTAACTTTAAATCGCCATATCTCAGAAACTAGAAGGGAAGCCAAGTCTTAAAATTTGATTTCTAGAACACTGATGTGGTCTACACTTTTTTCCCCTGGTAATGAGTCATGGACTTGAGAATCGTTATGCACTAAAAGTTGATTTTTAAGAAAAGTGTAACGATATTTTTGGGAACCAGTGTCGATATGGAACTGGAACGTAGGAGTTAAAAATCTGTTTGGTTTGTGTGATTGGCTTTCTGGAATGGTCGGACAACATGAAGCATGTTTTGGAATGTAAGCGGTCTATTCCATTAAAATAATAATTAAGTAAACATAAATCATTTGAAAGAGCTCTATGAGGCCCTTTTAATAAAAAATAAATTTCTTAATGAAATCACGGGACGCATATCGCTAACAAAATATCGATATTCATATCAACCAAAAAAAATCATCTTTCGAAAAAAAAAACAAAAAACTACATCGGATTAAATACATGTGGTTATCGTATTGAATATCGATATCATAAATATCGGGTTTAGTCTGTTTGATAATAAATCGGCAATATAGAATTCAAATATTATGGTACAAAGTAAACGACCAAAGTCTAATAACTAAAAGGTCATACTTCATTTTCATTGTTCAATAACTTATTAACAGATATTTGTTACTCGTATGCTGGCTCGTTCAGTTAAATTTGTTGCTAAATATGCCAGCCCAACGTACAAGACATAATGCACAAGTTTGGCTTGATATCGCGAAACCATTGAAGGTCTTATCGTACTCACTTAGCACTATCACCCCCGGAGAATTTTTTCACATTTTTGGCACAGTATATCGAGTTCGTGCTGGAACAGTTCCATTTTTTTCACACAGATCTTTAGGGAATCCTTTATTTAACATCGGCACAGTTATCATACCTTTATTAGTGTACACTCCTATGGGATATGCATGATTATGCTATATTACCTATTAAAAATCGAAACGCTCGTTTTTACGTCAAAACTACTACTCGTATTTATTTGCCTCGAACTCAAAAACTATGTATTTTCATAACATGTTCGGTTTAGGCGTATTTGGTGGCCACATATACAGGGCAATTGGCTATCGTCTGAATGGAAGGCAGCTAAAACGTTATGAGCTAAACCAACGATGGATTCGCTCTTGTCACCCGACGATGCCAACAACGGGTGAGCAACGCATACTGGCGGCCTTTGACTTTGATCTGACCATTACGGTGGATGATACAGATTTGGCGGTAAGCAAGTTGCTGCCACAGGAGAAGCTTAGTTTGCTGAACCAAGGTAGTGATTGGATTGCATTTATACGGCAAGTGAAAAAGCTGCTAAAGCAGTGCAATATTTTGGCACCACAAATGGGACAACATGTACGTCTGATACAGCCCGTGCCGGGCATGTTGTGGCTGCTGCGCAAATTGGGCAGTCATAAGTATCCGCTGACGGATATGTACATAATAAGCGATGCCAATTGCTTCTTTATACATGAATGGTTGGAGGCACATGAGCTGCAGCATATATTCAAATCCGTGTACTCGAATCCCGCGCGTGTTGAGCCCGATGGTGAGCTTTCAATAGAGCCATATGAGCATCAGTACAGTTGTCTGCGTTGTCCGCGAAATTTGTGCAAAGGGAATTTGCTGCAGCAGCTGCGTAGCGAGGAATACAAGCGTGTCATATACGTGGGCGATGGCAACAATGATTTGTGTCCCATTTTGCAAATGAATGAAGCGGATGTGGCTTGTATAAGACATGGTCTGGAGCTGCATAGCCAATTGCCCATCTATAGAGAGCATATTAAATGCACGGTGTTACTCTGGCACAATGGCTATGAGCTATATCAGCAGCTGCTCCAGTTGAAGGCAATGATATGATGATGATGAGGAGTTCGCTGTGAAAAATGAACTTTTAGTTGTTTTCTCAAGTTTAAGGCAAAATTATGAATGCTGCTGTTTTATTCGACTTATGCTTAAAGAAAATATTATTATTATATGTTTCACTTAATAGACTTAGCAGTAAAATTTCTTGGAAAATTAGATTATTTTTTTTTTGTTTCGTTAAGACCAATGCGTACGAGTGCTCCTATTAATAGGTAGGCTGCTCTTAAGAGTGGTATTATTCATTATAATAAAAAATAATTACAAATCAAACTTGCTGTTAAAACTATTTCACTTTAGTTGTTGTTGTTATTGTTGTGCCTATAAGTATAAGTATTTTTGCTCCAACTAACATTATTCATAATATTTAGGCATATATATATATATATATTTATATATATATTTGTATGCATATTTATGTTTATATGTAGGTGTATGTGTTTGTGTGAAAATTAGCATAAATTACATATATAATACAATCTTAGCTTAAAACGAGCGTTGTTTAACTATGTATCCGGTGTATGTAACCAAAAGCTAGTGTGAAACAGCTGCCGCACATTTGCTTTCTCTCTCTCGTAATCCCTTGATCTAACTTGCATACCTATAAGTAGTACTCTCTCTCTCTCATAATACATAAATAGTACACTCAGTAGTTAATATTATATACTTACATAGTTTTACATACAATTTGAAAAATTCGGCCAATTTTAGCGCATAAGTGACACATTATACATATATAGTTTCTGTTCGTTTCTCATAATAATAATCTATATATGGTACATTGTTAGCTAAGACATAGTTAAATACAATAGTTTATAGTTTATATCAGGGTCTTAAAATGTTTGCTCATTTTTACGCTGACACATAGAATTTATGAATGATAGTTGCCATATACATTTAGTTGAAAGTTAATGTTTAAACAAATTTCAATGTATTAAATAAACACAATTTGCGCTTTCATGTTTCGACTTGCTATATGTATATATATATATTGATATATTAAGATATACATACTGCTAAAGTTCATTTAAGCATATTTAACTAAAGTTTATATTAAATGAATTCTCTACGAACATAATGAAATTACAAAACATATTACTAAATGCTAAAAATAGTGCTTAAAGTAGTTAATAAACAAAATTTACTTTGATCTTAAATTTATGTGTTGTGTGTGGGTTTTGTCATGATAGTAATTATTAAAAAAATGTATTTGTATAACGCTGCTCAATTCACTTGAGAACATTTTAAGTAACATAATCGGTACATGTAAAATTCTACAAACTATATATATATATTTATATCAAGTACTAACAATAAACGCTCAACAATTCGCAGCAAAGTTGTATTTTTTAATTTTCTTAAATTCATTCTTTTTTTTTTTTGTAGAGCTTTCTGTTAACACACTTTATGAGGGATTTAATGTCAAATTTCAGTGTACTTTTAGTTTATCAATTTCTATGGAGTCCTAAGTTTGAGCGTCTATTGCATAGGAATTAATTAATAATAAAAAAAAATATATATATAAAAAAGCGTAACATAATTTTAAGCAGCTGTTGTAAAAAAAACTCAATTTAAACAAATCCGCACGCTGCATTATTTTAACAATCTGTAGCCACTTTACACTTAAATCTGGCGAACTTCAAAGCCCGAGTGCCGCGTTTTTATACATAATACTATTGCCAGGAATATTAATTAAATAAAAATACAATTAATTGAAGCCCTGCAACGAAGCGCGATTTCTCTCTGTCTCTCTCTCCCTATCTCTCTCTACCTTCTCTTTAGCCGCTTTCTTGTTTCTCTTATTATAAGTCCGTTAGAGTGCTTTTGGCACAATAACGTATGACCCCCACTCAGGCAACAACGGGCGGAGCTGCTATGCCTCCTCCAGCTGACATGGTGGCTCCTGCTCCTGTTGTTGTCGTTGCATTAACTGTGCTAGTGCTTGAAATTGTGGCGATTGTTGCTGTTCCATCATCATTGTGGATTCTATTCAAACTGGACTGTATAGCTATGTCTTGGGTTTTAAATTGTGCTGGTTGTTGTTGGCTTTGCAGGTGCGTTGGAGGCCTCTGCAATTTACTAGGCGGCGGGGTTGCAATCGTCATCGACAATATGTTTGCTTCTGTCGGCATCGCTGTTGTTGCTGTTGCTGCAATTATTGTTGTTGTCCTACCAGCGTTTGCAATGACGCCTGCATCAGTGGGACTGACAGCTCCAACCGCTACTGTAGTTGCTCCTCCTCCATTGGCCTGAGCCTGAAGTTGATTACGTCTAGTGGGTTTGGCACGCGCGCAGGGCACGCATATTATGGCGCAATGTTCGCGCAACTTGGTTATATGATCGATGCGATACTCATTGATCCATTTGACCTTTTTGTGCTTGACAGGCTTGGCTGTTTTTTCGCTACTGGGTGATTGTTGCGGGTTCTGTGGCAGTCCCTCAGGCTTGGTAGCACCACACCTCATACAAATGCAGCAGCGTTCGCAACTCCAGCGTCCTAAGAATTAAGATTTATTTCTTGTTAAATAAAATCTAACTTCAACAGAGTCCAAGCACTTACCATCTGGCACCGTCTTCACGCCTAGGCAGTAAATATGATAACCTCGATCACATTGCTCACAATAGAGCATCTTAGCAGTTTCCTTATTTCGTCTGCACTTGATACAGCATTTGCAATCGGAGCACTGCCAATTATAATTCCGGACACGTCCCACCATGCGATGCGGCATCTCTATGCAGCTGGGATGCACTGCAATTAAAAAATGTACAATAAAATGTATGAATAATTTAAAAATAGAGCACGCCTTACCATTTTTTCGGCAGGTGTAGCACTGTATAAATGATTCGGGCAGATCCTTGGCATTTCGATGCTGTGTGCGTAAACAGACGCCGCATTGTGCGAGCATGGCATCGTATTCATCATCGCTAGAGGAGCTGGTAGAGCTCGTACTCGACGTGTTGCCATCACTGTCACTTTCATCGTCTGACTCGCCACCGCTGCTACTGCTGCTGCTTCCGCTGCTCGACGATGCGGCATATGAGCTATGTTGTGCACGTAATCTATCATTATCATCATCGTCATGCTTATCGCGCAACTGATGACGTCCTCGCCGGCTCCTGCGCATTGGTGTTGCCTGTTTACCAGAGCGTGCAGCTGCATCCACTATTGGTTGGTCCACTTTTAGAGATTCCTCGGCCAGTGGCAGACGCTCCTCTATGTTAGCTGTGTGCAGAAGATGCTTTTGCAACTCAAGCGGTCGTATCAACGCAGTATTCAGGGGATAGGCCCTGCAATTAAACGAAGGCCAAAAACGATAAAATGGCATGGCTTTATGATAAAGAGTCAAAATCAATGTTTACCTTAACTCCAGAGGTGTTAGCTGTTGATAGCCAGTCGCAAATTGGCCAGGCACCAGCGTTAATGGATAGGCATAGTCCGCATGACAAAAGGCAGCATCATATACGCGCGGCGGCAACAATGTTGGTGGCTCGGGTATATTCTCGGCCTGTGCCGCGTTGCGAACTGTTTCGGCAACGGAGCGCTGCAGCTGTGTGGCAGTAGGAGCTGTGCGTGGCAGCGGCATATTCATAGTGAACGTTTGCAGATCCAAACAAGCCAAACGTTCCTCCTTGCGACTAATCCGAGTAAAAAAAAAAGAAAACATTTTATATAGAACAAATGTTTTTGAAACACTTTTTAACTTACGTTTTGTTAAAGTACACATTCCATTTGCTGGCTGAGAGCATGGCGCGATCTCGCGCCTGCAGACCACGTCCATTGCCAACGGTCAGACCAAGAGCCTTTTGTTTAGCTTCGATTTCACGCAAATGCTTTTGCCTTATGTATTCCTTGTATTCCTCATACTTATCATAGAAATCGGCATACATAATGTCTAATATATCGGAGGCCCATACGGCCGTTATGCCCAGGTCGCACATTTTCTCTGAGACCAAACACTTCTCTTGCAGCCAATTGCGCTCCTCCATATCAACGGCGCGACGCGGTAAATCTGGATACTTGCGCTTAAAGCTGGTAATGCCCAGATAGAGTGCCACTTGTTCCTGTATCATGAAGGTGTCACGGTTTTTGGATGGACAACAGCCTTTGGGCGGAGGCCAATCATATTCCGCAATGCTGGACGCATTGAAATCAGTGCTACAAATATTTACATATTAAAATAACACGAAATTTCATTTAGAATAAAATTTAATACTTACTCTTCGGCCACACAAACTTCCATTTTCTTTTTCTTTGGACGCTTAAGCGTTGAAGGTGTACTGGGATCTATGAAAAGACCCTGATTGGATGACTCCAGCAGGCTCGCACTGCTTACAATCGAAGATTGCGACTCTTCGTTGTTAAGAAAATCGTGTTGCCTGTGGAGGAAATATAAAATGTGAGTCCACGTCTGAAAATCTAGAGCTTTAAGTGCTTTTACTTACTTTTGTGGTGTCAGCGGTGGTTCCATGCTGGTCAACGACTGATTGCTGATGTTGAGATCGGCACTCATACGTGTATCTTCCTCAAATACCTGCGGCGACTGTTAAAAATCATAAAACGAAAACAACAATTAGTTAAAAATAAAGCTTTTTTCAAGAATTGTGTGTACATATGCAAAAACGGCTCTGGAAGTACCCTGGAGAATGCATGTTGACAAATGTAAGCTACTCTCTCCAACGGCCACAATTGTAAAAAGTAAAGACATTGGCGACATTTTAAATTAAATATCAAAGTAGCAACGTTTGTTTATTCTAAACAACTTTTAAGAGCGCGATCGTTGCATCTAACAGCCAGCATATTTAGAAAGGGAAAGCTAACTATTGAATACTGTGTGAGAGAAAAGTAACTTTGAGATTTAAACTGGCTTGAAATTGTTTTAGCGGAACTGAATTACGAGTCTTAAAACTGAAGTCAAATAACGCATTTTTTGAGTCAATGATGCAGTTCGTTAAATAATAGTGTGCAACAATTATGTTGTGAATATCTCGTTTACACCATTGAATCCGAAATTATCTTTTTATTTAGCATCAAACAATTTGAATATACATAACTATTGGTACATGAAAAAAGTTCAAAGCCAGCTAGAACAGATGTAATATGAAACAACAACAACAATTGAAGACATATTTTAATATTCAATCATTTTGAAATAGATATAAAAATTTGATGCAAACAGTCGGGACGGTGCCCGCCAGTGGAATACCCGTAGACTTTTTATTTAGAAACACTAAATACGGTAAAATGGGGACGGAAGTATCTACTTTTATATATCCTTTCATAAGACCGATATACCTGTGAACATTTTCCTATTGGTAAGTTCCAATTGACAAGTTTTTCTATTGGGAAGTTGGCTATTACGCTGGCAAAAATTACTTTTATACCCATAACTCCAGTATTCTTGGGCCAATGTCGTTGAATTTTGTAACATAGATCAAAAATACATTTATAAATGCCTGCGACAATTTATCAGTCAATATATTGGGGGGTGTGACAGTAATTGAGGTAAATCGATCGCGTGGGAAGGGGGGGTTTCATTGAAAAAAGGTGGATGCAGTTTTAACGATTAGGGTCACACGAGTCTCTACATCAAATTTTGTAACTCTAACTCACATGTATCCATATCTACATGTAGTGGAATTTTGAAGCAGTTTATAGGCGAGGGGGGTTGAAATTTTCATATTTTTAACTATAACTTTGGGTGTATTTATCTGATTTCGATAATTTTTAAAACATAGATGCACATAAAAACGATGCACATCTTTGAGAAGTTTTGAGTTGATAGATTCAACGGAGCGGTTGTAAACCGCGCAAATCTGTCACGGAGGAGATGTCGACATAATATGACAAACTCGTATTTTTCGCGGCATATGTGCATCTTTTGGTAAATAAGGACAGACGGACATGTCTATGCATCGACACGACTATTGCTCCTGACCATTTTCGCCCATGGAACTTATGGTCTGCCACGCCTCCTTCTGCCTGTTACATAGATTGCACAAATCTATAATACCCTTTTAAACTCTGTGTACAGGGTATAAAAATGAACTTCAAACAATGAAAGGATTTACTTGCCACGAGTTGCAAAATAAAATGTATAATAAGTACAAATATAAACAAAAATTTAATACTTAAATATTATCATAATTTATCACAATGAATTAAGAAAAAGTTCATTGCAAAATCAATGTCAACTTGCATTTTGTTGCATGAATCTAGTTCATTTTTGTGCTAGTAACAGTTGGCAGCTCTGGCAGGCAGCAGCAGGTGTGGTGAAGATGGTTTTACGAATGAACACAAACATCCAATTGGTGCAAGCAACACACACACACACATGCGCAGAGATACCCAAATAAGCATCGACAGAGAGCGAGAGAGAGAGAGGGAGAGCGAGAGCTTTACAAAATTTCAGCTGATTAAAATCACAGGTGAAGACTACGCTGCCGCTGAAACGGTTTTTGCTGCTGCAGCAGCAGCGGCAGCGCCAGCAGCGCGTGCACGGCATGTGCGCTTTGTTGTTGTTGTTGTCGTTGTTGTTGTTGTTTTTTTATGTACAATTACATACAAAAACAAATGCATGTAATTGAATGCAATTTGTTGTTGGCAATGAATGCAGCGATGCCTTTGATTTTAATTACGACACTATTTTTCTATATGAATGCACTCTATATGAATTTCAATGTAAATACAAACTATTGATGTATGTATGTGTGTGTATGTCTATTGGAATAATAATAATTTACGTAATATCAAATAAATTGAAAACTTACACCATACACAGACATTCATACAAATACGAGTATGTATGAATGCATACACATGCGAACTTATGTACCCACAATTGTATACATGTACACTGCAGTGTAGTTCGCATAAAATCGAAACTTAGAAAGAGCGCATGGAATGGTACACGCATAAGCGCATACACCACACAAGCACTCACTCACAGGATATGCTCTGGCAACAGCGAGTATGAATGAATCATGCAGCTGAAAGCTTTAAGTGCATGTTTATATATGTATGTGAGTTATGCACAATGAATGCGAACCGAAAAGAAATTGGTTAATTTGAAGTTATTACAACTGGTGGTATCCAAGTGGCAGATCAAGTCGCATCAGTCGAGATATTTGGGTATGTTTAGGGAGAACAGTACGATGTGTGCATGTAGAGGGGACGAAAGTCGAACCTTAATGGTGCCTTAGCAGTGAAAGCTTCGAGGAACGAATGAGTCGTGTCGGCCAGGCAGAAAAATTTGGGTGTTGCACATTAGAAAGTGCGTATATAACGCTGTAAAGTTGTCATAGATAGAGGAACAAGGGTATTATAGATTTGTGCAATGTACAGTATACAGCAGGAACCACGAGACTGACCATAATCACCTTTTGCAGAAAAGTTAGCAACGACACGCGTTTTGATTAGGCCATGTACGTCGGTTTACACCCTACTGAAACTTGAAAAATGCCAACTGTAGACACTTTCTCTCTTTTAAACTGCAATAAAATTACACTTTATACAGAGATATCGGAATATGTAAGCTAAATCCTCCCCGTGTGGTATACCACCTCAGCAGGTCAAAGCTTGTCATATGAGGCGACTAATAATGACACTGGGTTCTTTCGAGACCAGTAGGCCTTTAAAAGGTTGTGCGTAGGGTTTGGGGCCCACCACGTGAAGCCACAATTCCAATGAAAGATTGTATTTACATCAGGCCGTGACCCGATAACGGGTTGTTATGACCAGTTAAGAAAAATAAGCTGAATCTACCAAATTTGTTATGTAGACTACCTGTACACATAATCTTTCTTTCTATTTATATGGTAGTGAAAATGAATGCCTTATGTAAAAGTAGTAGGCTACTCACCGGACTGAAAAGCCCTTTGAGTCGTTCTGGATCGGGCGTATGTTTTAAACCTCCCACACAACGCGGTCTGCTTAATGCAATCGCTTTGGCCACAGCGCTGGCGCCACGACTCATGCGCGGCAATCGTGGTCCCGTTGCATTGCCACCTCGCGCTGAGCCACTGTTATTACGCATGCCACCACCACGAGAGCCACGACCCCGTCCACGTCCGCGTCCCGGTGTGCTGCCCACATTGGTCGACAAATTGGCTGATCCCACTGACTCGTCTGCAGAAGTAAACAATTCGATTAAGACTACTATTTGTTGCAATTCTTCTCTCGACTTACCGCCCGAATTTTCCAGCGCACTAAAGTTATCCTCCTCGTGCGAATCATGTTGGCTGCCACCGCTCATGCTGGACGTGCGCGGCGAGCGCAACTGTTGCGTGGCCATAATGGACGAGAAATCGTTGGGCTGAAATATGACATCGGGCAACGGATCAGATGAGGATAAAATCGTTGTGGGCGGCAGCATCGACGAAGACATGGTACTGCCTCCACTGCCACTACCGCTCACATGAGTGCCAGCTACAGCAGCCAACGTGGATGTGGCTGTCATAGCGGTTAAGGAGCTGCCGTTGCTGGTTGAAGACGAGGAGGAGCACATGGTTAGATCGATTTGTGCCGATAATGCATATGCCATGCTGCTGCTGCCGTTGTTATTCGTTTCGCTCTCTTGGCCACTACCAATGCCAAATTGACTAAGCGAGGAACTTGGCGGCAGCTCCGACTCTACCGCTGCAATTGTCTTGCTCTGCCGCTTGCGTGTGCCTTTGACAACTGCTCCGCCACCTGGTGTGGTCGTTGCCATGGCATTGGGTGTATTTGTGCGACGCGTTGCCCTAAGCTGGCGATGATCTCGACGCGGTGTCTGTACTGCGGCTTCCTCCGCTACTCTGCTGGCATCTTGCGTAGCTTGATCCGTCTCCCCCGCCTGCGTTGGCTGCTCAGCACTTACCATATCAATAGCCAGTCGCTTACGCAGCAGCTGCACACGTCGTGATTTTACCGCACTGCTACTCACAGGCTCGTCGGGATTGGGTGACAACAGGGAGGCGGTTGCGGAAACAGCGGCATCTTTACTGACAGGCACAATGCGCTTAGGGCGACCACGTCGCTTCCCGCTTGCTGTGGGTAGCGCAATCGAAGAGATTGAGCCCGATTCGCTGCCAATAAGCAGCCTTTCGCATTTGGGCGTCTCTGTGTTCGCTGTGGGCGTGGCTAACAGCGTGCCATTGCTGTTGGTATTGTTCAGTTCATAGGCAGTATGCATTATGTCCTGCTCCATGGACGCTAAATCGTGAGCTGCAGGAAAGCTCGCATCCTCCAATTCGGTATTGAGTATACGTTCGTGCTTTTGCTTGCGGGAGCGATGAGCCCCTGAGTTTGGTGTTCCTATGCACAGCTGCTGCTGCATTTCTGGGCTAGACTGGTGTGATGTTGCAGCTGCATCATTAGAAGACGATGATTTTTTGCCATGCTCACGACAATTCTGCTTGTATTGATCACTCTCATCATTATTTTCCAGACGACGCTGTTTGCTAGGCAGCATCTATGTATGGGAAAAAGAAAACAAGAATATGAAATATGTGCAATATTTTCTAGGACAAGGAATCAACGGAATCCTCAAAAGGTAACTTAATTACATCTGAATCCTACTATTTGGGTTCTAACACCGTACTTCGACAGTTTCAAGGCTGTAAATAGCCAAACATCCTTCAAATAAAGTGAGTGTGATAGTGCGGCAAGGAATGTGCCCAATGCAATGTTACACGGCCACAAAGGGCGCCACTAGGTGCCACAAAAATGTGCGTTTTCGCAGATGAACTGCTGTTTTTTGTCTTCTTTGATTTTTAAAACCGATACAGTATACGGTTAATAACGATGATGGAAAATAAAATCCTTTGTGGGTGTGATAAATTATTGAATTATCGGGTTCCAGCGAAAATAATTTAATGATGAAATCTGGTATTTGTTAAAACAATATTGCCAGATTGAAATAAAAATATTGAAAATGACAGCTGTCTTTAGTGTGACCATGCGCTTTTTATGGGCCGACGAAACGGCTAGCAAAGATCAATTTTGCTTCGGACGCCAATAAGAAAAAACAGAAGTTTTTCACCAATCGCCACCAAATGACCCGATCTGACCACTCCCGACATTTGCTTGTTTGTACCTTGAAATTTCGTTACTTTTGAGTGCATTGCTTTTATTTCTACAAATTATAAATTACACTTACGTCCGTGGGAGATTCGTTGGGTTCTGCCTGCTCTTGGAGTATAGGCAGCATATTCTTGTTTCGCTTTAAATTATTGACACCCAGCTGATTGGCATCCGACTCGAGATTGTTATTAAGTCGCTGTTGTGCTGCTGCTGAGGTCTCATTTAGCTCGTTCTGTTTGTTCTGATTGTCATGATGACTATGATTCACATGATTATTTAGGTGATCATCCATATAGCTTGGTGCCAGCTGTGGACTGCCTTCGGGCGTATCCAGAATTTCAATTGAATCGATTATGGCTGGACATTGTACATGCTGTTGCTGCTTTTGTGCCTGTTGCTGTCCAAAATTTGAATCACTGCTACCATTGGCCATCAAGAGACGTTCCGTCAGCTGTGGATACTTGGCAGCTGAATTGCTAAGTGCTCCTCCCTTGTTCGCAGCGTTACTAATGCTGAATATCTTGGGTGGCGCAGTCAGCTGGCTGAGCAGTATATTGGAGGAGGCGGGCGAGGTGGGCTTGCTGGAAATAGCTGCCGCTTGTGTTTGCATACGCAGACATTCTAGCAGCAAGTTGTGGGACTGTGCTGGTGACATTTTGGCAGGCAGAAAGCTATTATGAGCAGGCGAGGAACCAGGTGAAGGAGATGACGTTAAATCAACCAGATCCACAATATTCTGCATGGCTCCGGCAGCAGGTTTTAGTTCACCGGTGGCGACTGCATTGTTGACGCCATTGCTAGCCAACGGCAGATTATGAAACATCTTGGGATCATGCTCCTTGGACAAGGCATCATCAATGTCCATATCATCGGAGTTGCGACGCATTTCATCTGCTTCCGGCAAGGTCTCTGCATCATTAAAGCCGCAAAACTCCTGGCTGCTATTCGATTCACCACCATTCATGGCCGGCAGGTTATATTTTTCAAAATTGGCATTGACTTTGGCCGAGTGAAGTTGTTGCTGTGGTTTGTTATCTTCGAGCACAGCGCGCATTTTATGTTTAGGCGAGCAAAGATTTTTAATGGTCAGCTTGGGGACGTGTGGCGTGTTTAAGGGCGGATTTGAAGCCGCTTCTAGCTGCTGCTGGTCGGTGGTATCTAACATGCTCGTTTTTATGGTTAGCTTGGGTATACGCTCCTCCTCGGCAAAGTCCAAATTGTTAGTGCTGGTTTTGATTGTCAATTTGGGCACAATTTGTAGGTTGCTATCCAGCTGCGCATGATCCACGTTATCCGTTGTAGTTGCTGTTGTTTGGTGGCGGGAGATAGTTAACTTAAGGCTATTGCGTTCCGGTGAACTAGCTGCTGTATGACGCAATACCTTGGCCATGCCCGTCGTTTGAGCCATGTCTGTCATGCTGATTGTAAGCTTTGGTATGCCAGGCGATTTAACCATCATGCAAGACGTTTCCTCATCGATTTCAATGGACTTGGTCTTGATTGTTAGCTTGGGTATACTCTGCGTATTGTTCATGTCGTGCGTCATAATAACCGTACGCTCCTGACCTGCTCCTGTTTTAATGGTTAGCTTTGGTATCTTATCCTGCTCCTCGCTGCTGATACAGCTACTACCCGCATGCGTCGTCTTGATCATTAGCTTAGGCACCACATGGGCTGCAGTAGTAACACCTGGAGCGACAACTAAATTGCTACAACTGGTGCTGCTACTACTACAAGCAAAATCGTCGCTGCACTTCTTGAGCAACGGCTTAATGGTGAGCTTGGGCACAATCTGACCGGAGCATAAATTTGCACCTCCGACGCTGGGCTCTATTGTAGCGCAGGATGTGGAATAGCAGGTGCTACTGGACGTAGAGGAACTAGCCGAGGCAGGCGATAGACTGGATATCATGGACTCGCTGTTGCCATCTAGTTTCGTTTTGATGGTTAGCTTTGGTAGTGGCGGGGGAGACGTATGTAGCTGTAAGTTGCCCAGCTGCTGCTGCGCCTCCTGCTGGGATTCTGGCATTTTAATGATTAGCTTGGGCACTACACTGGTAACACGCTCCTCATTGGCTGCGCGTATTGTCAGCTTTGGCACAATGTGCGGCGTGTTGGCCTCGCTATCAGCCAGCAGATTCATGTCATCTTCGGCACACGACGAGGAGCAGGAGGAGGCATCTGAAACATCGTTAACCGGCTTTTGTTGCTGTTTCATAATGGGTCTTATGGTCAGCTTGGGCACCAGCATTCCAGAGGAGCTACTGCTGTTGTTGTTATTGTTGTTGTTGGCGGGAGCAGAAGAGGAGCAGATAGAGGCGACGGAGGAGCAGGAAGCAGTCGACGCGGTGGGCAAGTGTATACGCAAAGGCTCTACGCGCCGCTCATCATTGCTCAGCTGAGATTCATTGCTTGTTGCATGTTTTGATAGCTTTAATATAATTCTGCTATTCTCTGTTGTGTGTGGTAAACTCTCCGCACTGCCACTGCTGCTGCTACTACTACTATTGCTATTACTCGTGCCTCCAACAGCTCCTCCATCAACGCTTGCACCAGCTCCATTTACATTTCCACTTGCATCCAGCGCTGTGGCAGCCATTTCCTGTTCTTCCTCTGTATTGGCGTCAGCGTCACCGTCTGCGTCACCCTCACCTCCTCCGTCCTCACTACTTTCAACGCCCCCTGCTTCACCGTTTGCACTGCCGAGTTGCTGCTGTATATGCTGTAGGCGCATCTGCTGTTGAGTCTCATCGTCGCGCATGCGCTGCGGCGGCGATGAAGTCGTACTCGTTATTTGCGCGGGTGATGACGAGCAATTCTGGTTATTATGGGCTGTAGATAGCTCCTGCTGGGAGTAGGGATAAGGTCTGCGTCGTTGTCCAGTTTGTAGTGCTTCTTGATTTTCTGCTGCATTCAATTGATGTGCTGCTTGTTGCTGCTGCTCTTGTTGTAGCTGCTCTAACTGCTGCAGTTGTTGCTGCTGCTGCTGTGCTGGCGAAGACGTAGAGCTAACACGCTGCTCTTCCTCGCACTGAGTTACTCCGGATGGTTTCGCTATCACGGAGCCGTCAGCGGACAAGACACTAACGCCTAAACTGTTACTGCTTTCGGTTACTGAAGACGATGTCGCTGCTGCCACCTGTTGTCGTAAATCATTCATTGCTATGACCAATGCGTGTCCAAGGTAGGCTTCTTTACTCCTTCTTCCAATTTAACCGGACTACATTCAACAAATACTTCAAGTGTTTGTCAATAGAGTTTTCCAACAGTCTGTAATGTTTGAAAAAGAGAGAAAGAAATGTTAGTATCTATAAGATATAGCTTTATGTTTCTCTTGAGTGACCTATTTTATATTGCAACTTATTTAATATATGCACAGTTTAAAAATGAAAATCAAAAAAATTATTTCATGAAAATGCGTATTGAAAAGATGATTTAAAGATACAACCGGCAAACATAGGGGATTTGAAGGAAACATAATATAGCCGGCTTCTTTCTCAGATTTAGTCAGAGACTACTGTACACATAGTGTAAATGGGTTTCATAGATTTGTCCAATGTATGTGACAGGCAGAATGAGGTGAAATGACACAGAAATTAGATTTTGTTGGAAAAAACGAGTACAGTATTCCACGTCCGGCACCGTCTCGATAGTCTTTTTACAAAATTATCCAATGTTTTTCTTAGTGTCTTGACTCAGTCAATCATTTTGCAAGCAATCGTGTTTATGTGAACAATATGATATGGGTAGCCGTCCGATCTGCTTGAATCATGCGTAATATGATAGCGTTTACATTTTAAGGCACTATGGAAATTTTCGTTATGACAAATAAGTGTATGCAGACAGATAAATAAACAGACTGACTTTCGGACATGCTAGCATCATCGATTTGGCGCCCTTTATAGTAAAATTAATATAAACATACAGAGCATACATACAGAGTCATAACAAAATTATAAAAAAATATACATTAACATCCTGCAACGTTGTCAAAACTAATCGTTTTACAAACTTTCTGTCTTATAAATGTTTTCGCGAATTTGATATACCGGCATAAAGAAACTGTTCATGAGATTACTTGTGGGTGAGATATAGATTCGATTGGGAAAGATGAGGAGAAACGTTAACCGGTTGCTACAAGTAGAGAAGGATCTAGTCCAAATGCATCACGATCCGAAACATTCAGACGACGAAAAACCAAAATTTAATATATTATGACCAAAGTTGAATAAGGTCTATGTACCATTTTCAAGAGAATCTATGATTGATAGGTTTAAGCGAGTAACATTATAATACGGCTGGAACGAGCGTTCCAAAGCGGCAACTACTACGAGCCAAGAGTTATCATATCAAATCTTAGACTTTTTTTAACAACCATATATCTTAGATTATCATATTCTATGAACAAATTTCTTGCAGCAGACTTTTGAATGCATCAGCAATGTTTTGGATCAAATTTTTCACTGAAAAATGTGCAACAAAATAAAAAAAAGCCACTCTTACATGAAATGTACAGCTGTTTTATTATCTAGTTGAGAATTTTCGATATTTACACGAACTATGTGAATATTCATGAATGCTTGAAAACATTGTAAGCGATTACAAGAGAAAATCTATGCTTCACACATATAAAGGCGTGTTTGATTAACCAGAAATTTTGAAAAGGGAACCTGTGGTGTTGATTGAATTTGGGTAATACTACTGATCTAGTATTGGGATCGGAGCCCGTGCTTGAAAGGACAATGAACTAGAACACAAATGCAAATATATACTTTCAGAACATGTTCTCTTTGGTATATTTCAATGTCATTCAAATTAGTTTGTTTGAGCGTTAGAGCTAAAGTTGCATGGATTGTTGGATGTACAAATGTATGCATACACACATATAACTTTCAACTCGCGCAGCTGTAGCATAAAAACGGCTTGTTTGTTTATTTTTCGGGGCACAATTAGGTTCAACTCTGATTGGGGCTGTTATGATGTGAAGTTTTGTTTTTATTTTATGAAATGCCCGTGCATTCGGATTGTTTGCACAAATACAAATAAACAAAAAACAAAAAAAAGGGAATTGAAACGAGTGTAAGCGTAAAAAGTACACATGTACATACTATAATACATATGAATATACATATATATATATAGATGCATATATAAAGAAAAATGAAATGGAAATGCCGCGCAAACACCACCGCGTTGTGGTGTGTTGGCAACACTGCGCGCTCTTGGCAATTCAACATAATGAAGAAAACTCACCACGCGACAGCAGCACTAAGCACTAACACATTGACAAAGCGAGTGTGTTGCATGGAGAAAATACATATGTATATATATTAAATGAAGACTGCATTATGACCATATATCATACCCTTTTTAGCCAAAACACACACCCGCGCACATAAACAAGCGTTTAATAGACGACGCTTTTTGGCTTTAGCAAATAGGCAAAAGCAACAACAAACTGATTTAATTAGCTAGACGCCGCCGAAAAGAGAGTGTGGCCTACGGGAATGGCAACACATACACATACACCAAACACACACACACACACACGCACACACACACAGTGTACAATAAACTCACCATGCGGCAAATCGTCAGACAAAAGAAGATGGAGTAGAAGTTGAGCGCCTTCTTTGCATGCAATTCGCGAGTATAAATATGTGCGCGTGTCTTTGTCGGTGAGTTAAGTTCAGTAACATGTTTTGTTGTTATTATTTTGCACATTTGGTAAACATTTTGTTGCACTTATTGTATTGTAAAATGTGATATAAAAAAACATAGCCAGCACTAGCAGTCGCAGTCACACACACACACACACATACATATACGTTGTCCCACTTTCCGTGTATTGGTTTCGTACACTTTTCCACGCACTTTTTAACGATTGGGCATTGAGCAGGCAGACGACGACGCATTAGTTTATTATTAAAAAAAATAAATATAACATGTAATTGTTAACTTTTAAATAGTAGCGACCGAGGCGCTCGTCTTGCGTTATAACAATTCATTGCTGAATATGCCTGCTTGCTGTCTGCCTGTGTTTTTTCTTTTTCGCTTGGAATATAACACTACCATACTCGTCACGACAAAATGGAAATGAAAATGAATAGCTCAAGTGATTACAATCGACTAAAATACAGCAATCGTATGAGCTACCATACTACTTTTGGCAACAATCGCGTTTATCGGACAACCTATCGGACATGCTTATCGGACAGCAGCAGAAAAAGTTTAGTAGTTCCAATTCCAGTTCCCCTTTCGTTCAGTTCAGCAACAAAATTTGTGCAAACACTAGAAAAACCAAACAAAAACATACATACATACACATATTTTTTTTTTTAATATTCACATAAATCAGCAAACACACAAAATTCAGAAACCCACCAACACTTTTTCTCACAATTCTTTCTATACAAAATTCCACCTACGCTAATTCATTAAAATTCAACGCCCAAAATGACCACCCCATCCGAGGTCAACTTTGGCCTTGGCAAACAAAAACGCTGTCGCCTTGCAGCCTTTGATTTTGATCATACAATTGTTGCTCAGAATACTGATACGGTGGTTCGTGATCTATTGCCCAACGAGGTGATCTGCTCTCGGGCACTTAACGAATTGGTGGAGAACGATTGCTGGACCGAGTACATGGCCGAGGTCTTTCGCCTCCTACACGTACACCAAGTACCTGAGGCACGTATACGGGACACCATACGCTGTATACCCGAAGTGCCGGGCTTTGTGCGTCTCATCAAACATTTGCACAAGAAGCTAAAGTTCCACTTAATTATTATCAGCGATTCCAATAGCGTTTTTATTGACGAATGGCTCAAGGCTCACAATATGACCGATTGTTTCTCGGCCATCTTCACCAATCCCGCTGAGTTTGATGTCGACGGACAGCTGTTGGTGCGTCCATATCATCAGCAAACCGAGTGCAAACTGAGTGCCAGTAATCTCTGCAAGGGTCGTGTATTGGAACACTTTGTTATCGAGCAGGATTTGCGTCATAATGTACGTTACGATCATGTCTTCTACGTGGGAGATGGAAACAATGATATTTGCCCAGTTTTGCGTCAACGTGCCTGCGATTTTGCTTGTGCACGTCAAGGTTTTGCCATGGAGAAGCACTTGATCAGGAATCGCAACAAATTGAAGTTGCGCGCAAACTTGTTGATTTGGAAAAGCGGATTCGATTTGCTCGATCAGCTTAACGCCTTGCCACAGCTACAATGTGGCACAGAGGAGAAGCCGCAGGCAGAGCAGCAGGATGCTGGCCAAAGCAGCACCAATGGCGTCTAAGAGGCGCAAATTTGAAAATTTTGTTGTTAATGCAGAGGGCGGTTTTGCATTTAAAAAAAAAGAACTCCGTCAAATGATTTCTTGCCAACGATTTAAAATGCATCTTTAATCTATGTGTGTATATGTCTATGTATGACTTTGCTGGATGTAATCATCATAATTATGGATGTGTATTATATCTAAATGTGATCAATGTATATGTGTGTTATCTTGATTCTCACTACAATATACTACTAAATATAGATGTGTATATGTGTATTATAATATATTGATATCAATGTAATTCTATGTAAAATAACAGCATAAGCGGTGTATGTATTTGCAGGAACACACTGACCCCCTGATGTTTCCAAGAGTTTGTAGTCAATTTTTGCCCGCAGCTGATATTTTGCCGGTGAAATTTTATTATACATGTATTTGGAATGTTGTGTATTATAGACTGTATATATGCATATATAATATATACACACTATACAATATATTAAATAAATATTTTTTGTGCGACAAATAAATGTAGTTAATGCGCATCGAAAAAATCATTGTATTCTATTGTTTCTATATGGTGGACCTAGCTAAAGGCTTTAGGCTCTTATCCTGCACGCTCGATAGGACATTATATTCGATAGTTGGCGCAAGCCATGGCACATTGACATAGTCAAGCGAATTAACCTCCAGCGATTCCAGTGACTAGGTAATGTGCATGATGAAATCAGGCCATACGTGGAAACACGTAAAGGATCAATCATCAAGCGAGCTAAATCACTTCCTCTTTATGCTCTAACCCAATAACCCAAGCAAGCTAAATCATATTCTGCAAAAGCCCGAGTTCGGGGTGGTCGTCGACAATGGGCACACCGGGTTGTTGATTCCGGTAGCGGTATTCTCCCCGTCTTCGCCCGGCTATAAACCAGAGAAGCTGTTTCTTCTTAAAGGCTGTTCATAAATAACATCTCCAAAATTTGTACCACTCCTCCCCCTTGTCAGAAGTAGTCCTCCCCCTAATATGACGCCACAAATCGTGAAATTGAAAACGTCGAAAACTTAAAATTCGAAATAAAAACAAAACATTGTATGAATATATACAAGTTTATTCACATTTTATTAACATTTTGATTGTGACGTCACGTTTTTGGAGCAGCTCCTCCCCCATCGTCGGTGGTGACGTATTTTATGAACAGGCCTTTACCCTATGCATCCACTAACAGATTTTCCTCTGCAGCTCTGCAATAAGATACCGCTGTACCAAGGATTTACTTGGGTCAGAAACTCAACTTTTCAATTCTCTCGCTCGTGCTTTACCTGCGCATTTTTTCGCATATACTTATATTTTTGTCATAAGGACTGCGTAGAATCCTTTTGCTGGGCCTATCTTTGGTCGGCTCATCTTACCTCTATTGCAATCAACTTTAATTATGATCTCCTGATACTGACTTCATTCCAAGCTGTTCTTCAAAGCATAGAGTTTTCCCCTTTTTATGCCATATTCTTTTTCGTATTTCCTAAAGAAAAATCCCAATTTCTCTTTATAAAATGGGCTGCAAATGCAATACTATTTCTTCTTTCTTTCTCATCAACGCGAAATTGTTATAGTTATTTAAATTTTAGGCTCCTTATCCTTGTAAGAATTTTGGTAGTATTTCTGTAACATATTTGTAATATTGTTTTCAAAGCTAGATGTTTGCTCGCATTTCTGAAATGCTTCGGAGCCAATAAGATTTTGGACTCGTCCTCCCCACCCTTGAATATTGCTGTTGCGTTTGGAGCTACCTTTATTAATACTCAATAGTAAGCACAAAATCGATTGTCTGTTTATCCTTATGAAATTGTATTATAAGTCAAGTTAGTTTTGCTTTTTCCGCAAACTTCATCTACACATTATTGTAGTTTGCATATAAACGCAGATTAGAGTGAAATAGAACATTTTTGAAAAAAAGAGATAGGTTAACATAAATTTCGTTCTTTATTATTGTTTCAAACGTTTACAATGCATTTAATTACATGTGTTATCTTAGCATATCCTATTTAATCATCTACAGTTGCTTTTAAATAACACAAAAAGTATATGTAACTTAGAATATACTTATTGGAAAAAGTACCTATATTAGTTTTAATATATGAGTAATGAATGCGCAAACATTGGAAGTTATTCGTTTTATTGTTTTGTTACTTGTTCATGTTTCATATACCATTCATTTAGTATGTGTGTTTTAATTAGTTACTCATTTCGCTTTTGCCTGCATCAAGTTCATATATCAAAAATGTGCAATTCCATACTCCAAACCTCTCATCGACATTTTATGCTGAAGAAGTTGAGCATAGGCTAAACAACAATTCAACAAGAGTTCTTAAAATCTATTTTGCTATGTTTACGTGTGAGACGCGTGTTCATATCATAACGTGCTCTCTTAGAAATTAAATAAAGCTCCATTAACTTCACTCTATCTCTATTGACAGTCAGATATTCATATATAAATATATGTATTGGTTGTGTGGGTGTGTATTCCTAACTTAAAGTGTTTGTGGTTGTGCACCGGCACGACCACCATTTATGAATATACTTTAATTGAGCGTTGAGCATTGTGCACTTAGGAGCCCAAGGGTGACATGCCGATTTGACGTGGATCGACCTGTTGTTGTGTATTGCCCAATTCCAGGTTTGTGATAAGCATCTGAAGCCATTGCTTGGTGGATTTGTCATCTTGCAGGCACTTCGAGAAGGTGTTGTCACGCAACTGATCTGGTAAGCATTGACCAAGCGCTTTACGTGCACTAAAAAAAAAATACATAAGATATTATTACTGTACTAGTGAGTAGAACAACTTTGACTAAGGACAGCATCAGAAGGCGTATATTCACAGAAACTTGCGATTTTCAGTAAGCTTCGCTATGAGTATAATTATTATAGGAAGAAGAAATAAGTTTCTTTTGTAGAATTGATCAGCATCAATAGACAAATCGATGTAGCCGTCTGTACATAGATATCGGAGACTACACATTTTTACGGTTAATGTGAAATAAGGTGCGAAAATCAGCAAGATTGAATAAAAACTTCCAAAGTTATGGAAAATGTATAAATTTTAGACCTCTGCTCTTAGAAACTGCAAAGAAAATGTAATTTTTGTATCCTGTATACAAAGTTGAAAAGGGTATTATAGATTTGTGCAATCTATGTAACAGGCATAAAGAGGCGTGGCAGACCATATGTTCCATGGGCAAAAATTATCAGGAGCAATAGTCGACTATATGTAGCCATGTCCGTCTGTTGGTCTTGGTCTCCTTTTCTTAGAGACAATAATGTTGAGACCGATAATGCCTTAGTGAAAATGTTTTTTTTCGGATGTGTGCTAGACATCTCTCATCGGGTTTGATGTAATTCTCTTTTGCAATCATCTAATAAATCCGCTTTGTTGATAGATTTTGACAATTCGAGTGAAATCGTTTTACCCATTTTCACAGTGGCTAAGCTGGGTGCTTCATTGCCAAAAGCCAAATTAAGTTTATTGAAGCATTCCAAGTCGAAAATCGTAATAAGTTGGTACCAGAAAATACCAAACTTTTCAATGGAAATGGCGATTGGGAGCTAATAAGTCTAAACGACTTTTTATAGATATAAAAGAGGCAGCACTCGTACATAAAATAATGGTGCTCGATATTGCAGGGTATAGATATATATGTGCACCACGTCTAATTTTAAAAAGAGCGACTGCAAACTTACCGAGTATTGTCAGAGAGGCGCAGATAACAGCGCACAACATGTTTTAGTAAACGTGCGCATGGATCCTTGGCCAATTGTATGACCATTTTTCCCAGAGTAATGGCGACGTGAGAGAAACGTTCATAGGTCTGGCATATATAGGATAGGCCAGATTCATCCAGCAATATTTTTTGTATGATAAAGGTGGCAACAGTCTTGCTTAACTCCGAACCGCTGTCCATAATGCTCAAGCAAAGCGGCACAATTTCTGTGGTCAGCAGAAAGGTAATGACTTCCTGCTCGTCCGTCTGAAATATAACGATTAAATGAATCAATTCATTATAAATTATAAATATAACATTACTGCGTACCTTAACTAAAGCGCCTATTACACCCAAGCTGGTCAAACGCAAGTATTCAAATGGGCGTGTTTTCGATGTGGTTGATAAGAATGGATACAAGTAGAGTGGTATTTGTGCCTGCAGAAAGGCAGTGCGCGTCTCTGGATGCGAGGCAACACATTGTAAAAGCGCCAAGGCATTACAGACGCGATTCGACTGATGAGCCGTCAAAGTAGGCGGCGTTATAGATGGGTATATGTTAACGATTTCTTGTAGCAAGGCGCAAGTAGTGCCAAAGCTGTTCCACAGCATTGGTGCCAAGTCGGTCTCGCGTTTCTTGCTTAATTCGAGCAATGCTGTCTCGCGAGTGTCTGGATGCGCCAGCTCGTTAATCCATTGATAGACCTACAAAACATTTCAACATACATACATAATACAAAAATTATAGGTGTTGAATTTAATTCCTTGTAAAATATATGAGAAAACGCACCTTCTCCTGTTCCGTTTGTTGCTGCTGCTGCGGATTCATGCATGGACTTGGTTGCGCACTCATTGTACTTAAACTTCTAAACGACCAATAACAAAAGAAATTATTTTTGCATTATGAATTTTAAACAAATTTAGGTGCGCTCGTCAACTTTTTTTATTTTATTTCAAAAGCCGAAGTCTGCGACGGGTTATACAAGACAAGTTATACATACTTGATTGTACTTACAACTAAAATGGAAGCAACTGAATGTACACGAAATTCAACAAATGCAAAACTGAAGTTTTTTGCGGTACGTATCAGCAAATTTCGCTTTTAACTTTAAATGCTTAAAAATCAAGATGTCGGCTGTATTCGCTAGCAGCAGCTGTTAATATAAGAGCTACAAAACTATCGATGGGCGAGCATTTTTTGAATTATCGATGGTTTTTTCCACAATCGAGGTATCGAGCATTTGAAACATTTACATTACATATTATCACTACGCAATGACGTTCCGAATTTGCGATTGACAAAAAGAAAGCGTAGTTTTATTTCTTAAAATATTAAAATCACAATATAAGAAGAAATTTTTTATAATGAGCAAGAGAACAATAAGACTTGTAGCTTAGTGAAAATTCCAATACTCTGGAACAGTAGATATAGAATGCTACAAAAAAAATTGTATGTATTTACAAAAGGATCTGTATTTTTTGTGCTCCCTAGTACATATAAGAAAAGCCCATAGTCTTTGGTAGCTAAGGAAATTGAACTTGTAAGCAATTTGATAGAGCTGCTTGGACCAATTAGGAAACCTAATGCATTAATTTTTGCGTATATGCATGTTTTTGTTTGAACGGCTGAAGAAACATATAAGAAAAAGAGCTTTTCAATCAGAATTCAATGCATATTCAGCTGTGGAACTGTCGAAAGACAAAGTGACAGGTATGTATACATAAAATATTAAATTTATATCCCAACGTAGCCGAACCGCCAACACTATGCCAAATGCCGGTACTACATGGATTATCAATATCGAAAACATCGATTGGCCAATATCGATCGTTTTGCAACTCTAGTTATGTGTACTGTGGCGTTGCCATACTGAGTGGCATCACTAATAAAAAATAACTCTAATTTGACATTTTGACGTGGACTTACATTCGTGCTGTCAAAACGAAATCGTGCCAACAAACATTAGTACGAAGTGCATATTTTGCTGGTCGACACTTTCATTTGTGTGGAAATTTAGAAGCAAGTAGAGGTGCGTTTTTTTTTTATTAAGAGTTTGTACAATTTGAATTTATTTTTTGTATTAAAATATCCAGTTAACATTGTAAGAGCTATAACATAAAACTGCACAATTTTCGACATGCTAGTAAAAATAATTTTAATTGGTTTTTTCCAAAATTAAAACGCAGTAAAACCAAAAACTATAAAACAGCTTATAGCAGTAATTTTTGTGTTGTATTTAACTTGACAATTAGTTAAAATAATTTAAAGTTGGTGCAATTAAAAAAACAACACACAATGTTTGTTAAAATCAAACAAGTAATGAGTTTCACCTGTGACGTCGTCTGCCACGTCGTCATCAGCGTTGTTGTCAAACTAGCGCTTGGGAGGAGCGTTTGTGTGTGTGGCATGAAACTCTTCAGCACCAATACATAGTCTGTGACTTTCGAATCGCCAGCTCCATTTCGTTGGCACCAGTCCTTTTAACTCCTGTTTTTAGAATTGCAATGGCCTATGTTGGGGTCAATTGCTATTACTACACTACTTATATATAGCGAAAGACATGTACTGGGAACAATTCCCACCGCTGTACTACGCCAACAGTCGTTCGTCATTTATATACTACGTAAACATCGAAATCTACAAAGATTTGGGTCGTATTGCATTAACAATTAATAGCGATAGCAAAACCATCGACCAAATTTTCTCTGAGATTTTAAATGTGCTTATAAAACTTATGTTTTTAACTTACAGCCATCGCACCCGATAAAAAGCTATGGACAAAGTTGTTAAATTTGCCGAGCCCGGACGCGCTTTTGCCAAGGATTCGATTCGGTTGGTGAAGCGTTGCACCAAGCCCGATCGCAAGGAATTCCAAAAGATTGCCATTGCGACAGCAATTGGTTTCTGCATTATGGGCTTCATTGGATTCTTTGTCAAGCTGATACATATTCCCATTAACAATATTATTGTGGGTTCATAAATATTATCATTTTCAAAATATTGGTGGCAATTTGAGCTAACCAACAGTAACATATATTTTTTTTGTATTAGAATAATTTAAACCATTTATGTACACATTCAGCGAATGTCTTTTATGCGATTTTTCATCCAAATCTTTATGCTAAAGTGCTCTGCTACAATAGTCGGCTCATAAAATATTTTTAAAATAAATTTCATAATTGTTAAGATAAAAGCTACTAAAATAAATAAAATGGGTAAAATATAAATATTTGATTCAAAATGTGTAATATTTTGTTACTTCGGTTTTATTTAACCATAATAATTCGAACAAATATAGCTCGATGGACGTAAACAATTTTCTCCAAAAAAGTAAATGTTTTATATACATATATTGAGGGATGTGTGTAATTAACGCAAGCTAATTGCCGGGCTACAGGTGTTATCTCTATAAAAATATCAACATCTACGAGATCTATGACGGACATTGCTATATTGAATCGACTTATTTATTTTAACTTTAACGTACTTCCTGACGCTTTAAGTTTTACACTTATAAATTAATCGGCATTGTTTGTTTTCTAAGCCTATTACGAGTCTACATACCAAATTTGAAACCTAATATGAATATTTCTATAAAGGAGTCTAAAATTGGAACTTTATTGCCTACATCTTTTAATGTCTGATCAAGATTTTTACACCACACATGCACAGATTTAGTGTAAAAAAGTGTGCCAAGTTTCAATTAGCTCGCTTTTATGGTGTGGATGTAAACCGTGTCATGGAGGAAGGGAGTAAGATATCGAAATGACGAAATAACTTTAGTGTGGTACCGATTACTTCGCAGTAACGCAACGTTTTCAAGTGAAACCTATAGCATTCGAAAGCTAAAATGCTTGTGGTTTGCAGAATATAAGTTCCAACTGAATATGTAGCGTTTTAGTCAGATGAAATTTGATTTGAAGTAAAAAGAACAACAACAAAATACATTGTACACACAAGCGTTGTTATTTCGTGTTTTCTTTTCTCATCTTCGCAATCAGCTGTTATGATAGCGAGTATTAAGTCGTTGAATGTCGACGAAAAGGCGAACACTAGTAAAATATAAACCTAAATCTAAATGTTTACTTTTATATATTGTATATATACAAATATCATGATTTTAACGAAAACCATAGTTTACAAATAATAGATACACAAAGAAAGAGGATCGAAAGCAAATAAGTTACATGTTATTTTGATTAACCTTAGCATATATGTACATAAAATTGTCGTTCAGAACTCGAGAGTCTAGTTCTTTTATTTGCAATGTTGTTGGTGCTATGCGATGAGCTAAAGCCTACCATTGAGCAAAGATAGTCAGATTCTTTACTAAATACTATTTTGTAAAGAAATGTCAGTACTCAATGTTCTACGAGGGACTTAAATGAAAGATCAGCTGTACTATTAAATGCTACAAACCATTTTCAAGCCAATTTTCCTGAACACTTCGATTCCATAAAAAACAACCGGTGCCACAAAGGCCGTGGCTATAAGCATTTTTAAATCTCTTGCCACATAATTTTGGGTTGTAGACAGCTGCCGTCACATATCATATGTTTTTTCAACCGCCTTGTTTACGTAACCCTTCCAAGGTAATTTAGCATTGATGGTGAAGCCCAGATTGTTAACTTAAGACCGGGAAATTCATCTGGTTTTAAATTGTTTTTTTTTTTTTATATAGCTAGGCACTTTGATTTTAAGGGATTTAGACCCAATCCGTTTTTTAGCGCTCATTCACATTATTCTCATTATATTATTTACTTTGTTTTAATGCAAAAATGGTTTTACACAGAGATTAACTTAACTTAAGCTTTACAACTGAGATGTTTATTTACATTGTGATTTTCTATGATTATGACTCTAGGCTAGCTTAAATTTGATTCAGACAGTCGGGACGGTGCCCGACAGGGGAATATCCTGTACGCTTTTTCCCCCATAAACACTAAATCCAGCATACTGTAAAATAGGAATGAAATTATCTACTTTTATGTCTCATTTCACAAGTTCGATATGACTGTGACTATGCATTTTCCTTTCGGGAAGTTTCAATTGACAGGTTTTCCTATTGGGAAGTTATTTATTCTATGGGCTTCTATTGATAAAGAGAAAACAGTTTTGATTATATGCCTCAAACGAGTCTCCACACCAAATTATGTAACTCCAGCTCATTTACATGTAGTGGAGTTTTGGTGCAGTTTATAGGCGAAGGGAGGTGAAATCAGCATATTTTTGACCATAACTTTTGATGTATTTATCCGATTTCGATCATTTTTATAATATAGATGCGCATAAACACGACGCAAACCTCTGACGAGTTGATTGATTTAAAGGAGCGGCTGTAAACTTTAAAACTCTGCTGAGGGGAAATGGGGACAGATATCAACCCAATTCAACAAACTTCATCAGAATTACGCGTATCTCTTGGTTAAAATTTACCGAGTAAGTTGTTTGTTGCATAGAGAATTAGTGTTACAGCCACCTTTCATACTGCAGGGAAATCTATGTACTTTAGGGTATAAATTTTGTTGTCGAGTTTCTAATCATAGGTCGGGTATGCATAGTCATAGTAATCTATAATAGTCATCGATTTGCATTGAATACGCGCAAAACTTAATGTTTTTGAAAAAATTGTTCAGGGTATTCCACAGTTGGGAAAGTGCCTCGACGCTTGCATTGCGCATTCAAGTCATAGCAATGAGCTTCCGTTCATAAGACATTGACACATTGACGTTTCTGAAGACTTGCCGGACTTGTGCTAAATGTCATAAACAAAACATAAACAAGCCCATTCGCTGGCCTTGCCAGATGTACGCCATTGATTAAGTTATTCAGATACTCTGTGACGTGGATTCCTTGTGTCCATCTGTAAAACCCGATCATCGTGTGTTGTGCTGGACGCGAGAGTTGTAGGTAGCCCTCTTATACAAAATGTTGGATTTTGTGGTAATATTCACAAGGGGTGGCATTGTACTTTGGAATTCAAATACCTCTGGAAAGAATTTCTCGTCATGCATAAACAGTTTAATACGTGGAGTCATTTTGGAGGTAAGCCATATATGCCTACACCTAAATAATTGTGGAAATATGCATAACTCTGCCACTGCATTATTAGGATCGCAATACAGAGTCAAAGTACTTTGAGGAAGATCAATTGGCTGTACAGTTTAAGCTGGACAATGAACTGGATCTTGTTTACGCCGCAGTTTTCCAGAAAGTCATCAAACTCAACTATTTGGATGTATTTCTTAGCGACATGCAGCTGGCATTTAAGGAAAAGTTTGGTGATGTCTCCACCCTAGAACGCCTAAGCATTGACTATGAGTTTGATAGAGAGTTTCGCCGCGTGCTAAGCTCTGCCGAGGAAACCTCTGCCAAGCTAAGTAAAGCACCCAAAGCCATGCGCTCCTACAATGAATCGCTTAAATCGAAGAAAACCGTGGCTTCCATGATTCAGGACGATAAAAAGCAGCCACAGGAAACAGTTAAACGTGTAAATATACAAGAAAGTCAGCAGACACCTAAATTGGAATCCCCAACGATAGCAGGTTCGAAAACGCCTGAGGATATTATACAGGAGAATCGACGAAAGCTCCGAGAAAAGCTGACTCCAACCAAAAAGATAGTTGCTGACGTCAGACCTATAAAAACAAATGCCAACAACGAAAAGGCAGGCAAAAAGCCAAGAGTGTGGGATTTGGGCGGCAGCTCAAAAGATGCTGTGCTGCTAGATCGTTCCAAGGACACGCCGGAGGATGCACCACAGCTGCAAAGCATTAACAATGAGGTAAACGTTTATATAAAAACGCAATATTATGAGTATATTCACATTAAATGCTTTGATTTTCTTTAGCTTGTGGGCACGATGCAAGGTGGCATACGAGATCTGGACGTAGACAGCGATGCTGATGCGGATGACTACGATGACTCTCACAGCGACATAGACAATGAAGAAGAAGAGTTGACGACACAAAAGAAAAGCAAGCGTACGGGGCTACTCTCATATTTCAAGGGAATTGTAGGTGCAAAGACGATGACACGCAATGACCTACAGCCTGCGCTTGATAAGATGCGCGATCACTTAATATCGAAGAACGTGGCTTCTGAAATTGCCTATAAATTGTGTGACTCGGTGGCCACAAGTCTCGAGGGCAAAATGGTAGGCACGTTTGACACAATTGCCAGTTTGGTAAAGGAAGCGCTTACGCAGTCTCTAGTGCGCATACTCTCACCTAAGCGTCGCATTGATATTATACGCGATGCACTGGAGTCCAAAGCTAATGGCAAGCCTTATACAATAATTTTTTGCGGCGTCAACGGTGTCGGCAAGTCGACTAATCTGGCCAAGATCTGCTTCTGGCTTATTGAGAATGATTTCAATGTGTTAATTGCGGCTTGTGATACCTTCCGTGCTGGTGCTGTGGAACAACTGCGTACACATACGCGCCATTTAAATGCGCTGCATCCGGCGGAAAAGCACAATAACCGCACCATGGTGGAACTGTATGAGAAGGGATATGGCAAGGATGCAGCCGGCATTGCCATGGAGGCAATCAAGTTTGCCCACGACACGAAGGTGGATGTAGTGCTTGTAGACACAGCCGGGCGCATGCAGGATAATGAGCCATTAATGCGATCCTTGTCCAAGCTTATTAAGGTCAACAATCCCGATTTGGTGCTCTTTGTGGGCGAGGCTTTGGTCGGCAATGAGGCGGTAGACCAGTTGGTCAAATTCAATCAATCCCTGGCTGACTACAGTTCCAATGAGAATCCTCACATTATTGACGGCATTGTGCTGACTAAATTCGATACGATAGACGATAAGGTAGGCGCAGCTATATCTATGACTTATATAACCGGACAGCCTATTGTGTTCGTCGGAACTGGACAGACATATGCCGATCTGAAGGCCATTAATGTAAACGCCGTAGTCAATTCCCTGATGAAATAGCACTGGCTGGTTAAAGGTCTTATTATACGTTTTGTTTAATTTTTTGTACTATTTTAAGAACTGCTCTACTATGTGTGGCACTTTAAATAAAAGTAGAACTTTTACATCTCTTTTGTTTGGATGAGTCGGGGGTGAAATCGTGGCATTTTCGAAAGTAGTCCTGGCTTATATAAAACATTCGAAAAAAGCCATAGTGCTCTATTTAATAAAAAACGTAAATGGGCGCTATGATTCCTGGAGATTCTTTACGAGTTCTCTAAGAAATAGTCTTAGAGCCTCGCATTCTACAATTTTTTAAATTCCCAACACATTCAGTTGGCATAACAGATTTTACGAATATTGTACGAATAATATTTAATGCAAAGAAATTTTAATGGTTTTTAAACTTGTATGTATATAATTAAGTTTAAATTAGAATAGTTTTTCGCTTATTTATAGAACTCGTGCTCTTGCTCGTCCTTCTTAATGTTGTTTTTGTAGCCCTTCTCAAAGTCTTTAGCCAAAACAATATACCGATTTTCGCGTACTGCATGCATGCCAGCCTCCTGACAAATCGCATTGATATCAGCACCAGAAATCTTATCAGGACGCGCAACAAACTCCTCCAGATCCACATCCTCGCTTAGATTCATTTTTGATGTAATTGTTGAGAAAACCAATCGTTTTTGTCGACGATCAGGCAATGGGAACTCAATTTTACGATCAAGACGACCAGGACGCAATAAAGCGGGATCAAGCGTATCAGCGCGATTGGTGGCCATGATTACCTTAACATTGGTTGTTTGATCAAAACCATCCATTTGATTAAGCAGCTCCAATAAAATTCGCTGCACCTCACGATCGGCACCGGTTTGGGCATCAAAACGTTTTGTGGCAATGGCATCAATCTCATCGATAAATATAATAGCCGGGGCATTCTCTTTCGCCAGGCGGAACACATCACGCACCATGCGTGGTCCCTCGCCCAGATATTTCTGTACAAACTCGGAGCCCACAACTCGTATGAAGGAAGCTGTCGTATGATGTGCTACGGCCTTGGCCAACATAGTCTTGCCACAGCCAGGTGGACCATACATTAGAACACCCCGTGGTGGGTCGATGCCAATTTGTTTGTAGAGCTCGAAGTGTGTTAACGGCAGCTCAACTGCCTCTCGTATTTCCTGCTTTTGCATGTCCATACCACCAATATCTGCATAACTAACATCTGGCTTCTCATCCGGTTGCAGCATGGATATACTGCTATCTGCTTCTGGGGGCAGAACATCCACTAATGCATTGCTATGCTTGTGCAGCGCCACGGAGGCCGATGGTTTCAGTAATTCTCTATCGATAGTTGAGAGTATTCGGACATAGTAGTTCGAACCGGTTGTGGAGCCCACAATTCCTGTATTCTGATCGACAGCTTCCAGGAATTGTCCAATAACCAAGGGCACAGATTGTATACGCTTTACTTCTTCTTGCGCATGCAAATACTCCTTTTTTAGATTACGCTGCTCATCTTTTATGTATTCCTCCTGCACTTCTATAAATTCCAGAGTTTTTTGTAGTTTCTGCAAGTCACAATATTGTTGATTTTTTTTTTTTTTAAAGCGTATATAATAAAATGTATAGTTTGCAATATATACCTTATATTTCACATAAAGATCATCAATGTCGAGTTCATCCAGTGAACTGTGAGCATCTTTCAATTTGTAGTCGAACAGTTCATCCTGCAATAAAGGCATTTTAATTATAGTGGTATTTTTATTAATGGTAATCTTTAAATGTAGCTTACTTTTTCGGGAATGAGTACATCCATTTTATTATATGTGTTGGTAAGTTTAAACACAATGATTTATAATAAAAAGTTTGCCAAGTTATCAACAAGACTATGACGATTGCAAAGTGTTAAATGACTCGTCAAAAACAATACACGGCTTTACTAGGTTGCAAAAAGACTTATCGCGCGTGTGTATCGGCGATGGAAACGACTATTCGCCGATATCGATTATTTTTAAAAGTTTTGCTAAAGACAGAGGCCGATTGTTGTCGTTGCATGACAAACATTGCGCTAATATTTTGCAATTTAATTACAAATTATATATTTTATTTTTTTTTAATAAATATCTTAAATTGTACAATATAATAAAAATAAAGTTAAAAGGGGGGGAAAAAAAACGCCAACTAATGCTCTGTTACCACTCGAAGTTGCATGACAATTGCTAAAAATATGATATAATCGATAACAGTTCAACTTACTACTCTGTTGCATATTATTATTTTTTCTTCTTTTAACTGTATGTACACACTGGCCCCGACATTTTGACGCGAAGTTGTACTCGTTTCGATTTTTTACCAATCCGAGTACTTCTCATAAGAAAAACACATTTATTTTGAGAATCTAATATGTGTGCGTGCGTGTGTGTGCGAAGAATTAAAATACATAATAATAATAGTATAGTGAAATCAAATTAGTAAAATAAAATATAAATGCACGCACCCATAACGGGATAGCGTTAATTGTCGCGGAGAAATGTTTTTCCCGAATACGCTTGTGCAAGAGAAAAATCGTTCAGCGCTGCTGCTTTCCTTGTCGTCGTCCCTCGCTCCCATAGTCATTGTCGCCGTCGCCGTCGCAGTCGCAGTGTCCTGCTGCTGCCATCGCCGCTGCTGCCACCGTTCTGCTCTACGCACGCATCGATTTGGGCTAAACGTTAGATACCTCCTAACGCAGTTGTTAGGGTGGAAAAATAAGTATATAATAATAAAGAAATGCTGTTCGTTTGTAAATTAATCAACGCTCATAACATTTGGAACTCAAATAAAAATAAATATACCTACAAATAAGTGCAATACCAACTGATCGCCCTTAATAATAACGTATTACGCGAAAAGTCAGTAGTAAGTCAAGTCAACAAAATAAGTTTAAAAAAAAAAAAAAAAAACAAAAGCATAAATACACACACACACACACACATTCATACGCAGATATGTGTGTACATTCATAAAGAGACATAAGTAAAGTCTCCAGCGGCAACAACGGTAAACGGCAAAGGAACCAAATACAAACGCGGTAAGTGAGTGAATGAGTAGGAAAATGTTTATTGTATAATTTATGTGCGCCGCGTGTGTGTTTGTGAGTAGTTTTGTTATTATTTTTTTTTTGTTTGCTCTCTTTCGTCAACAAAATGTGCATTTTTTAACAAGAGTATAATGTGTTTATATTTGATAGTTATTTAATTTTTTATATTTAATTTTATGCTGGGTGTAGACACACACACACACACACACACACACATGCTACGTGCCTTGAAACATATACACATATGAACACTCATACATTGTATATTTTTTCGGCTTGCAAACTTTCAATTTGCAATTCGCTCACACACACACACACACCTAGATGACAATGTAATTGCGTGTGTAATTATTATTATTTTCATATTTATCTTTCAGATTTCTTGTCGAATTCTCAAATTCATTGCCAAAACGAGCCTCACGTACTTGCTGAGCTGCTCTCTTAATCGAAAAAAGAAAAAACTCCCACACACACACACACACACACACACACACACAAACAACACACTGCAACGAATCTTCTTCTAACTAAAAAGCAACGATTCCTGCGGCTGCTATATGAAGACAATGTCGCGCTTCGGCCTGCGCAGAGGATTCAAATTGTCGGCTGAGGAGCAACAACAAGTGCACGGGAAAAAGAGCAGCGAAAACTACAACAATTCGAATCTAGCCAACAACAACAACAGCAACACAATAATAACAACCACACCAACGACGCCGCGTAAGAAACGCAAAAACAGCATGCGTCAGGATGGCTTTATTCAACAGCCATCTAACAGTAGCTGCTCCACTGATGCACAAGCTCAGTCGCTGGCACAGAGCACCGCAACAGTTGCCGCTGTGTCTTTGGTCTGCAGCCTGCCATTGGAACGCTTGCCACGCCTAGTTGAGAAGCTGCAATTGCTAACGTCCAAACGGCAAAGCTCTTTGGAATATGAGCGCCAGAATGAGCAGGAACGTGAACTCGATGATTATACTTCAACAGCTTTCATTAAAGTATTGTGTTTGTACTGTGATAAGAAGTTCGCATCTAATAAGATGCAATCGAAGCATGTAGAAAAGTTTCATACGGAACGCAAGGATCGTCGTTGCAGTGGACGTAATACAACAACAACAACAACAACACATGGCACCTTGCCGGCCAGCTCAACACAGACTGGATTAGCCGCAAGAAATTTTCCCGGTTGCATACACTGTGGCAAAAGCAAGCCAAATCAGGCACTACAACAAATCTGTATGCCTGAAAAGCAGCTTGAACAGCTTTTTCTGCATCTTTCCGAGTGTCATGCGGACAAGTATTTTGGTTGCAAACTTTGCATGCTGCGATTTCAGGACTTTGAGCAATTGAACAAGCACATGCGCTTTATACACAAAAGCTCCATGCCATTAGTGGCGCCTGCAGCAATAGCAGCAGCGTCCATGCCATGCTCCTCCGATAGTTGGAAGAGCTCCAATGATGACAATGAAAGTGAACGCAAGTTAGACGTCAGGCGTGCCAAGCTACGTTTACAGAAAAACGGCAGTAGTAGTAGCAGCAATGGCTCGCTTGCGGATAGTGGCACACACACTGCAGCAGGTGCCAGCAATAGTCAAACGCTTAGCTCAACGTCAGGGTCATCATCAGCCTGCAATGCCATGATCGGAGCCGATGAGCCAGTGCTGTTGCGCTTGGGCCTCACCCAAAATCGACTGCCAAATAATCGTAATCGCAATCGTAGTGCACGCTTACGTAGGGAGAGCAAACCCAGCTGCGTCATATCCGACATGTTACTCAAGTCCACTCAGGAAGCGGCACAGCAGCGTAACAGCTGCTCCGCAGCAGTGCCGGCAACGCCCACTACGCCAGGATCTGCGCACATGTCAGCGATTCCGCAATCACTCTCCTGCTCGCCATTGTCGAAGCAGCGCAGTAGCAGTCGTGCCTCCATAAGACAGCAGGCACAACAGCTACAGCAGCAGCTACACCTGCAACAGCAACAGCAGCAACACCAGCAACAACAGCTTCAGCAACAGCAGCAACAACAACAACAACAACAGCAACTGGAACAACCCATCGATGCCATGTTTCGCATGCCCACTCGTTCCGATGTGCTAAGCTATGTGTTTGATGACAACTTCTATAAGGATGTTGTGCTCAATGTACGCCACAATTTGCAGCACTATCTGGATGGCAAATTGCGTGTATCTTCTACAGAGTTTATCAAGCAGAAAACAGCGGATAAAAGAAACACATACAGCTCTAGCTTTGATACGGCCATACATTCTGCTACAAATTTGGCCATGGGCACCGCCTATCCAACACTGCTTACTGCAGAGCAGTATGGCAATGTGGAACCGCTACCTTTCACCAAATGCCGGCGTCCACATACGAAATACTCGTGGAAATGGAAATGGGATTATGTTAAAAAGTTTACATTTATCAACGAAGGTGGAAAAATGGTTAAAAAGATTAAACAGCCGTTTGGGGGACTGCGTGATCTCTCAAAATTAGATATGTGGACGCAGCTGACCATGCGTCAAAAGTACGATGAAATGCAACGAACCTACAACAACACCTCTGCCTCGTCGTCCTTATTATCATCCTCATCGTCATCAACATCATCATCAGCATCGTCGTTGTCGTTAACGAGCAGCTTTGAGCAGCGCGTGCGCGAAGAAAAACAACGTTTAATGGAGCAACTCAATCTCATACTCGACTTTCGTCTGCTCCCACACATTATACTCGAACAGAATGAGCAGGCCATCATCAAGTTTGAGAACGATGAGTTTGGTGAGCTTAGCGCACACCCAGCTGATGAAACTGACAGCACCATGGGCGATCTTATGACCCAAACCTTTGCCGACGAAAGCTTTCTTTCGCTGCTGCAGCTGCAGCCGCGAACTAAGGCGCAGGCACAGCAAGCACAGAAACTGGTGCTTAGCGGCGAATGGGCGCGTCCGCGCTGCTATTTGTGCATATGCTGTGGCGCCAAGTTTGATAAGCTTAAGTCGCTGGAGGAGCATAAGATGTTTCGGCACTCACACATATATTCCACGCACTATGAGGTAGTGGGCCGTGAATTATTGGCCGGCAATCTGCTGCGTCATCTTTTTATACCCAAGCGTGCGCTTAGTCGCTATGATGCGGAGAACAGCTACAGTTCTTATGGTAGCATGGCATTGGCAGGAACAGTTGCCGCCGTATGGCAGCAGCACAAACAAGAGCGCGCCGTGGAGGAGGAACTATCATCGGATAGTGTGCAATCACTTTCGAATAGCAGCCGACGCATCAAGTCATCCTCGTTTGAGGCAAGTGCGGCTAGTACGCCGCATGTCAGTTGCTCACCCTGTTCGCCTGCCAATACCACGACGCCCATATCAACACCAACGCCGACCACAACCTCGGCAGATGATGGCGATACGACAGATACAAAAGCTTTACTTGAGTTACAAAATGAATCGCCCTCTCATAGTTTGCCATGGAGCAGCAGCAGCAGCTCTTCCACGCCACGTGCCAAGCAACAACAGACGCAACAACAGCCGCAAGTAAAGCCGGAGTTAAGTCAACACAGCGGCAGCCATAGCAATAGCAATAGTAAGGAGCAGCTACAGCAAACAGCTGCTTGCTCCTCGTCCTCAACGGCCTCATCGCCATCGGCCATGCAGCCATCCAGCTGTACCAAGTGTGGCCGCAAGTGCAGCGGTCTAATGGATCTCTATCGGCATATATTGGACTGTTCCGGTGATTACATTTGGTCCCTTGCCAAAAAACGCAAATATCGCTACTATTGTGGCTCCAAAAAACGTAGGCCCTGCAATAAGCATTTCTCGATGTTGCGTAAGACCAAGAAGACTAACAAGACGCTGCCAGTCAATGACAGCAGCCAGCAGCTTTCTCGAGAAGATACCGAAGAGAGCGGCTCAAACTTTTCTAAGACCAAGACACCACCCAGGCAGCGGCCCAGTGATGGTGAGTATAGTTAAGAGTGTAAGGGATTCGCATAAACTAATTCCTGCCTCATATTGATCCATAAGTTCTATGGGCAAAAATTCTACCATTGGCTCGGGTAGCGGTTGGATCATATTCGTCCGTCTCTATGAGTCGATAGATCTGCGAGATCATAAATTTTACCAAATGATGCGCCGTAAGATAAAGTTTGTTGAATTCAATTGATATTTGCCCCCGTTTCCCCCCAGCGGCATTTCACGGCTGACAGCCGCGTCATTGAATCTATGACCAGAGATGTGCATCTATGTTATAAAAATTTGATGCAGAGAGTCGGGAAGGTGCCCGACAGTGGTCGATTTAGTGTTTATGGTGACAAAAGGGTCGTGAACCGTTGCGACTGTCGGCATACAATTTTTTTGCTTCTTTTTTCATTCTTGTCACAAAATGCAAGATAAAGCCCGCATCCCGACTAAAAAATACTTGGTGAACAACAAATCTGTTGATTCTCGTTAGTTTTAAACAGTGATTACGGCTTACTTACTTAAAGCGAAAATTTATTTTTAAATGGATTTTAATCAATGGCATGGGCACAGCAAAGACAAACGACTTTCGTTAGTTTAATCCCGAGGGATTTTTAGCTTTGCTGAACATATATCTTCAAAATCAAGATTCATATCATATTTTTCTTTTCTTAAACTTATGCTTTTGCTATTTCAATAGCTTTGAGACTAGCAAAGTTATTTAAGAGTGTAGCTCTGTGTAGTAACTAATTGTTTTGCCACATGATCGCTTCGTCGCACTTTACATTTGCAATGTCATTAAATAGTTGTAAAGAAATCGGTACATTTTTAACTGTATCCTGGTTCCAATTAGAAAAGCTTTTTAACTGACAAACATTTGCTTACCGATAACTAACTCACCAAAAAAATTTCCTTTCAGCCGAATCCATACGAAAAATGCTAGAGAATTTGCCGGCAAAGCGAGTATGCAAGAAGATCTTCCCCACAGACACCAAGACCAAGAAGTCGAAAAAGAACAAGCTGGTGGTATCTCGAAATGGTGGTAACAAGAAGATTTATAACCAGCATGCTTTGCGCACCACACGTGCTAGACAGATTAGCCAGAGTCGGCTGGTGCGCAACAAGGTCAGATCAAAGCAACATCAACAGAAGCAGCAACAGCAGAGACTAAGGCGAACAGAGCAGAAGCTGAATCAGCAAAAGAAGAATCAGCAGCAGCCGTTATCAGTGAAGAAGGATACCAATAACAAGAAGAAGACAACAACGATTCCGACAACAACAGCAAATCCTTGTTCTGATATAATCTCTGTCGCCAGCTTATCAACGTGCAGCGAGACAAAAGTCATGCCTGCCTCAGAGAAACCACAAACCACCGCCTCCTGCTTAAAGTCTTGCATTGAAGCAAAGGTATCTTGTGATGCCAAGGAGAGAGATATTAAGAGTAATAATGAACCCAAATCAAGCACTGCCGTCGGCGGCACCGCGAAGTCGTCACCAAGATCTCCAAAATTTAACAAACAGTCATTACCTGTAACTCCTACAACAACTACTCCACATAGTGCACCAGGCGTAGTTGCCATAACAACAGAAGACGACAGCATTGAGCGTGAGGAGAACATTTGCATAACGCGAATGCAACGTCGCGCTACCGAGCTTACCTCAAGTGGCATGTGTGTTGTCAGTCAGGCTTCAGCCGATCTAGCCAGAAGAGAGTCTACAAACACCAGCACCACAGTGCTGTTGTCAGTTGAGGCAAACCTTTGTGCCGTCTCGCCAACCAAGAACCTTATGCCAACGCCACCGACAACGCCAGCGCCGGCTAGCAAAAACTCAACACTGGGTGCAAGTACACCCTATCAGCTAGCAACATCTGGCACCCCCAGCACTACTAACAGCACCATCATATCCAGAAACGTAAGCAGCAATGCGAGCACAAATGTTAAGCGTAGCAAACGCATTAGTGATTGCATTGCAATGCTGACTGGAAAACTGGAGGAGAAACTTAAGACTGAGCAGCCGGCGGTGTCGCAAAGCCAAAGCCATAGCATCAGCACAACAACTACAACAGCAGCTACAACTCCAACCACAACAATCAGCGCATTTAGTAATGAAATTGCGCAGTTGGAGCAGCAAGAATTTAGTGCGGAATCGCATCCAAAAACACCAAAGCGTAAGGCCATATCGAGACGTATCATCAAGTTGAACAGCGATGCTCTGGAGCAATCCGTAAGCAAACCAGAGCTTCCTGCAGCCACCAGCGTAATGCCAAAGCAAACCAAAATTCAGCTGCCACTCACTACCACCAACACCACAACTGTTTCCATACAGAATTTCAGTACCACAGTAACACCAAGCACCACAACAAGTGCAACAACTGACATCACCCCCACCATCACCACCACCAGAAGAACAACCACCAAAGCGGCGGCCAAGCAATTGCCTACACTACCAACAACAACTGCAATACCCAAGCACTCGATCTCGCTGGCCGCTCTGAAGCAATATCCAGCCGAGCTGAGCAAACCCTGTACGAGCAAGAGCAATATCACAAATAAAAATCTCTCGCTGCCCATAGCCACCGTGCCACCAGTTCCAGTGCCAGTGGTGCCTCTGCCTGTGCCCGTCGCTATGCCCGCGCCAGTTGCTCAGTTGCCTCCTAACTTGCCTATGCAGCCAGCGGTGCCCATTAACTTGATGCCAAAAGTGCCCCTGTATTTACCCACAGCAGCGGCGGCGTCTGCTGCTGCCTCAGTACACCACTTAAATATCCCGCCGATGCAGTTACCACCGTTGCCAAATATGGCGATGACAGCACAGCATATGCTGGCACCACCGTCACTTCTAGCGCCAATAGCATCTACAGCAACGCAGCAGCCAAATACAGTCGCACAGAGCACACAGCAGGCGCAGCACACACATCACACCGTGCTACCACCACCTTCCATTGCGTCCAATTATGGCATGGAACCATTGAATTTGACAAGCAATCGAAACGCTCGCAAGCAACCAGCTGCTATTACCGGTGGATCTTTGCAGCAACGTGCCAGCATGCCGGCACGCAGACAAACCATTTGCGGATTTGAGGCGCGCAATTTGCTTATGTTAGATGAAATGGAACCGTTAGATCTGTCCAAGAAGTCAGTGCGTAGGCCATCGCCAGCTCCGGCGGCAACTATTGCAATGGCAAGTCTGGGGCAACCCGGTAGTGTGAATATGCATCAGCATAATCTGCCACAGGATGTGCCACTGCCTCTGGTAAGAGGTGGTGGTGATGCTGTAGTACCAAGTGGGTCCACGTTGCCCACAGCACAGGCCCTGCAAGAGGCATTGCTTAGCAAGCACTTCTATTCGAATTTGGATTTGTTAAAGATACCACAGGTGCGTAATCCTGTGGTATTTGGGCCACCTACTAGTTGTGCTTACACTATAGGTAATGAGTCTACGGCAAGCACTTTAACAACAATGACTACATCGATGCCAACGACAGCCACTACAGCGGTTACGCCTGTAGTCTTGCCAGTGGTGCAAACATCAGCGGTGTTGCCAGTGGTGAGTGGTGCCAAAGCGCCTGCCAAGAAGCGAGCTGCAGCTAATAGTAAAACAGAGCTGAGTGGTGCCAAGGAGCAGCAGATTAGTAAAAAAGAAGCGGGTGGTAAAAATCAAACAAAACATTGTCCTAAAATGGATGAGGTTATTAATAACCACATTGATGATGCTATTAATTCAGTTATTATGGCGGTGCAAGCCAGTTTGCCTGATGATGACGTGGCTTTACCTGCTGCTACTACCGCTGCCACAACCACTGCTAACTTAGTCACTGCTCCACACGCTCTTCCGGCCATAATTGGTGAACTCAAAAACGATATACCGCTCACTAGGGGAAATTGCATTGCCACAACGCCCATGGCAGGCATGCTGTTCTCAACGGTTGTTGAACCACAGCCTCAGCCACCGCAACAACCACGGTTACCACTACAGCAAACACCAGTTACTTTTTCCAAGAATCTGACACCAAAGAAACGGAACATGCGTTCCAAGACCATTGATTGTCGTTCGGCGCTACTCATTGCTGAAGTAGCGCCCAGTGTAGTGCAAACAACACCTCACTTGGAGCCTACAGCTCCAAAACAATGCATAAAGCTGCCTTACAGCAGCCATACAACTACAGATAGCATACCAGTGCCTAAAGCACCCTCACAGCCAGAACAAGAGTTGAAAACCGATGTTCTACCTACTCCAGTGCTGGCAGTGGTGCATCCCTCGATTTTGGCACAGCCTGAGCCAGCTACAGTGCCACAGGAATTGGAACAGCAGCAAGAACGATTAGTGATTAGTAGTCATGAAGAAGCTTCACTCTGTCTGGAAAACACAATTCTAAAAGAGAAAATCATGGAAGCCGAAGCAACAATTGAAGAGACCCAGGCACCGACAACACCACCAGCACCGCCAACACCACCAGCACCGCCAACACCGCCAACACCATCAGCACCGCCAACACCACCAGCTTCAGTGCCTTCTGTAGCCGTTTCGGTCATCTCTGTGGCACCAGCTATGCGCACTAGCACGCCCACAGAATGCAGTCTAACCGAGAGTACAGTTGCCGGAGAGCAGAGCAGTAAGTTGCCACTAGCCACGCAGGAGACAAACTGCAGTTCCTTTTGTGAGGAGCACAGCAGTAATATGAACAACAATACATCTTCGGGCTTCCATAGCCTCGCACAGTCGGAGAATCTTCCGCCCACTGTGTTGACAACGAGCAACGTGCAAACCAATATAGTAGTGGCAGTTTCAGAGCAGACTAATGAGACAGAGGTTAGTAGCACTACAACGGGTATAACTAGCCAAGCTAGCAGCGTTGTCGATCCTCAAAAGAAGAAGCAACGTCGAAGACGGAAAAACGAGCTAGCTGCTATTGTAGCTGATCAGCTGCTGGAAAGCTTTAAGATTGATAATGCCAGGCGAGATAATTTGAAAAAGCTTGAAAATTTGGCTTATGAGAAGAGCGAGGATCTGCTGTTGACCGGCATGCTACTTATGTCCAGTACTAAGCGCAATGCAACACTCGCTCCCACAACTAATACACAACATAATGACAAGTCGTCGAGTGCCAAGCAGAGCGATGCAAAGCGAAGCAAGAATGAGGCGGATAGTAGCAGCAAACAAGCTACTGCCCAAAAAGTAGGCAGATTTGCCAGCGAACTTCAAAAGGAGGAGAAGGAGCAGGAGGTGGTAGTTACCCCGCCTGCAAGAGGCAGACCCAAACGACGGCAGACCACCACATCGTACTACAGACGCGGTCGTGGCAAAGCCGCTCCTCTGGGCAATGAAAATATAAGCTTGCTCAAATCTTCACTTGAGTCCTTTTCAATTGGAATTGAAAAGCAGCTGTCGGGTATTAAGGCTAAGAGCAAGTCCAATGCCAAAAAGCATCAGTCAGAGGCTTCTACCTCACAGGGAGGCTTAGCACAGACCTCAGCTAGTGCGGCGCCCATTCTGCGACCTAGTATACTGTCGAATGCAGCCAATGAGCAACAAAAACCACGCCCGCAGCAGCTGAAAGCTACTTCACCAGCAGCGACATCGGCTGCTCCGCCAGCCTATAGTCGCGATCCCAGACTTAACAAGAATATACACAAGGAGGAGCAGCAACGACAGGAGACTGGCGAGCGTGGCAAAGCCAAAGATGCCAACAAAGCCCCAAACGTTAGCTCCGACGAAATTGGTGACCTAGAGGAGGACAACTATCTTACCGAAATTGCTAAGAATGTCAATGAAAAGATCATGTCGGCGACCAATGAGGATTTTGAATTTGCCAACGATGATTTCGAGCTGGATAACGAGCATGATCAGGATAATGACTCCAATAGTAAGTACTATCGCCCACCCACCTCGATGAGCGTACGCAGTGCTCCCAATCTAAACGATGACCACTCCAACTTTGGCTCTATATGCGACGAAAACACTAATACTGAGGTCATGGACATGGATCTTGATGATGAGATGAGCGTCTATACCAGCTATTCCCAAGATCTTGGACGTGGTGGTCGTGGACGACGCAGGCGTCGTCGGCGCAGCGTGTTACTTACACGCAGACCCAAAAAACGAGCGGCCAGAAGAGATATAGCTAGCGAAAAGTTCGAGTGTGACTTGTGTCGGAAGACTTTCTTTACAGCCACATCGCTGAGCAAGCACAATATGACGCTGGCTCATGTATCTAAGCTTTCCGAACAGGAGTATCTGCAGTCCAAAAGCAATGCAGGGACTCCATTGCCCAGTAGCAGCAGGATTGAAGAGACTAATCAGTTGGAAGGGCGAACAAAAGCCGTGTCTGCTGTAGCAGCAGCTCCCTTAATTCGAAGCAGCAGTCTGGACAGGGAGCCGATGACGGCTTCAGCCCCCTCACCACGTGTCGTTAGTCGTTTTGTCAATGCGGCACCTGTTGTAAGCACCAACATCAAACAGCATCGAGCCTCCGTGCTCATGCAATCCACTCTGCGTCGTGCATCCAAATCACCAAGGTCTACGCACTCGCCAGAGCCAGCAGTGTCAGCCCATGTCATAACCGAGGCTAGTCTGCGTCTGCATGATAATCAACAGAGTCAGCAGCTGCAGAAACATATAAATCATTCCACCTCTCCGCACGCAAGCAACAGTCCGCGCAACAAGGACCTCTCGCATCCTGCTGTGGCTTCGCGTCTGAATCTCAATCCCGATGAGCGGCTCTTTTACGAGTGTTGCAACATATTAAAGAGCGCTGAGACGCCACGTCTCAGCGTGCCACAGCAAGAGGAACAGATGCATACGGATGTTTATGCTTCCACATCAGCGGCGGTTGCCATGAACTCTGTTCCAGTGCATGAAAGTGTACCACCGCCACCGCAAACAGTAATTGTGAATGCTACACGTAAAGCTACTATAATGGACCCCTACCATGAAGAGCAGCCACAACCAGAGCGACAGCCTATGTCCATTCCCATTGCACGTGAAGCGTCTTTGGATACACCGATGTCTCCTTCACCTTCGCCATCGCCTTCCCCCTCCCCACCGCCATTACCGCCACAAGCGTCGAATGTAGCCCATCAGCCCGTAATACAGCAGAATTGCAGCGCTGCTGTCTTTAGGAATCCTTCTACTTTGCACACTTCACCCTTCAATAAGCCAAACTCCACACAGATGATCAACCAAGAAGTGTAAGTCAAAACTTTAGTTAAGTTTTAGTTTAGTTGTAGAGTTAAACTTGCTTATATAGGTTATGAAGTTCGCTTTTCTAAGCAGTCTATTTCTTATTCCTTCTCTTTTTAGTAACAATCGCTTGTCGCCCAATTACTCGGCGATATCGCAATTTTCTGCCGTAACCAATATGACCACATCACGGTTCAAGACCAAAGCCGCTATGAAGGGCTACGAGAATGTCAACATTGATTTGACCATACAACGCGAGTTGGAGACAAAATCTCGTGCCGTTTGCAAACTGACCGAACTGGCTGATATAGCGTTAGGCAGCGAAAAGCCCAACTCACATGAGTTTTTGCCCATTGCGCAGACAACGCCGACGGTCTCAGTGCAAACTGTTACTACGAATGTGCCTGTCCAGCATGCGGAGAAACGTAATAATCTGGAATATGGCGCTGTAGACGTACTAGCGGTCAGTGCTGCGGGGCCTGTGTTAATAGAGCAACAACCTCAGAATCAAAACCATCAAACTGCAGGCAATCATAGACATAAAACGACAGAAAATCAAAGCTCGACTTCATCTAAGACCATAATGCATTCATCTATTATAAAAACGGCCGCAGCAGCAGCTGTCGGGAGTCCAAGTCTGAACTGTGGTCTGCATACAGCTCAGCATAAAATAATTATACCAGAACGTCCATTTAAAAACATAGGTCTGGAAGAGAAGGAGACCATTACGTTCCAGAAACCAAAGACTAGCAGCATTAATTTGCTGACCGAGGACAACAATAGTGTCTCGACGGCTAGCTATTCGGATCGCGATGACTATGATTTTGGAACGATGAGCTGCGATGATGAGATTAGCGTCAAATTGTCTAATGAGAAACTAACTAAAAATCAAACTTCTTCGCCCTCGTCATCCTCCTCAGAGCATAGCAGCAGCAACAGTAATTCCAGCCGCGCCACGGCAAAAACCTTTGAAAACAAATCACTCATCATGGGCCGCATATTTAAGAATGCCAGTACGAAGGCCAAAAATAGTAATATGGTTGGTGTGGGCAATGCTGGCTTGCCACCCAGCAGCTCCAATGCTGCTGCAAATCTGAAGGTCAAGAATGTTGGTATACAAAAAGATCAGCTTCTGCCACCACCTCCGCCGCCGCCCAAAGCAAATCTGGATAAGATATTTGATGAGCTGAGAGGCGCAAGCGCGTCAGTTGGTCGTGGCAGCAAACAGTTTATTGAACATGTAGAGGCAGCCATAGCTGTTCCTAGCAACGCTGAGCAGGATAAACACTGGACTGCTAGCACCATAGCTGCAAATGTTACGCCCACAGCAGCGAATTTAGCAGCTGTTGCTGCTGCAACTGCAGCGATGCCAGCACCGCCAGCACCTGTCATAAGCCAATTGCCAAACGCTGAAAAGGGCAAGGGTCGTGCTAGGGGTAAAGCAAACCCTGGTAAAACCCAAAGAAAGCAGGCAGCAAGCAAAGCGGCAACTGCTGCCGCCCGTAAAGGGCGCAAGGATAGCAAAGATATATCCAAATTGCAATCAGAGCTAGGAATGAGTCCCGAGGAAATCGAAAAACTGATTGACGAGGGTCAACGCAAGTCCAAGCGACGTTGCGCCACCAATCGGCCCAAGAGATTGGTGGAAACCTGGAGCTCTGATGAATATGAAGAGTTTCTTTCGACTAAAGATATTATAGCCTTGATCGAGGAAAAAGAACAGCAGGAGAAGAAAAGGAAACGAAAGACTAGCACGAATCTATCTGTACCCAGCGATAGTCAAGAGCCGGCAGCTGCTGCTTCAGGGGCAAGTAAAAAGACCATCGACAGCAACTCCACTAAGGCCAGAGACAACACGCCAATTGGTGAAAAGGGAACAACAGCAACAATCGCAACGTTAAATAAGAACGACAGCAAGCGTAAAAGCGTGCGTGGTTCCAGTCAAAACCGCGTTAGCCGGTCAGAAAAGCCCAAAATCGCCAAACAAAAGACAAAAGTCGGCGGCGAGAACGTATCCACACTACGTGGCAGACAAAAAACGGTGCCAGTCGTCGAACCAGTGATACAGCTGGTAGAGCCGACCACGCACAAGTCACGCAAAGAGGAAATTTCGACAGCAGCAGAGACACGTATAGCCAAGCAGCCGAGAAGCGCGCCCAACAAAGCACAGATGTTAAAAGAGCAACCTCCCGTCACTCCCTCTTCGCGTCGAAAAAAGGGCTACAAAGGCTCCAGCAAAGCTGAAAACTTTGAACAGCCGCCACAAAAGAGCAGCTCTATTGCAATAGAAGCAAAAGAACCTCAAGTAAATGTCTATCAGGAGGAGGAAGTGGAAGAGGAAGAAGAGCAGCAGCAACGGCAATATAAACGCACCAGCAGCAGCAGTCATAATGTTGCGCGCAACAACCAAAGAACACGCAGTGGCAGGAATCAGCAACAAAAAAATAATAATAGTCAAGTTGAGCGAGATAGCACCGAGCTATTGGAGGAGGCAGTGCTTCAAGAAGCGATAAGCAGCGCCAAACAGCAGCAGTGTGGTCAGTCAACGGCTAGTGATACACATCAACCCAGCGGCTATGCCAGTCCTGCAATCATTGCTGCCGCCAAGCTGAAGCGCAGTGTTGGCCTTACAGTTGGTAACTCTGGCAATAGCGCGGCTGGCAGCAGCAGTAGCAAGGGAGGCGGAGCTAATAATAATAATAATAATAATAACAGCAGCAGCAGTAACAAAAACCTCAAATGCAAGCGCAAATCTCAAGCGAATCGTCAGTCCCCGGCGCGTAGAAAGCGTCCGGCAACAGAGAAGCAACTCTATTACTGGTCATCGTCCAGCGATGAAGAATTTGGACGCATCGATCCAGCAACAGCAGCAGCCCAAGCTGAACAGCAGGAGCAAGAAAAGGAGTTCGACGACAGTGAACAGTATCAAAAGCATGGCTGGATTGTTGGGGACTCGCACAAGAAGTTGGTCAAGCTTCTAGCTATTGCCAAGGGTAACAAAAAGGTTGACAACTGCGGCGTCAAGCGTCGCACACCCAAACGGAAGTGCTAGGAGTTACTTCCACTCCAAAAGGAGTCGCAACAAGAACAATGACAGCGGCAGCGCGGGCAGCCGCCGCTGGCTAAGAGCCCCAAACCCCCCAACTAAATATACATACATATATATATATATATACTACTATGCTATCCATGAGTCAGTCCAGAGAACTGTGCGCACTCGATCTCAGCCAGCGGGAATGCCTGCCATTGTGGTTGTTTATTGTGTGTTTCACATATGCGCATATAAATATAAACAAATAATTTTCATTTTTCTTAAAAAATAAAATTACATGTTACATTATTTAGGTTTTTTTTTTATTAAATGTATTTATAATTAAAATAACAAGAGAACAAAAATAAAAAACAAATAAAGCAGAATTGAGCACAATATAATTCCAATTAATTTCAATTTTAACTAGTCTTATTGGAATGTGTTTATCCGGGTTTTTTCGGGGATTGATTTGTAATTTCTGCACCTGCACCGTCGAAATGGTAAACTTCGGTGCTCGCTAAAACTTGCCAAGATTTGCACTTACTTGTTATACCTTTAATGCACTTTTTTTGAATATCTTCGAAAAATTAAATACAATTGTGTTCTTGAAATAGAAGGCGACTGGGACGACCGTCCTAGCCTTAAACCGTCCCTATATAAATCAACTTCAATCTTTTCTGAAAAGTTTCACAAAGAATATTTGCATATATTTTTGTAAAATAAAAATTTCAAATATGCATTTGCAGCGTTCTAAAATTTGGTCGAAATCCCTTGGCTTAGGAATATAATATGTATACAAACTCTCGTATTTGTTTTTTTCTGTTTTTTTATTCATACTTTTTATAACTAATGTGTAGTTCCATTTACATATATAACATGTAAAAATAAATTTAAGGAATAGTTAAAAAATTAGAACACAAGGCAAGACTGACAAGAAATGTTTGGATACTTGGAGGCCGCTCAACCAGAATAGTTGAAAATGAATGATAACAATAACTTCATTTTGCGTTTTCGATTCAAGTGAAGGAACGGTGAATCAAGTCGCATTTTCTTCAATGAGAATGTATGTGAGAGCGAGATAGTGTCTCGTTGTAGGTGAAGTCATTCTGGATGCATCGATGTAAGAGATATTGATGGGATCGCCTTTAGTTGACCAAACATGACGTGGAAGTTTGCCTTGTGACTTAAACATTAAAAAATGAAGACGTATGTGTTGTGAGGCATTTACATCATGCCACCCATGCCTCCCATACCACCCATACCGCCCATACCACCCATACCGCCCATGGCAGGAGCAGAATCATCCTTGGGAAGTTCAGTCACAACAGCCTCAGCGGTAGTCAGCAGAGACGCCACACCGGCAGCATCGGTAATGGCAGTGCGCACGACCTGGAATTATTCAATAGGTAAGCACAATTCTGGTAATGATTCATGCAGTTTGCTGGCACTTACCTTGGTAGGATCAATGATGCCCTTTTGAATCAGTTGGCAATATTCATTCTTGAGCGCATCGTAGCCATAGTCGCCTGTCTGGGTCTCGACTTTGGCAACAACCATTGCAGCATCAACGCCAGCATTTTTGGCAATGGTCATGCAAGGCATGCGCAATGCGCGGCACACAATCTCAATACCCAATGTCTATATGAAGAGTAAGAAGTAGTAGATTAGCATCAAAAGAGTTTTCTCATGAAAATGTAGAAGGCATGGTACATTACCTGATCACTGTTTTCTCCCTTAGTGGCTTCCAATTTGGGAATGCAACGCAAGAGAGCGGTGCCACCGCCGGGCACAATACCCTCTTCTACAGCAGCACGTGTGGCATTGAGCGCATCGTGCACGCGATCTTTCTTCTCGTTGACTTCAACTTCACTGGAGCCGCCAACACGCAGCAGCGCCACTCCAGAAGCCAAGCGAGCTAGACGCTCCTGCAGCTTCTCCTTCTCATATTCGGAAGTGGTATCGGTGATTTGGTCCTTGATCTGTGCAACGCGGCGGCTAATGTCCTCCTTCTTGCCCTTACCCTTTAGCAGCAAAGTATCATCCTTTGTAATGACAACTTCACCAACTTGTCCCAGATCGCTGATCTTGACATCCTCCAACTTGACTAAATCAGCATCATCGCCAAAGACAATACCACCCGAGGCAATGGCCATGTCGGTCAATGTGGACTTGCGATTGTCGCCAAAGCCAGGAGCCTTGACAGCGGCTACCTGGAGACCAATCTTCAAGCGATTGACCACCAAAGTGCTGAGGGCTTCGCCATCAATATCCTCAGCAATAATAACCAAAGGCTTGCGCTGTGCGTTTGCCATTTCTAGGGCTGGAATGATGCTTTGTACTGAGGAGATCTTCTTTTCGGAAAGCAACAATAGTGCATCCTGGAACTCCACCTTGGCGCCTTTTGAAGAGTTGATGAAATAAGGCGAAATGTAGCCGCGATCAAACTTCATGCCTTCGATAACCTCCAGCTCATCGTTCAAAGTCTTGCCATCCTTAACAGTAATAACACCATCGCGGCCCACCTTTTCCATGGCATCGCTAATGAGCTTACCCACATCCACATCGCCGTTGGCAGAAATGGTGGCGACCTGTGCAATTTCCTCAGGCGTGCTCACTGGACGAGACATGGCCTTCAGTTGGTCTTTAACATTCTCCACGGCCCACATAACACCGCGACGTATTTCCACAGGATTGGCGCCTTTGGATATTTTCTCAAAGCCCTCCTTGGCAATAGCACGAGCCAACACAGTTGCCGTGGTTGTGCCATCGCCAGCCTCTTCATTGGTATTGTTGGCCACATCCTGCACTAGCTTGGCACCAATATTCTGGAACTTATCCTTCAATTCAATTGACTTGGCCACAGTGACACCGTCTTTGGTAATCTTAGGAGAGCCCCACGATTGCTCAATAATGACGTTGCGACCTTTGGGTCCCATGGTTACAGCGACCGCATCGGCCAATACATCGACGCCCTGCAACATCATTGCGCGTACCTCAGGACCAAATTTAACGTCCTTGGCATAGTTGCGCATGGCCAGCTGGCGGCTGATATTAGTGCGAGCAAGTGAAACAGGTAAGCGGAACATCTGCAAGGCAAACAAAATACAAGTTAATAAAGTCTGTGTGTACACCCTGAGCAGCGAACACACGTGTTAAAACTACAAAAATAAGACTAATTCCAGATTGTCTAACAAGCAAAAGAATATGACAAATTGGGTTAAAAATATATGCAATACTTAACAAACAGGGTGCTTACAACATGATACCGACATATACATTTCCAGCACTGGAATTTCAAGTATGCAATTAAAATAAGCTAACAAAATATGGAGTTCTAATGAAAGTGAGTTGTAAAGGGTTTACATAAGCAAAAATTAGAAAAATGTTAACTCCAAAGCTAGGCTGGTAGACAGTGTGTTAAGTCTAGCGCAGCTGGAAAAACTACTTTTCTTTTCAATTTTGTTGGGGCTCTAAATTGATAAGGCAAAGTACACGCCTGCGACCCCCTATCGAAACTGATAGCACACTATTTGAAGCATCAACGAGAGTTCCAGAAAAAATCATTTATGTAACCAATTGTACAAGTTATGTCAACATTATAAACACACACGATTTTTCTAGGTACGTATTAGCTTTAACATAAAACTCGTCTTAAGATGTCTTTTATTTTATTTTATTGCATATTTTAATTGAAAACATGCAATTAGACATGTAAATGTGAAATATGCCGGTGCAAAGAAAAAACATGTGCGCGGGCATGTTTTGTGTGTGGTCTTTAAAAAAATATATATTTTTGTCGTTGAAATCATTTATTATGCTTGCTTTTAGTCATTTTTAGGCTCACCGTGCTGAAACTTATTGGATTTTTGTATTCTTAAGCAGTTGCAACATAGAAATTGGAATTTTCTGGAAACAAGCTTGCCGGCTCTACACGAAATGGCGATGCTTATATAACACACACTACGCAAGAACTTAGCTGGATCGCGCGAGATTTTTATATAAAAAAAATGTAATATGTCACTTACTTTGATTTGTATAGTCTGAAATAGCTACAATTTGTAAATTTCCGTTTTAATTGTTAGACAATTTCACTTTTCTCGAAAAATGCTGCAGGTCTCGAGTTTTAACCTCCACAATAATTGATGTGGTGTGTGAATGTGAATTAAGTGCCTCTGATTGGTTTCCATGCGGGTATCGACAATAAGCAAAATATATCGATATACGGTCAGAATATATCGCAGCCCTGCCATCTTATAAGTTTGTATCGATAAACTATTAGAAATTGACAATTTGATAAAGTGTGTCATCAAAGTTTTAAAATTGCAACTTTTCATACAATCAATTACAATTTGAGAAGTAAAATGCTCCAAGTGCCTAAATGCTCAACTAAGCTTCCATTGTAGGCGCAGGCAACCGTATACATACATGTTTACTGGGCGTACCAAAGAGCCTGAATAGAGTGGAATCCTGGGCCGTTAAAAAATTCAAAAACCTGTCAGACCGACTCACTCGTAGGGAAAATTGAGCAAGAGCAAAAAAATCGCATATTTATGCACTGTGCTGAAAATGTGCCTTTCCAGCAAGTCGACGGCAACGGCCAAGGATTCCACTGTATTCAATTTCATGCTCTTTTGGGGCGTACATTGAAGCATTGAAATAGAGCATGCATCTTAATAAAAGCTGCAATGAAACTAATTGTTCACCAATAATATTTCTTTAGTTTTTTTATTGAACTGGATTCCATCTGGACGAAGTGGCTGTATATGCATTTAATTAATTAATTCATTTCTTTCTAGTGTTTACTAGGTACGTTTTAATTTTTCTTTTTATTTATAGTTAAACATGGTTTACATATATGTATATACCCGTAGGTCCTCCTACTCAACTTATTTAGGTTGAAAAGCATCTAGCTTGCGTAATTAAAAGACATATGTACATATTTGTTCAAGTTGACTTCTGTTATAGTACAAAAATTAAAATTTGATGCAGGATAATTACATTTAATTTTTGAATTATTTTATAAACTGAATTCTATGCTCGATTCCTGTAGTTACTGGGCCAGTAACGTTTAAGTAGTCCATTAGTGCATCCAAATCGTAGGGTCCCGCTCTTAAAGAAAAAATAATAATATAGGTATTTGGTATTGGCACTGTAGTGTTGCTACTTACTTAAGATTTTGAGCATTATCACTAATCATACCATATCCATGTTTACCCTCCACCAAGTATTGCATGACTACAATGTGATAGTCCTCAGAAACAACAAGTGGCCTGTACTGAGGAACAGCGCAATCAGCACAACGAGCTTTAACGCTAACAACTCGTGAGCCAGTCTTGGCGGTTAAATTGTAGATTACACGTAGACCCGATACTTGGAGGAAGCGTTTTGAGCTGGGCTTCATAAGGCTTGCATTCATGGAGGCAACACTGTCCTCTAGTAAATCCAACAAATGCTGACCTTTCAATTTGAAATCATATAATCTATTTTCCCACGGACACACGGCGACCAACTGTTTATAGGTTATATCTGTTGCGAATTTGATAAATAGGGGCTTTAAGGGTTTTCAAAAATTCACTTACTACCAACTGGTATGGGAACGCGGAAAGTTCCCTGTGTTGTCAGTGCAATAGTCACATTACTCCAATTAGCCTCCGCAGCTGATGCATCCTTGATATACTAGAAAAAGTATTTTGATTTTTTTTGTATAAATTGACACAAATATGCTGGATACGCACTGCATGCAACATTGCATCCGTAAATAGATTTCCCAAGTTACACTCTCCACTTGAACATTCCGCCTGCTGTAGATAGACGCGAGTATGACCTACAACTCTATTGCCCAGCTTTGCAAGCTCATTTTGCCAAGGTTTAAGGGCCATGACAACGTCGTTATCTTAAAGTGAAATAATTAATTTACAATATTGTGCTATAGTCTTATAGGGTTTTTTTTAAGTTAGGTACTTAATGATACAGAAAAACTGCGTACTATTGTGGACCGAATTTATTAAACAACAACAAAAAGTACAATGATACATGCTAGAAAGTACGTTGTGCGTTTTATTTTAATTTAGCACAGTTATGCGTCCCTCGAGTCCCGTATATATGGGATCAATATGGTTTGTGTAGGATATGAGCGCATCCAAGTCAGAGTTTGTGTAACTTTAATTAAAAAAATAATAATTAAATATAGCTTTAATGCTTTTACGCTAACTTACGAAAGGTCTTTGCCGTGTTCGTACAGCATGCTAAAACCATCACCGCCTTGCTGCAGAAAATCTGGAGCAGCAACACGATACGTTTTGGATATATCAAAAGGCACATATTTTGGTATTTCACAATCACCGCATCGAACTTTAATCGACACAACTCGAGACATGGCCGGCTTGGTATAGTCATACCTAACTTTAAGCCCGGATACCTGTAAATTAATGGCCGAGCTACTTTCGCCGTTCTCCAAATTAATCTTACTGACGCCATATTCAAGGGCTTCAAGCAGTTTATCGCCGCGCAGATTAAAGGCCACCAAAGTGTTCTCAAATGGCGACATTGTTACCATGTGGGCATAGGTAAGATCTACAAAATTTCAAATGCTCTAATGTATGTCAATAACTATTACTTGCAATGCACTTACTTCCACGCGGGAGCGGCACACGTAAAGCGCCCACGTTGACAATACCAATTGGCACATCGGTCCAGGCCTTTTGCTCGTATGAGCTTAATCCAGTAAACTATGGGTTATAGACTATGAATGACATAAACATATAAATTTATAAACATTTATATACTTACCGCATGCACAATTGCATCGCAGAAAAAGTTACCCAAATTGCATTCGGTGGAGCCGCATTCGGACTTGGTCAAATCGACCTTTGTGCTGCCAATAACAACGTTGCCTTGTTCATCAATTATGCCTTGCCAAGGCTTCATGGCGGCCAGCACAACTTCGTCTAAAAAACTTTCTTATATCATTTAACAGAACAACGAACACACAAAACTAAAACACGACAAAAAAAAAACACTCGAAACAACAAGAAACCACAATAAACCACAATAAACCGCAAATTTTACGAATACAATTTAAAATTGTGCACAAAACTAGAATAGTTTAATAACAATAATTATATGAAGCGCGCTTACCTTGTGGTACGTCATTGCTCATGTAAATGGGTGCACCTTCGTGAGAGACAACGTCGCCATTATCATCAAAGTAAACCGTAAGATTGCCTACATATTTGGCATAAGCAGCCGCTTGCACAATTAGCACTCTGTGTCCAGTCTTGTGTATGACCTCCGTGGGATAGTCGCCTCTTGGCAGCTCCGGTCCGGGTGGAGTGCCGGTGTATAAGAATGTATGCGAATGTGCACCAACAATAACATCAATAACATCGCCCGCATTAGCGGCAATCAATTGGTCCACATCGTACCCACAATGCGAGATGACAATAATAATATTGGCGCCTTGCTCCTTTAGCTTTGCAGCCTCCTCCCTTATAGCATCGCTTTCATTGCGAAATATCAGTTTGCCAGTGTTGGCCAAGTCCTGCATCAAACGTTTATAATAATTGTAGACTTTTATCGATGAGTTTACTCACGTATGTGGTTTCCAGGATTACGCCGATAAGTCCTATTTTTCGATTGCTGCGCTCAATTATTGTTGATTTTTCATATTTGCCCTCCATGGTTGGCTCATTTGCCGCATCCATATTGGCCACTAGCATTTTGGTGTTTATTGTTTCCAGGAACGGCACAACGCCCTCGACGCCATGATCAAACTCATGGTTACCCAGCGTCTGCACGAGCAGAATGGTAAGAAGTATTGCATAAATTGATTGCACTTACCCAAAGAGCATGAAATTGAATAGAGTGGAATCCTTGGCCGTTACATTGAGTCGACTTGCTGAAATGCGACCATTTCAAAGATACTGCATACATGTGCCTACAAGTGAGTCGGCCTGACAGAGCACAGCAACACAAGCAGCCTCAAACGTACACTATCTTGGAAATGTTCGCTTTTCGGCAAAAACTTTGAATTTTTAAAGATTCCGGATTCTACTCTATTACTTTCAGGCACTTTGGCACTTACCATTGCATCAGCTGGCAACAGATTCAAAAACTCCTGAGTAACATTCCAGCGCCCAATGTTATACCATAGAGTGCCCTGAAAGCTATCGCCCGCATTCAAATATATGGGATTATACGCTTTTTGCTCCTCCAGCAGACGCCGCACTGTATGCACTGTGCGTGCATAGCCACCAATGCACTCCGCATCCGTATCGCATGTGCCGCCACTTTTATCCGTTGCCTCAAATCTGCGCAAAATACATATTCGTCACGGTTAGAATTCTTATCTTTAATATTGGTGCGTATGAGTTTAAACTTATGGGCAGGTGTACAAGTGTTGGTACGTGTATATTCCCAACAAGTATGCCAGATAATTACTGATTAAAGCTGATTAATTACAATCTGGATTGTAGTGAACAATGATTTAAGGCATGTTACGACCGTGATATATATTTCTTTTGATTTAAGATTGCCGAATTGATTTTCTACAACTATTCACAGGCCGTTCAAAAGAATTTACAGCGACAGCACCTTAAGGTTGTCCATTATAATTATTATCAGATACGTTACGATAATGATATGATGACTGTTCAATGACTGACCTGGCATGAAAATCATTAATGTGTATTATGGACACCGGAAATAATTCAGCAGCGTTCAATTGTTTTATAAATAGTGCTGACCACAACGCCAAGGCTAATTTCAAGTAGCCTCCCGTCATTATAACGTCCGTTAACAAATTTTGGAACGAAAAGGCGTGCTAATCCCAACGCCAGCGATAATGTGACTGCGGCAGCTTTTTGGCCAAGTTATTCTGAAACTGGCAATAGTGCACAGTTAGCAAGCATTGTGTGATATATGGCGCACTTATAAGTCCCCGTGATCACTGATAACCTCAGCGCATGCACACATACATACAAACTCGCACACACACATCTAAGTATTCAAATGGCTTATAACGTCTGTACGTACACGTTCCAATTTTTAACTAATTACATGATACACTTCTTGTACACCTTTCAATTTTCAACTAATTACATGCTACACTTGCCCTTATCCGTAAAACCATAAATATATATACTTTATGGATGTATTATACGACACATATGTTTTTTCCACCAACTAATATGCATTGTTTACGTTATTGTCGAAACACTTGAATGGAGAGTTATATTCATTAACCAGATAGTAGTAAGCTTTTAGCTGGTAATTTAAGCTCTTGCTAATCTCTCTTGGCAATAAACCGAATAGATAATCGTTTAATATTAATTTTGCAAGTACAATATAACAAATTTTGGGTTTATCTATTTTTGCATTAATCAGATGACTTGGAAACATCAAAAAATGTTGCTTAATGAGTTCCAATGAATTCAAAATAAATTGAAACCGTTCACCAGTATTAACCTTCTCGAGCGTGTAATCGAAACAAACTAAATTTTAGAAAATCGAAACCATTTAACCGTTATTGTATATACCCAAATACAGTAGCCGAAATATTAAAACGTAGCTTAGATATAATAGATACCGAAAACGAAGTAACTTTCGGTTCTAATCGATCGTTATTTAAAAAGTTTTTCAATATCTACCAAAGTAGTACAAACCCTTTCAGAACAAACTTAATATAAAAGAGTATAAAAAGGGTGACTCATCAAAAAACTTTAATTAATTAAAAGCATAGATTAAATCGACTTTAAGTTATCATCGTTGTTGCTCTAAAACATATAATATTTAGTTCTCTTGGACTTCAATTCTGCCAATGTCACTGCTGGTGCTGCCGATCTCTACCCTAGACCTTCCAGCCCGTTGGGTAAACACAGAAACTCTGCATTGAATCTGGCATTAGGTATCATAATAGATAAAAAGTTAAGAATATCGTGTCCCAATGGTTACAGAAATGTATTTGTTTTAGTAGCGAACTAGCAAACTGCAGTAAAAACCGGGACCGCTCTCTTCGATATAGTTTTATTTGGTTCGCTCTAAGAACTACTAAGTTTATTACATTCCATTACAAAGGAGTGTGCCAGACTAACATATGTAAATACCTAAAATAGTAGTTTTTTATTTTGTACACTTATCAGGCTGTAGGATTTTCTCAATCCTCTTGCCAATTTTGGATGAAGTGATGCTAGTTAAAAGCGTTGTGGCCACCAAAGGCAGTCAGTCTTTTCTGCACGTTTATCAAAACAACCGAAATTAGCTAGGACAAATTGAAACAACAAAAAATGAAAAACCAAAAATTATGTTAAATTATTTACTCTTATTATTCTTCTGCCGACCCTACTATAGCGACTAGAGTGCTCAAATTCAATGGGAAACTCTTTGAAGTTATGCCCAACACAATAGAAAAACATTTAGCTTGCTAAAGCCGATATTACTAAAGTTATTTGACTAACACACTACATCGACAACGACAACGTCAACGCACGGAGTTGTGCATCATATATTTGACACTTTTAAGCACAAATGCTCCTGCATACCTTACCCAAAGAGCATGAAAGTAATAGATTGATCTTCTTGTCCGTTACATTGACTCGACGTTTGTTGTGTTCTTTCTTTTTGCCTACGAATCAGTCGGTCTAAGAGAGAGCGCAACACAAGCTAGCTTACACTTACACTGTTTTCGGAATGGCCGCATTTCTGCAGGAAAAAAAAAGACTTTTCTTTTTTTGTTTTCTACTGGCTATAGCGGGATCCGTGCCCAGCTCTATCAATCGATATTGAACGAAATTCTCACATTTGTATCTTTGTGCGCGTCAGTAGCATTAAACAAGACCTTATTCATCTATTGAGAAACCGGCCAAATATTCAATGAAATAAAACATTTTCAAATTTATTGCAAAAAATATACTTATCCATTACATAGGATATCCAAGAGATTAATATTCTTTAGGTATATGATTCAAATTAACCAAAAAAATAATAAAAATTAAAAGATAACATTTATAAAAAAAACATGATGCTAAACAATTGCAACACTAAATTCGAAATTCGCAAATCCAAGGGTATTCTAGAAATCGCTCCAATGAAATTTAACGATCTAAAAGATATTCCTGGCACATGGACGTAGTGGAATGCTTGACTGAGTTCGCTTAATGGTATCATATACCGACAGATTGCTGGTGGGTAGAAGTACATTCCTGCTGGTATTTAGGATAAGCTCCACACGAGGCTACTATCTTAAAAAGTTCGGCAATAAGCATGTTTGAAAAATTGATGAAATTAAAGTGAAATCCCATGTTAATGTTGTTTAGCTATAGTGGCACCTGGAAAGTGCTCTTAGTTAATTCTGGCAGGGCAGACGGACTCTGAACAAAAGCTGAGACTCAATCTGTTTGCAGTAGAAGTAGCGCTCCATTGCGCTTGTCAAGCACATAGTATTGCTCTCAAATCATTTTGGTAGTGCAGACGAACTCTCAGCAAAACCTGGAACAAAAACCATGCATAGTACACCTGCTGATATTTCGCTTGTCACGCCTAGTATCATAGGCATCAGTGGTTTGGTTTGACCTTCAGGGGCATACTTGCTTAAGGATCATGGGAGTTTGAGCGCTACTTTAGGTGATGCACTTAATGCACTGCTTAATCTTGCTCCTCTGGACTCTGATAGTACTTACATTTGCTCCAACAAAATAAAAAACCATAAGTTTTCATTGACAATAGAATTTAGATCTCCTTTTTTTTTTATTATGTAGTAGTATAAAGCACATACTATGTGTATGCATATTAAAGTACATACATATTCTTATACTTACACATAATATGTGCTTGTAATGTATTGTTGTATATAAATATAAATGTATGTATATATAATTTATGCTTGTATATAGTATGTATGTATATATGATTTATGCGAATTAAATTGCTTAGCTTTTAAAGCACAAAAATTTTGATATGATTATTGCAGAGTGTGTTACTTCTGTCTTTGATACGATACATGCCTCCCCCCTTTAGGTATTTGTTAAGTAGGCAGCTTCGCTTGGTATTGATTGAGGTCTGAGATCGTTTGGGTTGTCCGCTGACGATTAATGGTATTTTTTAATGTGTTCGTCTAGCTTACTAGACTATATTCCATAATGATGCGCAAAAGCTTGAAAAAGCAAAAAAATAAATTTTGAAAACAACAATTAATAAACCGAAACAAGTGACTAGAAAATGGGTTTCCCTGATTTGAGAGTGTTGCTGATTCAATTTATGGGCATGTACCAGTTAGTGGAATACATCCATAAAGGGAAAGTGAGCCTGTTCAGGCTCTAGTAAGTCCATCAAAAAACAAACAGTTCCGGCTACGCCCTCATATAAACTATGCGGACGATCGGGCACGCGTGCACGTTGCTTGAACTCAGAATTGGTCAATAATTCCATAAATTTGTGAGCACGGTACAGGTACTTCATTTCGTTGGTTAAGCGGAATAGCAGCAAAAAGACATAGCCATTGCCAGCCACACCATGACAAATCCCTGGTCCTTTGCGTAGAAAACCACGCTTCCATACCAAATCAGCGGCGCGACGCAGCGCTATTAAATATTTGTCCTCTTTAAATATTAAATGGGCCTTGGCCAGCAAGTAAACAGCGCCTGGTGCACCATGGCACCAATGTACCAAGCGCTTTTCGCGCCCAGTGCGTAAATCCTCCAAAGCGACCGGAAAATTGCCATCGCTCTCTTGCAGATCCAAAAAGTAGTCAATGGACCGTTTAATATCGCGTAATTCGGAAGCAGGCGCCGATATGGGCACTGTGCGAAACCACGGACTATCGAGTAACATGTGCAAAATGGAGCAAATGCCATGAGCAGCGCCTAGATACTCAGTACCATGGTATTGATACATAAGTGGAGACGGTGAATTGTTAATTTTGCTGTATTCACGTCCGCTGGCAATTATTAGTTGACAAATTGAGGTGAGATCATCATCCGTGATCTTTTTTTCTGGCAATACATCATTTAGCCAATAGCAGCCGGATAAATAGCCAGCTCGTCCAACTAAGATCTCATCACAACCGTATTTGGTGTGCATAAACTCCTTGCTGGCGGCTATGCCAGATTTAAAGTTTGCCAAGTCATTGGATAGTTCCTCCGTATTCTTAGTGGCTTGAGAGATTGCTGCGGACACAGCATATATGCCAGCATTGCCGCACAGAAACGAATACCGTTCTGCGGAGCGTTTCTGAAAGCGCTTACCACATCCTTTGGCACTGCGTATAAAGGCAGCAGCATGCTCCAAAGCTGGGTACAAGTCGCGTGTTTGTTCATAGTAATTCAATTTCCAAAACATATATGCTATGCCTGCATTGCCCACATATAAATCCCCACGCTGATCGTCCATATCGTTATTTGGTTGACAATGTTCTAGTATGGCATCAACGTATGTGCAAATTAAGTTCTTAATATGCTCATCGTCACTAGCAAATGGTGTGTTCTCTCCGCCGGCAAAGTCCGGATGTGGATTCTTTAGATAACGACGTTCCATTTCGTTGTCCTCCTGGTTGTCCGTGTCAGCAATTGGGTTGGCTTGCTTCTTATCGAAGTATGTACCTACAAGAAAACACATATGCACATATTCTTAAAATCTTAACAGGTTTCTTGTGTGCTCAATCGATTCGCCGGCGTAGGGCGCGGTCGCGCCTGTCTGCCGGCAAAAAGCAGCTTTGAAATATAAGCAATAATATACTAGGACTTACGCTTATGTAGTTCTTGATTCTTCAATCGTGGACTGCGATTTATAAAATTTTTCAGCTGCAAGGCGATTTTTTATACAATTAATAAAAATTTATTTGAGGCTTGTATTTGTTTGCTGGCAGACAATTGATTTATTTTTTGTTCGTGCGGAAAGCAAATCAACTACTTTTGAAATGTTGACACTAATCACAGAGCCAACCATAAGTTTAAACAAACAAAAATTAATGTCTTTCTTGTGTGCTCGCTTGCTGTGTTTACATAGTCAACAAATAATAATGTATGGTTGCAACAATTTGACCATCTATCGATGTATAATATATCATCTATCGATGTATAATATATCATCTATCGATGTATAATATATCGACAAGTATTTATCGCCGCGATAGCATCGATATAATACATTTGGTATTTTATGTGCTTTGAAATAAAAAAATATATATTTACGCGGTAGATAATTTATTTATAAGTATATATTATTAAACAAAATTAAGCTTTCATCACATATGCAATTTTTAAAGGTTTACTTCCTGCTGTTGCTTCTGCCTGACAGAATTGTTGCAATGCGTATAAATATGTTTAAAACGTCCAAGTAGATAGACATCGAACTAGAAAAACAAATACACAGAAGTCCGAATAAATGCAACCTTCTAAAATGATTATTTCGTATAGCTTACGCATTAATAGGATCAAATGGCGCCATTGCATATTGTGGGTAAACCTCAGCTTTACGCACAAGTCGTTGTGTGTCGTATAGCAAAAAACCGCTGAAGAGAACGAGACCGCCGTATAGAGACATAGAAGCGAGTCCTAAAATTACATACACATATTATAATCAAAGCTAAAACATAGTCGGGTTTTTTACGCACCAGCTCCAATTGCAGTTGTGGGAGGGAGCCACATTGATGCCAAAGATGCAGCAAAGACCACACCAAGACCGATTGCCAAGGGACCACCCATATACAAGAATTTATCGTTTGGAGCACATACAGCAATTGTAGAGAGACCACCAACAATGCCGCCGGTGTAGAGTGCCGCGCGCGTAAGTATTGGTCCGCCTATGAAGCAAAGCGGTGCAATGACGCCGCCCAAGATGGCACAATGTAATGCCCAGGCCAAATGTTTAGGGCCAAAGCCCGGTTGGTACTCAATAGAGCGTGCTACCGCACCGGAACCAATTACGAGCGCAAGTGAGGCGAAGGTCCACTGCGTTAATAAATGTAATATGATTCAGTGTAGTGTGTTATATAAGCATATAAGCGGTTAGTGTTTATTTCTATTTACCATAAGTCCACCTCGACTGGCTAGCGCGAGCAGGCGTGGGCTGCGAAAAACTGCTAGTGCAGAAGCTGCGGAAAGCACACAAGAAGCGCCAAAAAAGCCATATGTAGATGCAATGCGCTCCTTAACAAATTGTGGCCACATGCTGTAAAATAAAATAGTTGTAAATAAAAGTTATTGTTACTTGGTCATATGCTCAACTTACATGGCCTGATCGGCAATGCTGGTGCTTTTGCCCAAACCTATGCCGTAATAACAGAGAGCTCCCATGCCAACCGCTGCGGCACCAGCTGCTGCGCCCTTACCCATGGAATAGGCTAGTCGTGGTGAAATATTATAAAAAATTATTACACAAGACATACTAGCCATATGTAGGGGTTAAACATACCATTAGCACTTGGCGGTGCCATTAGGCGCTCCTTCAAAGTTGGTGTGCGGATTTGTTGTTGCTCCAATGGAGCCCTTGCGCGTACGGGCTGACGAGCATAGTTCCGCACATTGGCCAAATTAAGTTTGGACTTCAAAAAAAGCTGTGATGATTGGCCCAAGACACCGCAAGGGCGAGAAGCAGTCAAAAGTGCAAGTCTTGGAAACATTTTATAAATATGATGAAATAACTGGCAAATAAATTACACTTTGCGTTGTTAAATTTCAAAATAACTCTGTGTTCGCCGCTGTATTTGTATTGATATTAATTCGTTCAAATAGTTTAGAAATTATAAATTTACGTAGTTAACAAAATATTTCTACTTTTATTATTCCTCTCGTTTTAGTAGTTTCTAGCAATTTAATGTCTGTTTAAGTGTAACCTTATTCCGTAAATAAGTTTCTTCAGGCAAGTTGGCATACAAAAAATACCAACTTTTTCATATATAATTCAAATGCGGTCACACCTCGAGACACCAAATATATCGATAGAGCATCTAGCGCGCGCATTTGTTATAAATCCGTTTTTATTAGCCACTTTTCTATTTAATTAGTGTAGAGCCAAATTATCTCGCAATTATAAATAAAGCATAGATAGCCACTAAAGTGTCTGTCATGCGTATGTACCTAAAGCAATACATAATTTCCAAACACACTTGGTGTGCGCAGAGTTCGATAAGCCGATAAAGTAGATCATCAACAACTACTGCAGCCAATTTGTTTTTTTTTGCTGCAAAATTTCTAAAACATGTTTTACAATACAACTCATATATTTATTTTTCGCCGCATACACATACAAAATATTTAAATTACAAATACAACTAATTATGAGCTATTTACAACAATCACAATGCAGAAAAGCGAAACAAAATGCAGCAAATATGCGCTGCAATTACACGTATAACGGTATTTGGGCAACGCTGCTGCACCGCATCCCAGCTACACATAATATTTGCGAATAGGCGCTGTTGGTATGGATGAATCATCAATTCGCCGTGGCTCCGTATTAATTACAATTAATTCAGTTAAATGCGATTTAAGTAAAGTGCCATATTGATCATATGTATTCGTTTGCTCGACCTGACCCTGCGCATTGGATATGTACGTCTTGCATTCGTACAATGGACAACATTTGGGAAAATCTAGATGCGTTTCGTTTGGTGGAATCGCATTACAATCGCCGGTCAGGGAAGTTGGCACTCGACAGCTGCAAAAGCGCCATTACAAAAGACTTATAAATATGCAAAGTTTGTAGCTCACCTGTCCTCCCATAAGTCCAAAGTACCCAGGCACTGCACTCGAATGCATTGGCCAGGTTTTGTAAAGACCTCACCCACATATAGTTCGCGTCCGGTTTGAGTATCTCTGCAATACTGACGATTATAACGATACGATGCTGTGCAACACAGACAGGTGAGTTATTATCCAGCTAAATACAGTAAATATCTATCATTAAAATGGCTTACATCTATAGGAGGGCACCGCTGCTTGGCTGCTGCAGATGAGCAGCATCAATAGTGGACCAATTAACAGTGTGACTTTCATCTTGTGAGATTGCTTTACTTTGGTTTTGACCGACGTTTGCAAAGTTTAGCGCGCAACTAAAACGGCAAGTAAAAAAGGGCGGGCGTAGCTCAATTGTGGCCTGCTAATAATCTTACTTCATTTTTATATTAAAACACACGACTATCACGCATGTGTATGTGCAATCAGACGCTTACGACAACAGCGCTTTCTCTAGAATGAATTTAAAAATTTTATAATATGTATGTATAGATTTAAGCTTATCGCTTGGAACGCACAATCACAACTCGAACATATTCAGCGTAATATGCAAAACGGCAAAAATCTTAATACAACACATACAAACTTGCTTACATATAAAACATATATGCCCAGTCGCACTTTGGGGAATGTTATTCATATTTTATAATGATCTATAGTAATGTACAAGCAATCAGATACTTTTTCTGTAATCTGTCTATAATTATGTGTTGTTCTTAAACAAAAAGTCATTCAGTGATGTAAGGCTGTCGCTTTCACAATGCAACTTTAATGTGCACTTGGATACCAAAGTGTTATTTATAATTGTTTTGCCTAAACAATTTCTGTTTAGATAGGTTTGTCTGCTTGGACATTAAACACCGGTACGGCTGCAAAAGCAGCTTGAGGCACAGCATAAAACTAGAGTTTTAAATAGAATTAAAGACGGCCAAAAATAAGCATTCCTTATTTGAGAAAGAATGCTATGAAAACTACTGAACTGTATACTGCTAAGTCCGACTGGGCATGTATGTATGTATATGTCGAGACTGTGATGCCCAAATTAAATGTATGTATGTGTTTGGTTGTCTATCAGTCCACAAGCACTTTTTGCTCTTTGATGTTGATGTTATATGTTAAGAATTTGTTTATATTTTAAATTTTGTATTATTGCGACGCCTCCCGCCGCAGCTTTGCGTTGGACCTAGCCACTATGGCTGAAACATCAATCTTTTGTTTTTTCCCGCGCCTCTTTATACCCTGTACACAAAGTGTAAAAGGGTATTATAGGTTTCTGCAATGTATATAACAGGCAGAAGGAGGCGTGACAGACCATATGTTCCATGGGCAAAAAGGCCTAGCGATTAGACCATGTCCGTCTGTCCGTATGAGGGGATAGATCTCCGAGACCATAACAGCTAAAGACACACAATTTTACCAAAAGATGCGCGTAATCTAATGTGAGATGAAGTTTGTCGAATCAAGTCGATATCTTACCCCTTTGCCCCGTGACAGATTTGCGCGGTAAACAACCGCTCCATTGAGTCTATCAACTCGAAACTGCTCAGAGATCGTGGTGTTAAAGTGCATCTAGGTTCCAAAAATGATTGAAATCGGATAAATACATCAAAAGTTATAGTCAAAAATATGCTTATTTCATCCCACATCGCCTATAAAATTCCACTACATGTAGATATGGATACATGTGAGCTAGAATTACAAAATTTGGTGTGGAGATCGTGTGACCCTAATCTTTAAAACTGCATTCCCCTTTTTTCAATGAAACCCCCCCTTCCCCCGCAATCGATTTACCTTAATTACTGCCACACCCCCTATATATTGATTTGAAAATTGCCACAGACATTTATAAATGCATTTTTGATCTATGTTACAAAATTCAACTACAAGAATACTGGAGTTATGGGTATAAAAGTAATTTTTGCCCCCATAATAGCCAACTTCCCAATAGGAAAACTTGTCAATTGGAACTTCCCAATAGGAAAATGTTTACAGGCATATCGATCTTATGAAAGGAGATATAAAAGTATATACTTCCGTTACCATTTTACCCTATTAAGTGTTTATAAAGAAAAAGGGTACAGGGTATTCCACTGTCGGACACCGTCCCGACTGTCTGCATTAAATGTTTTTCTTCGGTATTCTTCAGCATCGCAATCTTTGTTTTGTGTTTTATTTCAATGAAATTGCCATCAGTAAGGCAGTGGGCTTATACCATGAGTCAGTCAAGGTACTTTACAAGATGTCAAGGGATTTGCTTGATATTCCTGATATCTCTTTATAAGGTTCGAGGTTCAATTTATAGTAAATTATTTTCCTACTTGACAAAACTACTGTCCTGTAGTTGAGTCAGAGAGTCGGTGAGAGGTGTTTACGGTTTTCTGAGCGGTCCCTAGTCACTTGTTGATTAATTCATAAGATGATAATTCAATCGATTGCGTATATAAAGTATTGTTAAGAAATTATCTATTTAAACTGTTGGCAATGGGTAAAAAGTGATCTCGTGTAGATAAATTTTCATTCTTCTTAACTGGCCATAACAACCCTTTACCGGGTTACGGCTTAATGTATTTCTTTCATTGGAATTGGAATTTTACACGGTGGGTCCCAAACCCTACGCACTATCCTCTTAAGGCCTGGGTTGGCTCTACTGGTCTCGAAAGAATCCAGTGTCATTATAAGTCGCCTCATAGGTGGTATTCTCTAACCCGCTCAACACGGGTGATAAATCATGTATCGAAATTAGCAAGCGATTTAAATGCCAAATTTGTATAGTAGAGGTAAACATAGTACCAAGTTTAGTTAACCACCGCAAAAATAGCTTCTGAAGTTTTGCTTTAAACTCGGAAAAACTGCCAGTAAAACACAAGAACTAATCAGGGAAGATGAGATGAATTGATCAAGTGTTTTTCAGTAGAAATTTTTATTGTGAGAGTCCGGTCAATGCTCAGGACTCCTTTCTAAGAGTAAAAATTGGTCAATTTGATAAAACTGATGAGATCTGAATACATTAATTTGGCAAAAATACTGTATCACTATGTGAACGTAGACTTAAGAATGAGAAAAGTGTGTAGAAAATTAGTGACGAAGGTATTAACCACGGAACACAAAGACAGAAATGTTTAAACGTTTTGGGAACTCCTTAATTACACTGCTTCTTCTTAACTGGCCATAACAACCCGATACCAGATTATGATATTCAGTTTTAATAGAATTCTCTCTCACAAAGTTGAAGAGGTTGCAGGAGAGGGCATCGACTTGTCTTGAGGTCAAATTTATTGCCTAGTGTTATGTTCCTAATAAATCATACTTTTTTAAAGATGATATAAAAAAAGAATGTTAGGTTACCAGTGAATCGATGGCCAATGAATGTTAAGGGCAACTGGTTCGGTTTATTACTATATATTTAAACAACAGCAATTGTATGTACTTTCCCTTATTCTGAATTTATCAATATGTTGCAATTTCTCAGCTAGAAAAATGCAAGCGTCTGTCTGAATCACGCCAGCAAATTTTTGCTGTTCAGCAAAATTGCAACTAATTCATAGAGTTTTTGGCGCCTATAAATTGATTGATACGTGCACATATATAATTATTGTCATCTTAGACTAAGTAATCGAAAAGCCACAAAGGTGATAACACAACCGACGTCAGCTGAAATTACAAGTGTCAAGTATATATTATTAGATATTTCATCATGCTTACACAAATGGGAAACCAAGTTAAATGCGAAGACATCCTTTTGGTCAAACCAACAAGTTGAGCACAATGTGAGTTCGATTTGACAACGCACGAGTGAAATTTTAAATTTCCGTCATAATTTCCTTGACAAATATATAGAGTAGCAAAACTACGGCTGACATCTAACGGAAACGGAAACTATCTTAAATACTTAAAAGCCGTCTGGCTATAAGCGTTGTTTTTAGCAAAGGCGGCATATTTGGGTTGTGTGTCCCTCAGTGTATTATTTTGACTTTGCGTTGTTCAAAAAATATTGCCTACTTTAAAGAATAGCATTTAAATTAAATTATTCAAGTCTATTGCATAGTTTTGAGTGTGCTCTATAAATTTTTGCAACATTTTTGATTGATAGATAATAAAGCAATATCATCTTTTCATATTGGTAAAGAACTTGGGAAAACTTGTGCATAAAATTAAATTTGCAACAACTTTTAACTTATAATTTATAATTATTATTATATTATATTATATATAATATAATATATATATTATAATTATTATTATATTATAAATTATAAGTTAAAAGTTGTTGCAAATTTAATTCTCTGCAATGTTGTCCGTAGAAGTTTTTCTGTCTTTTGAAACCCTTCCGTTACCTCCCTTTTGCAAGGGGTAGGGGGTTCGAAAATAAACATAACCTAAATAAAAGCATTATTATTATTCCATGATCGCAGCCCATACAATGAAATGATTACACTATGCAACAAATGTGACCTCAAAGTAAGGCCTATGGGTAAATCATACCTTTTCCGGTAAATTTGGTGTTGCTGATTTTGAATCCGGAAACCGTTTAGGATTTTCGAGCACCGTTGTCGAATTCTGGCTATTTGAAAAAATTCGAGATTTCGAAAGTTGCGAAGTTGGGAAATCTCATGTTACTCGTTAATCTAACTAAAGATCAATGTTTCTCAGACAGTTATGTTCAAGGCCCGTTCGTGTACCAAACTATGGAGTGCCTTTCGATAGGATGCATTTCCTCTAGGATTGTCCGTAGTATGGTTGCTTTCATTTGGAGTTCAATAACTTTATGGAGTGATGTTAAATCCAGTAGAATTTCTAATCCAACTTCCTTGCACCTGTCGTAGATAGTGTTTAACCCTTTCTGTATTATATCACAGAGAGTGTTACCTAATGAAAGAAACCAAATTATTATAAGCATTAATAACGGAGTCCGTAAAATTGTAGCAGTTATGGCATAATTAATATAACTTTACATAATTGCACTTTACAACTCGCAGTTCTCTGCTTAAATTTTAGTTGTTAAACAAAATCAGCTGTTCGGCTGTGGCTTTTTGCCAGGGAAGCCGACTGCCGCAGCCGGGGTAGAGTCATAAAGGTATGATAACTATGCGAACGTTGAATAAAATGTTCCCTAATTTATTTTCCCTATTTTCCTCGGGACCAGTAACTGGTTCCCTTCCCATTCTCATAACTGTTGAATTTACAATCTTATTGTCCTTGGAGGTAACCAGTTACATTTCTTGGGAACATGGACTAGTATTCATATATGCAAGTAAAGCGCTCAAGAATAACGGAATAACATGCAAATAAAATTGTTTTACCGAACTTCAAATATTCTATTATCATTACATATCGCAAAAAACATATAAGGTCATATGTATAATTTGTTATGGTAATTAGTGCAGGGTTATACGATACATGCGATCACAAGAGCCACAAGTTTTTGGAAAAATTCACGAATGTACCTTATATGGAGTTAACAAAGGGTATCCAATGACCGACTAATGACAAAACAATGTCTTTTAAGTGCATACACAAATAACTGTATCAAAAATTATGAGAATTTATTTTGCCATGAATATTCTCTTTCTCATTTTCTATGTGTCTGCCTTACTTATGGTTTATAAAACGCGTCGACTACTGGTTACCCTCTGCATTACCTCGATTATGAAAAGGTAACTAGTTTAGTGATGGTTAACTGAGGGTGCAGAACACGAACCGATTTCTGGTTACACACTGCATTACTTTAGGTATGAATAGGTAACTAGTTGAGCGCTGCATTACTTATGGTTTAGAAAACGCTTTGCTTACTGTTTGCCCTCTACATTACCTTGGGTATGAAAAGGTAATTAGTTCAGTGATGGATATCTTTGGGTTTAGAATATGAACTGATTTCTGAATACATCCGTTATGAAACGACAACTAGTCCTTTAAAATACTTGTGAAATGACTAGTGAAATGAGGCAATTGATTCCATTCAGAACTGCATGTTTAAAGCACAATATATACACGTCAATGGTCATGGCAGTGGTTTTTTTTATAGCTAAATTGCTTTTCTGTGCCGCGGTCGACATTTAGGGATACGACGTCGTCAGATTTGTCACACCTTTATTAGTGTACCCTGACTGCACCGCTTGATGGCGAAGTCTAGCGACGTCAGTGTGACTACGCTTTTAGCCGTTTTTGACAAAAAGCAGAATTGTCGTGAAAGAAACATCAAAAGGTTCACAAAACGGCAGCAATACCGGGAGGCACGAGTTACGTACTTGATTGACTTGTTAAGCAAGTCTGATGCATAACTTGAGATATATGAGAATCAGACAGACTAAGGGGCGAGATCTGAATCACGTACTGTGAGTCAAATAACGGGATGAATTGAGAAAAACTAGCCAGCGACGTTTGTTTCACGTATGTACTTGGTATTGTCGATTTTGAGACTGATCATGTTTTTGATAATCGTGCATTTGTGGCTATATCCTTGAAAAACACACTCACTGGATTTTATGCTAATTTGTATTTTGCTTTTCTCTTATATTCCACTCCTGGATATGAGTTCCACTCATAGATAGAGTTAGTATTCTCTTTTATTTTAAATGTCTAAGTTTACATGCTTCCTAAATTGATGATTCGGTAGGCATTTGATTGAAGATTCCATCCTTTATAAATACACTAGTGGCTTTGGTCCACAATCATTTTTTAAAGTGGCAACCCTGTACTGGCATTGGCCAGTTTGAACTTTATTTATCGCCATTAAAAATAATAAAATTCAAAAATATATAAGAAAAAACCCAAAAATGTAACCTGCGAAACGTTTATGCACATATATACAGAGTGTGCCATGGAAACAGGGTGTTCTTTTACTTATGACACTTGATGGAAAACTAACGAAGTGCCATTACCCGATTACTTTTAATTAAATCGAGAACCAGATGTAAGTACACAAATCGTTGGTTTCCTTATAAGATTTTTTACAACTTGTCGAAATGCACTTCCATTCATAATTACGCACATAAATCAGAAAATAGCCCGACAATTGAATAGTGGTCATTTCACCAAATTGAAAATACAGTTAGCTTTACAACACGTATTTATGGAAATAACAATTTTCTGTAAAAGTAGCCTAACTTTTTTATGCGCGGAGTCGGTCTGCTGGCAAATTATTCACGATCTGGTCAACAATTACGGCTTGCATCGCAAACAACGGATGCATGATCTCACTGTCTGACCCAGTGCCCAAAGTCCAGAATGACAATTTGTACGATGAAAATGTCCCACGAGCAACGACAACGTTAGATTGGCATCGTACCGCATAGGAGATTTTCTCAATGGCCCCCTACGCTCAACAACGAAAAAGAGCTCACACGACCACTCATCCCACTAGTTTCAATCATATTCTGCGAACTTAGCTATCTTTATTATCTGAACAATTCGGTTATACCACTTTCCAATTCTGCCGTGGTATCTAAAACGACTCACAAAAGTGAATACTCTAAGCAGTCTGAGGTGCGATGAGTACCCACCGATTGAATTTTGAAGACGTAACAAAATGAGATTGGCATCATACGGCGGGAGAGCGTTTCTCAATGGGCTCCCTACGCTCAATAACGAAAAAGAGCACCAGGTTCCGTCAAACTTATGTATAAATTGATTAAGATGCTGGATTCCTTGGCTCACACGACCATTCCTCCCACTAGTTTCAATCATATTCTGTGAACTTAGCCATCTGTATCATCTGGACAACTCGGTTATAACTTCACAAAAGTGAATGCTCTAAGCAGTCTGAGGTGCGATAAGTACACATCGCTGATGTCCAATCGACCATCTGGGAGAATTGAAAATGCCGACACATATGTTTTCCGTTCTTTTAAGGAAACTGTTCACGCTGTCTGGCATTGGCTGAGGGAAGACAGGCTTCTTGAAACCATCTCTGATTTAAAATACGTTTGTCGTTGTCAAAATACTTATGCCTGCTAGTGTATTGTATGCTAGTTTCATGCTTTCATTTTCACTGCACATGCTACATGGCAGTCGCTGTTTCATTAATTCATTAAAAAGTACAACATACCCATAAAGCTTATGGATACATATGTAGTACGTCATCGAGAACAAGATCGGAATCAAAATCAACGCACAACCCGAACTCAATTGACGAATGTGCCTCGTTCTGAGTGACTTCGTTAAGTCTGCTCGTCGCGGGGGGGCTACGGATCTCCGGCTCTGCGGTGTCTGAGTTGTGTTTGTTGTTGGGGTTGATTTGGTCGCTTCGGCTCGAGCGTTTGAGTGTTCATTCGGTCATTTAGTTGTGTTTCGATCGTGGCAACGTGAAGTACAACAAAACGATATATGCTATAAAATAAAAGTAAAAACAAAAATATAAACCAATAACGAAAACGAAACCTCCAACTAGATATATTCGCTCGGGCCTTACGCGTAAGTGTTCCAAGTGGTCCGTTGGCTGTGCACAATAAAATGCAATTAAGTTGCTCCAATCATCCATAACAAATTGAATTAAAGCGCGTAAACTAAGTTTAACAAGAACAAGTGTCAATGTGGAATTGAAGTCAGAGTCAGAGTTGAACTCAGAAACAGAAACAGACTCCGTAAGGAGTAGTACGGCAAAACAACTATGCATGTGGGTGATATTGTAAGAGACCGGCCGGCTTGTTCACTTCTGATCAGTTGTTAATTTATTGGTAGCGTTGGTCTGGTCTGGCCGGATCGGGTCTGTGCTCGTCTGGTCTAGCAATTGTGTTTGATGGAACTAATTAATTGAAGCATTAATTACATTTGCATATATTTAATAAACAACGTGTTTTTTTTCAACATTTTTATTTGCTCTACTCTATGGCCTAGGGGTATATTCATTTTGTACTGCAAAATAAAGTGTGTAATGTAAAGTTGCAATCCTCCATTGATTTACAGCATCAATTGAGAACTATAATACTAAGAAACAAATCTATAATATTGTTTGTACAACTTAGTTTGTTCTTCTTTTTCACAACAAAATGAAACTCTTTATTACGATTACAATACTTTTCAACGCTGGCCACTAATTTTTTGTCATCTCGAGCAGTTTTTGAATGCCAACTTGGAAAAATTACTCGTCTCTTGAAGAGACGTCAGTGATGCTAGTTAATCGTTGACCAAATCGTAGATTCCGTAGATTACAGCAGTTATTGTAAGACTTCACATTTGTCTTGCCGAAAAATCATCTTTTGCCATATCGTATGCTGGCCTTTGTTCTTCTTCTTCAATGCACGGCTTAAAACCAGTCAGTAAATTATAGCTTTTTCGGTCAATTTGGGTTGCCGGATTTCTAATCTGCAAACGGTTTTAAATTATATAGAACTGATTTTGAAAATTTTGATCGGTAGTAAGGTTCTTTGCAACTCTCGAAATCTCGAATTTTCTCAAATATCCATAATTCGAAAATGGTGCTAGAAAATGTACCAAATTTATCCGCAGAGCTATGTCTTAGCCACACGCTTTTTATTGAGGTTAAATTTGTTGCATAGTGTAATCTAGCATTTCGGCCAATTGTTGTGGCAAACTGGATGCCTTACATAACTTGAAAAATGCGCTCCCACTCGGGTTACAGCCTAGTCTCTACTTTGCGCACGCATTCTCCAGTTGGTGATAGCAAAGGTAGCTAGTGTACCTTCTAGCTCCCATTCTATGACAAAGCCTCAAATCGGTAAGCCGAAACTTAAACATACCGATTCTCTGCTGAAGCATTTTACTTTTCACATAATTATGGATTTTCATAACTTTTGAAAACTCGCTATGAGTCATCTGGCAATGAATCCGCGAATGGTCGAAATGCCCCATTTAGCGCAAGAAGATGAATAGCTCGGAATATAGTATGATGGACAGATCTTTTAAATTTTAAGGCACAATTAAAAACAAAACAAAAGGTTATAAACAGAATATATAGCTTATTTGACGCATCGTTTATATAAAACTATTGCTTATAGGCAATCAAATTTTTTCATCCAAAAATTGCATAAATGCAAACGATCGGGCACACGAGGGATTCCTCTCTATTAAATTTCATGCTCTTCGCGATTAACTATTGCAATTTTTCAACAGTACTTTTTATCTATTCGATTGATAGTTATATAATCGTTTGCTTTGCGTCAAAATATAATCAAGTTATTTCGCAATAATGCACTGTATTAATTTAAATTCAAAATGAAAAAAACATTATCAAATAATGCTAATGCAGCTGGCAATTGATTATCCCTTAAATACTATTTGCATATATCCGATAATCGCTTGTATGCAACAACTGCATGCATTTGCTATTGTATATATATATGTCATCGATTATCGCTTATTTAAAATGTTTTGCATATATACGATTATCGCTTATTTGAAATTATCGCTTACATGCAACCATTGTGCTGAATTTTTGCCATTGCATATAAGCGATATTTACGATTATTAAATTTTTATTTTTTTTTTGCCTAATTTAATGTCTGAAACATTATTATAAAGATACAAATGTTTACACAACCTAAAAAGTTCTTAACAGAACAGAACAGAAAACTGGCAAAATCTAGCAGTTAATTCTAGGTTTTTTACACCTTTACTACTTAACTACTTTACTCCTTCTCTTAGTCTTATGCAGCAATTCGTAATCGTAACCGTAGCCGTTACCCAAAACAACCGATTGAATTTTAAAACCGATAACGATAATATTTCCGATATAAACGAATTGAAACTGATATATTTATACCGGTGCGGTTTCGGTCTTTTTCTTTGCATATTTACATGCTTTTTTATGTTGTGTTTTACATTCCGTCATTCTGTGAAGCATTTTCATCTACGTCGTACAGTGGGGCCATCTGGAAGTCTTTCGAAGGAGTAAAGAAATTTTGAAAATTTAAAATGCATGTAACAGAGAATTCATTAAGCTTCAGCGATACACTGCGATTTCTGTGTGTATGGACCGCATAATAATAACCCTACCGATGCTTCTGCTGCTCCCATAAAAAGTGAAACACTAGACAGCACAATCTGTTTCTCGCTCCCACTTCTTTTCTTGTAGTTCTCTTTTGGCACTATCTTTGTCTAAGAGCAGGAAAGCAATCGAGTGAAATCCTTGGCCGTTACATTGAGTCGACTTGCTGAAAAGCGACCATTCACACGAAGGTGCATATATGTGCCTATTTTTAGCTCTTTCTCAATTTTGGTTACGAGCTAGTCGGTCTAACAGACACAGCAACACAAGCACCATCACACGTACACTGTCTAGAAAATCGTTGCATTTCAGCAAAAATTTTGAATTTTTTCGATCCAGGATTTCGCTGTTTTACTTTCATGCTGTTTGGTTTTTGTGTAGGAACCGGTCCGAAATAAGTTTCGGTTTGAATCCCTGGTCTTATCTTATGTTTAACCTTTTTTAGTTGTATGAATATAGTAATCACATCAAAAAGTATAAGAAATGGAAAAATAATATCTTAATAATATTATATACATGGCAATCAGACATTTTAAAAATTGACTTTTCTTTCGACCACTGTACTTGGGGCGCTATTCCAAGAAATTCGCTCACATTTGTCAGCTATGAACTATAGGGTATATAAGAGTCGTATGGTGATTTTTCCACAGTTACTTACTTGTTTTTTACTTAACATTTAAGAGACCGGTAATTTTATTTATTTATTTTTTCATATTGTTATTGTTGAACAATTTAATTATCACGTCTCTTATTGTTATTATTATTTTTATTAATTAATGGCAAATTTAACTGCAATTGCATTAGACTTTGTTTTGTGTGAATTCAAGAATTTTTTAATAGTTACATTTACATTTGATTAATTATTAATTTGTATTTTCCATTGAAGTTTGTTTATTGTTTTCATGTAAGGCGGCTTCTATGCGACTTAGTTTAGCCCATTTTACCCCGTTATTATATAACATTCACATTTTCCTGTTTAAAGTACGTGGAACTAAAGTTAGCAGTAACAATTGCGATAGAGCACAAAGTGTGGAACCACTTTGAAGAACTAGTGCGCTGTCAATAACTTGGGAAGTTTGTTTTGAAGAAACAATGATGTGCTAATCAGCCAAGAAAAGTTATGATCGAATCCATGTAATAAAAAGAATATCATCGAAATGCTTGTTAAGATATTGAAAACTTTTAACATTGTTACCAAACATGCTGAAAATGATGCACGAAACAGCCATTCATTCCATTGACATATGGGGTACGCCATTTATAATGCTCCGAAATCGGAAATGAGTATTGACTATTTTAGATATGATCAAACCGTTGCAATTGTCATACCTTCCACCGATAAGTGCAGCAGCTCGACAGCCTATATACCAAGTATATTACTAACTTCAAACTTGGTTAGGAGAGGATTTGGAACGCCTGGATTGCGTAACAATTGTAAGCACCGCCAGAGTAGCTACTTAACTCGATATTCTGAAGTAGGGCTGCCTGCCGCTGACGTTTTGGAAATTTAGAATTAAAATTGAGCAATTAGAAGACGAGAAGGAGGAAGCTTAAAATGAAACTGATATTAAATTTATATTAACTTAAAGATAGATCACAACGAACGGTAGCTCGTGCTGTGATGAAAGCAAGAGACTCTGATGAAGCGCTGTTACTCTCACTAGCTATAAATTACAGGCAGTTTTTAACTTTTGACTATAGCGTCTGATCCGTTCGAGCTGCATATCGTTGTAAAGGTAATAGCAGATTTGGAATCTAGACGTTAATACAAATTGAAGAAGACTCAAATAAAGTAAATGGCAAATAATGTTAAATAGTTATAGCCCTTAAAGAATGTACAAATTGAAGCTCCTATCGGTGTTGTTTGATAGTATTGGTAAGCAAGTTTTGAACATTTGATTTTTGATTTGAGGCTTAAATGAAAATGTTTCTTAGCTTTAGCGGTATCCCGTTGGCAAATAATTCATGGAAACGTTTGCCAAAAATTTCGTTGAAGATTTTCAACTGAGTTCGTGTGATCTGTTTCTCGCACTGTTTCAAGGAACGGTAATATTGAGCGTAAGTTGTCTAGCATGCAACCCTACCTCTTGAAAAAAAAACCACGTGTAACAAGCGCCTAAGGTTAGGTTAGGTTTAAACGGCTGCCGTGTTGCTACCTGGCACACTTAGGCCGAAATTCGGCCCATTGTGAAACCTGAGGATCTTCTTCCTTTCTCCTTCTTCCTTACACCCTAGAACCTAGTCAGCATAGGAATTCTTATTCCCTCTCTGTCCGGAAGGAGGGGAGCGTAGTACCTTATCTGGCGAGCTCGTCCGCTATGTTGTTGCCCTCTATGTCCCGGTGTCCCGGTACCTATATCAGGCTGAGAACAATCTGCTGAGCCATCTCGTGCATAGATTTGCGGTAGCTTAATACCAGTATCGAGTTAAATACTGATGTTTGAGACTTCTGTCTGGAATACGCTGTAGTGCTCCGGGAGACTAACGGCTATTTTAATATTAAGCTGTTCTGAGAAGACACCCCCTCCAACTCGGTTGTTCAGTTTTGACCTTTCCGTACAGAAGGATGTGGCATTAGTGGGTCCTGGCTGACCTACGGACCATTCATTTCTGTCCGGAATAAGTGAATAGAATTGTGTTTTGAGGTGCTCTGTCGGATGAGTGCCCAAATGTGGATTTTATCTAGTTTTTTGAGTCTCTCAATCGTATCGCAGATAGCAGGGCTGATTTCTCTTCTGCGACGCTCAGTGGTATAGCATCAAGGGCCGTACTTGGTGTAGTACGCAGGGGCCCCGTGATACATAGTTCAGCTCCACGCTGTACAAGCGTCTATACTTTGCACACTATAATTTTCAATTCAAATTTCTATCTCAAAAACAACAACTGCTAGATAAAGTCCAATCCTTAATTGCTAAACAGTACGCCTACGTATTGTCTTCTTCTTGACTGGCCATCGCGATACGTTTTGATATAGGGCGTCTCTGTTAAAAGGCTAAAGGCCAAATATCTTACGGAGTACGCCTACTTGCAGTAATTTCAATTCAAAGTGCTAAACGATGAGCTCATTTGACAAAAAAGTAGTGTTGAAGTGTAAAGACTTAGGCGCCCCCGTTCAAAATCTCAAGATCTCAAAATCATTAGACGTTTCGAAAAACAACATGTACAGAAAGTGCACTTAAGATATACGGCTCTGTTTCGCTTTTCCCATTCACTTTACAAACTTCGGATTGACAAAAAAGTTCACAGTTCACTTGCTTTCTAATGTATATACTCGTAAAGCGCAAAGCTTCATGTCATGTGTTATTTTTTAGCCTTCTGATAGTAGTGAAGTTTATTGACAGAAATTATAGTTATGTCAGTTCAGTTTTCTACTAGTCTAGGCGTTTGTGGTGCCAAGAATATATAATATAAATATATATAATTTAATATATAAAATAAATATATGAAATATACTATAACTATAACATACAGCACCACAGAAGTCCAGGACTGGTTACACATGTCCCGGGTATTTTCGCAAGACAGGCGGGATTCCCCAAATCCGATCCTGGCAGGGCTCGAGTACTAAACATTATTTATAATAAAAAATGAAATATGCTCTACCTCGAGAGAAGCACGAGGGTTGGCGAGCGGAGCCCCCTAGTATATAAATATATACATATTTCCGTTATCTCACATATCATATACGAATTTATAAACACTCATGTTACCCAAATCGCTTTGACAGAAAATTTTACAGTAACAAGTCTGCTATATATGTATATATGTTCAGATTCCATAATGTGAGTGTTTGAAAACTTGTAATATATGAGATTTCAAACATTGAGTTCCTCAATTTGATAAACAGTTCCTTGCATGTTGCGCGTTCACTCAACTTATTGTGTGTGGCTACAAAAAAAAAATAAACTTAATTATAAACAAAAATTTGCATGAAATGTAAATAAAGTAAATGTGATAAAAGTTGGGACTGTGTCCGAGTTTGGACGCTGGCGGTAGATAAACAATCTCTTACTTAGACAAACAATTGTTAGCCGCCTCTAACTGTAGTCTGACAGGTAAAACGGGTACTCAGGAAATGCGAAGAGCTTGTTCTTTCCAGAAGAGGAGTTACGTGGTGGTTGTGGTTTAATACTCAAATGCGAGTACGGAGTGGCAGTGCTGGCATCCAAAGACCGGCAGAGTATTTATGTAGACCTTATCTTCTTCTTCTTAACTGGCCATAACAACCCGTTATCGGGTTACGGCCTGATGTAAATACATTCTTTCATTGGAATTGTGGTTTTACGTGGTGGGTCCCAATCCCTACGCACAACCCTTTTAAGGCCTACTGGTCTGGAAAGAATTCAGTGTCATTGTTAGTCGCTTCACACCACAAGCTTTGACCTGCTGAGGTGGTATTCTCTAACCCGCTCACCACACGGGGGATATAGTCCTTATATATATTCCTTATGCCAAGCCAAAAGCTGGGAAAACCAACTTCTTCAATCAACTTAAAATTGTTCTTATTTTTGCGTTAGTACGTTTTATATAGAGAAATGTTCTCCAAGGTATACGATTTTCATTCAATTCTCTTCTTCTTTTTTTTAGTGAATATGCGCAAAAATGTAAAGTGGACGCTTTTAATTGCCAACACAACTGCAACAAAAACAACAATAACTAATCGAAAAACGTATATAAATTAGAACAAACTCAAGACCCGGACCTAGAACGTGAATCAGCCCAAGCAACAGCTTGAGGCCTAAGCAAAAAAATCACTGAACTTTGCTAATGAGCTACAACAACAAATTAACAAACATAGTTGACTATGATTTGGGGTCAAAATGCAGCACAACAACAAGATGAACAGCTACAAAAAACACAAAAACAACAACAACAAAAACAACAACAATCACAAAAACCAGAACTTACAAAACGAGTGAATATCAGTTTTAATGTGAAAATTGCTGTCAATGTGAACACCAAAATGACAACAACGCACTTTAACATGAACCAACAACAGCAACATCACCAACAACAACACGATCCCAAGAGCACCCTTAAGCGCCAACCAATGGGTAGCCATACGAGCCACACTCATATTAAGGGGTTACGCGAACATTTGACCAGATTTGGACACCAATTGAGCAAGATGAATGCCAGCCATGGCAACATCTCCACCATATTGATTGTAAATCTCCTCCTGCTTTTATTGCTTTCCCTCTTCTGCGATGTCTGTCGCTCCCATGATAACGACCAGCAACTTAACTTTACGCTGACCAATATGCAACCGAAACTGGACAGCGATGTTATTGAAAAGGTCGCCGTTTGGCGTAAATATGCCGATGGCGTAGCACCACCCAGCATTGCCGAGGGCATTGTCATTAGCAGCGGAGTGACTCGTCATCATGGCATAGAACAGTCAAGTTCAAAGTCAACATCAGCGGAATTGTCAGATGTGGAACAGGTGACAATGGGCCTGGATGAGCGCATTGTCTTGGAGCGGGTGACACGCGATTGTGTGCAGCGCTGCATAGTGGAGGTGAGTTAGAGGCTAAGAACAAAAGGCAACACATTTGCACATAATTGAATGATTCTATGCTGACTCCGAATCCGGCAAACGATGTTTGTCCAATCGAAACAGTTGCCGAATTCGAATAATCAGTGTATTAATCGGCTGTTAGATTCATTTGGTTTTTTAAGAATTATACTGCATGCGAGCTCTTTTTAAATCAGCTTTCAACAGTACGAACTCTATTTTGTTGTCGAAAATCTTTTTTCGGTGTCTACATGAGAGAACACACACATGTCACATATGTTATGTACTATCACTAACCATAGAATAGTTACTGGTACTATGGTTAGTAGTAGTATGTAGTAGCGTGCACAATATTGATTGGAAAACATAACGGTTTAGCAACTCAAAGAAACTTGTTTATAAGTCTTTTATACTACTATGTTACCTCTTGCTTTCTATAGGAATGTTTGCACTTTATGCATAGAGTAGAGGGTAATTGGATAGCCGATGAGCTTGCCAGACCGGGTACTACAGTTCCCCTTCTTGATCAAGAAGGCACAAGTTATGGTGGCCCCGGCCATTTGTAAGCTCCATATTAAGAATTATAGAAAAATGTGACTAACAGTAGAATCGCCAAACAAACTGGGCTGAAAAACAACCATAAACGCACAGTAGAGCTATGTTTTCTTGACCGGAAGAGATGCTCTGGTGTCGTGCGCGCCATCACCGGACACTGGTTGGTCGGTAACCATGCTGCTAGGAGCTGCTGAGACGACGAATAGAAAGAAACGGTTTAGCAACTGTTCTGCTCATGTCCAGCTCTGTGCCGACATAGTCTCAAGTATCTAGGCAGCTTTTTTCTGAATAGTATATCAGATCTAAACTGATCGCAAATTTCATCTGTGCATCTGTATGGTGTCCCTTTTGATTCTGTCTGCTCAGGGCCGTAATATGGTCCAAGTGTGTCAGGCAAAGTGCTTGGTAGCCGTCTCCTAATCCAGCCCTTTATGCAAGCTATAGTACTTAGAACTCTTTTTGTTTCCAGCTGTAAGTTTAAGGTTCCACAGTTTCGAGAGTTCTATCCTAGAAGTGTGTCGTAAGTGGCTTAGAGGTATGGGATGTTGGGCTTTAGGTACTCGAACTTCTGAACCCAGGTTTTGGGTCAATGTTCACTAAAACATATTATGCAGCTATTCTTTGGTCATATTCTTACTCTCTATTTAAACTTAAAGGAAATAATAAAAAATGAAAGCCTATACAAATTTTGATCTCATATTACTTAGCGTATATTGAGAGCAGCTCCAACGCAAACGAAGTTACATTGTTTGAAGGCCTCAGTAGTGTTTTGCCAATTTTACAATGAAGAAAAATATCGAAAAAGAATTTGTGTCAAATTTTGTGATTTTAACCAAATTTCGTGTGCGGAGTCGTTGCGAATGTTGGAAAAGGATTATGGTGAATCTTTACGGATGGTCGAGAGACCGTCGAAGACATGCCTCGTTCCGGACGTCTTTAGACGTCTACCACTGACGATAACATTAAAAATGTGAAAAAAAATCGTGTTCGAAAAACCATAAGTTCGTACCAAATGGCCAGCCGGTCAATACTGACTCTTACTTGAACGTTTTGAGACGTTTACGCAATTGTGGGCCAACAGCTCATGGATTTGGCATGACGATTTTACATTCAATATCATCGATCAACCACCGTATTCGCCGGATTTGGCCCCAAGTGACTTATTTTTTTGTTTCCAAAACTAAAGTCGCCACTTTGTGGAAACCGTTTCGACACAATCGAGGCAATTTAAAGAAAATTTGCTGAGGGTGCTGAAGGACAGTTACAATTTCCGGAAACTTTCTATTCACAATGATTTTATCTCTAAAATCGTACAAATACGCCTTTAATTTCAAGCAGAATTTCATTTCTCTTGTTGAATTTTGATAAATTTTCTGGTTGTGCTCCTATTGGATTTAGTTTGGAATATGTAATACGTTCAGAACGGTTTAGACGCTAGTTTTGTAAAACTGAGTGATGAACCACTTTTATAATTTGAAAACATGCACGTTTCTTCCAAGTACAAAGTACAGTAGACGCTGGAAAACTGTAAGCACTTAAGGCAGTAAGAGTAAATATGAATTTCAAATTCGAGATTTTTTTGCCTTAAGTGTTCTTAGACATGGGCTTCATTTAAATTTGGATGCGGACAAGTCGTTTTAAAATGCTTTTGCTCCATGAGATTCTTTTTTTGAAACTAAAACGATATAAATATAAAATTTTTTTTGTTAGGATGAGAATTCTTGAGTTTACGTGTGCTTGATTTTATGCCCCATCACTTAAGCTTGATTGAAATATGATTTGAGCTTATATTCAGATGGCTTTAGTGAATGTTATTAATACTATATGCAAGGTTTTTAAAATAATGTTGGCTTTAAAGTTTGTTTCTTTCATTGATTTCTACTTCATTGAAGAAGTTCGAATTACACTTCAAAGCAGGGGTCGGCGATGTCAGCAGAGACGTCAGCTTAATCTAAGTTGCTGCAATAGTATTTCTGTGTCGGCAGAGAAAAGTCGTCTATGTGTTGCGTGCATGTATCTCTGCTCATTTTGCCGATACCTGCTTTACAGTCAAACCTGTTCTCAATACTTTTACAACCGAATGCTCTCACTAGGTTGAAAACAACGAGTAGCTGCCGAAACTCTAAGTATTGATAAGTAAATACTGCGTCGAATTGCATTGTTAAATCAAAATCGGCATTTAAAACATGTATGAAAAAGTATGCGCCACATTATCATGAATTTCCTAAAATGTATGAAAAGAATATAAAGAGCTTAGAGAGAGTTGATAAGTGTATATCGTAGCGCTGTGAGATCGAAGTTTTATTAAACATTGTGACCTTTGATTCTGAATATCTCATTTGATTATATTATGCGTGACTCAAACACTCTTATAGTTTTGAAGCCGTGAACGTCACCATTTTATTTTTCGATCTAGAGTTCAACTTGTACGATCCGGTAGTAAGCCGTATGCTCCTCATTTTTTAAACTAATCACATACATAGAAGCCAGTTAATGATGATGCCCTTTAGTTCGACAATTTTTAGTAACTATAAATTATATTTCCAGTTGATATTTTAATTTAAATTAAACCAGTTGACAACCTACCATCAACTGCATGCAATTTCAGATTACTGGGTTTTGCATCTTTTTTTAACACGCTTTCTAAATCATCGTATAATACATAGAATATATGCAAGTATGATAATAACCTGGTGCTACAGTGATTATCAAATTTTATAGTCATAACATTTTATAGTTATATAACACTTAGAAATATAAATGACATTTTTCTATCACCCCCAAATATTTTAAGTTACCTTAAAAAACTCGGTAGTTCACATTAGTTAAAAAATCCCTCTTTTGAAAGAGAGAAGATAAATCTTTATATATATTCATAGTTAGCTTGATTTTACAAACAACGTAGCTTTTCTTTTCATTTTATCATTTCTAACTTTGACCGCCACTTGTCACACATTTTCAAAAAAAAGTGTTACAGTTTCATATAACTTTCGAAAGTTATTTTAATCCCGAGTAAAACGCGATTTTTTTTTAATGAAAATTGATCAAGTATTGCCCTAGTTATACAATAAAATAGATAGTACATTGCCTGAAAAGTTTCCGCTCTACACATAAACGACGACTTTTAGATAGTATATATAGCCTTCAAATGATTCCTGCCACAATTTCTTGATAGGGGGCCACTTTGATAAGTCAGCGGCTATCTGAATTAAAGAAATTCTTCGCGACAAAAAAAGCGTTTAAGCTCGTAACATTTGAAGAGTAACGCGTTTTCCCTTTTCTTATTCTATCCAAATAATAGGTATTCTCAAGTTTCCCAAAATGGGCGTTTGATTCAACAATTAACTCTAGTATCAAACCAAATTGCTTACCACCGAACCATATCTTCAGGTTTAGAAAGAGGAAATAGTCACAGGGGTCTAAATCTCGAGCATATGCTAGATGAGGTAGCAGTTCCTAACCCAATTTATGAATTTTATGCACGTGTTGAAGAGCAATTCCTGCTTCGCCCTCTTTCATTGGGAGGGGTGTTTACGCTGAGGGCTCAAGCCCTACACACAACCCTGTTAATGTCTTGGCGACGTTTCACAATAGCGCACTGCCACAACACCAGTTGGTCATTGGATGGGGCACCACTTCGAGGTACGACAACTTGGTTTAGGTAGAGACGGGGATCAGGAAGCTTCAGCTACTCCAAAACACTGCAGCTTTGAATAATATTCGTAGTTTATCGTTATAATCGTTGCGAATGGGACTGCATGCATCCAAAAAGAAACAGTTGCCATGACAGAAGACAGAAGAAGAAGCTTGTGTGTTGATTAAACACTGTCATTCTTTCTTTCTTTTGTGTGTCTCCTTGAGAACTCCAGGAAAAGTTGCAGTCGTCTCGCGTTCAGCCTGGTCATGGGCATAGAAGTCCATAACAGATTTTGCCATGCATCAGTTAACTCAAAATGGTAGATAGAGACGTAGGCGAGGAACGTAGCTTAATCCTAGTTTTCACGAGGTGAGTTAATGAATGTGTTGGTGGGTGTTAACTTTTAGCTATGTGATATACTTTATGAGTGAAAAATGAAACCTATTTACATATAAAGATAATGTAAAGATGAAATTTTGACAGCTACTTTTATTTTTTGGACCAACTAACTCACCACGTTCAAATGAAGGCAAATATAAAGGTTATAGGGTTATTCAATGTTGGGCATCCCCTCTGAGCCGTATAAGCTATAGTACTTGATACTCCACTCGATATCACGCTATGCTAAAATGTTGTGGTTGTGTATATGAATGTGTGTTCGTGTATTTGTCTGCATAAATGCATATGAATGAGTATATATGTATTTTCATTTGAATTTGTTATTTTGCGTCGCTTTAAAATTAGTTTTTCGCTTGAAACAGCGACAATACTTCACGTACTAGAGTGTAATTAAAAATGTATTTTATTGTAACTACTTGAAATGCATTGTATGAGTGTGTGTGTGTTTGCGTGTATTTGTGTGCTATATTGCATTTTTATTTGCCACTCAATAATCTCGATTAAAATGTTTCATATATGTAATCAAAAATTTCGTAATTCTAAAGCACTTTGAAATTGCAAACAATAGATGGCGCTATTGTGCACATTATTGCATAATTTTAAACTGCCACCAATCTCTTTGTATTTGTTTTAACTAACTAGAGCATTAAATACTAGTTGCATAACTAGTGGAAAGGGAACGAACTTGTCTCTAGTTAACGGTTATTAACATGTCATAAGCTCATAAGTATGGTTTCATTTCAAAAGTGTGAATGGTTCAGAACTCGAGTATATGTATTTATGTTCATTCATTGTTTGAGCTGTTCTAGTCCATCCAGTAAGCGGTTGGTTATTACTGACTAAGTGACTGACTGACTGACTGACTCAATTAAAACTAATCATGGGGCTTGTGCATAGTTTAATTGCCCTAAATGAGCGCAGTTAAGATCGCTTACAAAACGGAGATTCATGTAATTTGATATTTATCAAAGCTTTGCATAGTTGTGCACGAGGCTGCAGACGGTTGCGGTGGGCTAGTGATCTGCATAAAGACGACAGCTTCGCGCTCAAAATGAATGAAAGAATGCGGCGGCATGAATGTGTGCATGGGGTTTTTGCTTGTCTTAGAGGTCAGCATGAATACACTAAAAACGACGTTTGATCACCCTTTAGTTGGCAACGTGTGAAGATACTTTTAGTAACTACTCCTTTTATGGACAGTCGAGTGTTAGTTGGTAGAATGATAATGGTGAGAGGAGAGTTGGTGGACGGCGATAACGATCTGAAATGACGAAAATTAACTGGCATCGTCTACACGCGCTTTGGAGAGTTAATATTGCCGACGAAGTGATGCTTAAGTAGAGTCAATACCGGACCTACACCGGAATTTATTCAACGTGACATTTTCCATGGTTTGAATTAAGTTCACGATGCTCTTATGTGCCACCTAAGTGTACACATAGCACAAGGAGTCTGGTACAATGCGCGATCTGACACCCATTCAAGAACATCAGCCAATTTGTTGCCTCTTCAGTAGCGAATTGATTCTGCTTAATGGTCAGCATACGCGACGCCATGCCGAACATAAGGTTCTATCCGCGATTTGGGTGTCAACTACAGCCACCGCGATACTCCCACAAGGGGACCGACCACTTCACTGCCGTCCTGCATCCGTACACCATGTCCATCGAGGTCTCGCACAACTCCAGTGCGACATACAGGCAAGCAGCCACTTAGAATGAGCCTCTGGCATAACAAAAGACACCTCCTGGCGCTTGAATGTCTCATCACGAGGGTATACCACACTGAAGCACCAAACAGCGCACAAGTCACCACGAGTCCGGCATATGTGGTCGGCTTGTCGCGTGAACTGAGATCCCAGTCGACACGCAGTACGCGTGCCAAACCGCTAACGACTTCAGCCAGCTTATGACGTAGAGTCGCAATATGGCGGATGAAAATGCATCCGCTCCATGACTGTGATGCCCAGGTAACAGCGTTTCACTGCATATGGCAGACTTGCTCCAGCCGTCTGTTGGAAGAAAATGTGCCCTTCAACAGCATAACAGATGTTTGCCTGGTTGTCTAGGCCATTTCCATGTAAACTATGTGAGCTCGTAGCAAAAGTCTCTGAATAGTTCGTGATAGTGAAGGAAAACTTAAACGTGATATGTTGAATGAATTTAGCACACACGTTTTAATGAATGCAAAGCGAATGCGTGTTTTTCCAAGCACTGCCATCACAACATTCAAATAAAGGAACAACGAATGGAAGTTAAGTAAGTGTGCAAATGTGTTTGGTTCTCATCGTAAGAAAAAGAACCTTTTCATCTTATTTTTCCGGCAAGATAATTCGAGTTACAAACAGTAAAATTATAGTAGGCTTTATTATTATTTACTTATAGCGGCATTTATACAGCAGCACACTTTGACATTGGCTGCCGATCACTGCTTTAACCTAATGATTTTCCGAAATTTCTTATCTAGTTGGCTGCTATTATTTCCGTCTTTAAATATTTAAGCTTATAAATATTACGGTTTCAAGCGAAATATTTAGCCAAATGCAATTTTTCATGGCAACGCACGTGACAGACTTACGTCTTCAATATTAAGTTAAAGTAAAAATTTGTACTCCTTGTTTTAAATCTTATATGATTTAGTATAAAATCTATGGGCTGTCGATAATATAATCTCAAGACATAAGCAAGCAAGTAGTGATTCGTGACGTGACAGATAATATAAGTGATTTTTGTCTATAAAAACGCAAAAGTCTGCTAAAAGCTACCAAGTTTTTAGTATTCATAGTTTTAGAATTTTTGTTCAAGAGCTAATGTTGTACGTAACATTCGTTACGTGACACATTTATTTAGGTGGTCCTCTTTGCGGAAATGCCGATGCATGTCAGAAGTTAAGTTATGTGCTTCAACCTGCTTCGGTTTAAAACAAAACAAAGAATATTGCTTGTTTGAAGTGCTTCGTTTGAAAAACAGCTTTGTAGCCCTGATTATAACTTTTTTTGGTATGCCATGAAATGTTCAACGGCCTATAAACAAATTAATGACAAAAAGCGTTCCTAGCAGGGAAATGACAAAAGAAAAGTCATTAAGCTTTTTTTTTGTGTTTTAGTGTGTTTTTCTTTGCAAAATATTTAGCCAATTTATATTTTGCCTTTGTAGACGAGGCTACAACAACACACGAAATGGTGTCAATAACAACACACTCACTTAGATGCCTCTTGTGTTATAGATGTGTGCGAGTGTTTCTCAGTTAATGTAATAGAAATTGTACAACAAAAGACGCTCAATGACGACATGAAACCCCCAACGCCAATTAGCAGCAACCTCGGACTCAACACAGTAATAACAACCGCCCCCAGAACATATCAGAATAGAACTGAGTCGAGTAGAAAAGAGGGCATAATATACGCACACGGATACACTCACATAGATACATTTATGAATACGGTTATGTATGCGTGTCATCCAAATGCTAACTGTGTTTGTGAAAAAGCCAATCAAGTTAAATTAATAAAATATTACATAGAATTCTAAATTAAATTGACGCGTGTGCAAAAAATACACTCGAAGGGTAAACAGACTCTGGAAGAGAGTGGCAAACAGAGAGAGAGAGAATTCTCTTGAAAATATCTAAATTTCATTCATTCAGATGAAGCTAAAATGAATTGACATTGCAATCGTTGCAATATGATTGCACTTGCCCTGAAACTATGCATATTAAAGTGAGCTTAAGTTCAATCAATATTAATAAGGTGCGTCGCCTTTGGCAAAGAGAGTAGTATGAAACTTGGAACTAGCGCTGAACTTGAATTTTTGAACGTTTTGAATCAATTTATACCAATTTGCATTAGTGTGATTCAGCAAGGTATACTTAAACAGGTACTCACGAACTTCATTAAAAAAGATTGTGCACATGCATGAGAGTGAAGCTGGAGTAACTGCTTAAGTTTACCTTAGTTTGCAATCCCAAAAAACAAACTGCGATTCAAGACTATAAACAGGAATATCGGGATGGGGCTACTCTTTTGATTTTTGTTTATAACTTTAGTTTAAGAAGGAATTGTTCGATAGACGATGGATTCTCCAAGTCCAGTCCGGCGATCCGAAGCGATTGTTCTTGAGATTTGTTTATTGTTATTGGAAAAGCCAGTCGCACCCTGACTGAAAGTCGCTTCAAATCGAATGAAAGAACATTTGAGATCATTGCAATTTGTGTAATCAGAACATCTTCGCCTTTGTTTTTGCCGCTAATGATGGTCGCCTCAATAAGTTTGCACTTTCTTTTATACCATTGAACTATTTTGGTGGATCTATCTATGAAATCATGGTAAGAGCTAATCGGTCTGATCATATTTTGAAATGTCGGCAGCTTTTTCAACAATTCATCGTGGACATGTAATTAAGTTAATTACACTAGGCAACAAAAAAAAACCTAAGTCTAAAACTTACCTTTCCGGTAAAAATGGTCGATTTTGGCAATTTTACGATATTCCTTAATAACTTCTCCATTTCGCTAGCGATTTTACTCAAATTGGTGTTGAAATGTTCGCAAAGAATAAAAGAAAAAATATTTACTCAATTTTCGAAAAAAAAATTTGAGTTCATTGCCCTGTAACTTGCAATCGAATCAAGTAAGACCAAAACCGTCTGGGAGACATTGATTAAATATTATATAATAATTAATATTTTATAATATTTAAAAAAGCTACAATTCATCTTGATCGGTAGTAAGGTTGCCAAGATATATGAGATTCGCTGAAGCGATAATTCGAAAACAGTGCTAGAAAATCCAAAATGGCTTCCGGATTCCAAATCAGCGACCAAGCAAAACACATCTTCGTTATGTGGTACTAGGAAAAAAAACTATGAAGATTTGAAAGGTAACTTTGAACACCACCGTTAATTTGAACTCAACGTCAAATGAAGGGTAATGTTAAGGAGCAGTTTTGTCAACCCAAAAACTTAAACTTTAAAGCTGAAACATTGAGCATAGTTCTCATTGAATTTGACGTCTTTAACAAGGTAATTTTAATAGAAACTGTCAATGACTCAACAATGAAAAAATCGTGTGATCTGGAGATTACAAATTGTATTTGTTTTTCACTCACCATTAACTTGATTGCCAAAAAGTTCCTTAAGTTACTAAGTTTGTCACCAATTCTGGGCAAATGCAAGCGAGTAGTTGCATTCTTTAAACGCAGTACCCCTATAGTGTGATTCAGGAAGTTATTAAGTCACTGGTATTTGACGTGAGCATCTGCCGTGTGGGCTCTATCTCACGGTGCCATGCACAAAATTATTTTTACGAGCCCTATTTTTACCTCTTCCGCATAAGCAGCATTTATCATTGGAAAATCCAAACCGAAAAAGCGGCCAACTATGTCCCCACAATCCGAAAAGGATTTAAGCGCAAGGGCAGAGATCGTCTCTGTGATCCCAGGCACCCGTGGTTCCAGAAAATCCTCTCCAAGCGAACATCGATGGTTTTCCAGCTCTACAATAAGGGCCCAAGAACAGATCCTTGGGTAAATTGACTTTTGACACACAAGAATGACGAGGACTTGGACGAAGTTACAACAGATTGATATCTATCCCTAAAATACGACGACATTAGACAAATTGCATGAATTCGAAAATAATATAGATATTTCAAGTATAGTATATAAAATGTCGTGGATTACCACGTCGAAGGCCTCACTGAAGTCAAGTAGTGTTAAGAATGTCACATAGTTATTATCTAGCTTAGCTGTTCACGAATGCCCTCAGGAGTACCGGCACTACCGTATCCGAAATAAGATTCGTTTTGAATCCCTGCTAACGACAATTCTCAAAGTTTTATAACCAAGTTGGTTAGTCAGATTGTCTTGGAGCTATGCTTAGGCATAGGTAGCACAGTAGCGCTAGACTACATCTTATCTCTAGGGTACAGAGTATTCAGAAACTCGTTTTGATTCCTATAACTCATTAGCGAAGGGCGAAACAGTTCAATGCGATTTTGTTTTTGCTTGATTTGAATATCAGCCAAAGTCTTTGAACAATTATTGACTTGGTCAAAACTTGTTTTTTTTTTGGCCTCGTTGGTTTCGGTTTTGTTTTTTATACCCTTTACACAAAGTGTATAGATTTGTGCAGTGTATGTAACAGCTGTGTTATAAAAATAATCGAAATGGTATAAATGTAGCAAAAGTTATAGTGAAAATTGTGCTGATTTCTGCCCCTTAGCCTATAAACTGCTACAAAATGGAGGGCTCTGATTTTACCGTATGCTAGGTTAAGCGTTCATGGGGGAAAAAAGTGTGCAGGGTATTCCACTGTCGGGCACCGTCTTCTTTCGTTCCACTATTTTACATTTGGATTCACAAAATTTGCGCATTGATAACAATAAAAAAATATGCAAAATCAAAATAAAAAAGAAGCCACTGTAGTTGGGCTTTGACGCTGTTTACATGGACTTTGCTCTTTTGAATATTTAATAGCTTGAGTAATAAACTGAAATCACATAGCATTAAAAATCTGCATCACTTGCTTTGAACCTTTATCAGAGCTGACCCCAGTACACTTCCGTTTTAAAAACTTTCCCACACCAAACCGTTGAAAGGCTTTTGTTTTATTTGTGCTAACTACTGTTTATTCTTACTTTTCCAGGAGGATCTGTTTCTTGATGAGTTTGGCATCAAATGCGATAAGGCCGACAACAGCGAGAAGTGCTATAAAACGCGTGTAAGTTCAAGTGAGAAGCGAAATGATATCAGGTATCAATTTAGGGAAACCTCAAAAACAAAAAAAAATCCGACTGTTAGTGTAATACGAGACGAACTGTGGACAGAACAAAGCCTTCCCACTTGATAAATGCCCTCTGTTGTTGACACTAGTTGTGAGAGGTCATTTAACTGCAATCCCTGTCTAGATTGTGGTTGTAAGTTGGTCTACATTGTGGTAGCTATTCAAAGTGGTTTCAACCATTCTAATACAAAAGTTGTCTCAACAACACGACTTTTATAGCTTGGAAGATTTAACTGTTGAGGAAAGAGTTTTTGTGAGTTTCAAACAGTTAGGGAAAAGTTCAAGATGACACAAAAAGCCCTTCGATCATATTTGAAAAAAAGTTAAAGATCAAGCAGAATTCTCAGGTCCTTAATGAAATAAAGAGAGAAATGAGTATCATTTTGCACTACTCGCAATTCACAGTAGTAACCAAGAGTCATTACTTAAGATTACTCTACCCGATGTCAATATACCATATACATCAGGATGTTTGATGAACTTAGAACAAACGACAGATCATTATTAGTGACATCGAATAGGATCGGTCTATGCTGCAAGACGAACTATATGCGCTTTTCGAGTAGAGATACACAGCGGTTGTCAAGAATTTCGTCTACCTTGGCACCACCGTCACAATGAAGAAGGATGTCAGCATGGAGATCAAGCGGAGAATCACTCTTGCCAGTATGCCCTTGAAGTGTTCGAGCGGAAAGTACTCCGTACGATCTTTGGTCCTCTACGCGTTGGCAACGACTACCGCACCCGATGGAACGACGAACTCTATGAGTTCTACGACGACATTGACATAGTCAAGGGAATTGAGATCCAGCGGCTCCGCTGGCTAGCTCATGCTGAGGTTATGGATGAAGAAGCTTCTGCGAGAAAGGTCTTCAATGCGGATGTGGTAGGATAATATCTTCCTCTTAACTGGCCATAACAACCCGTTACCGGGTTACGACTTGATGTATTTCTTTTATTGGAATTGGGCTTTTACATGGGGGGTCCCAAATCCTACGCACAACCCTTTTAAGGCTTTGACCTGCTGAGGTGGTATTCTCTAACCCGCTCACCACACGGGGGATAAATAATTTATACAATGAATTTATTGACGGGTTCATTAATGCGCAGCGGGGCGCGCGAGCTCAGTTAATTGAATGATATTGGAAAAAAACAAGAAAAGTCGTAACGGAATTTCGAAACCTTTGACCTTAAATATCTTAGGACACTCATACGAGAGTCATTGAAACAGCTTGAAGAAAGCCTAAACGAAAGCCTTTACGTAAAACTTCAGCGTGCTACCCTTCCTTTCGAGCTTATGAAAATGGCGGTTGGACTGGACTAGTGGCAAATATCGTGAAAGATTTTACGTTCGCTTCAAGTCATCATTATGAAGGGGAAAAACAACAGCTAAAAGAGTGTAATTTCAGATGTAAGGCTGACAGATTGGCAATCTTAAAATTTCAATTCAAGTATCGAACCGAAGAATACAATCGCAATCTGTAAATCATAGCTCTTTATCAAGGGTTGCATGATACGGATGTTCTAATGAAGATGTGAGTTCGTACTGAAAATCAATTTTACGGATCTGCACGACGGACAGTTCCGAAAATTGTACACGAATACAATCGAAAGTTCGCCATATTTTTTGTGTTTCATCTTTGGAAAATAAGATGCTAATCAATGCAATTTGACGCCTATAATCATAATCGGCTCCAAACTGCAATGCTTTTCTGCAAACTATGGATCTAAACGATATTCGAATTAAAGAGTTGAACCATTTTGTTCTCTTTCTTTAAATATTCGTAAAAAGTTGTTGAGCTGCTTTAATACAATTCTTCAAGACGCAGAATTGTACCAGGATGATGATATACATCTTGTATTGTAATGTCCAACAAGCTAAGCTGCAATATAATTGATACGGGGCTCTTGATATCAAGCAGAGAGATGAGTGAATGAATATGAAGATCGACGAAGATAATATCAAGAACATTCATCAATTAAGATGAACAAGGGCATTTTCAATCAGCTTCTTTCGTTAGTCTTAGGAATTTGGGTTTCAATATACAAGTGTTTCCCACTACGTTCATGAAGAAATGATCACTGAGCAGTTATTGGTGATCAAAATAAAAAGGGCTTCACCCAAACTAAGTGAAAGTAAATATTAACTTTCAAGTCAATTGCCTTACTTTTTTACTTATTTCTTCTCTTCGTTCACAGTGCACGAAAGGTTGCGATCAATGGTATCCGGCACTCAAACAATTTGCACCCGTCACGAGGCCTGCGTAAGTAATAGAAATTTACATGATTAATACACATTATGACAGTTTGCTTATTATATTTCAGTCTTCTACACACTTTTATGGCTATGATATGCCTTGTATTGGCGCCTGTGAAGCGGCTCAGCGGGACTATTGGCATCTACAGCGTTTGGCCATGACCGAGCAGGTGCAGACAACAACGCCACAGATTACCGGAGTGCGCGCTGGCCTACAACGACTGATCATCAATTGGAACATACATTTTCCTGAAAATTATTTGGCCACACGGCCCTTTAATATACAATATCAATTTGTGGAGTCGAATGGGGAGCAACCAGCTAACAATTGGTATAATCTGGCTGACTATGCCTGTGATGAGTACTTTGCGTGCGAAATACGTGAAGCGCTTATACCCTATACACAATATATAGTAAGTTCTCTTAATTGCACCCGCAAAGCTCTATAGAAACCTTACTTGTTTTCTGTTCCAATAAGCCTAACTGGCTGTTGTACGGCATCACTAGAGGCGCCTCAGTTTCGTGAATGCCCTCTTTCTGAGGCTTTCCCCAAAAAATCTATTGTGGCAGGTGTTTTTCGTGGTGGGCCTATTGCTCAGGTCATTCCCCAAGGGTTCCATCAGAACCTAATTTACGCAGCAACTTATTATGTTTACAAGTAGTTAGGTAAACTTGTACCCTCTCTTTAAAGGAGAGAGCAACAGTGGATATTAGATAGGTATATTTGAATCCTCTCTTTAAAAGGGAAGAGGAACATTGGTGCTTGGTCTGGCAAGCTCGTTGGCTATGTAGTTGCTTTGGTGACCTGGCATTCATATTTGGCTAAAATAGAATATTAAGCTAATTAGCTTCATGCCTGCTTGGCGATGGTTTTGTAGCTTCGACACGTCCGGACCATTCTTCCCGACATGGACTAAGGGAGTTGGAGGGAAAACTGCCATTTTAGGGCTATGGCCATAGGGAAACAAACAATGGAATTTGATATTTGCTTAAGAAGTGTACAAGGTCTGTTTTATGGATAAAGCACAGAACTATAGAATTTGTGTACATTCCTTATTTACACTAAATGCCACTGCTTAATCATACAAAAACTTGCTACCACTCTCTTACCAGTTTCGCTTTGAGCTGCCCTTTGGTGAGAGTAGCTCAGATGTGCTCTACTCACCGTCGAGTGCCAGCTATCAGACGGCAGCCGAGGGCAAGCCCATATCGACGCCTGTTATTAAGGAGCTGCTTGCGTTAGATCACAGTCATGTATCGGTGCATTGGCAGCCAGGTCGTTTTAGCAATGGGCCCCTAACTGGATATCGGGTTACGCTACATCCAGTGCTGCAACCGCAAAGGCAAAATAGCAGCCAGGAACAGGTGAGCAGCAACAGCTACTTTTTACTTCAGTCGATAAGCCGTAACTTTAATTATTGAAGCTGCTGTCTGCTGATCGAGAGAACTGCATATTCCCTAACCTACAACAATTGACTAACTACAATGTGGAGTTGATCATGATCAATGCAATAGGTGAGGGGCCGCCAGCTGTATCCAGCATAGTAACTCATTTACGGCAATCCAGCGAACAACAGGAGCAACTGACAAGCGTGCTGCTCGCAGGAGAGTATAGCATTGTATGGAAATCATTGGATCAAGCTGCGGACACGCGCATCATTTATCAAAGTGAGCAGCTACTGAGTGACTTTGCCTACTCGCAGCTGGAGCAATGTCTGTGGATTGTCGATGTTTTGGGCCAGATACAAAGGTAGGTGCTACCCTTAAGTAAATCGCCTTTAAATAAAAAGATCTGTTTGCTTCCTTTGCAGTCTTTTGCTGGAGACACCCACACAGCTAACAAAGCTTCAATTGCAGCAGCATGAAGGTGTTCGTCTGAAACCCAGCAAGCTGAGCTTGGACTGGTTGCAGCAGCGTCTATTTATGGCTGTGGAGGTAAGTCTGGCAGTAGGGTTGGAACCAATCGAATTAGTGCCATATGTAAATGTTTTGTACGTTTTTGGGGTTTCGAAGTACCCCTTTTGATTTCCTAAAGCACATCGAAGCAAAAGCTAGTCCAATAAACCTTGTTTATCTCTATTTTGCAGAACAGCGATGGAGAATTTGGCCTCTTAAGTTGTGATTTCACTGGCGGCTCTATTGAAAATTGGCAGCAAGTGCTGCCTCTGCCCGTCAATCAGCTGGAGCTGGATCCGCTAAATGGCTGGCTCTTCTGGAGCGATCATGAGACTCTCTGGCGCTTAAATTTGGCGACCAAGCAGCGCCTGCCGCTTATCTACTCCACACAGACCAATCTACCATTACGTTTTGGCTATGATCCGCAGCATTGGCTGCTCTACATACATAATCGCACCGATGGACGCCTGCAGGAGCTGAGTTATGATGGCAATCATACGGCAACGCTGGCTGCAGCTATAAATGCCGGAGACTGGCAAAACTTTGCACTTGATGCACACACTGGAACATTACTGCTGGTTAATAGCTCACAATTGCTGCGTCACAACTATGTGACTAATGTAACCGATTCGTGGCAAATGCTGGAGCTAGAGTGGTGCGGCGGCATATTGCCACTAAGCCGTGGCCAACAGTTGCCGGGCCTAAGACCTGGCAGACCTAGACAATTGCAAGCACTGCTTAGTGCACACTCGGCACAAATCACTTGGACTGCGCCCGCCCTGAATACGTATCAATCCCAGGCAGCTAGTCAGAACTGGAGCTATGAGCTGGAAGTGCTGGATGTGGTTAGTCAAAGCGCATACAATATACGCAACATACGCAGCCAGCACTTTAGTGTGGAGAAGCTGCAGGCTGATAATCTCTACCAGCTGCGTGTACGTGCCAGCAATGTAGGTGCGGGTTTGGCCGGCGATTGGACTACGCCATATGCCAGACGTACTTGGCCATTGGGCGAGCATCGTTTACGCTGGGCCACAGTTGATGGTGCGCTATATGAGACCAATGAGCTGGGCGAGCAGCTGCAGCTGCTGCAGCCACGTTTGGCAGCGGCACCGGGCCCATTAAGCTTGCTGCAGGACGGCAGCACGGCTTACTATGTGAGCGGTGCCAGGCGCTTGCAATGTACCAATCTGTTGCAGCCAGAGCTAAACTGTAGCCTGACACTGCCACAGGTGGGCGCTGTCGCTTATGATTGGCGTGGCGGCCGACTCTATTGGACTGATCTGGCCAAAGATTGTGTGGTGCGCGCGGACCCATTGAGTGTCGGTGGCGGCGTCTTGCAAGCACGTGAGCTGCTGCCTATTTTTGGTGTACGCGACTTGGCTTTGGATTCCTTGCAGGGTCATATCTATTATACGACCAACATGCGACTAGCTAGACGCCAGCTTAGTGGAGCGCCGACGCGCGATGAACTTGAGTATTATCATGTCAATGGCATAGCTGGACATATAGCGGCCTTTAGCTTGGATTTGCAGCAGCAACAGCTCTATTGGCTGGTGGATGCACGACAAGCGGAAGCTGGTCTCACCATGCGCTTATACCGTGCACCGCTGACACAGTCGGGTGGTGGGCACAGGGCAGTGCACCTGGAGCTGCTGCTAGAGCTGGATGCCAGACCACACACGTTGCAGTATATGCCCAGCGTGGATGCTTTACTCTGGCTAGCGGCAGATGGACGTAGCGCTTTGCTGGCACGCACCAGCAGCGGTGGCAGCATCGAAACGCCCATACACATTGGATTGAAAGGGCTCAAGCCAACGCCCGCAATGACCGCAGTTCAACTGAGCGAGCAGGAGCTTATAGCTGCGCCGGATGACAGCGTTGTGCCGGGGGCTGTTGCACACGAAAGCGTGCGTATTGATGACGGCTACTGGGATGACTTTAATGTACGCTGGCAGCCAGTGCTTACCGCCGAGAACTACACTGTCTACTATAAGGTGCTGCTAGAGCTGGAACAGGCACCCATGGATGCGGGTGGCGTGCGTTTCCAAACCTTTGAGCTAGCCTCACCCTTTGTAAGGATCACGGATATGCATCAGGCACAGCTGAGCCTGCGCATAGCCATTACACCGCATACCGCTTGGCGCGCTGGACCTACAACTAGCGTTAAGTTGGCCACGCCCGCAGCAGCGCCCTTGCAGCCCAAAAGACTGCGTGTGTTTGTAGAGCGGCAGGCAAGTGCGCTGCAGCCAACTGTAAATATCAGCGCGCTCATACGCTGGGACACGCCCGGGCATGCCGTCTCTGGCCATGCCCTAAGCTATCGCGTCTCTTGCTGGCGCGGCGAGCAGCTGCAATCAGAGCAGCTGCTGCACAACTATACCACAAGCATTGCATCGCAGCCGTTGGAGGTACGCATTACTGGACTACAAGCAGATGAAACTTATAACTTTCAAGTGCAGGCTACAGGGGCTGGGGCCGGCACAGCTACAACCATGCATGCGCTGCATGTAACGCCTGAGGTGCAGTCTGTGCCACGCATTGTCTATGCCACGGCTGAGTACATTGGTGAGCTAGATTTGGATACGCGTGTGCATCGCAAGCTGGTGCATACGGCCAGCGTGGTGGAGCATTTGTGTTTGCTGCAGGGAGAGCAGCGTTTGCTCTGGGTTAATGAGAATGTGGAGCTGATGACACATGTGCCGGGTCAAGCGCCAGCCAAGTTGGCGCGCATGCGTGCCGAGGTCTTATCACTGACTGTGGACTGGGTGGCACGCGTTGTCTACTGGGCGGAGCTGGATGCTGAGCTGCCACAAACGGCGGTCATCTATCGCTTAGACCTCTGTCTATTCGAAGGACGCATCTTGCATGGCGAGCGTCTGTGGCGCACACCGCGTGGTCACTTATTGCGCGATTTGATAGCGCTGCCACATGCACAGGCGCTGCTCTGGCTGGAGTATGAGCTGGGCGCACGCAACGCTACGCTTGTGGGACGTAATCTCAGCGATGATGGCGCCGTTTTGAGTTTCAAGACCGCCGCGCCGCTCTGGCGCATGTTTGAAGGCAATCTGGAGCCGGAGGCGGAGACGCTAAATCTCGTTGAGCACACTGGACGCTTGTGCGCCTACGATGTGGCACGTCAGCTGTGCACCGCCCTGCGCACACACTTTAATGTGCTGCAGGATGATATAGCCGATATGGCGCGTGATTCTGGCTATCTCTATGCGCTACGTAATAACAGCGTGCGCGCCTATAGTCGACGCAAGCAGCAGCTGGAGTATCTGCTGGATGTAGCTGAGCTGCGTCTGCTACGCGCCTATAACTATCAGGCCTATCCGCCGCGGCGCTGCCTGTTGCTGCCGGTAGGGTCAAGTTCTGCGCTGGAGACACCTGCACATACCTGCTTGGAGACGCAGTGCAGCATCAAGCTGCCTTCTTTACATGCCGCCGATGAGTGTTATTTGCCCGTGCCGGGACTGCGCTATGCGATTAATCTCACTGGCAGCGCCCTCTTGCCACGCAGTCTGGAGGGTCATGCGGGCGAAGCTTTGAATCTTAGCGGTCTGCAGCCTTATAGCGTTTATCAACTCGACTTGCGCGTCAGCAGCTATTATCAGCAGCGTTCAGAGCATTTTGAGCCACTGCAGCTGCCAAGTCTGGAGCTGCTCACGGCAGCGGCCACTCCATCGGCGCCACGCAATTTTAGCGTGCGTGTGCTGAGTCCCAATGCTTTGGAGGTCAGTTGGCTACCGCCTTTGGAGACGCGCAGTGAGCTTATTTGGTATGTGCTGCACTGGCAGCAGGAACAGCTGTCCAGTGGTGCGGAGCTGCGATTGAATGAAGCAACACAACTGCACATATTGAGCGGCCTGCAGGCGGATAGCGACTATGATGTATGGCTGCATGTGCATGCCACGCCTCATAAGTTTAACCAAAGTGTAACGCTCAGTGTGCACACCTATGAAGCATTGCCACCGTTGCAGTTGCTCGAAGCCGGGCCGTATGCCCTAACGCTTAGCTGGGCGGGCACCTCAGATAACTTGACAGCTTTGTTGTTGGAATGCCGTGCACCCTTGGCGCAGCCACAGCCGCATCAGCTGAGCCTTGATATCCTGGGTAATCATACGCTCATATTGCTCACGCAGCTACAGCCCAAGACGCGCTACGAGTGTCAGTTGCTGCTCAGCTATGCAGAGACCATTCCCAGAGCTGCCAACGGACACCCCGTTTATGAGAGTGAGCACTTTGGCTATGAGACGCTGGGCGATTGTCCCAGTAAGCCGGGTCAGCCACAAATTGAGCACATCGCTGGTGAAATCTTTAAGGTTAGCTGGGGGGCAGCGACACCCAATGGTGCGGCCATTATAACTTACAGCCTGGAAGCACTACAGGCGCGTGGAGGTGCTCGTCGCCGGCGACGACGTCGACGTGCAGCGCATATGCCGCTGTTGCCTTGGGCCGAGGAGCCCACGGTCATTGAGGATCAGTGGCTGGACTATTGCAACACAACAGAATTGAGCTGTATTGTGCGGGATCTATACTCACATCGTTTGGTGCTCTTTCGTGTGCGTGCGCTCAATGAGCCCTATGGATGGGGGCCATACAGCGATGACAGCGAACGTGTGGCGGAACCTTTTGTGTCGCCCGAGAAGCGTGGCTCCTTGGTGCTGGCCATCATTGCGCCAGCTGCCATTGTATCCAGCTGCGTGCTGGCGCTGGTGTTAGTAAGAAAGGGTAAGTAAATAAATTCCCAACTGTTTCTTTTGGCTCACAATAATAATAATATATATGCAAATCCTAAAGTGCAAAAGCGACGCCTGCGCGCCAAGAAGCTGCTGGAGAAGAGTCGACCTAGCATTTGGAGCAATCTGTCTACGCTGCAAACGCAACAGCAGCTAATGGCGTCTAGAAATCGCGCCTTCTCCATGACCAGCCACAGCACGCTTTATACCGGCGGACCACTGAGTGATGCGGATATTGCATTGCTACCACAGATTAGCTGGAGTCAGCTGACATTACAGCGTTTTCTCGGCAGCGGTGCCTTTGGTGAAGTCTATGAGGGTCAGCTACAATACGAGGATGAGTCAGAGCCGCAACGCGTTGCCATAAAAGTGAGTTACGGTTTTTGCCTAGGCTTAACTATAACCATACTTCCAACAGAGTCTGCGGAAGGGCGCTAGCGAGTTTGCGGAGTTGCTGCAGGAGGCGCAGCTGATGAGCAACTTTAAGCACGAGAACATTGTGCAACTTATTGGCGTATGCTTTGACAGCGAGTCCATTTCGCTGGTAATGGAGCACATGGAGGCGGGCGACTTGCTTAGCTATTTGCGTGCTGCAAGGCCCAATTCCGAGGTAAGCAAGAGTGCGCAAAGCAGCTGGATTTTACTTATAACTTACTTTCTTCCACAGCAAGCACAGCCTACGCTGCAGTTGAGCGATTTGCTGGCCATGTGCATTGATGTGGCCACCGGTTGCAGTTACCTGGAGGATATGCATTTTGTGCATCGTGATCTAGCTTGTCGCAACTGTTTGGTTTCCTATACTACAGATGCACGCCGGCGTGTGGTCAAGATTGGTGACTTTGGGCTGGCGCGTGATATCTATAAAAGTGACTATTATCGCAAGGAGGGCGAAGGTCTGTTGCCCGTGCGTTGGATGTCACCCGAAAGTCTGGTCGATGGTGTCTTTACAACACAATCAGATGTTTGGTCCTTTGGTGTGCTCTGCTGGGAAATACTAACGTTGGGTCAGCAGCCCTATGCGGCGCGCAATAATTTCGAGGTACTCGCCCTGGTTAAAGAGGGCGGACGCCTGCAGGAGCCGGATCAGTGTCCGGAAAAGCTGTAAGTCTTAGTATACAGTCATAATTCGGGACCTACTAAATTGTAACCAAATTCTTTAGTTATGCGCTGCTGCTGCAATGTTGGCGTCTGGAGGCCGAGGATCGACCCAGCTTCAGGTGCTGTGTCAATACACTGCATGCCATTATCACTGATCTGCGTCGTGCTCAAATGCCCAGTAGCCTGCCCAGCGAACCGTCCACATCCAGCTTGGTCAATGGAAAGCCCGACCAAAAGGTGCGTTTTGATCAAACTGATGAGGAGCGCCTATCATTGCAGCATGTCCATGCTGCAATAACAGCCACGCCTACAATGCTGGACAACGACTCTGACTTCAAGCTCTATGCAAACGAAGGTGTCTCTCGACTGTAAACATATGTTTCATAAATAAACGTTAAATAACGCCAAGTCAACTAAAATATCAAACTTGGTAGCACGCTAGTTGTTAAGTACAGTAGAAGCTCGCTAATTTCAACCACTTGATACCTTCTGTGAGATTGTTACATATTTTTCATACGTCTTTAGTGAAAAAAATGGTAATTAGAACGCAACTTCAAGCGGCTAGGAAGCATAAGTCAGTAAAGCGTTTTTAAGAATTTTTCAGATTTCGTTTTCGAAACAATGCATAAATCCGGCAAAAACTAAGCGAAAATTGCGAATTTCCATACGCTAATTTGGATGTTTCCAATACAGATTTGAATTTCAAACTTGCACTTGTTCAAGTGCAAATCTATGAACAACAATATTGTGCTTAAAATAAGGCAAACCTTTGGCGTTAGACATATTCTATAAGTAAAATCAAAATACATTTGTTTACAGTAATTGGAAATTATAATTTCATCATTATCATCAATTCCAGTTCCGAAAGAATCTATTTGGGAATGTTGTAATTTCTGAGCTTCTACTGTAACACGGGTTTTTGTTGTTGTTAAAAATACGTATATATTGTATAAAATTTTTTTGCTATTCTATTTATTTCGAATTAAGTATTTTTTTTTTTTTATTTTACAAAAGTACTGAATAAAAGACATACCGTAATTATAGTAGATTTAAATGCGCAATTAGTTAAGTCAATTGATGTAAATTTCGTATTCAAAGGATTACAGTTGTTGACAACTTTTTTGGGCATCCAAAACGGTTTTTATACTCTGTATCTTAAGCATAGGGGTTATATTAAGTTTGTGAAAATACATTTACTGAGTTACAGCAAAAAGGAAACGAGTAAGCAGTTTCCAGATCTTAAAATGTTGAGTGACTTGTAAGGTTCTTGCCGAAATCGGAATGCGGGGTTTTAATAACACCGAACCAATTAGAAACCGTATAACCGCATATTTGAATTCGTAGTTGAGAAACAGAACCTACTTGTATGTTTGCTCGTCGAACAATCGTGTACCAAATTAGTTTTTCTCTTAACCCTGTAACAGGCAGAACCAACCTCCTGGACAAAAAAATGTCAGGAGTTTTTTTCTGGTTAATTATGACCTATAGAACAACAAAATATTAACAAATGATAATTTTTGCATTTTTTGAGCTCACAGGTGGAAAAAATCGAAAAGCCGCCTAGGGCAGCTTTGCCGGTTTAAACCAATTTTTTTTCCTATTAATAAAAAGGATTTAAAAGATTTTGTAAATAACTAATTAATGTATTATTTTTTTGGTGATGGTCGAAAAAAAGGTATTGTTAGTCGAGCAGCGTAAATTTACACTCTATTTGGGGAAAAAACATATTATCAGCGGATGATAAGCAGAATTAGCTTCTTTTCTTTTTTTTTTTTGAAAGACAGATAGGTTTGTCGCACTTATCAAAATCAGTCAGCCGCAATTCAGATTTCGAAACTGTAAGCAATCCAGTAGAGTTACACAAAGTGAAAAGTTAAATTCCTCACTTATGTGAAATAGTTGCCACATTCTGCAGAAGAGCAGTCTTTGGCGGAGTCCGAAAGAATGGATTATATCTTTTTAATTCTCTTCTTCTTCTCGTCTCCAAACGATGTAGATTTTGAACGATCTCTTTTTCGCGCCAACTGTGGTACAGAGAACGCTTTTTGAATTGAAGCAAAAGCATATTTGATTCATTAGAAGCCCAAATTGGTATAACCGGATAATCGAACTTATAAATTAGTATGTATGCCAAAGTATTAGTAAACACCTACAGATATTTCGCTGTGTTGATTATTCTAAACTAAAAACAGCATTAAACTTCTCTTTGGGACATATTTGTCGGAAGATTGTTGCCTGGAGAGATATCATCCGGCGTATAATCATGGTCCTCAGACTTATCGTCATAGCTATAATCCCCACAGTTATGGCCTATTTCAACTAATACAATTATATCTGGCAACTTTTTATTACTAAGATTTAACATTTGGTGGTTTCTAATCATTATTTCTTAAAATCAAAAAAAATTGTTCACACACATTGAAAAATAGTGAAAAAAAGCTTCGCTTAAACAGGCAAGAGCGCGCTGACTTCATGTTTTTGCTCTTAAAGCCTAAAGTACCTATTTTTTGTTTACAAAAAAGATATAGATTTAAAATAAATTTATGTATGTGTTGTAGGTAAAAAATTATTCAGTTTGAATAAGTCGGTGAAACACTTTTTATTTTCATTTCAAAGATGTTGAAGTGTGTCTAAAATTTTCTCGGGCTTTAAAACTGATTTTCTGCATTCGACTGAAGATAAAAACAAAACTATACGATAAACCACATTTAAGTCTTCCAAAAATAGATTAGCTGATTTAATATCTAACTGCTTTTATACTAGTTGGATATTATTATTGGAAAATATTAGATTTTCTATGCATTAAAGTCAATTTAGTGAAGGCAGCCTCAGGCCGGCCTTGCCTGTTAGAGGGTTAATGTCGATGTTTCGCACAGAATTGCAAACTAAGTTCGCAGCGGATTTCGTTTTGAACAGCTTCAAAACGGCAAAGCAAAATTTAATTTTTTTTATTTTTATTTTTTATTAAAAACTGACAAAAATAACTCTGTCACAAAATTTCTTAAGGCAGCAAATTTATAAGCAGACATCCTGTCCTAAGAGTACCCTAACCTCTGACCAGAAAGGGGAATTTACATTTGCCGGATGGCAAGCTGTGCCCCGGCACACAGCCGAACATGATCAGAGGCCCCCATTAATTATAAGATACTCTAGGATAGTAAGCTTTGGAGTAGATAGAGAAAGATTAGAAGAGATAATGTGATGATGGACATTATAAGCTGTGCATAGAATACGAAAAAGGTTATGAAGGGCAAAGTTGCTGCTGCATCTATTTAGGGATAGAGGGACGAAATTTCTCGTAGTACGGCGAGGAACAACAAATCTAAGCTGACTGCCTAAGTGTGGGGAGTTAACCTTTCCACAAATTACCTTGAGAAGAAGGATAGCCCCATTTTCTACGATTTGACAAGGTAGACAAGTGAATTAGAAGCAACCTACTATGGTATGTAGGTGAGGGGTATGGGGTTGCAAAGCTAAAAAGAAGGTATTGCTTTTGGGCAGATTCAATGCGTGCTGAGGGTTCCACACAACAGAGCAGTATTCCATAAAAAGACGAGCAAAAGCCGTAAAAAGGAGTTTGTTATTGGATTCCTTAGCCCAGCGTTTAATAAAGCCAAGAGTGCATTTGGCTACATTTACAATAGAAGAGATATGGAGATTAAAACATAATTAAGAGTCAAAAACGGAACGGTAGTCAGAAACTGTAGGGATGCATTCGAGAGGAACATCATCACTAAAATAGGCAGTCTCCAGGTGGCCAACCCGACACAAAGACATAAATTTGCATTTTTGGAGATTAAGAATAAGCGAATTAAGCGAACACCACCATCATTCTGTAGAACAACGCTAGATGAAGGATGATCGTCAGCATACATTAAGACCTGACAACTATCCGCTATATTTGGAAGATCGTTAATGAAAAGTCGGAAAAACAATGGAGCCAGGTCGATGTCCTATGGAACAGAATCAAATGCTTTACTAAAATCAGTAAAGATAACATCAGCCTGCAACCGGCAAGAAAAACCTTTATTTATATAAGACGTAAACTCAAGAAGATTGGTTATTTGGACAAAATAAAAATTATAAAGAACTGTTTACAGGTTATTAGTTTAAAGTTTAAGCGAAACCTCAGTTAAGGTGTGTGATAGAACCTTCCGTGAACCTGTGCGTGCTTTCTATGAAAACTCAAATTGTTGGCTAAAACTCCGTACAGAATGGTAGATAGAAATTTCCGGGCTTTGTAGTATAGATGTTTTGATTATTTTTAGGAATTGAAAAGATATCATACCAAAGACTGTAATTACGAAAAAATTAACCATTGTTCCCTCTGCTTACAGCTCTTCCGCTAGTCGTATCGCTGCAATATACCTCGCGTCGGGCATCGAGGGCATCGTGCCCGTCTAGGAAGTACGTTCTTCTGGTCGTTAGATCAGCACTTCAAGGAACTGCAAGAAGAAGCCTCCAAGAAAGCTAGCAAGTTCGTACTCTAAGTTTGTTTTTGCTCTTTGGTTGCTGCTTGTCCTGTTTGTGGCCTGGAGATGCACTCTGCGATTCGTTTAGGTCACTTCTCTCTCTTACCAGTTTTGCTCAATATAGTCTTCAATACATTTCTAGCTTATTTGTCCGTTAGTTTAGCTCTGAGAATGTTGCTGTAAGCAGCTAGACTTTTGAGGGAGATCTTATTCCGTCAATCCAGAAGGTCTATAGTCACTCGAGTTTTACGAGCCAGCCGAAAGTTGACTATAGAAAGATAACAGTGAAATATGCTTGAATAGTGAAGGGGGCTCCGGCGCATAGGCACACTAATAGGCAACCTTATCTTGTGAAGTCCAACAATAAGTAATTGTCTGCTGTAAAAGCAAAACAGGTTCATTGTGCTGTCTATATTGAATCTCTAAAACAAGGTAGAGCTCGGTAGTCGCAAGAATTTATACCCAGCGAAATGCCAAATGATGGTCTTAAAAAGGAGCTCTGCTTATGTATACTAAAAATGTATTATAACAACCAAAGTAAAACTGGTAGCTAGATTAATTGCCAATGTGTATATCTGCAAACCACAACAAGATCTTATCAATGTTTTGGCGAGTTGACTAATTCGGAAAGAACTACTGTGTTGAAAAGAGTATCAGGCAGAGAAGCATGCCTTGTATATATTGAATAGACATCTTAGTTAAAGCATCTAAATCAAGTACTCGAAGAAGCTCCATATGTTGGATAGATGGATGGCTCCTGAAATCGGAGAGAGAGAGTATCGGAACTTCGGCGTTGCCTGCAAGCTAAGCATTCCAGTTGGACGTGTCGCCCGTCACGCTATGCTCATAAAACTCATGCTGAAAATCAATATTTCTGGCAATTAGAAGATGTTCAATGTTTTCGTCCTTACCCATCGATTAGCGAGCTCGACTTTCGTCTCGCCTGGGTCTTAAGATGCAGCACACGCGTCGCGGCTTAAGACGACTTGCAACTTGAGACGCACTAGGAGTGGAGGTGGGTCGGACTCGCAGGACTTATTTTAATTTCATTAAAATTTTGGCCTTAATTTTATTGGATGCGAAAAAGTTTTGCCTGCTTCGTGGACAACATTTTGTGCGTTACTGGTAGAAGTTTCCGCTTTTCTTTTATATGTATACCCTACACGTGAAGGGATACATTGGGTTTGGCAGCTAAACTGGCTAGTAGAGCACTAGAGTGTGTTTATCCGACCAATAGATATAGAAGCTTTTGTTATTGGTGCACATTTTTTTATAATAAAGTTATAATTAATCCATAGAACTTATATATCACACTTCTTATAAAAATTCCCTACACAATGATATAAGTTTCACCCATATTTGTTTCAATATAGTTGGTGAAAAAGGGGTTCAAAAATTTTCCTGTGCCTAATTATATAATAGATTTGCAAAAAGCTGAACCCTTTTCTTTTTTTGCACCCAGTTTTTTTAAGCCCATCAAGCTTATGATAAAAGTTAAATTTCGCCGACAAACTACACCAAAATGCAATATATAGTGATGCATTGCCATGGGAACGGTTTATATTAAGCTCGATACCTTTCCGATTTTCAATAGTTTTCAACTGCTTGCCCAAAAAACCTTCACAAAAATACTAATTCTGTGTTGTGTGCTTTTATGGGTGCAGTGCAGGTGAGTCACTACTCAATTAAAAATAATTTTTGTGCGTTGTGCTTGTGACGGTGCAGTGCACATTATGCATGGTGTTGACTTTTAGCCATATTCAGTGCCTAAGTCTCAGTTTTGGAAATCTTAAGAAACTTCACCAAAAACGCGATTTCGTGTTGTGCGCTGTGTCATGGACTGCACCCAAGTGGTCTACTCACCTCACAAAGTTCAATTTTATTAAGCTTTGTATCTAACTTAACAACTTATATTAAGCCTCTCGTCAACAGAACTTCACCAAAGTTTAATTTTGTGTGTTGTGCTGTTGCGGGTGCAGTGTGCGTCTTTCAAGTTCAATTTTCCTGTGGGTGCAGCAGAGTTCGCAAATAACAGTCAACACATATTTTCAATGCGCTTTGCTCACTGAAAAACCGAAACTCGTTTTGGGTTGAGCCAAACACATCTTCTCCTTTGCTTGTGTCCTCGGTCTTGCATTTATGGTTGAGCAAAAATTCTGACCGATCTAGCTGAAACAGCTTAACAGAAACCCTTTACTCAAGCGCACACAAAGTGTGTGTTCCAAAAAGACCAAAAAGAACAAACGGGAAGACGAAAACTTCCATCCTTTGTTATTGTTGTGTGGCGTCAGAAATAGTTGTGAGGCGACGAACGAGATATAACATATGTATGTATATTCAAATGTGTTTAGTTTCATTAAGAGCTGTTTCAGACGCGCACACACAGGCACACAAGCTATGTATACAAAAGACCTTTTGCCAGTTTTTTATCTTCAAAGTGGTCCTGTAAAAACATAAGCGAATAGAAACCGAAAAAAAAGTTATTGGTTGAGCATTGACCTTTTGCGCAGCACACCGTGCTACATTGGCTTTTACCGTCCCTCTATTCATTGTTTTGTGAAATAAACGGTTTTTTAAAGACACGCTGAAAAGTTTGACGGTTATATGCGAACTCTGGTGTGCAGTGTACTATAGCTCTTTTCTGTCACTGTTTAATTGCCAACGCTCGCTCGCTCGCAAAACGGCACCAATATTAAGTTTTTTGTGGTATCTTAGCTTGGTCGTAGTGCAACTTATAGTCGGTGCTACTCCGTACTCCGTACCCAGTCCACTTCTTTTTCTTTTCTTTTTATGTTCCATACCATTTTTTTCTTTTTTGCTTTGTTTTGGCATACAATCAAATTAAATGTGACTTTGTGCAAAGTTTTCTTACTTGTATTTTATGTGACCGAGACTTTTTTTTCCCTCCGTATAAAAAGGAACTTGGCCAAGGTGTAGCGTTTCCCTGTGTGCTACTTTGAGTCGGATTTGTCACGCATTCAAAATTCATAGCTATATGGCTTAAATGCCCAACACCCCCGCATCCGCTCACTTCACCACGTCTACCACCTTGTCAAGCTAGGCTACACATACTCTCCCTCTCGCTCTCGCTCTCTATAGCTTTCCCTTTCATCTCACCTTACTTTTCAGCACTTGAGGCAAATGATTTGCTTGAATTTTGGCTTATGCTTCATATCGCATTTCACAAAGCGTTGGATGCTTAAAAAATAAAAAATAAAATAAAAAACAAATTGTAAATAGCAGCGTATAAATCGATTACGTCGCGTCCTTGTTACCTAGAGGCCCTCAGGGGTCTTCAGCCGCCGCTGCCGCCGGCGCGCCTTAGTCGCCGTCGACGTTGTGTAATATAAATAAAGCATTTTTAATATGCACGTAAGCAGTTTTTCTTACCCCCAATTTCCCCATCGACCCCCCCGCTCATTGCCTGCGATGGCTTTACTTATTTTCTTTATTTGCTTTATATGGCACACTCTGTTGTGGCTGTACGGGAGCATGGGGCATTGGGGTCCCAAGGTGACTTACCATTGATTTCGGTGGTTGGTTTTTCGGTTTCGCTTACGGTTTTGCTTTTACGTGGTTTTGGTATTCGTTTCAAAGGTGTGCGCTCTCTCCGTCCCTAGCTCAGTGCTTCCCCCACTCTGTGTGTTTATTTTGCCGCGCTTTGAGCTTTGCACTGCGGCAAGGATTTAATTTTATTACCCTGTATGCCTACTTTTGACTTACGTACTCGGTGTTCATATATACACCCAAGTTCAACAGAATAAATACACCCAAAATGTATATAGTCTGCTTAGTCTATCGAATATCCAATTGCTTTTCAACGGTTAACAATTCATACTTTTATGAAGTTCACAGAATATTGAACTGCTTTAATAACAACTCTGTTTTTTGGCATTTTTTGTGCCCCTTAAGGAGCTGACACCAACATAGCAACTACTCTGCCAGTCGATTTTGCATAGCTTTTGTAGGGTTAGTGTATCAGGAAATCCTTTCTTCTTCTTCTTCTTAACTGCTAAGCTAAGCGTCATTTCCGAAGTAATTTGCTGCGTAGAATCCAAATCCATGCAATTCTGAGGCCCATCAATTCAGGATTTTGAGATATTTGATGTTTAAGAGACCACAGGCCGCTTTTCGGGTAAATATGCCAATTCTCTGGATTCGGATTCTACGCAGGAAATTACTTCGGAAATGATTGTTAGCATTCCAACAACTAAACCATGTTGTTGACTAAAAGATTTAATGCTAATGACGTCGAAGGGATATATTTCGATTAGCCGTAACTTTGCGGAAATAAAATCGTAATTAATCTCTTGAACACTTAAATTAAAGGGTAAGAGTGGTACTAAATGATGTAACTGGAGAGATAGATCACAAAATTTGTTTGCATCCGGTACATAACCTCAAAAGTAGGAAAAACGCCGTTTTTCGTGTACATAAACTCAAATATCTTAAAATCCTAAACACCAACATAGGTTTAAAGCATTAGATATTGCTGGAAACGTAATGTCAGAACAAACTGTTCATGTTGCTTACCTAAATAATTTGTGGGTAACATCAGCAGGAAGCTAGAAATATTCCAAAAGCTTTTACCAAAATGGTTAGAATGGCTAAAATAAACGACTTAGTCACATCCGTGTGTGAGTTTGTCGGCGCGCTCTTTGTTCCACTACCATGTGAGCATAATAAACAGAAACATGTTGACCTTTCAAAGAAACAATCAGGCTATTCTTCGCTATCCATTGATCCAAACTACGCCGCCGTATGGACACAAAACTTTTTGATGGCCCGCTTCGTTTTTAAAAATTTTGAGTTAGAAACGGAGAGTGCTTACCTTACAAGATGAGTGTGATGCCTTAGCGAGGAGAAGTATGTCCCTTCTAGGTGGATACGGAATCTCGATGATCGAAGTGGCCCGTTTGGAACTATGTGAGCTAATTAGGTGTATCTCTGAGGTAGGACTGATGCGTAAGCTCAGTAGGGAGCCCAATGGGTCTATAAGGTTTCGGTGCAACACTCGGATCTAAGTTATCGCAGAATCAGACCGGCTGGCTTACATTGAGTTGAATATTAATGCTGATCATTTTTGGTAAACAAACTTATGGTCTGCACAAATCTATAATACCCTGATACATGATAAAAACATGTAGTGTAATGGATTGAGTTTGTCTGCAATTAGGAATACAGTTTCACAGAGCCCCAGACACATGAAGGAATGTTCTTAGTTTTCATTTTGATTTCATTTAATTTGATGTGCACACACACACATATTGTGCGGTTTGACGGCTCCGCAGTCGCAGCTAGAGCCAACATGGGATGACTGGCAATCAACTTGTATCTTCATCCTGTACTGCCACGCCTCTTGGCAGTGTTTGTGCCTGCGCCCTGATTGCAGCCTTCAAACTTTTACAAGCAACACCCAGTGCACCTTGGCTGGGAAGCACTTAAAAATTTCCTTCAACTGATACAATTGATTGAAATTAGATGAGCTTTTCATAATACAAGACTTAAGCTGCACTTGTGTGAGTGAGTAGGAGTGTGTGTGCACACACATATGTGCGTGTCTTCATTTTGCGTGAGCGTTTTTCCATTAAGTTAAAGTTGCCAACCCTCAACTGTGTCGCCGAGATTTCTTTCATTTCCGCTTCTTATACCCTAACAGCGGGCTCATATACTTTCATATAAAGCTTACCGCTTTAACAAGAGACGTTTTAAAGATCTAAAATATCGTTAAGTTCTATACAATAATAAACCAACCAAAAATTATGGAAATTTCTTATACAGTTGTCTACAATACAACGAAGCTCTTGCTTTTACGAATGGATGGAATTGTATGTGGATCTCCTTTGTTTCCTACTTTTTAACTAGCCATAATAGCACGTTACCGGGTTACGTCCTGATGTAGAGCAATCCTTCAGGCGCCTTTGCTTTGGGGGTAGTTTGCGTGCTTTCTTCCTGATCCTTCCGAAGGATACATACCTTCGTCACTTTCCTTCAACAGCCGCATTGAAGACTTTTCTCGTAGTAGCTTCTTTATCCTTACGCACAACATGGCCTAGCCAGCGGAGTCGCTGGATCTCTATCCGCATGACTATGCCAATGTCGTCACAGAGCTCACAGAGTTCATCGACCCATCGAATGCGGTGCTCGTTGCTAAAATACTCCCATGGCATGTGCATCAGACTGTGTCATCACCCATGCTTCAACGCCATTTAGCAAAACGGGAAGTATGAGCGTCTTATGGAGTGTAGTTTCGTTTGGCGAGAGTGGTCTCTACTACTCATTTGCCTACGTAGACCCGCTTGATCCATGCTGACATCCATGCAATTCCACACCGTGTAAAGACACTTCTCGCTTTTGAGTCTAAACCACAGCCAATAGGAAACTCCCCGAAGGACCGCAACCATTAAAGTCAGCACATAGCCGCCCCTGAAAAGAAACGACTATGCGGGCTTTACTGACTACCCGTAGTTCTAGTTTAAACTCCTGGTATGAGCTTTATACCCGAAGGTACTACGTTTCTGCAACTCCTAACAGTTAACGCGCTCGCTACACCTATATATCAACGGTTTGTCATTAAAGGGCGCTGGACACACTAGCCATTTTTTTTTTTAATTTCGAGAACAAATTTTCAAGGGTTCTGCATTTAGGCGCTTGTTGTTAAAGTTTGCTATATGCATAACAGAAAGTCGTTGATGAGACGCGATTCGGAAGAAGACCTTATAAGGAATGTTTTTAGTCAGGAGTTGCAAATCCAGTTTGAATGACTCATTTTGTTACGATACCCTTCATGACCTTTTTTAGAGTCCCTCCGAATTCTATCCAATTACTATATTATTATTATTTCAGCGCGTTTCAGTTTTTTGGTTTTTCTAGAAGAGAAGTTAAAGCACTTTTCGAGCTATATATTCATTGGTGTGCCCGAAATGTATAGACATGGAATGAGATATCTGACACAGTAGTGAATAGCAAACAAGACAAGAGTATTCCAAGGTTGAGCAACACAATTTGTTTTGAATTTCAGACGTTTTTTGTTTTGGTATTTTTTTGTTTTTTATTTTTTTCTCGTTTACTTGCGTTGTTTGTGGCAAAGAGCAATCTGATCTAGGTTAAAGTTATTTGGATGCGGGGCTAGGAGCTAATATCTATCGAGCTGGCAGTGACTTGCTACAAAATTGCTTATTAAAAGAGCATCCACATAGATGGGGGGCAAGGGTAAGACCCTGTGGTTGGGGTTGCAGCAACATAAATAACGGCAAATTGCGCGTCTGTCTATATAGATTAACCTGCAGGGCTTTGAATATAAAGCTCTCGCAGGCTTAGAATTAGCGTAAATACACCAAATATACTTAATTTAGGTAACCTTTTACTTGGTTATCCCACTAAGAAACGTCGTGGCAGCACTGTGAATTCCAAACTTCACCGAACTTCAACTAATTGAGCAATTTGCTCAAGTTGATTGCATTGAAGTGTACAAGGTAAAGAAAATACGGCAACTGTGTGTGCTTCTTAAGCTTTGACACCTGCCACGCCCACTGCGCCCTGGAAAACTGCACTGCAGCCCTTCTATGCGCATTCATTATTCTGCACTAATTAACGTTTTGCGACAAAAGAAGCGCTTTATTTTATTTTAGTTTTTACTTTTCCCCAGCTGCGCTCCCGCTCACTCTCATTTTCACTCTCTGCGCGTTCTGGCACTTTAGTTTGGTGGGCAGGTAGATGTGGGGAAACGGGTCAGTGGTATGCGTTAATTGCTGTTTATGAGCGGGTTGCCCCCAGTAATTAAACAATTTTGTTGCCAAAGCCAAGCGCCAAGCGCCAGGCGCTCGGAGTGCGCACAGTGGTGCCTGCCGTAGACAAAATAAAAAATTTGACAGTCGGATGTTGCCCGACAGTGGAACACCCTGTACTCTTTTTTGCTACATAAAAACTAAATCCAGCATACGGTAAAATGGGAACGAAATCAACTTTTATGTCTCTTTTTGCACAAGTTCGATATGACTGTAAGCATTTTCTTATTGGAAGTTCCAATTGAGAAGTTTTCCTATTGGGAAGTTTGTTGTTTTTAGAGTAAAAATTACTATTATGCCCTTAACTTCAGTATTCGAAAGCCAGTGCTCTTAAATTTCAAAACATAGATCGAAAATACATTTATTAATATCTCTGGCAATGTACGGTAAGTATATTTTTCTTATTCTTGACTAGCCAGAACAACCCATTACCGGGTTACGGCCTACTGTACAGCACTTCTCTAGGCAGCTCATAACATCTTCCGTTGGGAGGGAGGTTTTACTTGGGGGATTCCAAACCCTATACACAACTCTGTTAAAATCCTGGGTAACGGTGAGTATCGTTTCTATAGGAATACGCACTTCTCCTCCCTCGATCAATAAACTGTTGCTTTTGTATCTCTGTGTTATTCACAATACTAATGTTTTTAGGTCCCCCGTGTGGTGAGCGGGTTAGAGAATACCACCTCAGCAGGTCAAGGCTAACAATGACGCGGGGTTCTTTCGAGACCAGTAGGCCTTAAAAGGGTTGTGCGTAGGGTTTGTGACCCACCACGTAAAATCACAATTCCAATGAAAGAATGTATTTACATCAGGCCGTAACCCGATACGAACCGGATGTTTTGGCGAATTGAGAAGAAGAATATTTTTAGGCGGTAGACAACATTCTTAAGATTTGCAGTTGTTGCGAATTCCGTTCCAAGCCCGAGCACATCTGACAGAAGTTTCCGAATTTTGAGCACTGCCGCCATATGCTCGTAACCACTGTGCAATGCGTGGCGCTCAGCTCAAGACCGTTTGACAAGCTTACACTTGGTCCACAAAAAAAAAAAAATACACACATATTTAGTACTATAACTTTTACATTTAGTTTATTTAAAAACAAAAAAAGCACAAAATAAATTAGCATAGTATAAAAATGTAAAAACTGTTGTTAGCATTGTTTTCTTTTAAATTAGAAATAAAAAAAAAAATAGTTTGGCTTCATGGGCTTTTTCCATTGACTACGCGGAATTTGCAGATTTATTGTTGTTGTTGCTGTTATCCGTCACATCCCGCTCAATAAAATAGGGCGTACCATCTGATTTTTTGCACTTGTATTTCAGTTTGCAGCATTCCGGAAATGGTTTACCAATATTAATACGTTCTCCGCGGTTGCAGTCAACTAAGCGTAATTTGCCGCAGCTGCAAAAATTACAACAAAAAAAAGAAAAACATAAAAATTTCGATGCATACTTTTAGGCGAGCTTTTAAATGCAATGCATTTGCTGTCTCTCTTTTGCCTGTTGGCTTGCTCTTCTCCCTTTCGTGTGCATTTTATGCTATATTAACGGTAAGTTCTTAACAAAAATGTACAGTAGTCAGCAAAATGTGCATTCAGTGATGTTTTTATAAACTGTACACAAAGCGTAAAAGGTTATTATCTATTTGGGCAATGTGCGTAACAGACAGAAGGAGGCGTGGCAGACCACGACGAGCACCATGGGCCAAAGACAATGTTCGTCTGTCTGCATGAGTCGCTATATCTGTCGGGCCATAAAGAACACAAAATACAATGAATTTCATTTACCTGCCCGCTATTTTAAGGCATCAAATTTTTGTGCAGTAATCTCATATTACCTAAAACTGTAGGTTTTTTAAGCACTATCATACAGGAATTTTTAACATTAAGTGACAATCTTCATCGACTGAGCCAATTGATAACACTGATCAACACTAGGTCATATGTAAGAAATTTGATGGGTGATCATATTTAAACTACCTTCCCTCGATATAGCTTTGAACTGAGGTTCTATCGAACTCGAGCACCTCCCGACTGTCTGCATCAAATTTTGGCTACATACATTACCACAAACAATAAAGCGTTGAGCTTTGCTAAATTCCTTATTGAGGAAATCTCATCATCCATGCAAAGGCATTTGGAAAATCCTTAGAAAATCGATGAGTTTTAGTGATTATGATAAATATACTTCTGGGAGAACAACAGCTTTCCCTTGTTAACAGCAGAGTTACTTAACCCATTCATGGCTAACTCTTTATATTGGAAATATTAAAGTGAATGTGGTCCAAATTTGCTGAAAATTTCATTCAGCGATAATCCATGGGAGCACCACAAAACAAAGCGTATCTCTAACACAAATTTGGCACAGATATCACTAACAGTATTGCATTTTCGACATAAGTGCCCGAGTGGATCACTTTTCGCTGCTTAGAAATGTGAAAATGGTCTAAACTTAAGATCCCTTTTCACTTAAGCGCTCTCTTATGTTTGACTTAAAAGTTGGTTTTATATAGAGATTTGCCATTTAACTGCACATCATCTGTAGGCTGTTTTGGGTCGCTATTCACATAATCTATCATCTCTTAATTCAAAACAGAAGCTCCGAAAATTGGTAAAACTAAGTCAATTACAACCTCTACAGCCTATTATTAAGCAATGCCAAATCTTCTTAAGTAAAAAATGTAAAAATAGGATTTAAGAATTATTCGGTTAATTTAAGATCCCACTCAGGGTTTTCTTCTTCTTAACTGGCCATAACAACCCGTTATTATTTAATTGGAATTGTGGTTTTATGTGGTGGGTCCCAAACCTTACGCACAACCCTTTTAAGGTCTGGGGTGGCTCTACTGGGCTCAAAAGAATCCAGTGTCATTATAAGTTGCCTCATACGACAAACTCTGACCTGCTGAGTTGGTATTCTCTAATCCGTTCACCACACGGTTGAATATTGGATGCTGCCTAAGAAAACACTGTATGAAATAAACGAATCTGAAAGCCCTCATAAGCGAGAAGCATGCGCCTCATTGACAATTCCACTTGTTGTTCAAAAGAGAACTTCTCATTTTTTGTAACATTTTCCGGCCTTTGCCAGACAAGGATTTTCGTGACGCGATACTTTCGACATGGGTGATATTCCTAGTCTTCCGTTGCGCGTTCATCACGACTTCTAAGGGCAACGGCAAGATCATAGCCCCATTTTCAGTCTACACAATATTTTCATTCATAAGTTATTTACACACTCATTTTTCACGCTCCACAAATGAATCACTACCGTTGGTTGCATCCATTACGAAGTTTTTGGATGAAGTCGCCACTTGCAATCAAACGTTTTCTTCCAAGATTAGAATACAATGATGTTTTTACTCTTTCACTAATATTGTTTTTCATTGTACTTTGCTTTGGACGACAGCATCAATCCTAGTTAGCAACTAGCCAGAAACTTCTTATATTACCAAATCATAGGCCTAAATAAGTCATCTTAGCTAGGCTCTTGAAGTAAAAGATTGATTGGCCTGAGTCACAGCAGGCTGAAGATATCTTCTGCCAGGTAATTGCCCGAACTCATTCCTTGTTCAAGACAATTGCATGGTTTTTATTACTGTGTATGCGCCTTTTTCACGCATGCAGCTTTTCCCTATGTCTAATTTGTATATAGACATGAAATTTGGTAAGCTCGTGTTTGAAGATTAGGCCCTCTTTATGAATCAAACTTAAGATTGTTAGTCTAAAAGAAGAAACTGATTAATTTAGACCGATAGAAATGACACCTACTGAAATCCCATGTCTATATATTACCCATATTTTCCCAATACCCATATTGCCACAGAAAATTACGCCGTGACCGAAAAACTAAAAGTTATAAAACAAACGCATATTTGGAAGACCTTAAGAAAGAAGACATTCTATGCATAAATGGTTTCATTCCTTGGTGGCACTTTCAGATTAATTGGTATTGTCTCCAAGTATCGCATATAGTACGGGTAATTGAAGACGTGCAGGTGGAATGTGTTGGCAATAAAATAGATATGGCTAATTGTCTAAATAATTGGCTAAAAGCCAAGAATCCGAGTGCTCAGTGAAAGAATAACGAACTGTAGTGATTTGGAAAAAGTATCGATTTAGATTAAAAATTGTGCAATTAACAAAAGAACGCTTAGAGATTGGGTTACGGAAACAGTCCTACATATACAAAGTGCCACAAGAGTATGTAAGCATCGGCGCTCCGAAGTTAGCTGGTCGTAATTTGTTTTCTTTTATATTTGCGCTACTTAGAACAACAAACCGAAACGCTCCATTTTTATGCAAGGTCGTCATCTCTCTTATCACCATTTATGTATATGGCTATTGACAGTCAAAGTGTCATAGTTTCAACTTACCCTTCGATAAGTATAGAGCCATCCTCATGGCACGTCAAACGCTGACACGGCGATATACCATTATTAACGCCTAGACTCAAGGCGTCCCCACGATAAATGCAGGTGCCGGGATTAGCTGTGTTGTAAAAAACCAAATAAAAAAAAAGAGTTCTTACAACACTGCTCAAGTAAGTGAAGACTAGGCACAAAATACCTGGATCGGCCGGTATCAGACCCGATAGGCGCTCACGAATTGCCATAATCCCATGGCTGCCAGCAGCGCCAGAAGCAAATGCGAAAATTCAAAACGTTCCTGAGACATTGCGACGCGTTCGTGTTCGAAACTGCACTGCGAGCTGGATTGATAGATGCCCAGCGGACGTACCTAGCGAAGTGCGTTTGCTTTTATTTTTGTACACTGAGAAAAACAAAGGTCTTAAATCAAGATGAAATTCTAAGATTAAGCGCAAAAATCTTACTTTGAGGTGGTTCTCAGTTTGTAAGCAAAGATGAAACTATTCTCAAATCTAGAAAGTTCATTTTGAGATCAAATAAATAGCTGTCAAAAGTTCGATAAGAATGTGTAGCCAAAAGTTGCAGCTAAGAATAATTTCTTAGTTTTAGATACTTTTGTTGTTTTTGAATAATCATGAAATTTTCGACCTTAATATTTTTTCTATTATTTCTCTAATTTATCGAAGATTTTATAGTTTTAGATTAAAAAAAAAAGTTTCGAATATTTTCGTAAACACAATCGTCTCAATAAATCGATATTTATATTGATTAAATGTAAGCTTCTCGAGTACTTACAAAATTTGTAGGTTTTTTTACAAAGTGATAATTTGAAATCCGTCTTAGAAAAAAAACGTTTGCCGGATTCGAAAAAAGGCTTCCAAATTAACGGTTGTTCTAACCAAGTCTCTTGTGTTATTAGCATTAAAAAATGATGAAACGACTGAAAATATGTCAGCGACTTAAACCGTAATCGTAAATTAATCGATTGAGTTATCTTTGCTTTAGCTATTGGCCGTACAGTCAAGTCAATGGGATCAAGTTTTTGGGAAATAAAATGATCTATTGAATGATAATACAGGTCAACATGGTTTAGTTGCTGGAAAGCTAAAGGTCATTCCCGAAGTAATTTGCTGCGTAGAATTCGAATCCGGAGTCAGAATTGGCTTATCACGTCAGGATTTTAGATAATTGAGGTTATGTACCCGAAAAACAGCGCTTTTTACCCACTATTGAGGTTATGTACAGGGTGCAAAAAATTTCAGAATTGTCCTATCACGTCAGGATTTTGCGATATTTGACGTTATGTAGACCGCTGGCCGCTTTAATCTCAAATGTCTGAAAATCCAGACATATTTGTAGATCTGTGTAATTGAATCCAGGTCATAGGATAATTTGGACTAGTCTTCACATCGACATTCGATGACTCAATAAACGCTCTTATAAAAGCTAATTACGAAAAAGAGTACCCGAAATAACTACGTTTATGTGCACAATGTATTTTGTTGTTTTTTCATCAAATTATAACTTTTTGTGACGATGGGGGAGGGGGAGGAGGGTGTTCCGAAAACGTGATGTCACGATCAAAATTTTAATGAAATCTGAAAAAATCTTTAGATTTCCATACAATGCTTACTTTTCTTTCGAATTCAAACATATTCATCAAAGATCATACATCAAATTTTAAATTATTGACTCTTCAAATATCTTCCTTTCGCTTTTATAACAGCAGCTTATACTCTGTGCATCCTATCTGCAATGATTCAGTTGATATTCTATTCCAAGTTTCTAGGAATGCTCAAAGTTAGTGTAAGGGGGGTTAACTAAATGTGAATATTTGTGACAAGGGGGGCTGAAATTCTCCAAAGATATCAGTTAATTACGCTTAGAAACTTTGTTAGTGGTCCTTGGTATGTGAGCAATTTTGAAATTCATAAAAACAAAATATGTTATTAGTTAAAGATGAAATAACACAACTAAACTTAAGTTTAAATGTTAGAACTCTGACCTTCCCTCAATATCGCTTCGAACTCAGTTTTTTTCAATCGCCCCGTTTCGTTAATATCGGTATTTTTGAGGATATTACACTCAAAGCCCTTTATTTCTATTGTCAAATGAAGTATCTACTTAATTCTTTATTCTATTTAAAGCTAATGAATGCCACCACAATCCTTTCCTAGACTTTCGGTTTGAACTATTAGTTTTTGGCGACAGTTCTCTTTAGGCGTTCATGCCTGAAATGTTGGCAAAATTTATGTTTTTATACTTTCTTAAATCATTTGTCCCTTTTGCAAAGAACAAAATAATTCATCTTTGGAGCAAAACCGATGAAAAATTAAGCAGCTATAATATAATGCAAAAAAATGCAGAACCTAATCGATATTTTTTATCGATACAATAAGTATTCACAGTTCCAACATGTTAAAAAAGTGTTAATTTTGTAGACTAGTTTAACTATTGAACGATCTAAGGCAAAAATTATCTAAAGATACAAAGCAATATTGGCTTCGCTCATTGGAGCGCAATCAAGATCTTGCGATTTGACTACGCAAATCCCTACTTTTTGTGGGCATGTGTCAAGTTTCTCGTCTACTCGTAAAAGTCAGCAAATATTGAGATTGCAATCGATATGTTGGCAAAAGTAGGCCAAATTTGAACATTCCGGATGAAGGACTTCAGATGGAAACGGCACATTTAAAAACGTTTTCAAGATAAAAAACGAAAGCTATTTTCATCATAAGCAATTTTTTCAAAAGGTTATTTGCTTGAAAAACTCACTGGTTTTGCATAAAAAAGGGTTATAAACATAAATTTGCAATAAGCTATGTGCAAAAGAAACGAAAATTTGCATATATAAGGTTAATAATAATAAGCGGTTATTTCCAAAAAACACAGCTTTTTGCTTCAATTAAGTAGAATAAAAAACGCACATTAAAGAACTTTATTATTGATTTTGCGCTTTAGCGTAATAAAAACGGCGTTTCCTATAAAACATAAAAGGCAAGGCTTTAAAATGTCATTGCCATAGAAAAGTTATTCGTACGGAAAACGTTAAAACAAAATTTGTTGATAAAAAACGTTCATTAGCATCAATTTCCTCTAAACTCAAAAACTAAACTTTGTTGGCATATGAACAATATTGTTATTACGGCTATTTGCAGAGAAAGAGCTATTTGCAAAAACCGGCTATTACCTAAATGAAAAACTTAAGTAACCATTTGCTTAAAAATTGAATAACAGCATAATTTTGTATATAAAAAGTTTGTTTCTGGCATAGAAACTGTTATTTTCCTAAATTTTGGTTGGAAAAAGGCTATTTGTATAATAAGCAAATATTTTTATAGATTTAAACATTAAACAAGGCAAAAAAAAATTAATGTCTTTTGTGTAAATTGGCATAAAAATTAAAGGTGATTTGCTGTTATTTGCATAAGATACAGTTATTGCTCAAAAATTAAGACAAGATGCAAAAAAATTATATAAATTAAGATTATTTCTCTAAAAGGAATATTTGCCTATTATATAAATAAATTTTATTACTCTAAATTAAATATTTGCCTATGAAATTTTTTTAAATAGTTTGCATAAAAAGTTTATTATATAAAATAATATAAAAGAATATTTTCTTAAAATGATTATTTGTCTATAAAATTTGTATTTCCCATAAATTAAAATTGGAAAAAATACATTTTTTATATATATGAAAATATTTATGTATGGAATTAGCGACTCTTCTACTGATGAACATGTTGATTACCGGCTAAAGGTCCATATTATATGTTATATCATTTATATTTAGGGGGAAAAAAGTGACTTGAAAATTGAAAAAAGTTATAAGCACAAGTTTGTAGCTTAGAAGCAGGTTATTTGCTTCAAAACCGAAAATTTGCATGAACAGTCTGACAGTTTTTTACGTAAAATTTCATAATATTATATGCAGAAAACCCGCAAAAAAGGTTATTTGCATACATTTGGCTAATTAAAAAGGTTATTTGCTTACGAAAAATGCTTAAAATGATGGGTTTGTTTGGTCAGTGTAGCCACAACTACAGCTAAGAAGCGCTACGCTTGACTTGTTTTTGTTAAATTTATCAATTTGTGTCTAGTGTTCGTTTTTTTTGCGTTTATTTTGTTTTGTTTTTGTTTATGATTATTATTATTACCATCTAATAGATGCGAGAGAACTGTATGCCTTCTCCAGTGGCGAGCCGTATCCGTCCGTCCAATGTGTCTAAGTTTTGTTGTTGGGTCAGCAGTTTATCGCTGAATCGACGGAGCTCCCAAGCGGTTTCTTTATACTTTTGATATTTATTTATGTTTGTTCATTTACACCAATTTTCAATTGGACTTTTATTTATTGCCTGAATGTGTGGATTCATAGGGCTTGAAATTGTTCTAGAATGGTTAATTGTCGCTTACGTAATAATTAACAATAATATTGCCAGAAAAAAATCGAATTGAATTGAGTCGTGTGTGCTTTTAATGGGCGTCGAATTGCGTATGAGTAATACGCTGGAGCTGATCTTTAATTATTGCGTCTTAGTTTCAGGGCTGGAATATGCAGCATTGAACTAGTTCGGCATTGCACAATATTTTCTTCGATTACAACTGATGGAATGATAATCAGACGTAATAAATTTAAACGAAAATTCCATGTATCGATAGTTTTTTTGTTGGTGAGTTCGTGGCGGACACCAAAAAGCGTATTTTTGTGACATAGAAGACTAGTTTTTTGTAGTCTGTTCTTTCACCGATTATTATTTGCCTGATTTTCGACCAGACTTTATATTGTAAATATAGTATATTATAAACCTACAAAGCAAACCTTTGGTTGCGAACTTAATTCACTTAGAAGCTAAGTGAAGCCCTACTAAGACAACAAATTAGACGTCAAAATGAGGCCATCGGCAGACCCGCTGACTTCGAATCTGGCAATAGTTTTTTAATTTTCTAGCATGGTTTTCAAAATATTGCTAATTTCACGAGTTAGCAAGTCGTATATTACTTCGAAACTAACTGAAGTTAAAGTTAATTAATTATGGATTCAATGTCTTCCAGACTTCTTCCAACTCCTATCTTGACTCGATTGTTGATCAATAATATTCTGTTTTTTTAAATACGAAAGTATTCTCTTTTTTGGTTTTCTTTCTAAAGAAATTATGCAATATCAAAAAAAAATGTTTGTCCCATGTTCCATTTCAATTCGAAAAATTGATTCTTTGCTAACATTTCAACAATAATTTATGCAAGTTGTCAAAATGTCATCGCTATATGATTTTTTGTTGTTGACTAGTGTTATTAAGAGATAGAAAACAAAATGTATTTAATCGTCATATAAGTTACTTCCAAATTGTAAATCACTTTTAGAGTCAAGCCTTATTAAGACAGGCAACAAAATCGCTTAAAAAATCTGTCGATGACAAAATTTCACTATAGAAGATCTTAAAGATATGACTTTTTGGCGGATTGCCTTTAGAGTTTAAATTCGGTTAAAAGAGATACTTTAAAGCCTTTGGGTAATTAAAAGGTAACAAAAAAAAAAAAATAAATAAAAACTAAGAGCCGCTTTGAGTGCGGATTTGTTGTTGGTTGAAAATTACGTACCCGAGTCTTCCGGTTTATAACAGTGAACAGCATCAAGGCCATATTTTTCTACATCACCTGGCTTTGAAGACGAGACTCGTGTTCGGCTATTTTAATGGAAAGTTTGGAAGATAGCGCATCGTTGGTCCTACTGTCGGACAATTCAGCCTTCATGAGACCACCTCTAAATTGACTTCGCCGCGGCGCGAAAGTCTGTAGTAACAGATTTCAGCATGCCGATATCCACATGGCTGTTTCCTGATCATTCTACTAGTAACCAGATTGATCGCATTGTCATCGATGGAAGGCATGACTTCAGAGTTCGTTGCTCGTACGTTTTGAGGGGTCAATATCAACTCTGACCATTACATAGTAATATATAGACGCCGTAGATGCACAGGGTGCACTGAGGTTGATAGGCAACACTTCTCCGGCTTACTGTCGGGTCTTGATGAGAATGTTGGAGCTTTCTGAGTTAACTCTCCGACGTCCCCAATCATAGATGACAGCGTGGAAATGCCGCGTCCTAGCTATGACGAAGTCAGGGTCGCAATCAAACGGCTCAAGAACTACAAAGTTGCTGGCGCAGATGACCTTCCTGCAGAGTTGTTCAAGGCTGGCAAAGACATTGGGTGCATGAACAATGTCTTTCGCAGAATATGCCCGATGATGAGAACCTAGGTGTCCGCTGCCCTGTCGTTAAGAAAGGGGAACCCTTTGGTACGCGCTTACTACTGTGGTATCAGTCTTCTTCGCATCGCATTTAAGGCCCCAATCGACTGATTGGACTTTATTAGTGTGGCTTTAGGCTTGGCAACCTATTGCAACATACTCTCTATCATAAAGTTCTAGAGTTCGCAGCAGAGGGCATCACCTTGTCTGAAGCTTCGCCGGTAAAAAAAGGTTTTGAGACTTGCTTTCGTACCTTGACTGAGCTACTCGACGTCATTTTGCAAAGTCGCACAAGCTATGCAGGGATGCCGAGCTCAGAAAATGCAGCATATACGTGATCCCAATATATGGCTTTCAAATGGTGCTTCATAATCGACAAAGTGATGGTGGTTGTCGTTGGTCTCTTCCAGGGTTTGGCATATTTAGTTTGAATATCTGGTCATTGGCGAACTTACCAAGCCAACGTTTCTAACAATATTGCTGGCTTTGATTTCTATTTTTGCTTTACATAGCCCTGGAAGTGCCTACGTTCCGCGAGTGTGCTAATTTTTTTTTTAATTTGAGATTTAATTTGTCCCACTTTCAATGTTGTGCCCCCTTATGATGTGCCACTAGATGTCACTGTGCAACTGCTCTTGAATAGAAGTGCAGCATACAATTTTTTTATGTTGCTCAGTTGATTGCATTAATTTGTTTTAATTAAATTAGAAATAGAGCTTGAAAAAACTGTGCTAATTGGACTAGTTGTTTACGGAATTAATAACAATCGGTATTTATATTGTCTTGCATCGGAGCTGAGCTTGCGGCTATATAATTTCGCTTACGAGGCGTCAAACATTCTTACATATGAATCCTTCAACTTCAGCCAGATACTTCACTTACTTCCAGCAAGTTTATTGATTCCCATGTAGTTCTTTGTTTAAGAATTCCATTTCATGGACTGTTTCGCCATGTTGTCGTCTGGTCTCCACAACGTGTGACCAATCCAGCGCGACTTTCGCTGTCTGCTTTCGACCTTCAACAGTTTTTGATCCTTTATGTGGCACAATTCCTGTTTTGATATAACCGCAGGCATGGGTTAACGTACGCCGGCAATCTTCGCGAGATGTTGCATGAGACTTGACAAGTTTCACAGATATACATTGCGGATTGGACATTGGATTCGAACAGCTGCGAAACAGTTGTAAACTGTTTCACAATGGACCGAATTTCAGCCTAAATGTGCCAGGTAGAAACCCGTCAGCCGTTTAAACCTAACCTAACCAAAACTGTGTTGTGAGCTACTCGTCTCGTAGTGGCACTACGTTGAACGTCGGCCTCGACGTTTGCTTGAATCTTTAACAATCTACGATACTCGATATTGTCTCAGGTGTCTTGGGATATCCAAGCGTCTCTAGTTCTCGATATTTTGGCATAGTTTCGGATACAGCTTCGGTAAGCGAAGTAGAAGAAGAAGAAGAACGGCAGTGACGCCGTCAACTTGGCTCCCAAGCCCGTTTGGGGAGCTCCAGGTGATTTTATGACACGTTTTGTGAGCAAATAAAGTGCCACCCAACTCAAGATTAAGTGCGTTGCAGAGCTCGTGAAGCAAATCACTATTGTTATTTTGTGATCCTAAGACATGATTCACATTAGGTGTTCGAGACTTGTGTTAACCTTTGGCATTCAAGTCACCCATTGTGTTCAATATGTCGCCTTTTGGAGCAAGCAATTCCTAAAAGTTAGATCAAAAGTCTAAAAAAAATTTGATGCTACAAATGAAAAAAATGAAAGGAAACAAACGGCAGCCTAACAAGATGGTCGGTCGGTCGGTCGGCCGTTAGGTCCACTTGGTAACAAACATATGCATTAGTTGGTGGTTCCTGATTTCTGGTGTCTGCTCTCTGGCTGGTCATTAAATTTTTAATCAACTTAAAGTGCTGTCAAATACTTTATTCAACATCAAGTGCCAAGTACATAGTGCCAAGTTAAATACCACATATATACCCTTCCAGCTTAACCAGTCAGTCAAAAACAGCAACTTGAACATTTGCAATAAGTGTGTGTGTGTGTGTGTGTTTCTAAGAGTGAGCACAGCGTCTGCGTTGCGTTAGTTATGCATTCATTCATTCAGACATTCATTCATTCATACATACAGCAACATTCATGTCGTTTCATTGCATGGCAAACCCTTGCTGCCTTGCATACATACATACTCAGCCACATAACCGCATTATACAAGCGTATTACCTCCTGCAATTTTAACCCTACCCTCTTGCCTTGGCCCACACACACACACTGAAGAGTTGAGATTTCTTCAGTTCTCTTTTGTGGTAAATTAAATGCAAATAAATTGTCAACTGCAGCTAAATAAATTTTTAATTTATAACAGTTATGCGACGTAGTTGCTTGGCTTGAGAGCACGCCCCTTTTTAAGGCGTACTACACGCCGAAGTGCTACTACTGAGTTACTTTTTAAGATAGTCATTCCAACGTTGGTGTTTTTTTTTTAAATATTTATATGACATCCTGTCAAAAATTCATTAAAAAATTAAATGTGTTTAGGGGGCTCCGCCCCCTGGTCGCCACGCTTACCAACAACCGTGATCCTCTCGAGGTAGAGCATGTTCCTTTTCCCGGCCCACCTTCCTCTTCTGCTTCCTTCTTTTTCCTCTTGTTCTTCATCTTCTTCCTTTTTAGCTTTCCCTTCCACATCCACTGCCACATCAACATCCACAGCCACTTCCATTTCCATTTCCACATCCACACTCTTCTACCTCTTCTTCTACCTCTTTCCACTCAACTAACTGTATGATACAACTCAATAGTTAAAAAACCCAGGTGTTTGACATCGCTGATAGTTTCCAGTGAGCAGCTGCATCGACTTCGGGGGCCTTTGCTTAGTTTTCCTAAACAATGGAGGTCTGTTGTTATTCCACTATTTCTGGGCTTTGATTCTTGGACTTTGGTCAGATGGAATATGATCGCGCGGTATATCGCCTTATAAAATTACCTTTTCTAATTAATCGTAGAATCTGTCACGATGTTTTTTTTTAATATAAAAAACACACCTAACTGGCCTTTTGACCTTATAAGCGTGGTTTTCGGTTTGGTAAGTCATCTATTGACCAGATATTCATACTACTCTAAATCCTGGAAAAGACCCACGAATACCAAATTGATCTCTTTGACGATTAAAAAGCAGCATTTGTTAGCCCGTTGAGGGATCGCGTATATGCCGCTCTGTCTGAGTTTGGAATCCCTGCAAAGTTGGTAAGACTATGCAGAATGACGTTGAGCAACACATGTGTTGCGAAAGGCCAAAGTACATCGTAACGAGACTGTATTCTATAAGAGTGTCCAGTTGCTTGCATACGCAGATGATATTGATATCGTCGGGCGTACTAAGCGTGCAGTTTCCGGAGCCTTTGCGGATATTGAAAGAGAATACGCCAGGGTGGGTGTGGTGGTAAATAGGTGGAAGACAAAGTATATGCTTTCTTCGAGTAGAGAGACACTGAGTTTAAACTCTCAGATTGATGTTGCCAACAATACTTTTGATGTTGTCAAATATTTAATCTACCTTGGCATCACCGTCACAACGAAAAACGATGTCAGCATGAAGATCAAGCGGAGATCCACTCTTGCCAAAAGATGTTACTTTGGTTTCAGTAGCCCAATTATTAGTAAAGACCACTCCAAGACGCTCATCCTTCCCGTTTTGCTGTATGGTGCTGAAGCATGAGTCTGATGCAAATGCCCTTGGAGTGTCTGAGCGTAAGGTATCCCGTAAGATATTTGGCAGCGACTACCGGTCCGCTTGCAAGGTAATGTTGTGCGTATGAATGGAGAAGCTCCTGTGTTAAAGATCTTCAATGCGGCTGTTAAAGGGATGGGAACAAGGGGCAGACCATGTCTCCGTGGGAAGGACCAGTTACAGAACACACTAACTACCTTTAGTATCACCAATTGAAGGCGCGCGCAAAGCAGAGACGCCTGGAGGAGAGCTTTAGATCAGGCCGTAACCCGGTAACGGGTTGTTATGGGCAATTAAGAAGAAGAAGTGTTTTCGCACCTTCCGCCGGCTCCAGTCCAGTTGGCCACCTTCAAATCGCTTTATAGCGAGCACTCTGAAGTATTGGTCCTTTGCGCCTTGGCCTTGTTTGGAAATTTAAGAAAAAAAAGTCCAATGCAGGTAGACTACGAAGAGATAGGCAGCACCTTGTAGTGTCCACTAGCTATGTATGTAACTCTTACGGAGTGTATGTGTAGTGGCACGTGCAGTGCAGACGTTCTACATAAGGCCGTAATCGGGTAAAGGCTTATTGTGACCAGTCAAGAAGAAGACGAATTGTACAGTTTTTTATACATTTCTTTTACTGATTCTACATTTAATTCACAGCCTACTAGATATTTTGTAGGTCTACGATCCAATAGACCTACCTCCATTTTTCTTATTTTGGCCGTGGCGTTGGTGCAGCCATGGCAGAAGAAAGATCTCAGTAAGTGTGCGGCTAGACCGTACGCCCGTTGGAAGAATCATGTAGAGAACGCACCAATTATCTTGGTATCATGGAGCACAGAAAGCGTGCTTGATGCAGAGGCACCTGGATGTAAGATCTACGTCAAGCCAAGTTGGTCAAGAAGTAGAATACACACTTGTTTGCATGCCGAGTAGTCATACAGCCCAAGCCACCTATTGCCAACTGTAAGATGATGCACTTGGATATCCTGGACGCTAGCTTCTTTTAATGAAGGTTTAACTACTTAAAACACAGTAAAGTATCAAAGGGAAATAAGATGTTCATTTATTATTTAAAGTGTAGGGTGGAATTCTGTTTAAGTAGTTTTAAAGCCAGGACCCCTAGCTTCATACCGTGTGTAAAGAGTGCTTTGCTTCAATTTTTTTTAAAGGTTTTGACGACTATGATAACAACAGCTCTCCATACGAGTCTCGCAGTCCTAATGGTCCTGGGTCCTCCAGAATTGGGCCGTAGCATCCATCGTGCATTTCTGTTACAATATGTTTGTCGAGGGATTCTGTTTAGTTGAGGCGAGTCTCTCAGTTGGTACAACCGGGTCCTCTAGCTTCATACCGTGTGTTAAATGTACTTAGTAAATATATTCAGCTCCAAATTTTTTTTAAAGGTTTTCGTTATAAGATTCAGCTATTATAACAACACGTTTTCTTGAGAGGCTGGTACTAAGAATGGTTCAGAGTTCTCCAACATTGCGTATGGCATCCATAAAATCCTTGGATAAAAATGGTTAATTTTAATATCACTATAATATTATTTTGCTCACCTTATTTATGTGTATTGCTTGTTGTGTGTGTGTGTGTGTATATGTAAGCCCAAATTTTTATTTTTTTTTCACTTTAAATTTTAAATTTTTGTTTTAATATTTAGGTCTGTTCGAAACGAAATCCAAATGTATAATGAATTTAAAAGTTATTCAATTTAAAAGTACAACTTTTTAGTCACATTTAAACAAGAAAGAAATGACTGAGGTTACTTTGTTAGACCTATTTTTTAGAAATTCTGCTCATTATCGATTTTCTTTTTTTTTGTTATTTTTTACCATAGATCTTTTTAGATTGTTGGGTTCGTGGAAGTTTTAAAACGATGCGAATCCTAGAAGGTAATGTTCCAATAAATGAAGCTAAAGTCTGTAAATTAATTGGTTTCCAATCGAAGCGAACAGATGTTGGCAGCCAATGGCGGCCATGATGCTTTCGTGGCGTGCGTCTAACCTATTGCCACAGATGGCAAATCACGTGGTGGCCCTACAAGGTCACTTCTCAAGACCTTATACGCCGAAAATACTTGGTACTTGATTGTTCATACCCCAAAAAAAGACCGTTCGTTTGTTGGAGTCTTCCAATCGGGACACTTATGGGGTAAGCCGCCTCTAACTGTTGGAAGTTATAAAATGTACTACTCGCCTTGGGTATGAACAGCTGTACCAGTCGTTCTATAGGTAGTCAGGAAGCCCGTAGAACTCTTAAGGGTTAAGGACCTACAGAGGATTTAGATAGTCCTCGTGCCGAACCAAGGTAGAAGGTGGGCTGCCCAAAGCAACTTCTTTCTTTTGTACTTATGGAAATTGGTGAAAATATTGCTATTCAAAGTTGTGAGTCACCAATAATTAATATTGATTGACGAATCAACCGAGTGCCATATGCTGTTTTGCATATTCAAGAAACGTTCTTTTAAGCCTTTCCTAGGTATATGAGGGCTTGGGTTCCGGTAGTACAGGGTGAGGCGCCTTAGTCCCTCTCTCTACCAAGTTGACGCTTAGTCTTCACGTGGTGCCCTCTGGTAAGCTGATCTAATCACCAGTATGTGATATGGTGTTAGTTCAGTGAGCTTATGAGCGCAGCAAAGTCTGCCCAAGATTTTCAGAGGGTTGTGCTTAAGGTTTGGGACCCACCGTGTAAAACTCCCCTCCCAATGGGAGACGGTATGAGCCAAATGTAGAAGTGCCTACATTAGGCTGTAACCCGGCTAGTCAAGAAGCAGGTCCGGTATATATACTGTCCAACGTTTCCCAAAAACCAAATTGTGTCTTTTTCTATCTTGTTTTTTTTTTGACTCTCCTAATCGTGCATCTTTGGCTACATCCTTGATGTGAGTCGGTGCACATAGTAAAAAACACACCTAACTGGCCTTTTGACCTTATAAGATATTCACACAACTCTAAATCCTGGAAAAGACCCACGAATACCAAATTGACACCCACCATCTCATTGGCGATTATAAAGCAGCATTTGTTAGCCCGTTGAGGGATCGCGTATATGCCGCTCTGTCTGAGTTTGGAATCCCTGCAAAGTTGGTAAGACTATGCAGAATGACGTTGAGCAACACATGTGTTGCGAAAGGCCAAAGTACATCGTAACGAGACTGTATTCTATAAGAGTGTCCAGTTGCTTGCATACGCAGATGATATTGATATCGTCGGGCGTACTAAGCGTGCAGTTTCCGGAGCCTTTGCGGATATTGAAAGAGAATACGCCAGGGTGGGTGTGGTGGTAAATAGGTGGAAGACAAAGTATATGCTTTCTTCGAGTAGAGAGACACAGAGTTTAAACTCTCAGATTGATGTTGCCAACAATACTTTTGATGTTGTCAAATATTTCATCTACCTTGGCATCACCGTCACAACGAAAAACGATGTCAGCATGAAGATCAAGCGGAGATCCACTCTTGCCAAAAGATGTTACTTTGGTTTCAGTAGCCCAATTATTAGTAAAGACCACTCCAAGACGCTCATCCTTCCCGTTTTGCTGTATGGTGCTGAAGCATGAGTCTGATGCAAATGCCCTTGGAGTGTCTGAGCTTAAGGTATCCCGTAAGATATTTGGCAGCGACTACCGGTCCGCTTGCAAGGTAATGTTGTGCGTATGAATGGAGAAGCTCCTGTGTTAAAGATCTTCAATGCGGCTGTTAAAGGGATGGGAACAAGGGGCAGACCATGTCTCCGTGGGAAGGACCAGTTACAGAACACACTAACTACCTTTAGTATCACCAATTGAAGGCGCGCGCAAAGCAGAGACGCCTGGAGGAGAGCTTTACATCAGGCCGTAATTAAGAAGAAGAAGTGTTTTCGCACCTTCCGCCGGCTCCAGTCCAGTTGGCCACCTTCAAATCGCTTTATAGCGAGCACTCTGAAGTATTGGTCCTTTGCGCCTTGGCCTTGTTTGGAAATTTAAGAAAAAAAAGTCCAATGCAGGTAGACTACGAAGAGATAGGCAGCACCTTGTAGTGTCCACTAGCTATGTATGTAACTCTTACGGAGTGTATGTGTAGTGGCACGTGCAGTGCAGACGTTCTACATAAGGCCGTAATCGGGAAAAGGCTTATTGTGACCAGTCAAGAAGAAGACGAATTGTACAGTTTTTTATACATTTCTTTTACTGATTCTACATTTAATTCACAGCCTACTAGATATTTTGTAGGTCTACGATTTAATAGACCTACCTCCATTTTTCTTATTTTGGCCGTGGCGTTGGTGCAGCCATGGCAGAAGAAAGATCTCAGTAAGTGTGCGGCTAGACCGTACGCCCGTTGGAAGAATCATGTAGAGAACGCACCAATTATCTTGGTATCATGGAGCACAGAAAGCGTGCTTGATGCAGAGGCACCTGGATGTAAGATCTACGTCAAGCCAAGTTGGTCAAGAAGTAGAATACACACTTGTTTGCATGCCGAGTAGTCATACAGCCCAAGCCACCTATTGCCAACTGTAAGATGATGCACTTGGATATCCTGGACGCTAGCTTCTTTTAATGAAGGTTTAACTACTTAAAACACAGTAAAGTATCAAAGGGAAATAAGATGTTCATTTATTATTTAAAGTGTAGGGTGGAATTCTGTTTAAGTAGTTTTAAAGCCAGGACCCCTAGCTTCATACCGTGTGTAAAGAGTGCTTTGCTTCAATTTTTTTTAAAGGTTTTGACGACTATGATAACAACAGCTCTCCATACGAGTCTCGCAGTCCTAATGGTCCTGGGTCCTCCAGAATTGGGCCGTAGCATCCATCGTGCATTTCTGTTACAATATGTTTGTCGAGGGATTCTGTTTAGTTGAGGCGAGTCTCTCAGTTGGTACAACCGGGTCCTCTAGCTTCATACCGTGTGTTAAATGTACTTAGTAAATATATTCAGCTCCAAATTTTTTTAAAGGTTTTCGTTATAAGATTCAGCTATTATAACAACACGTCTTCTTGAGAGGCTGGTACTAAGAATGGTTCAGAGTTCTCCAACATTGCGTATGGCATCCATAAAATCCTTGGATAAAAATGGTTAATTTTAATATCACTATAATATTATTTTGCTCACCTTATTTATGTGTATTGCTTGTTGTGTGTGTGTGTGTGTATATGTAAGCCCAAATTTTTATTTTTTTTTCACTTTAAATTTTAAATTTTTGTTTTAATATTTAGGTCTGTTCGAAACGAAATCCAAATGTATAATGAATTTAAAAGTTATTCAATTTAAAAGTACAACTTTTTAGTCACATTTAAACAAGAAAGAAATGACTGAGGTTACTTTGTTAGACCTATTTTTTAGAAATTCTGCTCATTATCGATTTTCTTTTTTTTTTGTTATTTTTTACCATAGATCTTTTTAGATTGTTGGGTTCGTGGAAGTTTTAAAACGATGCGAATCCTAGAAGGTAATGTTCCAATAAATGAAGCTAAAGTCTGTAAATTAATTGGTTTCCAATCGAAGCGAACAGATGTTGGCAGCCAATGGCGGCCATGATGCTTTCGTGGCGTGCGTCTAACCTATTGCCACAGATGGCAAATCACGTGGTGGCCCTTCAAGGTCACTTCTCAAGACCTTATACGCCGAAAATACTTGGTACTTGATTGTTCATACCCCAAAATAAGACCGTTCGTTTGTTGGAGTCTTCCAATCGGGACACTTATGGGGTAAGCCGCCTCTAACTGTTGGAAGTTATAAAATGTACTACTCGCCTTGGGTATGAACAGCTGTACCAGTCGTTCTATAGGTAGTCAGGAAGCCCGTAGAACTCTTAAGGGTTAAGGACCTACAGAGGATTTAGATAGTCCTCGTGCCGAACCAAGGTAGAAGGTGGGCTGCCCAAAGCAACTTCTTTCTTTTGTACTTATGGAAATTGGTGAAAATATTGCTATTCAAAGTTGTGATTCACCAATAATTAATATTGATTGACGAATCAACCGAGTGCCATATGCTGTTTTGCATATTCAAGAAACGTTCTTTTAAGCCTTTCCTAGGTATATGAGGGCTTAGGTTCCGGTAGTACAGGGTGAGGCGCCTTAGTCCCTCTCTCTACCAAGTTGACGCTTAGTCTTCACGTGGTGCCCTCTGGTAAGCTGATCTAATCCCCAGTATGTGATATGGTGTTAGTTCAGTGAGCTTATGAGCGCAGCAAAGTCTGCCCAAGATTTTAAGAGGGTTGTGCTTAAGGTTTGGGACCCACCATGTAAAACTCCCCTCCCAATGGGAGACGGTATGAGCCGAATGTAGAAGTGCCTACATTAGGCTGTAACCCGGCTAGTCAAGAAGCAGGTCCGGTATATATACTGTCCAACGTTTCCCAAAAACCAAATTGTGTCTTTTTCTATCTTGTTTTTTTTTTGACTCTCCTAATCGTGCATCTTTGGCTACATCCTTGATGTGAGTCGGTGCACATAGTAAAAAACACACCTAACTGGCCTTTTGACCTTATAAGATATTCACACTACTCTAAATCCTGGAAAAGACCCACGAATACCAAATTGACACCCACCATCTCATTGGCGATAATAAAGCAGCATTTGTTAGCCCGTTGAGGGATCGCGTATATGCCGCTCTGTCTGAGTTTGGAATCCCTGCAAAGTTGGTAAGACTATGCAGAATGACGTTGAGCAACACATGTGTTGCGAAAGGCCAAAGTACATCGTAACGAGACTGTATTCTATAAGAGTGTCCAGTTGCTTGCATACGCAGATGATATTGATATCGTCGGGCGTACTAAGCGTGCAGTTTCCGGAGCCTTTGCGGATATTGAAAGAGAATACGCCAGGGTGGGTGTGGTGGTAAATAAGTGGAAGACAAAGTATATGCTTTCTTCGAGTAGAGAGACACAGAGTTTAAACTCTCAGATTGATGTTGCCAATAATACTTTTGATGTTGTCAAATATTTCATCTACCTTGGCATCACCGTCACAACGAAAAACGATGTCAGCATGAAGATCAAGCGGAGATCCACTCTTGCCAAAAGATGTTACTTTGGTTTCAGTAGCCCAATTATTAGTAAAGACCACCCCAAGACGCTCATCCTTCCCGTTTTGCTGTATGGTGCTGAAGCATGAGTCTGATGCAAATGCCCTTGGAGTGTCTGAGCTGATATTTGGCAGCGACTACCGGTCCGCTTGCAAGGTAATATTGTGCGTATGAATGGAGAAGCTCCTGTGTTAAAGATCTTCAATGCGGCTGTTAAAGGGATGGGAACAAGGGGCAGACCATGTCTCCGTGGGAAGGACCAGTTACAGAACACACTAAATACCTTTAGTATCACCAATTGAAGGCGCGCGCAAAGCAGAGACGCCTGGAGGAGAGCTTTACATCAGGCCGTAACCCGGTAACGGGTTGTTATGGGCAATTAAGAAGAAGAAGTGTTTTCGCACCTTCCGCCGGCTCCAGTCCAGTTGGCCACCTTCAAATCGCTTTATAGCGAGCACTCTGAAGTATTGGTCCTTTGCGCCTTGGCCTTGTTTGGAAATTTAAGAAAAAAAAGTCCAATGCAGGTAGACTACGAAGAGATAGGCAGCACCTAGTAGTGTCCACTAGCTATGTATGTTACTCTTACGGAGTGTATGTGTAGTGGCACGTGCAGTGCAGACGTTCTACATAAGGCCGTAATCGGGTAAAGGCTTATTGTGACCAGTCAAGAAGAAGACGAATTGTACAGTTTTTTATACATTTCTTTTACTGATTCTACATTTAATTCACAGCCTACTAGATATTTTGTAGGTCTACGATCCAATAGACCTACCTCCATTTTTCTTATTTTGGCCGTGGCGTTGGTGCAGCCATGGCAGAAGAAAGATCTCAGTAAGTGTGCGGCTAGACCGTACGCCCGTTGGAAGAATCATGTAGAGAACGCACCAATTATCTTGGTATCATGGAGCACAGAAAGCGTGCTTGATGCAGAGGCACCTGGATGTAAGATCTACGTCAAGCCAAGTTGGTCAAGAAGTAGAATACACACTTGTTTGCACGCCGAGTTGTCATACAGCCCAAGCCACCTATTGCCAACTGTAAGATGATGCACTTGGATATCCTGGACGCTAGCTTCTTTTAATGAAGGTTTAACTACTTAAAACACAGTAAAGTATCAAAGGGAAATAAGATGTTCATTTATTATTTAAAGTGTAGGGTGGAATTCTGTTTAAGTAGTTTTAAAGCCAGGACCCCTAGCTTCATACCGTGTGTAAAGAGTGCTTTGCTTCAATTTTTTTTAAAGGTTTTGACGACTATGATAACAACAGCTCTCCATACGAGTCTCGCAGTCCTAATGGTCCTGGGTCCTCCAGAATTGGGCCGTAGCATCCATCGTGCATTTCTGTTACAATATGTTTGTCGAGGGATTCTGTTTAGTTGAGGCGAGTCTCTCAGTTGGTACAACCGGGTCCTCTAGCTTCATACCGTGTGTTAAATGTACTTAGTAAATATATTCAGCTCCAATTTTTTTTAAAGGTTTTCGTTATAACATTCGGCTATTATAACAACAACACGTCTTCTTGAGAGGCTGGTACTAAGAATGGTTCAGAGTTCTCCAACATTGCGTATGGCATCCATAAAATCCTTGGATAGAAATGGTTAATTTTAATATCACTATAATATTATTTTGCTCACCTTATTTATGTGTATTGCTTGTTGTGTGTGTGTGTGTGTGTATATGTAAGCCCAAATTTTTATTTTTTTTCACTTTAAATTTTTAATTTTTGTTTTAATATTTAGGTCTGTTCGAAACGAAATCCAAATGTATAATGAATTTAAAAGTTATTCAATTTAAAAGTACAACTTTTTAGTCACATTTAAACAAGAAAGAAATGACTGAGGTTACTTTGTTAGACCTATTTTTTAGAAATTCTGCTCATTATCGATTTTCTTTTTTTTTTGTTATTTTTTACCATAGATCTTTTTAGATTGTTGGGTTCGTGGAAGTTTTAAAACGATGCGAATCCTAGAAGGTAATGTTCCAATAAATGAAGCTAAAGTCTGTAAATTAATTGGTTTCCAATCGAAGCGAACAGATGTTGGCAGCCAATGGCGGCCATGATGCTTTCGTGGCGTGCGTCTAACCTATTGCCACAGATGGCAAATCACGTGGTGGCCCTTCAAGGTCACTTCTCAAGACCTTATACGCCGAAAATACTTGGTACTCGATTGATCATACCCCAAAATAAGACCGTTCGTTTGTTGGAGTCTTCCAATCGGGACACTTATGGGGTAAGCCGCCTCTAACTGTTGGAAGTTATAAAATGTACTACTCGCCTTGGGTATGAACAGCTGTACCAGTCGTTCTATAGGTAGTCAGGAAGCCCGTAGAACTCTTAAGGGTTAAGGACCTACAGAGGATTTAGATAGTCCTCGTGCCGAACCAAGGTAGAAGGTGGGCTGCCCAAAGCAACTTCTTTCTTTTGTACTTATGGAAATTGGTGAAAATATTGCTATTCAAAGTTGTGATTCACCAATAATTAATATTGATTGACGAATCAACCGAGTGCCATATGCTGTTTTGCATATTCAAGAAACGTTCTTTTAAGCCTTTCCTAGGTATATGAGGGCTTGGGTTCCGGTAGTACAGGGTGAGGCGCCTTAGTCCCTCTCTCTACCAAGTTGACGCTTAGTCTTCACGTGGTGCCCTCTGGTAAGCTGATCTAATCACCAGTATGTGATATGGTGTTAGTTCAGTGAGCTTATGAGCGCAGCAAAGTCTGCCCAAGATTTTAAGAGGGTTGTGCTTAAGGTTTGGGACCCACCGTGTAAAACTCCCCTCCCAATGGGAGACGGTATGAGCCGAATGTAGAAGTGCCTACATTAGGCTGTAACCCGGCTAGTCAAGAAGCAGGTCCGGTATATATACTGTCCAACGTTTCCCAAAAACCAAATTGTGTCTTTTTCTATCTTGTTTTTTTTTGACTCTCCTAATCGTGCATCTTTGGCTACATCCTTGATGTGAGTCGGAGCACATAGTAACATAAAAAACACACCTAACTGGCCTTTTGACCTTATAAGATATTCACACTACTCTAAATCCTGGAAAAGACCCACGAATACCAAATTGACACCCACCATCTCATTGGCGATTATAAAGCAGCATTTGTTAGCTCTGTCTGAGTTTGGAATCCCTGCAAAGTTGGTTAGACTATGCAGAATGACGTTGAGCAACACATGTGTTGCGAAAGGCCAAAGTACATCGTAACGAGACTGTATTCTATAAGAGTGTCCAGTTGCTTGCATACGCAGATGATATTGATATCGTCGGGCGTACTAAGCGTGCAGTTTCCGGAGCCTTTGCGGATATTGAAAGAGAATACGCCAGGGTGGGTGTGGTGGTAAATAAGTGGAAGACAAAGTATATGCTTTCTTCGAGTAGAGAGACACAGAGTTTAAACTCTCAGATTGATGTTGCCAATAATACTTTTGATGTTGTCAAATATTTCATCTACCTTGGCATCACCGTCACAACGAAAAACGATGTCAGCATGAAGATCAAGCGGAGATCCACTCTTGCCAAAAGATGTTACTTTGGTTTCAGTAGCCCAATTATTAGTAAAGACCACTCCAAGACGCTCATCCTTCCCGTTTTGCTGTATGGTGCTGAAGCATGAGTCTGATGCAAATGCCCTTGGAGTGTCTGAGCTGATATTTGGCAGCGACTACCGGTCCGCTTGCAAGGTAATGTTGTGCGTATGAATGGAGAAGCTCCTGTGTTAAAGATCTTCAATGCGGCTGTTAAAGGGATGGGAACAAGGGGCAGACCATGTCTCCGTGGGAAGGACCAGTTACAGAACACACTAACTACCTTTAGTATCACCAATTGAAGGCGCGCGCAAAGCAGAGACGCCTGGAGGAGAGCTTTACATCAGGCCGTAATTAAGAAGAAGAAGTGTTTTCGCACCTTCCGCCGGCTCCAGTCCAGTTGGCCACCTTCAAATCGCTTTATAGCGAGCACTCTGAAGTATTGGTCCTTTGCGCCTTGGCCTTGTTTGGAAATTTAAGAAAAAAAAGTCCAATGCAGGTAGACTACGAAGAGATAGGCAGCACCTTGTAGTGTCCACTAGCTATGTATGTAACTCTTACGGAGTGTATGTGTAGTGGCACGTGCAGTGCAGACGTTCTACATAAGGCCGTAATCGGGTAAAGGCTTATTGTGACCAGTCAAGAAGAAGACGAATTGTACAGTTTTTTATACATTTCTTTTACTGATTCTACATTTAATTCACAGCCTACTAGATATTTTGTAGGTCTACGATTTAATAGACCTACCTCCATTTTTCTTATTTTGGCCGTGGCGTTGGTGCAGCCATGGCAGAAGAAAGATCTCAGTAAGTGTGCGGCTAGACCGTACGCCCGTTGGAAGAATCATGTAGAGAACGCACCAATTATCTTGGTATCATGGAGCACAGAAAGCGTGCTTGATGCAGAGGCACCTGGATGTAAGATCTACGTCAAGCCAAGTTGGTCAAGAAGTAGAATACACACTTGTTTGCATGCCGAGTAGTCATACAGCCCAAGCCACCTATTGCCAACTGTAAGATGATGCACTTGGATATCCTGGACGCTAGCTTCTTTTAATGAAGGTTTAACTACTTAAAACACAGTAAAGTATCAAAGGGAAATAAGATGTTCATTTATTATTTAAAGTGTAGGGTGGAATTCTGTTTAAGTAGTTTTAAAGCCAGGACCCCTAGCTTCATACCGTGTGTAAAGAGTGCTTTGCTTCAATTTTTTTTAAAGGTTTTGACGACTATGATAACAACAGCTCTCCATACGAGTCTCGCAGTCCTAATGGTCCTGGGTCCTCCAGAATTGGGCCGTAGCATCCATCGTGCATTTCTGTTACAATATGTTTGTCGAGGGATTCTGTTTAGTTGAGGCGAGTCTCTCAGTTGGTACAACCGGGTCCTCTAGCTTCATACCGTGTGTTAAATGTACTTAGTAAATATATTCAGCTCCAAATTTTTTTTAAAGGTTTTCGTTATAAGATTCAGCTATTATAACAACACGTTTTCTTGAGAGGCTGGTACTAAGAATGGTTCAGAGTTCTCCAACATTGCGTATGGCATCCATAAAATCCTTGGATAAAAATGGTTAATTTTAATATCACTATAATATTATTTTGCTCACCTTATTTATGTGTATTGCTTGTTGTGTGTGTGTGTGTGTATATGTAAGCCCAAATTTTTATTTTTTTTTCACTTTAAATTTTAAATTTTTGTTTTAATATTTAGGTCTGTTCGAAACGAAATCCAAATGTATAATGAATTTAAAAGTTATTCAATTTAAAAGTACAACTTTTTAGTCACATTTAAACAAGAAAGAAATGACTGAGGTTACTTTGTTAGACCTATTTTTTAGAAATTCTGCTCATTATCGATTTTCTTTTTTTTTTGTTATTTTTTACCATAGATCTTTTTAGATTGTTGGGTTCGTGGAAGTTTTAAAACGATGCGAATCCTAGAAGGTAATGTTCCAATAAATGAAGCTAAAGTCTGTAAATTAATTGGTTTCCAATCGAAGCGAACAGATGTTGGCAGCCAATGGCGGCCATGATGCTTTCGTGGCGTGCGTCTAACCTATTGCCACAGATGGCAAATCACGTGGTGGCCCTTCAAGGTCACTTCTCAAGACCTTATACGCCGAAAATACTTGGTACTTGATTGTTCATACCCCAAAATAAGACCGTTCGTTTGTTGGAGTCTTCCAATCGGGACACTTATGGGGTAAGCCGCCTCTAACTGTTGGAAGTTATAAAATGTACTACTCGCCTTGGGTATGAACAGCTGTACCAGTCGTTCTATAGGTAGTCAGGAAGCCCGTAGAACTCTTAAGGGTTAAGGACCTACAGAGGATTTAGATAGTCCTCGTGCCGAACCAAGGTAGAAGGTGGGCTGCCCAAAGCAACTTCTTTCTTTTGTACTTATGGAAATTGGTGAAAATATTGCTATTCAAAGTTGTGATTCACCAATAATTAATATTGATTGACGAATCAACCGAGTGCCATATGCTGTTTTGCATATTCAAGAAACGTTCTTTTAAGCCTTTCCTAGGTATATGAGGGATTAGGTTCCGGTAGTACAGGGTGAGGCGCCTTAGTCCCTCTCTCTACCAAGTTGACGCTTAGTCTTCACGTGGTGCCCTCTGGTAAGCTGATCTAATCACCAGTATGTGATATGGTGTTAGTTCAGTGAGCTTATGAGCGCAGCAAAGTCTGCCCAAGATTTTAAGAGGGTTGTGCTTAAGGTTTGGGACCCACCATGTAAAACTCCCCTCCCAATGGGAGACGGTATGAGCCGAATGTAGAAGTGCCTACATTAGGCTGTAACCCGGCTAGTCAAGAAGCAGGTCCGGTATATATACTGTCCAACGTTTCCCAAAAACCAAATTGTGTCTTTTTCTATCTTGTTTTTTTTTTGACTCTCCTAATCGTGCATCTTTGGCTACATCCTTGATGTGAGTCGGTGCACATAGTAAAAAACACACCTAACTGGCCTTTTGACCTTATAAGATATTCACACTACTCTAAATCCTGGAAAAGACCCACGAATACCAAATTGACACCCACCATCTCATTGGCGATTATAAAGCAGCATTTGTTAGCCCGTTGAGGGATCGCGTATATGCCGCTCTGTCTGAGTTTGGAATCCCTGCAAAGTTGGTAAGACTATGCAGAATGACGTTGAGCAACACATGTGTTGCGAAAGGCCAAAGTACATCGTAACGAGACTGTATTCTATAAGAGTGTCCAGTTGCTTGCATACGCAGATGATATTGATATCGTCGGGCGTACTAAGCGTGCAGTTTCCGGAGCCTTTGCGGATATTGAAAGAGAATACGCCAGGGTGGGTGTGGTGGTAAATAAGTCGAAGACAAAGTATATGCTTTCTTCGAGCAGAGAGACACAGAGTTTAAACTCTCAGATTGATGTTGCCAATAATACTTTTGATGTTGTCAAATATTTCATCTACCTTGGCATCACCGTCACAACGAAAAACGATGTCAGCATGAAGATCAAGCGGAGATCCACTCTTGCCAAAAGATGTTACTTTGGTTTCAGTAGCCCAATTATTAGTAAAGACCACTCCAAGACGCTCATCCTTCCCGTTTTGCTGTATGGTGCTGAAGCATGAGTCTGATGCAAATGCCCTTGGAGTGTCTGAGCTGATATTTGGCAGCGACTACCGGTCCGCTTGCAAGGTAATGTTGTGCGTATGAATGGAGAAGCTCCTGTGTTAAAGATCTTCAATGCGGCTGTTAAAGGGATGGGAACAAGGGGCAGACCATGTCTCCGTGGGAAGGACCAGTTACAGAACACACTAAATACCTTTAGTATCACCAATTGAAGGCGCGCGCAAAGCAGAGACGCCTGGAGGAGGGCTTTACATCAGGCCGTAACCCGGTAACGGGTTGTTATGGGCAATTAAGAAGAAGAAGTGTTTTCGCACCTTCCGCCGGCTCCAGTCCAGTTGGCCACCTTCAAATCGCTTTATAGCGAGCACTCTGAAGTATTGGTCCTTTGCGCCTTGGCCTTGTTTGGAAATTTAAGAAAAAAAAGTCCAATGCAGGTAGACTACGAAGAGATAGGCAGCACCTTGTAGTGTCCACTAGCTATGTATGTAACTCTTACGGAGTGTATGTGTAGTGGCACGTGCAGTGCAGACGTTCTACATAAGGCCGTAATCGGGTAAAGGCTTATTGTGACCAGTCAAGAAGAAGACGAATTGTACAGTTTTTTATACATTTCTTTTACTGATTCTACATTTAATTCACAGCCTACTAGATATTTTGTAGGTCTACGATCCAATAGACCTACCTCCATTTTTCTTATTTTGGCCGTGGCGTTGGTGCAGCCATGGCAGAAGAAAGATCTCAGTAAGTGTGCGGCTAGACCGTACGCCCGTTGGAAGAATCATGTAGAGAACGCACCAATTATCTTGGTATCATGGAGCACAGAAAGCGTGCTTGATGCAGAGGCACCTGGATGTAAGATCTACGTCAAGCCAAGTTGGTCAAGAAGTAGAATACACACTTGTTTGCACGCCGAGTTGTCATACAGCCCAAGCCACCTATTGCCAACTGTAAGATGATGCACTTGGATATCCTGGACGCTAGCTTCTTTTAATGAAGGTTTAACTACTTAAAACACAGTAAAGTATCAAAGGGAAATAAGATGTTCATTTATTATTTAAAGTGTAGAGTGGAATTCTGTTTAAGTAGTTTTAAAGCCAGGACCCCTAGCTTCATACCGTGTGTAAAGAGTGCTTTGCTTCAATTTTTTTAAAGGTTTTGACGACTATGATAACAACAGCTCTCCATACGAGTCTCGCAGTCCTAATGGTCCTGGGTCCTCCAGAATTGGGCCGTAGCATCCATCGTGCATTTCTGTTACAATATGTTTGTCGAGGGATTCTGTTTAGTTGAGGCGAGTCTCTCAGTTGGTACAACCGGGTCCTCTAGCTTCATACCGTGTGTTAAATGTACTTAGTAAATATATTCAGCTCCAATTTTTTTTAAATGTTTTCGTTATAAGATTCGACTATTATAACAACACGTCTTCTTGAGAGGCTGGTACTAAGAATGGTTCAGAGTTCTCCAACATTGCGTATGGCATCCATAAAATCCTTGGATAAAAATGGTTAATTTTAATATCACTATAATATTATTTTGCTCACCTTATTTATGTGTATTGCTTGTTGTGTGTGTGTGTGTGTATATGTAAGCCCAAATTTTTTTTTTTTTCACTTTAAATTTTAAATTTTTGTTTTAATATTTAGGTCTGTTCGAAACGAAATCCAAATGTATACTGAATTTAAAAGTTATTCAATTTAAAAGTACAACTTTTTAGTCACATTTAAACAAGAAAGAAATGACTGAGGTTACTTTGTTAGACCTATTTTTTAGAAATTCTGCTCATTATCGATTTTCTTCTTTTTGTTAGTTTTTACCATAGATCTTTTTAGATTGTTGGGTTCGTGGAAGTTTTAAAACGATGCGAATCCTAGAAAGTAATGTTCCAATAAATGAAGCTAAAGTCTGTAAATTAATTGGTTTCCAATCGAAGCGAACAGATGTTGGCAGCCAATGGCGGCCATGATGCTTTCGTGGCGTGCGTCTAACCTATTGCCACAGATGGCAAATCACGTGGTGGCCCTTCAAGGTCACTTCTCAAGACCTTATACGCCGAAAATACTTGGTACTCGATTGATCATACCCCAAAATAAGACCGTTCGTTTGTTGGAGTCTTCCAATCGGGACACTTATGGGGTAAGCCGCCTCTAACTGTCGGAAGTTATAAAATGTACTACTCGCCTTGGGTATGAACAGCTGTACCAGTCGTTCTATAGGTATGTAGGTAGGAAGCCCGTAGAACTCTTAAGGGTTGGATACCAAGACAAGGCGATGCCGTCTCCTGCGACCTCTTCAACCTCTAGATGGAGAATGTGTTGCGAAAGGCCAAAGTACATCGTATCGGAACTGTATTCTGTAAGAGTGTCCAGTTGCTTGCATACGAAGATGATATCGATATCGTCGGGCGTTCTAACATGGGTAATGGTAATGTTGTGTGTATGAATGGAGAAGCCCCTTTGTTAAAGATCTTCAATGCGGCTGTTAAAGGGATGAGAACAAGGGGCAGACCATGTCTCCATTGGAAGGACCAGTTACATAGCACACTAACTGCCTTTGGTATCACCAATTGAAGGCGCGCGCAAAGCAGAGACGCCTAGAGGACAGCTTTACATCAGGCCACAACCCGGTAACGGGTTGTTATGGGCAATTAAGAAGAAGAAGTGTTTTCGCACCTTCCGCCGGCTCCATTCCAGTTGGCCACCTTCAAATCGCTTTATAGCGAGCACTCTGAAGTATTGGTCCTTTGCGCCTTGGCCTTGTTTGGAAACTTCAGAAAAAAAAGTCCAATGCAGGTAGACTACGAAGAGATAGGCAGCACCTTGTTGTGTCCACTAGCTATGTATGTTTACTCTTACGGTGTGTAGGTGTAGTGGAACGTGCAGTGCAGACGTTCTCCATAAGGCCGTAATCGGGTAACGGCTTATTGTGACCAGTCAAGAAAAAGACGAAGTGTACAGTTGTTTATACATTTCTTTTACTGATTCTACATTTAATTCACAGCCTACTAGATATTTTGTAGGTCTAAGATCCAATGGTCCTACCTAAATTTTTCTTATTTTGGCCGTGGCGTTGGTGCAGCCATGGCAGAAGTAAGATCTCAGTAAGATGGTTTAAGCCTTTACACATAGATGGAGGTTAGATCTACGTCAAGCCAAGTTGGTCAAGAAGTAGAATACACACTTGTTTGCATTTCGAGTAGGCATACAGCCCAAGCCACCTTATGCCAACTGTAAGATGATGTACTTGGATATCCTGGGCGCTAGCTTCTTTTAATGAAGGTTTAGCTACTTAAAACACAGTAAAGTATCATAGGGAAATAAGATGTTCATTTATTATTTAAAGTGGGATTCTGTTTAAGTAGTTTTAAAGCCAGGACCCCTAGCTTCATACCGTGTGTAAAGAGTGCTTTGCTTCAATTTTTTTTAAAGGTTTTGACGACTATGATAACAACAGCTCTCCATACGAGTCTCGCAGTCCTAATGGTCCTGGGTCCTCCAGAATTGGGCCGTAGCATCCATCGTGCATTTCTGTTACAATATGTTTGTCGAGGGATTCTGTTTAGTTGAGGCGAGTCTCTCAGTTGGTACAACCGGGTCCTCTAGCTTCATACCGTGTGTTAAATGTACTTAGTAAATATATTCAGCTCCAAATTTTTTTAAAGGTTTTCGTTATAAGATTCAGCTATTATAACAACACGTCTTCTTGAGAGGCTGGTACTAAGAATGGTTCAGAGTTCTCCAACATTGCGTATGGCATCCATAAAATCCTTGGATAAAAATGGTTAATTTTAATATCACTATAATATTATTTTGCTCACCTTATTTATGTGTATTGCTTGTTGTGTGTGTGTGTGTGTATATGTAAGCCCAAATTTTTATTTTTTTTTCACTTTAAATTTTAAATTTTTGTTTTAATATTTAGGTCTGTTCGAAACGAAATCCAAATGTATAATGAATTTAAAAGTTATTCAATTTAAAAGTACAACTTTTTAGTCACATTTAAACAAGAAAGAAATGACTGAGGTTACTTTGTTAGACCTATTTTTTAGAAATTCTGCTCATTATCGATTTTCTTTTTTTTTGTTATTTTTTACCATAGATCTTTTTAGATTGTTGGGTTCGTGGAAGTTTTAAAACGATGCGAATCCTAGAAGGTAATGTTCCAATAAATGAAGCTAAAGTCTGTAAATTAATTGGTTTCCAATCGAAGCGAACAGATGTTGGCAGCCAATGGCGGCCATGATGCTTTCGTGGCGTGCGTCTAACCTATTGCCACAGATGGCGAATCACGTGGTGGCCCTTCAAGGTCACTTCTCAAGACCTTATACGCCGAAAATACTTGGTACTTGATTGTTCATACCCCAAAATAAGACCGTTCGTTTGTTGGAGTCTTCCAATCGGGACACTTATGGGGTAAGCCGCCTCTAACTGTTGGAAGTTATAAAATGTAGTACCCGCCTTGGGTATGAACAGCTGTACCAGTCGTTCTATAGGTAGTCAGGAAGCCCGTAGAACTCTTAAGGGTTAAGGACCTACAGAGGATTTAGATAGTCCTCGTGCCGAACCAAGGTAGAAGGTGGGCTGCCCAAAGCAACTTCTTTCTTTTGTACTTATGGAAATTGGTGAAAATATTGCTATTCAAAGTTGTGATTCACCAATAATTAATATTGATTGACGAATCAACCGAGTGCCATATGCTGTTTTGCATATTCAAGAAACGTTCTTTTAAGCCTTTCCTAGGTATATGGGGGCTTGGGTTCCGGTAGTACAGGTGAGGCGCCTTAGTCCCTCTCTCTACCAAGTTGACGCTTAGTCTTCACGTGGTGCCCTCTGGTAAGCTGATCTAATCACCAGTATGTGATATGGTGTTAGTTCAGTGAGCTTATGAGCGCAGCAAAGGCTGCCCAAGATTTTCAGAGGGTTGTGCTTATGGTTTGGGACCCACCGTGTAAAACTCCCCTCCCAATGTACAATGTAACTGTAGAAGTGCCTGCACTTGGCTGTAACCCGGCTAGTCAAGAAGCAGGTCCGGTATACTGTCCAACGTTCTCCAAAAACCAAATTCATCATGACCGAATTCATGATAACCCGTTCGGTAAACAATTAGCCAACACCCGTACGTTAACGGAACGTCAAATCAGCCAAAAATATGGCTCTGCTCCATGAAAGTGTGCAAAGATCCGAATTCCCAGGAGCTCCAAGAAGAAGAAGAAGTTGGAGTTCTATGAACTCCTGATGAACAGGCTCAACATCTTGAGACGCAAAGATTTGATTGAGATTTGAAGATATGTTCTCGACTATTCGGACTGTTAGAAATCAGCGGAAAGGCTGGTATCCGCCTGTTAGTAGGATAGAGAGCAAAGTTGATATATAAATAAATCTTAAAAAAAAAACGTTGCAATTCTCAAATAGTGTAAAGAATCATACCAAAAAGTGCTGGTAAACAGCTAAAAAGTGTTTAGTTAGAAAATTAGAATGTTATGCATCAAAGGAATGATGTTCGAATTCAAGTGTTTTGGTGTTGCTGATCTAAAGTTGAGTTAACGGACCAGTTGTCCGGGATTTTGCGTGGTTACTTGAGTGGTATGAAGGTTAAACTTTACCAAGGGCATTCTCCCTTGAGCCCACATAACTTGGCATACTACACTGCTAAAGCATTATTAAGTCTGAAGTTAATAAAGCGGATCGAAGTGCAGTGTTGTTGCTTACACACTCACAGATACGGACAACAGTCTCACAGATACACACACACACATATGAAGCATATTTTTAGATACTCGGACAGCCACTGTTAAGCTAATTCGCTTTTGATTATTTAAATTAACAGTATGAGTGACAGACCGAACACAACAAAATATTCACACTCAAATTGAATACGTGTGCAAGAGAGAGACTAAACCCGAAAAAAACGAAAAAAAATCAAGCAACCAAACTGCCCGAAACAAACCACACAACAAACCAACCAACTTAACCCAACCCAAGTCAAGCCGTGTGCAGATTTCAAATTTGAGCATCGCTCGTATCGTAATAGAACAAGTAAGACGCTGCAGTCCAGCAATGCCGACTTTCAAATACACTGCAACCACAACAAGATAATGCACTTAAGTGTAAGTGTTTAGCGCTTAACGTCAAGAGTTGGGAATGAAATCTGATTTTTGGTGCAGTTTCTACGTGCATTTTGCGCAATTGTGCCATTAACTCTGGCAGCTTTTATCCTATTTTTGATAAGTTTGTGCAGTTTGTCGGTGTAAAATTTGCATCAGATAGCTTGCATACGATTTTGATAAGTTGGTGCAGTTCGCGGCTGTAATTTGCACAAATGTGCCAATAAATATGACGGTGTTTTCGGATTTTGTTAAGTTGGTGCAGTTTGTGGGTGAGATTGTGTGAAATTTGCACAATTGTGGCCATAACTCTGACAGCCTTTAGACGATTTTGATAAGTTGGTGCAGTTTGTGGGTACTGTGTGGAATTTGCACAATTTTGATGCAATTTTCATTCTTTTGCTTGTGAGACAGGCACGTTTTATCAATTTCCGAGTAGCTGAGTATAACTAAATACATACACTTAATCAGATGATGGCTTTCTTCCTTTAATTGGCAAAATATATGTGCACTAAAATTTTTCTCTTGCAAAAACGACAAAAATATGATTTCTTTTTTTAAATTTTGACAGTAATTTCTGAAAGTTTACAAAAATGGAAAAATATTTCATTTTAGGTATTTGTTATTTTTGGCGTGGAACATCGAATGCGCGTCTTGGAAATAGACACGTAAGGCTCGTGTATGCCGTGATGGTGGCACATCAAAGACACACAACAGCAACTATCGAATTTGCCAACATCGATTGTTTTACAGCTCTCTTATATAGGGTACCCATACTTATGTCACTGAATATGACATATATTTTTGCACAAGCCTAATATACACCTTTACATATAATGTACAGGGTATAAAAATGCCCAACTATGGATACTATACAGAGCAGCACGGCGCAGCGCAGAGCAGAGCTGAATCCAAACCAAAACCAAACCGAGCTGAGCCGAGCTGGGACAGAGCAGAGCAAAACAAATTCACTTTTTCAGAAAATGTATTCAGTGCAGGGGCGACATTCGCACGGGCAACGAAAGCGACATCATCCATAGCATCAACCGAGTCAAACGACAAGTTCCATTCAGTAAAAATATATGTGCACACACACGCATACATATATATATGTATATATATATAGACACATATATATATATATATAAAAATAAAGCAGGGAAACCAAATACAAACATTCTTAAAAAAGAAAAGCAAGTGAAAAGTGCAAAGTGCATATAACAGGCAGCCGCTCACACACACACACACACACACGCACACTTGCAAAGATACACACACACACATACACACGGACGGAGAGATACCAAGCACAAGCCGGAGTCAGGCCAAGTCACCTCGCTCGAAACGGAAATGGCCAAATTAGTGACTTACATCTTCATCGTTAGCTCGCTGATACTCTGGTATTTGCTGCTCTTTGGCACGGGCAGCGGCGGCGGTGTTGGCTCCACTCTGGGAATTAACAGCCTTGGCGTCGAGGCCACCAATGGGCATGGCAGTCAACTGGAAGGACGTGATTTTCATCATCATGGCGGCAGCCATCACATACGACGTAAGTAACGCAGTGACTATCCAACTCTTTTGGCACCAACTGTACCAGCTTTTATCTTCCACCTACAGGCAACATCAATCACTGCTGGCGTCGCTACGATGGCTACAATCTGCAGAACACCATTGTCAATAAAAAGGAGCAGCTGAAGAAACCGTATGGCATTTTGTGCAACTTCAAGTGCACTTGGTTCTTTACAATAAAGTAAGTAAGCGACTGATTTACAATGAAAATTCCCTCGAATTTCACAAACTCCCTTTCTTGCTCTCTTGTTAGTTTTCCCACTTGCGAATTCATCTACGATTACAAGTTGTCCTGCGTGCTATTCACTTCACTGCCCGACTGCACAAATGTCAAGTGCACATTGTTAAACTATTTTAGCTAGAGTTAAGTATCTATAACTTTAGTTACTTTTCACTACCTACATATATATATATGTATAACTTATATACTTATACATAACTCTAATAATTATTGCCATGTACGTACTATGCTATATATTAATTTTAATGTCAATTGTTTGTTTTTTTGCGCCCTCTGCTGTAAGTGTTCTTCTATTTAAGTGCAACGTTTTTTTTTTAACATTTTTTTTTTGCTTATCTTAAGTATTTTATGGCTTTAAGTTGAGTATTACTAGTTTTTATATAAAAAATATTTTAATATATGTATGTATGTAATTACAAAGGAAAAAGTGTCTTTGAACGGGCTTAGTAAACTATTTTCCATGTTGTGCGTAAAAAGTTGTGACTAGACCAATAACGCCTTATATTTCAAGTGTTCTGCTTCGAGCCTTGTTCTTCTTCACACTCCGTTGAAACCAATTGTTACCCAAAGACCTGAAGTAGGGCCTGCCTCCAGGCGCCATTTTCATGGGCACAAACACACTGGTGTAGTTGTGTTTCGTCATATTTAGAGTACAGGCACGGATTGCAGATTATCGCTCAACTTGGTAAAGATCTCGGGGCGCATGGGTACGGGCATAACTGTAACTTGTTCCTTTGGCCCACAAGCCCACGGCTTATGTCTGCTCGTTTTGACAAACAAACCGATAGTGTTGGATGTTCAAATACCTTCTATGTTTTCTATCGTTTTTCTTGGATCTGACTCCTCTGTTCGGCATCCTCTTGACAGTTCATCTTCTTCTTAACTGGCAATAACAACCCATTACCAGGTTCTTTCATTGGAATTGTAGTTTTCCAAACCCTACGCAAAAGCCTTTTAAGGCCTGTGGTGGCTCTACTGGTCTCGAAAGAACCCAGTATCATTATAAGTCGCCTCATACGACAAGCTTTGACCCGTTTAGGTGGTATTCTCTAAACCGCTCACCACACGGGCTTGACTGGTCATAACAAACTTTTATCGGGTTATAGGCTTATGTAGGTCACTCCTACACGAGTACGCGCTTTCTTCAAATGGTGATACCAAAGCTAGTTATTGTTCCAGTTCTTCCTTCATTTGTCTATGTAAATGCCGCGGCAGGGTTCATAGAGTTCGCGTAGTCGTTGCAAACGCCTAAAGGGCCAAAGCCGCTCAAACACTCCAATGGCTTCTTCTTGATACCTCCAAAATTGAGTTTTAATGACTTTTTCGTTACTGTGCGATACAAAGGCTAAATAACTGGGTTTAAATTTAGACAAAAGGCTTACTTTTGCTTTCGCTGGGAAGGTTGACACTTGGCGAGCCAGGATGAGAAATGAAGGATGGCTCTTTTACAGCAATTCCAAACTAAACATTGATTTAAGATGTCTAATTTATACTCAGGTTGTAGCGCCTGTTTGGAAATATGGCATGTCGATTTGGGGAGTGGCTGCCAAAAGTAATTGGAAGCGTTTCCAGGTCTTGCAAAACAAGGCTCTTTGTTTTGTTACTGGGGCCCCCTAGCGATACATATGCATTTAAATATAGCAGTGGTTCCTGATCAAATAGCGCATGTTTTTTGCTCCATAACGATAGACTGATGGGGCATGCCCATAGACGAAAAGTGGTATATGCTTTAGCGCAAATGTATTCATTACCAAATGCATTCGGATAACCTTAGATTTGAACCGAAAAAACGATTAAAATCTATTTAAGAAAATGCTACTAATGCTCTTGTAGATCTTGTCTAAATAAAAACAAAACCAAGCAACTTCATTTTCTCTACCCCCCTTGGTTTTGGTCTTAAAGGGAGCAGAGCATAAGCCTTGTGGTTTTTGTTGTTGCAATATAAGCACGATTGCTCATTATTCCAACAGTGTCTTTCACTTCGAATTTTGCTCTCATCTGTGTAGAAATCATAACTGTGTAAGTGCATTTGGTTATCATTTGAAGTGTAAAATACATGAGATGCACATAAGACATTTAGACTTTTGCATAGACGGTTCCAAAATGCTATTGTATCTTGATGAAAATTCTAGCTATTCCTACGCGACTGACAGTTTGCCGTCGGTTTCCCAAACGGAAATCTACGCAATGCAAAATGCCGCGAGCTGGATCCATCAAAAGAAAGCTGAGTGGGTTAACTGGGGGGATGTGTAGTGACAGTCGGGCTGCGTTCAGGTCGATCATGGTCAGCGAATGTAAGACCAGACCTAATATTATTTCACATCATAACAAAGTCAGCGTGTACTGGGTTTCTGTACACCGAGGTATGCAGGGCAATGAAATGGCGGATAAGCTGGTAAACAAAGGCTCGGCGTCACAGTCAAGTTTGCCTGAACCAAAATATAGCGGACTACACAGATACAAACTGTAAGGAACGCTGGACAACCACCACTGGATATGCGAGCCCTGATTGGATTAATCACGTTTCGTAATACATTTGACCAACACCTGGCCAATATGGGCTTCGTTGACGACCCAACATGCGTAACCTGCCTTGAAGAAGCCGACTTCACCGAGCACTTTCTGCGTTACTGTCCGGCCACGGATGCGCATTTTTGGAAGTGATACACTCAACAAAAGTGAGTTGTATACTCTCCCTTACGTAGTCTTCACGACTGCCTATGGGAGTCGGAAAGATTGTGTCAATAGGTTTTCGTACTCCTTCTGCTATTTCAACTGTACTTTCTCTCGTTTTACCTGCCTGAGTGCTGGGGATGATTCAACCTTCTCTGATAAGGCATCGCAACCACCACAAATCTATCTATCTATTTAAGACATTTAGTGGTTTTTCTGTTCAAATGTCGGTAGGGCAAATGAAAACTACCATGCAATTCGCGCCTTTGCCTTGAATTTGAAGGACTTCTGTGGAGAAAACCTGCCTTATTACGCTCTACATTTTGCAGCTGCGCTCATCTTCATATTGTATCTTTCCATCGAGCATATTTGGCTATTAATCAAACGTAAAAGGGAAAACCAATCGGCCAATCAAAGCCAATACTTAAAGTGGCTTTAAGTTAAAGTCATCAGGTTGGTTTTGCCTTCTTTTTTTTTTTGGCTTGCATACACAATATGGCAGATACTTTTGTGGCTTTACAGATACTTTGTTCGCATTGTATCTGGTGGAATAGTTGAGTGCTTGCCAAAAGCAATTCACCTCTTGCAGTAAACAAATTTGAAACACTTTGTTATATGCGTCAATTTGTTGTTGTTGTTTCTGGTTGCTAAAACCGATATGTATCTAAACAAAAGAGCGTATCTGCAACCGTATCCGTTGCGTACCTGGCGCAACTTTTTCGCCGCTAACAGCCGCAAATAAATCGTTCGACATTTATAAGCCAGTAAAAGTTATGCTCGAGTGTCGGCTGCTGCGGCACTACGGAGAGTTGGGGCAACAACGGCCGGAAGCTGGCCGCAGCTAAAAATAAGATAAATTATGTGGCTGTAGTCAATGAAGCTGTAAACTTGCGCACCTGAGCTACGGCAGCGTATGGGTTGGAGCGCGGCAAAGGGTTAAGCTAAGGTAACAACCCCCCAAGAACCCCCATCTGCCAACACTCTCATTCCTTTGTTATTGCTTGCACAAACGGATTGGCTCGGGCTCAGCCGTGCCCCAAGCCGCCACTTGTACTGTTGGTTACTGTTAGTTACTGTTATTTCAATGTGTACATTCTTCTGCATTTTGGGGTCACACTCTAATCAAATCAAACGAAATGACATTGATCGCTGAAGGCCAGCGGCCCCACAGAAGATCATCATCATCAACAACGGGCGCACAACTGGGGCGCATTGCACTCTGTGCTCCATTCCAAACTCACACACACATTGCACGCATCCAATAACGTTACCCAGGCCAATCTAGAATGTATGTTGTTGTCGTTGTTTGAAACTGGATTTGGGTCGTGGTCGTTGTTGGGGTTTTTTTTTTGTGCGTTGATTGCTTTGTTAGATACAAATTTTGATTGGCAAATTACGGCAATTTTTGCATAGAATTAGATTATTTTAAAATACAAATTAATTGCAAATTAGAATATCAGCTGTGGCAGTACCCCCCAAAAATGGAATGTACTCTGTCCATTGTATTGGAAAATCTATCTAGAGATGTTAAAGACGCTGAATATTTCACACTCACTTGCACACAAACGACACCATGTTGTGTGTGTGTGTGTGTGACTTAAAAATAGAAAACATAAGAGCAGAATTTTAACAGATATTAGTAGCAGATGCTTCCCAAAGGGGTGTCACTAAGCCACCGCTGAGATGTAGTAGACATGCAAGCAAGTTTGAGTGCTAAAGCTGGTACAGTCACTGAAGCACGATTTGGTCGTGTTACGTGCAGTTTCTATAGAAATGCAAAGCAAAGGAAATTTTGGAAAAAATCGCTTGCTATCTAGAAAGCGTCATCCTCCGAAATTTCTGGAGAGCTGGCTTGCGGCTGTGCGTGGTCGCTTGAGTTTGAATCAAGTTTCACTAAAAGGTTTTAAAGTTGTTTTCAGAGAAATAGCTCATTGATGTGCTACAATGACGGCATATGTGTCGGTTTTATCTAAACTATTGTGACAACCTGCAAAGCAAGAGCAGCTCTGAACTAGTTTCATTGAACAGTTGAACTATACATAACCTCATTTCTATAGTTCATCTGTTAGCGACATCTAGTATTCATCTCTGCTAGCGCCATCTTAATATCATTAGTTTAAAGCCTGGCGTCATACGCGTGAATTTTAATACATCGAAAACAAGTATTAGAAATTTGTTTTTGCCAATTTTTAAAGCATTTTCCGCAGCTTTTTTTTGTATACAAAATCCAAACGACGAAATTAAGAGTTTTTCGAAAACTCAAAAAGTTTATTGAAGATAACACAAATCCAGTTGGTTTTTCTTATTTTATCTAAATATCATTAGTTTGAAGCCTTGCATGCGTCACACTATGCGAGCGTGACGCCAAACGCGTGTGCCAATAGATATTTCACATCGAAAACAAGTATTAGAAATTTGTTTTTTCCAATTTTCAAAGCATTTTCCGCATGTTTATTTTTGTATAGAAAATCCAAACTACGAAATTAACAATTTTTCGGAAACTCAAAAAGTTGATTGAAAGTAGCCCAATTTCACTTGATTTTTCTTATTTTATTGGACGATTCAGGGGTTTCCAGAAAACTCTAGATGGTTTTGCCTAAAGGTTCAATTGCATTTTCTTAAAAAATCCGTCGATTAGATGCTTACTTATCATATTTCCCATTAAAGATATTTCTAGCACATGCTTTTTAATTGGAATTCGGTAGAGAAAGATAGCTTGCATACCGAAAAATGGCTTTGGGTTGAAATACGTTTGAAAAGGATTTCAGGCACACACCTTTTTAAGACTGAATTTGACTGTATGCGAATTCAGCTGAGTCTCGATGAATCTAGAAACCTTTGCATTTTGCTACAGAAAATTTGGCACACTAGCTTCTAAGGCAGCATTACGAACAGGCAACTGCCAAAAAAGCTGTTCCTTCAACATAGATATTGTGACAGATCCAAGAAGCCCTTTATGAACGAGTAAGCTTGAAACAACATGTAGCAATTTTTTAAAGTGTAAGGCAAAAGTTAGTAGATTAGACGAGTCAAAACTCAGCTCATGTCTCGGCTAGTGAAATCTTGGCTTAGGTAAATATTTTTTTTCCTAGCTCGGAATATGAAAAACTACTTTTGAGAAAACTTATTTTTTAGCCTTAAAATAGTTTTTTTACTTTGTTGGTAGGGCATTTTTAACATGATTTTGCAGAAGAACGCTTGACTTTCGAGCTGGTTCGCCTGTGTGTGTGTCTTAAACAACATATGTATATATCTCTATATGGAGATAAGGCGCTCAGATCTGTGGAGTCGCTGATTTCAGACTCAGAATAAAACCTGACGGCTGATCACTGGATGTGACTGGTTCGTTCGCGGTTCTACCTTGCATCGGAACCTTAATCGAGAAACCCAGCTGGAGCAGGTATCATTCTTTACTTTCAGATATAATAAGAGCGTAACCCACTGCTAACTGCTGGATTATACCTTAGTCCATGACTTTCAAATAAGAAGGCTCAAGTAGCGTTACTTCAGAAACTTTGGCCCCACTATTCCTGCCTGCGAGTGACTTCCAGTGGAATAAGTGTTCAATTCAACAATAAAGTAGTGTTCGTTTTACTAGAAAAAATGTATTGGAGCAGTGAAATAAGTGTTAATTTCACCTACAAAATAAGCGCTCTTTTCTTCAATGATAGAAACTCTTATAAGGTGAAATCAGCTTAATTTTTACAGTAAAACTAGTGTTTCTATAAGTGCCAATATGCACAGATTAATCATTCTTGAGAGATTATTAACACTAGGCAACAAAAACAAGCCAATGTGTAAAAAATGTCTTTGCGAGGTCCCTGATTTCGTATTCGGCAACCGTTGTGGATTTCCTAGTACGGGTATCAACTGAAGTATGATATCCGAGTATAAATCTCGAATTCTTTCAAATAGACAAAATCCGAAAACTCTACAGAGGCTGAAACGTTGGTTGAATTTGAAATCAGCGAACATAGCTTCACCGGAAAACCTATCTTTTGGTGAAGGGCCTTTCATTGAGTTTATATTTGTGGCCTAGTGTAATCGTTAGTAAAATCAATCAATATTGATTTTAAAAATACGTAAAAACGCGTTTGCTTTAGAAATGAAATGAATATGATTTCACCGCCAAAGTTCATTTTCGCTAGTGATATACAGAAATGCTTATTTTTCAGTGAATTAGTGTTCGCCAGTTTAGTCAATTTCAATTCGCTAGTGAAAAAATTGTTTATTTTTTAGATGACTAAAATATTGTATATTCTCATTATTAAAGTTGGCAACGAATGAAATTTAATAGAGTGGAATCCTTAGCCGTTACATTGATGTGCTGAAAAGCGATCACTTTCAAAACACACTCTTTCTCTTTCTCAATTTTGTCTACGAGTGAGTCAGTCTCACACCTACTCCTGCTGAATGTGTTCGCTTTTCAACAAAAATTTTGTATTTTTTAACGGTCCAGGAAGGTTGCATGCTATTTTGTATGCTGGCTGAGCAGTGCGAAGCCGTTGTTGTCGCGTGGTGGCGATCGCTAGATGGCGCCACCTTATGAATATGTGACGCTTCACGTTTCAGTGAAATAATTTTCATTTCATCAGTCAAATTGTAGTATAACTATTTTAGTTTCCTAACTAAAATTAGATTTTGGTTACACCACTAAAATCAGTATTATCTCAGCTAATATATATTTACAAACAGGGATTTAAATCGAAACCTATTTCGGATACGGTAGTACCGGTACTTCTGATCCGGTAAACGGTTTATTTTGATTTAACGTTTTTCAATAAAATCGGTTTCGCGTGGATTCACCGCTAATTGTTGCGGGTTACAAAACACCATGCCTATACAAAACACCATGCAAAAGAGTACTACACAAAAAGAAGTGGGACACAGATTGTGTTGTCTAGTGTCTCACTTTTAGTGGCAGCAGAAGAATTATGCAGCCTCCTTACCCCGTGTGGTGAGCGGGTTAGAGAATACCACCTCACAGTTAAGAAGAAGAAGACTCAGTTATCGCAGAAGCTTAAGGATTTCTCTGTTACATGCATTTTAAATTTTGAAAACTACTTCAAAAGCTCTGAATATTGTCGATTAGAAGTCAGATGGCCCCACTGTGCGACGTCTATATATAGTTACTTCGGAAAAATTATAACGGGTAATGGTTATTGGTTTTTCTAAAAACATGTGTATATTTCGGTTCCAAAATAAAACGGTTGTTTTCGATAACGGTTACGATTACGGTTTGAATTTGAATCGCAGCTTATCGTGATACTATGCACGGCTTGTGCTCATCTCTAGCTTTAATGCACACACACAGGCAAACAGGCACACAGGCACCCCATTGAATGAATGAATGAGTGTTTGGCTGACTGACTGAGTGACTGACTAACAGTAAATATGAGCGGACTGGCAACACAAAAGGTGTCAACAGTTTCATCAAAGCGGTTTTTACTGAAACCAAGGCAAATGATATCGCGAGGCGGTTGTTGGCTGATGTTGGGTGTAATCACATTAAAGCACACCCACACACACACTCACACACACACACACACACACATATATTAACAGCTAAGTGCTATAATTTATCAATTGGCATCAATTTAGGCAAACAGCTCAACGCGCAATAAAAACTTGTGGCTTTTCTTTGCGGGTTTTTCATTTTGATTTTGATTTAATGCTGTCTTGGCGCTTGCTCGCAACTGTTTCTTCTCTCTTTTTTTTATATATAGTATATAAATATACTATTTAATATATTATGTTTTAGTTGTTTGTTTTTATTTGTATTTTTTTTTACTGTGAAAGTGCGTGGGGGCCGCAGTGGCGGCTTGTGTCGAGGCAAAGTTAGACGCTGTTTTCTTGACTTGCTGCTAACAGTAAGACAATAACTGTAACCGTTGAACAGTTAGAAAAGTGTGAAAACGAAAACAAAATGGCCGACATAGCTTGTTCCTATGCCTGTTATGCAATGGCGAAAGCGATAACAGCAACAACAGCAACAACAACAACAACAACAACAGCAAAACGAACAAGAGCCTTAAATACGCGCAAAAGCACTACAACAATTGCATTTATTTTGTTATTAATTTTATGCTGTTTATGTGATTACAATTATGGAAGTATGTAAAAGTACTATTTTTTTTTTTGGTCGTTTATAATATTTTCATATTTTGTAAAAACCTTCTTTTTTTTTTTTGGTGTGTGTGTGTGTGTTTGTGGTGACATAAAAAAAAGTTTAGTCCACTAATTTATCACATTCTATTATATTTAACATTGGCTAACAGTGCGTATGCGTGCTAAACAGCAATAAATTTATTTATATAACATTGTATATTGTGTTGTTTTCTATTTAAATTTTGATTAAATTACTTGAAAGTTTATTGATAGTGACACAAACGCCGCTTTAAATTGTAGCACTTTAATAATGGCAAATATTACGCATACGCTATGTTGATCAGCTTGTGATAAAAGCCAAATGAAATTAATTTCAAATAATAATTTTGAAAAAAATTTTTCATAAATATTTTAAAGCGCAACTAGAGTTTTTAAATAGTTTAGACGTTTGAAAATGAAAATCAGTGAGGTTTTTAAGTGGGTTTTCAAAGTTATGCGTTGCCATAAAATGCTTTTCATTGGTATGCTTAATTGATTGAATACTAAAACTAGTCGCAAATTGTGAAAATTTGAGCACAGGCAAGTTTCGTGGTCAAAGTTGTTAGAATAGCTGCTGGAAAACGCAACTAGTCTCATGTAAACTTCAACAAAGTGAAATATTTGCTTTAGCGTTTGACATAAGCGATGAGTCAAAACCTTATAGTTTATCAAGATTTAGAAACAGTGCTTCAAATCGAACTAAATATTTAGCTAGCTTTTTATATAAGCTTTTAGTTTTTGCTTTTACGACTTAAAAGCAGCAGAAATCAATTGAAAGCAGCTAATTCAAAAGCTGAATACTTTGTTGTATTTTGCAAATACGTATACGCAATGTGAACATCTTAACTTAAAATAACATGCATTTAGCTTAGAGCGAAGACCTTTGCTTGAGTTATAACTAAGTTTTTAGTTAGCATTTTATTTTTGCTCTTAGTTTTCCATTTATATATTTACATATGCAAGAAGACGAGTAACGAATTGAAGTGTGCTTCAAAAGCAAAACATTTTAGTGCAAAAATTCACTTTTTTTTTCTATTTTGAAGTCGAGATTATGTTATTTTGCTGTTTTAGCTTAAATAAGCGAAGTATATAAACAAACAGCTGACAAAATTTAATGTATTTTGAAGTAACGTATACGCAATGTTGACCATTTACCTTTAATATCAAGTGATTTCAAAAGTTTTCAAACATTTCTTCTCTCGTCAACTTAAAAAAAGAAAACGTGAATTCTTGTACATTTCTTTTCCTACAAACTTAAAAAGGAACGGTGATTTCTAATGACTTCTATAAAGTTCAACAATACCTCAACATTTTCTTATGTCGACTTAAGCTAATCTTCCATATGACCACAGATATTTTTGTAACGTGATTTTTCGAAACAGAAATGCAGCATATCTGTCAGTCTTCGATAAAGTCACGGCGCCATTTTCTTTCATCTTTTATAGTTTTACTTCATCTTATATCAACTGCCATCATCTATGGTAATCTCTATTTGTATTATCTTTTTCCTTTAATATAATCGTATATCATCTTAAAACAATGGATGAAGCTATAAACTAAATTTCTGCAACATGAATTATTTTTATGCAGTGATTATAGAGAGAAAATATACAAATTTTAGGAGTTTTCGAAAAGAAATCGTGACAAAGATGAGAATTCAATCGATAAGACATATTTCGTTTTCTTTATTTTAACAGAAAACTTTTGTTTTTATTTGCGAAAAATGAACACTTTGAAGCAAGTTATTGAAACGCATAAAATTGAGGAAAACTATTGCTATAGAAAAAAGAAAATTCAACCTAAATTTGCAACAAAATTGTGTAATATTCTTACAAAGTTAGTTGAAATCTTTTTTACTGTATGGAATTAGCGTTCTGATCTTCTTCTTACTGTCTTCTTTTCTCTCTAAAATTTGTATATATTTGTTTTCTTTGACAACAAAACTTGTAAATCCAAAAATATTTTTAACATCAGTTAGATTTTCAAGCATAGATTAATTTTGATTCAAAATTGAAAGCCAGCAAGTCTGAAAGATTTTAATAGTGTCAGACTGAAGTTTGAGTGCGGCTTCTTTTATTTTTTATTGTCTTATATCTTTTTATATCATTTTAACCCATCTTGTTTCATCTTATATCATATTCTTTCAACTAAGCTCATTTTATACTATCTCATTTAAATTTCATCTATTTAAGTCTCCTATCATCGTATACCCCGTGTGGTGAGCGGGTTAGAGAATACCACCACAGCAGGTCAAAGCTTGTCGTATGAGTCGACTAAAAATGACACTGGGTTCTTTCGAGACCAGTAGGCCTTAAAAGGATTGTGCGTAGGGTTTGGGACCCACCACGTAAAACAACAATTCCAATGAAAGAATGTATTTACATCAGGCCGTAACCCGATAACACGGGTTGTTATATCCAGTTAAGAAGAAGATCATCGTTTGTCTATGTTAATCTTCATCTTAACTCTTTTTATTATTTCTTGTTTAAATTGCATATTTTTTCATCTCTTATCATCCTATCTCTATATTTTTCATTATCTTATATCTTTTTAACTTATATCATCTTAACCCATCTTGTTTCATCTTATATCATCTTGTTTCATCCTATATTTGCTTATATTATCTTAGCTCATTTTATAATATCTCATTTAAATTTCATCTCCTATCACCTTAACTCTATATTTTTCATTATCTTATATATTTTTATATCATCTGGGTTCCCTCCTGGGTTACATCGTGTTTCATCTTATATCATCTTTCGATTTATATAATCTTATATCTGCTTGTATCATAATATTATTTTTTATATTAATTTAATCTTTTTTCATCTTCGATTATCTTATCTCATTTTTATGTCATGTTTCATTTTATATAATCTTTTATCATCTTATCACATCTATAATCTAAGCTCACCTTTAATCATCTTTATCTCCTCTTGCTCCGCAGTCTAGCTCTGCTCTAAACTTCAAGCTGCCTGCATGCCATTTTTCAATCCAATTCAAATAGTTTTGCTGAATACTGTGCTTCAGTGAATTTACGACCCAAAACTTAAATGGGTTGCTTTTCAAGCACACACTTGAGTTAGTCGAAGCATTTTAAAATGTTATTAACTAAGTTCTTTTGTTTTCAGGCTGGGCCTCACAATGCTGGAAGAAACACAATGCCGGTTCGATACAAACGCCAGATGGCGAATTTAAGCGCCCTTTTGGCATACTCTGCACATATCGTTGCTTTCTCTGGTTTCCGCCAATGTAAGTTATGCAACTTCAATAACAACGACAACAACGACAACTACAACAACAATACGCACACGATTTAGAATTTATGCATCCTTCTGTTATTTTCTAGTGTGAATTGCATTTTAAAATAAACTTGAGCTGTTTCTGCTGTTGTTTTTCTTGTTGTTGGGCTTCAAAGTGTTTTGCTTTTTTGTTGTTTGTGCTTTTGCTTGCATTTGAATTGCATAACAATTAAAATGGCTGCCAGCATTGTTTTGCCAGAGTTGCCACCACACGCTCTGCACTCGATGCTGTCGAAATAAATATTTCAAGCATGCTTTGTTTGGCCAGCTTCCAGCATTCCCCTCTCACTATCGCTTTTTAACTTACTTTTTTTCTGTTTTCTTCTTGTTGTTTGCCTTACAGTTATCCAAACTGTGAATTCATATTCGATTTGCGTTTATCGAGACACTTCACATCGTTTCCGGACTGCTATGAGATACGCTGCAATGAGACCTTTTCGTTTTTTGGTGGCGAGAAAAATTTCTGAAAGTTAAAAAACCGTTTAAATAATTAATACAAACAAATTTTTAAATTGTTTTTTATGTGCGCTTTTTTTTTTTTTGTTCAAGCTAAAGTAAACTTATGTGCTAAAAATAAAATAAATATACTTTATATACTAAATATTTTTGGATTTTTTTTGTATTCACGTTATAATCTAAACATAGGAATGAGAGGTTTGCGGTGGTCCAAATAGCATGTGAGCGGAAAGGGTTTATTTTGATCGGAGCCCGATGGATGTTTAACATTTAGATGTGATTTTTCTGTAACTTGGCATAATGTGGCGTCATCAAAAACAATAACCTTCAAGGTCACATAGAAGCGTAACACTATGCCATCGTAACACCATTCAAGTGTAATAAGAGATTTTCGTGACGGTGTACGGTTTCGCCAGTAGATGTTTTACATCAACAATTAATACATAATTAGCAGCCTGATAGCGCCGAGATACTTTGGAAACATATATCCCACTACTTGCGTACCACCGCGGAGAACGTTCTTGGTTTCAAACGCCCACTGTCGAGGAACCAATGGTACAATCAGTAGTGTCGCGAAGCCACTGCAAAGAAGAATGCCGCCTATTGAAGGACCCTGCAGACGGCTGCTACGCGACTATCAGGAGATGAGGAAGATGGAGAGTTGCCTTTTCTGACGTAAAATACGTGAGCAGCAAAAGCGCGAGCGAGAAGAGATCGAGATGTGCCGGGGCAGGAATGACGTAAGGAAGTTCTTCCAAAAAGTCAAGAAGTATTTAATACCGGAGCGTCTTCCTGTAGAGATGAAGAGGTAAATCCGGTGCAGATGGTGCGCTGAGGTGTTCGAGGGTACACTTTTCTGGCTTACTATCGGGCGATGTTGTGGATAATGCCGCTTCCTGATTCGACCTTATCAGCTGGCCTTAGACCTGCTAAGATCAGCATTGACCAGATATTTACACTACGCCAAATCCTGGAAAAGACGCACGAGCACCAAATCGAGACCTACCATATCTTTGTCGATTATAAAGCAGCATTTGAAATCCCATATATGCCGTACTATCTGAGTTCGGAATCCCTGCAAGGTTGGTACGACTATGCAGAATGACGTTGAGCAACTCAGAGCCTTTTGATATCAAGTGAGGCTTCACACCCTGGTTGTAAAGGCCAGTAGTCATCGATTTATAATGATGCCTTTTCTCGGGCTGGACTTGTAGGAGGAGCTAGTTCAATTTTCGGCAAAACACCAGAGTAGTTGACTCTGACTGAAGTGGCACAAACTTATGTTCCTTCTTTCAGAGAAGCTTTAAACGTCACACAGAAGCTTCCGTGACCGCAAAGTTGAGCATTTTTTCAGCCTACAATAAAATTTTTGAATAGAAACTTAATCTTTGATATCGGCTTTAATTGTTATTTGTATGAGTCAAGCAGAATTTGGGACCAGTTTCAGTTTTCTGCTTTATTTGAAATACAAGTGCAACCGAAACACATCGATGAAGTTTCTGATGATATATATTAATAATGGTAGGATATTATGTAATGACGTTTTACAAATGGTGATGAAGACTAGCTTTGGTCTGTACAGCCAATGCTCTATGAAAATAAGTTGAAATATTTGGAAAAGCACAAATGGAATAGATAACCAGATATATATGTGGGCCCGTCTGCTATAATGTGCTAACTAGCGCTTCTCTGAGTATATCATCCAAAGCTGCTGCTTCTTCACAAGGAACCTTCTGCTATATGGACAGAAGCACTCCACGTCGAGCGTAAGGTTCTGCTTAGGCGACAATGAAAGACACCACAAGGGAGTACCGACCACGGACCTTGGTACGGAAGTAAGGGCTACGATGGCCCTCCCCTTTTAGCCACGACTGGCACGGATTTGCTTAACCCTGCCAATTTTGGCAAAATACTCGAGACTGGTTACATATTCACCTCTTTTGGCACCATCATCTGTCGAAGCCGTGTGAATACCACTGAATGTTGCAATCAGCCTTATCCTCTCTGAGGTCGTCATCACTCTAGATACATACCAAACGCCTTTCTGCAGCTGCACTCCCAGCCTATCCATATTTTGCACATCTGCCCATAGAGGTCACACACAAAGCTCATAAAGACAAAAATCGAACTCAGCGCTGCTTAAGTAATCGGGTGAATTGCTCGTGTCTTCCATACACGAAAGGGTTCAAACAAATGGTGTGTCAGTGCGAAAACCAAACTCTCACTGGCTGTAGATGAAACTTGCGTCTGGTATAAAATTATGTATCACAAGTTTCATCTGTGCTGCCACGCACTTTGCAACTCCATCTTCTGCTTCCAACCGAGACCTGTCAAGTCCCGATTGTGTAGCCAATCGCATTCCTCTAGCGTATAGTCACGCTTAAGTTTGAACCTAATGGCCACGCGCATGGCAACCAGGTCAAATGGGGGACCTCCAGCCAGTGCCTGCTTGGCGGTAGTGGATGCTGTTCGACATACATGCAAGCAGCCATGCAGCATAATAGAGACCTTTTGGCGCCAGAATGTGTCAATGGCAGGAGGGCACATATGGTACGCTTGTCGCAAGAAGCGTGATGCCAACCGACACGCATTATGCGTTCCATGAAACTCATACGCTCGCCGTGATGTCCCGCTTTGGGGTGACTCGAAAAGCTTATGAAAGAGCAACTTAAAATAAACAAACCTGTTTATACCGCCGGGAGTTTACACAGATTAATAGACATAGGGATTACTCAGTTCTAGATCGAAGAAGCTAGCTAACTCGACTGGGTTCGTTCGGAGCGATAATAGTGAGAGGTCAGTCTGTTTCGATGGACACACATAAAGTTGAGTCGTATTCTTGGTACTAAGATAGCAGAGCACACTGGCATCCAAGACTTTGGAGTTCACAGGTAGAACGTTGAGCAGCTGTTCAATTCAAACGAGTTCATTATTTAGGGGCTTAAATCTTAATTGCCAATTTCTCTTGACTAGGAAAAATGGAGAATGTAAGTTATCTGAAAGAAGAAGACCAAAGCGTGGATGCATCTCTGAGGGAAAGGAAAGAAAAGGGTGGCCCCAACATTTGTCTTCGTTGATTTAGTTACTCACGGCAATGCTGCCTGCTTAAATTCCACGCTATTTGCTTCTAAATTAAATTGTAGCTCGCATTAATATTCAACATCTTTTAGTTTATTTCCGAGTAAGTATCGTTTTCTTGCATGAAACACCGGACCAACAACTAAATAACAAAAGGGCAAACCAGCTACAAACACGGCCAGATATAAATATGTATGTATATAGTACTTATATAATGCCTAGTATATAGTCTGTCAAACACCCAGCCCGCAAATATTTGCATAGAAATTAGCATTCTAATTGACTTGTGCTGTCATGCCTAAAAATAAAGTAATCAAGTTGAAGCGTACACGGGCGGATACAGATCCGGCGAACAGTGCGGACGAGAAAACAAAGAGCAACTGCCTCTATTACTATTATATTTGTATAAAGGTTGTCCTTATTAAATAGAACGCTTTGTTGCACCCAACAGAACAACGGAGCGCCAGTCTCGTTCTGTCTTTCTGTCTCTCGGTTGTTCTATACATCTGTCTGTGCCGGCCTGTTAGATGTCGCTTAGAAGTCGAGATAATTGTTTGTTTAGTGTCATAAAAATAGAGTTTACGCCTTTTGCAACACCTGCACGGCCAGTACACGAGCAGCAGACGCAGCAGCGGCCCCAACACCAAAGCAGCGTCCATGATGGCTGCCACAATTACCGTTAAGGCACTATGACAATGGCGGCCAAGAGCAAACAAAAGGTCCTTGCAGACATGGGACAATGTTGTGTCGTTGAAAAGTTTTAACTTTTGCTAACTTAATTGTTGTCCAACGAAGCAGTTTGTACCCATTCCAGACTTTGTCTTTGTCTCTTGCTCTAGCTGTCAAAGGTTTGACGCTGTTTTGCTTATTTAATTTTCAATATTGTCAAGCATATGGATAAGTCTTAGGCTTTGGAAAGAAATTCTATTAGGGCCAAGTGCACAGTGCGTCATTTCTTGGTTAGAAATGTCAAAATAGAGTTTTGAATTTTCACCCTACACTTTAATGTTAACCCTCTAATGCCCAGTCCTGCCTTTAAAGGTGCAAACTACAAAACATAATTTTTCTAAATATTAAGTAGAATTTAAGCAACACATTAGATTATGTGTGTGTACAGGTTTTTTTTATAGTCATGTCCCATCGTAAAGCTATAAACTTATCAAAACTCTCGAAAAAAAGCGATCTAGCAATTATGAGTTAATAGTGCATTTGATGAGAACGATAGTGGAGATGAGCACGATTGCGATTCTGAAGATGAAGTATCAGATTTTAACATACTTTTTTTATACCTTCGCTTCAGATTTCTTTCTTCAGTCCCTTTTACTTGTTTTGCTATAGTTGGGCGATAGTCCGTTTTGCGTCCATTGACTTGAGGGCAAGGGATAAATTGTCAAAAGGCGAGTGCCACAAACTGTAGCCCGACTGCCACCAAGGGACTACAACGCTTCAGTACCTGTTTTTCAGTCTCTTTTACGATACAACTATTGCCTTTTCGATCCACAGGCAATGCTGCGAAGTCACGCAACTTAACATACATGGCGATGTCCGTTTTGCGTCCATTGGCTTGAGGGCAATATATAAATTGTGCGAAGACGAGTGCCACAAACTGTAGCCTGACTGCCACTAAGGGATTAGTCCTAGACTATATACTTGCACACTGAAACGTTCATAAAATAATGTCTGTAGTTAACAAATACAATATTTGTGGAGCTTGATCCATAGGCACCTTCCGCTGCCATTACTCTACCGGCGACAGAAGCTGCAGTTGCTTCTGAGCGGCCTCGATTGAAAAAACGGATGAGTCAAATTTTGGCAAGTAAAACAATCTTTGAATCTTCATGCGAATCAACTAGTTTTCCAAAGCAAGCTTGATGGAAAATGTTAAAAACATCTTTTGATTGCTTTCAATATGTTTTGACCGACTAGTTCCTCAATGTAAGAATTAAGAATTTCAAGCAGATATGTTAAGTTGTTCCACTGTATTCGACAAAAGTGCATGGCAAACCGATACGCAATATGCGCGATAAACCTCAAAAATGGGTTCCGCTGCCTTCTCAATTACTTCAGGAATTAATTTGTTGTCTAGCGATAATATCGCCCTCGCGAACGCTCTAGATCTTTTTGCTGCATCAAATGGTTTAGTTAGACTTTTCCAATTGGGCAAGCCATATCGATAATTTTTATGCATCAAAACTTTTTATAACATTGATTTTCAAAGCATTTTTTATGAAAATCGATACACTTTTGCATCAGCATGAACCATTTTTCGAACCAGTTTTGCCACTCTGAATTAATTACCTCCAAGTTTGAACGCATCGATCGCTTCTCAAAATGCTGGGACTATACGCCAGATTCCAAGTTTTAGGTGCTTAAAATGCCTCTTGTGTGAGTCGATGCATGAAAGCTCGTATTGCCGTGTTGAAGGATGATTCGTTTTTGGGGTTTGATTTTCCTTAATTTTCCGAAAACTTCGGACAAAGTTGATCGTCATACGCCAGCTACATGTACGGTTTTTGGAGAAGAAACAAATTTGCTTTAAAGTGCTTCGTCCGCGAACTCTTGTTGGATTTGACTTTTTCAAGATTTATAAAGTTGATTACTGTTTATTGTCGGGCTTGTAGGTATAGGTCAAAATTTCGTCTCCTGTTACGATATTTTTTAATTTTTAAACATTTCTGTACGTCAGTCGACAAAAAACTTATTTTAGAAGATTCTCAAATTATGCGGTATGCAACGTGAACAAATCTTTTCGATAATATCACGGCGTGTCCCGATTCTCACAACATCGAGTTTGGGATGGCGAAACAACTGTTTTTGGACGACCCATGCCAAACTCAACGGTGAGCAGTCACGACTAAATTCCGAGAACCTCCATGCCCAAAACTTCAATTTGACAAGATTCAGCCCTCGAATAGACGGTTGATGAGTGTAGAGGCACCACGATAGCCAAAAAGCTCAAACTTTTCATTCTCTTTCCGAATTGTCATAATGTGCGCCATTTATTGCGCGCTTATTCTAACGTCATCTCAAGCGCTATAAAGTGCTTCTGTCACGGCATATACGCGACGAACAAGAACCAACGTATGATGCACGTTGGTCCTTGTTCGTCGCGTATGTTTCACAACAAAAATGTAAAAATATTTAAGCTTTTTATCTTTAAACTGCACAATAATGTAAGTTTGTATCCAGCTAATGGGCACATAATATAGATTGTGTTAAAAACTCTTACTAAAAGGTAAAACTTAAAATATTATATTGGAAAAATTTTGAAATTTACCCATTTTGCAACCTTTTCAAGTAGCAGATGCCTAAGTACTAAGTAGCGAAAATTTGTCTCTCTTCATCTTCTGAATATCGGTTCCGATTCCGGTTTTGCTTAAACTTCTGGCTTCGCTTATTGTTTTATGAAACCCCACCAATAAATTGATAATATTTCCGTTTTGAAACTATTTCGAACTTATGCTTCTTTCTTAAGAAGCTACATGGGTTTCAAAGGCAATATTTTTCAATATTTATTTCTTAGAAACTGTTGTTTTTCAAATATTGAAATATTTTCAAATAAGAGTTTTAGCTTAAGAGAAAATGTCAATACGTATGAGTTTCTCCTAAAACCTGCTAAATGCCAATTATTGTGCACATGCTGGCATATATTAAATCATTCTAATCTACTCTATTTCAAAGACAGTTGAAGCACTTAAAGTTGAAGGAGTAAATAAATATAAAGAATGCAATTACGCATGGAATTTGCCGGTGCTTACTTGTGCCCCTTCCGGTTCTATGACTGAAGCTTTTGGCCATTGCAGTTGCTCTTATTATGGCTGAAAACTTATTTATGTAACTTTTTACGATGTCATTTGCGAAAGTTTGTATTCATTTTCGTTAGTCGAGACGCAATTTCGTGTTCATACATATTTCACAATACGAAAAAATGCAAGAAATTATTTATACGATTTACAGAAAGTTGCAACTTTTGCTTAGCCCGCCGAACCCGTTCTCCCACAGAGCGATCAGAGCGCACTTCGAGCCCTATATAAATAGACCAACGCTGCAGCTTGCCCACCCACTTAAAACTTAAGCTGCTTGCGTTCTAAAAGCCAACTTAACTCATATCGAGGAAACTTCATTCAACTCGATTCAACTCGACTCGACTCAAGTTGAAGTCAAGTATAAGCGCGTGCTGCGATTTGAGGCCAAAATGAAACTTTTACTTTTAGCCCTGACGCTAACCATGGTTGTATTGGTTTGCCACACCCAACAGGCTGCAGGTAAGCCATCAGCCCTAACAGTCGAAACAAAAATTAACACAGTTTTTGAAAAATTTAAATAGAAATTCTGCTTTAAGCATATGTTTGGCACATAGACTTGGACGACATTTTAATGGCGATTCATCATATTTGGTTGCTTATTTACTTGCAGAATCACGAGCCAAGTCCAATTACTGCGACCGCTTTGCTAATACGCGTTAGTAGCTAGTTTTTCCCCTGGTCACACCTTCTTGACAAACCCTTTTATATAATGCAATTTTTAGTTGAAGATACTGTACACACATGCGAGAAGCATCCAAGTATAATGCCATACTATTCCAGGTGTCAGTTCGTCTGTACGGATCAGGTGCATTTGAGGTGAGAGCAACAGGAAGCTCCTGTTAATGCGTGTCTATTTAGAGCAAACCGTTTCTTCTGACTATTTTTAGCATTTCAGATTGCAAACTGCATCTAACAGGTAGAGATACATTTCCCAGATGTGATGACATATACTGTGTGCGGCATGATACAGGTACAACAACAACTTTTAGACCTGTGACAAAAACCACTAGAAAGACAGTGACGAAAGAGACAAAATCCACAGAAACTTATACAAGTAAAAAAACAAAGTCTTCAACGGAAGGCTTGCGGACATCAACAAGTGCTTCTTGCACGAGCACGGGAAACCCACCTTCATCTGAACAGAGTACAGATGGAGCACCTAAAAGAGACTCCGATACTACTGCAGGGGAAACCAATAGTACATATGGGTCAACGAGTTTCTCTACGGAAAAAAAACACTCATCGTCAAATACTCCTTATATAGAAAAACTAACAACCCCTGAATCGAGTACATATGGAGGACTAAATACCACAACTGATTCCTTGAAAACAGGAAGTTCCTCAGCTACAGAACATTCCACAGAACCATCTTCGATTCAAACAGACTCTGAAACTTCTGCAGGAAAAACACTTAGTACAGATGGGACAAGGAGTTCCTCCACCGAAGAAGTGCCCTCATCGTCCAATACTCCTTTAAGGGTCAGCCCAACCACCCCTAAATCGACTACTGCTTGGGGACCTGATACCTCAACGGATACATCGAAGACAGGATATAACACAGAGCCAACATCGAGTCAAACAGCCTTCGGAACTACTGCAGGAGCAATACAAATTACACATGTCCCAACAACTCCTGAATTGAGTACAGTTGGGAGACCTGAAACAACATCGAGTCAAACTGACTCCGATACTACTGCATGGGCGACACTTAGTACTGGTGGGAAAACGAGGATCAATACGGAAGAAGTGCCCTCATCGTCGATTAGTCCTTATACGGAAATCTTAATACGCATTGAATCAAGTACATACGGGGGACCTTCTAGCACAACGGATATTTCGGAGTCAGGATATTCCACACACCCAACTTCGAGTCAAACAGACTCTGAAACTACTGCAGAAGCAACACAAAGTAAAGATGGGAAAACGAGTTCCTCTACGGATGAAGTGCCCCATTCATCGCATACTCATTATACGGGAAGCCCAACAACCACTGAATCGAGTACAGTTGGGAGACCTGATACAACATCGAGTCAAACTGACTCCGATACTACTGCATGGGCAACAGTTAGTACTGATAGGACAACGTGGATCACTACGGAAAAAGTGCCCTCATCGTGGAATACTCTTTATACGGAAATCCTAACAAGCCCTGAATCGAGTACCTATGGTGGACCTGATGCCACAACGGATATCTCGGAGTCAGAATATTCCACATATCCAACTTCGAGTCAAACAGACTCTGAAAGTACTGCAGGAGCAACACAAAGTACAGATGGGAAAATGAGTTTCTCTACGGATAATGTGCCCCATTCATCACATACTCATTATACGGGAAGCCCAACAACCACTGAATCGAGTACAGTTGGGAGACCTGATACAACATCGAGTCAAACTGACTCCGATACTACTGCATGGGAAACACTTAATACTGTTGGGACATCGAGGATCACTACGGAAGAAGTGCCCTCATCGTCGAATACTCCTTATACGGAAATCTCCACAAGCCCTGAATCGAGTACCTATGGGGGACCTTCTAGCACAACGGATATATCGGAGTCAGGATATTCCACACACCCAACTTCGAGTCAAACAGACTCTGAAACTACTGCAGGAGCAACACAAAGTACAGATAGGAAAACGGGTTCCTCTACAGATGATGTAACCCATTCATCGCATACTCATTATACGGGAAGCCCAACAACCACTGAATCGAGTACAGTTGGGAGACCTGATACAACATCGAGTCAAACTGACTCCGATACTACTGCATGGGCAACACTTAGTACTGTTGGGACATCGAGGATCACTACGGAAGAAGTGCCCTCATCGTCGAATACTCCTTATACGGAAATCTCAACAAGCCCTGAATCGAGTACATATAGGGGACCTTCTAGCACAACGGATATCTCGGAGTCAGGATATTCCACACACCCAACTTCGCGTCAAACAGACTCTGAAACTACTGCAGGAGCAACACAAAGTACAGATAGGAAAACGGGTTCCTCTACAGATGATGTAACCCATTCATCGCATACTCATTATACGGGAAGCCCAACAACCACTGAATCGAGTACAGTTGGGAGACCTGATACAACATCGAGTCAAACTGACTCCGATACTACTGCATGGGCAACACTTAGTACTGATGGGATAACGAGGCTCACTACGGAAGAAGTGCCCTCATCATCGATTAGTCCTTATACGGAAATCCTAACAAGCCCTGAATTGAGTACCTATGGGGGACCTGATGCCACAACGGATATATCGGAGTCAGGATATTCCACACACTCAACTTCGAGTCAAACAGACTCTGAAACTACTGCAGGAGCAAAACAAAGTACAGATAGGAAAACGAGTTCCTCTACAGATGATGTAACCCATTCATCGCATACTCATTATACGGGAAGCCCAACAACCACTGAATCGAGTACAGTTGGGAGACCTGATACAACATCGAGTCAAACTGACTCCGATACTACTGCATGGGCAACACTGAGTACTGATGGGAAAACGTGGATCACTACGGAAGAAGTGCCCTCATCATCGATTAGTCCTTATACGGATATCTCAACAAGCCCTGAATCGAGTACCTATGGGGGACCTGGTGCCACAACAAATGTATCGGAGTCAGGATATTCCACACACCCAACTTCGAGTGAAACAGTCTCTGAAACTACTGCAGGAGCAACACAAAGTACAGATGGGAAAACAAGTTCCTCTACGGATGATGTGCCCCATTCATCGCATACTCATTATACGGGAAGCCCAACAACCACTGAATCGAGTACAGTTGGGAGACCTGATACAACATCGAGTCAAACTGACTCCGATAATACTGCATGGGCAACAATTAGTACTGATGGGATAACGTGGATCACTACGGAAGAAGTGCACTCATCATCGATTAGTCCTTATACGGAAATCTCAACAAGCCCTGAATCGAGTACCTATGGGGGACCTGGTGCCACAACAGATGTATCGGAGTCAGGATATTCTACACACCCAACTTCGAGTCAAACAGACTCTGAAACTACTGCAGGAGCAAAACAAAGTACAGATAGGAAAACGAGTTCCTCTACAGATGATGTAACCCATTCATCGCATACTCATTATACGGGAAGCCCAACAACCACTGAATCGAGTACATTTGGGAGACCTGATACAACATCGAGTCAAACTGACTCCGATACTACTGCATGGGCAACACTGAGTACTGATGGGAAAACGTGGATCACTACGGAAGAAGTGCCCTCATCATCGATTAGTCCTTATACGGATATCTCAACAAGCCCTGAATCGAGTACCTATGGGGGACCTGGTGCCACAACAAATGTATCGGAGTCAGGATATTCCACACACCCAACTTCGAGTGAAACAGTCTCTGAAACTACTGCAGGAGCAACACAAAGTACAGATGGGAAAACAAGTTCCTCTACGGATGATGTGCCCCATTCATCGCATACTCATTATACGGGAAGCCCAACAACCACTGAATCGAGTACAGTTGGGAGACCTGATACATCATCGAGTCAAACTGACTCCGATACTACTGCATGGGCAACAATTAGTACTGATGAGACAACGAGGATGACTACGGAAGGAGTGACCTCATCATCGATTAGTCCTTATACGGATATCTCAACAAGCCCTGAATCGAGTACCTATGGGGGACCTGGTGCCACAACAGATGTATCGGAGTCAGGATATTCCACACACCCAACTTCGAGTGAAACAGACTCTGAAACTACTGCAGGAGCAACACAAAGTACAGATGGGAAAACAAGTTCCTCTACGGATGATGTGCCCCATTCATCGCATACTCATTATACAGGAAGCCCAACAACCACTGAATCGAGTACAGTTGGGAGACCTGATACAACATCGAGTCAAACTGACTATGCTACTACTGCATGGGCAACACTAAGTACTGATGGGATAACGAGGATCAATACGGAAGAAGTGCCCTCATCATCGATTAGTCCTTATACGGAAATCTTAATAAGCCCTGATCCGAGTACCTATGGGGGACCTGGTGCCACAACGGAAATATCGGAGTCAGGATATTTCACACACTCAAATTCAAGTCAAACAGGCTCTGAAACTACTGCAGGAGCAACACAAAAAACAGATGGGAAAACGAGTTCCTCTACGGATGATGTGTCCCATTCATCATATACTCATTATACGGGAAGCCCAACAGCCCCTGATTCGAGTACAGTTGGGAGACCTGATACAACATCGAGTCAAACTGACTCCGATACTACTGCATGGGCAACACTTAGTACTGTTGGGACATCGAGGATCACTACGGAAGAAGTGCCCTCATCGTCGAATACTCCTTATACGGAAATCTCAACTAGCCCTGAATCAAGTACATATAAGGGACCTTCTAGCACAACGGATATCTCGGAGTCAGGATATTCCACATACCCAACTTCGAGTCAAACAGACTCCGAAACTACTGCAGGAGCATCACAAAGTACAGATAGGAAAACGAGTTCCTCTACAGATGATGTAACCCATTCATCGCATACTCATTATACGGGAAGCCCAACAACCACTGAATCGAGTACAGTTGGGAGACCTGATACAACATCGAGTCAAACTGACTCCGATAATACTGCATGGGCAACAATTAGTACTGATGGGATAACGTGGATCACTACCGAAGAAGTGCACTCATCATCGATTAGTCCTTATACGGAAATCTCAACAAGCCCTGAATCGAGTACCTATGGGGGACCTGGTGCCACAACAGATGTATCGGAGTCAGGATATTCTACACACCCAACTTCGAGTCAAACAGACTCTGAAACTACTGCAGGAGCAACAAAAAGTACAGATGGGAAAACGAGTTCCTCTACGGATGATGTGCCCCATTCATCGCATACTTATTATACGGGAAGCCCAACAACCCCTGAATCGAGTACAGTTGGGAGACCTGATACATCATCGAGTCAAACTGACTCCGATACTACTGCATGGGCAACAATTATTACTGATGGGACAACGTGGATCACTACGGAAGAAGTGCCCTCATCATCGATTAGTCCTTATACGGAAATCTCAACAAGCCCTGAATCGAGTACCTATGGGGGAACTGATGCCACAACAGATGTATCGGAGTCCGGATATTTCACACACCCAACTTCGAGCCGAACCGACTCCGAAACTACTGCAGGAGCAACACAAAGTACAGATAGGAAAACGAGTTCCTCTACAGATGATGTAACCCATTCATCGCATACTCATTATACGGGAAGCCCAACAACCACTGAATCAAGTACAGTTGGGAGACCTGATACAACATCGAGTCAAACTGACTCCGATACTACTGCATGGGCAACACTGAGTACTGATGGGACAACGAGGATCACTACGGAAGAAATGCCCTCATCATCGATTAGTCCTTATACGGAAATCCTAACAAGCCCTGAATCGAGTACCTATGGGGGACCTGATGCCACAACAGATATATCGGAGTCAGGATATTCCACACACCCAACTTCGAGTCAAACAGACTCCGAAACTACTGCAGGAGCAACACAAAGTACAGATAGGAAAACGAGTTCCTCTACAGATGATGAAACCCATTCATCGCATACTCATTATACGGGAAGCCCAACAACCACTGAATCGAGTACAGTTGGGAGACCTGATACAACATCAAGTCAAACTGAATCCTATACTACTGGATGGGCAACACTTAGTACTGATGGGACAACGAGGCTCACTACGGAAGAAGTGTCCTCATCATCGATTAGTTCTTATACGGAAATCCTAACAAGCCCTGAATCGAGTACCTATGGGGGACGTGATGCCACAACAGATATATCGGAGTCAGGATATTCCACACACCCAACTTCGAGTCAAACAGACTCCGAAACTACTGCAGGAGCAATACAAAGTACAGATAGGAAAACGAGTTCCTCTACAGATGATGTAACCCTTTCATCGCATACTCATTATACGGGAAGCCCAACAACCCCTGAATCGAGTACAGTTGGGAGACCTGATACAACATCGAGTCAAACTGACTATGATACTACTACATGGGACACAGTTAGTACTGTTGGGACAACGTGGATCACTACGGAAGAAGTGGCTTCATCGTCGAATACTCCTTTTACGGAAATCTCAACAAGGCCTGAATCGAGTACATATGGGGGACCTGATGCCACAACGGATATATCGGAGTCAGGATATTCCGCACACTCAACTTCGACTGAAAGAGACTCCAAAACTACTGCCGGAGCAACACAAAGTACAGATGGGAAAACGAGTTTCTCTACGGATGATGTGCCCACATCATCAAACACTCCTTATACGGGAAGCCCAAAAGACCCTTCCGAGGGTTCTACCTACTATAACGCTAACTCGACTACGACAGATCCCAATGGATCATCTATGTATACTGTATGGACGTACCCCACTACGAAGAACTGTAGATTAATATGCGAATAGCTTGACTGTGACTTTATAAAAGCATTTTCGACTTCATTATTTGCAGATATCGACCCTGACGGTGATTGGTACTAGATTTAATAGAGAAAAACAGAATAAAGTAAATATAATACGTATGTAAAAAATAGTTACAAAATCTGCCCCAAAGGAGTTTTTTTGTTGTTGTGAGATTTCATATTAATACTTAGATTAATACTTTCTTTCATATATAACCATTAAGTTATCCTAAATTTAGATTTACAGGTATCTTAAAAAACAAACATTATAAACTATTTTAACAGTCCTTTGTTCTATTCGTATTGTGGCGACATCTGCTGTTTTTTAGAAGAAGCAATTCCATAATTACCGTCTTTTACAACTTAGCCGGAAAAACAAATCATACAAAAACTACTGCGTGATATGAATCAATTGAGCATTGACCTTGGAAAGTAGCATCTTCTAGTCCGTATTTAACTATTCTGATTATGTAAAACTTTCGTTTTCTAAGCAACTGAAATCATGTATGGGCCAAAGCGAAAATAAGATATGTGACGAGTTTTGAGAACATGGCGTGAAAAATTTAAAGCCAAGAAATTTAATTTGAGGAAAAGGGGCTAATATCAAAAACCTGGCTGCAAGTGAAAATCTAGAGCATAAGGCGCATCTTTTGACAAAATTACATGCTACTAGCTCCATTGATCTCTGGAATACAGACACAATGAGAAGACTATACTATATACTGTATCGATTTGAATCGATACCGACGGAGTATACCCAATTATGATAAAAAGAGGTGGAGATAGGTTCGTTAGGGTAATGGGAATGTGTGCTGGTTGCTTTCATTCCGAAACCAAGAATAGATGATTGCTCTAGCGTGAAAAGCTTTAAGCGACCCATTTATTATGCATCATGCTTCAATACATTATCCATTCGGTTCTGCACATCATGATTACAAATATAAAAACTGTTCAATATATCAATATTCGTACATCAAATTTGTTTTCACTAATATATACAAAAAGTTGAGTCAATTATGATATTTAGTGGATTGGCCGCTTTATAACCACCAGTCTGATATCGTTCTTTCTCAAGGGTCTAGAGCGCTCAATTGAAAGACACATTCCGCAACTTGCTCAAGAGTCAGCAACTCAACTGTGAGTCGTTTGTGTTGCTTACAAAATCGAGGAGATCTGCAAAAGGGAAAATACACTCTAGGAGTATACATTGAGGAAGCCTTTGACAATTCTACTTTTGACTAGATGTGTTCAACAGGAAGATTTTGGAGGCTTCGACACACGCTCTCTGTCTGAGAATGGCGACATAAGCATGGTCAGAGTTGAGCTAGAACGAGTTTCTTGTCTCCTTTCTCTGTTGCTTGGTTGAGTGTGGCTTCTGCAAGAGATTCAAAATACACGACTATTCGGAGATCCCCCCACACAAATTGCTCATTATGAAAGATCTCCTTTGTAGGATTATTTGTTGGGGAAATAAGACTACCATAGTGCTCTTCTCTCGGTTGGATGTTTTGATCTAATCATAATATCAGGTATTGGGCTTGCTTATAATGCTGACTCTTGTGCTGTCCAGTGATGTAGTATGGTATCAAGACTACCTTGACTTTAACCTGACCTGAAAAGTGCATATTGAATCGAAGACCGAACATTCTTTCAGAGCATTCTGGCAGTGCAGACGGACTCTTGATAAAATCTAGGTCTTACAGTCGAGCGCTCTACACTGGCTGTAAATAGCTCTAATCAGTATCCGTAATATCATACGTATCTGAGGTTTGGTGGAAGAAAACAATGGTTCAGTCCAGCGTCACTCTTCTGAGCACACTGCAGAGGCATGCCTGCTTAGGGATCACAGGATCGCATCACCTCAATTAAGCAAAAACAACCTCAGAATTCTGACTGGCCTACTCACTGGACATTGCAGACTGAAGGGACACTTATATATTGTAATCAAGAAAAGAAGTTGTCGCGGCATGTGCTTGCCGAGTGCGACGCATTGGCGCGAAGAAGAATGAACCTCCTAGGCGCGCATAGACTCTCGATGCCTGTCGTCGCCCAATTGGAACCATCAAAAATAGTAAAATACTTATCAGATATAAGCATTTTGGGAGTGCTTTAAGCTAGATAGGGTGCATAAGGAATCCATATGGTCATAGTGCACTACTGCCCATTATTATTATTACTATCACCTCAAGGTGATGCTCTTAACGCACTGTTGAATTTAAACCCTTTTGATGTCTTTGTACGACAAGAGGATATGAAAGCTGCTTGCAAACTCACACACTGAGTGAACGCAGATACAGTGTGGAATTCGCTCCTTCCTGCAATGATCCAAGATGTCTTCTACTAGTAGTCTAGTTGGTATCTTGATCAAAATTAAGATTCTTATGCGTGACAGGCAGTATGCTATCGGTTTTCGAAATAGAATTCTGGTGAAATCTGGATCCACGTGACAGTCAGACCACGCTTAAGGCTTTGCGGAATTTCAGCTCAATGTGAATGTAACACCGAACTCACTATGATTTCACGTCACTGACTCAAAGGCTTGGCATCACTGCTCGGTCTTTGCCAGGACACGAATACGTATTTTGCAAAGTGACAGTCGTATACTCTCGCTTAACGCAGGCTTCACGAATCTCTGCGGCTGTCGGGCAGATTTTGTTATTGCAAGAAGCTCTAAAACAGCCTATCCTATTTTCATATTCCTGAAAGATGGGTCAACCTTCTTTGATAAGCAATCATACCCACCACAATTCATGTTGATCCGTTTTGTAAAATATAACTTCCCTGAGACTATAAATATGGGCTATAAAAACGTCCCAGATGCTGACACACATATTTTTTCTTTTAGTGTATTTGAGCTTTGATACAACAATATTAGATGCAAGTAGTATCATAATATGCAAGCTGCTCTTGACATTATTTTGTAGGGGCAAAAACTAAACATATCAAATTGTTTATAAACAAATTTTAATATAATTTAGCAGGCATACATAGATACATTTGTATCTGTACATGTATAGCATATGATAGTAACTACAGTTATGTACTAAAGGCAGCTTGTTGAGCAGTTGTTAATCATGGTCGTTGTTACTGATGGCGTTTACATGCAAACGCAAAATTTGCATTGCAATTTTTTTCTTGATTTAATCAAATGCCGTGTACACAACGCTAATTTAACCACACAAACACACAGACACTCATACTCATACTCAAAAAAACAAGATTAAATTTAAACAAATATACTTGGAAGATACACCATAGCACATAGCATAAACGAGCACTAGAACGCAATACATTGCGTATACGTCATGTGTGCCCAATGGGCACTTGTGTATGAATTGCGCTTTGTAGCAACTTTGGTGTGAGTTAAGCGCGTAGTTCATAAACGCCAGTTGCCCCAACAAAATGTACAAATTGTATACGCTACTGGTGCTGCTCAGCCTGAGCCTGGCCAGCTGCTTGGGCTTTGGCCAATTCCATATGAAGCATTATCATATGACGCGTAATTACAACTCACAGGATGACTCCAGTGAGAGTGACAATGGCGTGTTGCGTAAGTCTAGCATCCATGGACATCATAAGCCATTTATCATTTACCATTGTTCCATACAGGCACCTATCGTCGCTGCATGTGGGAGCAGTCCAAGTTTTTGCCACGTCGTCTGGTCTTGCTCAGCCTGTGCTCCAATCTCTTTTGCGAGAACAATCACATAGTACCGCGTTCCAGGTCTATTTTCGTAGTGGAAAAAATTTCTAGACCGAATGAGTAGTGCCAAAATTTTAGTTGTTTGCAACAGGGCTGCATAACAAAGCAAGTTTAAAAAAAAAAAAATTCAATTTTGAAAGAAAACTGTGCATTTTCCGAGATTTGCAGCCCTGTTTACGCCTTTGGCCTCGAACAATGTGTGTACTAATTAGCTTCTTTTCATTTTCCATTCTTCTTCTTCTCTCTCTATGTGCTTGTGTATTTTCGTAGCTGCCTGGACATACTCTCCGACCAATGCGAACAGGGTGAGGAGGATGAGCTAATGTACAAGCCCTTTCCGGACTGCTGTCCGGTCTATTGCAATCTGAAGCGTCGCATGAAACGTTTGCGCAGCATGCACCTACGTAATCGCATGCTGCGAGACATGCAACAACAGCCGGGCGGTTCCGGTGGCACGCAGAGTACCAGCGATGCGCTGTTAAGTGAATTTGGCTACAACAACTACTAGGCGTATACGCTATACCTAAGATACACATTTTATACATACAATTGTAACTAGAGTTATGTGTTATTTTAAAGTAAACTTATCCATATATGTATGCTATATGTGTTATGGTCACGCTTCTAGAATGCACAGTAAGTACCTAACTGAGTGGTGGTTGAGTGGTGCAGTCTGTCTAGACTGTGTGCAGCGCCGGAGAGCAGGAGTGTGTGTGTCCCTTTGGACCGTTGCACAAATACTTGACAAACTAACTTGATAATGTTTGGCAAATTTGCTGCAATTTGTTTGCCATGGCACAAAATAGTATAAAAAATGCACAAAAATTGTGAAAAAAACAAATCGCACATAGAAATTTTTGCAGACGAACTGAAGCACCCCGGGCCGGGCAAATGGCGGCTAGCCGGGAAACTTTTGTGTTTGCTCTTGGTGACAGTTTAAGCTCCACTTTCTCTATATGCAGCTATACACTTGGCTGAGTGAGCGGCTTTATTAGCTTTGTCGCAAAGCCTGGAAGCTTCGGACTAAGAGCCAGAGGCACAGCTCGCAGCTGGGATAGTAATTAGCGAGTACAATTAAAACTCAAGACTTTTATATAGGCAAGAGTCTTAGAGAACGATCCTGTAGAGCACCTCTTGTCAACCAACAAGTACGTATAAGCAGTTAAGACTGCGCACGGAAGCCCTCGTATCCGCGGCAACCCGCTAGTTCTTGTGGAGTAACTGGTTAAGTTCGATGGTACGATGCCCAAAAGGATTGCTCGAACGTTTTTGCGCATAGCCATAAACGCACGTTGCCTACTTTTGAAGCAAAGCCATAATTTTGTTATTTAGCTTATAATTGTGAGCTTTTCTTTAAAACATGCGAACATGTTTATCGCATCATGTCGAAAACCAACTCACTTCTGGAGAATTTTACGGTTTTGACGAATGCTATAAGCCGAAACAAACTTGATTTCCAGAGGGAAATCTGGTAGTGGATGCACAGGATGCACTGAGGTTGTGGAGGGAACACCTATCTGCCTTACTCACGAGCGATGATGGGCCGCTCCAGGAGTTAACTTCCCGACTTCCCCAAACATGGATGTTGGCGTGGATATACCGCTGAGCAGCTATGACTAAATCTGGGTCGCAATCAAATGGAGAACAACAAAACTGCTGGCACAGATGACCTGCCTGCTTAGTTGTTCAAAACTGGCGGCAATGAGTTTTTAAGGTGCATGCACCAGCTTTTTTGCAGAATGTGGCTAGATAAGAGCATGCCTGTCGATTGGAACCTTGGCGCCCTCTGCCCTGTCCTCAAGAATGTTGACCCCTTTTGATACCAAGTGAGGCTTCAGAAAAGGCGATGCTCTCTCCTGCGATCTCTTCAACCTTGTGATGAAGAATGTGTTGGAAAAGGCCAAAGTACATCGGAACGGGACTGGATGTCCACATACGCGGATTATATCGATAACATCGGTCGTACTAAGCGAGCAGTTACCGTAGCTTTGCTTTATGGCACTGAAGCCATGGTGAAGACGCAGTCTGATGCAAATGCCCTTGGAGTGTTTGAGCGGAAAGTACTCCGTAAGATCATTAAGATCAACGATTACCGCCTCCGATGGAATGACGAACTCAACGACGAAATTGACAAAGTTGAGCGAATTAACATACAGCGGCTTCGCTGGCTAGGTCATGCTATGCGTATGGATGAAAAAACTTCTGGCAGAAAGGTCTTCAATGGGGCTCTTAAAGAAAGGTGAAAAGGATAAGGTAAGGAGTCCATAATTGTTGTATAAATATACATTATAAATCAGCTGTTATTTCGAAACGCAGGGTATGCATGCGTCGGCGCATCTGCAGCTGATTGATTTCGGCTATCTAAATCTGAGTCTGGACTCATGTCTGGACACCGCTGAGTGGATTCAAGTCTGTTAAGTTCTGCCACGGAAGCATGCTCAAGTAGCTGCTACTCTAGAGTTGAAGAGTTTACGTCACGATACACCGATAAGCCCGCTCGTTAGGCGTTGTAGAGCAAGGGCTGCTGCTCCTTACTGTCTGGCCCAAGTCAATCGGCTAGCTTTTTGCCGTTTTCAATTACCTAACAACCGGCGTTGCCACATTGCGCTTATTTGCATTTTTACCTCTGCTTTTTGCCTTTTAATTGCATATGGCTTTTGTCTTGACAGGGGAGCGCAGTGCAGTGGCAGGGGCTGGGGCAAGGGCAGGGGCAGGGGCAGTAGCAGGGGCACAGACAGTGGCAGGACTTAAGCTGGGCGCGGGGGCATGGCGATGATTTTGCTTGCCTAGCTTTACTTTATCATTTCCGGTTTCTGCTCTTTCTGCGTTTTATGCGCGCCACCATTTTTTATGCTTTATGCTATCGTCGCTTATCTTTTTAACACTTTTACGTGGCACGAAGCGTTGTTGTGCCACAACGTCTCCTTGCCTCGGCCAGCAACGTTTGGTGGCAACGCCGCTTGCTTTGTGTCTGTCTTCATTTTTATCTGCAAACAAGCAATAAATTTTATTTTAATAAGCAACACTTTTGATAGCCAGCTTCAGCGCTAGAGCCAGTAACAACAACAAGAAGAAGAAGAAGAAGCAATACTGCCACGATAGTCGCTTGTCGCAGCGTTATCCTTGCTGGCATTGGCTTCGCTTGTTGCCACCGCCTTGGTTGCATGTGGCGCAGAAGTAAATACAAAAGATACTCAGCGTCATCAGAGGCAGCCATAATATTGCGGTACAACTGCAGCTGTTGCAGTGGCAGAGTTTCTAAGGGGGGTTGTCATATGTTTTAGATTTCTGGCACTTTAGTTTTTCTTTTTTTGCAAAAACTTATCTTATGGCTGGTTTCCTTCATAGCCATTGTCTTTCTCTAGTATACAATCAAATTTATCCTAGAAGCTCCTGTAACTATACTAAGAGGGCTTCGAAGGTTTTTGAACCCCTCCCCCCCATACTTACACATCGTCAAGCAATTCTGATGACTTTCAACACCCTCTAATATGCCGCCACAAATCGATTTTCAATTGCAGTTTTTGACTTTCTGTTTGTGACGCCCCTTTTACCCACGACAGTCACAAATCGGTACAATTTGATGTTTTATCGAGCTTAAGTTTAAGAATTCAATCTAAGAAATCTTGCCATTTCTAAAACACACTTTTTCCGATAAATTTTGGGGCGTTAAATTCGAAACCAGAAACCAAACGTTGACGTGTTCTAAAAAGAAGATAGCACTACGCGACAAAAAAAAGCCCATTTCTAAAACATACCTTTTATGGGCAAATTCGGGTCGCTGATTCCGAATCCGGAAACCAAGATTTCCAAGATTTCAAGAGCTGCGAAGTCAGCTAATCTCATATTACTCGGGAAACTTACTACCGAACGAGATGAACTATAATTGAATTAGTTACTGATTTAATCCGTTCCAGAAAGTTTTGGTCTACCTTGATTCGAATAGTGGTTACTAGGCAAAAAACTGAATATTTTTGGAATTAATATTATATTTTTTTTTTGTTATTTTGAGTTCAGCGCATTGTAATTCACAATCATGATAAGATAGACCAAAACTGTCATATCGGTCGGCAGTAAGCTTACTATGAGATTTGCTGACGCCGCCAATTTTGAAATTTGTAATTTGAATTTTGAAATAGCGATGTTTCGAAAACCGTTCTAGACAATTCAAGTTTAGCGAACTGAAATTGACCGGAAAGGGTATGTTTTATTGCAGAGTTTTTTTCTTTTTAAGGAAATTAAAAAAAGCTGGATTGTGTAATTTTTCGCATATTTCCTTATAACTTCGGCATTTCGCTACCGATTTTGCTTAAACTGTTGTCGATTCGTTCGCAAAGAATCAATTCATTTGGAAAAGAGAAATTTTCGAAAAAAAATTTTAGTTCATTGCCCTGTAACTTGCAATCGAATCAAGTTAGACCACAAGCGTCTAAAATACATCGATTTGAGATTAAAATACGTTCAATTCGAGTTAAAAATTATCTCGATCGGTAGTGAGATTTCCAAGTAATATGAGAAATTCGAAATCACGAATTTTTTCAATTACGTTAATTCGAAATCAGCGACCAACAATTTTCCGAATAATGTATGTTTAAGCCATAGGCCCTTAATTGAGGCCAAATTTGTTGCATAGTATAATGAATGCACCTACGATTCTTCAATAGACCTTATTCTGCCCATAAGTTTTTGGACATAATTCAAAAGCGAAAAACATATGACTTACCTGATAACGTAGTTCTGTTGGCTAAATATTTTTGCCTAAATCTTTTCCTATATGAATAGTCTCATTTGAAATCTAAGTTCCAAATGAACATCGATGTAAAAGAAAGTAGTTATAATGATTTAAGCGAATTTACCAAAGAATGCGTATCTGTTTATGAGCGTTATCGATATGTTTTATCGAACTTATTTTTCAGGTTATGTAGCCTAAAACTTACAACTAACGGACTTGCTTCAAATAACTGTGCGTTCGAATATGAGAAGCTCGACTGCTTGGCAGTTATAACGCCCGATACTTGGCACGTCAATGTCCTGTGGCTTTATGTGGCACTGCTTACTAAAAAGGAATCCCTGCTTGGCTCAGTCCCACAACGACTTTTACTCCTGCTCCTACAGCTAGGAGTCCAGAGCGCGTCGTTAACTTTGCGTGTGTGTGTGTGAGTGTGGCTACATCCTGGCGTTGCACTTCCTCTTGGATCCTTGCTTTTTATGTGCCTTTATGCTTCAGCTCATTGTTGTGTTCTATGGCTCCTTGCCGTGCTTCTTGTAGTTGCTCTGCAAAATCTTCTTCTTCTTGTTTTTTACTTTGTTGCACTTTGAAGATTATTACACAATGCAATTTATATTTATCGTTCACTTTTAGTTGTTGTTGTTGTTATTGTGCTGGCTGCTTCTTCTTCATGTTGTGTGCCTTTTTGTTTTTGTTTCATTTATGCTAGTAGACACAAGCACACATCCACATACAGTACCTATCAAGCCCGCAGCCTACAGAAGCTGCCACGCCCCAACCGCCTCCAACCGCCCCCAACCGCCCCCAATCGCCTCCAACCGCCTCCAACCGCCCCCGACAGCCCCCGCAACGTTTATAGTTATAGCCTGAGTTGTGCACATGTTGCCGCCTGTGGCGTTGCATGATGCAACTTGCAACTGGCAAATGTGTCCATGCAACTGATAGTGTGTGTGTGCGCAGCTTTATCTTTCTGCAGTCGTTGATGTTGTTGCTCCTGCTGCTACTGTTATGCCATGCAATGATTATGAAATGAAGAAATTCAATGCATTCTTAATAATGTTTGCGTTTTTATACCATATTTTCCACAACCCCCACGCCCCCCCCCGCCCACACACACACCCACACACACACCCACACACACACACACACATATGTATATTCCGTTTTTTATTAAAACAGCTGTGCTTTGTTTCACACTCTGCAACTCAATCGTCTCTTCGAGTTCGCTGTTGTGCTACCTACTAAGTGCAAATTGCCAACTGTTTTGGTATAAAGTGCAAAGTAGCTACTTATTGGTTTATCAGGCCATATTGCAGATTGCCTTCTGCATTCACAATTCATTCAGAGTTGCCTACCAACTCATATAAACCTGGAAGAAACATAAAGTGTTCTATATCGTTACAAATATACAAGTCGAAGCCATTGAAATAAAGGTGCAAGCTGAAAATAAAATGGCCGTTAAAATATTGAATTCCTCTTCTTCTTGATTGGACAGGCAACGGGTTGCATTCTTCCAAAAAGTTGAAGCGCCAGCTATCTGCAACTGCCAACAGACGCCTCTTCTTTCTCTTCTGGCTGAGCCGATGTCTATTATCGTCAGTACTTAAAAGAATCCCTAACTGGAATAGAATATTTTCATGTATTTTACCTTAGAAATTGTAGGTTAGGTTAGGTCACTTAAACTGTAGCCAGTCAATTTGCCTTGCACATTGAGCTGCAGATCGGCTCATTGTGTTGCATCAGGATCTAAACTGTGCCTTCCCCCTTTAAATAGGGAAATTGGTGCCGCCAACTGCAGAGATTTGGGACTAATTACAAGCGTTGATTCCTAACTGATTAAGCTTCTGTCCAAAGAAGCTGTCCATATAATACGTCAGCTTTGTTGGAGGAAGGGGGTCACCTAGTTGAGGGGAAGCCTTACTCCCTGGCGTCGTAAATCATGTCATGAAATAACATTCGAAGAACCAAAGAATTCCAAATGGTAAAAAATTTAATAACGTAGTATATGGAAAGCTCCATTTGAGCAAAAGAGGTGAGACACACTTCAGTGATCCGGAAGGCTAAAAGCACGCTTTATGTTCTGAAAAGACATCGCCTCGAATACGGTAAACTGAATTTAAGAGTTCTGGGAGATCAAGTGACCAGTCTCTTCATCTATTGAAGGAAGTACTGGGCAACTCTACTGGTGGACAGTAATGCGTGTTGAGGGAAGGCGAGCGTGTTTCGTTAAGATTAACGAGTAACTAAAGCTGTTTTGTTTGTCACTTTGAGTCTCTGAAGCGAATTCAGAGGCAAAATGTGAAGAAGAGCGTCTCTGGGCGTGTTACGAAGTGGACCTGTGATGCAAAAATACAACTTGAAAAATTTGAGCTACTTTAAGTTGTACTTGTCCACGCCGCCTGGCATGACTCAGTGTTTGAGTGTTCGATTCCCGCTGCGGGTATTCATGTTCCGGGTTATCCTTGTCCCCGTTGCAAGGTCCAGGAAAAGTGCGCACTATGTGCCTTTATTATAACGAAATGAAAAAGGCTTGCGCAAAGCTGAGGAGTGTCTCCTATCAGACCGTAACACGTTAAACAGTTGTTTGTTCCAGAAGAAAATAACTATTTCATCTAATCCCTTCAAGAAAAATTAGCAGGTTTTGGCTTAAACATTAAAGCAGTACAATAAATGCAAATATAAATCTGACACCAGCTTTCCGTTACCGGTTTGGGAACTGTGGTGTAGGGCGTCCTTCAAGGAACTTTGAGTTCTTCTTCTTGCTTCGTGACGCTTTGAAGCCGAATTGCCATCTCCTGCCTGCGTTGTGGCGTCAAATGGAGTGTTCGATGCTATATAGAGCGGCAATCCATAGGCGCAACATCATGATAATCCGGCACATAGGACATAATACCCAAATAAGGCGGTCCTTGGTGTGCACAAGAGACAGACCTGTTGTTTGGTCTACTGTGGGCAAACGGATATGGTGTTTGAGCCCAGGATCCTGGCTATCAGTAATAGAACCTCATCCACTGCACATAAGGTGCAGGTGCTTGGCGACCATGGCCGAACAATATTGTTATTTGTAAACTTTAGAGAGCGTTTTTGTAGCTCGACTTTGGTTTGATTGAAAAGACCTATTTGTTTGAACCGTCTGAGATAATCCAGAAACCCCCACTACCCGGGAGGTTCGTTACATTATACATATAGTTGTTCCTATTGCAAATCTTAAAGAAAAATTCTTTCATAAAAAGTCTTCATAACTTCGTACTAAAGAAGCTAAACTTGCTACATTTTAACACAACTTATAGTATATATTTTGTATTCCAAGGAGTTCACAAGAATCTGTCTTCTAATTAGGCATTAGGAATGTTGAAAAGTTTTGCAACCACAACTTGGTTTGGTGATTTTATAAGGAAGCTAATCCTATCAGTAATCAAACGTGTCTAGGTTACACATTTATTCCGTGTGGTGAGCGGGTTAGAGAATACCATCTCAGCAGTTGAAAACTTGTCATATGAGGCGACGTATAATGACACTAGATTCTTTCAAAACCAGTAGAGCCATCCTAGGCCTTTAAAGGGTTGTGCATAGGATTCCAATGAAAGAAATATATCAGGCCGTAACCCGGCAACGGGTTGTTATGGCCTGTTAAAAAGAAGAAGTTACACATATCTTCTGATTTCACTCTAAGTAGCGGATTTCTTTTTCAGTTTTAGTTCATGTTGTAGAGAAAAGTTTAAAAAATCATGAGTTCGTATCCCACAGCGGGCATATTAAAAACAAAAATTTTTTTTTTTTTTTAAATATTTTACCAAAAATTTTTAATATTTTAAAATTTATTTGCATCTTTTATTTATAGATTTAAATATTCAATAAATTTATATAAACCTATTTAATGAACTAGTGTAAAGTAACTCACGCAAAAAATCAGTCCATGTCCCGTTATCTTGCTATCTCGTTCTAACGCGTTTGAACTGACGTCGCTCTCTCACTCTGCCACGTTTGTTTACTATTTTCCCTATATTAAGGCTTGTAATTCCCAACTTGCTTTTACGTAACTTGTGCGTATAAGTAGCACTTGGTTTGTGATCATGTTGGGCGGTCGAGCGGCTCATAGCGGTAGTTGCGGGTTGGTCGCAGTCCTGATTAATTGCGTCGGATCAGAGTTGATATTTCCTCTCATCAAGTCTCGTAGCAGCTACTCAAACAATACAATATCGGTTCACTGGGAACTGGCTTATCCCGAACATGTACATATGGTAGATTTGAATAAGTAGATAATTAAGGTTAAGATTTAAGAAGCCGGAACCGCTATGAGATGCGTGGGGAGTGTTAAACTGTGGCACGCGGTAGGTAACTCCCCATAGTGATCGCCCATATTTTTACTTTTCCGCAAAAAAGTATTTGCTTTGGCCAAAAAACTAAAAACTCTAATTTTATGTTTTTCGACGATTTGGAGATGTTTTTGTGTGCGTGCGTTGTCGTTGTCGATGTCGATGTAGTGTATTATTCAAATAACTTTAGTAATTTTGCCTTTAGCAAGCTAAATGTTTATACTCTGTACACAAAGTGTGAAAGGCTATTATAGATTTGTGCAATTTATGTAACAGGCAGAAGGAGGCGTTGAATTTGAGCACTCAGTCCCTATAGGTGGGTCGCCAGAGGAATAATAAGAGTAAATAATTTTCAAAATTTTTAGGTTTTCATTTTTTTTGTTTAACTTTGACCTAGCTAGCTTTCGGTTGTTTTGATAAACGTACGGAAAAGCCTGAGTTGGTTACCAACTGTTTATTTTGTTTAAATTTGTCCTAGCTAGCTTTCGGTTGTTTTGATAAACCTGTAGAAAAGCCTGAGTTGGTTGTAAAGTATTGCGATTGACCAAAAAACTATAATCTCTAATTTTATGTTTTTCGACGATTTAAGCAGTCTGACAACTTTTCCGGCGATTTAGCGATGTTTTTGTGTTGAGCATGTGTTCAAAGGGTTTCCTATTGAATTTGACCACTCTAGTCGCTATAGTAGAGTCGCCAGCGGAATAATAAGAAAAAGGTTTGTTTTTCCAATAACTTTAGTAATTTCCACTTTACCAAGCAAAATATTATCTATCGTGTTGGGCATGTCTTCAAAGGGCTTGAATGTGAGCGCTCTAGTCCCAATAGTTGGGTCGCCAGAGGAATAATAGCGGTAAATAATTTTCGAAATTTTTTTTTTTCATTTTTTTCTTGTTCAAATTTCTCCTAGCTAATTTCGGTTGTTTTGGTAAACGTGCGGAAAAGCTTGAGTTGGCTTTCACCTGTTTAATATTTTTACTCAGGCACCTTACAATCGGAAAGCTTTTCTGACTTAAAAATCTCGCTTCGTGTAACAAGCGCCTTAGTAAAATTTGTAGTCGCTTTGTTAACAATTGGCTGACCTTCAAATTGGTTAAAGTTTGAGAATTGAAACTACGATTTTCATTAGTTTGGCTAAGTTTATCAACAAAGCTTCTCAGATTTGTAGAACGTTTAATTTGCTTTAAAAATATTTCTCTACAACGTGCCTTTTCTACCCCATGATCCATGGTAGAATAAGAGAAGGTTTTGGCTTAAACACTAAAGCAGTACAATAAATGCAAATGAAAATGTAAAATTTTTCTTCTTTTGGACTGAGCACAGCTTTCCGTTACCGGCTTACGAACTGTTGTAGGGCGTCCTTCCAGCAACTTTGGCTTCATGCACTTCTACTCTGCTTCGTTATGCGAAAGGTTAATACCACTTAGCCGTCTCTCAGCAACAGTGCCGCGTTAGCAGACGCCAAAAAGTAAAGTCCTAAAAAACTTACAACTTTTCTCTCAGACACTTCAAGAGGGGCTGCATCGCACATGCTCCTGCGCCATAGGGAATACGGCGAGAGCGATCTTATAGGTCTTTGCTACTCAATTACCAATGAATCATATAACTTCATGTAGACGACAAAGATATGTATCGTATCCGACCACATAACTAAAGCCTGATAAAACATAGTCGGCGACGCTGCGATCTACTCCAACTAAGGCACCTTGATTTTAGTGCAAGTTAACAAAACGAACGATCCATGTTCGGTTATCTTTCCTAAGACAGCTTAAAGTCCACATCCTGTGCACTCTACGCATTTAGCCATACACCAAAAGCAAAGAAATTCTGCATCCCAACATTCGAAAAGCTCTATATACCAGAGAAGAGTATGTAACAGCAACTTAGAAGCAGCGCGTGTGCCTCATCGTAGTCATATCGATTATATTTTTCCACTGGTCTTCACGTATCATCTATCTTGCTAAATTGATTGGCGAAGAGCTATCTTTTCGTGCAGTTCGGGTGGTTAGCATTTAAGCAATGCAGGATAACGTTCTACAGTCGCCTTCAAGGCGTTCCGTAGTGTCGATCGATCTCTAAGTGAGCTCCAGTCACGGTACCACCTGTGTGTTACCAAATGTATTGGCGAAGAGCTTTCTTTTCGTGCAGGTCGGGTGAATAGCGTCTTAGCAATGCAGTATAACGTTCTACAGTCGCCTCCAAGGCGTTCCGTAGTGTAGATCGATCTCTAAGTGAGCCCCAGTCAATGTGCCTCGTCATGTTTTGCGATATACTTTTTGCTTGATCAGCGTTACGGCATAAATATTTAATTTAAGCTCTGTAAAACGACTAAAATGGTCACTAATGCCCATGGGAATGATGCATGAGTCGGTACGGCGGGTGAGACACTTGGCTTAACTGGGATTCACTTGCACTCCGAAAAGGCTCTGAGACAATTTAAGCACTGCTTAGCTAAGACCTCACCTTAATCCGAGCCGAAAAAACTCGGTGCAACTACTTATTTGCATTTCTGAATTGGGATTTTTGGTGAATTCTAATGCTGAATTTGCTTTTTAGGTAAAGCTATTACGCTGTTTGGTTGGGCTCCCAAAAATGCAATCGTGTCATTTAAACAGTCCAAATATTGGTTTCTGTACTTGTATTGGCTATGTTCAGGTTATTATTATTATTATACACAAAAAAAATTAAATGTAACTTTAACTAAAAAAAAAAAAACGTTACTTCATTAACAAGCAATTAACCCCAAACTCCTTTAAATACAGCCCATTTTGCTGACTGCATCCGCGGCAGCCAGGCCCATGTCATGCTCGCTAGAGCCCTCCGGTTCCAGCAGCAGGATATCACGACTTTCGCGCAGTAATTTAATGACTTCCTTGAGCTTGCGCTGAAACTCCTGGCGTTGAATTTGTCCCTCTTGTATGGCACGCTGTGCCAGCACCATGATAGGCGCATGCAGCTCGTACATTATGAGACCTGGCAAAACGTTTTTGGATTTACAAGCACTTGGGGTGAGAAGAAGTCATAAACTTACCACGTAAGCGAGTCAAACCCGGTTCGAGCATATCGATTATCTCTAAGAAATCGCGGCAGTAGCGTTCCTTGCGAGCTATTTGCTCCAAAGACATTTGCGGCAAGAGATAACCATCAATGCGTCCATATATTTGGCACAATGAGTACTTGGCAGATAGTAGCAGATAATGATTGGGTCGCAGCAACTCGGAATTGCTGTGAAACAATTTGTGATGAGAGCGTTTTAAATGAGACTCGAAGCTCATACGCACCGTTTCAAGAAATTCTCGAGTCCGGGAATGTCGTGCACATCAATTGCTTCCAAGTCATTGTTTATGCGATCCAATAGACGCAACAGCTGATCCGCGTTCATTTTGTGATCACAACGATCACAACTGTACGCAAATGCCAACGATTAGCTTGCTGTACACAAGTACTAGTTGGACTAGTAGTTATACTCACGCCCAGTCCGCGCTCTGTTCCAATGGCTTCAGTGCTCGCACCGTGCCCAGCTTGCAGGCGGCACACACCAGTGCACTGCAATCGCTGCCAAGCTCCCGAGGATCGGCACAGCGTTTACACTGACACCAAAACAATTTGCCATCGTGCATAAAGTCACGTCGCTTAAAAGTGCCCTGCAGCGTGTAAGCATAGCTGAGCGTGAGTGCTTCATGCTCACGCACGCACCGCGATGTTCGCAAATAGATGGCGAATGATTGAGGATCATCCGTATGCGCCGTGTTCGGTCTGCAGTCGTGCGCGAGCAAAAAGGCGCTCGGATATAGCGTACGCGCCTTTGCGCCCTTCTGGCCAATCTCGAAGCAATTGACATCTAGTATGCCACAGATTTCGTGCAACTCGGCCGCCTCGATTACAGCAGCGAGTTGCCAGTCTTGGCGCAGGCATTTAACCACCTGCTGCTCATAGTGCTGCCAGAGTGTTGCATTTTGGCGTCTCTCTGCTGTATGCGATTCCATGCAAATGATTTGCTTGTACTGCTCGGGATTATGGCTGCGCAGCAGCACAATGCGTACGATCAGCACCAACTCGTAGAGATTCCTTATGGCTGTGGGCGTGGCACGTGCATGCAGCTGCTCTGCGGCATGTGTGCGTTGCGCCGCATACAGCTGGCATTCCTCCGTGCTGTGGCCCAGACTCTGATGCAACCCCTTGCAGTTGGGCGCGCATATTGGCCAGCCGCAGCCAGCGCAGCGATATTGTGTATCCGCCAGTGTGACCGGCTTGTAGCAGCCCAGACAGACTGGCTCGGCGGCTACACAAGGACCAATTACCAGCGGTGGTTCAGTTATGAGCAGCTCACCAGCTTTCAGATCGCGATTTGCCACCAAATAGCGTCCGTAAATGTCCGAATGGGCAATGCGATAGGCGGCGCCGGCACCATCTGCGGCGGCGTCATCTGTCTCAGCTGGCGTCTGTTTAGCTGGCTGTGGCTTTGTCTGCTGCGGCTGCCTCTGGTGTTGCTTCTTCTTAGCTTTGTGCTGACCGAGATAAAAAACAAGAATGCTCTCATTAGTGACGTGGCGGTCTGCTAATTGTATTCTAATTGCTTTGCAGCAGCAAGACCCCCAGACTCCGGCTCGAGTGCTTGCTCCTGCTCAGGCTTTGGCCACTCATTAATCAGTTACCACCACCACGAGCGTGGCGTTTGGGCTACGTTTTTGTTGTCAGTTTTTAGTACACTTTTGGGCGTGGCTGTCAACCGTTAACAATTAAAATGCGTTTAGCGTCGTTTGGGGTCATCAACAGGTGCCGTTCATATTTTACTCTTGTTTTGGCCATAATTCAATGCGCTGTTGCCGATTTTCACACAACTATATGCAATTTGCTGTTCCAAATGTTTGGCATTTTTTTACTGTTTAGCAAATAATTAAAAAAGAAAATAAGCACATTTTTATATGTATGCATACAGTAGAACCTCGCTGTTGCGAACAAGCGTCAGCTTCAATTTTGCTATGCATTCAATTCATATAGACTCTATTCATCCGATTTGTTGCAAGTAATCAATAACTAAAAGGAATTAACCGAACTATTGTTTCTTACTCTATATATAGATTTGATCTAGAGGGCTATTCATATTGAATACCTAAATAAGCTAGAAAATAGTGGTTGCCTTCTTAAAAAGTTGTAAAATAACTAAATTCTTTTCGCAAAACAAGCACCGGAAGTATGTACAGCTGTCATCAGTATGCCAAGTTTTATCACCGTGTGACTTGTCTCTATTCCTGCTCATTACTTTTTCAATTTGAATCGATTTAATCGATAAAAGACAATTAGCTGGTGTAGCTAAAAGTGACTCGAAGACTCTTACTAAATTAACCACTAGATTTCAACAGGAAAATGCTATGACAAAATAATAATTTAGAGGTTTTGGGTTTCTTGTTCAAATATTTAAAGTATATATTGCGAAGATAACATAAGTATGTCTTTCCGTTCATTACGGTTAAACAAAATACGAATATTTTCCCAACACTAAAAGGGTTATTTGCATTAAAAACGGCTATTTGCCTTAAATACAGCATTCTAATTGCATAAAACATAGTTGTTTTCATACATATGCTTTGTGAAAAAAGGTTATTTGCATTAACAACGCAGCACTTAAAAGGGTATACTTAAAAACCGGCTATTTACCTTTAATACAGCATTCTAATTGCATAAAATATAGTTATTACCATACATATGTCTCATAAACCATTTCATTTGCCCAACACTATAAGAGGCTATTTATTTTATTTCTTATTGCTCAAAACATAGTTTACAGATATACAGCATGAAAACAGGTTATTTATATTAAAAGTGTGTCTATATAAATAAAAAGAGGTGTTTTGCTTAAATTGAAGTTAATTTGCACCAAAAATGGTTATTTTTATATGTCGTCATTATAAAAAAAAGTTATGTCGGTAAAAAAACGACGTTATTCACATAAAAATGGGCATATGCATACAAATGGGTTATTTTCAAACATTTTTCGTAATTTGAACTTCTGTGCGTTAGCGAACTATAAACGCACCCTCCATTTCTGAATAGAACTAAGGGGCTGTCCATTACGTCATCACTGATAGGGGGCAGGATATTACCTTATTGATTATATGATTGGAGGGAGTGTAAAGGTAGTGATGACGTCATCATTTTATCACAATTTATTTTCAAAAAAAATAAGTGATTTCTAATATTAAGAATATGTGAAGGTTGCCGAATCTTTTCTTTGTCTTATGCTGGAAAAATGTGTATTGAATATGTATTCAAGGTAATGCCTTTTCAAAACAGCTCAACTTTAAGTTTGCCGATCACTGTACTATGTTCCATGCGGTATTTGTTTTCTGCCATAGTTGATCATCGCGACCTATCGTGCCTCAAAGACTGCATCATTGATTGAGATAATGTAAAACTTTGACAATTCTGACAATCTTTGAGATGATTCAACAGTTTTTAGGCTAAAACAACTTAATAGCTGACAATCCTTACAGGCTTTGGCCTATTTAAGATGGCTGATAAGGGTATCAATCAGCCTCATCAGTGGCGTATATAGCTTTTGCCTCGTGAGGATATGGCTTAAATTTCATGTATATAAAAAAGCTATAATTTTTTGAATATATTGATCCTCTTAGCAACACTCCTAAAAACTTCCCTGCTTACAGATGTGGCACTACTGCTTCGTATCTCCTTGAAAGGGTGCAAAAGCACAAAGCTGACTTTAAATGCCAAAACTGTGGAAGCGATAAAACAACTGCTCTGTTTATGTCCGCCTTTCTGTAGGAGATGACTCAAACATTTTGGTAGTTACTTTGAGTACGGCATCTTGTTGCTGTTCGTAATCAGGATATACCACACGCAGACCATGTCTTCTTTAAACAAGAAAGACTTTTGAGGAACGCAAGCGATATTTCAGTGATTTCGAATATTAAGGATTGGCTGGAAACAGCATTGCAAGATACCAAAGAATTTGAAAGTCAATCAACAAAAAATAAATGTAAACCTGATGCTCATGCTTGATGCAAAAGGGGGGCAGGGACTACGAAAATTGGTAAAACCCAGTTGACGTTATATCTGAACGGTCCCATAGTACAAGGTATGCCAGAAATCTTTAGACGGTTTTGTTGACTGAAATCTGAAAGCTGTGTGCCAGATATCGCTTTCAACCGAATTTCGACCCAAATGCAAAACGTAGTTGTGCCAGCCGTGCTAGAGATTTAGAGTTTCACGTAGTCAAGTATACAATTTTGTTTAGGGTTGACGTCTTTTTTCTGCATCTTTCATCTTTCACATTTATCTTCACATTTTTGAGATTGCATTTGGGTTGAATGTCGTTTCGGCGCAATGATGATAAAGTTGAATATGCCAAAACTGCAACAAAAGTGTTCATGATTGATTCTCAACATTCTTTAAGTTGTTGCAGCTGAGTTGAAATTAGCTTGAAAGTGATTTCTGGCACATCGCTTTACTTGACTTGACTTGGGTTCGTCATAGAGTAGTTCCACTGTACTATATACATGCGTACATGTAAGTATGTAAGTATGTGTGCATTTAGCTATAATGTTATTTATAAAACGCGACGTTTCGGCTATGCCATCTGCTATGCATTTGTGTGTGTAATTGTGTGAAAGCTTAGAACTTAGTGCCTCAAACACACACACACAGAAGCCATATTTAAAAATAAATTACAAATGTTGCTGCCCGCACAGTGGTGCCAAAGTACGCCTGCATGCATACATTGACGAACCGCTGACAAGCTGTTAGGCCAATAGGCCAGAGACCACTGTGGGCCAAATTAGACAATGTCTCTAGCGGTTTGGCCACAACGCAAGAATTCTGTCTATTTTTCTTTATATGTTTTCACAAGCAAGTGAAAATCGAATTTCCACATATAGTTGTTTTTATTTTATATTTACTCATATAATGCATATCATTTGGCATGTAATTAAAGGCATTTATTTATAGTATATTCATTTATTTGTTTGCTATTTTTGTGTGTTTATTGTTAATTAAATTGCAATTTATTTTTGGTAGCAAGTGATTTTCTCTGTCTGCTTTTGGTGTTTACATTTTTCCGTGCGGGCATTTTCCGGTTGAAATTGACGACAACGGCGGCAATTGATGATAATTTTAATTGATAATTTTTAATGCACAGTGTAAATGAATAATTGAAATAATGATGCGCTTTTAACACAATTTTAACAACTTGCACCGACAGCAATTATCCTTGTAATTGACAAAGTTACGCGTGTCGTTCGCTTGTGTGGCTCGTGTCACGCGCGTTGTTCAAACTGCGGCACACAAATTGCAACTGTCTCGTTTTTGTCGTCGCCTGCGGCGTCGTGGTTGGCGTGAATTCAACAATCACAGCCACACACAGCCACACACACACACACACACACACACACATACACACACATACACACCCACAAACACACACTCACGCAGACTCACATACACAAAGAGTAAAAAAAAAACACCCAACATTGGCGTTTTATTTCGGCATATTTATAAATGTATCATATCAAAAATATATTTTCCCATAAACTATTACAAACATGCTGCTTTTCGCGATGATGAAGATGATAATCATGTTGTGGATGATGATATGTTGCTAGTGCCGCTAGCTTTTCCAGAGCACTGTGATTCATCAATAAGAATCGCTAATAAGTAAAAAAATACGTTACTCCGAGAATATCAGAGCCTATATCTTTACATATAAGTGCGCTTCGCTCCTGTAGACGCTGCAACCGAGTCATGGTATCCAAATCACACCACCCAACCGTGACGACTTTATGCGCATATGATATTTTTGCGCACTTGTGCCCAAATTGCACTCAATTTTGATATGTTTTAAAATTGTTTAAAATAATTTATTCAATGGCGGAATTTCGAAGATTTATCTCTATATATAAATACGCAAAGCGAAAATTCAGTGTGGTACCGATTACTTCGCAATAACGCAACATCTGTAGCTGAAACCTATACCATTCGAAAGATAAAATGCTTGCGGTTTGCAGAATATAAGTTTCAATTCGAAACGTAGCATTTTAGACAAATAAAAATTGATTTGAAGTGAAAAATGTGCTGTATACATTACAAAAAACAACAACCACAAAACACATTATACACACAAGCGTTATTACTTCGCGTTCTCTTTTCTCCTCTTCGCAATCAGCGTTTATTAAGTCAACAAATGTCGACGAAAAGACATACACTAGTTGACATAAAAAAAAAAGAAAATTCCCTTGAATGTATTGGAACATTTTAAAGCTGTTCTTTATATGCATTAGATAACGATTCTATCTTCTTCTTGGCTTAACCTAACAACCCGTTACCGGATTACAGGCTGATGTAGAGCAATCCTACAGGCGCCTTTGCTTTGCTTGCGCCTTCTCCAAACGAAGATACCACATGTGGTAAATAACTCTGCAGGCAGGTCATCTATGCCAGATTTTTTGTGGATCTTAAGACGATTGATTGCGACGCGGCGGGTCACAAACTCCACACACAACCCATTTTAAGCCCAGCGAAGGCTTAACTGCGCACACTAGCTCACTACCACCGGGTAGCGATTAGAGCAGCTATTCAGTAGGGCAACTAGGTTGAGCCAGAGACAGGTATCATCCTGACCATCAGAATACAATCCCAATACATGCTTGCAGAGCAATTGCTGAATGTAAGCGTAAATTTCATCTCACAAATCGGATTTATGCATCATAGTTTTTTGTACCAATAACACAGGTCTACAAATACCGGGGTCATGCCAGTTGCTGGAAAGCTAAGGGCGAATTTCTAAGTAATTTTCTGCGTAGAATCCGAGTCCGGAATCAGAAATGACCTATCACGTCAGGATTTTGATATATTTGTTATGTATCCGAAAGGTCTCTTTTCTTAATGCTAATCACGTCGAAGGGATATATATTTGGAATAGCCATAATTTTGCGAAAAAAAATCGTAATTGGTCTCTTAATTATCTTTACTCTTAAATTAAAGGGTAGGAGTGGTACTAAATGATGTAACTGGAGAAGCAGACCACAAAAATTTGTTGCTCCTTGTACATAACCTAAAAAGTAGAAAAAAACGCCGTTTTTCGGGTAACCTCAAATTACTTCTGAAATGACCCTTAGCTTTCGAACAACTAAACCATGTTGACCTGTGTAATGGACTATATGCAAAATATCTCATATAAGCGCTTAACTAGTTATATGTACTATAGGTAGTATAAATATTGGCTGGAAAGCTTGCATATAACCGATTGTATTTGGATCAACCAAGTCATTGATCAATGAAACAGCTTATCTCCGTGGATGCCATTCTTAACGCTAGGTCCAAGCCCAAATTTCTGACGATCTAAAAAACACCATAGTGTTAAGTTCTAGCCCATGACTTATTGGTAATTCGTTGGCTTCAGCACCAGAAGCTTCATTATACGAAATGACAGACACTTCCGGCAAGGAAATGCGCTACATGTACAGATGGCAACGTGTGACGTATCAGCAATTTTGGTCATTTGGTCAGGCAGAGTCCTACATGTCTGTTGGATTATCGTCCAAGAAGACAACAATACGTCCACCATTTTTGGGGAGGACGAAAAATTAGATACATTAGTTTTCTTGAAAGTTGGTCTTTCAAATAGATAGGTTAGGATAGACAAAAAGATGAAGAGTAGGGCAGGGCTACTGCGCTACAATCATTGCTGAATAAACATTCAATGCTCTGCCACGTAATCCACTTCTGCAAAACGAAAGATTCCCTGGCTATAGCATTTAAAAATAGAAACGAACTACTTAAAAATACTTATTTCAAAATGTCAAAAGCACATACTAGTATAAAAAGCAAGTATCTTAAGATTGTGAAACGCATGGTATATCATGTGGTGAATGCATTTTCAGTTTATGCCAGATTTCAACCAAATCAGAAGATTTTCAGTTTCAATGACACACATACCTACGTGTATCTGGTCAGACTTTTTTCGATAGAAAACTAGTGATGGTGCATAAGAATCATCATTGATACCATAGATAGCTAGTGTGCTCACTGTCTGGTCCTTCCAGCTGAGGCATGGTCTACCCTTTCGTCGCAGGAACTTCTTCATCCATGCTGGATCTTGTAGATCTCATAGAGTTTATCGTTTCATCGGATGCGGTAGTCGTTACTAACGCGTAAAGGACCAAAAATCTTACGGAGTACTTTCATCACCCATGCTTCAGAGTCATAAAGCATAACGGGAAGGATGAGCGTCTTGTAGAGTGTTAGTTACATTTGGCGAGAGTGGTCTCTACTACTCATTTTCCTACGGAGACTGAACGTCAACGTCAAAACGGTTTCTGGATTCGAAATCAGCGATCTCCAAATTTACAGGAAAAGGTATGTTTTAGCCAGAAAATTTTGATACCCTGTACACAAAGTGTAAAAGGGTATTTTAGATTTATGCAGTGTATGTATGTATATAGGCAGAAGGAGGCGTGGCAGACCATGGGCAAAAATTATCAAGAGCAATAGTCGAGTCAATATAGGCATTTCCGTCTGTCCGTGTTGTCGCACCCTTCTCCGAGATTATAAAAATAAGAGCAAAAATTTATTTACCAAATGATGCGCATTTTCCCGGAAAAGTACGAGTTTGTCTAATTATGTCGATATCTTTTTTGTTTGCTGTAATGTGAAATATACGACAAATGAAAATTTAAATCGGCGGAAATTTGTTTTACATAGAACAATATGCGTGTATTCGTAATTTCTGTTTTGTAGTTTAACTCTTTTCAGCTTGAGTTCTTTGTAGTTTTTTCTTTTTCTCGAAAAATGCTATTTGAAAATCAAAACATGAAATGTAAGTAGCTTTGGTCACACGCATATGTGGGAATAGTATGACACTCGAAACATGTGTGTCACCGAGGGTTAATTGTTGTTTTTTACTGTTGAAAGCAAGAGATACAAAGCACTTCCGTGACACACACACACACACACACACACACACACGACACACACACACGTACAACCAATTAGAAAGCGCAGCATTATGCAGCATTCCGTTGTTGTTGTTCATGTTTTTTTGGTGATGCTTTTACGCGCGATTCCTAAAAGTATGCTATAGAAAATGCTTGCAGCTGCAGCAGCGGTGGCATCCACAACGGTAAACATAACTTGGGCTTTGTTTATTATCTGGAGCGGAAACTATTCGTTTTTTGATTTTGTTGTTTTTGTTTTTAATGCTGCCGCCAGGAGACGGCGCAACAATTTCGCACGCTTCAATGTGGCTGCGGGTCACATTAGTTGCCCGGGAGCAGCAGCAGAAGCGACAGAACAACGACAGAGACGCTTAAGAGAACTACGACAGAGCCATGTAACAAACTGCATGTGTGTGTTGGTGTGTTGGTGTGTGTGCGTGCGGCCGGGGGCAAGGGCCAGAACAGAAGTTTGCCGTATCCGGCAAATATTTGCGAGTCAAGTTGCCATGGGCACAGCCAAGTGTGTTGGACTAGTACTGTTGCCTACTGGCGCACGGCTCGTAACAGCTCGGCATGGTTTTGGAAAGGCTTGTCGCGTTGTCTGACGTAGTTGTTGATGACTTTTGGTGTCAGCATAAACGTCACTCTGCTGCTGGCTGTGTCTGTCTGTCTCTCCGTCTGACTGTCTGTCTGCCTGCCGGAATGTATGCAACTGTGTCAACGTTACCAATGGATATGCCCATTGTCTCGCTGTCAGCCAACCAACCCATGCTCAAATAGACGGTGCCAAGACCAAGCACCAATTGACAGTCAGTCGTTTAGCAAGGATTTAGTATGCCAGCCCGGGCACACTCAGACCGTACGTAGCTGTGAATGTCTGCCCTTGTGTCCGTCTGTCTCTCGTTCGTTAACTGTATCATGCGAGGAGCTCTAGCTCTAGTTGCTGACTTAATTGCTTATTGGCCCCAGGTAATGTGCCACAATACACACACAAACACACACTCACGCCCAAAAACTCATATGATACGTCTGAAAAGATATGTCTTTGTACGCCTAGTTATTTAGGCGTAAGCAAAATAAAAACGCTTAATTATATTGGCAGCAGAAGCATATATAATTGAGTACAATTTATTGGAGTAATTCTTTTACAAACCAAACAAGTCCAAATAGACTTCTTCATCTGGTGTCCTTTCTTGGGTTTTGTTTGTAAAAAAACTGACAGTCAAGACGATTTCAATTAGCCGTGTAGGTTTTATGATACCTAAACTTAAAAAAGCCGACTAGTGACCCTGAGTCATATAAGTTTGCTACTTTCTATATCGACCTTATGGAATAAGGTTTCACCGTGCTGCAAAGGTATCTTTATTGATATCCAACAACTTTTGACAGCGTTTGGACTAGCGCACTGCTGTCTAAAGTGAAGAGCTCTCTTCCGACAGCTTACTTCTTGATTTTGCGGCGGTAACTGCTGTATCGCTATATTCTGTTCATTACTTCTTAAATTCAGTTGATATGCCTATCTCTATTAGCGTCATTTTCCGATGACATTTGCAGTTTTTGCAACTCTACTTGGGAATTTGAGGCTGCTGTTGCCGCTTTATATTTCTTCGCTTGAAGCATGGTGCAACAAGTGGAATCAAAAAATCAGTGCTTCCAAGTGCAGCAAGTTTTGTTTTAGCGTGTGAAGAGGTTCACCACCCCTGAATCTGCATAACAGTTCGATGTGTTTACCTCTGACGCTTGATGAGCGATTGAACTGAAATCCCTCCTGAAAAAGAATAGCGAGCTTAGCCTTATGAGCAAAAGCACAAAAAGTGGACAATACTTGGCGCTATGGTGGGCGAATTTTGCCTATTGCGGCTTTAACAATAAAGCTGTCCGTACCATTATGAGTTGTGAATGGCATGTGGTAGTAATCTCATTACTACGTTACCAACAGATTCCGTTGGTGGTGATCCAAAGTGGCTTTTTCTTCATGCTTCGAAACTACTAATAGGAACGGGAAACTTAACCGGAAGGGGATCGGGAAGTGGAATAGCAAGAGGAATATGGTCTACCTCGGGATGGGCAAGAGGTTGTGAGCGAAGCGAGGAGGGGTCGAAGTAAAACGAGCATTGGGTTGTTTCGCCTTATGGCTTGTGGAATGAGGATGAGAACGAGAAAGAGGAATAGGAATATGATGTAACTCAACAGCGACACGTGGGTTGGTGACCGAAGCAAGAAAGAGGCAGAGTGTGACGTACATGGAGTTGTTTCATCTTTGGAATGAGGCTAAGGAAGAGGAGAATGTGACCTACATCGAGAGCGGCAAGAGGATTATGAGTGAAGCGAGAAGGGGCCAAAATGAAACGCAAATCGAGTTGATTCTTCTTATAGCTTTTGGAATGAGGATAAGAAAGAGGAAGAGAAGGAGGTGGAAGAGGAGAATATGGCCTACCTCCGAAGCGAGAAGGGGCCAAAATGAAACGTAAATCGAGTTGATTCTTCTTACAGCTTGTGGAATGAGAATAAAAAAGAGGAAGAGAAGGAGGAGGAAGAGGAGAATATGGCCTACCTCGGAAGCGGCAAGGGGTTTATGAGTCAAGCGAGAAGGAGTTGTTTCATCTTACACCTTTTCGAAAGAGGATAAGGAATTGGTGGAGGAAGAGCAAGAGCAAAAGGAAAACAAAATAGAACAGGAATAGGAAGAGAAAGAGAAATAATATAGTTGATATAGTTGGCGAGTTGGAGTGAGCATGGGGCGGAGCCCTTAGTATATTCATAAAGGGCAATATCTCTGCCTTTAATATTTATCTAGCTACCTTGTTATTTGAATTTTTTTTATTTTTCAATTTATATTTTGTTTATAAAGTAAAGATTTGGCCAGCAAAAAATTAAAAAAAAATATATCTATAGTTTTAAAAAAATGTACATGAATGTTTACCTAAATCAGTTCTTTTTGAAAAGAATTACCCAAATGTAGCATGCTTCAGGGCTGCTTTGAACTGTGTAAATGTTCATAGAACATTATACAGTTAGCGTGTGCTGAAAAGGCGCTTTTTACCATTTAGAGTGAAACTATTTGGGTATTTTCTTTATGAACTTATTTACATACATGTATAAGAATGGTGCAGGAATGAGCTTCCGACAGGCCTAACTTTTAACCAAGTTGATCTACTTATTGTTGGGACTGTTTGTCACAGACCGAGTTGCGGTCAGAAGGACTGACAATCGGCTTGTGGACTCGGGGCAGGCGAAGTAAATTGGTCAGAGCCGAAAATCTGCAAAAAAAAAAATAAATAAAACGATCATCCCGTTTTTGCTTTTGGCAGATTATCTGTCGTTCTTAGAAGATAGTCGGTTACAAAGTTGCAGTTCGCCGAAATATCTTATTTTTCCAGTAACTATTCCATTTTTATCATTTACAAGGGATTACCGCATCCCAAACTCCTTTGTCGCCGGTCATAATCCCCATTCTCATAGTCATCATTAGCACATCTTGCAATAACAACCACATAGAGTCGTGCGGACTCGGTTCTCACAATCTGCTTACAAGAACCAACTAATAGAGTCGATAAATGTCTGCAGTGTGGTAGTCATAGTTACATGTAAGTTGGCAACCTTACGCATGCGCAACAAGTTGGCAGCTCTATCGTTGCCAGCTAAAATGACTAAAGACGATCGTTGGAAGCAGCGTTGGTAATAGAAGAAGTTGAGAAGAAGCAGCGATAAATCTTACATACATTCCGAATTTAAGCTGCCGACAGTCGTCAAATCGATTCGTCGCTTCAAACATTAATGCGAGCGTATCGTCAGGTGTTGCAACTGCATTTAAGATGTTCTAGTATTCCAGCATCTGACAGTAGCTTTCGCTAGTTGGGTCCCTGATAGCATTGTTAACTTTAATAAGTAATCCCTGCTATGATTTTGCAGTGAAAGTATTTGAGATTAGGTGTTGCACCCGATGATGTTTTTTCAACTTTAACTAGCTTCAGCTAAGGCGATCATCTTCAGATTGCTGCATAGCGATTTCAGTGATGTTAGTCCATTTTGTTCTGGCAATGATAACCAATGCAATAGCATATGGAAACTCAAGTAAAGTACTCTAGCGGTGAAGTTAGTAAACTTTTTACTATCACTATTGATGCATTTATACGATTTTGATCATTAATTCTTGTTCTTCGTAAGAATTTCGCTGAGCTCAAACGGCTGCAGATATCAACTCAATTCAAACATTTCATCATACATTGCATTTTGCTCGACATTTGTTAGAAATGTTTGATCCTACCACTCATCTCCTCATATATGTATATGTCCCTAGACGGACAGACGGCTGGACGAACGGACAGGCGGACATAGTATTACGGTCCTTCCGCCTATAACATCCTTACTTACTTAACTGGCCATTCTCCAATTGGTGATACCAAAGGTAGCTAGTGTACCCCCTACCTGGTTCTTCAAGATGAGACATGGTCTGCCTTTGAAGAGCTTGAAGACCATTTGCGCAGGAACTTCTTCATCCATCCGCCTATACTGAGCAAAAATCTCTAACATTCTTCATAGTGTTAAGGGAATTAAGATGCAGCTAGGGAGACTTTAGCTCCGTTGGCAGCATCATGTATAGAGTCCATTAACCGCCTTTGCTCTCACGGAGTGAATACAGCATCCGCAAACCATGGACGCTTGCCGTAACCTGATTAACAGAATTGCAAACCTGATAACGGCTTGTTATGCCCGGGCAAGAAAAATTTAACTTTCCACCTTACTGATTTGACGTTCATTCCAAAGGCTACTAAATATTTTGTAGGTATTTTGACACAGAAGCTGATCTTTCTTATTGTAGTCAGATGCATCTGGAAGTATTGAGAGGAAAGATCTTCTTACGAGAAGATGCTGGTTTGAACTCCCTGGGTCAATAATTAAAAGATGCACGTTCGAATTTAAATCAACTTTACTCGTAGCTGATAGTAAGCTAGGCATCAGCGTGAGCGTTGCGTAAAGATCAGATAAACATATACATATTAATAAATGAGTGCAAATAAGAACAATTTGAATTAGGTTGAAGCAAAGCTATATGGGCGCAGGGCTCTGCTCCGAACAGAAAGTACTCCTTAAAACGTTTGCCTCCTTATACACAGACGACGATTATCGCAGTCGATACAAAACTTGATATTGGCCTAGTCCAGTGGAATACCCGTGCCGGCGGAAGAATGCGGTAGAGAATGGCATCTCTAGGTAATCGCTGGACAAGTCAGTTCCTAAAGCGAAAACGGGTTGTTAGGAACAGTCAAAATTAAATAAGTAGAATGCTCGCTATATTCTCCTTCAAAGTCGAACTATATCGAAAGAGCCCTAATGCCAGACACGCCGGAACGTCGCGTCGTCTTCTGTGAGCAGAGCTGCTGCTGGCTGCCCTGGGGATTTGTTTCCATTAATGTTTTTCGTGCCTAACTTGAAGGGAGACTCAAAGCCTCCATAAGACTTGAATTATTTTGGACGCTACATTAAAAGCCACATATAACTATTCTAAGCCGCGTAGCTTCAAACGTACGTTAAGCTCGGTGATGATCCGAGATGATTAGAACAAAAGTGTCACTATGACTACGATGGCCACACTGTAATGAGACGAATTAATCAAAAGGCACAGCCATTAAAGACTCCATATTACTACCCAAAATTAAAGTAAACTTTTATAGGCAAACACCTTGTTTATTGTTAATATCTATTGACAGAGGGATTCAGTTTAAGTAAGGCGAGTCTCTCAGTTGGTACAACCGGGTCCTCCAGCATCATACTTTGTGGAATATGTGTAGGGCATATAACATAGTAAATATATTCAGCTTCTTATAGTTTTTAGTATCACACGCAATCATAATCATACATATTTTTTCCTAGGTTTGCTCCAACCAAGGGATCCGGGTTCTCGAGCATGATGTGGTACCATACATCGAATCCTTGCATTGCATGCATTGGGATCCGACTATGCCAACTGCACGTCTTCATACGAGTCTCGCAGGCCCATTGGTCGCGGGAGCTTTTTAATATCTAAAAATGTGGTAGTTCCAAAGTTCAGTTTTATTACTAATTTTCTTCTTTTTGCTTACCTGTTTATTTAGTGTAGAATAAACATTTTTTTTTTCACTAAAAATTTTTAATTTTTTTTTAGGTCTGTTCCAAACGAAAGCCACATGTAGACTAAACTTAAAAGTTATTATATTTCCTATAACAACTTTGTGAGTCAAATTTGAACAAGACAAAATTGACTTAGGTTACTGTGTTAGACATTTTGAGGCCCATGGTTTGCAATTCTGTTAATTGTTAATTGTCGAGGTGTCTGAAAGAACAGTAACAGAAAGTTATGACCGTTGTGCATTGTTATACGCATGTCTAAGTCATTGTCGTCTTGTCATCGAAGACGACAATCGGGACAAAGTTTTTACGCAGCACTTTCCATGGCTATTTGCATCAGACTATGGCAGCTTCCATGAGCAAAAACGGGCAGAATTAACACCTTGTGGACTGTTCTGTTCGCCTGATGAAAGTTGTCTCTACTTGTGTATCATTCTTTGAGCCCGTTTGCGGAGCTGGTTAGGAAATATGTAGATAATTGACACAAAAGCTGATCTTTCTTATTGTAGTCTGATGCACCTGCTCAGGAGGTATTGAGAGGAAAGTACTCCCTAAGACGTTTGCCCCCTTATACACAGACGACGATTTTCGCAAACGATACAAAACTTGATATTGGCCTAGTCCAGTGGAATACCCGTGCCGGCGGGAGAATGCGGTGGAGAATGCAATCGCTAGGTAATCGCTGGACAAGTCAGTTCCTGAAGCGAAAACAGGTTGCTAGGAACAGTCAAGAATAAGTAGAATACCCGCTATATTCTCCTTCAAAGTCGAACTGTATCGAAAGAGCCCTAATGCCAGACACGCCGGAACGTCGCGTCGTCTTCTGTGAGCAGAGCTGCTGCTGGCTGCCCTGGGGATTTGTTTCCATTAATGTTTTTCGTGCCTAACTTGAAGGGAGGGTCAAAGCCTCCATAAGACTTGAATTATTTTGGACGCTACATTAAAAGCCACATATTACTATTCTAAGCCGCGTAGCTTCAAACGTACGTTAAGCTCGGTGATGATCCGAGATGATTAGAACAAAAGTGTCACTATGACTACGATGGCCACACTGTAATGAGACGAATTAATCAAAAGGCACAGCCATTAAAGACTCCATATTACTACCCAAAATTAAAGTAAACTTTTATAGGCAAACACCTTGTTTATTGTTAATATCTATTGACAGAGGGATTCAGTTTAAGTAAGGCGAGTCTCTCAGTTGGTACAACCGGGTCCTCCAGCATCATACTTTGTGGAATATGTGTAGGGCATATAGTAAATATATTCAGCTTCTTATAGTTTTTAGTATCACACGCAATCATAATCATACATATTTTTTCCTAGGTTTGCTCCAACCAAGGGTTCCGGGTTCTCGAGCATGATGTGGTACCATACATCGAATCCTTACATTGCATGCATTGGGATCCGACTATGCCAACTGCACGTCTTCATACGAGTCTCGCAGGCCCATTGGTCGCGGGAGCTTTTTAATATCTAAAAATGTGGTAGTTCCAAAGTTCAGTTTTATTACTAAATTTCTTCTTTTTGCTTACCTGTTTATTTAGTGTAGAATAAACATTTTTTTTTTTCACTAAAAATTTTTAATTTTTTTTTAGGTCTGTTCCAAACGAAAGCCACATGTAGACTAAACTTAAAAGTTATTATATTTCCTATACCAACTTTGTGAGTCAAATTTGAACAAGACAAAATTGACTTAGGTTACTGTGTTAAACATTTTGAGGCCCATGGTTTGCAATTCTGTTAATTGTTAATTGTCGAGGTGTCTGAAAGAACAGTAACAGAAAGTTATGACCGTTGTGCATTGTTATACGCATGTCTAGGTCATTGTCGTCTTGTCATTGAAGACGACAATCGGGACAAAGTTCTTAGGCAGCACTTTCCATTGCCATTTGCATCAGATTATGGCAGCTTCCATGAGCAAAAACGGCAGAATTAACGTCTTGTGGAATGTTCGGTTCCCCTGACGAAAGTTGTCTCTACTAGTGTATCATTCTTTGAGCCCGTTTGCGGAGCGGGTTAGGAAATATGTAGATAATTGACACAAAAGCTGATCTTTCTTATTTTAGTCTGATGCACCTGCTCAGGAGGTATTGAGAGGAAAGTACTCCCTAAGACGTTTGCCCCTTTATACGCAGACAACGATTTTCGCAGTCGATACAAAACTTGATATTGGCCTAGTCCAGTGGAATACCCGTGCCGGCGGAAGAATGCGGTGTAGAATGCAATCGCTAGGTAATCGGTCGAAAAGTCAGTTCCTGAAGCGAAAACGGGTAGCTAGGAACAGTCAAGAATAAGTAAAATACTCGCTATATTCTCCTTCAAAGTCGAACTGTATCGAAAGAGCCCTAATGCCAGACACGCCGGAACGTCGCGTCGTCTTCTGTGAGCAGAGCTGCTGCTGGCTGCCCTGGGAATTTGTTTCCATTAATGTTTTTCGTGCCTAACTTGAAGGGAGACTCAAAGCCTCCATAAGACTTGAATTATTTTGGACGCTACATTAAAAGCCACATATAACTATTCTAAGCCGCGTAGCTTCAAACGTACGTTAAGCTCGGTGATGATCCGAGATGATTAGAACAAAAGTGTCACTATGACTACGATGGCCACACTGTAATGAGACGAATTAATCAAAAGGCACAGCCATTAAAGACTCCATATTACTACCCAAAATTAAAGTAAACTTTTATAGGCAAACACCTTGTTTATTGTTAATATCTATTGACAGAGGGATTCAGTTTAAGTAAGGCGAGTCTCTCAGTTGGTACAACCGGGTTCTCCAGCATCATACTTTGTGGAATATGTGTAGGGCATATAGTAAATATATTCAGCTTCTTGTAGTTTTTAGTATCACACGCAATCATAATCATACATATTTTTTCCTAGGTTTGCTCCAACCAAGGGATCCGGGTTCTCGAGCATGATGTGGTACCATACATCGAATCCTTGCATTGCATGCATTGGGATCCGACTATGCCAACTGCACGTCTTCATACGAGTCTCGCAGGCCCATTGGTCGCGGGAGCTTTTTAAAATCTAAAAATGTGGTAGTTCCAAAGTTCAGTTTTATTACAAATTTTCTTCTTTTTGCTTACCTGTTTATTTAGTGTAGAATAAACATTTTTTTTTTTCACTAAAAATTTTTAATTTTTTTTTAGGTCTGTTCCAAACGAAAGCCACATGTAGACTAAACTTAAAAGTTATTATATTTCCTATACAAACTTTGTGAGTCAAATTTGTTAATTGTCGAGGTGTCTGAAAGAACAGTAACAGAAAGTTATGACCGTTGTGCATTGTTATACGCATGTCTAGGTCATTGTCGTCGTGTCATCGAAGACGACAATCGGGACAAAGTTCTTACGCAGCACATTCCATGGCCATTTGCATCAGATTATGGCAGCTTCCATGAGCAAAAACGGCAGAATTAACGTCTTGTGGAATGTTCGGTTCCCCTGACGAAAGTTGTCTCTACTAGTGTATCATTCTTTGAGCCCGTTTGCGGAGCGGGTTAGGAAATATGTAGATAATTGACACAAAAGCTGATCTTTCTTATTGTAGTCTGATGCACCTGCTCAGGAGGTATTGAGAGGAAAGTACTCCCTAAGACGTTTGCCCCCTTATACACAGACGACGATTTTCGCAAACGATACAAAACTTGATATTGGCCTAGTCCAGTGGAATACCCGTGCCGGCGGGAGAATGCGGTGGAGAATGCAATCGCTAGGTAATCGCTGGACAAGTCAGTTCCTGAAGCGAAAACAGGTTGCTAGGAACAGTCAAGAATAAGTAGAATACCCGCTATATTCTCCTTCAAAGTCGAACTGTATCGAAAGAGCCCTAATGCCAGACACGCCGGAACGTCGCGTCGTCTTCTGTGAGCAGAGCTGCTGCTGGCTGCCCTGGGGATTTGTTTCCATTAATGTTTTTCGTGCCTAACTTGAAGGGAGACTCAAAGCCTCCATAAGACTTGAATTATTTTGGACGCTACATTAAAAGCCACATATTACTATTCTAAGCCGCGTAGCTTCAAACGTACGTTAAGCTCGGTGATGATCCGAGATGATTAGAACAAAAGTGTCACTATGACTACGATGGCCACACTGTAATGAGACGAATTAATCAAAAGGCACAGCCATTAAAGACTCCATATTACTACCCAAAATTAAAGTAAACTTTTATAGGCAAACACCTTGTTTATTGTTAATATCTATTGACAGAGGGATTCAGTTTAAGTAAGGCGAGTCTCTCAGTTGGTACAACCGGGTCCTCCAGCATCATACTTTGTGGAATATGTGTAGGGCATATAGTAAATATATTCAGCTTCTTATAGTTTTTAGTATCACACGCAATCATAATCATACATATTTTTTCCTAGGTTTGCTCCAACCAAGGGTTCCGGGTTCTCGAGCATGATGTGGTACCATACATCGAATCCTTACATTGCATGCATTGGGATCCGACTATGCCAACTGCACGTCTTCATACGAGTCTCGCAGGCCCATTGGTCGCGGGAGCTTTTTAATATCTAAAAATGTGGTAGTTCCAAAGTTCAGTTTTATTACTAAATTTCTTCTTTTTGCTTACCTGTTTATTTAGTGTAGAATAAACATTTTTTTTTTTCACTAAAAATTTTTAATTTTTTTTTAGGTCTGTTCCAAACGAAAGCCACATGTAGACTAAACTTAAAAGTTATTATATTTCCTATACCAACTTTGTGAGTCAAATTTGAACAAGACAAAATTGACTTAGGTTACTGTGTTAAACATTTTGAGGCCCATGGTTTGCAATTCTGTTAGTTGTTAATTGTCGAGGTGTCTGAAAGAACAGTAACAGAAAGTTATGACCGTTGTGCATTGTTATACGCATGTCTAGGTCATTGTCGTCTTGTCATTGAAGACGACAATCGGGACAAAGTTCTTAGGCAGCACTTTCCATTGCCATTTGCATCAGATTATGGCAGCTTCCATGAGCAAAAACGGCAGAATTAACGTCTTGTGGAATGTTCGGTTCCCCTGACGAAAGTTGTCTCTACTAGTGTATCATTCTTTGAGCCCGTTTGCGGAGCGGGTTAGGAAATATGTAGATAATTGACACAAAAGCTGATCTTTCTTATTTTAGTCTGATGCACCTGCTCAGGAGGTATTGAGAGGAAAGTACTCCCTAAGACGTTTGCCCCTTTATACGCAGACAACGATTTTCGCAGTCGATACAAAACTTGATATTGGCCTAGTCCAGTGGAATACCCGTGCCGGCGGAAGAATGCGGTGTAGAATGCAATCGCTAGGTAATCGGTCGAAAAGTCAGTTCCTGAAGCGAAAACGGGTAGCTAGGAACAGTCAAGAATAAGTAAAATACTCGCTATATTCTCCTTCAAAGTCGAACTGTATCGAAAGAGCCCTAATGCCAGACACGCCGGAACGTCGCGTCGTCTTCTGTGAGCAGAGCTGCTGCTGGCTGCCCTGGGAATTTGTTTCCATTAATGTTTTTCGTGCCTAACTTGAAGGGAGACTCAAAGCCTCCATAAGACTTGAATTATTTTGGACGCTACATTAAAAGCCACATATAACTATTCTAAGCCGCGTAGCTTCAAACGTACGTTAAGCTCGGTGATGATCCGAGATGATTAGAACAAAAGTGTCACTATGACTACGATGGCCACACTGTAATGAGACGAATTAATCAAAAGGCACAGCCATTAAAGACTCCATATTACTACCCAAAATTAAAGTAAACTTTTATAGGCAAACACCTTGTTTATTGTTAATATCTATTGACAGAGGGATTCAGTTTAAGTAAGGCGAGTCTCTCAGTTGGTACAACCGGGTTCTCCAGCATCATACTTTGTGGAATATGTGTAGGGCATATAGTAAATATATTCAGCTTCTTGTAGTTTTTAGTATCACACGCAATCATAATCATACATATTTTTTCCTAGGTTTGCTCCAACCAAGGGATCCGGGTTCTCGAGCATGATGTGGTACCATACATCGAATCCTTGCATTGCATGCATTGGGATCCGACTATGCCAACTGCACGTCTTCATACGAGTCTCGCAGGCCCATTGGTCGCGGGAGCTTTTTAAAATCTAAAAATGTGGTAGTTCCAAAGTTCAGTTTTATTACAAATTTTCTTCTTTTTGCTTACCTGTTTATTTAGTGTAGAATAAACATTTTTTTTTTTCACTAAAAATTTTTAATTTTTTTTTAGGTCTGTTCCAAACGAAAGCCACATGTAGACTAAACTTAAAAGTTATTATATTTCCTATACAAACTTTGTGAGTCAAATTTGTTAATTGTCGAGGTGTCTGAAAGAACAGTAACAGAAAGTTATGACCGTTGTGCATTGTTATACGCATGTCTAGGTCATTGTCGTCGTGTCATCGAAGACGACAATCGGGACAAAGTTCTTACGCAGCACTTTCCATGGCCATTTGCATCAGATTATGGCAGCTTCCATGAGCAAAAACGGCAGAATTAACGTCTTGTGGAATGTTCGGTTCCCCTGACGAAAGTTGTCTCTACTAGTGTATCATTCTTTGAGCCCGTTTGCGGAGCGGGTTAGGAAATATGTAGATAATTGACACAAAAGCTGATCTTTCTTATTTTAGTCTGATGCACCTGCTCAGGAGGTATTGAGAGGAAAGTACTCCCTAAGACGTTTGCCCCTTTATACGCAGACAACGATTTTCGCAGTCGATACAAAACTTGATATTGGCCTAGTCCAGTGGAATACCCGTGCCGGCGGAAGAATGCGGTGTAGAATGCAATCGCTAGGTAATCGCTCGACAAGTCAGTTCCTGAAGCGAAAACGGGTAGCTAGGAACAGTCAAGAATAAGTAAAATACTCGCTATATTCTCCTTCAAAGTCGAACTGTATCGAAAGAGCCCTAATGCCAGACACGCCGGAACGTCGCGTCGTCTTCTGTGAGCAGAGCTGCTGCTGGCTGCCCTGGGAATTTGTTTCCATTAATGTTTTTCGTGCCTAACTTGAAGGGAGACTCAAAGCCTCCATAAGACTTGAATTATTTTGGACGCTACATTAAAAGCCACATATAACTATTCTAAGCCGCGTAGCTTCAAACGTACGTTAAGCTCGGTGATGATCCGAGATGATTAGAACAAAAGTGTCACTATGACCACGATGGCCACACTGTAATGGGACGAATTAATCAAAAGGCACAGCCATTAAAGACTCCATATTACTACCCAAATTAAAGTAAACTTTTATAGGCAAACACCTTGTTTATTGTTAATATCTATTGACAGAGGGATTCAGTTTAAGTAAGGCGAGTCTCTCAGTTGGTACAACCGGGTCCTCCAGCATCATACTTTGTGGAATATGTGTAGGGCATATAGTAAATATATTCAGCTTCTTATAGTTTTTAGTATCACACGCAATCATAATCATACATATTTTTTCCTAGGTTTGCTCCAACCAAGGGATCCGGGTTCTCGAGCATGATGTGGTACCATACATCGAATCCTTGCATTGCATGCATTGGGATCCGACTATGCCAACTGTACGTCTTCATACGAGTCTCGCAGGCCCATTGGTCGCGGGAGCTTTTTAATATCTAAAAATGTGGTAGTTCCAAAGTTCAGTTATATTACAAATTTTCTTCTTTTTGCTTACCTGTTTATTTAGTGTAGAATAAACATTTTTTTTTTTCACTAAAAATTTTTAATTTTTTTTTAGGTCTGTTCCAAACGAAAGCCACATGTAGACTAAACTTAAAAGTTATTATATTTCCTATACCAACTTTGTGAGTCAAATTTGAACAAGACAAAATTGACTTAGGTTACTGTGTTAAACATTTTGAGGCCCATGGTTTGCAATTCTGTTAATTGTTAACTGTCGAGGTGTCTGAAAGAACAGTAACAGAAAGTTATGACCGTTGTGCATTGTTATACGCATGTCTAGGTCATTGTCGTCTTGTCATCGAAGACGACAATCGGGACAAAGTTCTTAGGCAGCACTTTCCATGGCCATTTGCATCAGATTATGGCAGCTTCCATGAGCAAAATCGGCAGAATTAACGTCTTGTGGAATGTTCGGTTCCCCTGACGAAAGTTGTCTCTACTAGTGTATCATTCTTTGAGCCCGTTTGCGGAGCTGGTTAGGAAATATGTAGATAATTGACACAAAAGCTGATCTTTCTTATTGTAGTCTGATGCACCTGCTCAGGAGGTATTGAGAGGAAAGTACTCCCTAAGACGTTTGCCCCCTTATACACAGACGACGATTTTCGCAGTCGATACAAAACTTGATATTGGCCTAGTCCAGTGGAATACCCGTGGCGGCGGAAGAATGCGGTGGAGAATGCAATCGCTAGGTAATCGCTGGACAAGTCAGTTCCTGAAGCGAAAACGGGTTGCTAGGAACAGTCAAGAATAAGTAGAATACTCGCTATATTCTCCTTCAAAGTCGAACTGTATCGAAAGAGCCCTAATGCCAGACACGCCGGAACGTTGCGTCGTCTTCTGTGAGCAGAGCTGCTGCTGGCTGCCCTGGGGATTTGTTTCCATTAATGTTTTTCGTGCCTAACTTGAAGGGAGACTCAAAGCCTCCATAAGACTTGAATTATTTTGGACGCTACATTAAAAGCCACATATAACTATTCTAAGCCGCGTAGCTACAAACGTACGTTAAGCTCGGTGATGATCCGAGATGATTAGAACAAAAGGGTCACTATGACTACGATGGCCACACTGTAATGAGACGAATTAATCAAAAGGCACAGCCATTAAAGACTCCATATTACTACCCAAAATTAAAGTAAACTTTTATAGGCAAACACCTTGTTTATTGTTAATATCTATTGATGGAGGGATTCAGTTTAAGTAAGGCGAGTCTCTCAGTTGGTACAACCGGGTCCTCCAGCATCATACTTTGTGGAATATGTGTAGGGCATATAGTAAATATATTCAGCTTCTTGTAGTTTTTAGTATCACACGCAATCATAATCATACATATTTTTTCCTAGGTTTGCTCCAACCAAGGGATCCGGGTTCTCGAGCATGATGTGGTACCATACATCGAATCCTTGCATTGCATGCATTGGGATCCGACTATGCCAACTGCACGTCTTCATACGAGTCTCGCAGGCCCATTGGTCGCGGGAGCTTTTTAATATCTAAAAATGTGGTAGTTCCAAAGTTCAGTTTTATTACAAATTTTCTTCTTTTTGCTTACCTGTTTATTTAGTGTAGAATAAACATTTTTTTTTTCACTAAAAATTTTTAATTTTTTTTAGGGTGTTCCAAACAAAAGCCACATGTAGACTAAACTTAAAAGTTATTATATTTCCTATACAAACTTTGTGAGTCAAATTTGTTAATTGTCGAGGTGTCTGAAAGAACAGTAACAGAAAGTTATGACCGTTGTGCATTGTTATACGCATGTCTAAGTCATTGTCGTCTTGTCATCGAAGACGACAATCGGGACAAAGTTCTTACGCAGCACTTTCCATGGCCATTTGCATCAGATTATGGCAGCTTCCATGAGCAAAAACGGCAGAATTAACGTCTTGTGGAATGTTCGGTTCCCCTGACGAAAGTTGTCTCTACTAGTGTATCATTCTTTGAGCCCGTTTGCGGAGCGGGTTAGGAAATATGTAGATAATTGACACAAAAGCTGATCTTTCTTATTTTAGTCTGATGCACCTGCTCAGGAGGTATTGAGAGGAAAGTACTCCCTAAGACGTTTGCCCCTTTATACGCAGACAACGATTTTCGCAGTCGATACAAAACTTGATATTGGCCTAGTCCAGTGGAATACCCGTGCCGGCGGAAGAATGCGGTGTAGAATGCAATCGCTAGGTAATCGCTCGACAAGTCAGTTCCTGAAGCGAAAACGGGTAGCTAGGAACAGTCAAGAATAAGTAAAATACTCGCTATATTCTCCTTCAAAGTCGAACTGTATCGAAAGAGCCCTAATGCCAGACACGCCGGAACGTCGCGTCGTCTTCTGTGAGCAGAGCTGCTGCTGGCTGCCCTGGGAATTTGTTTCCATTAATGTTTTTCGTGCCTAACTTGAAGGGAGACTCAAAGCCTCCATAAGACTTGAATTATTTTGGACGCTACATTAAAAGCCACATATAACTATTCTAAGCCGCGTAGCTTCAAACGTACGTTAAGCTCGGTGATGATCCGAGATGATTAGAACAAAAGTGTCACTATGACTACGATGGCCACACTGTAATGAGACGAATTAATCAAAAGGCACAGCCATTAAAGACTCCATATTACTACCCAAAATTAAAGTAAACTTTTATAGGCAAACACCTTGTTTATTGTTAATATCTATTGACAGAGGGATTCAGTTTAAGTAAGGCGAGTCTCTCAGTTGGTACAACCGGGTCCTCCAGCATCATACTTTGTGGAATATGTGTAGGGCATAGAGTAAATATATTCAGCTTCTTGTAGTTTTTAGTATCACACGCAATCATAATCATACATATTTTTTCCTAGGTTTGCTCCAACCAAGGGATCCGGGTTCTCGAGCATGATGTGGTACCATACATCGAATCCTTGCATTGCATGCATTGGGATCCGACTATGCCAACTGCACGTCTTCATACGAGTCTCGCAGGCCCATTGGTCGCGGGAGCTTTTTAATATCTAAAAATGTGGAAGTTCCAAAGTTCAGTTTTATTACAAATTTTCTTCTTTTTGCTTACCTGTTTATTTAGTGTAGAATAAACATTTTTTTTTTCACTAAAAATTTTTAATTTTTTTTTAGGTCTGTTCCAAACGAAAGCCACATGTAGACTAAACTTAAAAGTTATTATATTTCCTATACCCACTTTGTGAGTCAAATTTGAACAAGACAAAATTGACTTAGGTTACTGTGTTAAACATTTTGAGGCCCATGGTTTGCAATTCTGTTAATTGTTAATTGTCGAGGTGTCTCAAAGAACAGTAACAGAAAGTTATGACCGTTGTGCATTGTTATACGCATGTCTAGGTCATTGTCGTCTTGTCATCGAAGACGACAATCGGGACAAAGTTCTTAGGCAGCACTTTCCATGGCCATTTGCATCAGATTATGGCAGCTTCCATGAGCAAAAACGGCAGAATTAACGTCTTGTGGAATGTTCGGTTCCCCTGACGAAAGTTGTCTCTACTAGTGTATCATTCTTTGAGCCCGTTTGCGGAGCTGGTTAGGAAATATGTAGATAATTGACACAAAAGCTGATCTTTCTTATTGTAGTCTGATGCACCTGCTCAGGAGGTATTGAGAGGAAAGTACTCCCTAAGACGTTTGCCCCCTTATACACAGACGACGATTTTCGCAGTCGATACAAAACTTGATATTGGCCTAGTCCAGTGGAATACCCGTGGCGGCGGAAGAATGCGGTGGAGAATGCAATCGCTAGGTAATCGCTGGACAAGTCAGTTCCTGAAGCGAAAACGGGTTGCTAGGAACAGTCAAGAATAAGTAGAATACTCGCTATATTCTCCTTCAAAGTCGAACTGTATCGAAAGAGCCCTAATGCCAGACACGCCGGAACGTTGCGTCGTCTTCTGTGAGCAGAGCTGCTGCTGGCTGCCCTGGGGATTTGTTTCCATTAATGTTTTTCGTGCCTAACTTGAAGGGAGACTCAAAGCCTCCATAAGACTTGAATTATTTTGGACGCTACATTAAAAGCCACATATAACTATTCTAAGCCGCGTAGCTTCAAACGTACGTTAAGCTCGGTGATGATCCGAGATGATTAGAACAAAAGTGTCACTATGACTACGATGGCCACACTGTAATGAGACGAATTAATCAAAAGGCACAGCCATTAAAGACTCCATATTACTACCCAAAATTAAAGTAAACTTTTATAGGCAAACACCTTGTTTATTGTTAATATCTATTGACAGAGGGATTCAGTTTAAGTAAGGCGAGTCTCTCAGTTGGTACAACCGGGTCCTCCAGCATCATACTTTGTGGAATATGTGTAGGGCATATAGTAAATATATTCAGCTTCTTGTAGTTTTTAGTATCACACGCAATCATAATCATACATATTTTTTCCTAGGTTTGCTCCAACCAAGGGATCCGGGTTCTCGAGCATGATGTGGTACCATACATCGAATCCTTGCATTGCATGCATTGGGATCCGACTATGCCAACTGCACGTCTTCATACGAGTCTCGCAGGCCCATTGGTCGCGGGAGCTTTTTAATATCTAAAAATGTGGTAGTTCCAAAGTTCAGTTTTATTACAAATTTTCTTCTTTTTGCTTACCTGTTTATTTAGTGTAGAATAAACATTTTTTTTTTTCACTAAAAATTTTTAATTTTTTTTTAGGTCTGTTCCAAACGAAAGCCACATGTAGACTAAACTTAAAAGTTATTATATTTCCTATACCAACTTTGTGAGTCAAATTTGAACAAGACAAAATTGACTTAGGTTACTGTGTTAAACATTTTGAGGCCCATGGTTTGCAATTCTGTTAATTGTTAATTGTCGAGGTGTCTGAAAGAACAGTAACAGAAAGTTATGACCGTTGTGCATTGTTATACGCATGTCTAAGTCATTGTCGTCTTGTCATCGAAGACGACAATCGGGACAAAGTTCTTAGGCAGCACTTTCCATGGCCATTTGCATCAGATTATGGCAGCTTCCATGAGCAAAAACGGCAGAATTAACGTCTTGTGGAATGTTCGGTTCCCCTGACGAAAGTTGTCTCTACTAGTGTATCATTCTTTGAGCCCGTTTGCGGAGCGGGTTAGGAAATATGTAGATAATTGACACAAAAGCTGATCTTTCTTATTTTAGTCTGATGCACCTGCTCAGGAGGTATTGAGAGGAAAGTACTCCCTAAGACGTTTGCCCCCTTATACGCAGACGACGATTTTCGCAGTCGATACAAAACTTGATATTGGCCTAGTCCAGTGGAATACCCGTGCCGGCGGAAGAATGCGGTGGAGAATGCAATCGCAGGTATCGGACAAGTCAGTTCCTGAAGCGAAAACGGGTAGCTAGGAACAGTCAAGAATAAGTAAAATACTCGCTATATTCTCCTTCAAAGTCGAACTGTATCGAAAGAGCCCTAATGCCAGACACGCCGGAACGTCGCGTCGTCTTCTGTGAGCAGAGCTGCTGCTGGCTGCCCTGGGGATTTGTTTCCATTAATGTTTTTCGTGCCTAACTTGAAGGGAGACTCAAAGCCTCCATAAGACTTGAATTATTTTGGACGCTACATTAAAAGCCACATATAACCATTCTAAGCCGCGTAGCTTCAAACGTACGTTAAGCTCGGTGATGATCCGAGATGATTAGAACAAAAGTGTCACTATGACTACGATGGCCACACTGTAATGAGACGAATTAATCAAAAGGCACAGCCATTAAAGACTCCATATTACTACCCAAAATTAAAGTAAACTTTTATAGGCAAACACCTTGTTTATTGTTAATATCTATTGACAGAGGGATTCAGTTTAAGTAAGGCGCGTCTCTCAGTTGGTACAACCGGGTCCTCCAGCATCATACTTTGTGGAATATGTGTAGGGCATAGAGTAAATATATTCAGCTTCTTGTAGTTTTTAGTATGACACGCCATCATCATCATTCATATTTTTTCCTAGGTTTGCTCCAACCAAGGGATCCGGGTTCTCGAGCATGATGTGGTACCATACATCGAATCCTTGCATTGCATGCATTGGGATCCGACTATGCCAACTGCACGTCTTCATCCGAGTCTCGCAGGCCCATTGGTCGCGGGTGCTTGTTAATATCTGAATATGTGGTAGTTCCAAAGTTCAGTTTTATTACTAATTTTCTTCTTTTTGCTTACCTGTTTATTTAGTGTAGAACAAAAATGTTTTTTTTCTCACTAAAAATTTTTAATTTTTTTTTAGGTGTGTTCCAAACGAAAGCCAGATGTAGACTAAACTTAAAATTATTATATTTCCTATAACAACTTTGTGAGTCAAATTTGAACAAGACAGTATTGACTAAGGTTACTGTGTTAGACCTTTTGAGGTCCAAGGTTTGCAATTCTGTTGCTTTGGTTGGACATGATCAAGCAGATTAATATTCCGGCCAGGTGCCTTGAAGAATAGTTACAGAAAGTTATGGCCATTTTACATTGTTATACGCATTTAGATTTTGGTTAATATATAACTCAAAGCCTATAAAAGAAACATGTTGCAAGTTTTACTATATACCTAAACATTCTGTTTCTTGACCATATCAACTTGTTACCGGGCTATGACCTGATGTAGAGCATTTGTCTTGGCGCCTCTGCTTTGTTAGAACAGTTGGTGCGCTCTCTACTCGGTCTCGCCAACCGAAGAACAGCATCTTCCTTCATCATCTACATTATAAAATTTTCTTGCAGAAGCTTTTTTGTCCATACGCCCAATATGACCGAGCCACCGGAGCCGCAGGTTGTTAATCCGCATGTCTTAGTCAATGTCTTCGAAAAGCTCGTCATGTCATCGAAGATGACAATCGTTGCCAAACCAAAAATGGCCAAAGATCTTACAGAGCACTTTCCATGGCCATTTGCATCATCCAAGAGCAAAAATGGGAAAAATTAACGTCTTGTGGAATCTTCGGTTCGCCTGACGAAAGTTTTACTAGTGTAACATATGCTTCTTTGATCAAGAACGATTGTTGGTATGGTGGTCCTAAGGTAGATGAAACACTAATTTAGTTTTCAAATGCTTTCAGAGCTTAATAGCCATGTACCTCTGCTTAAAGAAAACAAGTACTTAATAGCCATCGGACTCACCTTAGCAGATTCCCTTTCCATAGATGCAAAAGCATCGTTTATATGTCTCTTAGTACAACGAATGATGTCAATATTATCTGCGTAGCCAGATGACACTTTAATGGAAATGTAGGGCTTGGGACTCACCATGTATAGTAAAACCCCAATTCCAATGAAAGAAATACATCAGGTCGTAGCTCGGTAACGGGTTTTTATGGCCAGTTAAGAAGAAGAAGTAGTACAATGTGTTCTGAATATGTCTGTGGCATACGGGCGGAACAGGAAACAAGAACCCAGCCAATGCTTCTCGGCTTGCCAGATTGTTGTTAGTTTAGATGGCTGCCAGATTGTTGTTCGTTCAGTTCGTTGCTAGATGAATTTCTAACACTTACCCTCAGATGGCACCATACTAGTCAATCTGTCGCATGCCCAATGTTCTTATACATGATTGATGCTTAGACGCTGCACGCCCTTTGGTTAACACATCAGCTGGCATCTCGGCTGTTGACATAAAGCTTATGCATATATAACTTTTCTCTTCCAGTTCTTGTATGAAATGGTGACGGATGTCGACGTGCTTTGCTGACCAAGGGCTGACCAGACCCTGGATTATCGTTAAAAACTTTGGTGGTCTGGAATCGGCCAATTACTTTTTGTAGGAAACTCCTTAGGTGAACTGTGTCTTCGATGAATTGGACAGCGCCATATATTCAGCCTATTTGCTGAGTAATGCAACCGTCTGCTGCTTTCTGCATTCCAAGCATATTGCCGCATTCGCCAGTTTGAAAGCAAAACCAGTAAGAGATCTACGATCATCTATAACAGAGGCCCAGTCGGCATCAGCGTAGCCAACGAGCTCTTTGCCACTTTTCTGGTATACCAAACCATATTTTAGAGAACCCTTCATATAACCTTAATTCGTATTGTACTGGCTCAGTACACTTACTGCATCTGCGATTTTAGGTCGTGCCAGCCACATCAAAGCACCAGCCAAACTCGGATATGGGATTTGCGAGTCCTCTTTCTCCTCTTTTTCCATCTTTGGACACATGTCGTTTCACAATTTTTCATTCGTAAGCATTGGTTTAGCTACCGGCTTGCAATCCTCCATGTTGAACCTTTTTAAGGTATCTTTAATGTACTTCGCTCTTTTCCTTGTTTTGATGGAACTAGATTCACAATTAATATGAAAGTCTTCCTAAATGCTTCATTTCACAATTGTTTGCCCTTCATCTACATAGAGTGACACAATGATGATCCCGTTTCCATTTCATTTAATATACACAGATGGATCTGCGAAAATGGCTTTAAGTCCATTTCCTTCAATTTGCTTTAGAGTTTCTTATACCATTGGCGTCCACTTTAGGCCATATAGTGCCTTCCTCAATTTTCAGTCTTTATCTCGTCCATATTTTTGTTTCTCCTTGTCTCCTTGTGGAGGAACGCTGATCTAAAGTTCTTCATCGATGTCTCCATTGTGATATGCGCTATTAAAATCGAATTGATGTACATCTAGTTTTAATTCGACTGCGATTGCTACGAAGACCCTTATTGATCCAATTCGAGTTACTAGGTCTCGTAACGTCTCATTATAATCGATACCTTCTTGTTGGGTAAATCCTTTAGCAACTAGTCGGGCTTTGGGACAATGCAATTTGTTGGAAGTGAACAAGGAACGTCGTGCCTATTTCTTATAGGAAAATATTGACGTTCCGAAGCACCATGGCATTTTGCAACACACTCTCCAACTGAATGTTGAAAAAATTGCAGAAGGCTGTTTCTTTATCTGAGACTTCGCACACTATCGAGAGGCTCGAAGAGATACTTTCCTGGCACTCGTGGACCACTTCCAGCCTATCAACTGCCAGTCTTAGGCAATTCTGCAGGCAGGACGTCGGAGTAAGCCTCTCGAAAATAAACCGAACATCATCCGACAATCATATGCAATATTTTAAACATTTATAGAAAAAATTTCATCTTTTAATAATTAAAATGTGCGCCGATTCAGTGTTCGTTTTAAACTGTCTAAATCAAAGGAAAGAAATTGCTTCAAACGATTCGAACCTGATTTACAGCCCTGAGCTAAATATTCATTGTGAAAACAAGAGCAAGTTTGCGAGTAAGAAATTTCCTTTTATTTAGATGAAATACGAAATTATATTCTCCATACAGAAATGGAATTTTATGTTACTTTTAGCTACAGCTATAGAAAGAAATTCTTATCGAAACATTTTCACAGAGTATACATCAGCGCCTTTAAGCCCCTCTCTCAAGCCCCCACCAACAGCTGCAGCCACAGCTTCCCTTGTGACCAAGAAAGAGCTATGTGAGTGCAAAGATAAAACAAAATAGAAAACTATGAACTGCAATAACAATGAAACTAAGTAAAATCGTAAAGTTGCCACTGCAACAATTTTTAATTAGTCAACATTTTGCTTTTACCAGGCTTGAAACAATGTTATACAGAGTAAGGGAAGGAGAGAGGGGAAAAGCTGTGGGAAACCCAAAACAAAATTGCAAGTCAGATTGAAAGTTGATGACATGGCCGCTGAGATTTGAGACAGCTTTAAGTGCAATTCGAGAGTGAGGGCTTACTTCAGCATACCGAAACTTACATACACTTACATACATATGTACTTTATTAGTGTATTCACATAATGCTTGTAAGTTATATAGCTTAATGAGTCGCCTTTGAAATGCTTTGGATTTCCAGTTCCAGCTAGAATGTATTCCAGCGATACTGCTTTAAAAAGAGGCGCTCCATCCGATCAATTATCTGGCGTATGCGCTCATCCTTCAAATCGCAATGCTTCCCCAATGTGTTGCGTAACAGCGCAAAGCTGCGCTGAGACAACATCTTGCTGTTTTGCTGCCGCTCGAGGGAATTGGCATAGCAACAGCTGACCAATTGGACGTTCTGCTCGTGCCGCAGCTGGCGCTGCAAGCGCGTTGCGCATTCTAACAATTTGCTCCTGTAGGAAGTCGCAAATTTTCGCTTAAATATTTCCGTCATGCACGCATCCAGTTGCTGGTCCAGCTGATCGATCTCTGCTTGGAGTTGAGGATAAGCATCCAACTGTAGCTCACCACCGCTGGCACGCACCAGTGGCTCAAAGAGCGTGCCAAAGATGCGGCAGGGCATGTGTACATCGGCTAGGTCGTTCTCAAGATGTTCGCACAGTTCGCGCTGTTGCCGAGCATTGAGCGGATCACCGCAACCGCCAAGACTGGAGCAAGCACGCGTGCAGAATGCACATTTGCAGCCGTAAGCAGATTTGAGGGTTTTGGCTTTGGAGTAATGGGAGTCAGTACCAACAAAAGCTTTACATACAGCACTTACCGTAAGCTGTTTTGCCGAGCTGTGCATCGTTTTGGACGCTCCGTTGTATATCGCAATTTAGTTCCTTTTCTGCGCCGCAATGGTTTGATTTCTGATCTTGTCCTGCTGACAGGCGTTTGGTGTTAACCTGGGCTTTGGATTTGAGCAGTGACTCGCGCTGCTTTTTGGTTGGATGCATTTGCTCATCTACAACTTGTTGATTTTGGGATCTTTCCTGTTGTGGTACACTTTGTGAATTCTCTTTTACGGGATAGCTGAATTCGTGGCCCAGTTTTAACTCACTTTCCAATTTGGCTATAGTGTGACGCAAGTAGGCACGATATTGCTCGGGATAAACATAGGGGTTGGGTGGTTCCTTGCCACCCGGTAGCCTTATCCGTTTGTTTGTAACCAGCTCCTTCATAATATAAGCTTTTTGTACGGGACAATATTTGCCCACCAATGTGAGCTTAGGACCCAGAAGATATTCATAGCTGGTGTCTGACGAGTCGGAATCGTCGCTGGCTGGCTGACTGAGCTTAACTTGTTCACTTGCTCTAGTTGCTCCAGCTGTAACGTAATATTGACTTGAGCCAGCAAGTACGGGAGGCTCTCGATCGCTGCTGTGTGACAAGTTTCCGCAAGTTTGTTCTACATGCTTTATTGGGAACTTCGCTCGTTCCAAGCAAACCTTGGAACTTTGTTGAGCAGCTCTTTTTGCTTGCAATAAGTCATGAGCGGCTTTTTGAATGTCCTTTTCGGACGGACGTTCTTTTTGACTCTTAATTTGTTTGAGCAGATGTTGTCTGGTCATATCGGCGTATTTCCATTCCTGTGTCGCAGTTTGCCGCTGCTTGTGATCTGCCAAGTGCTTTATATAGTCCGTGTCAGGTTCACAAACAGGTAACTCATGACCTTCCTGATAAGTGCGTTGCTCGCCCTCTTTTACACGTCGAGCGAACTTCACAAATTCCGGCTCACCGTCATCATCAAATGTGTCGTTCAGATTAAACTGTACGGTTTTGCGACGAGTCTTCTCTGGCGTAGTTCGAAGTGGAGCAACGTTGTGATAAATTTGTGTTTGTAAGGGCTGACGCTTCAACGACACTAGATAGTTAAGTCCACCCGGACGGCGGGGGTCAGCCTCTGAGAATTGATGCTTTTCTAATGGTTTTTTGTGTTCCTCTTGTTCAAGCTCTGTCTTTTTTATAAGCTCTTCGTACTTGGATTGTGCTAACTGTGATTTCTTAGCTTGTTGCTGCACCCGCTGCCGTAGCTTTTCCTTTTGTTCTCTCTTCTGCAGTTCGCTTTCTTTTATAAAATCTTCGTACTTGGACCGTGTCAATTGTGTTCTCTCAACTAGTTGCTGCAGACTCTGCTGTACCTCAAATTCCAATTGCTCTCTGTCTTTATCATTCACTTTTTCTGCAGTTTTTGTAGATTTCTCTTTCTCTCTCTGTCTTTCATGACGATCTCGCGACTCTTGCTGTTTTTCGTACTCTGCCTGCTCTTTGCGTTTTCTATCTTGCTTTTCCTGCTTTTCTCTTGTATTTTCTTGCCCTTTGCTTGGCATTTCTTCATTTATTTCTCCCATCTGTTGTTGATTTGCGTTATTTTCTCTGTTCTGCACACCGTTTTCTGCGATTACGTTGCGTTCACGTCTTTCGTCTTTTTCGACTTCTTGTTTACTATGTCTGGAATTGTGTTCTTCCGTTTCCTTATTTTCTGACATTTTTCCATTCGCTTTTCCTGGCATTTCCTTTTCCTGTTGTTTCTCTTCCATTCCAACTTTATCTAAGCTTTTGTTTGCTACATCTTGTTCGTCACTCCTTACCACTTCCTTTTGCTTATGTGTCTCATCTTCGTTCTTTGACTCATTTAGCTGCTGTGTTCGCCACTGTCTATCTATCCGTTCCGCCTCTTTGCGTTCTTGCAGGTATCGCGTTGCCTCGTCCTGATCCTTTAGCAGCTGTGCTTCTCTCTTTGCCCTGGTTTTCTCCCATTCATGTGAACTTTGAACTTTTTCACCTAACAATTGGCGCTGCTTTTCGAGCTGTTCTTTCTTGTACTTAATGTAGCCACTCTCAATTTCTCCGATTTGCTGGCGCTTTTTTAGCTTGTGTTGACGCTCTTCTTCTCGTATCTCCCACAATATGCGATCTCTGTCTTCGCGTTCCTTTATTTCTAATAGCTTTAGTTCGCGTTCGGCTTCAGCACACTCGGCACGCCCTGGGTATGCCTTCCGTAGTTCTGGCCGCTTGTTCTTTTTCTCCAGCCACATTGCCGCATTTTGACCGCTCAAAGTTTCATGCCAAGTAGGTTGTTTGCTTGGCTCTTCCTTGTAGTGCGCTTCCCAATCGGAAGCTTTCTTGGTTGTGGAGTCTCTATTTGCATTTTCTTGTTGCAAAGAAATTTGTCCTGCTCTTTCTCTATTTACCTTTTCAAATTTATGGTTTATAGTGTTCCCCAATGTAGTTGCTGCTGCTTTCTTTGACGGAATACACGAAAGTGGCGCTACGCTCGAATGCGGCCGATCCAACCGCTCCTTCACCTTAGTTATTCGTCGCCTCGGACTCTGTGCGGCATATTCACGCAGCACGAGGTTTAAGTTCCGCTTGCAATTATCCAAGTCTGTGAATGGTCTGCTCAGGCTTCCATGGTCTTTCAGCTGTCTACGTAGCAAGTCGGCCAGCGCTTTCCGTGCCAGTTTTTCTTGAATGCCGCAGATATGCATTACATCAAGCCAATTGGCACACAATTGTAGATCACGTAATACATAGTCACCTGCTTTAAGCAGTTGCAGTATTTGTTCTAATTGCTCCAAATAGAGCTGATCAAGTTGCAGGATTTCCTCAGACGCTTTTCGAGACATGCTGTTGCTTGTACTTTGACACTTTTATGGAGGTACACGAATTATAACAAGCTGTTTGCCGATTGAAAAAATCCAACACAATATTAATAACAGAATATACTTTAAAGGCAAAGGTTGCTTTGTTAGTTTTCATACTTTTTTTTTTTTGTAAACAATGATAAATTGTAAATAAACAGTTGGTAACCAACTCAGGCTTTTCCGCACGTTTATCAAAACAACCAAAACTAGCTAGAAGAAATTTAAACAACAAAAAAATGAAAAAAAATTTCGAATATTAATTATTTAGCGACTAGAGTGGTCAAATTCAATAGGAAACCCTTTGAAGACATGCCCAACACAAAAACATCGCTAAATCGCCGGAAAAGTTGTCAGAGCGCTTAAATCGTCGAAAAACGTAAAATTAGAGATTTAAGTTTTTTGGCCAATCGCAATACTTTTTTGCGGAAAAATAACAGTTGGTAACCAACTTAGGCTTTTCTGCACGTTTATCAAAACCACCAAAATTAGCTAGGACAAATTTAAACAAAAAAAAAATTTAACACAAAAAATTTTGGTACTGGCGACTCAACTATACCTACTAGAGTGCTCAAATTCAATAGGATACTCTTTGAAGAACTCTACTGGTCTCAAAAGAACCCATTCTCATTGTTAGTCGCCTCATACGACATGGTTTGACCTGCTGAGGTGGTATTCTCTAACCCGCTTATATATAATTTTTGGTACTATCAACAATTTAAGTCTAAATCGCTTCAGTCAAAAACTTTATAAAAAATGCATTGAATGGTTGAATTTTTCAAAAAACTAGTTTGCAATATTTCGAAAACTAGAGCTGAGGGAGCAAAATGGTGGCCAGATTTGAATTCAGCGAGGCCAAATTACTATAAAATAACTACCAACATTGCCGCAGCAAAATAGCTGTTGTGTTGCCAATTTAAAAACGACTTGTTAAAGCGTTTTCAAAATTTGGCTTTTAAAAACAACTTTTTGGGCATTCGCCTAAATGTTGCAAGATTGTTTGGAATCGAATCGAATGAAGTAATTCACCACAGTTCTTGTTGTTGTTGAGAATGTTAAGTCTTGAGTAGCGACTCCAACCGGCTTTTATTAGTTGAGTTGAAAAAAGAAATCGAAAAACCAAAATAAATGAAGAAGGAAATCTCACTCAAAACAAACAGTGCCCCGAACTGCACGTGCCTCACATACAGCAGCACACACACACACACACACACACACACACACACACACACACACACACACACACACACACACACACTCACGAGCAGCGACACGAATGCCGAAGGCCGAGCGCCAAGCACGAGCCGATGTTAGCCTTTCGGCTGGCTGTGTCTGCTGTTGGGCTTTATAATTCACCACACGGACAGCAGCTGGCACAGTCGTCGACCGGCTTTCGCAGCGTGCACACTTGTCGCGGTGTTAACGTAACGTAAAGAGTTGACAACGTAGAACGTAAAGAAAAGCGAGTTTTGAAATAGCGTAAGTGCAAGTTTGCGTTGTTCGAATAGAAGGAAGCACGTGTACTGACTGTATTATTCTGCGTGTTTGGCGGCGACTTGCAGTCATTTTTCGCGGTTATTTTACTTTGAGAATATTGTTGCATATACAGTTTTGTTTATTTTTTTTTTTTTTTGAATAAGTGAAACTGAAACCGTTTTTGGCTTTGGCGTTAAATTGTGTGCCAGCGTTTGCGGAAAAGAGTGAAAAGTTATTAATCATTAAAGAACATTTATGTCGCTTGGTGTCGCGTTTTAGCAACACGCACACACACGCACACACACACACACACACACACAGGCACACTCATAACTCTCTCATACACACACAGGCGACAGAATAAATGGCGGGCGCTTGCCCGTAAATAGAGTTCCTGTGTGTTTTATGCCTTTGTTATGGCAGCGCGAACCGAAACCCAAACCCAAACCCCAGCCTGAAACCGCAAACCCTTCAAATATTTTATTTATTTTTAGGCATATATTTTTATTTTTTTGTAACAGCAGTAACTCGTGCATTGCCAATTTAAATTTGAAAATGCAAAAATAAACAATTTCGAAGAGATTTTGAAATCGACTTGAAGGCAGCTTCAACGCCTTTTGTTTACGAATCATAGCAGCCAAGCTAATTTCCTGAAGCATCCACATTCCGTTTCAGTTAACTCCGGCGCCCATGCCAGGACACACTCCTTTAACCGACTTTTGGCGACGATTTATGAAAATTTAAGTCTTTGTTTTATGCGACGGCTTCGCATTGTAGCACTTGTTCAATATTTTATGCAAAATAGCGTCTACCCCCAGACCCCAGCCTGAGTTACTGTTAGTCGTTTGGCCCGAACGAACTGCCATTGATTTAGTACCCAACCTTCAGGTAGTGCCCAGGCAGCGTTCGACCTACTTTGATTTCGTTTGTGCCATGTTTAGAGTTCATATTTTTGCCTCGAGTTTTTTTTTTTTTTTTTTTTTTGGTTTAGCAAAAATGCCTTTGCATTCGATTATTAGGTTTTTTTTTTCTTTTTGGGTTCGTACTGCGCTGGAGTTTTGGTGCGGCTGTCACACAATTGCCATAATTCAATTTTAGTTTTAATTTCCGTTTTTTGGCGTAAATCACATTTGCATACAATATATGTAGTAATACTCTCTCTCTCCCTCTCTGTGTGTGTGTGTGTGTTTGCGCGTTTCTAAACTATTTGTAATCCACGCTCTGGCTAGGCTTGCAAGCGTAACGAACCTCTCTCAAAGCTATCAGTCAAAATCGACGGAAAAACAAAAATGTCGTTTTCGAAATCTACGCCTAACTCTCGGTTTCTAACGGTACTGCTGCAGTTTGGTCTCTTGTTCGCACTCGGCACGCTCGATCAGCTGTTGCCGCTGGCCTCGGCTGGTTCGTGTCGGGAGGCGCAGCTCTGTTGCAATGGACGTGACTCTTCGTGTGTGGTACAAAAGGCACCCATTAATGCCATCATCGAGGATCTGAGCGACAAACCCTGCTATTGTGATCATGCTTGTCTCAAGTTGGGCGACTGCTGCGACGATTTCAAGGATCATTGTGGGGGTAAGTGTACGAATTTTGCTTTAAACTCTATATTGCTGCATGAAAATTATATTTTTTGTGGTAAAGCTCGGGAAGTAAAATCGTGCTGTCACAATTTTTTTTAAAAACTAACTTAATAATTGCGACGAATAAGTTCTGATGTGTGTATACACCATTTTTGGTAAAAAAAAAAACAATTAAAGTTACAAATAGATGGCTCTAAGTTTAGTTTCTAGGTAAACCAGATTCATATTTGTATATAATAGCATATAGTATATTTGAATTAACTATCTCGAAGGACTGACATTATTCGTTTTGTCTTGTACGATATATTTGTTTGATGATTCCTTTTTATCTAGACAAATATTATATATAATACTTGAGAAATACGCGTTTGGTGTGCATGGAGGTTTCTCTTCAGTTTGTCTCCTGTAGGTGGACATGCTTGTATACAAAGCTAGCATTTTTTTTACAATGCCAAGCTATGATTAGGTAAACATTTCACTCTGAAATTTGAATTTGAGACGGGCAAGAATAGGAAACATTGACAGAAGTACTGGAGACTAAGATCTTGCAAATCCTGTAGCTGCGATTCTTGCTGCACAAACTCCTGCAGAACGAGCTCAAAGCTTGCAGGGGAGAAGCATAAAAGAATGCGAACGCATTTACATTTTAACGCTGAGTCTCAATGATTTTTAAACAAACTAAGAAGATTTAATAGTTCAACATCATTACTTATACGAATGACGTGATGATAGTGTTGGAGGGCGACTTCCGACAAATACTTCCCGTGATTCCCAAATCAACAGCGGAGAAGGAAATCCAAGTACATGTCTCAAGAAGAGGAAGAGGAGAGGGAAGGAGGAAAACGCTCTACTTTGAGAGGGGCACAGAGGTTGGGCGGATCAAAGAAGCGAAGAACGCTAGTAAATCAATCTTATAACAATTTCGTAAATGTTTTGCAAAACTTCTCAAAATCGAAGCAAAACTGTGGAAATTACAAACACTCAAACTTGACATATGCGTTGGAGGTCATATGCTTTAGCTTCTTAATAGTTTGCCTGCAGCTAGTTAATTGCCAAGAGCGTGGTAATTTGTAGAAGTTCTAACCATTCTTAAGATCTGAGTAGCTTTTTATTTACTATACATTTCTTCTAAAGTAATTGAAGCACTTCCTAAAATCTGCCTAAAAAATAAACTTAAGTTCCACAATATTGTGACTTCTGAACAAAACGAGCTCAGAATTATCTATAATAACGTTCAAGAAGAACTTTTTGATATATGATGGTCTTCGCCTGGTCGTCTACATTTGACGACTTAATACACGTTCTCATTACAGCAAATAATGAAGAAGAGCACAACGTTTTTATGTACAATGTACTTTGTTGTTTTTTTTACTTCAAATAAATTGTTACATGACTAAAACGCAATGTATCCAGGTGAAACTTATATTCTGCAAACCGCAAGCAATTTATATATTATTCATATATAGAATATAGTATAGTCTACGCAAATATGCAATTCTTTATTACTTTATTAGAAACGGTCAAGTATCCTAAAAGCGCTAAATACTGATATAAGTCGCAATATTGGATAAACTATTTGCGTTTTATATTCAATTATAAGTCTCAAGTCGAAATTAATGACTTCCAATAAACATATTCCATATTTCATGTACGAGCCATTAGTAGGGAAGCTAAAAGAATGCCAAAACTAATTTTCAAAACTAGTTTTTTACCTTATATTATAATGGATTTGTGTTGGGTGAGATGGATCATCGTTAGAAAAAAGAGAAGGTATGCACTTGACTCAAGCGTATGACTTCAAAATTGCACATTCGTGTCCTTTCAAAGACCGGATAGTGGCACAGAAAGTGATCCGTGTGTTTAGTGGCGCGGCATTCACTGTATGATTTCCAACATTCCTAACAAATTTATTTTGTATGTCCCACCGTCTGCTTCGGCCTAATATATGGCAATTCTCCTCTCTTCCATTGGGAGAGGGGTTTTACGCTTTGGCAAACCACATGAAAAGCCTTTTAAAGTCCTGGGCCGTCTTCGCTGCGCATATTAGCTCAGTGAACTAAATCCTAGTGGTGAGGAGAGCAGCTAACCAGGAGGCACAACTTGGAGGTTGTGCGTCAACTTGGTAAAGATATAGACAGGATTCAGGGAGCTTCACCCTGTCCTGCCAGAGCCCAGGCTCCTCATGCCATTAAACGTACTGCAACTTCAGCAGCGTTGACTAAGGCTTAGGCTAAGAGAATCCGATCGTTTTGTTTCTTCTTTATATGTAATTTTCCAGCATACCTCGCTTTCCAGGAACCTAGTAAACACTGAATCTACTATCATATGAAATCCAATTGTGTCTGGACTTGTACTTAGTGCTGTTCTTAATCGACATTGCGCAATGATTACTCAGGGTCCTCAACATAGCCCAGGCATACTCTTCGTTTTGCAACCGTTTGTACAGAAGGCATGCTTGTTCTTGACAGTGAGAACAGTGGGCGCTCTTTCCTCAATGCGCTGGCTATAAGTATGTGTCGCCTCTAGAAGTTGTTTAGATGTTTTTTTTTAGCTCAAGTTCCACCACATATCAAAATTATGAAAATGTACCACATCGTCACGCTCAATTTTTAATGCGTTGCGTGACGTCTTATAGTTTGGTCATGACTTGGCTTAATGCGGCGCCATCTAGCATGCGTCTATGCATTTACCACCATTACCGCTATTTCAGGCCCTTTGCTGTGCTGCCAACCACATCACGGCATATACGCGGCATACGAGCTGGTGCGCAATTTGTTTCTTGAGTATCTCTCAATATTAATGCATTTTGGAATTGTCAGTGCTAATGTATCTTATTACAACATTTTGAACGATTAATAGCCCAAGATTCAATCATACATCAAAAACCACACACACACACATACGGATATTACGCACCCATTCACACATAACATGTAACTTTAGTGCGCCGATAACCAAAATGGCGGCCAGTCATCAATACTGACAATTCGAGTGTCCACATCTGCAGCGTCTGACATGTGGTGGCTCTGGGTGTGGGCTGCACACGGCGCTTGGGGTGCGCTGCCAGTGCAGCTTTATTTCACAATATCCTTGGTTAAAATTACAAATGAATTTAGAATTAAATAAATCAGCTTAATTTCAATTTTCAATTTTGTTGCTGACACTAATGAGCTTTTAGTTGAAAACGGTTATAAAATTACTACTTATTTTTTGTGTTTATTGGTTTTTATTGCACCAAAACAGGATATACGCATACAAATTGATTGGTTTTTGAAACCAAAATTATATGTGTACTTATAAACTTTATCAAAATCCTACTGTATCTGCTTATTATCATAAAAGCTATTTGAAATTTCATATATGTAAATATGAGTGCATAATGCAGTAATTGCATTTAATCAACTTCATGAAAATCTCTTAAAAACACAAGTTTTAAAGTCAAAGTTATTCAGCTTAAATCAGCATTTTAAAATCAAGTGTTTTCGAGTTTTTCAATCCAACTTTTTTCGCTCTGGAAAACTGCATTTGAAGTGTGCGGACTTGTTCAGCTTCTTAGTGAATTTTACCATAAAGCAGGGGGCTCCACCCCTTGCTTGCTTCACTCGCCAACCTTCGTGCTCCAATGGAGGCAATGCTTATTCTTCTTTTCGATCCCCTTACCTTTCCTCTTTTTTTTTCTTCTTCCTCTTTCATTTTCTTTTTCTTTCTATTCCTCTTCTTCTTCTACTTCCTCTTGCTCTTCCCTCTCCGCCTCCTCATCCTCATTCCAAGAGCTATAAGACAACAACCCGAATTACGTTCCACTCCGCCCCCTTCTCGCTTCGCTAACAACGAGAAAAGGAAGAGGCATCTAGGTGGATCATGTTCCTTTTCCTCTTTCTCTATCTCTCTCTTTTGCTTCGCTCACAACGAGTGAAGGAAGAAGCATCTAGGAGGATCTTATTCCTTTTTCTCTCTTTTCTTTATCTGTCTCTTGTCCTTTCCCTCTTCTTTTACATACATCAGCATCTACATCTTCCTGATCCCTTTTCGGTTACCCTTCCCGTTCCTATCAGTTCCAGTTTTGAGAATGAAAAAAAGTTGGCTTTATGAAATTATGTCATTTTTTGTAGTTTTACGCTTTATAGATCAATGTCCGTAGCACACATCCCATTCGTTTTTGCGACATAAAGTGGATGCGATGAATAACAACTTTTTTATGTCGTTACATGTATTCCGGCTTTTTTTCTAGCTGTACGCGGCCCAAACGAATCCACAGTATCCGATACTATGAAATTGTCAAGTTTTAGTATCTCATAGAGCATAACTCCCGTTTGGTTACCCCTGAACCCTTCAGGACATAAACTTTAGTGTAGTTTTTCTTCTACTTTGAGTTGTCGTAAGAGTCCCAAGTCGCACCTTTAGTCACTATCCGATGCACTCAGTTGCAGTTTTCTACCAATTTAACAAAAAAGCTGCAAATGATGCTTGGCAGAAGTCTTAGCTCATTGAACTCACCAACCAAAATAAAACTATGAATCATTCATAAAAGTCAGAGCTTTTTTGGAATCGCCCTCTCAACAACTCAATGCGTTTCACTTGATTTTGTAGCGCTTTTGCAAAAGAAAAACTTTGCTTTCGAAGCTACATTAGAAAAGTTGTGCTTCATAGTAAAATCGTAGGAATCATGGGAATGCTTGCAGGAGAATGCTTGAAGAAGAAGAAGCACCCAAAAGATGCGCCAGCTTGACTTCTTGGTGTTAAGGCCCGAGCGTTAAAGCGTTTCCCTTGCTGAGAAAAATCGACGACAATTCTTAATAGCCTAAACACAACTTGAAATCTACAACATTATCTTAATTTTGTTGTTGGTGTTATTGTTGTTGTCGTCGTTGGTTGCCTTTGTCTCTTGGTCTGGTTCTTGGCCCCTGCAGTCCCAGACTCTTTGTACATATGTAACTATAAACGACTATAAAAATCCAACTTAATGTCTACATTCATGGCTCGTTGAGCCTACGCTGTGCGCCATTTTGCTCATATGCGTAACTGTAGAAAATGTGTGTGTGTGTGTGTGTGTGCATGTAATTTGTGCCTGTTGTTGTTTTTTCTTGTTGCGAAATTTAGAAAGTAAAATAGCTAAAGGGCTTTAATTTTATTACAAAGCAAATAAAATCAGCGGACATGTTGCGGGGTTGGGCAAATTAAATAAAAAATAAACCAAAACCGTACCGAACCAAACCGAATTGAAACCGAAACTGAAGAAAAAGTTACTTGCATAATATAACTGCCAGCTGTGGCTTCAATTTGTAAGATATATGCCATATACCATGAACAGCTTGCCCAGCGGCCCAATATGAATCAGTAAAGTTTTTTCTCCATACACTTTAAGATATTTAAAGTATTGTGGATTTCTCAAGCTGTTTGTTATGCTAGGTTAATACGTTGACACAGTTTAGAGAACCATGTTGCTCTCATAAAGTCGAGAGCAGTATGGTCCTTTCTTGCTAGAGAACATCCTTGTTTTATCGCCTGACTGACATTATACTCGGTGTTGCGATTCAAAAATCAAGCCAATTTTTGGTTTCTTTGTGGTACCGTGGTACATTTCGGTCGTAAAAAGTCAAAATATTTTGATTTACACTGCAAATTGGGCAACCGATTGTTGTGTGTTTGGCAGGTATAAGAAGTCAAGTGCTGCTGGGCAAGGTGAATGTCTCCTGAGTCAAACGTGTAAGTCCTACGCATAAAACGCTTTCAAGATCACTATGGCACGTATTACGGCATATCCTTTAAGATCAATTGTTGTTGAGAAAGCTTCCCAGTTATGGCTAGTTAGTGAGGCTGCATAAGTTAATAGTAGATCATTTCGAGCTAATCCCCACAGATGCACTCTTGCCGTAAATATTCGGCTTGGCATTTGAATTGAATGCTTTGACACTTCACGATTTGCTTCGATTTGATTTGTGGTAGAATCAGTCACGATTAAATGTAATTACCACTCCGTTTGTCTTTTGGGTGCAGTTTTTTGCACGTGAAAGTGCAGCGTATGACCCCATTTGTAATCCTTTCATCGTTTGTGCACCATACTCATGTCGACAATTAAGACCGACTTTGTGGCTGATTTCAAAATCGCTACTTTTAAAATACCGAAACCAGTATTGACGTGTTTTTATGGATTTAGCATGTGGCCCCAAGGCTTTATACAGCAATCGTTTTTCAACCGCCGGATATTTCTCCTAAAGGAAACATACTAATTTTTAGAGGGACGTCATTCCGCCTTAACATGCATAGAGTTTCCCGCGTTTTCCGCTGTTATAATTTATTGCAATTTGTTTCCCTTTAATTAAAAAGAAAGGTGTTGTTTAGCTAGCTTTTATATAAAAAATTTGACGCAGACAGTCGGGACAGTGCCTGACAGTGGGATACCCTGCACCCATTTCTTCCATGAAAATCAAATTTCATGCAAATTTTTGTATCGATGCGCTAAAGGGTATGGGCGCAATAACGGTAGCTGTACTACGGGGGTAGGGTGGATGGTGCGGATTAGGTCAACATTGTTTGGTTTATAATCCTAACGTACCATATTTGGTTAACATAAATGTTAACTTTAACATTTCTGTCAAAAGTGAAATTCTGTTGCAGTTCATAGGAGAAGGGGCCCAAAATTGGCACATTATTAGCTATATCTTCTAAATTTTTTATCCGATATGAATCATTTTTGCAGTACAGTCTCAGTAATAGTGCCACGTTTCAATTGGATAGCTTTATGTTGTAGGTTTAAGCCGCGAAAATCTGTCACGGGGGAAAGAAGGGGGAAAGCTATCGACATAATTCGACAAACTCGTATTTTTCCATGCATATTTTTTGGTAAACAAATTTTTGCTCTAGCTCTTATAGTCTTCGAGAACGGTGCGACAACACGGACAGACGGACATGTCTATATCGACTCGACTATTGCTCCTGACCATTTTTGCCCATGGAACGCCTACTTTTGCCTGTTTCATACATTGCACAAATCTATAATACCCTTTTATACTTTGTGTACTGGGTATAATAACAATTTCAATTAGAATTGTTTTTTTGAAAAGAATGTTTCGACAACAAGTTTATTACAAAATTTTAGGACAAATAACATAAAACCATTTATTAAAACTATTTCAGTTTAGTTTTTTTCTTTTTATAAATGACTTACAGACGTATTAATTCTTTAAATAATAAAAACGAAAGCGTTTTCCGCTTATTTTTAAAAGACTCAAAAAATGTTGTCTAAACTCTCACCAGCTATGCCACTGCTCACAGCCCTTCTATAATCGGAGAAAGTTAAGAAGCAGATATTCTGTCCTAAGAGTACCCTAACCTCTGACCAAAAAGGCGAATTTTCATTTGCCGGATGGCAAGTTAAGCCCACAGTCGAACTTGATCAGAGGCTCTCATTAATTCTAAGATACTCTCGAATAGTAAGCTTTATAGTTAATAGAGTCGACTAAGTGTAGGGAGTCAACCTTTCCACAAATTACCTTGCGAAGAAAAATAGCTCCAAGGTTTATAAATATGTTAAGCAAAAATCCAGTGTGGTACCGATTACTTCGCAATAAGGCAACTTTTTCAGGTGAAACCTATGCCATTCAAAAAATAAAATGCTTGTGGTTTGCAGAATATAAGTTTCATCTGGATACATTGCGTTTAAGTCAACTAAAAATTGATTTGAAGTACAAATTATACTGTATACGTTAGAAAAAACAACAAAAAAATACATTATACACACAAACGTTGTTATTTCGTGTTTTCTTCTCTCCTCTCTCTTTCGGAAGCAGCTGTTATGAGAGCGTCGAATGTCGACGACAAGGCGAACACTAGTATAAATCAATGCCTGACTTTATGAATACAATCGAAACAGCTTGGGAGCCTGCGCCCTCGGGCCCAAAGCAGTTCGAGTACGTAAAACCGTGCATAAAACTCACATTACATGTAGTACATGATAAGCTGTGCAGGATTTCAGTTTGTTGCAAACTTTTTACATTCAAGTTTTGCTGTCATTTCTTTACGTGTTTTTATTTATTTAAATTTTTGTCTCATCTTGTTTTTAATTTTTATTTGATTAAAGCTCCATGGCTTTTATGGCATTAAAACAAACATTAACATGCGCGTATTGCATGACAATTTATTTGTATTTTAATTCATTTTTATGCTGTTTTATTGCTGTTGCTTCTGGCCAAGTAACAAAAACAACAGCAACAAGAAACAACGAGATTTATGGATTTCAACCGGGCGAAACGCATCAATTAAATCGCATCGCAACGTCGTATAGACAAAAGAAATCTGACGTCGTGTCTGATGTGCTGCACAATTATGGCCAAATAGCTGACGGACTGTCAGTCGGGTTATAGTAAATGCATAAAAGTAACAACATAAGCGCTCATATATATGACGGCTACATAGCTATAACTCTAACTAGTATCTACTAAATGTATCTTTACAAATGTATCTAAAGCATATAGCAGCCAGGCAAGGCCTGCGGCAGCAACACAATGAAACATAAAACGCAACAGACAACATACAACAGACAACATACAACAGACAACAGTACAAAAACAACAATGACAAGGATTTGCCTGCTGGCAGCCAGGGAACTCCAGTTCTCCAGTCTGCCAGTCGTTCAGCATGCAGCCAGAGACGACCACGACCACGGCCACGACCACGACCACGACCAAGACCATACGACAACGACCACAATACCAATGCTTGAATGTATGAGTGGAGGATGCAGCACAGGTGCGGCTTTGTTGCGGACCCATTTTCGTTGCGGTTCCAATTTGTGCCCCCCTGTTTACCCCTCTGGCGACCACACCACTGCAGCACACCATCCGAAATCCCATTAATACGTTGCTGATTTACTCGAAATGCTACAAATTTGTTGACAGACGCTTTGGATATTTTATATGATGTGCACTGAGCAAAAACAAAGTGCAGATATTTCAAACTTTAATTCATTTTGCCCAAACAAAATGAACCAAATATGGTACACTACTCGGCTATATGACAACTCTCTTGAGAAGATACAAGATTTTTGCGGTCAGATTCATTTCGTTTTACCAAAGTAATTTGATTACTCACAATTTCGTGCATAAATTGAAGTTTCAAATAATTCCATTTTACGAGCTTCTGAGCTCAACCGAATCTTGTTTCAAATTAACTTCGTCTTCTCAACGGGCCATAACAATCCGTTACCGGGCTACGGCCTGATGTACACCACTACCTGGCGCGCATCGAAGTAGCTTCTTCTTGCAGTAGCTTTTTAATTCATACGTCGTAAAACTTATAGACTGCTTCAGTTCCAGCGAATGGTGGATTTGTCGTTGCCAAAGATCTTACAGTGCACTTTCCGCTCAAACACTCCGAGGGCTGCCTCAGCACCCATGCTCGCCATAAAGCAAAGCGGGAAGAAGAAGCCTCTTATAGGTTATGATTTTAAGTTTAAATATAATTTGAGCAAAAATTCTGACCGGTCTTGTAGAAATAGCTTAAGAGAAACCATTTGGTCACGCGCACACAAAGTATGTGTTCGTAAAAGACCGAAAAGTACAAACGGGAAGGCGAAACTGTCCTTCCTTTGTTCTTGTTGTGTGGCGTAGGGAAATAGTTGTACTCAAGAGGCGTGGCACGTTTATATACATACAGACATACATGTAGTAGGTATGTATATTTAATCGAATCGAATATGTTTAGTTTCATTATGGGTTGTTTGAGACGCTCACTCAAGCTCACATATCATGACTAACAATGACACTGGCCTCTTTCGAGACCAGTAAGCCACCACAGGCATTAAAAGGGTTGTGCGTGAGATCTGGGACCCACCAGGTAAAACCACAATTATAATGAAAGAATGTATTTACATCAGGCCGTAACCCGATAACGGGTTGTTATGGCCAGTTAAGATATATCTCACAGTATTCAAAACCAGCAGCCGTTTTGTTTTATCAGCTCTACTTTTTAATATATTTAAAAAAAAAACCGTTTTTCACTTTTTTATACAAAATTTTTGCAGTTTTCATCCGAAATTCAATTTTAAAATTCACCCAACAAAAAAAATATAGATGCAGCTGCAAAAGATAATTTAATCATGATTGAACGTAAATTGCTTGTATGACAGAACATTGAATTTTGAAAAACTGCGAATTTCGGCAAGGAAATCGATTTTTTCCCATTTTAAATATGATATCCCACCATTTAAAGTTTATCGATTTGCCAGTTACCCCAAGTTTTTGTTAAAGACGTTTCTGTCAAAAATTACAAAAAAAAATTGAGTATCATTTACAACAAAAACGTTTATTTTTTAAATGTCTCAAAAACTAACTTATATATAAATACGCTAAGCAAAAATTCAATGTGGTGCCGATTGCTGCTCAATAACACAACGTTTTCAGGTGAAACATGTACCATTCCAGAGATAAAACGTTTGTGGTTTGTCGATTTTCACCTGGATACAGACAGGTAACAATTGATTTGAAGTAATAAATGTTATGTATTCGTAAGATAAAAAAACAACAACAAAAACTACATTGTACACACAAATGTTGGTATCTAGTGTTTTCTTCTCTTTTCTTCGTAATGAGCTGTTATGAGAGCGAGTATTTAGTTGTCGAGTGTCGACGACAAGGCGAAGATTAGTTACTTTAAACGAACTACAGTTTTCCAATTTCATTTAAGCCAAGCAAAAAAATGGTATTTTGTGATTTTTATTTTTTGCAAACATCCTTTTTTTAAGTAAATAATCAAATTTTTTTCGAAAATTTTTTGCAAAACATTTTCATAATAATTTTGTTTTATGCAAAGCATTTTTTATTCACACAAACAACCTTTTTTATTTAGAAAATTGATGCAAATAGCCTTTTTCACTGTGCAATTGTTTGCAAACAAAGCCCACAAAAGATTATAGTAGCGAAAAGACAACTTGTTAATTATAGATGACAATTTTGTAGATTACTTATAAAAGCTAGTTTTATTCTAGGTAAAACACTTTTCAATATAAGTTCCTATTTTAAAACTCAGATGGGTGGTTACGTTTGAACTATCAGCCCGCAATATCGCATCGTCCTCAGTCTTTTCCGATCAACCTCATATGTTGAGTATTTCACGCATATCGGTATAAGCTCTAACATATTAAAAAAGTTAAATTTTTATAGACTAGTGTAAAAGACAGTTTCAAATCAGTTTTCTTGGTTTTAATTTAAAAAAAATTAGTAGTCAAAAATATTACCGACTCAGTATTGGTTCTGCTCACAAACAACATCAGTTTTATGAGGATCAAGATGTAAGGATTTTAGGGAAAAACTTTCTAAACGTATTTGTGACAATAGATTGCTTGGATTTAAAACAGTGTTTGCAAAAATCGAAATAAAACAATTTTTCTTCTTTTGTACAGTAAGTTTTTTATGGCTTAGTTTTGAGTAACGCACTTTTTTTTTGTCAGTGTAAGAAGAGCAAATTGGTTGTCCGGATTTGGTTTGTTATTTGTTTATTTGAACGCCTATAACTAGCAATTAAGTTGGTAAATATATCGTCTTATAAACAGGGCTAGAGGTCAGCACAGACGCAGCAGACAAACGGACAGGGGAAGAGAAGAACAAACGGACAGAGGGAGGGAGAGACTGACAGTGAGCCTGGCAGGCACAAAGTAAAAGCAATGCGCATAAAGCGATAAATGTCAAGTTAAAAGAAATACAACAACGACAACAAGAAAAAGAATGCACAAGAGAGTGAGTGAGTGAGTGAGTGAGTGAATGAGTGAGTGAGTGAGTGAGTGAGTGAGTGAGAGACGGAGACAGGGAACAGTGTAAGAAGTTGTAGCAGCGCCACGGCATGCCAGTAAGACAAGACGGTCGTAAAGCTGTAGTAGTTACAGATGGCAGCGGACCCAGTTGGACTCGTATGCAGACAGACAGATACATGATATGCTTTGGGGGCTCAGTCAGATAGGTTGTGCGTGTGGGTGTGTGTTACAGCCCGGCTCAATCAATCAAAGTCGCTTTTGTGTAAGCAAAACATATTGATAACATTTAAGATATGCTTATTGATTCAGCGCCAAGCCACAAAATTCAATGAGCACTTGAAGACCTTTGACTAAGGTCCAGCACAGGTTCAGGAGCAGACTGAAACGCGCTGCGGGTAAGAACACTGCCGGCCACTGACAACTGTATCGCTCGCTCGCTCGCTCTTTTTCACTCAAGTTTTCGATGCTATCTGTGCATTGGCTTTGACAGCCAGCATTTTGGCCAAAAAGTTTAGTTTTTATCTTTCGCTGGGAACTCTTGACCAGTTGGCCGTAATCAATTGAAAGCAGCATCTCTGCAAGCAATACCTAACCGAACTAGCCTGCCCTGGCCCCGGGCATTTAAGCCTCATTACAAGCAGCCAACCATTCATTAAGCCCACACAGACACAGGGCGCAACAAATGGTCAACAAAGTTGTCCACGCCCCATTCATTAGGCCAAAACGCAACCCGAAAAGAAACAAGCAAAGACAAAATCCAAGGAGAAAAAATGAAAAGCAGGCAACAGCGGCTCCGGCAAAGGGCACTAATCAAATTCCTATAATTCACGCTAATTAGTTCGACGAAAAGCGGCAACAAGCTAGCTTGGAGCAGGGGACCAACAGACATACATAGTTGCCCAGACCGGGCATGTTTTCTATGTTTTTTTTACACGTAATTGATGACAACCATTTAAATGTCCATCTGTTTGACCTTTTGACTGCCAGTAGAGACGGCAAACCCAAATGATGAGCGTTTGCATGCAGCCGACCCCGTATCGAATTGACCAAAGACAAGCCGTCAATCCTTTCAGCTGGCAGCGTCGCTTCTCAGACCCCTTTAGCCAGTAACTATGAAACTGGCTGCAGGTAAATGAAACACATTTGCGTCAAGTCTTATCATCAAATCAAATAAATCAGTTGAAAAATAAAATCAACTTGAAAGGGCTCACTTGGGCGTGCATCCTTGGTCTGAACAACTGTAAAGAGGACAAAGTTTTCTTTAACACAGTACTCAGTCCTAATAGGAACTGAGCTGACTGCTTTGGTCATTGGCTGAGACATGCTCCACTAAATTGCAGCTATGTAGATGCGGCAGATGTCTCAGCTGGCGACAATGAGCTGATGCATTGTGACAGTTGCTCAACCTAAAGTCTCTTTAAAGAAGAAAAATTAGTTTTCTTGGGCTTAGTTAATCGCTTTTATGACAATTGCACGCTGCAGCCGCTAGGGTGCGCCACTAAGCATTGCGGCAAAACCATTTCCACTGGGCAAACAGCCGCAAGCCGAAAAGCTGTTTTTGTTTTGACAAAGTAAACTTTCGCTTTTATTTTAAACGCTAATTTTAAAATTAGCTTCACATTAAGAAAAACCAGCGATAAGCACAGTGTTAGCCACCGCATTGGTCGCAGTTTTTCTTTGGATTACTGCTGTTTGTTTGTGACTCTTTTGCGACTGCAGTGGAAGCACGATGTTTTAAAACTGGTAAGCAAAAATTCAGTGTGGTATCGATTACTTGGCAATAACGCAACGTTTTCAGGTGAAACCTATACCATTCGAAAGATAAAATGTTCACCTGGATCTAGCTTCTGCGGATCTGCGTTCTAGGCAGGTAAAAATTGAGTTCAAGTAAAAAATTAACAGTAAACCTTAGGAAAAAGACAACAACAAAATGTTAGCTATTAAAAGTTGTCTATCCCATTTTTGATATAGAGTTAAGTCTTATGCAACAATTCGTAAAAAGTTGAGCGTTGTGTCTTCTTTTCAGTCAAAAAAGGGAGTGATCCTCTCATATATTTATTCTGCTGCTTGATTCTTATCGCTATTCACATAGTTTATCGCACATTGCGTTGATGTCACTAGTCAGTGACGTCACACTAGTAAGTAGCGATTGCCAAATATCAATATTTATCAGCGATAAATAATTGTTCCATGTTAAGCAGAAAGAACAGACCGGAAATTCTAAATTCGAAAATCTTGCAGACCACTACTGTCAAGGAGTGCAATATAATTCTTTCTAAAAGGTTGCTTTACACTAAGGGAAAAACATGGCGGTTGTTTTATACTCTTTAAAGCAGTTTCAGTAAAAATCACGAGAGTGGAGAACTACAAAAGAATGCCACGTGATGTAGAGACTGTACAGTCAACGAACGGAGATTTTGATGGGTTTTTTTGAAAATTATTGCTCTGCTCATATTGATACAGACCTTACTATGAGGTACCATACAACTTAGTCTTCCAAGCGCCACTTAGCAGAGCTCGTAAATAACAGTTAGCACATATTTTAAAAGCGCTCTGCTTACTGAAAAACCGAAAAAACCGTTGAGCATGACCTTTACGCGCCAAACCGGCCTACATTGGTTTTTACCGGTTCTCTATTCATCGAGTCCTGCAATAATCGGTTTCTTGCAGACACACTGAAAACGTTGGCGATTATTAGCAAACGTTGCCACTTAGGCAATTTTATTTTGAGGATATGCTCGGGATTTTCACTAATCTAAGAAAGCAGCTCAAAATCTTTGATTAAACCAAGTTTTTCCATTATAAGCTAAAAAATTTAAGTTAAGGTTAAGTCGATACTTAATCGTATATAAATAGTACCGCAAACGGAGACTAAGTTAAAGTAGTCTCGAATATAAAGGCGTGCAGTGCTAGATTTAAAATCTATGAGCTCAAACCGTAGACTGGAACACTAAAATTTGCAAAAAAAAAAAAAACACTGCTCGATATGGTTAGCGCAATCTTGGAAATGAGAAAAGTTTGTACAAAATTCAAAAGACAGACGTGCGACAACATGTCAAGATCTTCATAATTATTTTACCGAATACGAGGCATACATTTTGAGTTCAACACGAAGACTGGACGTCAAAGTTTTGGCACAATGGGAAAGGCTGGCTGATTGCTAGGATAAAATCTAATATAATCTAAAAACTTCATCGCCAATCTAGACGATTCATCTTGACTGGGGTAACTTTTTAGCATGACCCAACTTATTGTAAGGCTTAGCTGATATATCAGACCACCCGAAACCCACAAGAATAGGTGCCCGCTCTTTCCGGACAGATCTTTCAATGCAATTCTTGATTATCGTTTATATGAATTATAACTTTGCTTGTTTCTTTCAGAGCATGCCGACCAAAAATTAAATGAGTTTAGTATATACTAGGGGGCTGCAACTCCTGCTCGCACCCCGTGCCCCTTTCGAAGTTGAGCATATACATCTTCCTGTTCCCGTTCCCTATCCCCTTCCTCTTTTGTTTTTTTTTTTCATCTTTCTCATCATCTGCCTCCTCCTCTTCCTCTTAATGTTCATCATCCTCATTTCAAGAGCTATAAGATAAAAAAAACCGTTTTACGCTTCACTTCGCCCTCTTCTCGCTTCGCTGGCAGCCCCCCTCTCTAGATAGATCATATTCCTCGTCCTATCTTATTTATCTTCCTCTTCCCGTTCTTCCTTTTCCCCTTCTTCTACTTCTAACGCTACCGCTATCTCTACCTCCTTGCCTCCCTGTGTGTAAATCGATTACCTTTCCGCTTCTTTTCGTCACGGTGAATGTGCTGAGATATCGACATGAATCGACAAATCTGCACTTCTTATAAAAACTGCTTAGGCAATGATATAAGTTTCACTCCTATTTCTTCTTATATAGTTGCCGAAAAGGGGTGCACAAGTTTTTCCTTAGCCTATATATATAATAATTGTTTAATTGCTCGATCAAAGTGCGTTTAAGGTACACAAATGTTTTGAGTTGAATTCAGCTTAAGTGAAACTCTGTCTAGAAACACATTGCTCCGCTCTTATTTCAGGTTTACAAAGTTTAAGCCTTGCTAGACTTAAGCAAAACAACCGCTGAACAACTCTGAACTGAACTTAAGCCAACTTTAAGCCTGACCTCAAACCCAGGCTAAATGCTAAACAAACAACAACAAACATTAAAATGGCTTTTAAAAACGGATTTAAATATTAATTATTATCAAAACAGCCAACAAACAATATAGCCAAGAGGAACAAACGCAGAGGGAGAGATGGAGCTACAGTGTTAGGTCGGTCCGGCAGTAGCTGTGCCAGAGGCGCACGGAGTCTGGCTCCGGCTCAAACTACGGCTCAGGGGTATGTGTCATGTGATGTGCAAACAATGGAGATATCAACGAAAGCTTCAATCGTTCAGGGTTAATGCAAAGCTGCTGTCAATGCGTCTGCACCCAAATGATAATAATATTGTAATTATAATTAAAATGTTTATAAATGGGCAATACACTCACACACACACACACACACACACACACACGTGCCGCAAAGGCTGTCATTGCGTTGTGTTGAACGATGGGACAGTTTCGAAGTGCGTTTCTATTGGGAGGAGTCCTTAAGACCTTGGGCACAAAAGTTTTAGCAGCTTATTAATTTCATTTGGCGCATTAATCGCACTTTATGAATCTTTGAGCTGTGTATATTAAAGGCCCATAGATTTTAGCCAGTACATACATATAAGCACACATACATCTGTATGTATATGTATGTTTATACCATCAATTTTATGTGTGTATGTGTGTGTGTCATGTCAATTTGGGTTTGGGGGCTGTTTGTATATGGTTCCAATTTGTCAGCATAAACACATTAAATAAGCATAAGCTTATAGCCAAGTCTTCTATTAAGCGAGTTTACATTGCGAGTATTATTGACAGTTATTACACTCAGCGAAAAAGTATTCTCTTAAAGCTGTTTATTGTAGCTTTTTCTCACCCGCACATTTTGTGCATTTCGCAAATTTGTGTATTCTTCAGGTGATTTAAGTTAAAGCACCACAGCCAAATGTTGTCATATATTGTCAGGAATGTTGGAAAAGTAAAGATCTAAGAAATAAGAAACTTTTAAGTTTTAACTTCTTGTTTTTGACCTTGAGCCGGCACAACATCTTTAAAAGAAGTGGTTCTGTGCTTTTACCATAAAATTAGGGAATCGTAGCACCTTCAATACTGAATGTGCATGCTTTTGTTAGCCGGAAGCTACCAAAAACGCAGCATCCTTCAACAATACAATTCGAGCTTGCATACGTTGGCTCACAAAAGAGGCTTTTTCAGCAGCCAAATCGTCGAGACACCAATAAAGTGACTGGGTTAGAATAAATGCGGCGACTAACAATGACACTGGGTTCTTTTGAAACCAGTAGAGCCACCCCAGGCTTAAAAAGGGTTGTTGGCAGGGTTTGGGACCCACCACGTATAACCCCCATTCCAATGAAAGAATCATCAGGCTGTAAACTAGGCCAGTTAAGAAGAAGAGTCGTCGAGTTAATAATACTTTAACAATAATTTCTTGCTACTTAGTTTGTATATTACTTCGTTAAGTGTTCTAATTTTTCCATATTTAAATCGTTTTTCATTTTCATTTCACATCTGAGCGAAGTAGGCGAGCGTAATCCATTTCCGATCTTTGTAAAACTAGTATTCCACAGTACGCTTTCTTTTTAAAGTCAAATAAAACAAACAAAATATATGAAATATATAAATACAGACACTCCACTTAGAAGGCACAATTCTCAAGATTCTTTAATTGCTATCAGCTCGATAAACACTGTGCAAAAAGGAAATTGGTTGCGCGCAGATTCCAGTGCTGGGCGATGGTTCTAGGTGAGTTACGTAAAACCTCCAAAAGATTTGGCGTTCTCTGGCACAACTTTCACTTGTGAACCTTTATATATAAGTTTTTTGGATAGTCTGCTAGATTCATTCGACATAAATGAACTAGAAGCCTTTGATAACAAATGTAGTAATAACTTAAGCTAAGCTAAGATAAGATTAATGTAAAGTTCATAGTTGATATGTAATAGTTTTTGAGTTGAATATAAAATATGCAGTAACTCATTATTAAACAATTTAATATTAAAAAGATATGTATAAAAAAATCAAAAGACCACAATTTACGTTAAAAATTGACTTTCCAACGATATCTAGTTCCATTTTATGTCCAATGAGTCTAGCTCACGATATAAGTACTTACCTAACACAACCAAAGAAATTTATATAAAAGGACATTTCTAGGGCCATAGAATGCTGATCATGTTTATCTCGAATTGAATTGTTGCGATTTCAGCCTTTATACCCCAAATCCACGATATTCCATTTTTTTGGCGGAAACTTAATAAGCCAACAGACCTGTTGAATGAAACCTCCAAAGCAGGCTTTGCCCTTAATGTATCATCTGTCATTACTGCTGTGTTTGAGTTTTTCTAAACTTCTTTTTCATAAACTACATAAATCTGAAAAATGTATCCAAAAGCGAATGAGGAAAACTTCGACCTGGATAAGATCTATTTGGAGCAATATGAAGATATACTGCAACTGTTCAAAGTTGGTGACTACCAATTAAGCGATTTACAATTGTGTGCCAAGTGGCTTGATGTATTTCATAGCTGTGAGAATCAAGAGAAATTGGCCCGCAAAGCGCTGGCTGACCTGTTACGTAGACAACTAACAAACCAAAAAGCCCTTAACAGACCATTTACGGACTTAGATAATTGCAAACGGAACTTGAACCATGTGCTGCGTGAGAACGCTAAACGGTTGAATCCGTGGCAACGAATAACTGACGTGAAGGAGCAGCGGTTGAAGCTGGATCGTCCACAGCCGAGTGTACCGCCAACTTCGTTGATCCTTTTAAACGGAAAAGCCGCAACTATATCGCGGAGCAATGATAGAGAACCAGAAAGCAAGAAAACGCCGGCTTTTGATTGGAGTACCCAGTATAAGAAAGTGTCAAGCAAACAAACTATTTGCGATGAAACATTGCGCGGTCGAAATGCGGCATTTTGGTTGGAGGAGAAGAACAAACCACCAGAACCACGGCACGAATTCCCTGTGCGTGTTGAGCGTGATATAGCCGAACGCAATCGAAAGTTAATACAGATAAAGGAACGCGAGGAACGAGATCGCGTATTGAGGGAGAAACGCGAAAAAGAACATCAACTCAAGCTACAGAAGCGCCAGCAAATCGAATATATTGAAAAAGGCTACATTAAGTACAAGAAAAACCAGCAGGAGAAACAGCATCTGTTATTAGAGGAAAAGGTGAAAAGACAACGTGAAATCGAGCGAGCCAAAACACTGAGAAGAGCGCAGCTGCAAAGGGAGCATGAGGAGGATGAACAAAGAAAAGCTATGGCAACGCGTAACCAACAAGAACGCAGAGAATCGGAACGGAAAGACCGAAAAATGCGAGCACAGCAGCTGAAAAGGTCCAACAACGAAAACGAGACACAAAAGCAGAAGAAATCGGTCTGGAATGATAAAGAAGATGCAAGAACCAAACGAATGGATATAGTATGGGCAAAAGTTGAAGAAGAAGTGAAACGGGATAGCAAAAGTAAGGCAAAAGCAGATAAAAACTTGCCTGAACAAGAAATGCAAGTAGAGGCGAATGGTAAAATAACAGCAAAGCAGGAAATGGAGGAACAAAAAGGTGAAGAGCAAGTTAAGCACAATCCTAGACAGAGTAAGCCAAAAGTCGAAAAAGAAGCCAAAGACACAACAAAGACGCGAGATCTAGAAGAGCACAAACGTGAACGCCACGTTAAGGCAGAAAACGGTAGGAATATCAGAGATGATAAAGCAAATCAGCAACAGTTGGGAGAAAAATATGAAGAAATGCCGAGCAAAGAGCATGATAATAATTCAGAAAAGCAAGATCGGAAACGCAAAGAGCAAGAAGAGTACGAAGAAGAGCAAAAGTTGCGAGATCTTCGTGAAAGAGAAATAGATGAAGACAAAGGTTGGAAAACGCAGAAAAACGAGTATGATAAATGCAACAAGCATTTGGACTGTGAGCAACAGAGGAGTCTGCAGCAACTAGTTGAGAGTGCACAATTAGCATGTTCGAGGTACGCAGATTTTATAAAAGAAAGACAGCTGCAGAAGAAAAGATTACAGAAAAACAAATGGCAACGTCTGCAGCAAGAAATTGAGAAAACCCAATTAGCATATAACAAGTACGACGAGTTTTTAAAAAAGAAGATGGAACAAATTATGCAACAACACCTGTTAGAGAAACCTCAAGTCTCAGAAGCTGAACGACGAGCACAAGGCGGTCTTAACCACTCAGCGTCGGAACAAGAGTTACAAAAAAGGTTAAACTGTCAGCCCTCAAAAACACAACTTCACCAGAACGTTGCTCCACTTCGAATGAAAGTAGAAACTATGCCAGAAAAGCTTAGCCGGAAAACCGTACGCTTTAATCTGAACCCAACTTTTGATGATGACGTTCAACCAGTATCTATGAAGTTCGCCAGACGTGTAAATGACGGCGAGCAACGCACTTATCACCCAAAAATGAGAGAAGCTCGTCAGTTACCTGTTCGCGAACCGGAGCATGTACCCGAGTTCAAGCAATCCGTAAAGCACCTGGCAGATCAAAATCAGCGGCAAACTGTGATAGAGGAACCAAGGAAACAAGATTGGAATTACGTCGATATGACAAGAGCGCATCTAATCGACAAAATTAAAAAGCAAAAAGAACGCCCGTCTGAGAAGGACATTCAAAAAGCTGCACAAGACTTGTTCCAAGCTAAATTGGCTGCTCAACGAAGATCCAAGTTGCGCTTAGAATTAGAGAAGTTACCAATAAAGCATGTAGAACAAAGTCCCGGACCCACAAAAAGTTCCTGCCAGTACAAAAACTTGTTGCACGGCAGCGATCAAGAGCCTCCCGTAGTTGCTGGCTCAAGTCAACATTACGTTACAGCTGGAGCAACTCAAGCAAGTGAAGAAGTTAAGCCTGCCCATCACAGTTCCGCCAGTTATAACAGTGATCTGGGTCCTAAGATTACATTGGTGGGCAGATATTGTCCCTCAAAAAAAGCCTATATAATGCGGCAGCTGGTTCCAATCAAACGCAAAAGATTACCGGGTGGCAAGAACCTACCCAACCGCTGTGTCCATACCGAGCAATATCGTGCCTACTTGCGGCACACTATAGACAAATTGAAGAGTGAATTGCAACTAGGCCATGAAACTACGCAAAGTGTAGCCCCACCTGAAAGATCCCAATATCCCCAAGTTCAAGATCAGAAAATGCTTTCACTCAAATCCAACGGCCAGGTTAGCACAGAACGCCACTCGACAGCACAAGAGCAGAAATCAAACCGTTGCCAGCACATTCCATTGCAAAAAGTGAGCGATGCAGAAAAGGAACTGAACTCCAAAATGCAACGGGGCGTCCTGAACGATGTACTGCTCGGGAGCCGTAATACCGTTGATGACGGCCGAACAACTTACGGTAAGTGCTGCAATGATAACATATAAAGCTTTTGTTGTCACTGACTCCAACTACCACGCCCAATTACTACATAGCCAAAACTACTAAACCATCTAACTACGAGTTCGGCAGTCTTGGTGATCAGCTCAGTGCTCGGCATCAGTGCGAACTGTTCCAACATCTTGAGAACGACCTAGCCGATGTACACATGCCCTGCCGCATCTTTGGCTCGCTCTTTGAGCCACTGGTGCGTGCCAGCGGTGGTGAGCTACATTTGGATGCTTATCCTCGACTGAAGGCAGAGATCGATGAGCTAGACCTGCAACTGGATGCGCGCATGAGTGAAATATTTAAGCGAAAATATGCGACGTCCTACCGGAGCAAATTGCTAGAGTGCGCAACGAGTTTGCAGCGCGAGTTGCGACAGAACGTCGAAGTGGTCAGCTCCTGTTATGCCAATTTCCACGATCCGAAGCAGCACTGCAACATGTTGGCTCAGCGTAGCTTTGAGCTTTTACGCAAAACATTGGAGGCTCATTGCGATTTGAAGGATGAGCGTATACGCCTGATAATTGATCGAATGGAGCGTCTCTTTTTAAAGCGGTCTCGCTGGAATCAAGCGCAATGAATCGCCGGGAAAAGTTCGAGAAAACCAGTTTTCTTCAGTTGTTAATTCAATATATTTTTGGAAATTTAAAAATAAATGTATGTATATGATATGGATTCGGCTACGGGTTACATGCTACAAGACTTAAGCTATCACAAAAGTTGAGATGCTCTTTCCACATGACTATAGTGCATGGTGTTTAGTTGCCCAAGTGGCTCGCCATATGTTTGCTCAATGGTCTCATCCTTGTGCCAGTCAACGCTGCCGTCGTCATTGTCTGCACTTTTTCGCCTTTATTTGTGTTGGCTTCCACTGGCTTCTGGCTCTGCTCCTGGTCGCTTATTCACCATTTGCCTCAGTGTCAATGTTGATTTTTGCACTGTCACTATTACCATCACTGTCATCAGTGTTGTTTGTTGTTGTCGTTGTTGTCGTTGTTGCCGTAATGACAACCAAAGTCAAACCCAATTCAACAAAAAATCAACGTAAATGTAAATTGAAACTCGTCTGCGCACCGCCAGTCAACTTTGCTGACTACCTGCAGCCATGGTGCACCAGCAGCTTCATTCCCAAGCCCCTTTGCCCTTTGTCATTTGCAATCCGCCTTTAGCGAGCCCCCTCATGACTGGTTCAGAACCTTGTCGCCATCAGCCCACATGTGCTGCCTGCAACACACACTTAAGCTGGTCTGCCCCCAAAAACGCCTTTTATGCAACCCAACTCTCAGGCATACACTGGCAGAAAAAAGATCTAAGTTTTTTGTGGCAACTCGATCTTGTCACGATTTTATATAAAACTTGTTCAAATACTCGCACTTTTCGTGTAGTTGAAAATTTGTTTACCGTCACGGCATACTCGCATCCTACCCATAGGGCTTACCTCAAAGGCGCTTCATTGTTATGTATCATAAATTTTAGCTAAAATTTATGTAGTTTGGAGCTATAAACTGATAACGGTATTTAATAAATATTACTTAACAATTTCAGCGCTATCTTGCTGCTTGCAAGTTAACTATTTTTTTCTTTCAGTGTACAACTTTTAGTTAAACTTGCAGTCTTTTTCTTGCGCTGCGCATGTGTGTGTGTGTTATGTGAAAAGGCAAAAAGCAATTTCTTCGTTTAGTCTTTGTTGTTGTTGTTGCTGCATTATTGCTGCTCCTGCCCAGCTTTCAGTTGCTCCTTAGTCCTAGAGCCACACTGGCTGCCACGCTCCCGCTACAATACGCTTCAAGTGTCAGCGCCTTGCACACTGACACTCTGACGCTCGTCAGTCCATAGAGCAGCCAGCAGCTGAGAGTTGGGAGCTGTTTGCTGTCAGATAGAAGCTGGGTTTCGCTTCCTTTTTTTTTCCGCCTGCATTGGCATAATAAATGATGTCAAATTAATTAAATCGACGACGAGCAGGACGGCAGTTGTTCGCTCGAAAGTAAGTTGCATGTTGTTTTGGGCGCCCTCTCATTTGGGGCGCTTTCTCTGTCAAACATATACAATGACGAGTGCCAAACAGGCAATGGCAACGAGCACAACTCAATTGCACTTGAAATCGAGCGACAACACACACACACATACACACACACACACACACACACACACACACACACACACACAAGCACGCATAAGGCTCAAGCAGAGGAATTTCGTTGAAAGGTTATTAACGTGGCGTATACGCAATGTTGAGTCGCGGGGGAAGCAGGCGGCAAGCGCAGCGCTTATTAAAAGTAAATTTTATATAAATAACGTTCCATTAAATTTAATTAAAACATGGCTTATACAAATGCATGTATGTGTGTGTGTGTGTAAGTGTTTTGCCTAATTGCTGTGTGCCTGCCAAGAAATTGGCAATTTAGGGCAAAGTTTTGCGGCAGCAGCCAAATAGTTTTCTACTTTATTAACAGAGACAGGTACACCTGTAGATACGATAGCTGAGATACAGCTATGAATTCAATGAAAGCAGTACAAAAGTTGCACAGTGGTTCCAAGCATATGATGCCAGCGTTTAAAAAACTCTTTAATTGCTGTTACTTAATTTCTCGTCGAGTCAGATAGTTTTAAATAAAAATATAGGCGTGGCATAACAACTAGGCGTCCACTGCCATACAATAGAAGGGCTATTAGTTTTGGAAGAATGAATAAATTCGTTGTTAATCCATATGAGTATAATGGAGTGCGATGGATTTGTGTCGATTTGTGTCTATATTGGAAAAAGGTGATTCCGAAAGAATGATGCTATTCTGCTCATAATAAGACTATGTATAATTTCAACATCCTGAACCACTGTGCAGTGCTGGGCTTATGCATTCTAATAGACTGCATGCTGCCCAAGCAGCAAAGACAAAGGGGCTTAAGGACCAAAACCGAGAGACAGAAAGAGATACTGAGCAAGCCTTTAAGAAGAGCATCAGTATTTGAATCAGCTCAGCAGCCGCTTAATTAGAATTTTGCAAATGCCTTGACTAATGAGTTTTTGAGAAAGTAGGAAAAGTGCTCAAAGCAGGCCTAAGCAGGTATTCCAGTTTCTGTGTGTGTGTGTGTGTGTGTGTGTGTATGGTTACGTGTGAGTGTCTCTGCTACTCTCTACAAAAGGAAAGCAAAAGGAATGAGTCATAAAAATAGCAGCAATGCATGAGAATAAGCGCCAATGCACAAAAAAACAAAATGGCTGAACAAAAATGGGAACAAAAGTGAAAGTCGTTTGTTTATGCAGGCAAAGGCAATTGCCACGCCCCCACACTGTGCCCACCACTACACACACCAACACAAACGACCTTGACAAGGCAGCAGCCTACACATATACATACACACATGGGACACTCTTTCTATGTCGTTGGGCTGTTTTACAATTTCGTCGCTGTTGTTGTTGCTGTAATTAGTGCATGTAGCATTTGAAAGGATATTAATTATTTTGATGGTGTGCGAGTGTGTGTGTGTGTGTGTGTGTGTGTGTGTGCGTTTGTATATGCATTTGTTAGTGTGCGTGAGCGAGCATGTGTGTTTACCTAACATGTTTGACATTTTGCCAACATCGCCATTTGCTGACCCACTTTGTGGGGGCTTGTTGCGTTTTACTTTTATCCTTTTGCACTTGTCGTTTACTTTTCGTCTTTTTGTGTTTTTGTACCCTAGTTACAGTTATATTAACTTTTTTGGACAGTTTGATAGTTCTAATTGGACGTCTTCCAAAACAACTCGTTTAACGTGCCTTCGCTACTTGTAACAGTTGGTATTTACAGTTAGTATAAGTATGTTGTTTGGGTTGGCCAGCCGCCTGGTTGAGCCCACTGTAATATTCCAGTCAAGCCAAGCATCTGTACAAAAACTATAACTTTTTATTGTGTTATATGGTTAAAATACGATTTTGGCGTTTGCTCATTGAGTAAATCCCATGTCGTCAGGGTTGGCCCACTTGTGTAGTCAGGCTTACGGGCGCAAAGCTTTTGTTTGCATTTGCAACAAAGTCTTATAACATATTTTGGAGATTGACGCGTATGCCGTCACGAAAATCTGTTATTACGCTCGTATTAGCAGCGTACAGAGAAGAGCAGGTGTTTCGGTGTGCTGTGTTAGCAGCGAGAGCGAAAACGAATGTTAGACAGGATGCTACCAATAGCCATTTATTTGACTCTAGCGGCTAAATCCCAAAAAAAACTCTAAAAAAGACTACACTTAATGTATATACTACATACATATATTGAGGTGAGGCCTGCGTCAATAATTTAGAAAGAAAGTTGTCGTTTTTTAACGCATATAATACGTTAGTCGGAACTCTATTTCCCTTTTCTGAAACATCATTTAAGTCTGTACCATGAAATAATTGAATTTCAGTTATTTTCGTGGCTTGGATTCACACAAAAGCAAGCGAATCCAGTTTAAAATCGTTTCGCACGACATATACGGAAAATACTTACAATCCTGTTTAATAGCTCTTGCAAAAAACAACAACAACAAAAGAAAAAAAAACACGCTTTTGTGTATATATGTATACTTACATTTATTATAAGCTGTTGGGATTTTCACAATAATTGAAAACGGATTAAAATTTCACTGCAAGGCAAATAAACGGCGTACAAAAACATTGAAGCTCAATGGCAATCAGGCAAACAATATGCCATATGAAACGGAAGCGATACGTTTTTATTTACAGTGGTTGAACAATTGAGCGGAGAATAATCGGAACTCAACAAGCAGCTGAATGAACTAACGAACCTACGAAAAAGCGATCCAACAGATACACACAGAGAGAGAGAGAGTGTGGAAGCTACGACAATCGAGCAATCGAACAATCGAGCAATCGACCGATATGCCAGGCATTAGCATAATGTTGCCTTTCAAATATTACACTGTTTTCTAGCTGTTGTACAACAACCACTACAAAAAGCAGCTACAAACACAGTTTTTTGTGTGCAATGACAAAAAAAAGGTAGCATGCTTTTTGGGGCGTCTATGGCTACATTGCCACGTCTGACTGCGTACAACAACTGCAACTGCCACAAGTGCAACAGCAACAACAACAACCAACTGGTTGCCTTTGTTTGAGCCCAACGATGCGTGTCTGCAGTGATAAAAGTATCAAAAGTGCACTGTGCAAAATGAGACGAGCTAAAAATTGGACAAGCCAATGCAGACACCACTTGTGCCACAGACAACGCCACTGGCGCCATGGACGCTGACGAAGTGGCAAAGCAGCATCAGCAGTGCCAGCAAGCCACAATCGTTGCAGTGCCTCTTCCGGCTCCTTGCCACCTGTCAATGCCAGCTGTTGTCGATTGATAATAATGCCATGGTTGTACCCGGTCCGGGGGGGGAGCAAAGGGCCAAAGGGCTGCCATTTGAAAATAAAAGCAAAGTGCATGCCCCAATCGCACTTGCAACAGTGTTAGCTGGCTTTAGGCGCTACAAGGTGCTTGGAACTAGTTCATGGAACTACCAAATTGTTAGCTCTCGAATTTGGTTATGCTCACATACGGCTTGTTGGCATATAACTATTACAATCCTAGAACTCATCTGATTTCGATGGTATGTCTAATTTGTATATGTCTCTTTTCTTTAAAGAATGCATTTTTTTACGGAAAAGCAAGTCTTTCGAAAGCAACTAAAAAACAAGCTTTTGCAAACATCAAAAATACGCAAAAATTAAAAAGAATCAACAATATCGTATAAAATATTTGAAAATGAGCTGAAAAAGTTCTGCGAATGAATAGATCTATATGATAGGATATATGTACATTAGTGCTAGCAGCTGTTGGAGAGAATTTTGTCAAATTCGCCCCTAAACCCAAGTTTTGCACAGATTTTAATAACATCTTTTTTGTTTTCTTTTTCCAGGTATGTAATAAGAACTCAAATTTGGCTCTATAATATAACTAAAGATCTGGAACTTAGCGTCACCGACAGTGCTATCAGTACTGACTGATATATAGAGAACTAGGTGAAAGTAAATGCGCTAAAAACCAGGCAAGTTTAACCCAAAAACTTAAACTTTTCTAAATCATTTAAAGAAAGGTGCCAAGGTGTCAAGCAACAAAACATAGAAAAATACTTAAATTTTAACCATCTTATAGAGATCTTGGCACTACGAGGATGCAGTTGTATACTTCAAAACTAGAAGACAAAAAACAACGAATTTATTGTTTTTCAAAATATGCTCTAAGAATAGAAATACACTTTTGCATACCAATTTTCAAACGCTTTTGCCATTCCGATTTCGGTAGCTCAAAACATGTGTTTTCAACGCATCGATCTCTTCATTTGGGTGCGGGAAGCAAAAATTATTATGGATGACCAATTAATCCTTTTGTGTGAGAGCTCGCTTTCTCCCAATGAAGGATGATGATATGTTTTTGGCGCTGGGTTTTGCTTAATTTTCCAGAAACTACTGCCAAGCAATTGGTTAAATAGCATGAAGACTCTCTACTAAGGTACGGTTCTTGAGAAGTAACAGGCGAAAATTTGCTTCAAAGTTCTTCAACTTTTCTTGGAGTTGGCTCGTCTTTTAAGGTCCATACAGTCAATTGCTGCTTAGTTTGCAACACATATGTAAGCTCCAAGACTTGCCGCCTGTTATCATGGTGGGGACACATGTTGCGCCCCCACAAATATATCTATTACTATTTAAAGTCAAGGCATGTGTATTTCAAGGTATGAGACATCTGCCGACGCTCGCTCATTAATGGGAGATGTTGTGTAGACGCAAAAATAGTGCCTTTAGCCGGAAGATGGCTCATACCTTGTAATACATATGCCTTGCTTAAACTTAGACACATACATAGATCTAGTTAAATATTAAGCATTTCTAGCTAGTCTATTATTATACGACACTGAAGCCAGTAGTTCCAGTATCTCAGTAGCGTGTACAACAACCAGCCCTGGCCAAGACATATCTATTATCATATTTTATGGCACTATTTTTCATTCTGATGCAAACGTCAATGGATGTGGTGTTGATGCATGTTAATTGCTCCTCTCTTTCTCTCTGTGTCAGACTCTCAAAAGGCATATAGCTCATACCTTCTTATAGATATATCTTGGCCCTCGAGAGCCCGCTAAGCTACGCTTACCACCTGCAGCTGACCAAAGGCTATTGGACAGTAGACCAAGGCAAAACTGGACAGTATCGATCGTATTCTTAAATGCACTAGAAGTGCAGGCGGAAGAAATTTTAGTTATAACGCTTAATATTTAGTCAGGTTAGGTACCTAGGGAAATCTAAGTCATCTCATAGGTAAATAAAGTGACTATTTATAAGGTGAAACGAAAAAAAAAGTCCGTTCCAGTGATTATAAATGTTCTGTAATCATTTCTGGGTAGACGGAGTGCTCACCCTAGTCAAAGACTTACTTACACGATCTTATAAATGTCTTTTAAAGAACAACGATTGTATATTTAAGCATTTCTTTGCAGTAATGGACACAAGCTTTCCTTAGAGAAATTGTTAAATAATGCGGTACCCAACGCGAAGAAGTCTTCTCGATTGAGTCTTCAAACTTACGGCGTGTCTCCTGAAGATCTTAGACATTCAGCGCATGCCGTTGAACGAATTTCAGCGGTCTGAGAACTAGCTTTAGCTGTTAGATAAAAATGCACACAGACAAACTATTCAAGTGTCTCTCCCTAGAGAACAAGAAATGCTCGTAAAACGTTGTTAGTATTTGTACCTTTTTTTGCAAATTTATAGTTGAGCTTTTGTAAATATCTTCAAAAAGCGATCCAAAATGAACCACTTTGCGGTACTAGAAAGTAAAATACTGGCACAAATAGGCAAGACAGTAAGAAGCTTAGTAGTAATGTCGTCAGGGTTGGCCCACTTATTGACTTTTGCTCAAAACAGATATTTTGTGCATGCAAATTCGAGTTCATTTTGAGTTAATGAAACCTATTTGAGTTCATTTCTGTAAAATCAGTAAGCTGTTTTGATTGATCTTGGCATAGGTTAATAACAGCCATTACTGAATAGGTCAAAAAAGTGGAATACAAATGAATGAACTTAAAAAATTTTCATCATTCTTTTTTGATGCTAATGGAACTCCGCGAAGAATCATGCGCATAGAATTTGGGTTAGCACACAACTTGATAAAGAACTAGACCTGAACTTGGAATAGTAATCGTATCATATAGACCTTACGGCTTGCATTTAATAGTAAACATATGTAACTTTGAATTGCTTTTTTTTCTCAGAGTTTCACTTGATTTACGTTATGGTTGTACTTTAAAGCAATAGAAAATTTAAACTATACTTTTACCATTTCAGGCATAACAAAATGCTTGAGTCATCTGATGGTTTTAAATTTATGCTAAAACTTTTCACACTTATTCAATTTTGATATGTTTTTCGTAATGTCCGCATAAATTAAAATGTGTATATTTAAAACTTTTCACAATTAGAATATTTTTTTTTTTTAATGTCTGAATAAATCGCCTCGATTTCATTGACAATTCTAGTGGCTCTCATGCTCGACGTCACTGTCTTTGCTATTTTTTGTTGTGCTTCTAATGTCAGAACTAGTTCTTGTTGTTGTTTTTGTTAGCTGAATGAACAATAGTTTATAGTTCGTTAGTTGGCTCGTGTGTGCATTGATTTGGTATATTATTTGTGCAAATTAAAGTGAGCTTATTGTAAAATGAAGAAGTATAGTCATAAATAGAGAATTTTCTAAATGAAGAGCTGTAGAAATGAGTTACCATCTAGAACAAATAAATAATTGAAGCGCATACAATTTGCAGAGACTGTGTAGCAAGTATGGCAGAAGTACGCGCACACATACATACATTTATGCATAAAGATGTGTAGATTTGTGCTTATTGTTATGGGGAGTTCAACTTTTGCCATAGCAAACAATCGAAATTGCGTATACGCCCGTGTGACCGCAAAAACTTGGCCCGCTTGAATGAGTGTGTCCTTGTTTATATTTATGAATGTGTTGTATCTGCATGTACATATTTGCTCAAAACGAGTGTGTGTGTGAGTGAGTGCGTGTGTTTATGCGTAGGCTTCCGCAAAACACATTAATCATTTGCATGTGTTGTGGGAAACCTTTGCCGGTACAGTAGCAGCTCGCAGGATGAAACATTGTAGCTTTGAAGTTGTCTATCCTTGGCAACATTTCAAAGTAAACGAATATACCATCTAAGTGAAAGATTAATGCCAATAGCTAACAGAGAAAACGTTCGTGAACAGTAACCAATAAAGATATCTCCATATAAATTACACGAATACACCTATGATTTGGCAAATTATACGAATAAATCTTGTATAAAGCACAACTTATGAAAATACCCTACACAATGATATAAGTTTCACCCATGTTTGTTTCCATCTTCTTCTTAACTGGCCATAACAGCATAACATACATTCTTTCATTGGAATTGTGGTTTTACGTGGTGGGTCCCAGCCCTACGCACAACCCTTTTAAGGCCTACTGGTCTCGAAAGAACCCAGTGTCATTGTTGGTTGCCTTATACGACAAGCTTTGACCTGCTGTGGTGGTATTCTCTAACCCGCTCACCACACGGTGTTTCCATATTGTTGGTAAAAAAGGGTGATGTAATTCTTTCTTAGCCTATTTACATAATAGAACTGTCTAAGTTTGGAATCCCTGCAAAGTTGGTACGACTATGCATAATGACGTTGAGCAACACACGCAGCTCCTTGAAGGTAGGAAAGAGCTTCTCCGAGGCATTTGATACCATGAGAGGCTTTAGACAAGGCGATGACCTCTCCTGCGACCGCTTCAACCTTTTGATCGAGAATGTGTTGCGAAAGGCCGAAGTATTTCCGAATGGGAATGTATTCTATAAGAGTGTCCAGTTGCTTGCATACGTAGATGATATCGATATCGTCGGGCGTACTAAGCGTGCAGTTTCCGAAAGGTTCGCGGCTATTGAAAGAGAATCTGCCAGGGTGATTCTGTTTGTAAATGAGAGCAAGTATATAACTACTTTCTTCAAGCGGTTGGACTCTCAGATTGATGTTGAAAACTAAACTTTTGATGTTGTCAAGGATTTCGTCTACCTTGGCACCACCGTCGCAATGAAGAACGATGTCAGCATGGACAAAAAGCGGAGAATCACTCTTGCCAATTTATGTTACTTTGGTCTTAGTAGGCAAATGAGTAGTAGAGACCAGACGTCGCCGGATGAAACTAACACTCTACAAGACGCTCATCCTTTTCGTTTTGCCTCCGAAATTGCTGTATTGCTGTTGAAAATGCCCATAAAGTGTTTGAGCACTTGTTGCACGTTGGCAACGACGAACCCTATGAGCTCTACGATGTCACTGACATAGTCAAGCGAATTAAGACCCAGCGGCTCCGCTGGCTAGTTCATGTTGTGCGGTAAGGAAGGCGCTGAAGGCAGACCATGTCTCCGTTGGAAGGAGCAGGTAGAGAGTACACCAGCTACCTTTCGTATCAGCAATTGAAGAAAGCGTGCGAAAAGCAGAGACTCCTGGAGGAGAGCTTTATACCAGGCCGTAACCTGGTAACTGGTTGTTATGGTCAGTTAGGAAGAAGAAATTATGTAATAGATTAGAGCTAAAATATTTAAGGGTGATAAAATAATGTTAATGGTTTTACGCTTGAGTGGTGTTACGCTTGTGTGTGCTGTGTTTGCAGCGTGCACAGAAGAACGAGCAGATTTGTTTTCGTGTGCTGTTTTAGCAGCGTGAGCGAAAAGAAGAACATGCATGTTGTGGAAAGGTTGTTGTTATTGTTTTCGCGAGGTGACGTTAGCTTTTGCGCACGCTAGAGGGCGCCATATTACGCCTGGTTGTTTAGCTCACAATGATGTATTGCCATTTATTAATGATTTTGACACAATTTACAGTCAAAATAAATTGCTAGGTATCCAGTTGCTCTTAGCAATAATCAAAACTACTCAATATCGCGCCGCAGTTAGTTTTTTCTTGTTTGTAAATTTCGCGTATATCGGAGTTTTTGAGGAGGTTGCACTTAACTTAAGTATCAACTTGATTCGTTTTTCTATTTGAAAGCAATTAATGCCTTCTTTCATGAACTATTTCTCGAATTGACCAATGAGTTTATGGTCAAAATTTATGTCTTTACCAAAGCATGTTGACTTGTTACCAAAACCTTTTCTAATATGACTTTTCTTGAAACCAGAAGCAAATCATTCAACTGAGCGAAGGCAGCATGGTTCTGGCAGTTTCACACAAATTTTTGGAAGACTTCGACAGCATCGCAGCCCGGAGCCATTGCAATTTGAGACTCAACTTTGTCGTTAATATTTTCGTAACAATTTTCGTCATGTATCTATCAACAGTGGTCATCAATATCAACTATTGCGCAAAATTTGGTTTTTTAAAACCGGTGTTCTCATGAGTGATTTCGATTGTGTGCATTTCGTTGAAAAGATAGTTATTATGATACCTTAACGTTTTGTGAGTTTCACTGTTTATGTAGTGTATCCTGTAGTTTGTTGGAGTGTGCAGGTGTCATCACAGAATGGCAATCAAAAAGTGTAGCATATTTTGCGGTTTGCCAAATAAACGCAAGCCCAAAGATACATTTGCGCGTAACGGCAAAGACAAAGCTAAAGACAATGCATTAAATTAATTGAAAAAGTTGAAAACACATTTAAAATTATGTGTTTGTCCACAAACACAAACATACCGCAAGTAACAATAAAAACTTTGCGCCCAATAAAGGGCGCCAGGCTTTAAAGTGCGATTGAGCACGGGTTTAAACTACGGGTTTGAACCCTGAGTAAAGCGTAGCAAACACAAAATGAGCATTACATTTTTTGAAATGAATTGAAAAAAAAAGTGATTAGGACTAGCCACAGCCACAAACCACATTTACACAGCCCGGGGCAAGGCCTACATCAACTGCTTGACGTGCCCCTTTTGCGTATACTTAATGGCATTGCCAATGAGTTGTAGAAATTTGTTTAACAACAATTTTCCGACGTACACATGCTCGGTCACAGTTGTGCCCCCAAAATGGAGCAACTGCAACTAGTTATATTGAAATGAATGCCGCAAAATGGCCAACAAAAATTGTGCGACGTCAGAGTCTGCGTCAGCGTCGGCGTCAGTTGTTGGCCAGCAGGCAAATTTTTGCCAGCTGCGTGACAAGGCCGATGCCCGGCCAAAGAGTTGCGAGATTCGTTTGTTGAGTGCTGCTGCCCGGACGCAAGGAGTGGCCCAAGCGTAGCGGATGGGAAGACCTGTGTGGTGCGGGATACCACATTTTTATACGTATATTAAAAAACATAAAAATGCAAAATAATGTGGACAGCCAATGTTGGTTTTTTGGTCGCATGTGTTTCATACAAAACAGTATGAAATATGCTGCCCACTGTGCGAGTGAGTCTGTGTGTGTGTGTGTACAAAAAATAATCAAAATAAAGTAAAACACAAAAATGCAACTGCCAACAACTCACACACACACACACACACACACACACACACACAGACACACACACACACACACACACACAGAGCGAGTGAGAGACGCAACTGCAATGGCATTTTTATGCAAAACAACTGTTTGCTGTCAACGCTGCCTGCTGAGCTGCAGCTGACCAAGCTTAAGCACCAACTCTCTCTCTCCACACTCCCTCACTCACTCCCAAACTGTCACTGTCTGCCCCCTGCACGTTAACAATTGTAGCAGTTGCGATGAGTAGGTCGTGTTCGCTCTCCCACTTTTGCGGTGTTTATGTGTGTGTGTTTGCCTTTAAAGCGGCTTTAAAGATTTCACAAAATCATTTGTGAGCGAATGAGTTGTAATTCACATCATGCAGAGCATATGCATGCACGATGCAATGAAACCAAGTTGTGCTCACTCGTAGTCGTTGTCTCTCAAAATAGTTACCAATTTAGTCTACATCTGACAGATGCACAAAGTTGAGCTTTTCAGCTAAACTTCAAAATGTGTTCCAACCAAGCTCTGCCACCAATTCTTTTGTGCTTCCATCTTCATCACGTGACACAGTGGAACCCTTCTGATTCTGACCGAGCGAACTTATAAAAGTCATCAATGAGCACGTAAAATCCCCTGGCTTTGATTTAATTACTCCAAAAATGATCATCATCATCCTCCCAAGGTGTGCAGGGATACTAGGTACTTCCCTCAAAAATGGAAAGAGTCGATCATAGTAATATGTTGTGACAATTCACTAATTTGATTAAGTTATGTCTAAGATGATCAATTTCTGCTCAGGGGTTATTAAATCCAATATGTAAATATAAAGATTTTTTTTCAACGCTATAATATTTATGTTTATTTTATGTTTGGTTTAATAAGTTAAAATATTAGTTTAAACAGAAGGCTGCTAAAAACCGGAGACCTGTCATGTCAGAATTGACAAGGCCAGGAAACGACAAAACGCAGCCATGATCATACAGAAAATAAGCCTACAATATGCCTTTCAAAGCTGCTTGAAACCATACCTCAAAATGCGCAACATAGTACCTTTAAACCAAGTCGGTTTTCGAGCAAAACATGCAACCGCATTGAGCGGTTAGCCCGTGTGTTGAGCGGGATAGAGAATACCACCTCAGCAGATCAAAGCTTGTCGTATGAGTCGACTAACAATGACACTGGGTTCTTTCGAGACCAGTAGAGCCACCCCTGGTCTTAAAAGGTTTGTGCGTAGGGTCCTCAATTCGAATGAAAGTATGTATTTACATCAGGCCGTAACCCGTTAAAGGGTTGTTATGGCCAGTTGCCAGAGTATTGAGTAAAACCTGAATTCATGAGATTACTACAAAGTAAACACAATAACGAAAGAAGTTTTTCAATGAAACTGGTAAATATTCCAACGCATTTATCAACTAAGTATGAATTAAGTTGTTTTCAATGTTAAATTGTTATATTTGCCTTTTTAATTTGTCACTAATATTGATGTTGATTGATGGCATGATTGATGATGCGCCTGACTAATTGAAAGCTTCGTCAAATCAAATTTGCATTAAATATTTGTGCTGGAATTTTAATGGAGATAATCGCTTTTACCATAAAACACACACAAGCCAGACAAACGCAGCGCAAATTGTTGCATTAAGCATACGCCTAGTTGCTGCATTGTTGCATTTAAAGCAATTTGATTTCATATATTGATTTAGATAAACGTGAATTTTGAAAGTTTGCTCTTTGGCTTCGATTTGGTGTATTTATTTATTTGCTTGTTTGTTTGTGTCCCAAATGTAAATATTATCAAATGGAATTGTGCGCACACACAAGGACACCGACACACACACAGACACACACACACACACAGAGACGGTGACACATGGGAGGCCATTTGCATAATGTTTAGTTAACATTAACATTTTGTTATCATAATTATTGTTTGCATGTAAATTTACATTTTTATATTATTTTTCGTATATGGGTTTGTGTGTGTGCCCTTCAGTTCTAGCAGACAGCGCTGAGTTTTCAGGCCTGAATCACGCCTTCAAATGACGCCAACGGGTCAGAAATTATGAAAACCAAATTGAATTCGCTTCTTTTTAGAGCAATTTTCAGGCCTGAATCACGGCTTCCTTCGCAGAACTGAAGAGTTGCTTAGCTTTTATCTCCAAGCTATGTATGTATGTATTTGTGTGTTTGTCTGAAGACATGACATCTTAAACATGTTTATTTCAGTTTATTGCGTTTAAATTGAAAGATGTTAAAATGAGATTTGACCTGCGTCACAAAGTCAAAAGGCGACAAATATTTGCTGCTGCTTCTTCTTCTCTTAGCATTACGCATATAATTAGCTTAAAGGCTACACACACACACACACACACACACACACACACACACTCACACACTCACACACACACACACATGGACATTAACAGTAAAAAAAACACATTAAAGAGCTTATGCTAACAATTAAATTATTTTTAAACATGGCTCAACAAACACACAAGAGAGCGACCAAAAGAGTGAGAGAAAGAGAAAGAGAGAGAGAGAGAAAAAGAGAGAGAGTGAGAGAAAGAAAGAGAGTGAGAGAGAGAGAGAGAAAGAGCGAGAGAGAGCGCGCTAGCTGTGTATAAACAAATTTCCACATTGCTAATTTTAAATATTACGCATACGCAACGTTGTGCAGCAAGGAAAAGCCAGCCTCAAAGCAAATGCAAAAGCGTATTGAAGTATGTGTGCGTGCGCGTGTTTATGGCTACAAACAAAAGGAAAAAAGAAAGAAAAAAAGAGAGAAAAAAAGAGGGAAAAAAAAGAGAGAGAAAAAAAAGAACGAAGCTAAAGCAAAGCCAAGCAAAATGCCAAAGTGAAATTCTGAAGTACTTTCACCGAGTTGTCGCTGACGTCTGCTGATGCTTGCTGACGTTTCCTGACGCTTTCTGACGGTTCCTTTAGGGCCTTGAGCTGCCATTGTGAACTTATGGGTGGCTTCTGGCTGGCAGCTGTGGTGGCTTTTGATAAGTCAAAACGCTTTCAAACAGCCTTTATTCATTTCTATACAAACACACACATATGTTATAGAAATTAAAGCAACATAAACGCTGAACACCCACAAAAACACACACACACACACACACACACACATGAGCCTGTCGTGCGTGTATTTGTGTGTCACACACACACACACACACACACACACACACACACACACACTGTCTAATCAATTAGCTTAGCTTACACGCTCGTCTCACATACTATGACATTTGCACGTTGAGATTACTTAAGGCAGCTGACAATTCAAAAATGTATCTCATAGTTCTTGTTCAGAGCAGCCAATGAAAGCTGCCTGATTGATAGCATCTATATAAGCCGCTGACAAAAGCCACAAAACTACCAAGAAACAACAAAATCCACAATGACTAAGCCTTTTTAGTTAGCCCGTTTCAGTAGATAGTTAAAATCGCCTTTTCAATAGTATGACAATTTTTGATCTTTTGAGCAATTGAAAACTTTAAAACTAGCAAAGAGCTTATAAGACGAAAATCGAACACTCTTGTTAAGTTAATAAGTACTATTGAAAGCGTAGAGCGGTTCCGTTTTATAATACGACTTCGTTTAAGGTTGAAAAGTAGATTAGTTGTTTGTTAACGATAGAATACTGATTTCAATTAAATGTGCAACTATCTATACAGATCTAGCTATCACTAATGCATGCATGCTCTTCTTTTCGCTCACACAGATAATACAACTCATACAAGCACAAAACCAGAGGAGCGTAATAAAAGACTTTCGTGACGGCATTCGAGTCAGTCCTACTTAATAGATTTTGCACATCAAAAAGTGGGAATTCTCGTGTGGCAGCAACATTGTTCAGTATTAGTATGAGAGAGAGAGATGACACTATGCACAAAAAAAAAATCCTATGTCGACCTTTTCCGTTAAATTTTGGCTCGCTGATTTGGAATCCGAAAACCATTTTGGATTTTCTCGCAGTTTTCGACTATCGCTATTTCAAAAATTCAAAAATTACTCAAAATGAATTAAATCAAAAACTAAAAAAATAATGTTTAATGATTTATTTTTGAATTCGATAAATTGATTCTTTTCAAACATTTCAGCACCGATTTGACCAAATCCGGTAGCGAAATATGGAAGTAATTAAGGAACATCAAAAAAATGCGACGATCGACCATTTTTTTGAACATATCGTACAAAATGAGCAATATAAAACACTGTAAGGCATATATTTCCCGGTAAATTGGGTGTAATGATTTCAAATCTGAAATCCGATTTGAGTTATCTAAAATGTTTTTCGAAATATCACTTTTACAATATTCAAACTAAACTTACAGATTTCGAAAGTGGCAATGTCAGCAAATCTCATATTACTCGAGAGCCCTACTAAATATATGAAACGGATTTAATCAATAGTCAATTACCTTGAATTCAGCTTGTAGTTTATCTCAATTGGTAGTAAAGTTGCCAAGATATGTGAGAATAACTGTCTATACAACTTTCGAAAAGTCGTTTTTTGAAAGAGCGTTTCTAGATATCTCAAAACGGTTTCCGGATTTGAAATCAGCGACCTCAAATTTTTCGGAATAAGTTTGGCTTAGCCATGAGTTTGACTTGGTTTTAAGTGCCTAATTCTTTACTCGAATTTTTAATATCGAATTCCAGTAGACATTACTTGTAGCACTTGCTTCCTTTAATTGGTTTCAGGGCTTTCGTGTCTTACAACGCAGCGTAAGCCCCAAAAGTTAATTTCAGATTATAGTTTGATAGTTTGCAGAAATTTCGCTTAAGAAACGCTTATTGGTTTAAGTATTTCCTAGGATTGAGAGCCAAACGTAGCTGTATAGCGTTTACTCCGAAACTTGGTTCAGAATTGTTAATTATACCAAGAAATAGAACTTTTAACTCTATGTTATCTAAAGGAACTTTGCTCAAAATAATGTGATTTATTGCAGATTTTCCTAGGTTTGAAATCCACTGAAAGCAGAGCTCTGCAATAAAGCGTATAATCCGAAATTTGGTAGAAAACTATAAGATAAAATAATCGCCGCTAAGATATAGGATAATAGAGTTGCTTAGGAATAGAACTCCGCTACGAAGCGTATACTCCGAAACATACTTGAGAATTGTAAAGCTTGCAAGTCTAACAAAACAGTTACTGGTTTAAGGGTTTTCTTGTGTTATACCGAGGTGTATATTTACTCCGTAACTAAGTTCAGAATTGTAAATCATTTCATTTTAAAAACTCCAAGCAAAACTTGGAAAACAGAGGAACTCAGCTTAAAATCGCAAACCGTTTATAGTGTTTCCTAAAAACTAAGCGTATCCTACAAACTCCGAAATTGTATGGAAAAACGCCTATTGACAAGTAAATTGAGTTAGTTCTACAATTTACAGTTATTGTTTGATGTTTGTTTTTTTGTTGGTTTTTCTTTTAGTTGCTTATCGCTGCGTTGCTTTTGGTTTCTCTCTTCTATTTGCCAAGGCAGCTCAGTGGCGACACCTTGTGACATTTATTGGCATTTGGCTGGCCTTTGGTAACTTTTCACTTGGGTCGCCAGCTGCGTGACAAGGCTTCCAAGCTGCTCCGCTCCCCGACTCTGGGCAAGAGCACATTCACTACGGAAACCTAGCACAGTTTTAAGCTGATTTTCAGCATTAATGATAAAAGTTTTATGTGTGTGCATGTGGGTGTGCGTGTGTGTGAAAATCCAAGTAAAATCCGTGCTGTATCTTTTAGCTCGTCAAATTGACAAATTTCATGACACACACTCTGCAAAGTTGTTTGCATTAGCGTTTTAGTTCCGTTGTTATCTTTTATTCTTTCTTGTTGGGTTTCATCTATTTCTATGTTTTAGCATTTTGTTGTGAATTAATTGTATACCCTTCTCAGTCAGTCGTTCGTCGCTATTGCCAACAGTTCCAACAGTTCCATCAGTTCCATCAGCGTCACGCTAGCCACAATTTGATTTAATGTATGTGTCACGCCAACATGTCCAAAAGTGCAAAAGTCCTGTAAATCTAACCATTCATCTAAGTGTTTGTCGCTCTTTATATCTTCATCATCATTTCCACTTTTCTAGCTCTAGCTGTATATATGTATCTTGTATCTGTATCTTTTGTGTTAGCACTTTGTGTTGCATGTTCTCTCGCTCCAAAATTGCTCGTTTTAGTGGTCATAAATTTCTTTTGGTCTTTATTTAACCCACCAAAACCTTCTCTGGCCTCTTGTGTCACTTTGCATATGCCAAGCTCATCTCTGGCATTTTCCCCAGACATTTTGGCCAGACTTTTTGGCCAGACTTTTAATGATATTTATATACAGGTATAAACAACTCTTAATTTGGCCGACCATTGACAGCTTGTAGGCTTTTGACTTTGCTTTAATGCAGTCTTTCTACCTTTTATTATGTACCTTTGCTCTTGCTCTTTGTGTTATTTTACTTTAGTTTTGCCTCACATTGTTAGCTGTTAACTGCAATTTCAATTAGTGCATGGACCTTTTACAAGCAAAAACTCTGCACTGTCTGCTGACTATCCGGCTACGGCTACACTGAAAGAAAAACAGCTGTTTCGACACTATATCAGAGAGCACATCACATCACACTAGCGAGCGGCAAACTCAAGCTCATTGTTCTGCTACCGTCACGGCATGTACGACAACAAATTTGGTGGAAACTGTGTTAACTGCGTGTTCATCATAGGAAATGCTTGAAAATGCAACGAATATTAAAAGTTCAAGTGTTTCAAACATCTTGCTGTAAAACCTTCAAAATGATATGATGAAACAGTCCATGCTTAGACTTAATATCAGCAAGCACAACAATTTCCTTATAAAATATCAAAGTATTCTAATATAATTGTTGAAATACTTGTCAAATTGTAGAGTAACAGTCTACGTTTTTGTCCATATTAGAGTTGACTCAAAAAGCTCTGAACTAGTGTGATCATACGAACTATACTTTTCTTCTGATTCTGATTCGTTTAGTTCGAACTTAGAGTTCGGCCCAGCTCAAACCAAGTTTGACCAAACTTATCTAGTTCTAGTTCCTTACGCTTTTGAACTTCTTCTTCTTTACTGGTCATATCAACCCGTTAGCGAATTACTGATTGAAATAGAGCACTCCTCTAGGCGATTCTGCCTTCTGCAATCGGTGATACCAAAGGTAGTCAGTGGTCTCTACCTGGTCCATCCAAGAAGGCATAACCTGTACCTTCGTCACCTTCCTTCAACAACCGCATTGACGACCTTTCTCGCAGTAGCTTCTTAATCCATACACACAACATGAGCCGCTGGATCTTAATTCGCCTCACTATGTCAATCTTGTCTCCATCGAATGCCGTAGTCATTGCCAACACGCAAAGGGCCAAAGATCTTACGGAGTACTTTCCACTCAAACACCCCAAGGGCATTTTCATCAGCGCCATAAAGCAAAATGGGAAGGATAAGCATCTTATAGAGCGTTCTTTCCGTCTGGCCATAGTGATCTCTATTACTCATTTGCCTACTGAGACCAAAGTAACATATATTCGCAAGGGTGATTCTTCGCTTGATCTCCATGCTGGCATCGTTTTTCATCGTAATGGTGGTACCAAGGTAGACGAATTCCTTGAAAACATCAAAAGTATAGTTTTCAAAATCAATCTGAGAATCCAACCGTTGTGGCTCTCTACTCGAAGAAATCATATACTTCGTCTTGCTCTCATTGACAACCAAACTCACCCTGGCAGATTCTCTTCTAATATCCACAAAGAAGTAACTCCAGTAACTGCTCGCTTTGTGCGGGCACCTGGAAACTTTTATAGTTTAATATTGTCCCGCTGCGATATATTTCGGGCTTTCGCAACACATTCTTCATCACAAAGTTGATGAACTTCCTGAAGAGGACATCGCGTGTGTCGCTCAACGTCATTCTGCATAGTCACACCAACTTTGTAGGGATACGGAAAAGAGAGTGCGGCATATACGCGATCCCTCAACGGGCTATCAAATGCTGCTTTATAATCGAGAAAGAGATGTTGGGCATCAATTTGGTGTTCGTCGATCTTTTTCCAGATTTGTCGTAGTGTCAATATCTGGTCAATGATGAAATTAACAGGCCTGAAGCCACATTGATAAGTTCCGATCAGTTCTTTCGCAATTGGCTTCAGAAGACTGATACCACGGTAGTTAGTGCATGCCGTCGAGTCAACCTTCTTGAGGACCGGACAGACGACACTAAGGTTTCATTCATCTACAATGTAATTTTTAGAATCGAGTCTCTTCAGTATTTAAGTGCAATATATGTGACTTGCTGTGACAGTGGAACAAGGCTTTAGGCAAATGGCATTATAACAGCTTGGGATTCCCAACACGCTTATAATAATGATAATGTTATTCTGGATTATTGCAACGCGACCTAGAGATCTATTGTGCCCCCCACTTAGCTTACGGCTCTTCTGCTAATCCCATCTCCGCGATAAACTTAATCAGCTGGTATGGTTCTAGTCGGGATACTTCGGTCATCGAGATTCTATATCGTACTTCTCATCGCATCACCCTCTTATATGCCTGACAATGTATGCCTTAATGCGTTGCCTTTTGTATTGACAAAAATGCATTTGAAATTTTGCATTTAGCAGATGACTTTTCGCTCAGTGCATAACTAAAAGTAGCTTGCTTGCCAAGGCAAAGGGATACAACGATGTCCACACAGGCCTTGGCCAAGTTCGCAATTTCCGTTGTGTGTTGCCTGCAAATGAAATTACCGCAATTGCTGCTTGCTACATGCTACTTGCTCCTTGTGTTCCTTCCGCTCATATAATATCTTCGAGATACATCTTTCCATGTGTGTGTGTGAGTGTGTGTGTGTGTGTGTGTGTGTGTGTGTGTGTGTCTGCTCTCCATTTGATTTCATTTCGGTTTCGTTTGTGGTCGTTGTTGTCCACAGCATCTAGGGCCTTTTATTTTTGGGCCTCTCTTCTCTTTTTTCCGGAATGTCCTTACAGACTTTACGATGCGCCTGAACTTGCAATATGTGTAAACTTGACACTTAAATAAACGCAAAGTCCTCCTATATAGACGTGTGTGTGTGTGTGTGTGTGTGTGTGTGTGTGTGTGTGTGTGTCTGTCTGTGTGTGTATTATAAATTTGCGGTTAAAGATTAAGCTGTTTGATCGCAAAATCAACAGCCACATAAAATGGATTAAAATGAAATGTATACTATGATTTTTGTTCAACATTTTTGCTTTTTTTTACTCTACAAAGCCAACAACAATTGAGTGAATTGAGTGTCTGATTGGTTTGGCGTAGGGAACGTGATACTCTATAGTACCGACACTGTAGTTTCCATCTAACCTGCTCTTGGCAATGTTCCAAAATTTCTACATTCAACCTCACATAGCTGCACCCTGATTGCTTTTTGTGGTGCACAATTAATGGCATACACTCGAACACACACACACACACACACACACACACACACACATACACACACACATGAGTGCTGAAATATGCGTTGAATGTGTATTAGTTGCCATTGATATACACCGAGAGAAAGTTCTTCTAAATACTGAAATATGTTGAATGTGTATTAGTTGCCATTGCCATTGATATACACCGAGAGAAAGTTCTTCTAAATACTGAAATAAGAAGCCGCTTCACAAAATCGCTGGCAGTGACACAGAAACACGGGCTGACCTTGTTCTGTACGATTCTGCAATCGCCTTCTTCTTCATCCTTGTGAAAATTGTCAAAGGAATAGAGCAAAAGCTGAGATTTCCAACTTGGTTGACAATTGAATGCTTTTTTCTACACCCGTTCAGAAAGCGGATTTATTAGCTTAAACCCTTAGACTTAAACATATGATTGGTTATAGTTACAATTATAATAATTACTCTGGTCTCAATCGCTCCCATATTATATGAATTATCGACGATTGTCAAAACGATAAACGTCAAGAAGGCCGCTGGCTTAGAAGATTCAAAGCTCGTATTCGGAAAGGCCCATTATTTCTTACTAAAATTACATATGAGTGCTTATGTCTCTGCTATTTTACTTGGCCGCGGAAGCTAGACAATGTTATCGTCATCAGAAAAGCTCACAAGCCTGCTGAACTTTCTAGCTTATACCGTTTCATAAGCCACCCATTTTCGTCTTGTATGCTCCTTGAAAAAGTCATTCAAGATAAACGAGCCCAGGTCATAGAAGAAAAGAACGTGCTCTCTCCACAACAACTTAGCAACCACTGCACATTGGGCCTAATCGCCAAATTTTTGGCATAAAATCATGTGCATTGTTTTGTTTCATCCAAAAAAAAGCAAACTTGACCAAGGTGCTCATCTTCTGTGGAGTTGAACTAACATTGTGCAGGTCTCTGCTAAAACTTATGTATGTTAAATTAAAATTTAAAGTTCCTATTTATTTTTGTTCCTCATACATTTATGCCGTTTTTCGCCTTTTTCGCTGCATTTTTAACTTGCATTTAAGGTTGAGTTCTGTCATGCAATGCTTCTCAACGTATGGATCGAGAACAATCGAATTCCCACAGGAATAACTGCTACTGAAAAAGTCAGTTTTCCTTCCACAACCAATTAAACCAAACTGTGAGCTGTATTGTACTTTTGCAAGATTATATTGGGAGCGCCAAACTGTTTGCCAGCTACGTATTCGACCGGACATAGATTTGGAGTAAGCGAGCCGGTTTCTCTAGACCAGTTCTTGTTTGTGGTACCAATCATTCTAACTAAGTTAATAGTTAATTCAGAGAGGGTTCTCCCGATAAACCGAACCCACCAGTCAGCGAGGTATTAAAATGGAATTCGTAAGGGAGAGCAAGGAACGCATTCTACAAGGAAAATAAGAGTTTAGACACATATATATTATATTTATATACATATATGTTGCTATATCTATGTAAAACATCGAAGCGAAAATAGATCGTCAGATCACGTTTACAGATGGCAAAATATTGAATATTTTAACAGGCACAACATCTTGCCAGATATATCCGATCTGTGGAGATGGCCCTAAACAATTTATGGCAATTACCGATATTTCCTCCTCGATATTTACGCCAAATTAGCCCACTTCATGCTTCAAATTAGGTATAAAATAGATAAAATACAAATGGTGTGAAAAAAAAACTAATATAAAAAAAGAGAATGTGGCACAAAATGGGCCTAAAGGTGGATAAACCAAAGCCGATGGCAATACTGCAAGGAAGAGTTTTCATATAAAACACTATTAGCATTATGAATATACTTGAAAGCCTCCGTATTATTTTAATCCATTCCAGTGAATTTCCAATTAATGATGTTGATTTCCAAAAAATTCTGCTGGAACAACTTTGCTGCATTTTGGTCAAGTACCCGTGGTATCCCATGTCCAAACCAATGTTATATACAATGCCGGTTCATGATATTTAAGGTTAGGTACCCGAAAAACGGAGTTTTTTTTCCTACTTTTGAGGTTATTTTTGTAGTCTGTCTCTCCAGTTACATCATATAGTAGTACTCTTACCGTTTAATTTAAGAGTTAAAGATATCAATTACTATTTTTTTTTCGCAAAGTTATGGCTATTCAATTTATATCCTTTCGACGTCATTAGCATTAAGCCTTTTAGACAATAACATGGGTCAACATGGTTTAGTTGTTGGAAAGCTTAGAGTCATGTCCGAAGTAATTTGCTGCCTAGAATCCGAATCCAAGGTAAAAATTGGCCTCACGTCAGGATATTTCGATCAGAAGTAAGGTTCCTGTAGGTTATTCTAACTTAACTGGAACTAGCGAAGTATCCGAATTTTTTTAAATAGCGAAAATTCGAAAATCTAAAACGATAGAAGTGCTCAAACTAGTCGAACTCGCTTTTGGCGCGATATTCGCTTGATTGGTCGGCTGTTTCTGGGTAGTATGCGATGAGATTATAAAGCATTTCTTCAAAGATGTTAACACGACGAAAAATTGAGTGTTTTTCCTACTTATTCTACTATTCTTTCATAGAAACGTTTGACAATCGTCATTCCACAAAAAAAGTGGGTATTGTTTAGTTGTTTTTACTTTTACTCTCGAGCACAGTGATTCACAAAAATTGAAACGTTTGCTGTTTTGGTTGCAACATTCGTTAAACGCTTCGTTTGTTTTCGAAGTCTGTTTGCTTGTAAGTAGTTATTTTCTGTTCTACACTAAAAGTTTTAAACTCTTCAGTGTAACTTTCGGGCCCGTCTGCTGAATGTCTTCAGAAAAATTTGACTATAAGTAAATTTGATTTTGGATAACGATTGAAATTCGGACGCTCTCACTACCTTCGGGAGCGGGGAGAAGGAATCACATCCTGGTAAATTCCCAAGCATAGCAAATCAATTTTTCTTGCCATTGCAAATTTGTTTTTAAGAACTTCAAATATGATTTATTTGCAACAAAATGCTTAATATAATACTGTTTTTTTAAGTGTACAAATTTTTGAATCTATCAATCGGGCTGAAATCGTTTGCATATTCGATTCATATTCATGCAGAAAAAATCTTCATTATGATACAGGCGAACGCTCGACTCATTCACATATCTAACAATTAAGATGGCTATTTTAGCATTTTGCTCATTAATAGCATTTGATTAAGCTATGCAATTCGATTGACCTCAATGGGAGGCCTATATTTAAAATATAACTGTACCGTTAATTTTGGATTCGCTGGAATCGAATCCGCAAAGTGTTTTGAAGTATCTAGCAAGGTTTTAGAATTATCGCTATTTCGAGAGTTGCACACATGTCAGCAGCGTCAAAAGTCAAAAAACTTTAGCTTTAAACGGTTTTAGGGTCAAAAATTATTTTTCAAATCTGCGAAAGTTAACTTTTTCCACCCAGGCGTCATTGATGTAGCAATAAGTTGCACAAATGGCCACCTTTATGCGCAAGCTAGATGGCGCCACGTTATATTGTTCTCACCTAATACGTTATTCGTAATACCGATGAACTGCAGAAAAAGTGGCAGCTTTAAATTAAAGTAAACTGATTTAGATCTAACAGAGCAGTAAAAAACATAACTGTTATCTTATATATAAATGCGGTAAGCAAAAATTCAGTGTGGCACCGATAACTTCGCAATAACGCAACTTTTTTTAGCTAAAACCTATACAATTCGAAAGATAAAATGCTTGCGGTTTGCCGAATTTACGTTTCACCTGGATACGTTGCGTTTTAGTCTGGTAGCTTTAAAGATTGTAATTGTACTGTATACGTTAGAAAGAAAAAAAACAACAACACAAACTACATTGTACACACGAACGTAGTTATTTTGTGTTTTCTTCTCTCCTGTTCGTAATGAGCTCTTATGAGCACGAGTATAAAGTCGTCGAATGTCGACGACAAGGCGAATACTAGTAACTATAAACTCTTGCATTTCGATGTCCCGTGACGACAAAAGTTTTTCTTACCATATCGTTTTCTTGACTTCTTTTAGGTTTTTGATGCAATTTTTTTTATACGGCCTGCTATTTTCGTGAATTTTGCAACAATGAATTTCTTAACTTTTGCGATATGGACTTTTGAAAAGATTTGAGTTCAGTCAAAAATTTGCTTACTTCAATTCGTTGAATAAAAATTGAGAAAGAGAAAAGCGCTATTTTGCGACATGCGACGTAAAGAGTTTCATAGTTGATGGAATACAAGATAATGATAGACATTTCACAGCAAAATGTTGACTCCTTCAACTATATTTCAATCGAAAACTAATTTAACGGACTTTAGGAGCGCTTTTTTAAGCTCGCTCTATTCTCAGCACAACATCCCTGTTACATGCATTTTCAATCTTTATACCCAAAAAGTTATGATTCTAGCAGATGATATGATGATTTCGACGATTACGAAGACCATTTGAGTTAATGTGGCACAACACTTGTCACATTTTTCGCCATGCATTTTAAATCTTTGTACCCAAAAAGTTATGATTCTAGCAGATGAGATGATGATTTCGACGATTACGAAGACTTGAATTCTTCTGGCACAACACTTGTCACATTTTTCGCCATGCATTTTCAATCTTTATACCCAAAAGGTTATGATTCTAGCAAATAAGATGATGATTTCGACGATTACGAAGACCATTTGAGTTAATGTGGCAAAACACTCGTCACATTTTTCGCCAAGCATTTTCAATCTGTATACCCAAAAAGTTATGATTCTGGTAGATGAGATGCTGATTTCGACGATTACGAAGACCATTTGAGTTAATGTGGCACAACACTTGTCACATTTTTCGCCATGCATTTTGAATCTTTATACCCAAAAAGTTATGATTCTAGCAGATGATATGATGATTTCGACGATTACGAAGACCATTTGAGTTAATGTGGCACAACACTTATCACATTTTTCGCCATGCATTTTGAATCTTTATACCCAAAAAGTTATGATTCTAGCAGATGATATGATGATTTCGATGATTACGAAGACCATTTGAGTTAATGTGGCACAACACTTGTCACATTTTTCGCCATGCATTTTCAATCTTTATACCCAAAAAGTTATGATTCTAGCAGATGATATGATGATTTCGATGATTACGAAGACCATTTGAGTTAATGTGGCACAACACTTGTCACATTTTTCGCCATGCATTTTCAATCTTTATACCCAAAAAGTTATGATTCTAGCAGATAAGATGATGATTTCGACGATTACGAAGACCATTTGAGTTAATGTGGCACAACACTTGTCACATTTTTCGCCAGGCATTTTGAATCTTTATACCCAAAATGTTATGATTGTAGCAGATGATATGATGATTTCGACGATTACGAAGATCATTTGAATTCTTCTGGCACAACACTTGTCACATTTTTCGCCAAGTGTAAAAGCAAAGACAAATACCGATTCAAACACACACTCAATGACGGACCCATTGATTTAGTTGCCTGATAAGAAATTGAAGTGTCAGTGTGTGTGTGTGTGTATCTGTGTGTGTGTGTGTGTGTATCTGTGTGTGTGTGTATCTGTGTGCTTTCGCTTTTCTTATTTCCTTTTGGCTTTTGTGGCTGCTTTGGGGCTTGTTGGCTTGCACCAGGGAGACGCCATTATGGAGCTATATGCGTTAAGTGTCGTGTAATGTCTTGCCAACAACAACAACAACAACAGCATCAAGATGACGCATGCCACAAGTTGTAGTCGGGATAAGAGCTCAAGTGATAAAAATTGTGGCCAAGGCAGAACTAATTGCAATGCAGATAAAGTATATACAGCAATTACTATATCCTAGATATATATAGTATATGCCATTTATGTAATTGTCTTATGGACAATAAGCAGCTCCTAATGTGTATGTGTGTGTTTCAGTGAAATTTATTGTATAGCATTTGAGGGTCCATACAAAACAATCTACATAAGTGAAAGTGCTTTAATTGTCCCTAAAGACGCTCAGACCCATGTAATACATGTGACTAGGGAAAATGTCCTCGAAACAAATGTGAAAAACTTTTCGCTCTGGCTTTTTTAGCGACTCCATAAAAACTGCACTAACTAACTGCCAAAAATAAGAAGCTGCAGCGTTTTAATAAGCCAATCTATACGAGAACTGGGTCAATACCCAATCCTTAAAGACAAGAGGGAGAGATAATAGCGCGACCTCTTGTGTATATCGGTATGGACTGAGGACTTAATGAAGCATGGTTTTGCACAATTGAGAGGCCCTGGTCCAATTTAGAAGTGATCATTTAGCTATTGAGAGCAAGTTCTTCAATGGTGAGTGACAATGCATCTTGAAGGGCGGCCCATGGAATACATAGGAATAGGAGGTAAGATTATTCTGCCCAATGTTGTATCTTAAACTCTTTTGAAAGCCTAAGAAAGCGAGATCGAGAGACGCTAATCAAACACACAAAAAACAAAAGTTTTTATACACTCTATACATCAACTCATATATGCGTAAGTGTTGGTTGGCAAAGAAGTAACATGCGTGGACACAACCTTGCTCACTGACTTTCGCAGCAGAATGAAAAATGTGATGCAGACAGTCGGGACGGTGCCCGACAGTAAGACACCCCATTTACGCTTTGTGTACAGTGTATAAGTATAAGATACAATTGCAAGGAACGTTGGAAGAGTAACCCTAACGTCTCTTTTTATACTAAGGGCAGGTCTTAGTCTTTAAATGTTGGCTCTCTTTCTACTATGATAGGCACGTGATGCCATTGAGCAGCCCGCCTTTTTATATTTTCTATTCTTGCAGAATCCAGAATCATAAAGACCACTAAGTTCGCTAAGTCAGGTGTGGAAAAGAGTATATTACGTTCGTATATATGACTTGAAGACTTACTTAGATTATGATCATAGGTTTCATGAGTTGCATCATCGTGCCACTGAAAACATCCTTAAGGCGTTTGACGCTTGTCTAGGACCGAGTATGGCATAATGGGCTGCTGCAGAAAGTGACGTAATCTCTTACCTCCGTTTACTTTCCGCTCTTGAAGTCCTAGACATAGAAGGCTGGATTTTCTGTGTTAAGGTCAAAAACTCTCGGTCTGGTTCCAAAGCTTTGCTAGCTAGTCCGGCGCGTTTTGTGTTCTTTGCTATTCAGCTTCACACAGCTGATACCTTAAACCCTAAAGATGAGGATTTCAGAGGTGGTTCAAGCATTATTCTTTGTACCTATGCTAACGGTTTGGCTGTTTTTTGTTCTTCTTCGGACCAAGCGTTTGTTGCTGCTTTATACTAAAGCGATAGACTCTCGAAGCACTTTTAAAGACCGGTTCGAGGTATTATTAAAAAAGTGCATATGAGTAGGCTCAAGCGTAGGCTCTGGAGCACTATTTTGGGAAGCCTGTAGAAGGAATGCAGCATAGCGTCTAGAGGCGGATGAGATAAGCCAGTGTGGAAAATTTGTATATTGATTGCTTACAAAAAATAATTGATAACAAAGAAGTATGGACTGAAACTCGATTTGGGAAAGAGCTTCCTCTATATGCCGTAGGAGGGTTTGAACCGTTCAAAGTTACCTTGATTTATAACTGTAGAACTCAGATGTATGTATATAAAAAACTATGTATATATATATATATATATATATGTATTATATTGCAATGGCTATATTTCACTAATTCTCGACTATTTAAACTCTTATCATTACAGGTAAGCTATTTCGAACTAGTTGCAATGATAAGGTAAAAAGTGGACACATGTGGGATGCAGATCAATTGAGGAAAAATCAAACAACAAAAACTTCAATCCTTTTTTTTTACTGTTTTAATAGTTTACAGTGCGTCTTCACGAAAACTATTTAAACGAAAATTAAGAGGTTTGAAATGCTGCTTTAAGAGTCTGAAACATTAAGGAATAAAAATAACAAAACTCTGGAAAACGACATGATTCGACAGTAAAATTATTTCGAAACCTTATTTGTGATTTCTTTACCGGATGGCAGAACTGCACATAATTTTACTACATCATGTTGTATCACGTAAGTCTATGACTTTAGCACATTATTAATACTTTGAAGCGTATTAAAAATTTGCTATTAGCGAATTGATGTCGGAGATGCGTGAAAGACTCTTTCAGCGGCTGCAGAATCCAATTCACGAAAGTAGTTAAATCAATCCGAAAAACTTCATCCACTTTACAATTTGTTCGCCATTGGTGTTACTTTCTTAAGAACACACTTTAGGGCAGGGATCGGCCTCAGCAGCAGAGATGTTAGCAGAGAAAAGTTGTCAGCGTAACACGGTAATGGGTTGCTATATCCAGTTAAGTAGAAGAAGAGGAAGCTGAGAGGAATCTATGAGACCAACAATTAGCTTATGTTAAAATAAAACAACTTGGCAGATTCTAAGATTAATTAGAGAAGGTAATTTTATAAGGCGAAATCTATTAGGATAAGAAGTCCAGCGTATGTTTGGATCACAATTTAAGCTGCGAAGCGCAAACAGAAGGAATTGCTTGTGAAGTGGCTCTAACATATCCTGATAGAGACGATATTGGGGACTCCAAACACAGGAACAATCTAACTCTCTTCTTTGTGAATTTTAGTGCCAAATTGCATTTTATTTTCTTATAATATTGCCGTTCTGTTAAGAGTCTTACGGCTAGAAATAAGAGGAAGAAATCAATGTCTTACACTGAGATAACTTTGCGAGAGAAAGAATTGCTTTTAAAGTGACTCCAACATATCCTAATAGAGACGATATTGGGGACTCCATAGACAGGAGCAATCTAACTCTCTTCTTTGTGAATTTTAGTGGCAAATTGCATTATATTTTCTTTTATTATGCAATAAAGCCTTTCAGTTAAGAGTCTTATGGCTAGAAATAAGAGGAAAAAATCCATGTCTTATACTGAGATAACTTTGCGAGAGAAAGAATTGCTTTTGAAGTGACTCTAACATATCCTGATAGAGACGATATTGGGGACTCCAAACACAGGAACAATCTAACTCTCTTCTTTGTGAATTTTAGTGCCAAATTGCATTTTATTTTCTTATAATATTGCCGTTCAGTTAAGAGTCTTATGGCTAGAAATAAGAGGAAGAAATCAATGTCTTACACTGAGATAACTTTGCGAGAGAAAGAATTGCTTTTAAAGTGACTCTAACATATCCTGATAGACCCGATATTGGGAACTATATAGACAGGAGCAATCTAACTCTCTTCTTTGTGAATTTTAGTGCCAAATTGCATTTTATTTTCTTATAATATTGCCGTTCTGTTAAGAGTCTTACGGCTAGAAATAAGAGGAAAAAATCAATCTCTTACACTGAGATAACTTTGCGAGAGAAAGAATTGCTTTTGAAGTGACTCCAACATATCTTGATAGAGACGATATTGGGGACTCCATAGACAGGAGTAATCTAACTCTCTTCTTTGCGAATTTTAGTGGCAAATTGCATTATATTTTCTTTTATTATGCAATAAAGCCTTTCAGTTAAGAGTCTTATGGCTAGAAATAAGAGGAAAAAATCCATGTCTTATTCTGAGATAACTTTGCGAGAGAAAGAATTGCTTTTGAAGTGACTCTAACATATCCTGATAGAGACGATATTGGGAACTATATAGACAGGAGTAATCTAATTCTCTTCTTTGCGAATTTTAGTGGCAAATTGCATTATATTAACATAATATTTTCTTTTATTATGCAATAACGCCTTTCAGTTAAGAGTCTTATGGCTAGAAATAAGAGGAAGAAATCAATGTCTTACACTGAGATAACCTTGCGAAGTAATATCTATATATTTGTGTACTATAAAATGCATATGAGTCTGTCGCCAGTCGATGTCATTGTCAGGATTGTGACGTCATTGAGCTCCAGCTGCAGCTGGAATATATAGAAAAAATATATTCAGCAAAGGTTTAAACCGGAAAGGGCTTAAAGTTTTTGCCATTTCATTTGAGCTGCGTTTATTTTTTGTTTTCTTTCTGCCTTTTTGTTTATCATTATTTTGAAATTTGCATAATTTATGTTCATATTTTTGTCGAGCAGAGAAAGCGAGAGAGAGGGAGGTGGAAAACAAACATACCAAAAAGGATAAGCGAACAAGCAGTAGATAAATATAATCAAAAAATAAAAACATATAATAACTAGGAGAAATATGGCGGGCGGAAGTGGAAGCAACTTTCTGCGGATTCTGGCGCTGTCAACGTGAACCGCCATGCTAACTTTTGCGTCGAATTAAAGACAAAAGACAATAACAATAGCAACAAGAAGAAGAACGAGAACAACAAAAAGAAGTAGACGTGGAACAAACAGGCAAAACAGAAATCATAGTAAAAGTTAAGAGACATAAAACAAAGCAAGAAAGAAAATATGTTTACTATTCAGGCGAAATCCAAAGCTCTGTTGAGAGAAACTGAGCAACTTCGTAACCGGGAAACTATGGATAGGGCCACGAAAACTTTAGATGCTGTCAATTTGATTGCATTTCAGCTGAAAAAGTTTAACTAACATCATCCGCTTAATAGTTAGAGTGCTTTCAGTCCAAGTGTAGCTGTAAATACAGTCGCGTTCTTGGAACACATTGGATTATACGCCGGTCATTCGCTGATTATGATGAGCGAATTAATGCAAGCACGGAACAAAGTAAGAACGCAAATTAAGAAGCTCTTGCGTTTCCCAAATGCAACGCTGCATAAGTACCGTTAAATGTCAAGCTTAAAATATGATTATCAAGCTGAAGAGTGCCATGGACTCCTGTGGCTAAAGCTAGGCAAGAGACTTGAGTATGAAGTTGGAGTGAATTGTAATATGAAGTTTAACTGAACTCTTGTCTCTAAAACTAGAGTGAAACATTTTGTTTCGGTAACCGATCTAGTCAATATGGTCAATCAGCTCTATTTCCGTCCGCTCTACAAGTAGGAGAGAAAGCCGTCAAGAATGTGCTATAAACTCGCTTCTATGAAACATAGTAGTTAATCAACTGTTAACTGACACAGAAGACGATGTTGTTTAAGTGCACGATGTTACTGTTAGTTCGATTGGAAAATTTCTTCAAACTATCTTTGATCTGATGACAGTTTAATGCGGAAAATCATGGGAATTTACTTTACTCAAGAAGAAAAACAATTCGATTGCTTGTTCCCTTTTAGCTAAATGACGCTTTTATTTCAGTAACAGTGCTACTTAGCTTATTTCTAAGCAAAAACGCCATATGCCTGAAATGGGCATGAATCAGGCATATGATTCATATGCTATGTATATTATGTTTTGTATGTTGACCATAAGATACTGACAAAGACAATCCTACTTATAACAACTGCTGAGCTATGCATCTCGGACAACTAATGCCGCTCTTGATGCTATTCTCGACAGTTCACCACTGAATATTAAAGGGCTGAAAATTGCTTTACTATCAAACTGCTGCAGTAGCCAAAACTTTGGTCGCTTCTAATTCTGAAGGAGAAATATTATTTTGTAACCAAACCCTCCATTGGAGTTTTCCAGTAAATGCTTTAACACTTTTATTCCTTGAAGTACCCATTGGTCCCGTAGTCTCTCAGGAGTCACCAAAGATAAGTCCTTCATCACTGATGGGCATAAGCTAGATAACATGAAGCAGGTCTTTTGACTTCCGGATAACTTCAGTATGTTTCAGGTGAAGTATGTTCCTTGGTATAAGTATGATACCAAGCTATTAGCCTGATATGGGTTCCCAGTCAACTGCATAGCGGACGAGCGTGCCCGACAAGGCACTACCGCTTCCCTTTTCTTACAGAGAGAAGTAAGCTCCATGTTAATGGGGTTTTCTATCTAAAAGTCAATCGAAAATGGCAAAACATGACAAACTGTCGTATAGTTAGAAAATCTTGGTCTAAAGGAAACAAAAAACGCACATTGGAGCTCTGTGCTCTAAGCCCATTACCGCTTACTGGTTGATGGTGTCCATGCAGTTAACTTATTAGACCCTTTCAAGGACATTTGCAGGAGAAGCAACTCTGAAACTCTTGTATAGCTCGCTCTTGAGTATCTAGGCAGTTACATTTGGCTTAGTATCTTAGAGCCAAGTGATTGGGTTGACTCCGCTACCTCTAGCCAGGAGTATATTTTTGATCCTAAAGTAGCACAAACAGCCAGCCACTTGAAAACCCTTAATGGTAAAACCCTCTAGTTTTCCATATACGAAATTAGTGACCTGAACTTATTCCCATAAAGATGTTTTGCCTGCTGAAGGGTTCACCTGGACCTTACGTTTTCCTTCAACTGACAATATTACTTTTTAAAGCTAGTTGGTTTTTTAGAAAGCATGCTCAAATTTACTCACCCAACTATTGGATTATGGATTTAGCGAAGTTTTAAAAGATTTTTTTCTTACTGAGATTCAGAAATGTGTATAATTTTTAGCTCTTTTGTTTAAGTATTCAAAAGCTGACGCAGCTATGATAGACTCAGCTGAGTTAAGCTCTGCTGAGTTGCGTTTAGTCTGGAGCATGCCAGCCAGGCCCATACTCTGCCATACGCCATGGCGACCAAGTTTAGCCAGTTACAAAGCCAACAACAACAACAGCAACAAAGGCAGCAAAAGTAGCTACATCCAAAGCCTCAATTCAGGGACTAATGCCACTTGGTGATGTTAGGTAAACCGCTGCCAACAAACCAATGAACTCTGTAACTGATGAAATTTGCAACCAAAAAATGAAATAACAAACTAGAGCAGCAGAGGGGAAAGTAGCAGAAGGCAAAAAAGCTGAGTAAAACTACTCTACTATTTCCTTTAAAGTACTCCAAGCTGTGCTTTAACCAGCTGGTATTCGGTCTCCAAGTGCAAAGGAGAGTGAGTGAGCAATTGGAAGAGTGCGTATAATAAAAACCGCATGTAGCTTTAGCAAATCTCTTGGAATGCGCTGAATTATGTGAGTGTGGCGCAGAGTATTCTCTATTCATGAATATTATTGTGGATACGCACTCGTTGTCTGTGTGTGTGTGTGAGGGTGTGTTGGTTAGTGTGGGATTTCCAGTAAGTTCAATATGTATTTTATTTTAATATCATCTGCAAAGAAATGACATTTGTGACAGAAGCCGCATCCCTGCCTGGTGACAACTATTTAAGCATAGACAGAGACAGTCACTCACTCAACACGGCGTATGCGTAACGAACGCAAGTACGCGCTTAACAGTTACAAAATGGCTGCCAAAAGGCAAACAAAACTTAATGCATAAAGTTGACAGACAATTTGGAGTTTTAGTCCAAAGTCCAGTGCCAAAACTTTGCTCTAAACGGACCCAAACGAGTGCAAGAGAAACAAGAAAAAAAAACCCCCCAAAAAAAAAAAACTACCAAAAAGAGCAAAAGAAAAGAAAGGCAAGATCCTAGAAAGTGATGCAGTGGGAAAAGGCTGAATGCTTGACTGGCGGAATGGTTGCTTTTGGGTGCTTTGACTGCAAGGGTAGCGCCATAAACTGTTGAAAGAGCTTAATCAAAATTTATGATGTCACATGCGGCAAAGCCAAGGCTAAGTTGAATATTTGTTGGCCACGTTAAGAAAATTGCGCAGGGCAAGCAAAATGTATAGTCCAGGATGTTAGTTGTGTTGTAGGGACTTAGAAGTGACTGGTAACCAAACGTATGACGTTTACAAACAGTCTGAGTGTCAGCCAAGCAGGTGATATAGAGCTCAAGTGAGGTAGAGTTGGGTGTAGAGACAGACAGACAGACAGACAGACAATCAGACAAAGAGACAGTTAGTGCAGCAAGTCTCTTGAAGTCTTGGTCTAAGTGAATTGAATTGTCAACTTGCTAACAGTTGCTGTCGATTCCAAATGAAATGTTTCGTATTCCTCAAAGTTGCAGTTATTTATATTGTATATATTTTATATACTCTATTGTATTGCCAACTAAATGGTATATTAACTTTGTCATGTAAGCTTAAATGCTGATTTATAACGCTAGTTCCCATCGCAATGTATTGCGTTAGCTATTACTTTACGGGCGAAAGTGTTTCACTCTGCCAATTGCATTCACCGCAAAGCCTTCGAGGAATACTTCAGAAAGTTCCCAAATACTCTTAGCATTTGTACGACATACAAAAGCGCTGGGAATCAAATTAAGTAGTTTCTCTTCCTCTTTGTAGTTTTGTGTTTTATACTCGAAGATCGAAAGCCTAATGTTTTGATGACTTATTGGAGCAGCCACACCGCCGACACCACAATCGCTCTTTAGTTATTATAGGTCTTAAATCTATAGTTTATCAAAGGTATTTCCACAACCATTATTTCTAAATCATTCGCAGTCCAAGTTAATGATATTTCATCCTATGAAGTATCTCACGACTTGTTACCCTCAACTTGCGCATATTTTAATTGTCTCTGATCTTCGATCAGAACTTTTGACAGGTTTGTTCTTTGAGTTTGAAATCCAATACGTAAAAGCCCCCTCCTCATGAAAGATGTTATGAGCTGCCTGGAGAAGTGCTCTACATTAGGCCGTAACCCGGTAACGTGTTGATATAATCTATATATAAGCTTAAATTTGATAAACATATTTGTATTCAGGGTAATGAACTTAAGGGCACTCTTGCTTTTATAAAACGTGGGTCTAAAGCAGGTATCGGCAAAGTGAGCAGAGAAGTTGCCACAGGCAACTGCGAAAATGTTGACAAATTTTCTCTGCTGACACACAAATACAATTGCAATGACTGATATTCACTGCTGGCGCCACCGACCCTTGGTCTAAACACTCCTAGACACTATCAAACTTACACTTGATCTTGTTCGTCCTATTCTTAAATATAGTTCTTGTGTTCGAAGCTTTAGTACCAACTTCATCATTCAGTCAGTGCAAGTGCGGTTTCTTCTTTTTGCCCCACGAGAAGCCTTTCCGGCTAATGGATGAGAATCTGCCAGGGTGTGTCTGGTTGTAAATGAGAGCAAGATACATAGCAGTTGGACTCTCAGACTGATGTTGAAAACTATACTTGTGATGTTGTCAAGGATTTCGTCGAACTTGGCACCACCATTACGATGAAAAACGATGTCAGCATGGAGGTCAAGCGGAGAATTACTCTCGCCAGACGAAACTAACACTCTATAAGACGCTCATCCTTCCCGTCTTGCTTTATGGCGCTGAAGCATAGGTAAAGACAAGGTCTGATAAAAATGCCTTTCGAGTTTTGTTTTTGTTTCGGATACAGCGCGCCAAAATCCATGAAACGTGAATACGTTGGTTGGTAGATCATAGCTTTAGTTTTTCTGTGCTATAATGCTACCTACCGGATTAGAAACTAACTAGTGACATACCATAGCCCATTGTCCAGCTCTAGTCTGGGCTTGAATCGAGAATTCTACCCTGAACTGCAATCTAATGCAATTATTGATGTGAAGCACCTATTGGCGTGCCTTGGTAGTAAGTGCGCGTGGTGTGCCGTCACGAAAAGCTGTTAGTCTAAGATGGCATTGTACTCAAATGATGTGCTCTACTAGCAGCGTCCACAGGAGAGAGAGAAGGTTGCACATTTGTTTTTGTTTGCCGTGCTAACACTTCTCACATGGCGGCGCTAGCATATGCGCACGCTAAGTGGTGCCACATTATGACAAGTTGCAGAGAACTGAATGCACTTAATGGCCGCCGCCACGCCATATCAAAAAAGTGATTCCAAAAGAATCTTTGTTTTTATTTTCCGTATAAGTCGTCACACACGAGATGCCGCTACGTCTAATTGAACGCTTGCTGTCATATTAAGGCAGGATAATATTGTGTCATATATGCTCACTATATTGACTTAAGTTCAAGTAGACTTAACTGCGATTTTAAAAGTTTTTTCGACAAGATTTTGTTATCCGAAATTATAGATATGGTATGCTCATCGAATAAATGTTTAGGCAACCTTTTTTATTTATGTAAACTACCTATATGGAGATAAATATGACAAAATCTTGAAAAATTGCAAAATGAAAGTCATTTGAGTTGATACATCATATACCGCCGATGAAAATATGCTTCGATATGGCAAAAATTGTCATGCGATGAATGTATCATATGATGAATATAATAATTTGATTGTTTTTGTTGCAAATTCCATTAAATAAATACCGGTTTGCCGGCAAAATATGCCAGTAAAAACCTACCATAACTTCTATTCACTTATAAGCGTATGGAAGCGTTGACTGGTTGGCTCTAGGCGCAGTTCTGGCATAGAGGTTCCATTGTAGCTATTGACACATACATATCTGTGTTTACACTGACAAAAAAAAGGAAGAATTCTGTTTTGTGTCTAAAGACAGGTTATGAAGAATATCAAGATTTAATTTAAAACGTATCATATATAAACGTATCACACCGCCCGTGTGGTGAGCGGGTTAGAGAATACCACCTCAGCAGGTCAAAGCTGGGTTCTTTCGAAACCAGTAGGCCTTAAAAGGGTTGTGCGTAGGGTTTGGGACCCACCACGTAAAACCACAATTCCAATGAAAGAATGTATTTACATCAGGCCGTAACCCGATAACGGGTTGTTATGACCAGTTAAGAAGAAGATAGGTTTGTTTTAAACTGCTTTATTTTAGGCGTTTTGTGAACCCTGAAGAACGACAAATTTTTCTCAGTGTACATAGTTCATTGAAATGTCGGCTGGCTGAAATTTAAACATTTGAGTTGGGAGCCTCACGCACTCTGCATAGATTTTATCTATGTATGCCTGTGTGTGTGTATATATATTGTAGTATTATTTATGTTACAGCGCAAAAGTTGCGTTAGTTATGACTTATATCTAAGCAGTTGTTTTTGGTGTTAGTTATGAGCTTTGTGAGTGTTGCAGCCACATTACAATGCAACACACACACAAATGCATAACTTCACACTTGGACACATACACACACACACACACACACACACACACACACACACACACACACACACACACACACTTAAATTGTGGCATAGCTGTTGAGTAACACTAGTATTCAAAAATGAAGACTGGAATTTACTGACCAAGTTAGTTGTTGCTGCAATTGTAGCAAGGCTAAACGCTTGCCACGCTGTCACTAGCAGCATCATTTCCACCTTCGCTTCCTTTTTCCTTTTCCACTTCCATTTCCGTTTCCGTTTTGCGTTACATTTTTTACAGCTTCTCAGCAGTCCAAGTATTTTGGACATAAGCAAAATGCCAACGTGTCTCATTTGTAGAACGACTATGCACGAGTAGCTCTCACAGCGATTCACTCTCTGCCCCACTCTTAGGCCACTTTGCCGTGACTTCTATGTATAATTTGCTGGCATAATCATCAGCCTTTCCCTATTGCCTAGTCTTCACTGTAGCCTCTCTTTAGCCGCAACAGACGCTGTGGCATTTTATTGTGGCGCTTTTCACTGACTTTATGATTATTGCGCGCTGTGTCTCTGCCGGAGCTTTTCTTTCGCTGCTTTCGTGCTCGGCTTTTCCCTTATGGCTGGCTTCACATTCAACTTGAGCTACATTTTATAGTTTATTTATATTTGGAAACGTTGCCAGGCTGCCATGTCTGAAGACATGAAGCCTCCAACTCCCAAATCCCCGTACATTGCTGCTCTTTGCTCACTATGCCGCCACACGCTTGGCGTGTCAGACGGGCTTCTATTATTTTTAAATGAGTTTGTTGCCAGTCAAAGAAGTAAACACACCCAGCTTGGCATGCTATACATATATAGTATATGTAGTGTATGGCATAGACCGCTCCGGACTCCTCTACAGCTGCATATAAAAACAACTGGATTGGAAGTTGTATGATTTTCTGTGAGCTGCAAACAAAGTTGTAATTTTATAAAGCTTTTTTTCTTGGCTATCATCAACATTGTCAAACGGGCGCGCTTTAAGGGCGTTTCGAAGAGCAAGTCGATTTGGAATCTGTAATTTTTTTTTTTCCAATTTTAAGCACTCACCAACACTGTTTTCTGATGGTGCTTTAAGCTTCCCATATTCACCAACTGAAGTAAACGTTGTTATAAAGAATCTTTAAGAATAAAGTTATTATGTGATGATTGTTACTTTTATTGAGCTTTTGTCATTTTAGAACTTTAGGAACAGTGGAAACTACAGGAGTCCTTGTAAAATGAATTTTTCGCTGGCTTAAACTCTAAAAAATAACTCTTGCCGTCACGGCATGCGCGAATTTTCGGAAACACCTGCTGTCATATTTCCTGCACATTGCGATCGCACCTTGCTTTCATCGCTCTTCCTTTGTCTTCGCACGCTAATGATCTGCTTTGTACGTTTTCGGGAGTCTTCAGCTTTTGGGGTTACCTTATCTGAGGCATATTTTACAGCTTTCAATGGTAGGGGGGCTTTACGCCAATGTGAAGCTTGGCCGCCGATTTAATGTGGTGTTTCTGTCAAGAGAGTCCTGAAACAATCCTGGATTCTTACTACGGTGGAACACTCATGTCTTCTACACAGACGGTCCTAAAACGAAAGATGGGACTGGGTATCTTAATGAAAACTCACGCTACTCATGCGCGACAAGTAGTATGCCGTTGGATTTCCAAATGGAAATCTACGCATTTCTAAATGTCGCGAACTGGATCCATGGAAGAAAGCTGAATGGGGCAACTGTAGGGATCTGTAGTGACAGTCAGGCTGCGCTCAGGTACCTGGAGAATCGTCGCTCAACGTCTATCATGGTCAGCGAATGTGAGACCAGACTTAACATGATTTCACGCCATAACAAAGTCAGTCTATACTGTGTTCCTGAACACCGAGGTATCCAGGGCAATGAGCTCATAGCCAATAGGGCCTGAGCCAATCATTCCTGGCAGCCCAGCTGAATTGGTTGGATGGATAGCGTTCTTCACAGACACAATCTGTAAGGAATGCTGGAAATCCACCACTGGATGCCGCGTAACAAAACACTTCGTGAAGGAACCCAATCCAAAGGCCTCCAGACATCTTATTCGTCATAAGCGGAAAGCAAGCCTTGGTTGGATTCATCGCGGGTCACAATACATTTGGCCAATATGGGCCCCGTTGACGACCTAACTTGTGCAGCCTATCTTGAAGAAGCCGACTCCACGGATCACTTTCTGTCTTACTGAAGTGATACACTCAACATGAGCGAGGTGTACACACTCCCCTTACCTAGTCATCATGACTGCCTACCGGAGCCGGGAAGATTGTGTCAATAGGAAGTCTGTAGGCAAGTCTAATTTTTTCTCGTATTGCTTCTTCTATTTCAACTGTGCTTTCTCTCTTTTAACTTCCTCTGTCGGGCAAGGCTGCCTGAGTGCTAGGGATGGTTGAACCTTCTCCGATGAGCCATTGCACCCGCCACAAATTCTCTAATCTCAACTGACTTCTAGTTTTAAGGCAATATTTTATAAATATTTAGTAATACAAACTTTAAAAACTTACTTACTTTTACCACAAAATCATATATTCCACTAAAAATTAGTGCAAAAAACGTATGTGTATACATTTTTAAATATAACGTGATGCATTTAAATGAATTTTTTGCCGCAACGAGTTTCCAAAAAATTATATACATACATACACATTGCCATAACTCGTTCAACCCTAACCCATTGTTTTTTTTCCAATAAAATTAAAAAAAAAAATATATCATTTATGATAAAATAAATTCATGCATCACAACGTGCGAAATTCAATTAAATGTTGACTCTGAACGAATCAATAATATCGTTGACTTGGAAATAAAACACATGTTTATCGATAACTTTGAAGGCAATATTTTTGTGGCTATGAAAGGGAGTAGGTTATTTGTTCGTTCCAGGGTTCAATGACAATTTCGATTACACGTTTTAATTACACTTTGCAACAAAAAGCAGAAATTTGAACTTATATGCAAAGTTACTCCTTGCCAGTTGTGATTCTCTTCGTGAACAGCAGCTATTATAATATCAGATTTTCCATCGCTTTTCAATTAACCGTTTAATTTGGTTTACATTATGCAAAAAGTTTATTTGCATAGCAAATAGTAAACTATTTATATAAAATAAATATATGTTTATAACATAAAAAAGTCATTTGCATGAAAACCAATAGAAATATAAATAAAATATGAAAATTTAAAACCTACTTTTAGGTTAGACAGTTTTTTGGGTGTACAGATGTAAACCTCAACCTTGTGTTGGCGCTTTATTGGGCTTGTTTTCCGCAAGAGTGCTTTAAAAAGAGACGCTCCATACGGTCAATTATCAAGCGTATGCGCTCATCCTTCGAATCGCAATGCTCCTCCAATGTTTTACGTAGAAGAGCAAAGCTGCGCAGAGCCAACCTCTTGCTATTCTGCTTCTGTTCGAGGACATGGGCACAGCAGGAGCTGCCCACTTGGACGTTCTGCTCGTGTCGCAACTGGCGCTGCAGAAGCGCTGCATACTCTAACAATCTGCTCCTGTAGGACGTCCCAAATTTTCGCTTAAATATGTCAGTCAACCACACATCCAGTTGCAGGTCCAGCTCTTCGATCTGTGCCTGCAGCTGCGGTTCATCGTCCAAACATAGCTCACCACCGCTGGCATGCGCCAGTGGCTCAAAGAACGATCCAAAGATGCGGCAGGGCATGGGAACATCGGATGGTTCGCATAGCTCACACTGTTGCCGAGCATTGAGCGGATCACCGCAAAAACCTAGACTGGCGCAGGCGCAGAAGTGCGCACATCCATACTCGGCTGTCGAAATTGGTTCGAATCAATGACAACAATAGCATCACTTATTACCATTGCAGCACTTACCGTAAGTTGTTTCGCGGTCATCAGTGGCATAGCTGCTCCGGAGCTGTGCATCGTTCTTGAACTTATCCATAACTTTCAGGAAGCTGTCTTGCATATCGCATTTTAGCTCCTTTTTTGATCTTTGTAGATTCGCTTCAGATAGCTTATGCTCGAATATAGTATTCTGCTCCCGCAAATGATCGCCATATACCTTGGAACGCTTGTAGAAAATGCGCTCCTCTGTCGGTTTTTGTTCCCTGCGCAACGCTTTTTGCATTGGAAAGTGCTGGCAATGGTTTGATTTCAGGTCTTGTGCCGCTGACTGGTGTTCCGTGTTAACCAGTGACTCGCGTTGCTCTTCTGCCTGCTTTGCGGGGCAGCTGAATTCGTGGCCCAGCTGTAGCTCACTTTCCAGTTTTGCTATAGTGTGACGCAAGTAGACACGATATTTATCTGGATACTTATATGGGTTGGGTGGTTCCTTGCCACCCGGTAATCTTATCCGTTTGTTTGAAACCACCTGACGCATAAAATACGCTTTTTTTGAGTGACAATATCTGCCCACAAATGTCATTTTAGGACCCAAAGCAACCTCGCAACTGTAGGAACTGTCGCCTGACATGTCTGAACTTTGCTGGGCTGGCTGATTATGCTCAACTTGTTCATTTGCTTGAGTTGCACCACCTGTAACATAATGTCGACTTGAGCCAGCAACTACGGGCGGCTCTTGCTCACTGCCGTCTAACAAGCTTTTATACTGGCTGCGACTTTTTGTACTTTCGCGAAGTGGTCCTACATTCTTCATTGGGAACTTGTCTAGTTCTAAGTGCACCTTGGAACTTTGTTGAGCAGCGAATTCATTCATTTTCTCGACCAGATACGTTCTGGTCATATCCGCGTATTTCCAATCGGGTTCCCTTGGATTCTCTATTGCAGTTTGCCGCTGCTTTTGATCTGCCAGGCGCTTTACGGATTGAATGAATTCGGGTACATACTCGGGTTTTGTTTCACGAACAGGTAGCTCATGAACTTTGCTCATTTTTGGCTGATAAGTGCGTTGCTTACCGTCTTTTACATGTCGGGCATCCAGCTCACCGTCATCACAAAAGATTGGGTTCAGATTAAAGCGTACGATTTTCCTACGAGTCATTTCTGGCGTAATTTCTTCTTTCATTCGAAGTGGCGCAACGTTGTCGATAAGTTGTGTTCTTGAGGGCTGACGGTTTAACTTTTTACTTTTGTGTAAATCTTGCTCCGACGGTGGGTTCAGAGGTTCAGCCTCTGAGACTTGAGGCTTTTCTAACGGTTTTCGTTGCTCCTCTTGTTCTTTCTTCGGTAGCTGTCTTCTTTTTATAAAAGCTTCGCACTTGGAACATGCTAGTTGTGATCTTTCAACTAGTTGCTGCAGACTCTGCTTTACCTCCAATTTCAATTGCTCTCTGTCTTTATTATTCGCTTTTTCTACGTTTTCTGTATATTTCTCTTCCGCTCTTTCATAACGATCTCGCAACTTTTGCTGTGTTTCGTACTCTGCTTGATCTTTGCGTTTTTGTTCTTGCATTTCTCTAGTATTCCTTAGCCATTTGCTTATCATTTCTTCATATTTTTCTCCCAACTGTTGATGATATAATCCATTTTCGCTGATATTCCTCCCGTTTTCTGGCACAACTTGGCGTTCATACTTTGGTAGATCTTGCATTCTTGGGGATTTCACATCGTTTTCGACTTGTTGTTCACTCTGTCTGTGAGTGTGCTTGTACAGCTGTTCCTGCTTCTCGTTCGTACCTTTGTGTTCCCCCGCTTTTCCTTGCATTTCTTGTTCATTCAACTTTTGCTCTACGTTTGCCTCACTTCTGCTTTCCAGTATCCCTTTAACTTTTGTCCATACTATATCCATTCGTTTGGTCCTTCCATCTTCTTTATCATTCATGACCGATTTCTTCTGCTTTTGTGTCTTCTTCAGCTGCTGTGCTCTCATTTTTCGGTCTTTCCGTTCCGATTCTCTGCGTTCTTGTTGGTTACGCGTTGCCATAGCTTTTCTTTGTTCATCCTCCTCACGCTCCCTTTGAAGCTGCGCTTTTCTCAGTGTTTTGGCTCGCTCGATTTCACGTTGTCTTTTCACCTTTTCCTCTAATAACAGACGCTGCTTTTCCTGCTGGTCTTTCTTGTACTTAATGTAGCCTTTCTCAATATATTCGATTTGCTGGCGCTTCTGTAGCTTGAGTTGATGTTCTTTTTCGCGTTTGTCCCTCAATAAGCGATCTCGTTCCTCGCGTTCCTTTATCTGTTTTACCTTTCGATTGCGTTCGGCTATATCACGCTCAACACGCATAGGGTATTCGTGCCGTGGTTCTGGTGGTTTGTTCTTCTCCTCCAACCAAAATGCCGTATTTTGACAGCGCAATGTTTCATGCCAAATAGTTTGTTTGCTTGGCAGCTTCTTGTATAGGATTCTATCAGCAGAAGACGGCGCTTTCTTGCTTTCTGGTTCTCTAGCATCTTTGTGCTTTATGTTCCTCCGCAAAGTAGTTGCGGCTTTTTTCCTTGTAGGGATACACGAAGATAGCGGTACACTCGGCTGCGGACGATCCAGCTTCGCCCGCCGGTCTTTCAACTCAGTTATTCTTTGGCCCGGACTCAACCGTCTATTTTTACCACGCAGCACATGGTTCAAGTTCCGCTTGCAATTATCCAAGTCCGTAAATGGTCTGTTAAGGGCTTTTTGGTTTGTTAGTTGCTTACGTAACAGGTCAGCCAGCGCTTTGCGGGCCAATTTCTCTTGATTCTCACAGCTATCAAATACATCAAGCCACTTGGCACACAATTGTAAAACGCTTAATTGGTAGTCGCCAACTTTTAACAGTTGCAGTATTTCTTCAAATTGCTCCAAATAGATCTTATCCATGTCAAAGCTTTCCTTATTCGCTTTTGGATACATTTTTCAGACTTTTGTAGTTTAAGCCAATTACAATCAAACACAGCGGTAATGACAGATGATACATTAAGGGCAAAGCCTGCTTTGAAAGTTTTGATTCAAAAGGTCTGTTAGCTTATTAAGTTTCCGCCAAAACAATGGAATATCGTGGATTTGGGGTATAAAGGCTGAAATTGAAACAATTCAATTCGAGACAAACATGATCAGCATTCTATGACCCCAGAAACTATATGTTCTTTTATATAAATTTCTTTAGTTGTTTAAGGTAAGTACTCATATGTTCAGCTAGACTCATTGGACATAAAATTCAACAAGATATCGTGGGAAAGCCAATTTTTTTAATGTAAACTATGTTCTTATGATCTTTTTATACATAGTTTGTTAATATCAAATTGTTACTGCATATTTTATATTCAACTCAAAAACTTTTACATATCAACTATGAACTTTACCTTAAGTTTATCTAAAGTTCTTACAACATTAGTTATCAAATGAATCTAGCTGAAGTTACAGAAGTGAAAGTTGGGCCAGAGAACGCAAAATCTTCTGGAGGTTTTAAGTAACTCACCTAAAGCACTGAAATCTGCGTGCAGCCAATTTGCTTGTTGCACAGTGTTTATCGAACTGATAGCAATTGAAGAATCTTGAGCATCACGCCTTCTGAGTGGAATGACTGTTCGCATGGAAAACGCACGTATATCTGATTTTGTTTTTCAAATTTATTTATAATTTTATATAGCTTTACAAAGCTCGGAAATGAATTATCCTCGCCTGCTCCGCTGAGATATGGAAAAAATTCTAAATTCTGAACGATGTTGCTATTTACAAAATAATTTTGGATTATTTTTCTAAACTTTGCTGGAAACTTAAGAGAAATTAGAAAAAGCAGCAGCAAATAATTGTGTAAAAATTTGCAAAAAACAAAAACCACGGACAACAGAGGTCGATATGGCCAATCTAGTAAGAGAAAAGCGAATTGTACAATCTCTCTGCTGTTTGTTAAGCTTTTCTGATAATGCTTCATAGAATGCAATATACGCCGGATGATTTACTAATCTCCGATACTCTTAGAGCCTCTTGTGTGAACCAATTTCCTTAATTCTCCGAAAATATCTGTCACAAAATGGTTGTATACAATCTAGAGATGACAGTTGAAGACGTCCGCCATCGGAAAAGGAGAATATTGGACTATGAGACAAAATATGTTACTTTGGTCTTAGTAGGAAAATGAGTAGTAGATACCACTCTCGCATAGACGAGACTAACACTCTACAAGATGCACATCCTTGCCCTTTTGCTTTACGGCGTTGAATCATGGTCGATGACGCAGTTAGATGAAAATGTCCGTGGAGTGTTTGGATACTACGTTAGACCATTTGCCCTTTACGCGTTGGCAACGATTCCATTCGATGGACCGACGAACTTTTTGAGCTCTACGACGATATCGACATGGTAAAGGCAACTAATGTTCGGCGGCTCCGTTGGGTAGGTCTGTTGTGCTGCTGCAAAAATGGTGTTCAAGGCGGCAAAGGGGCAGAACATGTCTTCGTTGGAAGGAAAAGTTTAGAGAGCACACTAGCTAACTTTGGTATCACCGAAATTGGAAGGTGCGCGCTAAGCAGAGTCGCCTGACGGAGTACTTTACATCAGATCATAACCGAGTAACGGATTCTTATCCCAGTTAAGAAGAAGGTAAAGTAGAAAGATCTGAGCACAAGTTGACGCATCCATTGTTCAGATTTTGTGTCTTTAGCTTTATTGGTCGCTGAGATCTAAGTGTTGATTGATATACGAAAGAACTTATAATCTGCCAAGATTGCTTCTGAAAAATCTATAATATCCTTGACCTAATGACTATAGTATATACAAATTTAAATATTCAGCTTTTGGCGCTTCCACATCCTAACCTTAAACAGTTTGAATAGCAGCTCTTGTTTTATTGGCAAAGTTTCAATTCGGAATTAAGCAACTAGTTGGCATAGCTAACGCTCAGGCAGTGCCAGGACACAGTTAGTTATATCGTATATGTACTCGTATGTGCATATGTATGCGCAGCTGGGTGCAATTATTGATATGGTTCGTAATCCGTCGAAATGTCGGACTGTCTATATGCTAGACGTTGTATGGAGGGTTGTCGGCCTCTGTCTGCTGGCAAAGATCCAAAAGAAGTCAAAGGCCTGTTTAAAATTTACAACACGTCAACATGTAATTGTTACTTCTTTACACACACACACACAGAGACACACACACACACACAGAGACACACACACACACACACATACACACACACACACACACACACACAGAGACATATGAGCTAGTTGTAGCCGTCGCTCAATGCCAGACTCGTTTCGCTTTTTGCTATTTCGCTTCAATTTCGCTTTAGCTATTTCTGTTCTCCTTTGCTTTCTTTTTTATCGATTACACAATGCAAGCAGTTTACCATTTATCGTCACTATGTGTGTCTGTGTGTGTGTGTGTGTGTGTGTGTGTGTGTGTGTGTGTGTGTGTGTGTGTGAGGGAGAGAGACCAACACGTTAGGTACCACAATTTATGTGGTAATCGAAAAAAAGGGACATAAACGGCAGCGATAAATTGAGGTTAACGCGCCAAAGTCACGTTACCAAGGCACGAAAACTGCCACAATGCCAGAATCGAAATTCGCCATCGCAACACCTGTGCACCTGTATGTGTGTGTGTGTGTGTGTGTGTGTGTGTGTGTGTGTGTGTGTGTGTGTGTGTGTGTGTGTGTGTGTGTGTGTGTGTGTGTGTGTGTGAGCTCTGTTTTAAGTGAAATTATATTAAGTGTGCGGACGCTCAAATTTGCATGCCATATTCAACATCAGCGCTTCCGTTTCTCACGCCAACTCAGCTTGTCTCTGTCACTCGCACTTTTGCTCCTTCTCGCTCTCAGGCAGCGAGAACTGGCCATTTTGCTTTATTTTCAGCAGTTTTTGCCATGCAAATTGAAAATCTTTTTGAAGTTGACCAGCGAATGGTTTTTTGCTAAAGAGTTGAAGCTACATCAATTCAATTCGCATGCGAATTGATTTTTAAATTTTTTTTTCTGCGCGCTTTGCAACACTTTATATTAGTTTGGTTGGCAAAAGGCACAAAGGCAATGCAAATGTTGGCAAATACTTGCGTTAAGCCAGCACAATGACGTGGCGAGAGAGGGAGAGAGTGAGGGAGAGAGAGAGCGAGAGTATTTACAACAACAAGAGAAATTTGCTTATGCTGTTTGTTGGTTAAACTGAACTACTACTTACACGAGTAGCGGGTACAGTGAAGCATACGAAACTAGTTCACAAAAACTTTATTCTGCTAGCCCGATGAGAACATATATCAACAATTTCATACACTTTACATGTTGAAAACTGACGAATTTACCATGGCGATGACATAGCCGGGAAAACAGTTTCGCATCTCGTTTTAATGGTAAGCACTAAAGCAGTGAGTCCTAATGTAAGAGCTGAATACGATGGTTTGTGGTTAGTACTGAAATATGCAGCTATCGATCTATCGATCAGTGAATGTAGGTTGCTGCATAGTGCAATAGTAACTAGGTTAGACTACTCTGCCGGCTTGATTGCCTAAATGCAAGAGACAGCGATAGTCACGCGTAAAGAGCAGATCAATCTTACCTTGTTATTATTATGCCATAGTCTAGTGTATACAGATTATGCTCACAGTGCCAACTTTCGCATTGAATTCTGCTTTACCAAAAAGCTAGTTAACGATGGCAAATCAGTCTTCTTCTTCTTCTTCTTAATCAGTCTTACCTTGTTATTATTATACCATAGGTTGGTGTATACTGATTATGCTCGCACTGCCACCTTTCACATTGAATGCTGCATTACCAAAGAGCTAGTTACCGATCTGCTTACTCGGTTCAGTGTATAGAGATAAAGTGTTACAACCAACGTTCATTCTGCGGGGTAGCCATCACAGTGCAATGAACGTGTATAAAGAAGAAGGACAAAGAGCAGTTTGTTATTATTTCTTTTAAGCGGTGAGCCGGTAAGTAGCACTATGCGCCAATATATATAATTCCCAAGGTTTATGCAATATGCATGTTTTTTTCAATGTTATGCTTGTTTTTACATTGGTATTGTGGGAAGTCGCAATTCTGATAGAGATAGCTCCCAGGCTATCTGCCTGCCGTATTTCGACCCGTTGTGCTACCGTAGGATCTCGAGCTCACTCCTACACCGTTAACCAATAGATACAAGATCAAAGGGGTGACCTTCCAGATGCAGCGATAATATCTGCCATCTTTTTGGGTCTTATTTCGGACTGGTTTGTTATTTAGGAAGTATCTGCTTATTTTCGTCTTCGCTAACGGAGAGCCGCAACTGAGCAGAAGAGATGCTCTACCGTTTCATACTCTTCCTCGTCCTAACAGCTTCTGCCGCATGATCGCCAATCAGCCAATGTCCTTTGATGACACGTATAATTACAGAACATCTCTCCCTGTTCAGGGAGCAGAGCTCCTCTGTACGTTTTTGTTTCTTTAAGGCCAAGTTTGTTTGACTATACGGCAATTTGAATCGAAGCGATTCTTAATATGCAGCTTACAAGTGGCCATAGTTATACTTGTGCTGTCTGCTTCGAGGAGAGAGTGAGCGTTGGTACCTTGTCTGGCAAGCTCGTTAGCCTGGTACCCATATTAGGCTTATAACAAACTGTTGTGCCATCTCATGTAGAGATCTGCGACAGTTTATCTGGAATTGCATTTTCATTTAAAAGTAGTTCAAATCCAAGTTATCTCTTTCGAATTTTGACTTACTTAAAACAAAGCAAGTCAGAAATCTGCCTAGTAGCAAGCTTAATTTGTGCGCTCACTCAAAGTTACAATCTCTCACATTCCTCCCAGCCCTCTCTCTCTCTCTGCTTGTCTCTTTGACGATTTCATGCACACTGTGCTGCATATATGTATGCATTCGTTTATGCCTTTAACCGCTGAAAATGTTCAATAAATAATCAGTGCAAATGCGCAAAGTGCGGCAAAACAGGCGAAAAACAGCAGCAACCAAACAAACAACAACATTGGTGAAAATCGCGAAAATCAAAAAGCATTGCCTACTTTAAAGGGCGTCAAGCTCACGCACATTCACACGCATGCTGACACTCGCACACACACTCACACTCACTCACACTCACTCACACACACTCACACTCATACTCACTCACACTCGCACTCGCGGCAAATAGACAGCATGTTGTTTGTTTGTCTGTCGCCTCGCCGACTTTTCATTCCGCTATTTGCATTCGTATTGGTTTATGCAGACAAATGCGCATTTATCTGCGTTGCCCGTATATTGCCTTCACCACCCGTAATTCTGTGTGTGTTTGTATCGAGCTGCCAGCTGTGATCTGCGATTGCCGTGCGCCGAGTGTTGGCGCATTATTGAGTGGATTTTGCGGTTTTCATGCTAAAAGACGCCGGAAAACATTGCAGAACGTGTACAAAGGTATGTAAACTCTCCGTACGCTTAATTTTGTATTGAGTTTATGCAGCAATCGCTTAACATCTCATCAATTTATATAGATATACAGATTTGTGATTACTGCTCTTGGAGATTTGTCCATAACTTTCATTGACACAGATGCGATGAAATATAACGCTTTGTTTAAGTTTCAACTTAAAGATAATCGATAGGATTTCAAAGTGCGATAATCGAAGTGAAACGGTTTCGTTATCGTAGTCATAATCGAAAAACTTCTCTAAACAATGACTTTTCATTAACCTACTCAAATTAAAAGCCATCGATAGTATTAACATGACAACGGCAATAGAGTAGATGCGCATAACTATCGATCAAATTGATTAATTAAGGATGCTATCAAATGCTTTTCCAATGTCGCTTTTGTCTGAATAATGTTTAGTTATTTCTTCTGAAACTGAGCTATTCGACATTTATTCGATGTTATCTACTACTATCCGCAGTTTTCTGCATAATTGGTACAATCAACGTGGATTTCACGGTGCGATTGATAAAAATTCCTCAGCACGCTCTTGCAACATTGAATGAAGACACATTCCTTTCCCACAACAAAGTCTGTCGGCAACACCATCACAACACATAGTGCTCAACCGTTCCAAGCTATCCATTAATGCGTGAAGCATTAGTTAATGCAGCTTTGTGAGCTGACTTCTTGGTTTCGCCTCCCTTAAGCCAATTGGTCCACAGCTCTGTACTCTATTCGCAAAAGTAGAGCTACACTTGGGACTGACCGGCAGCTTATAGTATACTTAAACGGATGGCTTTATCCTTTGCCTTAGAGATACTAAGCAGCCACTTTAAAACTGGCTATATGTATGCAGACGCATCAAGACAGCGCCTTTCCTACTCCGTGCGCCCTTTACCTGATGCTTTATAAGCAGGTACGACATACCCCTTTGATGTGTTTCTCCAACAAGCGCTTTGAAAACCTTTCATCTCACGCACAACACGAGCCTCGATAATGTTGTGGACTCCAAGCACTCCAAGAGCATCTGAATCGGATTACCTGATCAGCCATGTTTCTAACGGGAAGAATTAGCGTCTTATGGAGTGCTATGAAGAGTTTCGTCTAGTGAGAGCAGTCTCTACAACTCATTTACCTACTCAAACCAAAATTAACATCTATTGGCAAGCGTGATTTTTCGCTTGATCCTCATCGTACTTCATTGTGACAGTAGACGAATTTCTTAAAAAAATGAAAACTATAGTTTACAACACCAATCTGAGAGTCCGACCGCCGCGTCTCTTTACTTCAACCAAACCCAATCTGGCAGATTCTCTTTCAAAAATCGCAAAGGCTGATGTCGATCTTATCTACATAGGCGAGCAACTGACAACCGAAATAGAAAACGGTTCCGTTTCGCCCTTGATTAGCAAACTCGAAGTTACTCGTTATTCATTTTCGGGCAGTATTTCTTGCTTATAAGAATCTTTTGGGTTCCACTTCTCAACTTTGTACAACAATGTCTAAATCGTTTCGTTTGTCACCTGTTTTTCTCTCAGTGTAAACCGCAATCGCAACAGCAACTTGAATGGACATGAAAACTATAGAATTAAGCTGTGAACGCATTGCATTCATTGAACTCAAAGTTACAGTGCACCAGGTATGCGTACATTAGTGTGTGATTTAATCTTGTTCTTCTACTAGCGTTAGTCACAGTTCTTAGTCTAAAGTCTGTCTGACTTTTCGCTTGGCTTGTGTTTTACTGGATGTTCAACACATACTGCAAATTGCATTAGACTGCTAGCTAACACCCAATGAAAACCGCGTGCCAGACGGCTACACACACACACACATACACACACACACACACACATACACACACACACACACACAATTACTGGTTGAGCAATTACTATAAGCAAGCATACACAGTTAGCTTATATATATATAAACACATATGATATAAGGAGCACTATCTTACCAGCTTTGGTAGCAGCCATTGCAGATGTCATAAGTGTAATTGAGTTCTGTCGACACACACATACTATCACAAATACACTGTGAAAAAAGAATTAGACTGATATTTAGCTGTATTCGGTTAGAGCTGCAGATTACTCCTCGCCGTTGACTCCCAATGTTGTATTTTTCTTAAAAATATCTCTTTGATTTGCTTCACAAAAAGTGAACAAAAACAACAATGCTAACAATCGATTACTCTGCCATACAAAATCGTTATCGGCTGGCAATTGTCGTGCAACTTCTAATGTGAGAAGGGTTTGAAGATATCGCTTTAGGGTGCTCTGTTTTATGTGCCTTACGGCAATCGATTGCCCTTAATCGCGCTTTTGCACAAATCGTACACCTATTCGATTTTCGGTGATTTCAACTGCATAAAAATGCCCTTATATCAATAAATATACCCATTGACTTAAATATGGACCAGCTATTGAAAGTTTGCCAAACGTTTTTACCACTTCTAACTTACCTCTTATGATCTTACCTTCGGCACTAAAATCAGTGCAATGATTTAGAGAATGGTCATACTCTTCTCGAAAAAAGAAAACATATGTTTTGTCTTATTCTCAACCAGACCCACAGTCCTAGCACATTCTTTTTCAATATCCATAGGGCTCCGATAATTGCTGGCTTAGTATGACCAAAGATATCGATATTATATGCGTATGATTGTCTCGTACCGATGTACTTTGGCCATTCGCAAAACACTCTCTGAAGACGTCGTCCTGCATAGTCGTACCAACTTTGCAAGTGCACCGCGATTCGAATGAGATGGTGGGTGTGACGTGAATCTTTTTTTGGGATTTAGCATAGTGCATGAATAGAATATCTGGCCTATAGTGTACTCACCAGCCCTTTAGCCTCAATTATAAGGTCCAATCAGTGCTTTCGCGAATGGATTTACCACAATTCGCTCGATAGGCTCTTATATGCAATAGAAAGAAGATTGATAGCACGATGTGGGGACATGGCTGTAGAATTTTTACAATCAATAAATGAGCAGAAGTTGAACACTTTACAAAAATAGGACACAGTTTTGAAGTTGATGTAAGGAATTCCTATAAACTGCTCTATAAGACTGACAGCGGTTCGGGAAATTACATGCAAAGAAATGAGCAGCGACGAAGCCTCTTTACAATTTACATACAAATTTTCAATGTGGAACATCTATTGACTTGCTCTGGTTGTAAGAGAGACTCGTATGCCGTCACGCTGGGGTGGTGTAATGCTTTGTGTGCTGCATTATCGGTGAGAGCGAAAGGAAGAGCATGCAAGCTTTTGTTAGTTTGCTGTTGTTATAGTGCGGGCACACTCTAGATGGCGCCACACTATGTCAAGTTAGAAAAAACTTACAGCTAAATGTTACATATCTCAAGTTTTGTTTATTTTTGTCGACTTTTAAATCGTCTTCGCCTCGATAATTTAAATTTTACTTAGCCGCTTGTTACACAAAGTGAGAAACTTAAAAAATCTCTCACGAAATCTCGCTCGATTGCATTCTCAAATGAAGTAAGTCTCATAGGGCCGCGAGATAACTAGCTTAAAGCGCCTTAGGATTAGGTAGCTCCTTCTTCAAGCACTCCTGATTACCATGTATTGTTTTATTAATATCTTCATCTGTTTCACTCGCTTTTGCCTTTTCATTTTCAAGTTGTGTTATGTTCAGTGCGATTTCGGATTTAACTCAAAACTTGCACATTTTTTGTTTCAAGTGTACACACACGCACACACACTCATTCACAAAGTTATATATACAATAATTTTATTCGAAGCAATCGTTTTCGTATTAATGTTTTGTATGGCCGCCGGCGCTGCTAATTTCAGATATTACGCATACGCCTAGTCGTGCAAGTTTCATGCGTTGCATTTGCATAAATTTGCTGAAATTGTAATTTATGTTGTAGGGACATGCTTTGCTCTGGGTTAGCGTTATATGGTATATGTTTTTGGGGCCTTTTGCTTGACTGCTTGACTGTGTGGGTGCCGAACTTTAATGCCACTTAATTATGCTCGCTGTTGATTACTCATACGCACCTTTGGCTTGTTCAGTGTTTTGACCAAAGCCAAGCAGAGCACAGAAAATTAATGTCACCTCGTAACTCGTAGCGCTTGTCTAATTGCATTTTCGAATTAATTGATTTATTCTAACACTAATTTGCTGGCTTATTGTCGCTTCGCTGAATGTCTGACGTTTTATAGCATACTTAATTGGGCTGAAATTGTTTTTTCTCCCATCAATAGAAGTAAACTGGTAAACTATAAATGCAATGCATGCCACTGTGCCATACCAAATTGCCTTCTAGCTAGTTAGTTAGTTAGTTGGTTAGTTAGTTAGTTGCTGGCTTGGTTGACTGGTTAGTTGCTGCTGATACCAGCAAAGGCATTTTCAGCAACTTGAATACGAAATCAAAGCAATGTAAATTGCGGTAACTAGTGTGGCAAATGTGGGCTGCGTGGCAGACACTTGAGCCGACAAACAGACGCCGACGACGTGAACGACTTTCAGAATGATGATGACGACGACGCGTCAGGACACTCAATTAAAGCCGCCATTCATAAAACTGGCACAACGAGGCCTCTGTATCACATTTTATATGCGCTCTCAGCAGCCATTCACACACACACGCAAACACAGATACAGAGAGGGAGCTTGAGAAACACCTTCATAAACAAGAGTTGTAGTGAGGCTTGGTTTATGAATTTTTAATAGGCAAAGTGTTTGAATTTCGCACGCTTAACACCTTTTTCATGGTATTTTGGTCGCCTAGAAGTTGCTGTTTCAAATTAAACACGCAAACAGCTTCCCTCCACCCAACTCATGCAAAGCCATTTCGTACCACTGTGCGACAAAAACCAAAACTTCTAGTCAATTGCAAAGACATTCGCGTTTGTTTAAGGCGCGAATTTAAAGTAGTTTTTAAACAGCGTTACCTACAAAATGCTTTAAGTTTAAATTTGTCAACATCAGCAGTGGAGTCTATATAGGCATATCTGTTTGTCCGTATGAACATCTAGATCTAATTTGGTCAAAGAAAGTGCTTTATACATTCGTTGAAGCCAATTTATATATGGTCATTTGATTGTCTAAAGAATTTTGTACAATAATATTATTTCCAACTTGTCATAAGAGTACAACTATGATAACACTATGCAACAAAAAAAAAAAAAGCCTATGTCTAAAACTTACCTTTTCCGGTAAATTTTGGGTCGTTGATTACGAATACAGAAACCGTTTTGGATTTTGTAGCACCGAAAAATTCGAGATTTCGAAAGTTGCGAAGTCATCAAATCTCATATATCTTGGGAGCCTTACTACCGATCGAGATAAATTGTAACTCGAATTGAAGATAATTTAATATCAAAATCTATGTTTTCCTAACGATTTTGGTCTAACTTGATTGGATTGCAAGTTACAGGGCAATAAACTCAAAATTTTTTTCGAAAATTAAAAATTCTTATTTTTTTTTTACTCCAAATAAATTCAATCAAAAACTAAAAAAAATTTTGTATTGTTTATATTTGTATTCAATAAATTCTATGCAAACATTTTAACAATGGTAAATTGGTAGCGAATTAGAGAAGTTGTTAATGAATTACTTAACAAAGTTTTTGGCATATTGTTTCGCGGTTAAGAACCAATATTTTGCTTGGACTCAAGTTCAAGAAACAATATCTTTAAAAAAAAGAAAATTTTTTTTATGTAAAACGTCTGTTGGCACGCCTTGGCGTTAGACTAAATCGTCTGCCATCGTTTCGCTCTTGAGAGAGCAAATGAATGTTCAATCTAAAAAAAGAGGCTGGTTTCGTTGCCCCATTTTAAAACCGACAATTCGAATCTGATTATGAATTGTAATCAAATTCAAGCAGCTTTTGAACGTTTCGAAAGCAACGTTTGGGAATTATCCGTTTTGCATGATTTACTTTCATATTTAATTTTCCAAATAAAAAAAGATGCCTCAAGTGTAATCATTTGACGTTTCGTTAGGGAAAAGCTACCTTGCAGCTAATACCTTAAACGGCTTTACTATTAAGCGGTGAAAACTTGGCTGAAAGTGTGTGCCTAAAAGCAGGCAACAAATTGTGGCACAACAACGCAGCAACTTTGGTTTAAAAATGAAAAGGTTTGACGCCTAATCAGTTTATCAGCATATTGATAAATTCATGGGTTATTCAGCTCCGCCGCCCAAGATTGCCCAGCCCAACGTTAACTTAAAGCAAAATTAGGCGTCTCGCAGCGGGTTTAAGACTTGGCGGCATGCGGCATAGCCAAGGGCAGGCCATAACTTAACGGTTGCCGGCAGCTAGCATGGACTTGCGAAGCCCCCCAAACTCCCGCAAAACAGGCTTTCATTTATAAACCAATTGTTTGGAAATTGAATTTGTATGTCTATGCTGAATGTCTGCTGGCTCTTTGCTGTATCTCTTTGTAGTTGGCTATAGCTGTCTCGCTCTCATTCGTTGTTTGTTGTTTGTATTTGTGGTACATATTTGAATTTCGGCTGCATAAATCAAATATACGTTAGCCGGAAGCAAACAAATACAAATTGTGCATAATACAACTTCCGTTTGTCTCTCTCACTCTCTACACACACACACACACACACACACAGACACACACACACACACACACACACACACATACGCGAACAAGCACATACCGTTATAAATGTGTCTGTAATCGCCAATACATATGTAGCCGCTAAATTGGCTTTAACCGCTGCATTAAATGTATAGCCAATAAAAATTCAAAGCAATACAAAAAGTAACTGCAAAGTTTTCAAAACCAATTTTCTCCGTGCAATTGCACGGACTTAAGCTTGTTGTCTCTCCCACACACACACACACACACACACTCACAAAGTGCATTTTTTGCGTGTGTGTGTGTGTGTGTGTGTGTGTTGCACGGTAAATATTTGAAAAATGTTACACTTCTTTTTCGTTTTTTCTTCATTTTTTCTACTCTTTGTTTTGTTTTCACAAAGGTTGGCAGCTCTCTTCAGGGGGTTGTTGCCATTGCAGGAACGAAATCAATCTTTGATAGCAACTAACTGTACGTTGTGCAGCTTCAGTGATTTACAGTGGTTCATAATCTGCAAAAAAAGGCGTGTACACATCTACAACTCTTCACCTCTGCATCTCTACACCTTTTCACCTCTCTCGGTCGATCCGTTTTCAAGAAAAATTGATTCAGACAGAGATTCATTTATATATACAGTGCTGTCGCAATACTTACTTACTTACTTAACTGGCCATAACAACCCGTTACCGGGTTACGGCCTGATGTAAAGCTCTCCTCCAGGCGTCTCTGCTTTGCGAGATCCTTTTCCAATTGAAAATACCATAGGTAGCTAGCGTACTCTCTACCTGGTCCTTCCAACGGAGGCATGGTCTGCCCTTTCGTCGCTTCCCTTCGACAACCGTATTGAAGACTCTTCTCGCAGGAGCTTCTTCATGCATACGATCAACATGACCTAGCCAGCGGAGCCGCTGGATCTTAATTTGCTTGACTATTTCAATGTCGTCGTAGAGCTCATAGAGTTAGTCATACAGTGAACTAATTAAAACCAAGGGTGTTCACAATACCAAATTTGTTCACTCTATCGATTCGAACATTTTATGATGTGTTTAAATAACATTATGCACAAATCTAGGCGGGATATCCTTTTATTTATTTAAAAACCAAAAAAAAAACAATTAATTTCTAATTTTAACACACACATATCATCGCATAAGTTAACTAATTTAGCACATAAAATTCGTTTTGATTGAAAATCATAACATAAAATTTAATAAATGTTAAAGATAATGCATTAAATTTTTTTAAAGAATTCTGAGATTTTGGTCTGTTTTCGGTTTTTAGACTCTTTATAGTTATTCAATGTGTAAAATAACTTGTTCACTCTTACGAGTGTTCACATAACCGAGTGTTCATTCTATCGCGACTACCCTGTATATAGATTTCTAGTATGCAGTTTACTGCACTGTGTAGATAGCTCGCCCACTGTGCAGCATGTTGCAACATTTCAATGTGTCAACAGCTTTTCAATGTTGCTTAACTCAACTATTTTCTTCTCTAACGTTTTTTCTATTGATGTGCCAATAGCTTGGCTTGGTTCCAGTTCACGATTTCAACATTTATTGTTACTGTTGTTGTTACTGACCCTGTCCCAAGTCCCACGTGGACAACATTGACAGGCCAAATCACTGGAGGAGCACAAAAGAATAGCCCAAATAGCAGTGAGTTGAACAGTAAAGAAATACACCAAAAGCAACAGGCAAGCGCCTAAAAAGTGGCAACACTTTTGTTGCAACAATGCTGCGTTTACAGTTAAATTGGTATGCCAGTTTTTCTTTTTGACGACTCACAAAAGTATGCAATGAGTTTGTGCATGGCATAAGCACTGACAGCATATTACGCATACGCCGCGTTTGCCCAATTTGCTGCAATTTGTTGTAAAAACTTTTGCCACTCTGTCAACCAGCCATTAAGCCGCTGATGTGGCAGACAAACCGAACGTAGGAGAGAGGCGGCAGCGAGTGACACGCAAATGTCAGTTGCGTCTCGAGTCGCAAGTTTCGCACACTGCACATCTTGGAGTCTACTTCAAGGGCATGCTCCAAGCCATGGAGTCGCTCAGTCTTCGACTTTTTAGTGCCAATTTGTCAGCAGTTTGGGGGGGAGGGCGCTCTTTTGGGTGTTGGGTGCCAAAATGCATTGCAATTGCTTAGTTGATTTCCATGCATAGCGCACAAAAAGCACCAATCTCAAGCAAAAAGAGAGCCACGCTGAGAGTGGTAGAGAGAGTGAGCTAACGATGTTGTCTCACTTGAGTTTTTTAAAATGCAATAAATCATTCACAGCTCTTTTACTTACTTAAGGAACTTTTGCCACGTCAATGTGTGTGTTAGCGAAAGGGGGCGTCTGGGCAGAGCAGCGGCATAAAGTTCCCTAACTTTTACTCCACTCAGCTCAGTTGGTGTGTATGCTTGCGTCTCAGGCACAGTGCATCCCATCCTGGATAAAATTTCTTAAAGTAAATTTCGCTATGATAAAAGTTTTCATTTTCATGTTATGTTGAACAGGTTAAGAGGTTCCTTAAGAAAATCACAGAGTTCATGTAGGGATTCTTCTTCTTAACTGGCCATAACAACCTGATGTAAATACATTCTTTCATTGGAATTGTGGTTTTACGTGGTGGGTCCCAAACCCTACGCACAACCTTTTTAAGGCCTGAGGTAGCTCTACTGGTTTCGAAAGAACCCAGTGTCATTGTTAGTCGTCTCATACGACAAGCTTTGACCTGCTGAGGTGGTATGCTCTAGCCCCCTCACCACACGGGGAATGTATGGATTACCAGCTATATATATTGCGAGATTTAGCTGTAACCAAATGGAAAATGTTTGTTCTGTTCGATATTGTGCCTTTCTAGCTTTAATAGGTTCGCTTCAACACTTAACAACAAAATAATAACAAAAAACTCATTTGGTATAGCTATTTTATATGTACTTTTTTCAACTAATGAACATATCTATTGAAGAGCCTATGGAATGAGACTGACTCATATGTCGTCACAGTAAGCGGCTGGTATTACGCTCCGATAATGATACGACTGTCTGTGCTGTGTTAGCAGCGTCCACAGTAAAGCGAGAAGGTTACATCTTTGTGGAAGCGAAAACAAGAACATATTTGTTGTTGTTTTTGCACGCTAGATTTTATGCCAAGTTGGAAAGAACTCCAGTTTTTTATTATATTTTCATTTTTTAATTTGTAATTATATTTGTTCTAAGTCGTCCCCTATGATAAACATAGAAGTTTAACTCTAACAATTTTACGAAGGATTTGTTGCCATAATTGGCTATCAAATTCTTAGCTTAAAGGAACTGAGCACCTATTTCTATTAAGACTTTGCGAAAAGTCTCAACTTGTATTTGCACTTCTAGTTCTGACTTTGAAAGATCACGTTATTGCCGAATGTATTTTCGGGGAAAGTTTTCGTATAATGAACGTAGAATTTATATATTATGTGAGTTTTTTGTAAATAAGTTGGCATCCTCATATCAATAGAAGCAACATGATAAGGAGCCAAGTTGCAGTTTAAGTTCGTAATTTTTTAAAAACTCCAATTTATTGCTAAAACCTGCAGTTCTCACTAAGAAATCAGAATAGAATGCATACTCACTGGAATAAAACGTCTAAAATGCTTTTTAAATAATTGTAAATTACAAATTATGTATGAAGTATGAAGAGAGTTAAACTTCTAAGTTGAAAACTGGTGTTCGAAGCTGTTTATAACGAATTCGAATTGAATGTTCCAAATTTCGTGAATGTGTAAATAACGAAATCGACAAACATTGAAACGTAGGTTTTCATTTGTGGTGTCCAAATTTTTGTACTATGAATTCATAAGATCTTTGTCGGTTTTCTCTTTGTCCGGTTTTATTAATATGCTTTGTATAACTTCGGCACTCCGAAAATTTTATAAAAACCAGAGTTTTTATTGTTTGTTGTATATTTCTGACCCGCTGCGCATTATTTCAGCAGGAAGTTCTCACACAACCTTTAGCTGCGGAGCTTAAATTTTGAACTGGGTTTAATTGTGAAAATACTCTGAAGTTTTAACTCCTTTGTTGGACCTTGAGCCGCGAAAACTGCTAAATAAGAAGAAGATCAGGTCGCAAACTCTCTCTCTCAAGTTGTTTGGGTCAAAACTTGACAAAACTAAGCGTTAGCCCACGATAATCTGTGGTATTTATTTAAAGCACACTGATTTGCTTCTTATGAAGCTTGCAAACTTTGTATGCTTCTTTCTTCTAAGATACTTAGTACTTAGTGCTCGGTAGCTCATATACAATAAACAGATTGTTAAAAACGCTTACTCTTTGGTCAAAATGACTAACAGCCACGAAAAGGCAGCCAAGTGTTATCGTACAATTCTTGCTTGACTTTGAACCACTGTGCGCCGTCTATGAAGCTAAACGCAAGAGTAAACCACAAATGAATGATAAACGTTTTCTATATGGCCAAAAAGTTGCGATTAACCTTTTCGCCCATTTTTATTTTCTTGCTGTTGTTGTTGTTGCTGCTATGGCCATAAAACATGCCAAAAATAGGAATTGGTAAGTAAGAATATCGAATTCCTAGCAGGCAACAACATTTTAAATTATACAACTAAACACAATTTATTTGAAGCGCACAAATAAATAGCAGCGGCAAGCAGGAGTAGCAGAAGAACAAGAACAACAACAACAACAAGGCATAGAAATGACCTTGTGGCCCTTAAAGATTTGGCCAGAATCCCAACTTACGCTGCCATCTACAACGAGCCATGGCTAATGGGCCTTGGGCTTCGGGCACTGGGCGGCAATGGGTTAATGCTTAAATTAGCATAAAAGCAAAAGGTTTTCAATGTGAATTATAACTGTTATTTCGTAATTGATGACCAGGAAAAGCTTTAAGTTAAAAGTTCTAGAGGGCATTTCAATGCGTTTGCCAACAAAGTTGGCTTTAAGTCCGACAGTTAATTATATTTCTGTTACCTGTCAATAATTAATGATGGGTGAGTGAGAATGAGGGCTTGTGCAGGGAAAACTGGCGGCTGGTCATAAGCTATAAGCATGCTTGTTGCTGCCACGCCCATAACGCACACACACACACAACACCGCCTGTCAGCTATATAGCACAAGTCATTAGTCAAAGCCAGGCAGAGCACTTGGACATCTTCATTAAAGGCCGAAGGCATCTCAGCAGACTCCGAGCTAAATATTTGCTTTATGAATGACTCGAGCGAGCGAGAGAGTGAACCTGGGAGCGGGTGAAGTGCTTGAACTTAAGAAATAGCAAAAATGAATACAATTGAACACACAGCTAATACACACACTCACACTCATTCACACTCACACTCACTCACTCACACTCACTCACACTCACACACACTCACACACACTCACTCACACTCACACACACTCACACACACTCACACACACTCATTCACACACAGCCAGAGTCACAGCTCGTATGTATGTGTGGCACGTTGTGTGTTGCTTATTACAAAAGTAAACAGCGGCACAAGTAATTGGCAAGAAAGCAGCGAAAGAAAGAGTGTCAGCAAACAAAAAAGAGAGTAGGCGAGGCAGAGTAGTGAGTTAGAAAGACAAAGTTGTCGCCGTGCGCCACCTGCTGTGTCCAAGTAAGTTAGGAAATTGTCAACGCCATATCTATATAAATACGAGTATATACCATAAGTACTTAGCTTATGGTACAGTAGAATGTCGCTAGAACAAACTACGTCACAGACCCGTTCGAAAACTCTATCGCACATCGAGTTATACACATATAAGACATGAAAATTCGCAAATACACATACCACATGTGCGCTCAGTGTTCTAGTGACGTTGCATTTTGTATTTAGCGAAAAGACGAGAAACGTCGTCTAGGTCGGCCCGCTGTGATTTTGCGCAACAACTTATTCGATTTCAGCAGTAGTAGTGACGTACAACCTCTCCAAAATCACTTATCATCAGACTATCTTAAATACTTGAGCAGAATAAGAAGTTAAGTAAACAAACCGATTGTTGATCGAAATGTGTATCGGAAAAACATACTTTTTTTTTTTTTTTTGGGTTTCTTGCCTGTTGTTATTTGGAATGTTTTCAGTAATATTTGAAATTTTCAATGCCTTTAACTTATGTCCTGATGCTTTTTCGCCATTCTCTTTACTATTCTTGTCGCCTTTTGCTTTACCTTTCTCTTCACCTTTCTGTTCGTCTTTCTTTTCGTTTTAATATGCCCCCTCATCTTCTCTTATTTCTTCGTTGTCCTCTTCGGCTTCTCCTTCCTCTATGTCATTTTGTTCCCCTCTTTCACATCAACTTCTTCCTTTTCGCCATCGTCTTCCTATTCACCTTCCCTTTAGCCTTTCTCATCAACTTTAGCTTTGCGTTGGCTTTCCTCTCTGTCTCATGATGTCTGTTTCTTTTCGCCATATTTTTCGTCTTCCTTTCAGTTTTCATTGTTGTTCTGCTACGCTATCCTCTTCGTCTCAATCTGCATCTTCGTGTTCTTATCACCTCGTCTTTCTGTGGTCTATGTCTTTCTCTTCGCCTGCCTTGTGGAAGAACATGCTGAACTTAAGATTACTTTCAATGTAATTAGCCGTTGAGTATATTTTTGAATCTTGCTAGTTCGCACTTCATGGTTGCGCACGTGACAGTCGTTCAATATAAACAAAAACTTCAAACCTACTTTCCCTGTTTTGATTTTTGGATAGCACTATAATAGCATTATATTGAGTTAAAAGCTATGAGCGGCCGATGCTTTGTAGAGCAAACAAAGAGAGATACGTGACGTGACAAAAAATACAAGTGGTTTTTATTTGCATCTTAAAATAAGCAAATGTCTGCAAGATGATCTGAAATAACGTTACTTCATATATTTATAATTTTGTTGTTGAAAAATAGCTTTCTTAGTTTTTTGTTTTTATTGAAACCATTATATTATACGTGACATGACATACGTTACGTGACTCAATGTATAAGCTAAGCAAATTCGCTTTGAATTTTCGGTACAGTGCATCTGTAATACGCGGTCTTGAGGTTGATTCGTCATGGGCAAGTTCTATTGTAGTTTGTACGTATATCATATACCATATCATTAAAGCGCATCCAAGCTTAACTCCATGGCGCACACACCCACAGCGATGTCGTCTCTATTTGGGTCATGATTTTTGCTGGCCACATACATTACACATACACATACAGACTCACCCATTGTCTGTCTTTTGAGTGTATACTTTTTGGTATGCCCTTTTTTTTATTTCTGCTTCATTTTTCGTGTTTGTCGTTTGCTCTTCTTTTTATTTTGATTCCAACTAAACCAAAGACGAACACTTCGCATGTCGCCGCTGCTTCTAATGAGTCCCGAGCACATCTACAAAGGGCAAAAAGAAGACGGACAAAACGCAAGGCACAAAAACTAAAACAAACAGAGTTCGAGTCTGGGCATGAGTAAGGGTTAAGGGGTAAGGGACGCTCAGCAACAAGATAAAAAGCCATGTAAGTAGCTAAAGGAATTTCAGACATTTGTCACACATGCTACGCAGTGCCCATTGCCGGATACATTCCGCATTTTATGTCAACAGGCGCTTACAAAAACTACTAGCCGGACATGTCCACGGGCAGCGCAAAGGAGCGAGCACGCAAAAGAGTGTAGGAGTGCAAGAGCAGCACAGAAAAATGGTGTCACATAAAGAGACTGAGTCCCTGAAATTGCCAGGCCCAATGTCCAAAAGCAAGCTCATTTCATTTGTCCAAGTTGGGTTCCCTGTAGTTCAACATTCAGTTCAGTTCATTTGGTTCGGTTTCGGCACCCCGCTCCGGCCACTACACACTACTTGCGCTCCATACTAGGCCTCGTATTGTCTGTCTAATAGATGATGGCACTTTGCTTAACAAGTAGCCGCATTAGTTTACTCAATGCAGCCGCCATTTTGTGAGTGTGTATGTGTGTGTGTGTGTGTGTGTGTGTGTGGGTGTGTGTGCGTGTATGTCTGACATTTATACATATAAAAATATTTTTTGTATGCTCTCTCTCATTCACTCTATGTTCATCTATCTCTCAAGTTCGTGTCTCTGATGACACCAAATGCGTGTAAATTGTGTGATTACTGTAAGTGGCCATCGTCGCCAACGTGCCCCTTGTTGTTGCCAGTGTTGCCAGTGTTGCCATTGTTGCTAACGATAGCCACAGCTTCCGTTCAGTCTCAGTATCAGCCTCTACCTCTGCCTCAGCAGAGCAATCAAAAATTCATGAACTCTGAACTCTGTGCACAGCAGCGACTCGCAAACTCAATGTGTTCACCGCTTCATATACTTACTTTGAACACTGCACTTTCTACACAGCAAAAACAAAAAAAAAAAAAAAAAAAACGATTTTGCAGTTTATATAGCAAATTTAAGTTCAACGAAATATTTTATACACAAATACATAGCTAGCATACCGAACATTCAATGCAGACTCACTCTTGTCGAATTCCCTTTCTTTTAGCCCTGAATAATCATACAAAATCACGGCAATCTATTAAAACGATTTCTTGTGCTCATTGTTTTGAAGTTGCAAAATCATTACTCGAATATACGGTTTTGCTGCTCTGGCAATTATCCGTGACCTTGGAACCACTGCTCACAAGGTCATAGATAAATCCTCATATAACTAATGTCTATACGCCCCCTAACACATTATGATACTTAATTTGCACCACATAAAAGATAACTTTCTCTATAGAATTTGTAGCATCCGATAAAATATATATGGAATTTAACAATAACCCATTTTCCTCTTGTGCAACTTGTAGTAGGCTGTCCATTTTTGGATATACACGAACGTCTGCCACCTGCAACTGGAAGGCACCTCCTCCAGAAGCAGCTCACTGTTTTCTGAGTAAACTATCGGACTGACAATAGATTCTGCTTATCCTTAACTGACGAGGTTACATGAGATAGCATCTCCTTGCCTGAAGCATCGCTTGGTATCAAAAGGCTCGGAGAAGCTCTATTCTACCTTGACGGAGCTGCGTATGTTGCTCAACGTCATTCTCCACAGTCGCACCAACTTTGCAGGGATTCCAAACGCAGACAGTGCGGCATATACGCGATATCTCAATGGCCTATCAAAAACTGCTTTATAATCGAAAAAAAGATGGTGGGTGTAGATTTGGTGTTCGTAGGTCTTGGCGTAGTGTGAAAATTTGGTCAATGGTGCACTTACCAGGTCTAAAACATCACTGATAACAACGAACAACTCTGGCTTCAGGTCAGCTGCCCCAGCAACTTTGTTCTTATTAAGCCGCTTGGTTGCGACCCTAACCTCGTTATAGCGATGTGGCGGTATATCCACTCCATCATCTATGATTGGGGACGTTACCTCCAGGAGCGGCATTCTCCTCATCATCCCCTGATATTAAGATATATAAGTGTTGCCTCCATAGTCTCACTGCTCCCTGTGCATCCACTACCATCGCCTAAGACTATTTTAATGTCATGAGCTAGGCAGCGGCCACAGACAAACTCCAGTCTGTCGTAGAACACAGCCTTGGTCGCATCCTCCTTGTCCCCCGTTGAGGCGTGCGCGATGATCAGGCTGATGATCCCGAGAGCATCTGTCAGCAGGGCACAGGCACCATCCCAGTTAAGGGTCTGGACGTTCCAAGTGCATATCTTCATTGCCAAATCATCGTCCTTTACACATTTGCGGTGGAGTGGTGTCGTCAACGTTCGGGGTATTCTTATCCGTGGCTTCTTTACATTTTTTCATTGGATTTGAGGTTTTACGTGATGACACACAACCCTTTTAAGGCCTGGGTTGGCTCTGGTGGTCTCGAAACAACCCAAAGATCATTGTTAGTCTCCTCATATGACAAGTTTTGACCTGCTGAGGTGGTATTCTCTAGCCCGCTCATCACACAGGGGAAGGTACAAATATATATTTAGCGAAGTGAAGATCGCAATAATCCCATTTAATACTTGTTCTGTCCACACTTAGTTCGTTATCTGGTAGAAAGCAAGGATTTTGCATTTTTGTGAAATGGATGGCTTTCGTGTTTGCGGCGTTAAGCTTGATCTTCCGATTGTAGAAATATTCGGACAATATACTCCTCCATATATTCTTACTGACAGTACAGAGCACACAAAAAACGAAAATTTGTCGATTTAGAGAGCGACATGAACTTGCTGCTTTTCATCTCTTGCAACTTTCTTACAATCAGTGAGTCCCGTCTTTGGATAACACTTCGGCAGTGGCAACTTCTGTGCTCCCACTGCCGACCCCTGCTTTAAAGCCAAACAAATTCACTTCCAATGAAAGCATTTGCTACTGGTTAGATTTAAGCACTTTTCGCCATTTCGCAGTTCAGACATATACCGTTGTAAAGCGTAAGCCAAAAATATTGCATGCTCTGAGACGTTCGTGCTGCTCGACAATTGCGTGCAGCCAAAATAAATTTCATTAAAAATACCTCTTACTCTGCCAGTCGTTGTTTTTGTACGACGCCAAATGGATTAGCAACTTTATCGATTTATTTTTTGGTATTTCGCAGTTATGCATTATTGTAATTTTTTTCGGAAGCCCTTAAAAATCATTTAGATTCGGCGAAGCTTGGAAAATGCGAGCGCTCTTAAGTTGACCCAATATGGTTTCTTGTCTGTAAAATTATAACTTATGTCAAAAGTCAACGACATAAGAAGCGTTGTCAAACTCCTTCCAATCCCAAGAAATTCCTGTGCCAACAGCCTCGGGAGCTCAATTCTCGGCATTTGCTCCTTCAGCTCATTGTTGTCTTATCATATTTTTACTAAAACTTTTGATTTGCTTTGGTTTCGAACAGAGTCGAGCGTTAAAAAATTGCAACTACTTTAATTTGATACACAGCTTCCGGTAAAAGTACGATAATTGCATAATTTTTTTTTGAATATTAAACTCTTTTTTTATGTAAAGTGCGGTTTAAGTGCAGACATTGAGTTTCACATTTGACCTTTGCTGTCAACGGCACTGAGCGAAAAATATGGGCAACAGATAAAAGCAAAAGCTTCTTCTTCAAAGATACAGATTTGTTCTAAACGAAACGAGTTAAAAGCTGTAGTTCCTTAAAGAAGACAACTCCGATTAAGACGCTTGTAATCGGCGAAGTACAGAATCCCCTGGAAATCTTTTCAAAAAAGTCAGTTTCAAACAGATAATACATAATAATAATGATAAACTTTATTTTCTCTACCCAAAAGATTATAAACTCCCAGATGAGTTTTGTCTCCTCTAATCCAATAACTTTTGCAAAAAACTCGTTTAACTTGCAAACAGAAGTTGATTTTTCCATATTTTCATCACATTTTGTTGGACTTGTCACGTTGTATTTGAGTGCGATTTCTTTTGGCTTATTGCATTTTGGAATATTTTTTGGTAGAAACCAGAGAACTCTGAAATCGTTTCAGCGTTTGCAATAATAAGAATAAGAAAAGTTGGCCATAAATAAGGAAATTTCAACAAAAAATTTAACCTCTCAAAAAAAATGGGCTCTAGGAAGACGATGATGAAGTGGGGGGTACCCACTACCGTGGTAGCAGTCTTCTTTCCTATAGGATTTTCTCCTGGGCGTGAAGGAAGCCATTTAATATCACTTTTTGAGCTATTTTAGTACTCAGCGAAAGACAGCCGTCAAGCCAGAAAGAGACAAATGTGGACATCCTTGGTTCGAGGAATCACGCACTAGCTCCCTTTCCTATTGTGGAAGAGACGCAGCGAAGAGACGTATAGGGGAGCGCCCCGAAGGCGGACGTAACCTGGTAGCCGGTTGTCGTGGACACTCAAAAAAAAAAAAAAATCATATATATGTTCTATCTATACTTCAAATATCACGAAATAGGTATAACTTCTTAAGGTTTCAACATTTATTTCTTAAAAATTATGGTTTGAATTCATTCAGAACTCAAAACAAAATGTCTAATAAAAAGAAAGTTGTTTCAAAACACCATTTTTAAGTCTCTTTATTCATCCATTTTAGTAAGTTATTTCTTATTTATAAGGCAAATTTATTTAATCTAACAGAATTTAAAGAGCAAATTTCGACTTTACATTCGTTTTGACGATTCGGCTACTTCTCTGATTTAAGGAATTCCTAAAATGGAGCGTTATTACAAATCGCAATCAAATATTTTCTTGAAAACATATAAATGTTTTTACAAATTTGATTTCGACAAAGTTGCCTAAATGTAAGAAACTGGAGTTTCTTTCATTCTTATGAGTGGTATTCTCGTATACAAATCATAAAATATGTTATATGATTTAAATTTTTTGACGAAACAAGTACCGTTTAGGTATTGTGTGTTTAAGCACAGTTTGAAGATTCTATTAAATTGTTTATTCATACCTTTAAAAGAGCTCTATGGGCTCGTACGATTCAGCGAAAAGTGCGAAGATTCGTTAGCTAGTGTTAAGAGTGCATCAGTAATGAAGAGTGTAACATTGTAATGTAACGTTTAAGAGGTTAGCAGGGGTGTTATTTCTGGTTACATCCAAAAAGAGTAGTTACTTTACTAGTTACCAAGTAGACTACTCGCTATGCAAAAACTCGTGCGCTCGTTACTTAGCGTAACTAGAAAACCAGAAAAAGTTAACTGAAGTGCAGTACGCAGAGTGCTAACTAGTGAATCAACTGGTCGCAGACTAGTGGGTTGTGAACTCTGAAGTGATTTTGTGCACTCAACTGAAGCTCCAAAAAACAGCGTATGCTTTTGGCAGTTTATTGTTTTGCTTTGTTTTGTTTTGTTTTTTACTCAGCGCATTGAATGACCTCTAACAACAACAACAACAACGATAACAACGATAACAACAACGATAACAACAACGATAACAACGAAACAAAGAACTAAAGCGTTGAAAAAATGTGAAGCTAAAAAAAATAAAGTCATATATTTTCATATTTGACTAGTTTGGCCCTAGTGCTCTCTCACTCTAACATTCTCCTTCTCTTTCAGCAACTTGGCTTATGCTCCTTTTTATTTAGCATAGTTTATTATGTTTGTTATTTTTGCGCACACGCAAAGTGAAGATAATAAGTTTTCATATTTTGTATAAATCTGTGGGGCGTTTTTGGCAATGCGAATAGATGGAACACTTGGCTTTGGCTGTGGAAATGGCTTTCGGGCATGGTTAGGCGTCAAGTCAAGAGTAGTAGATAAACAAAATGGCGAAATGACGACAAGGTCCTTGAAAAAGCAGAACAACTTGTACATCATTTGCATGCAAACATCTAAAGTAGATTATCGCAAAAAAGTCGACCACAAACAAATCAATATTTTCACTATTGCTCATGATCTTATTATAAGTTTCTATTGTTTTTGCGTCACTTTTAGCTTTTGATTTAGAGAATAAATGACGCATAACAAGGCTTTCCTTTTATCTATCTGTATCTAGCATCATTATTATATTCATATTACTACTTCCTCATAGCCTCAGCCTCATATATTTATGCTCATTCAATAGGAACTTTGGCGTGGATGTGCCGAAAAGCATGGCTCACTACCGTCATCAATTTCACCAGTTGCAGCACTAGTCCGATACCATTCCATTCCACACATTTTTTTTATATTTATGCACTTAATATGATATTCTGTGGAGTAAAAGAAAATTCTAATTATTCTTAAAAGTAAGAAAGAAAACGGCTGTACGTTGTAACGAAACAAAAATATTTAAATAACTGAACAGCAATTTTTCTGCAAGTGTAGGCATTTTTTTAGTTTGTCAATTATTCAGATTATTCAGAACTTCGAGTATTTACATTCATGTATGCAACATAAGCTTCACTTTTAATTATTATTCTTTTCCGCCAAATATGTAGTTTTTGAGGTCTTCTCAGTATTAGTGCCTTACTACAACTGAATAAAGTACATTTTTGTTTTGAAAGGTTAGATTTTTTGTTGAAATTTCCTTATTTATGGCCAATTTTCTTATTCTTATTAAGGCAAACGCTGAAACGATTTCAGAGTTCTCGGGTTTCGAAGTACCAAAATATATTTAAAAATGCAAGAAACCAAAAGAAATCGCAGCGATCTCATAGACATCGAATCCAACAAAATATGATGAAAATAAGGAAAAATTCCCTTCTGTTTGCAAGTTTCACAAGCTTTTGCAAAAGTTATTGGAATAGAGGAGACAAAACTCATCTGGGAGTTTATGATGTATGTAACTGAGTTTTTGAAAAGATTACCAAGAGATTCTTTCGCTTACCGTTTACAAGCGTCTTTATCGGAGCTGCCTTCTCAAAGAATTACAGCTTTTAACTCGTTTCGCTTAATCTTAGAACAAATCTGTATCTTTGAAGAAGAAGCTTTTGCTTTTATCTGTTGCCCATATTTTTCGCTCAGTGCCGTTGACAGCAAAGGTCAGATTTGAAACTTAATGTCAATTAAATCGCACTTTACATAAAAAAAGAGTTTAATATTCAAGCAAAAATTATGCAATTTCGGGACTTTTACCGCAAGTTGTGTGTGAAATTCAAGTAGATAACTCAAAACGTTTTCCGGATTTGAAATGAGAGACCCTATATTTACCGGAAAGGTGATGTATGGCCAACTTTTCATATTTCTATTCTGAACAAAAAAATTAGACATTGTTAGAGACGCAAATTTCGTATTTTACTTCAGAAATGTTGGTATCAGTCAGCTTCTGTCGATGCTAATCATCCTCTGAACATGATGGGTTATATGAATGAATAGCTGAGTAAAAAAGTTACCCACAGGAACCAGATGTGAAAACAGGCCTGTTTGTCAAGGGGAGATACAGAAAAGATCTTGAGCTAAGTTCGTTATTTATCAGTTGCAGAGAAGATGTTTCACTTTTATGCTCTGTGCAGAAAGTCTCATCTTAACATTGTAAAAGATGATGTCACGACCAACGCCATCCATTAATTATACCGTTGTTGTGCTCAGAAGTTTTGTGGGCTCTTCTATGCCCAAACTTATGTTAAGCTATAATGAAAAGCAAACCCAACATTGGCAACCTTCTTCTTAAAAGAGTTGTTGATGTAAAACAGCTAATGGTGAACCTTAGAGTTAACGCTTATTCGTAAGTCGCCTACATGCCGTGATGCTAGCACATAAATGAATTTGGCACTAGCATCTGCGCTCGCAAAATGACGTCACATTCTTTTACCATGAACTTGGTAAGTTGTCTACTATAATTGAGGTCTCTGAAAAACATATGTGAAATTCCCAATTCATAAAAAAAAGAAAACATTTTCAGTTAAAAAAATGTTTGCAAAAATGTTTACCATATGAATTAATTAAACAAAAATGTTATTTGAATGATTGATATGAGAACGAAAAGCACTGCAAAAATTAAAATGCTTTCGCAATGTTTTCAGAGCAATTTGGCTAAAAATTTAAATTAAATTCATAACTTTGCTGGGTAAACAGAAGTGTGCAACATCCATTCAACAACAGAAGGGAAAGCAAAGGAGAAACTCTGCCTTGGAAGTAAAGAAGTTGCGATACGCTGTTCCGATTTGCAAGATTTTGAAGCCTAGGCGCTTACGATTTGAGTTGCGTCTCGTCTTATCGAGCAGCCTTTTGCAAACAGCCATTTCGGAAACTCCGGTCAACGACCTTTTAGGGCGCTTTGCGAACAAATAGGTTGTTCGCTCAACTAGAATCTATGACAAATCCAAAGGCTCTTTTTAAAGGACTTTTACATTATATGGCTTTGGAAGGTATTCGTAGTCTCGGAACCATAGTAGTAGCTCTCGTACCCGGTTTTGGTCTCAGTGAGCAGACAGCATTGAAATTATGTTTTGACTGTTATTTGCGAACTCTGGTGAGAAGTGTCAAGTGGCATCATTGCCGAAAGATTTCGCTTTCCAGCAAAATCTGTGATGCACCAATGTAGCTAATGACTTCTCACGAGCTCTATCGCCAGACGCTTTACTGTCCCGACCTGGAATCCAAACTTCGAATGTGGATTTCTTCGAAAGAGTCATAAGAGCTCGCGTGTTTCTTTACAAAAGAATCATCTGTCGGGGTTGCACGACTTACGTGGCTAATAGACTCTCTGAGAGCGTATCATAAAAAAGTAAAAAACCAAGAAACTTCATTAACAAAGTTATTAAACCAATGAACTATTATAAATTTACAAAAAATCCCGCAACAAAAAGTAATACACACACACACACACGCAGGGAAATCGCTGCTCAATTTCATGCATTGTTTGCAGACACGCCCACACAATCGGTTGGTGGGGCGTTAAGTTGGGCGTGTGGGCGTGTTTTTACGCCTTAAACTTGCAGCTGTCGGCTTTTGGTGGGCTTTTGGCTGCTGCTCAGCTTATGAACTCAGCCAAAAACTTGAAAATTAAGTTGAAAATTATGGAAAAGCGGAAAAGCGGCAACCCGCTTAACAGTTGCAATGCACACATGTGCAGTCAGTGTGTTTGTGTGAGTTATCTTACTTAATGAACTGACGGCTGAAGTGGTAGCCAGGGGATTGTCAGTGGCGGATTTAACAGGCTGCGAAAGAGAGATTCAACGATTTCCATTAATCTGTGAAACTATGAAATTTGTAGTAAAGGATTTTCGAAACTAATTTGCTCATGAGTGTTATATGTATATATGCAGTAGCGGCGTTTGGAGCAAAATATGGTCTAAGCTCAATTATATAATGCACAAACTTATGCGGAAGCGGAATGCTTTTAAGAAACTGCCGACGCTTTTGCTTTATTTATGACTCAGAATGAAAGGAATCTCGAAAAAGATTATTTCAAAAGCAGCGTTTTTGAGCAAATCGTGAACTTTACAACGACATTTCACTTTATTGATTAAAATTCGTAATTGCAAACAGTTTTTCCGTGTGAAATCGAAATTGTTTCTGTTTCTGCTCGCCGTTCTACTTTGGCTTATATAAGATCTACTGTATTCAACTTTGGCGCCTTTTTTTCTTCTTGAATCCGCTACTGTACATAGCTTAAAGAGAGTGAGCAGACAGCTGATTTTTCATACTCAATCGGCGTACCATTTTGCATAAATGCTTGTCATGTAAGACAATTTCTGTGTGTGAGCACAAAACATCTCTATCTCTCTCTCTCTTTATCTTGCAACGTTAGGCAAACCGCAAAAACTCATCGAACCGCCAAAGCCGCAGTCTGGAAACTGATAGCTGCAGTAGCTACCTGAGTACCTTTAGCCCTGGGTTGTCTGCCACTTCTGATGATGCACTTGCAGCTTGGCTTGTGGCTACCTTTGCCAGCGATTCATTTACCACATGGCAGCTGGCTGCTGTTGCGGGTCTTGACTGAGTTCCATACACATATGTGACATTTCCATCAGGTTTTACAAGGGGTAAAAATTTAGACACTGGCCGCACGGGGCTGCCGCATTTTATAAAAAGCATGTATGGTACTATAAACATTTTATATATCAAAGCTAAAACTAAATAACTAACATGTTCTAACTCACTCTCCGACTCTCTCTCTCTTTACAGGTAAGCAGAACACTTCAAAACAACCACAACAAAGTGTCAACAGGCCGCATGCCCTCGGCAAGCTATCCACTAACTGTGGCCCTCAAAGTTTTCAGTTGTTACAGTTACATTTACTGTTAAAGCTTAAGCGTTTCGGGCAGCACTAAGCCAGCGTCATTAATTTAATAAAGAATTATCCATTAATGTTGAAAAGTTAAGCCTGGCCAACAACAACAGCAACAACAACAACAGCAGCAACAAAAACAACCGTCTAAAGTAATCCACTCAAAAATGTACAAGTACAAAATGTGGCAAAAGCAACTCTGCCACTGAGTTCGAGATTGAGCATGAAGTTGGCTGCGGACTCTCTGCGTCAAAGAGCGCTTGTCATTAGCGGATACTGTCTAATGCCCAGCGGAAATGCATCATTATGAGTCGTTGGAAATTGCGCCCAAAAGTATGCTTCAATATTTAATTTGCACTCGAGAAGCGAGCACTATATAACGTAAACGAAAGCTGTAAATACGGGAGGTACATAAGTAGGCGAGTGTCGTCTGGGTTGGTCTTTTGGTTGGTTGACAAAGCTACATAGAAAGTGGCATTTTTTTTTAAAGGTGTAATTGCTAATAGCGCAATTGTTTGCCGCCTACATGCCGTGATGGTAGCACATCAATGCGCTTGAAATGACGCAAGCTAGATGGTACCTAAATGCGTAGTTTCGTTGTTAGTTATTTCTCGCAACGTGCTATAAAATAAGAAAGCGCTACGACACTGTTGCATATAGGCAATATTGACTTTAAAAAATTCTGTAGGAACAGCTTAACACTTTTTGATAAAAAATTTTCATTTTATCAAGTAACTTGCCTTTTTTAATCAATTTAGAAGATTTTTTTTTGGTAATCTGAAAAATTGTTTTTTTGAAACGGCAAGAGAAATCACAACATCGTCCACACCTAAAACTTTCCAAAAGTGAATACATTGTATATACATAAGACTACACAAAAATGATCAAACAATCAAACAGAATCAAAAACAAAATTCCAAAAAATAATCTACGTATCGGGTTTTTCGTCATTGGAAGGCAATGTTGCCTATAGGCAACAACGGTCCTGAAAGGGTTGAGCTCTATCTGCCAGTTTTGGCCAGATCGTGCTGAGCTATGAAACTACCTGGTCTGTTTGAAATATGACGCTTTCTCATTAACAGAAAACGACAACCTTTCAGAAAAAAGTAACCTTGTATAGCTAGCAATTAAAAGAACTTTCAAGGTCAAGCACAAGCCAATGCAATGGTAAGTCAAATTTTTCAATTTTCCTAAATTACACTATGCAACAACAAAAAACCTATGTCTATGACATGCCTTTCCGGTAAATTTTGAGTCGCTTATTTCGAATCCGGGAATCATTTTGGATTTTCAAGATCCGTTTCTAGATATCGCTATTTAACAAAAAAAATCTAGATTTCGAAAGTTGCGAAGTCGGAAGTAAGGTTCCAAAGATATATGAAATTTGATGACTTCGCAACTTTAGAAATCTCGAAAACGACGCGGAAAATCCAAAAGTCCAAAGTAAATCAAACAACTTAATTAGTGGAGGTCCAAGGTTACAGCTCGATAAACAACGCTGGTAACAACAAAACTTTATCGAAGATACCAATTTCCAAAAGACAATGCAAAGTAAACCAAAAAACTTAAATGTGTGACGTCACACGACTTCCGCATAATAAACCAACGCAGTACGCCTTCTCCTTTGCATTGCTTCATTAAGATTAACTAGCGTATTTTCAGGCCATAACCTGTATATTGTAAGGCATACACTTACAATCTGCTGTGAAGTTTTCTGCTCCTCAAAAGAGCATCTGCTTAGATAATTCTTAAGCAGGTGTTTAAGGCTACAATAGCGATCTAGTTTTTACTTATGTTTTGAGTGCAGCTATTTTGTGTAATCTCTCTTGTGAGAGTTGGAGGTATGTTACGCGTACTCCAAGGTTAGGCGAACAAGAGCTGTGAATAGACTTTTCTTCATACAAAAAGACATTTGATTACTTTGTCTATATGAGTGTCGTTCATCAAGCACAATTCCCAGTTTCTTAAAGAAATCTATTCTAATGCGAAGGGCATTGCCAAATTCGTGGTTACAACGAAAAAAAGCAGCTTGCGTTGAACAAAACCATTATAATAAATTGTTATGAAATCAACAAAAACAACAACAATTGCAATAACTTTTAACGCCAAAACAACACTGCAGCAGCGTCTTCAAGTAAAAGTTAAAGATGCCGTGACGAAGAGAGTGTGTGCGTGTGACGTCAGCTGGCCGCAGCTATCAACTAAGCACACAAGCAACAACAACAACTTGTGCAACAACATGATGAGAACAGTGCTAAGACAACAGGGTACTTACTTAGTTGCTGTGTAGTGGAAATTTCTTGCTTTTCATATGCCCAAAAGTATGCAACGCGCTCACAGCTAAGACATAACTGTAAGTCTGTGGCAAGCACACGTACACACACACACACCCACAGCAGACTCACAATGTGGCACACTTAACGCAACATGTCCTATGTGTGTGTGTGTATCTTTTTCTGTGTCTTCATTCTAAGGCCACCTTAGCCGTAAATGGCGCCAATTTCATTGTAATAAAGTGTACGCTTAATTAATTACCAGTGACGTAAGTATGCTTCTATATATGCATGTGTGTGTACGTGAATTTTCATAGTTGTCCATTGCCCGTAGCCCGAAGGTTGCTTTGCGTCTAGGCGTTTTGACAAATTATGCGGTTATTTTGAGATTAGCTGCTAATATGTCTTAGTCGAGAAAAGCTGTTGTGTTGGCAATGTCGCAAAATGTGTACATTGTGATATGGCTGTAACATGACGTGAACGAAATTGTTGAGATAGTAAGAATTTATAGTTTCTTAAACAGACCAGTTTTTCATAAGTCCACAAATTTATGCCAGGCTTAGACAAAATCGTTGCACTATATCGTATATATGCGAATCAGTGTCGTCGCGTTAGCTAACGCGTCTCTAGCGTCCGCAATAGCTCGTTGTTGCACTAGCGTCACGGCATACGAGTCGATTTTAATCCAAAACGACGCCAATAAATGTTTCACCTTTACAGCCAGTGTGTAGGTTTAGGTCGTATAACACTAATGTGTATAAAAATGATCAGCCGAATATCGAAACATTGGTATTACGAACTTTTTGAAATTTAGTATTCCCGTCGTGCGCTACTGCATACATGCTCTTATTTTCTTGCTCATTGCTACCATGGCACACAACCTTCTCGCAGCACCGATACTTTCGCTAGAAGAGGCTAACACAGCAGCCAAGTCACACCAGCCGTATCACACCACCCGAGCGTGACGATCACGTGCCAGCTGCACCTGTTTTACGTGAAAGATCATTGCAGTTTCAAAATTGCCGATTTTTCGAGCAACGACTTTTTTCTTTCGCAACTTTGCATTGCAATTTTACAATTTGCAATATTTTTGCAGAATGTTGAATATTGGGAAAATTTAAGTTTAACAATCAACTTTTTCAGAAATTGCCGTGTTTTTTCGTCTTAAGTTCTACGTCAGCGCTTTCGTTCGGCGCTAATCTTGTGCTGTCCGGCACAATGGCGTGCAAGTTCGCCGTAGTTATTCACTGTCATTCAAGGGGACAATTATTTTTAGGGACTGCTTCATTTGTTCACCATTTTTATTTCATGTGTTGTATTCGTTCTTTGAAAGTTGTTCGCTTCCTTTTTATCAAATTACAAACATTAATTTAATTGACTTTACTTTGCACTGTGCGCATTTGTTGGTCGTTGTTGTTGTTGTTCGCATTGTTGTTGTGATTCACTTGGCTGGGAATCGCTTGCAATTTGTATTTTGGTTTCCAGAATCTGACATAAAACCAGCCAAACACACCCAATCTCTCATTTTTTGAGTTTTTGTTGTATCAGTTGTGTGTTTGTGCTCCAAAATAACGCGAAATTTAATTAAGATATAAAATGAAATAATTTCTTAATGGCACAAAGGGAATGATATATACGATATGTCCCTATGTGTGTGTGTGTGTGTGTGTGTGTGTGAAAAGCGCAAAAAGCGCATTTGAATTGATTTCCCAGCTGAATTGTGAGTCTGGTCTAGCTTTTTCTAGGGGCTGCGCCTGTCACAGGTCAAGCAAGCTCTCCACAGCAACAACAACAAGAACAGTACACTGCCTTATCGCGCAGTTTGTCATTTAGTTGTCTCTGAATTTCTTTTTTACGCTTTTCAAAAATTATAATTTAATGTCACGCTCCACGCATAACGCCATAAACTCGAAAACAATGGACGTCAAGTGCGACGCTTATTGTACGCTTGCATGTAAAATGGCGTGCGCTGTCAGCGGAAACGGAAATGCGTAGCGCACACAAATGAATGGATGAGCAGCAGAGCCAAATAATAACAGGACACTGGGAAACAACTGGCGACAAGGTACATCTAACGATGATACATTAGCCGGCACACCCCTCACTCCCGCCACCGCCAACACAGCGCGCCCTCTCTGGCCTTTTGGCCATTTTCACTTGGTCCGCTAATGAAGTGTGACATGACCATTAATGTGGTTGAAGGTGTCAACTTTATGCAATACACGCTCCAGAAACAGAGCACTTTAAAGGTAACACGTTAATAGTAATGGCTGAAACATTGGATAGCAAGCTTTTCCCTATGCACAATGAGAGTTGTTACTTTGGTGGCTAGACATTTCTCTAAACGCACTTGTTGCTTTCTTGTGTTCAAACAAATTCAATGGCAATTTAAGTTTCTTATCTTTTCAAATGTTTACTTGGAATTCTTAAAAACTAAAAAAAGTTGGGTCGTCACGTGACAAATTCAACTTGGCCTCATGTGGCGCTATCTGGGTGGCATATGAGCAACAAAAACAACCGAACTCAAACTTATGTGCTCTTCTTTTCGCTCTCACTGCTAATGCAGCACGAAGAAAATGTGCAGTCTCGTTCTCCTGTACACACAAGTAAATGCATGTTTCAGCGCCATTTAGCATTCATCTAAAGCAGGCATGGGCGTCGGCAGTAGAAGCGACGGCGGCATTTAAGTCGCTGTAAGAGTATTTGTGTGTCAGCGTTGAAGAGTTCTTGAGCACCTTCACAAGCATGTATCCAACATATGGCAACATTGGCAGCTTATCTAGCCATAAGAGCATCATACCAAGCAAACGTCACACAATGCATTAGAGATTGCCGTGACGGCATTTAAGTCGTTCTGGCGCGCAAAAAGATGTTTCACAGGAATCACTTTTGCCATCACAGAACTCAGGGCAACAACGAAGTTTATGCTTTTATTATGAATTCAGCTTTTTAATAGTAACACAGTATTGCCAAAATCTGGCATTGGTTTTTAACCCCTGAATGGGTTATGTGGCGCCTCTGGCATGCATCAACGCTAGCGCCATCTCAAGCTTACGTATGTGTTACCATAACTGCATTTACGCATCATAGGAAATGTTTTACATAACAAATTTAAATCAAATATCAATAAAGGCAATGACGAATTTCGCGCTTACAAATTTTAGACTAGTTCAAATTCAGAGATATTGTGATGCCATCTAGCCTGCGTAAATGCTAGCGCCATCTCAAGCTTACATATGTGCCACCATCACGGCATGTAAGTGGCATACAAGTCGCTTTTACATCAAAAATTTTAAACAAATATCAAAAAAAAAGCCAGTGACGAATTTCGTGCTTACATTTTCTGGCGAGTCCAGATTGTGATTCAATTATTCTGCAACGTCATTAGGTTGGAAATGCATCCTTAAGAAGAGGCTATCCAATGCATTACTTTAGGGGCATACAATGGGCAAAGTTGCAATATTAAAACGAAGCCAAGCTCGAAATAATTACAACGTGTTTTTGTGTTGCCAGGTGAACCAACAACAACAACCATAACAACATCATATTAAACGGCACACGGAAACTGCTGTCGTTGTCAAACATGAGAGGAGTCAATGACACAATGCAACAGAACCAAGAGTACTTGTGTGTGTGAGTGTGTGTGTGTGTGTGTGTGTGTGTGTGTGTGAGTGTGTGTGAGTGTGTGAGTGTGTGGCACACTATGCTGCAACGCGTGTATACATTTTAATTAAAATTACATAGAAAACAGCTGCAGCAACGGCAACGGCAACAGCGTAAAATGAAGTGTAGCATACACTGCACAAAAAAGTCTAGCTGAAAGCAAAAGTAGCTTTACAGAGATTGCATTTTTGAACTAGATTCACATTTTCCAACAAAAATTCGTTGTTTCTTCAAGAATAGTTGATTCATTCTCCAAACTGCATCAAGGATCAATCATCCGAATGACTTTTCAAAATTAGTCTGAAAGTCCAACAAAAAAATCGGCAGTGTACATTCTTAGTAAGTTTACAGAATGGTTACAAAAAACAACAATTTCGTTGCTACTCTAATGAAAAACATATGTCTTCAATAAAAGGGGGCGTGCCAAACTATTGGCTGCTTGTAACAAAATAATCAGCTGGGCTAGCACTTAGCCGCCTGCCCCTCAGTGCGTCCATCCGTATAAACCTCTAGATCTCACTGACCATAAGAGCTAGAGACAAAAATGTGAAGAAAAAGTTGCGCATAACTTCGAATTAGATATTTCTCTAAAAAGCTTCTCGAAATCCATTGATAAGTGCTGTACTGATTATTCCAATGCAAAATTTGCAATTGTGTCGACTATGCAACACTGGTAGTAGAGGAAATTCAAAAACAGAAGTTATTTGTTAATCAAAATTGCTTCATTTGTTTGTGGTTTTTACAGAATATTGAAAACAATGAATCTTCACTACGAGCACTAATTACTTATTTGCTTTCTTTGAAAATTTTGTTGTACATTCTGTATGGTTTGTGAAATAGTTTCAAAAGTCTATTGTTACCATGTACAAAGTAGTGGAAACATGGTTAAAACTTCTACTATATACTAATAAAGCGTTCAAAGCACAATGTAATCATGAACCTCAGCAACATGTCAGTTATTTTGTGGCAAGAGCATTTGATTAGTATTCAATTTCGTATTATAATGCACTCTACAACAAGCTGGCACAGGAAATGTTGCAAAGCATGGAAAAGCTGCACCCAAGTTCATACTTGCTTCCATATAATAGGGCGTATACGCAATAACGCCTAAACTGAGCTTTTCACTAACAATATTTGATATCTGTATATAGGTAACAGCATATCTCAAAGCAAAATTTAATACTTCTGGTTGTGTGCATTCACACCATCTGGAGCATTTAGAAAATCTTCTTCTTCTTGACTGGCCATAACGAGTTATTGGGTTACAGCCTAATGTTAAGCACTTGCCCGGACAGTTCATACCCTATGCAAAAACCGGTCTTCTTCATTTGCGTATCCTATTTGTCCTCTTCTTACTCAATATATACACTATTCCTTTTATATCAATAGACAGTACTATTTTTTGTACTCCTCTTCTGCTTTACTGTTCCACTCTTCTACTTCTCTACTTTTTTAATCATCCACTTTTCTACTTTTCTACTATTCTTTTCTTCTAATCTTCTTTTTCAAGTCATCTTATTTTCTAGTCTTCCAGTATTTTAGTCTTCTTTTAGTTTTCTAAACTTCTTGTCTTTCAGTCTTCTTCTACTCTTCCACTTTATACTTAGTCTTTCAGTTTTTCAGTCTTTTGGTCATTTATTCTTCTTCTGCTTTTCCACTTTAATACTCTTTAGTCTTTACGGCTTTCAGTCTTTCCGTCATTCAGTCTTTAAGTCTTCCAGTCCTCTAATCTCCTAGTCTTTCAGTCTTTTTATAGTCTTCTGCTCTTCCACCTCTCTAGTCTATAGCAGTTTTCCACTCTTCTACTCTTTCTCTTTTTAACTCTTAGCTACCTAATCACATAAATACAGCTTCCATATATCGCACTTGAAAAATGGGACGAAAGCGTAAGTACTCAAGTTCCTTATTTGCCTTCTTTTGGAAAATTGGAAAAGTGAATATGTATAGAGTTTTCCCCCGACTGTTCAGATTTATCTGAGCCTTATAAGGTAAAGAACACACTAACTACATTTGATAATACCGATTAGATAAATAGCGCGCAAAGCACCTGGAGGAATGATCTACATCTGGCCGTAACCCGATAGCGGGTTGTTATGGCCACTTAAGAAGAAGAAGTTTAGAAATAAAACACATACTGAGCGGATTTGGGTAAGAGTCATGAAGTAATGAAACTAAAGGGGTGCCGCCAGACAAAGAAAATGAAAAAATTTGATCGTGTGACGTCACATTCACGTGAGCATGACGTCCACGCTGTTCGCAGCTACTGAAGCATAATTGTCGAAATTTCTTCGAAGTTTTATTAATCAAAAAAATGCAAAAGAAATCTGGGAATTTTACTTTTTTGGCGCTAGAATGTGTATTTTGACCACTGTATGACTGGTGCCTACTGTCTGCCTCTAAATGCCTATGTTGCGCTCTGTAGTTGCCCCTTTGTGGAGTAGCTTGGGTTAATCTTCAAAAATCTTCCCGGTCGTCTGACTCATCAAATGCCGCATAGTTTGAGCTTTTCTTTCAAGATCTATGGGTTAGTTGTTGTTTCTTAACTTTGTAGACGACTTAGTTAAATTTTTAGAAAAGGACTCAAAGTTAGTTGCGCTTTAATAAACTGCTAAAAAAAACTGTCATTTGATGCGAACTTCAGTGCAATAAGGTTGTAACACAGACACACAAGCACACACACATATATCGATCTATATATATATATATATATATATATATGTATATCTGGTTAGGTGCAAGTGTTAGTAGTTCACGTCCTATGCTGAGTGCGTTTAGCTCCCACAGCGCTATAAAGTTTTGTCAACTGCAAAAACTTGAAAGCTCAGCCAGGTGTGCATGTGTGTGTGTGTGTGTGTCTGTGTGTTGCATATTTCCGTAACTAATTAGCAACATGACTCACCAGGGAGTGTGTGTGTGTGGGTGTGAGTGTGAGTGTGAGTGTGAGTGTGTTTTAGTGTGGTTATCGTGCGGCAGATAGTTGATAACACATAAAATGTTTTTCGACTGTGGCTGCCACATTCTATGCTTCCTCTTCCGCACTCAGACACTCACACACGTGCACACGCTGTGACGGCTCATCGTGTGGATGTATGTATACATACATATATATATTATATATATATATATATATATATATACCTCTATATATATATGGCATAATGATAGCAAACAAAAACCGCTAATTAGTTGAAAATAAATAATGAGAAAATAGTGCCTTAAAAATGGGTTTGCCAAACTTAATGCGACAGTGTGTCTCTTTGTGTATGCGTGTTTGTTTTTGCCGTTTGTGGATTTCAATTTGGTGTCGTTAGAGAAATCAAGACGAAGATGACTTTATACTTTACTTGTGGCAGAAAATTTCGTCAACTTGGAATTTTATAGCTTAGAAAGAATTCCCTTTTGACCGTCTTGAGTTAAAACTATTATCGAATATCAGTAACATTTATGGCGTGCCTTGAGTGTGACATCGGCCCGTATGCCACGCACATGCCGTGACGGACATCTATGAACTTTCAATGTCGCTAGCATAGATACACCAGCATATGCTCACGCTAGATGGCGCCACAATATGCTAATTGCAATGTGCAATTAGTTATTTCTCTGTACTTGACGACACTGATTGTGTCGGCAGTGAGCCGATAATTTGTATGTCAGCTATACAGTTGACCGATTTTGATCTAACTTGGCAAAAGAGTGCATACTCGTACGAAACTTCAGTTCGAGCCAAAAAGGTGTACCAGAAATATCTTTCAATCGAAATTCAACCCTAAAGCAAATCATCGCTGAGCCAGCAGATTATTTTACAGCAAGAAAGTTATTGATGTAACGTCCTCTTACTTCCCCAATTATGGATGACGGCATGGATATACCGCCGCCTATCTATCTATACGAAGTTAGGGTCGCAATCAAGCGGCTCAAGAACAACAAAGCTGCTTGCTGGTTGTTCAAGATTGGCGGCAAAGAGTTGGTAAGGTGTATGCAGCAGTTTTTTTTTTGCAGAATATGGCTAGATGAGAGTATGCCAGGTGATTGGGACCTTGGTGTCCTCTGCCCTGTCCTAAAGAAGGGTAACCACACGGTATGTGTGAAATGAAAATGCTTTTGTAGTGTTCGAGCGGAAAGTATTCCGTAAGACCTTTGGCGCTCTATGAATTGGCAACAACTACCACACCCGATGGAACGCTGAAATCTATGAGCTCTACGACGACATTGACATAGTCAGCGGCTATGCTGGCTAGATCATTGTGTGCGAAGATGAAGAAGCTCCTGCGAGAAAGGTGGATGATTCAAAGTGGATGTGGTGGGTAGGCGACGAAGGAGCAGACCATGGCTCTGTTGGAAGTAGCAGGTAAGGAGTACAATATAGTTATAGCTATAGCTACTTTTGGTTTCATAAATTCAAGAAAGCCCGCTCAAACAAGTTACGCCTGGAGGAAAGCTTTATATCAGGCCGTAACCCGATAACGGGTTGTTATAGTAAGTAATTTATTGATTGTCAATGTTTTTGGCCAGCAGATTTTTTAAACAGATTTCGTGTTATGAAGTTTTTGAATGGATACCATTAATTCAGTTTTTGTGACGATTTACGATTTTGAAATTTTTCATTAACATTTTAAATCGTCAGTGCTGCCATTAACTTATTTCGTAAATCCTGATCCAAAACTTTCTTTCGGAGACAATGTTATAGTTCAAGATTGGTAACATCCAATTGCACTCTACTCTCTACCCTATACTCTGCGAGTGACATTCTTGGATCATATGGTCAGCCTTTTGGAAAAACTTTTTGTAACTCAATTTACTGCTCCAGCGCTGTTCTCTTCTCTGCCTCAAAGAAAGCTCAATGGTGGTGTGCGCAGGGAAAGAGCGCTCAAAGGAATAAGCGCTGTCCAAGACTCAGATTTGCTTCATTGACTCCGCCCGGCAGACCACCATCTGCTCTATAATAAACGAAATCGTTTAATGCAAGCGTTCCATGCGCTTCAAAAAGTGTATTTGTACAGTCTTAACCAATTGAATTTTTATGAGCTTTGCAAAACTGTCCAAAGTTAAAGGCAAAGCCGTGCGCCGAGCACAGCTGCGTTCAAGAAACTTGCTTGTATTTATCATATCGCATACCAAATGAAATGCCGTTATAACAGACACACACACACACACACACACACACACTCACACACACACGCTCTTGCTCTCTGGCTGAAAGTTTTGTTGCCAAATTTAACGTTATGCATATCAAAAACCAAGTGAAAGATAAATTTCATGCATGGCGCCCAAAGGGGGGCAACATATTTTTATGCATATGAAATCATGTTTAATCCTGTTAACACCTTGTAAGCAGGGCATATGCAAAACGTGCTGGCATAAACAAATGCATTTCGGCACGAACTGGCCTAGTATTATAGAGTCAAAAAAAAAAATCCAAAATGGGGGAGGAAAAATACAGAGAGCTGGGCAGAGTACTACAAACTGCATGGAAAACTATGCTTATCTGGCAAATTACGCACTAAACAAAATGGCCGACCTTTTAGCCAAATGCAAAAATTTCATTTAACCCAGACGAGCCTCAAGTGCCGAATGGGCCAAAGAAATGCCAATAGTGTCTAAAACTATTTCAATATAAAATTCATTTCATTTGTGCACAGACCGAGACAGAGCTAGTGCGAGCGAGCGAGAGAAAGATAGAGCAACGATACACAAACAAAAAAAGGGTATAAATATGTATAAATGAATTGAATGAAAACGAATGAAGCCAAAAAACCGCGTAAAAGTTTTCTTGTTAAAATGCTCTAGCCCATTTTATTTCACTTGCAGCAGTTCACTATCTACCTCTCTCACTCTCGCTCTCGCTCTATCTGTGATGCTGTCTCTGTGTTTATGTTGCTGCAACTCTACAGCTGTTCATGTGTTCTGTGGCAAAGTTCTGCAACGAAAGTTTTGTTTGCAGCGATTTCAAGTAACGCCTTAAAAAAAATTAAGCGAACCCTACGAAAATCGACACTTGCTGTCAGCCGCCAACAGCCCTCCGTTGGGCGCCGTGCCGCAGTGTAACACACAGCTGCGTGCCACAACGCATAGCTGCAGGCACAATGTGCAATTAAAGCTAAACATAAGTTTACGCTGGCTTGTACTTGGGTTCAGTTCGTTTCGGTTCGGTTCGGTTCGGTTGGGTTTGGGTTTCGGTTTGCTTTTTGTTTTTATGCGAGGTTTACTTGGACAAGTCGCTGTTGTTTGCGGTCGCAGTGTTGCAGAACAGCTGCAGCTTAGGGCGCTAATTGTTGGCAAGCATTTGCGGTTTTGCTCGAGTGTCGCCAAAAGACAGAGAGACAAATCACTGTAAAACATAGCAATATTAAAGATACAGCTTTGTACTAAACTTGGTTGAGGTTGAATAAGAAATGCGAATTTGGCTTGCTTAAGTTCTTCACAACTCTCGCAGAAATTTGTGCCCTACAAAGTGCGAAGCGAAACTATTTGTAACTCTTCGACAAAGCTAGAATACAGTGCATTCAGGAAGTCAATGTCAGTATCTATGAAATGTACGATTTTGATTTTTTTTAAATTCCAGTTTTGCTTAAAAGCTTTGTAATCAATCTCACCAAGTCTTCTAAAGCTATGTTGAGCGGTAAGAAGAGTTGTCTAGGCAAATGCATAGCTTGATTAGGTTGGTTGTTACGTTAAAAGGTCAACTTTGATTGGCTTTGTAACGCTGTCCAGGCGAACTGATACAGAAAGTTGTTTGTACCGCAGCCACTAGTGGACTCTTGCACTTTCAACCATTCGAATCGCCGGGCCTAGATGGAATCTCACCATCACTCCTGCAGAATGGCAAAGAACTCCTCCTACCCCATTTCAAAATAAGCATTGTAAGCAGCCTGGCGACAGAATATTTACCTGAACCATGGAATAGGATAAAGGTGGTCTTCATCCCCAAAGCAGGGCAGAAAGCCGCCACCCATCCAAAGTCCTTCAGGCCTGTCAGCTTAACATCGTTTTTGCTGAAAACGCAAGAGAAACTGGTAGATAATAATAATCTCAGACAAACTCTACTTAAGAGCGAACCGCTGCATCGTAATCAACATGCGTATAGAGCAGGTCGATCAACCAACACTGCCGTATATCAGCTAAGGAACATCCTGAGTCGTGCGGTAGACAACAAGAAGGTCCCTGTGTGCGCCTTCCTAGATATCGAGGGTGCTTTTGGCAATACATCGCAGAACGCTGTGAACCTAGCACTCTTAAGGCGGGGCGTGAAACAAAGCTAGCCATATCGAACAGCACTGCCACTGTTGTCACAACTCATGGCTGACCTCAAGGAGGTGTCCTATGGAGCCTCCTTGTAGACAAACCCCTGAAGAGACTTGCTAACAATGCCAAGTTTATGACTTGCTAACAATACCTAAAGCCTGCAAAAACTGTAATAGTCCTATTTACTTGGAAATAAAAACTTCCAAAAATGAGGCAACGGGGTTTCCTCAACATGCAACTCGCTGAAACATAGTTTACTCTTTGGACTGATGAGTGAGCTCTGCACATCGTTAGGATTTACCCTCCAGATAGAGTTTTATTGTAATTTTTCTTTCCATCACACAAGTTTCTACTCCTTTCTTGTCCATGGCTGAATACACATTAATTTCTGTGCAACGGCACTTGGAAACGGTACTTTATTTTCAGAATTGTACAACTTAGATTGCTGTACGCAGAATTATGCGACCAAGTGTATGTAATTTGTACCTTGAATTTTTTGTTCGGACCGCATTCGCGCCGGCCCATATTATAATCTGGCGCTGGAACAAAGATTGACATAATTGCCGTTATTCCTATTTATAGCATTCCCTTAACAGCTAAGCCCTTAAGCTAAAAAAGAATATCTCGTTTTAATATCAAATTTTCCAGCTATATTAAAAATGTTAAACGAAGTGAACTTTTAATTTCAATAGTTGTCATTTGTCCATTTCTGCACAACTTTGCCCTATTTCGCATGGTTAGGTGTCAGGCTGCCTCTCTCGCTTTCTCTTTCACTCTCTCGCCCTCGCTGCCGCTCTCTGTCAGAGAGGCTTCGTGTGCGTGCGTGTCTGTGCATGCATTGACATGTTTGTGTTTAGGTTAAAACATGCTTCAATAGCTTTTTAGCATTAAATTTGAACTTTTATGTGTCTATTTGTTTTGTCGGCTTTTCATTCTTTCATTTTTTGGTCGCTTGCTCTCTTACTTTGGCTCGGCCTTTTTTGTGTCCTTCGGTTTGCCTTGTTGTCAATGTGTGCAACTTTTATTTAATACGACAAATGGGCTGTAACGTGAATTTAAATAAATATGTAAGTATAGACATAGATGAAGTAGGCTTTAGCCCCTCTCTCTCCCTCTCACTCTCTCGATGTGTATGTGTACACTTGATAGGATACATAGATATATATATATATATATATATATATAGGGTCTGAGTTTGTACAGCTTCAGTTTTTTGAAAATTTGTATTTGCTGTGCTTTTAATGGGTCTCCACAAGAAGAAGAAGAAAGAGGCGTGACAGATCTAAACTGCGGTAGGCACCATTGGAACGAGCACTGTTTTGTACAGTTAGCTAATTTGCATGGTTGTGGATCTTCTAAGCGCTGATACCTTTGAACTAAGGGTTTGCAAATTTTTTGTCAGGTTCTTTACCGTTCAGTACCGTTAACAATAGTAATATTATTGAGGAATAAAGCATCGCGAACTTTAAGATCTATTTTGCCCCCTACTGAGCTTGTAGCTCCCCTGTCAGTCCTATCTCTGCTATAAACTTAATTATATATCCTGTATCCACCGAGAACCGACCAACTTTTTCTCGCCAAGGCATCACACTCGGCGAGGATGTGTCGGGAGGACACCTCCTCGAGTTCACAGAACCTGCAGCTGCTTGGATTTGGTGATGCTGTTTGGCCTGTCTGAGGTCTGGGGTGTTTGTCCAGTTTACAGCTCGTCTGTCTTTATTCTCCTCTCGGAAGTTGCATGACGGTGTGTCCGTCAATGCCACAGAAGGGGTCTGATCTTGCTAGCTTATCCGCAAGTTCTTTCCCGGGGATGTTGGTATGACCGGGAACCCATCTTAGTGAGAGTCCAGCTCTCGGGTAGCAGTAGTCGTGTTTCCCATACCAGCTTGGGGTTAATAATGGTTCCTCCATCCGCCCTTATCGCTGCCTGACTGTCTGTTAGTATAGCTATTTTCAGGCTCGTTTGTTGCTTATTGTACTAAAATTCCGTTTGAAATGGTACTCAGTGGCCATTTCGTCCCTCGGTTGTGGGAGCAAATGAATTGTCATTCCTAGCTCATCGGCATCACGGGCACTGATAAGGTGGCCCCTGCCAGTAACTTCCTCTAACATCCTTAATAGAGTTGCTTTCATTTGGAGTTCAATCACTATGTGGAATGTTAAACCCATTAGAACTTCTAACGCAGCTGTTTGACAGGTTCTTATTGCTCCTGTCATACATACACAGGCCAGCCTTTTTATTTTCATAAGATCAACTGATCAACCTTGACTGAGGCCACTTTAGCTCTTGATCCCCAGGCGAAGACTCCGTACTGAGCATCGGTCTTATTACCATCAGGTATAGCCAACGTATCCGTAGCCAAAACATTGGGTTGAACAATTAATGTATTGCGGCAGTTCACCCGTCCGAACATTCTAATTATTTCAAGATCGCCATAGCATAGAGAGTCATCAGAAGGCGAGCTCGTTGTGGCTAGTGATGTCGCATGCTACTAAGCTGGGCGATCTGCGATGCGAGAAATCGCTTGAAATATGTCATACTCAACAGGAAACTGCTCAGCGATCAAAGGTTTCTATTGGTTTGCGACCTTTGCAGCTTATAACTACGCGGGTTCCCATGACTACCGCCGTAGCGGGGGGTCAGCTACGTAACCTTTTCCCATCTAAGCCTGGAACTAAAAACTTGACTTAATGTTCTAAGCTCTTGAACAGCTTTTACTAATACTTACTAATTTAAACGAATTTTTAGATAGAAATCATATTGTACAACACTTTAAACAGAAGAGTTATGGCAATATAACAATAATTAAAATAAATAAATCGAACAATTGTTAGTTATTTCCTGTCCGCTTAATGTGTGGCCACATTAGAGATATGCCGCCAATTTCCGCTTCCGTACTAACTAGTCAAAAAGGCAAACAAAAATGTTAAACGCCATAAATAAAAAAAAAATAAAATTAATTTCAACAAATTTCATACAAAATTGCTTGCATAATGCATATGAGTATTTTCATTACACACACAAGCATAAAATTTGGTTTCATATAAAAAAACATGGAAAATATTGCAAATGACAAACTGGTAACGGGTCTTGGCCCAATAAAAGGCGGGCCAAGTGGGCGTGGCTGTATTGTGCTTCAAACCAAACCAAACAAAACAATTTGACAACGTTTAGTTCCGGACAACAACAACAACAACAACAACAACTACAGCAATTGCAACAATAACGCAAAGAACAACAAAAAATACACTTTTACAAGCAATTAAAACTTGAATTGAAATGTTTTTCGAACACCGAAAGCAAACAATGAACAAGCAAACATACGAATAAACAAACAAACAAACGAACGAAAAAACAGGAAATGAAACATATCGAAAAGCTTCTTGAAAATACAGCAGATAAAGTTGAATTTCGAATATGCTAGGGTTTGTCTTGCAAGAGGAAACCCCTTTGAAAACCATTCCATTTCAATGTGTTCTTTTTACAATAAACAAACATTTCTTTTTAATTTAAAACTCGTTTTCTAAAAAAAACACGATCTATAATTAAAAAACACAAAACTCGTTGTACTCAAATTCGATAACATGTAAACTCACAGTTTTGAATACTTGTAGCTGCAATAAAGTCATAGAAAATATAACTTTTTTTTATTTTATATTCTAATTTTGAGGAAATTTAGGAGAAATTCATTGAAATACTTATTCGAAATCTGTATTCTCTATACAAGTATAGCACAAGACGTTAGTTATCGCAAATCTATCGAAATAGCTATTTCGGGTACGCCACAACTGCCAAAGATCTTTAAAAACGAGCCATTTCTATCTCAGGAATCGTCAAATTTAGGCTTGCTAGATCAAAGTTGCAACTCGAAGTTTGGTTTTTTAAGCGAAAAAATGCTCAGAACTCGTTAGTATAAGAGTTCTCTCAGAACCCTCTTGATGCATCGATGAAGCACCACCAAAAGCCACAATAGGTGGTTCTTAGAACTTAAGCCTGGATGCTATTCGCTCACCGATTAAAGTAAACTAAAAAGAGATGTTTTGCCAGAAACCATCGTTGCTTTGCATAAACTGATTGTGCAAGATCGTCAGGCAACGAACATTGGATCTGTGCGTATGAGCCCGAAACGAAACCCTTCGAAGACGAGCCAAATGCAATACGACTGTTTCTTCTGAGAAAACCGTACATGTATATATCACGACAGTCAATTCTGAATGGTATACAACCCAATGTTTACCAGAAGTTATCGTTGAAGCAAGGAAAGTCAATCGCCAAAAGAGAACATTCTTCAGCATGACATCAGCTCACACAAGAGACTTTCTGATCATCCAAAACGTCAAGTTACTGATTCGTTCGGCGTATAGTCGCGATTTAACACCCAACGAGTTCTTTTTCTTCCCACACATCAAGAAAATTGACGAGGTCAACGATTTTTGACTCTAAAGAAGCGGCTGATGCGCGTGTCTTACAGAAACCTCATTTGGAGCAGCAAAAGTGTTTCGCAAACAATAACACCGAAAAGCGGTCTGTAGTTTACATAACCTCAAATATCGCAAAATACTTAGGTTATAGGCCAATTCTTACTCCGGATTCGGATTCTACGCAGCAAATTACTTCGGGAATGACAATTAGTTTTCCAACAGCTGACATGACGCTGGTATTTGGAGACCTGTGTTATTGGCGTTAAAAGCTTAGTGCTTAATTGCACAAAACTGCTTATTTAGAGTTAGTTCCATTGGTAAAACGAGGCTATTAGCATAAGTTTGCTTAATAGTTGCCTAACAATTAGACGTTTACGTAAATCTTATAATATGTGCATAAAGTACAGTTATTTGGTGAAATTGTTAATGATTTATGTGACCCATTTGCTACTCTAAAGAAGAAAATGTTTTGCAGACAGCATATTGATTCAGAATAATCCCGCTCCGAATAAATTCAGATCATACTTGAGACCCAAAATATTTTTGTTTAGGGGATAGTCAAAAGTCGTGCTGAATCAGCCGATCATGTATGTACTTGCCAAAAACTCGCGTAGAATAACCAACCACCAACTTACTTTGTTCCCCTCCACAATCTATTCGGAGCACCCAACAGAGCAATGATCATTCATATGTCAGATATTCGGGAATAGCTTTCTTATAGCCAATGGTCTTTGAGTGTAGAAAACGTTAAGCATCGTTGTGACTCGACTCTTCTGCGTCCTTACTTTCCTTACTTTCGGCTCGTCTGGTGACTTTCATGTCGTACACATTTCATCGATAGATGGCATGCACAAACAGTCGTTTTTTGGCAATGACTCATTCAAATGTCTTTATTCTAAGCCAGCGAAGTTGTAAGAATTCTCGCGCACATCTGCCGGTTTCTCAAATTCTCGGTCAGAAGAATGCCAGTCATCTAACAAACCAACGGAATACTTGTACACGTCATGAAAGCAGTTTAACGTATACGTTGTTTTTCGTTGATTCGAATGTTTCTTGTGCAGTTTTGATCAACTTAAACAAAACTTGTTGGTTATAATGTCACTACTAAAGAAGTGTTTGCTTCAAAAGATGAACCATAGATGGCGCTGTAAACCAATTTCAACGCCAAAGAAACGATGTATGAGTTGAGGTGAGCGTATCGATCTTAAAAAGGGCAATTTCCGAGTTTCATGTTAAAAGTTTGTTTTATAGTTCATTAAAGTCAAGTGTTCACTGTAAACTGCAATCGATTCAGGTGAAACGCTGCAAGTGGCCACAAATGCTCCAATTGGAATGTGTATGGTGCATGTGTATTTTTTTGCTGTTTTGTTTTTGTCAAGTGTTGACAATCGCCTCCACACACACACACACACACACACACACACACACACACACACACACACACACACACACACACACACACACACACACACACACACACACACACACATACACAACCGCTAATCCCCTACAAATGACCAACTATTAGCGAATGTCCTTTATATGCTTGGCTGGCTGGCTATTTGGCCATTTGGCCAAACGGACATTTGGCTATTTGGCTAACTGGCTGGCTTTGGTTTTTCTATATAATTTGTGTTATGTATTTTGGTTTTGTTGGCAGCAATGGCATTGGATTAATTGCTTTATGAGCTGCAATAAAGACCGAGCGGTCAAGAGAGTGGCCCAAAAGACTGAGACTGGCCGAGAGAGTGAGTGGCAGGGGCATGCCAACAGCTGGCATTGTTAACTGCAATTAGCAGCAAATAAAATAATTTACGGTTGTAATGACCAAAAATGCCACTACACCACATTGGCTTGGCTCTATGCTGCCATTTTGCCGTACTAATGGTCAGCCATGTTGTAAGGATTGGAAATGGCTTTGGGTTAGGCAATAGCAATTCTGGGCACTGCCAGCGGGTGCGCAAAGTTGTCGTCATGACGACAAAATGCCAGCACACTGATTGTGTGTGAGTGCAAATCCCATTAGGTTACTTTAGATTTATAGTCTTCAAAGCGAGAAATTACGAGAAATTATGAAATTCGTTAAATCTCTGCAAATCATTCAATATGCAAAAGTGCATGCAGAGTATCTGCTTATAAGTAAATTTAGCAACTAAGCGTATCTTTGACTAATTGTAAACTGGGTAACGAAGCGGCACAGCTAAGCCTCCAATCAAGAAGTGCAAATCCCCTGCGCATTCGAAAGGTGTCGAAAAGGCAAGAAATCACAGCCATGGATGCACGCAGCAGTTCCCGGGACAGCTGAAGCCCCAGTTTAAGGGTTACTACAACAACAAAAATTGCGGGCGTTGGTCGGTTGCTGTTAAGGGGTAGCGGCAAGCGGCCAACAAAAAGGGGTTAATATAGCAAAGAGAGCTAAAAAAAAAACAAGAAGCAGAGCTATGTGTGTAGTTTTAGGCATAGTTGGAACACTACACTGTGAGAAAAACTGTTAGCGTTGAAGAGTAAGAAAAACTTTTCTATCTATATATGTCAATGGAGTTCAAGTTTGATCAAAATCGGTTTATTGAGCCATACAGCTTAATATAGGTTTCAGCCTTTTGCTAGCATCACGGCATGTAGCCAGCAGTTTTTCCACACAAAAAAGTTTATATTACTTGATTGAAAAATGTTTTGCATTATTTGCGATAATTGTTCTTCACCGCCAAGTTCTGTCACTCTTTTTGTTAATATAATTCTAAATTGTATATGGAGAAAGCTAAAAAGTTGCAGATCGTTCCAATCCACATTAAATTACCATTCAAAATCAACGGAATGAAATGAAAGTAAAACAAAATAAAAATTTCGTTTCTTCATATGTCAAATCTGTTATCAGTCGTTTGTTCGTAACAACTATTTGCTAACGCTGACTTTACAAATGGGCCAACCCTGACAGCAATGCAAGAGTGCAGAACATGCTTTGCTCACAAGATCGGAAACCGGTAGTGATTTTCAAATCACAAATTAAATATTTTCCTTTGGTCCAACCCTGACGACATTCCTCTTAGAATCCAGATTAAATCTGTCTAGCAATTCGATTCGACTATCAACTTTTATACCAGGGTTTCAGTTACATAACTGACTTTTGACTTCTTTGAGCTCGATTTCGCTCAAAAACGATTGCTTTTAATTTGAAGCTAGGCATTTTGCTCAGTGTATAACAACAATAAACTAAGGTGTCAGATTGTGAGAGATCTGGTTCGTAGGGCGGGCTGTTTGAAGGGCTCATAAGCATGCATAAATAAAATTGTGACATGTTGGGTCAGAAATAGCATGACATTTTAGAATGGCGACAGGGCAACAACAAAATGGCGACACATAACGACCAACGGTAACATGAAATGAAAATGTTAAGCAAGAGTTAGGCGCCAGAGACGGAGGTACAACCTGTACGTTCCTTGACCCTCTTGGACCAACTGACTGACTGACTGACTCACATAGTGACAGTTTGCCCACTGAGCCATGAAAATCAATAAAGTCAACGCTTGGATATTTTCATGCCCCAGAGCTGTTGATGACGCTGCTTGCCTTTGTCGCTCAGGTGACCGACCATCTGGCCTCAGCCACATACACATGCTCGTTTTCACAGTTATAGCCACACACACACACACACACACACAGACACACACACACACACACACACACATGTTATTTGTTATCACAAATCGCATCATCGGTTGCTCGTAACGCCTTTGTCTCAGCTCCTTCGAGTCCAAATCATGTACAGAAAATGTGCTACAAATTGTGTCCAATATGTACGTGTCTGTGTCTGTGTAAGAGATAGAGAGTGTGGGGCGTGTGTCGATGAGCAGCTGATAGCGTCGGCCTCATTGTGCAATTCACCATAAGATGCCCAACTCCAGCACAAGCTGCGTTTTGTATCTCTTTAACAGCAATTCATCTCTTCTGTTTTCTTCTTTTTTGTGGATACGCTCAGTTTATGCGTGGGTAACTCGCAATTTCATCAAGTTGGCGAGTTGAAAAAGAGTGTATTTATAAGACTATATTTGATGGACTGCAATATGAAAAATGTATGAAAATTTACAGCCGGTGAACAGCAAAGAGAGCCCCATAGTAAGGGCATTCTAATTGCCCCCTAACCATTTCATTTCTCGACAAGTCAGTCATTAAGTACAACAGGGATCAGATGCAGCTCATGTGTTTAGATAAACTTTAAAATATAAATGCCAGCTTTCGCTTTTCCTCGACACTTATACCTCAGTCTCAAGTACTGCAAAGGTTGGCACTGTGAGCAGCATTTCCGATTTTGTTACAAAACTCTAAAAGAAACAATCCAGGACTCGTACTACGGGGAAACATTCAGACCTTCTACACAAACGGTTCCAAAACGCAATTGGAGGTGAGACTGCTGCTGGTTGTATCCTGATGAAAATTCAAGCATTTCCTACGCGACAGGTAATTTGGCATCGGTTTTCCAACTGAAAATCTATGAAATTCTGAATGCTACAGGCTAGATTAACGAAAGGAACGGCTATGCGAGGTTACTGTAGGCATCTGTAGTTATATTCAGGCTGCGCTTAGGGCCCAGGAGATTCTGCGTATAACTTCGATCATGGTCAGTGAAATAAAAAAACGCCTAACTAGAAGAAACCTGTTTTTCATTTCTAGTATAATTTTGAATATTCAATTTTGTTCAGTTTCAGCAAAAGTCAGGCTTTATAGAATCAAGCGTTATCCCTAAATACAATGTTAGTTTGGCAGCCAGTTGAAAAACTAGCAACATTTTCTTCGATAATTCTAAAAGATTCGTGTTTATTTATATTCCTTCAAAGAAATCATTGAAATTAATGCTTATATTGATCATCTCGATTTGGAAGCAAAACTATGTTTTGCAACGCCTTGGTTGAGAATCATATCTTCGATTAGGGTCTTTTTGATGAATGAACGCTTTTAGTCACTACGAAACATGGCAGTGATACTGAGAATTGGTGCCAAGACCTGAGCACAAAGGAAGAATGGAAGGAACATTGTAGGGAAATTAAGATTTTGAAATGAAAACAGTCAGTATAGGTTAGAAGTACGCAGTAGTGCGTAGTTACCTTGACAGAAATTTGCAAAAAAAAAAGTTTACAATATTGTTTTCATAGACTGAACGTCCGTTATTTAAACCAGTGGTCGGCATGCGCCAGTAGAAAAGTTGTCAATGGCAACTGAGATCGATCAGTGCAAACACCCTAACAGAGACGAAATCGCTTTATAGCAGACATGTGCTTCTAAACTCCGCACAGCCGAAGTATTAGCCGAAGCTGAACACTAAAAACAATATCTAAGTAGCTTTATACCGCTTGTTACACTTACCAACTCAAACTTTTTGTGTGCTTTCTCTTTCTATTTTGTAGATGGATATGGAATATAAAAGTTTTAAGGTTTACTGCGCGTTTTTTCGAATTCTGAACATTTGTTAGTCCCAGCCTATCAGTTATGCATTTGTCTAGTTTTGTGTATAAGGTGTTATTTCTACACACAGTTAAATAACCCAAAGGGAAACTATAGAGTTTTGGAAACGAACGGTTACGCCTAGCTTTTAAGTATTGAAAAGATCTCCTTGACCTTACCATATAGATCAAAATGTTTCGAGTTGTATATTACAATTATCCCAAAAGCAGAAACGCAAAAGAAGAGTAAACACCGACCAAAAGTAAAATCATGGCCAAAAACCAAACAAAAAAATTGCTGGAGTAAATTAAAACAACGTCAGCTTCAGAATAAGTGAGTAGTATTTGAGCCTAAAACTACTGACCAAGAGCCAAAAGTTAACAAGCCGCAGCGAAATCAAGTCCTGAAATAGAGTGAGAGATTGAGGGCTGGACAGGGGGACAAGTGCGGCAAACAGCATGCCAAAAATTTCATAAGCGAAGTCCAAAAATAAAACAACTAACAGTAAAACTAAGCCAACAATTTGATTGAAAGAGACAGAGAGTGAGAGAAAAGAGAAGTTAAAAGTTGATGAGACAGCAAGGCAGCCGAAATATATGGTAAAGTATGTGCACACACACACACACACACACACACACACACACACACACACACACACACACACACACACACACACATATATATATATGTATACTTATGTGAGCAAATCCTTTGGCAAATATGTCAATTGTCAGAACGGCAATTGGCGATTGTAAACTTGTTGTTGTTGCTGTTGATGCTGCTACTTGTTGTTGCCGCCATTGTTGTCGCCATTTTTGTTGTTGCTGCCGCCATTGTTGTTGGTGCTTCTTGTTGACATTTTATATAATAAGCAACGAAAAGTGTAGTGTAGTTGCTTCGTTTGGCCCATGGTGTCACTGTCGCTGTGGCGGCCTGTCCGTTTCATTACAGCTGGAGCGGAGCGAGCGGGTAGCGTGGAACCACGGTGGCTGCTTTTTGGTCTGATGTGTGCGGCCTGTGCCGCTTTCGCTTTTCCTCTCTATTGTCGCTGGCAGCTACAAAAATTTTTCCCGTTGGTTAGTTGCTTGACACAAAAGGCAAATTTTCCGTTGCAGTTGTTGGTCCTTTTCAGTTTTTATTTTTTTGTTTTCTTTGTATACTCTCATATGCCCCACCCGAACTGTCGACAATTTGTTGTGCTTTTTATTATGACAATGAAGTTGACTAGCGCTGGTTTGGGGTTCGTGTCCGTGTCCGGGTCCGGGACTGTGACTGAGTCGGGGGCTTGCGGTTGCCCAACGAAGCTTGGCATAAATGTTTCATAAATGTTAGTACGGAGGCTACTGCTTATCCCGGAAATACCAACAAGAAAAAAAGGTTAACACCATGCACTGCTGGGTGCATGTGTTTGTGTGTGTCCTAAAATTATTAGGGGCACTTGGCGCGCTTCTCGTTCGTTTATAGCTGCTGCCAATGTTGGCCAAAATACTTGTATGGAAATAATTCCCGCTCATAATTTAACTGCGCGTTTTCCAGCAGCCAACGAGAGTTTGACCAAGCCTGGTTCCAAAAAGAAGCCCGGCAGATGCAGGCAATAATGCGCCATGTCTACCGGAAGCAAAATTGCGCACTAAAGTGTGGGCGAGTTTATGTCGTAGCAGTAAACTGTCTGAGAGAGAGAGAGAGTGAGGGCAGGAGAGTAGCAAAGAAGATATATTATAGACATATAGAAGGAGTCTTAATATTGTGTTAAGCGTGCTTTTAGCCAAAAAGTGAGTTTCCAAACTCTTCGCATTTCTGCTAGAACCTTTTGCTGAACACCATTTTCACTTGAGCTTCCTCGTCCATACCCACGACCTGACCGCCAACAAGTGGACGTTAATTCGCTTCAATATACCAATGTGGGCATAAAGCTCGCACAGTTCTCATTAAACAAAATGTGGCTTTTGGGTCTAAAACATGCGAAATGCGTTAGGCAATAGATTCAATGCCCAATCCATAAAATAAATGCAATTAAAACTGTAAAATACTTATTCTACTTAACGGATAATGTTGCTTTCCTTCAGGCGCCTCTACTGTGCGCAAGCCTTCTCCATTCCAAGATACTATTTGTAAATAGTGCGGCACTTAACTAGTTCTATCATTTCCACATCTTTCATCGAGGGCTGACCTGAACGCCTAAGCGATAGTGAAATGCCTGTTTGATAAAGTGTAACATCCGCAATGTGCTTCTTACCATGTCCTCCTTTTTTGCATCACTTGTAGGTTTGCGTCATTTTAAAGGAGCAGCATGTACTTCTCGGCCTGTTCCTTTAGGACATCCCCAATCTAGTTCATCTCATAACTAAGGAACTCCAGTCAGCATGCGAAGTGTTTTTGCCAGTGGCTTTCGGATTTTGTCAAAGTGGGACTTCACAGCAATTCCATACACTTGCAATCCATATCGCTAGCCAGGAGTTATGCAGCACTTGTTAATGGTCACTTTGTTTTCCAGGCACAGTTAGTCGCTGGTTAGAAGCAATCTGAGCCCGCTGATTCTATTTCCAAGGGCATACATATGTGCTTTTGGGGATATGTCTACCGAAGGTCAGGTCAGTTTTATGTCCAGGTACGCTGCCAGCACGTAATCCCCGGCCTCGAAACTCAATTGGATTGGATCTTACTGCTCAAAGACTGCTTGGGACCCAAATAAGTATAGCCAAAGAGCAAAACCGAATTATGATTCTCAGCTGTGCCAAAATGTGCCAACAGCTAGCGTTCACTCAGATATTAGAGGACACCTTGAGCAGTTAACGTGTTTTCAAGGTAATTAGGAAAACCTTTTCTCTGGAATGTTTGCACACAGGCTATATGATTTGGTAGTTTCATAGACTAGTACGCTCTCAAGACAGCTCATTACGAAGAGGAGAGAACAAAACACGAAATAACAACGTTTGTGTGTACAATATAGTTTGTTGTTGTTTTTTTCTAACGTAAACGTAAACAGAACATTTTGTACTTCAAATCAATTTTCAGCTGTCTAAAACGCAAAGTATCCAGGTGAAACGTATATTCGGCAAACCGCAAGCAATTTATCTTTCGAATGGCACAGGTTTTACCTAAAAAAGTTGCGTTTTTGAGAAACAATCGGTACCACACTGAATTTTTGGTTAGCGTGTTTATGTATAGATGAAGGTAGTCATGTATATTTGTGTTAAAGTGTACAAAAACAAGATTCAGAAGGAAGAAAAAGTTTAAAAACTATTTATAATTTTTAATTTTCCACGATTCCTCACAATTTACTTTCAGTATTTTTTAATAATCGACATTTTATGTACGGAAAATTGTCTCAGTGAATGCAAAAGCATTTCGCTTTGTCTCTGAAGCGTAAGTAAGCCTTTTTCGCTTTCGGATTCCCTCTCTCGCTCTCTCCATCTCTCTCTCTCTCTCTCTTTCTTACCATTGCATAGTTTGTGCCATTTTACAGTCAATTGATTTGCAATGTCTAGTAAATTGTGCGCTGCTCACCTCGTAGTGCGGGGCAACGGTGCAAAGTGTCATTAATTTGTTGTTGCTGCTTTTACTGACGCTGTTGTTGTTGTTGTTGTCGTTCTGTCAATGTTGCCACTCAATGTGCACCCAAAAGTATGCTACAATTTCAATAGTAGTCTTCTATATCACAGTTATAGGAACAGGCGTGCTCGCTTAAAATAACTCGAAATATAAATTGTGCGCATAAAAATCAATTTGCTGTAACCACAAGGGCCAAAAAGAAGGGCAGCCACACACACACACACACACACACACACACACACACACACACACACACACACACACACACACACACACACACACACACACACATGCAGGCAAATAAGCGAACAACCAAACAACAGTTAAACTGGCAAACAACAAGAAGAAGAGCAACTTTCGGCTGTAACAAATTGTCTACTTTTCGGTTCGCTTTTGGTGCGTACTTAATCTCAGCGTTGGCCAACGAGCGGCAAATGGCCTTATAATGTGATAGAGTGGGCCAGTAGAGAACTGGGCATGGTCTGTGTGGGCGGCGCATGTCGCTGCATAAAATGCGAGCCACGCACAGTGTGTCGAGTATATGGGAAACTGGGACAAAAGAAAAAGCTGCATATAAACTTTAATCTTTTTAGGTCACGCTCTCTTACTTTTTTATACACATTTTGTATTTTTTTATTTTTACTTTTATTTATATTTAATTTTACTGTTATTTTGACAACAACTTCACTTAAAGTTAAAGAAAAATACTAATACAACTTAAAAATTTACAATTAAGTCTATATTTTTTATAAATTTTATGTACATATTTACATAAACCTATTGACGAGGTCGACCGGATGTAACCTCCGTAATCTCTTTCTTATTGTGTGGCCGCCTTTTTGCGTCGCTTTAAAAGGCGCCTTGCCAAAAGGGTTGCAAAGGCTACCGTGGTATCAATACACCTGCGCACAAAGCGTTCTATAAAAATTAATATTTTAGGTACAACGAGTACCGCGCGATGAGCTGCAACAAACCATCTGCGAATACGGAGACTTCAGTCCTACTGACATCTTCCGTTTCTCTAGGCACTCTAAGATAAATTTAAACAAAAGCACTTTTTAAATAGTTGATGCAGACGTGGAATACCCTGTACCATTTCTCTTCATAAACCCTAAATGCGGTAAAATGGTAACGAAAGTATCTACTTTTCTATCTCCTTTCATAAGATCGATATGCCTGTAATCATTTTCCTATTGGGAAGTTCCAATTGACAAGTTTTCCTATTGGGAAGTTTGCAATTAGGGTGTCAAAAATTACTTTTATACCCATAACTCCAGTATTCTTGAGCCAATATTATTGAATTTTGTAACACAGATCAAAAATACATATATATTAATGTCTGTGACAATTTTCAAATTAATTTTGGCAAAGTTTATTGGCGAGGGGGGTTGAAATTAGCATTTTTTTGACCATAACTTTTGATGTATTTATCCGACTTCGATCATTTTTGCACATAAACACGATGCACACCTCTGTTGAGTTTCGAAATGATAGATTGAACGGAGCGGTTGTAAACCGCGCAAATCTGTCACGGGGGAAGGGAGTAAGATATTGACAAACTCGTATTTTTCCCGGCATATGCGCATCTTTTGATAAAAACAATTTTGCTCTAGCTCTTATAGTCTCCGAGAACGGTACGGCAACACGAACAGACGGACAGATGGACATGTCTATATCGACTCGACTATTGCTCCTGACCATTTTTGCCCATGGAACATATAGTCTGCCACGCCTCCTTCTGCCTGTTACATACATTGCACAAATCTATAATACCCCTTTACACTTTGTGTACAGGGTATAAACAGCGTTGCATACCTTTGTGCTTAATTTTCCATTTTTGTTCGTTACAATTCACAATTGGTTTAAGCGTCTATAGGTATAGAATACATCAGGGACAGTAGCACATCATGAGGCAAAGAACTAGACTCTGAGCCAACAAACGTTGACACTGATTCACTTTTTGTACATAACTGGTTCACTTTTTCCGTTTTTTTATATGGCAGCTAATTGATATAGTTGACGGATTTTGATCAAATTAGGTACAAATGTGATGTACCGAATTTGATCAAAATCCGTTAACTATATCAATTAGCTGGCATATAAAAAAACGGAAAAATTGAACCAAGTCTGTACAAAAAGTGAATCAGTGTCGTCGTTTGTTTGTGCGTTCAGAAAGACACGGTTAACGGGACTGCGCATTACGTTACCTCTTAATTGTTGGATCATGGTAGCACATGCTATTCAAACGTTTCCTTTTTTGTGAGATGCGTCCGAGCATGGTCTTACGGAAGACTTACTTTTTCATGTACTAGCGTTTTTCACGCATAGTGCGGCTGAAACCACTGTATTGATTTCAATTGATATTGAAATCGTTGAAAAGTCTAAGGCGCTGTTCAGAAATAATGTCATGACTGATGGCGAAGCATAGGACGGTTTGTGCCTATTCGGGGATGAACGCTGCTCTGAACAAGTGACGTCACAATTAGATCATCATATTATGACGATCTGTTGCTATGATAGAGGAGAGTGGGTTTCAAAAGTTAAAAAATCATAGTGATGGCTTTTAAGAACAACGCCTAATTGGCCTTTGGTTCCACTGATATCGCTCATAGCGATGGACCCGTTTTAGTGTTGGCCCTTTTCTCCTTAGGTTTATCTTCGAAGAACCACTTCTAATTGCAATACAAAAGGCTACAGCTGTACTTGTGTTCTCTAAGTACAAAGTACTTAGTGTTCCATACGATATAGCCACAAAAACCATTCGTAACAGCCAGACTCATTCATCTGAAAGCGAACCAAATGAATTTCCTTCTTTCGTGCTTAACTTCAAGCAACTCACTGAACTTCGTGATTTCCCAAAGTAACGGCCTATTTAGTGTAAAATAAAGTTAAACAAGCAAATTCATTTTGAAGCGAGGGGCCCACTGTGCGACGGCCACACTGTGCGACGAGCTCACTTGAAGAGAGGGAGCCGGGGAGAGGCCGAGCGGCACCAACGCTCATCACTCTCTGCCTTGGCATAGGCAATCACAGCGTTTATTTGCATACTTTTAGGCTGCTTTACATATTTATTATGATTTGGCTGTTTTCTTGCTTTTGTGGCTTGTTGTTGCTCTTGTTTTTGGACTCGCCCGGTCTATTATGTTTGTGTTTTATGGACGCTTGTGGTCCGAGATCTTGGTAGGGTATCTGCATAAGCATTATTTTTATTAATCATAAGTTTATGCATATTATTTGCGTGACTGTACTTTAGAGGGGCGCCCTTAACAACATGTGTGTGCTTTGTGTTGCATACGTTTTTCTGCTTTTTTGTTTTATTAAAAATCAACTAATATATAAAGTTTCGAGCTTCTGGAACTATGCTGTGCAGTTTTGGCATAGTTTTAAGCACTGCAATCAAATTCAAATTGAGAGCAACTCCAGCAGCAGAAAAGAGTGGTAAACAAAATTGCTGGCACTTTAAAGGTTGTTGTTACCTTTTGCAGGGGAAACTTTTTATTTATGCACAGCCAGAACACCTTTAAGCAAGCCATAATTTATGCCAAAAGTGCGTAACGCTCAGTCTCTCCACAATGTGTAATCTCCAAGATGATTTACAGCTGCGCTTAATATTCTAGCCAAAAATAACTTTTAATAGTAATAATAATAGCAATAATAATAAGCACAACCCTTTCGGCTTTTGTCGATTTTACAGCTGTTCCATTTGGCCAAAGAGCGGGATAGAAAAGGAGCCTTGACAGCGCATATAAAACTCAATTGTCTGCAACAAATTGAACATTTTTGTAGCAAAGACATTCAAAGGCGTTAGTTTTGGGACAGGCAGCGGGTTGTGTTCAATGCATGATTCTATTGATGTGGCAATCGATTGCACTCACTGTTTCCACTCACAATAGAGTAGCGGGAATACTGCAATATGTCAAGTCTCGAGAGCTTCAGTCGAGTACACAAAGCTTCATTATTTATTCTGACATTTCAATAACTACTTGAGTATGACATTCGCTTTCAGCGTGCTGACAGCATATTTTCGCTGCAGTGTATTCAAAATAGGCTATATAACTGTTAACAGCAAGCCAAATTCCGAAAGCTTGAAACTGTCGAGCGCAAACAAAGCTGCAAAATTTGAAGCTGCTTGAGACAAGTGCTGAAATAAGACAGGAAAATAAGTGGCAGCATCGAGTTAAGTTACTTATGTAGCTGCTGGAAATGAAAAATGTACCGAGAGAACTTTGTAGGTGACTTGTTGCAGTTTATAGATCCTCTTCGAAACTATCGATAATGTAAAGCACTCCTCCTGTTTTGGTCGCGCCTTCTTCAATCGTTGATACTAACGGAAGCTAGTATGCTCTCTACCTGGTTCCTTCAATAACTTCCTTCTCAGAGTTGCTTCTTCATTCATATGCATGCAAGTGAAAGGAATCCAATTATATGAAAAGGAAGTAAATCGGATATACTGCTAAAGAGTTATAGTTGTTTCATTAGCTTAAACACTAACACCATTCGTTTCTTAAAAGAACGATCACAGGCTTGAAGAGCTACATATTGCTAAGATAAATTATTATAATAGAACGTAAAAGCTTACAAATAAATCTTATTTCAACATTTGGAAGTACTGGTTTTTTTATGGGAGCTTTTGCTTTTACTTTTTTAATTGCTTTTTTAAAGCAGAGTTTTATCCATAATTTATAAAGCATTACGTTATCTTCCGACTTTGTCGAAAAATTTAACTTTTGTCTATTTTTCGGAATAAAACTTTGATTCAATAATCTGGTGCTGGTTTTTGAAATCGGAAAGTCTCACGGAGTTGTGATATTATACCGATTCACAAGTTTACGAAAATCCCTTCGCGCGTCTCTCAAGAATAACCATGCGATATTTTCACAACTTCATTTCAATCGGAAGTAAGGTTCCCGAGTAACATGAGATGTGCTGACATAGCGACACTCGAAAACTCGAATCTTTTGAAATAGCTCTAAATGATGCTAAAAAACCCAAAACGGATTCCGCATTCGAAATCAGCGACTCCAAATTTATTGGAAATCTCAGACTGTAAAAGACTGTGGGGCCTCTACTCTGCTTCACAAGCACTTTCATGCCGAAACTACTCCGAAAAAAGTGCACAATTTCACTGCAATTTGTTCAGTTGCTGTATAGAGCATTGTATTGTAGAGTAGTATCCTACCAGGCAACAAATTCTTGGTTGTTCTCAAGGAACTCATCTAACACTTTTATAAATCATTATTATAAATCAATGCAAAAAAATAGTTTATAGCAGCGGAAAAACTGCTTCAAACAGATTCTGATTAAAAGTCTTCGCCAAAACAATAAATTTGAAACGAATCGCAAACTTTCAATTTTTGGCGTGCATCTTAGAACGCAACTAAATACATTGCGTAGAGTTACACTCGCATTTTTTAAGATGAACGGAACGGAAAGTAGTGCTGACAGAAACGGAAAAAAGCACGGAAAAACGTAACGTTTCAATATTTTTTGCTAGCTTTTCATTATCCGCTGTTGCCAGGCTACGTTTCGGAAGCTCCTAAGTCATACAATGAACACTGACACGCGGTAATTGCGAAAAACATATAGTAAACACGGATACTTCAAGTACACTACGCAAAATCATTGTAGTGGCCAGCGAAGGGGCTTGGAACAGGAGCGGAAGCTGGCTCTGTGCGACGACACTCTGACATCAAAACTGTCGTTTATTTTAGAGAGTGCGAGCAAAATTCGCGCGCACATTGCCATAAATTGCCATTCATTAAGGCCGTTGACAATGGAGCTTCCTCTACGGAGTTCCGTGGAGCCAGGCCGTTGGCTTCATGCTGGAATGCACGTGCGAGCAACACGGCATTGTTGAATACACAGACAGCCAAAGGGTATGGCAGACCCTGCTCTCTGGCTGGTTGCAGTTAGCTTTGTCTGTGACGCGCCATATTGGATTTGCATGTGGCACCGCAGCAACCGTTGCTGTTTGAGCCAGTCTCTTCTTCTTCTGACCATGGTTCGGTTCTATGTAATTGCATTTGTTGCCTAATTTTTTGGCACTGGCCCCAAACGCTCTGCGTTTATTATGCAATACAATTTCGTGCAACTTTTTTGAGCTCTTCAAAATTTTTGTTTTTGTTCATTTCTCACGAAATGCTGCAGTGTGCTCTGCCGGTGGTACCGCTTTGAAGTGGCTTAGCAGCTGCCAGTTGCATCAAATTTTGACAGCTTCTAAAACAATTGATTGGAAGTGTGGCTTAAAAGTTCTGCAACTTGCTGAGCAGACACTGCCAGGCGCGTCTTGGTTCCAAGCAAAACACTTATTGTGCAAACATAAAGTTCGTAGCAGTCAGCTTGTTTCAGACAAAACAAACAAACAAAACAAAAGATAATGGGCTTCGTTTTTTTAAGCGTTCTACAACTAACTACAAATATCTAGTGCTTAAAAATATAGATAAACAGTACTTCGCTCAAGAAAAATGGTAAGATACTTTGAGCTATTGACAGAAATACTTAAGCAGCACCATATTGCCATGAGCAGTTCTTCTGCAACTGAAACAAAGTGGAAGGACGCCAAGAACAATGGAGAACTTTGGCCTAAACGAAAAACCACATTAAATGAAGCTGAAATTGACAAGAACCATCATATTAGAAATCAGAAACGCACTTATGGCTTAATAAAGTTTACGCTATATCCCAAAAAAGCTAATGATTTTATTGATCAAAATATACTCATGTAGCGCCAGTTGCTCGAGTATTCACATTCGCTTGAGTGTCGCACAACTCTCGATAGTGAAGTATCGATTTGGTCAAACAGCATAACTGACGGAGTTCAATTATTCAGACCAAAAAAGTATCAAAAAATCCATTTGGATGAGTTTGCAGAGCGTCGCAAACGATTTTACAAGGCCGAATTTACAATTACCGAAGGCATTAAGACTAGCTATCATTTGCATCCAGCTTCGATAGATGTTAGTTAGTTTTGCCTGCATGCAAGGATATAGAGCTGATGTCTCAATATTTGCATATAAAACTGACCAATTGTTCTGATATGTAAAGTTGGAGTCATAGTTTTTTAAGAACGTTTATTGACGAGTAAGTGAACATTAAAGTTAGAGCAGTTTCATCTTACAAAGTTAGGTACGGATTAACTTAGAAATGGGTTTGGGTTCCATTGAAACCGCGTAAAGCTAATTACCGTCAAACCCTTTAAATTGGGCTGGGTAGACCTGCTTGTGATGCTCCTCCGTTGGCTTCTCTAATATTTATCCGTTGATGTAAGCATTTTGCAAAAAACATTCTGTTCCTTGAAGAGTACAGCAACAGTGTTGCCAGGTTCAACCGAGTGAACGACAGGTTAACTACTATACAAGTTTCTTTCAAGTTTAACTAAGCTGCTTTCATGCTCTGGCGGAGGTGAAACTCTGCGTTCTGCGCGATATTCGAAACCGTTTATGATCATAGCCCTAAATAGCCTTAAGCTTATTTGGTCTCACCGGTTTATTATTCAGGCTTCACAAAAATAACTCGAATAAGGATTGGGGGCGTTTTGACACATCACAAGCATATCTTGTGGTGCAACAAGATTAATCAAAAAGTGGTCAATGAAATCCGTGTCTTTAGTGTGCTCGATGTAGATGACGTAACTTACCAATGCATCAAGATTAATTCCGACAAACACCTTGTTGTACAAACATGTATTCCTGTTTACCGGGCGTTGGTATTCCTTGAGCAGGCCAAAACCTCCGAGACGTTGAACCGTTAAGACGTAAGCTCCCTGCCAAGCAGCGCCGACTGTCTGACTGCAGTGTTGTCAAAGTTTGTCGGAGACGGTCTGCTAGATTAGTGCCAGAATAACATCATAGGAAGTTAACACTAAGGCATGGGTTTTGTTCCAGTCTTCATAAGGTCATTGGCGAGGTTTAGCCTTGTCGTTGGAGCTCTACTATGACATTGGTGGTTTTGCTGTCTCTGTCGGTTTGCATGTAGGTATAAGGTCCAGGGAGAAAGTCTAAACGGTTACGTGCTAAAACATGTCTCCGTTGGAACACCACACTATCACCAAGTATATAACGCTTAAGGGCGGTTGTTATAGCCAATATCAAGAAGAATACGTATTCTAACACAGGCCCAAAACGTTTCAGTTCACCCTCGTTTAGCGGTCTGCAGATTAAAATGTCAGTTGCAAATCGTTAAGCCATATTAGTGAAAATTGTTTTGGTTAGAATGCCGTTTCACAGTTTATGTGTTGGTAAGCTGCAGTGCTGAAAATGATTTTTGTGCATAGACACACAGCTGACGGACAGCTGCGTAATACAGTCAAAGGAAAAGTTAGTATGGCGGACGGCAGGACAGAGGGACAGTCAGCTATTTGCCAGTTAAAGCTCAGCAAGAGCCGTCAGGTTGTTGGATTTGGCAATTGCTTGTCAGTGTGTGCCAGTGTGTACACATGCATGTATGCATATTGCGGTCAAATTACGTATACGCAGCACCTATCCGACTAGCTGACTTACTGACTTGCCAGATTTGTTGGTATGCAAAGTTTTTTGATTGCTGCTTGATTTGTGTTTATGTGGTGAATGCTATGTGTGTGTTCTCGGTGGCTTTTTGCCTGCCTCCAAAGTCTATTAGCCAAATTGTAATTGCTGCTTTAATCGAAGAAGAAAGCTGAACTTGTTGCCAGAGTTTGGATCGGGTTTACTCACATATGTAGCTAATACTCATACAGATACAACTACACACTTTTGTGTGCATATCCTAGAGCAAGCAGCCCAAGGCCCCTGGCAAAGCATAATGTTCATGTTTTGGTTTTATCATACTTGTACTCGTACTCGATTTTCACCCGTAATTCTGTCCGATACATGTATGTGTGTGTGTGTGTGTGTGTGAGCTGGTTTAAGCAGCGTTGAAATGCCAAAGCGAGCCTGCGGTCAAACTGCTTATTATGCCAGAACAGCTCGTACACATTCTCATCTAAAGCTTATACATTTCAAGTTCCCCCACAGCACTTCTAGCTACTGCCATTTACGCCCAGCTCTTCAAGCCGACGTACTGCTAGTACTAGCATAGCCCCCGGTCTGAGGCCCAAATGACTGGCACAGCTGAACAATGATTATGAATATTTATTCCTATTTCATGCATACAGTGTTTACAATGTAGACTCTTAAGCTGTCCAACAACTTAAAGCTTAGGACTATTAAAGAGTTACTTTTGAGGATTTATGTCAAAAGATGCGAGCAACCGCAGCTATTTAGTCCCTTCAAGAGCACTGACATATATACACCAATTAATGTCCTTGACAGCAACAACAGCGCTTAACGGCATGTCATTTGAGGTTAGAATCGAAATAGAAATTGTGGTTAAATTGCTTACGTTTTTGGGGTTGCGTTTGGTTTGGCGGTTTCGAAAGGTCGCGAAAAAAAAACACAAATGCCGCATAGTTTGGGCACATTTATCGACGACGTGTTCGTCAGGTTAATTGAAACTGTGTGTGTGGGGCCATAAGCTTGTGTGTGTATGAGCGCATTTTGTGGTGCTGGCAAATCGGAATTTACAGTTAGTGTTGACACACACACACACACACACACACACGTGAATTCGACACACGTCCATTGCAATTATCACTGCCAGTTACATCACTAGGTGCCATTTTGTAGCTACTTTGCCAGTTACGGGTAATGCATGATATTAGGTGAGTTAAGGTTAAAACAGCTGCGAGAATTTTACCTGGGAAGCTTTGTTCAAGAGCTGGCCCACAGGATCTGTTTTTCCTAACCTAGGAATACAAGCTTAGGGACGATGATATAAAGTCTGCCTTCAGGTGGTTCAGGAAGTAAGCACTTACGTACTTGTGTCGTCTTTTACAGAGAGCAGGACATGAGCAAAAGATATGCCCTGCCGCTTCTTTCTTCTATTCGTCCCAACAGCTTCTGCAGAGGTTATTTTAGAGACAAAAAGACTAGCTGCATGGACATCAACCATCCAGTGTTCAGTAGTGGCTCTGAAATATTATTATAGCCTCTGAGGCTTGATAGTGCCCCTTTTATGACTAAGACTTGCGGCTGGAACACGCTGCAGTGTTCCATGCACTCACTGCATGTTAAGTGCAGGCATATCCTCATAACGAAAAGCGAAGTGTTTTCTTGAAGATCTTTCCTCTCAGGAGCTTTTTCGTACATACGCACCATACGACCCATACAGCTGAGTCGCTGGCTTATATTTGCTTGTTTATGTCAATGTCTTCGTAGATTTCGAAGAGTTTATTATCGGCGTAAAAGGGTCAAAGATCCCACTCAGTATGTTGTAGAGTGTTAGTTTTATCTGGCATGAGTCGTATCTACTATTAATTTGCACACAAGTAGCATCTATTGCCAGGCATTGCATTTTGCTTGCTTTATCTAGTGCCACACCCAATTTTGCAGAAATACCGAACTTCGACAAATCCGAATATATGAAACGGAATAGCGCTCAGGGCTCTTTTAGCGGCTTTTCTCGTGCTGGTCACCTACCACTTCTATGTCTATCGAAGCTACTGTCTAATGCCTAGCAATGCGCCATAGCATATTTCCGAACTGGCCATGATCTCACTTGATTGCCCTGGTATAACTATAGGCTGCCCTATCCGTATATCTATGTGCAGTCACACTATTGGCATGTAGGATTTTCGCTGCCTAATCCCATACTGACTCTTCTGGTGCTGGAGGTTCCAGTGTTCATGCATGTCTTGGCTTCAGCTTTGTTCGTATGCTGCAGATTTCGTGCCCAAGAAAGAAAAACGCTTTAAGCTTACGCTGTTAAAATAATTATAATATTGGATAACCTACAAAGTAACACGTCCCCTTCTTAACACATTCTACAGTTTCTTTTAAAGGCAAATGAAAATGGAAAACGCAAAAGGACGCTGTTTGACGCTGAAGGAAGGGTATTCATCAACACTACTCGATAAACTTCATATGCAGTGCATTGAAATGCATATCTTTTCGTACAATTTGCCGTCCGTAGTTGTTATGGTCTTACACAACCAATAATTGATAGGCACTGTTGTTCCATTGAAACCTGTTTGAAATGTTCCGAGAATTAGACCATGAATCTCAACCAAACTTGAGCGAAATACGCTGCACAGCTGCATGCTTCAGGCATAATGATATGCCACAAGAATTTGGTCGAAACTAAGCCGCATTAATAGTAGACAGCGAGTGAAACCTTAAACGGTCGAATTTGAAGTTCCATTAACCATGGCCTGTAAGCGAATTCATGGCGTGGGCGAATGCATTTTTGGCCGAAACCACAAAATTTGGTTTGCGCGTTTGGACACGGCACAAGCTGTCATATATGTATGAATGATATTTGCATTAATAGTTCTCCATTTCGACGGAAGCATGCCTCAGTAAAAGTTTAGTTCTCAAACATATCGATAAACATAATGGCAACCCAATTTTATGCTTACATAAGTTGGAATTTCCATAAGAAGTGCAAAATATAAATATAAATTCATATATTTTGCCACATCATAGTTAAAATTAAAGAAAATACCTTTATGTTGAGATATTTTAACATGTGTTGGTTACAGTTCACGAACGTCTTCTCTGTTAGCTATTATTAGCGTCCTAGTCTGTGCTAGCACCTTCTCAGATCCTTTAATTTGCTATCGTCACGGCATGTACTTAGCGTATGAATCAGTTTTACCTCAAAGGTTTTATAAAGCTCTCATTTAACCGTAACCAGTGTTTTATAAGTTTTGTTCAAAAACCAATACCGATTATCCGTTACTGCTTATACGTTCATGCTTCATATAACCGCTCATGGCTTGGCATTATGTGGCGTCATCTAGCGTGCTTTTATACTAGCACCAAATGAAACCCTTTAATGTGCTACCATCACGGCATGTACGCGCAGTACGAGTCGCATTTAACCACAAAAAGCGCTATTAGATGTTGGAAATCAAAAAGTTTCATAAAACTCTAATGAAACAATAAACGAGGTTATATTAATTTGTATGAAAAATCTATACCTAATAACGGTTATTATTCATACCGTCATACTTTTTAGAGTTCAATCATAACTCGGCTGGAACACGCTGCAGTGTTCCGTGACACTAAAAGCACTTTTTATATTGAGCTTTGGTGAAAATAGCTCATTGCATTTTAAATGCAGGCATACAAATTAGATTTCTATCTTCATAACGATATGCAAAGTGTTTTCTTGAAGATCTTAACATTATGTACCATATAGCGTGCATCTATGCTTGTGTCATTACAAGCAAATTAACGTGTTAGCGTCACGGCATGTATGCGGCATAACAATGGGCTTTATATTCAAAGCGCATTATTTTACGTCAAAAAGTTTCTGAAAACTCTAATGAAGTCGTATTTATTGATTTACTGACGAAACCAATGTTTTGCGACACAACCAATATATCTTCATTGAAAGAATACAAATTTCTCAACTTTTGATTATGCCAATTTTCAGCATTAACATAAATTTCTCAACATGTTCGAAAGAGAACTCGATTTGTAATATACAAAACTTTAGCTACAAGACGTGCTTAAAAAACATGCCACAAAAGTACTGTACAAAGCAGTAACTATTGCTGCTTACCGGTAATCAGTCATGTAACCAGTGCTGCGTTCTGTAAGTTGACTTTAATTAATTTTATGTATGTCGAGGGTTCTACGAGGGTCTCAAGCGTTAAATCCACCAAGTCAGCAACTTTTTGCTGTTTCGCAGAGCTCGGCGGTTTTTATATGCTTATAAATACATATATATGTGTGTGTGTGCACATGTGACTTGGCGCTTTTTATTAAGTCTTAAACTTTAACTCACATTGAATTTTGCACAAAAAAAAAAAGAGATCAAATAAAACTTTACTTATAAGTTTGTTGTCAATTTGTTTCCTCCAGAGCTTAAAACATTGAAGTTAAAGTTTGCTGCAAAAACAAATTTTTGCATGACGCAAAAAATAAACCCACAAAATTGTTAACTAATGCGTTTTTAAATGGTTAAATCTGTGGGTGTGCACGCTGCGTATACTTAATGCCGCCCAAAATTGGCATTAGGGCTAAGCAGTAACAGTACATGCGAAAGTGTAAAAATATTTTAATTGATGGGCGTACAAAAAAAAGTAACGGGAAGTGTTACGGCCGGCAAGAATGGGCGTGGCTCCGGGCTCGTTGATGTCACGCCAATTTTGCAGCAAATTGCCTTTGCGTTGCATACCAAAATATAATCGCACCCAAATGAGCACACACTTCTTTCCGTCTGAGTGTGTGTATATGTGTGTGTGTGTGTGTCCCTATGTGTTGCCATGTAAATTGAGGAAATTTGTTGGTTAGTGACAGTCAACACTGTCCCTGGCGCTGGCGCCGAGTCTGGCTCTGACTCGCTTTCTCTCCGGCCCCTCCGGTTGACTCTTTTCATTTTGTAAACTGTTTATTTATTTATTTTTAACAATGTGGCTAATGTTGGTGCACACCTCACCGGGCTCTGCCACCAGACACTTGCAAGCTAAACACTTGGGCTAAAAAAAAGAGGAGAAAAACACCTACAACAACAAGTACAATATTTACATATAACGTTATATGGGTGTTGCGGGTCAATACCAGGGACAGAGGCAGCAACTGACAGCATTTCAATGGCCACGTAGTCGCCTTTTTGCCGCCTGCACCTGAACGCAATGTAGATTAAATATAATTCGTTTGAAATGTATCCAGAAGAGTAGAGCAAAGGAAACTGAGGGTTGCCCTATATGCATTACTTTTAGTATCATATGTAAAAAAAAAGGATTGCATTTTTCAGACTACGCGTACATGCCGTGATGCTAGCATCGGCGCACAATAGATGGCATCACAGTGTGCCAAATATATGTTACTCCATTTAATGACTAAAAAAGGTTTTCAGACTTCGCGTACATGCCGTGATCGTAACACACCAATTAGCTTGAGCTGGCGCTATTGAATTGCGTACTAGTTGGTTGATAGCCATGCAGCTAGACTTTTGTCCCTACGATTTTTGCAGGAGCTGCTGGGACGAGGCAGAGGAAGAAACGGTGGCGCAACTCTTCTGTTCATGTCTAGCTCTGTGCAGGCGTAGGCTCAATTTTCTTAATAGTATATGAGATCTGTCTGAAATTGGACCTGAACGGTTGGTATAACCTAACCTAACAATATCAGAAGACATGGTAACAGAAATAAGTGCCAAAATGTAGAATCATTCCATTCCCACAGTCCATAAACGGAATCGGTAACGCTAAGGTTCTTGATTCTTTCTAGCGAGATCTCGAAAGCCGTGTTAGAAAAACAAAATTGGCCCAAAGAGCGTTATATCTTGGCTAAGCGCCTTAAATTGAGTTCAAATTTCAAATATTCAAACAATACGCAAAGAGAACCGAATTTTACTGTTCGACTTGAATTGAAAATTACTTTATGCTTATTGCTGTCATAAGAAAGCTCAGCTATGCTATTACAACACTGACAACACCGCTTAGCGACACACATACACACACACATCGAAACACTGGCGTTACACAAAGGACATCCAAGAGACATGCAATAAGCTTGTGATTTCGTCAATCAATAAGTCAGTCAGTCAGCTGCCGGTCACGTGCGCAATTCTTGCAAACAATGTGCAACAAGAGCAACAACAAACAAATGACAAATAAAAAAAGCAAAGACAACAATAGACAAGAACAACAAATGACAAAAGTATTGCTGCTGCATTCAACTTGTTTTCGATACACTTTACAAAGCATTGTTGTGCTCTTTTTCAATAATGCTCTCTCTCTCTCTCAGGATATCTCCCGTCTTTGTCACTTTAAGCTGCTCTTGCACATACTTCGTCTTTTCTTCTTCTTGTGCTTTTCCAAGTATTTGTGGAAGTTTTAGTTATTGTTATGACAACGCTTCATTTTGCAGTGCTGTAAACACACACACACACACACACACACACACACACACGCACACAGAGACACACATTGTTTGTGAACAACAGTTACAACAACAGTTATAACAACAGTTACAACAACAGTTACAACAACAGTTACAACAACGACTTGCGACAATATCAGTTATTGAAATATGCAAGCATGAAAGTTTTTCGATAACAACCGCAGCGCTTTGCGCAGTTAGCTTGACAGTTTTGACAGCAACAACAACAACGACAAGCAAATCCTTAAAGTTTTTCTAAGGAACAATGGCATCCGCTCTGGCATTAGTTGTAAGTACACAACGCAAGCGTTTATCCTAAAGTCCCAAAGATTTGCGTTGTTTCAGATGTGAGACACATATCTATCCAGATATAAAGTACTTTTGTGTTGCTTCTTAGCAACTAATTGCTAACTATTAATCGAAAGAGCAGACAATTACAGCACATAGCCCATAAGTGGCTCTTTGCAATTGAAAAGCGCTGTTGCCAGTTTTCATGTCGCAAATTTGCGACAGTAATTTGCAGTCAGTGTGACATATATTTGTAGTTAGTTGCTTTAAACACATTTTAGGCTAAAAAGCATTCCAGCTGTAGATCAAAAACATTCTTCAAAACTGTTCAATTCTATCAGAAATCAAATTAAAGACGACTTGCCTGGAAGTTCGGCATATTTTCGATTAGCAATACAAAAAATCAAATGTGAAGCAACGAAGTTGACGATTACAGTCAGAAAAGTTCTTTTTTTTTTAAACGCTGCTAAATTTAAAAGTGTTACATTGTTCCATTGGAAAATGTGAACGCACCCTGTATAAAATATGAATCAGTATCGTCACGCTTTGTCATTTTAATATGTTTAGAAAAATAATGAATCGAATCACAGACGTGGCGTAATAGTTGTTTCATGACGCCACATAATGCGGCACCATTTAGCGTGCATCTATGCCTGCAGCATGTGCTACCATCACGGCATATATGCGCGTTTGAATGTTTCACATGAAAATTGTGGCATTTTCGACCTTTAACTTAGAAAAGAAATACTATTGTGATCAAATTGAAAGTTGAATTTTTTTATATTTAAAAAAACTTTACTTAATCTTCCAAATCTCTTTCATCCCCTTGAAATGGGAATCATCACAATGCAAAGTCCAACTTCGGAATGACTTGAAAAAGTCATAGTCCGAAACAAATATTAATTTAACCTCAGAGTTGGTTCAATTTTAGCCAAACAAGGCAGAAGAGTTAAAGTAAACAATTTTTAGGAAATTAATTCGATTTGTCTGGACACAGAGCCATTTTAGCCTGCTCTCATAAGAGTTAGCCGGCTCAAAATAAGCTGGTTTAATTTCAGCTCATGTAAAAAGCACCTTTGGTATGCCATGGAATGCATTCTATTCCCAACACAAGGCAAATCAAGGCATGTAGCAGCTATAGATCGAAGTTTTTATCTCTTTTTTTCCAAGCTGCACTTGAGTTTGTCAAAAGCAATTGTTTGGCTTTGCTTACACACACACACACACACACACACAGATACTCACACATACACGCATAAACAGCTAAACAAAATGGCCACACACTTGAACAAAAAATGAAAAGTAAAATGTCAAACGCAGCACGAGTTTTGTTTTGTTTCAGTGGCAGCCGTTCAGGAGTTGGGTTCATCGCGAAGGTTAACTTGTTGTTGTTGTTGGGCTTAGCTCCACAGCAGGGCCACACACACACACACACACACACACACACACACACACACACACACAAGCAAACGTGAGCATGAGAATTTGACGCCATTTGTTTTGCTTCGCTGACCACAAATAACCATGCTGTGGTCATTTCCGTGCGCCATTTTGTGGACTAAACACACTCTGATTTTGCAGTTGTTGGCGTTGCTGTTGCTGTTGCATATACCCTTTCCCAGATCATATCCATATTACCGTAAACCATCCTTTCAAAATAGAGGTTACTAATGCGCTTATTATTTGCTCAGAGCTTCAAGTTTTCATAATAAGATTATCTTTAGAAGTGGATTAATTTTTAACTTTCGAACAGACTGAATAAAAAACGGGGTGCCAATCGAGGCATTTGCAACGAACCTTTTTTCAGAGTGATACCGCCTCAGTCTACCCATGTTTTGGTACAAGAAATTTGTATTGGAAGGAGACGCCTGGGGTTGTGCCTGATAGTCATGTGGGGACATCAGGAGTGCCAAGACAGTCGGCAACGCTGAAGGGTGACTCGTGCCAAACTCGACAGAGAAGCGGGTCGGTAGACTCAAAGCCGGGAAAAGTCACTACGTTGGTACTACGGGGATTTATTGCCAAGTAACTAAATGCGAGGCACGAGGAGCGAAAATCACTATGGTAATACCTTGATGATTTCGCCCAGAGAGCCACTCAGGGAGAGATGCGAACTAGAAACCAAAATCACTATGGTGATACAGTAGTCATTTTTGGCTATGGAACTAGTTACGTTGGGCATGGAACAGAATTCACTAGGATGATACCGTAATGACTTATTCCGGGAATTAACGAGGAAAGTACTAGTGGCAAAAATCACTATAACGTAACATTAGTGATTCTAACTCGAGGATTCACTACGGGATTTGTTATTTCAAATGAAATGACAAAAATCGTCTAGAGATTTCCGGCACACTTCCGATTATTGCGATTTCATCCGCACAATGAAGCGTGCAGGTACTGCTTGGCTTGTTCTTTTGGGACATCCGTCACATCTAAATCATTCTCAATGTCTGCAGTTCACAGAAGCGGCAAAGGGCCCAGTAAGTATGGGTAGAGTTTTTGTTTGCAGGATTCCAATTTTTTATAAATGGCTCTTTTCGGCAATTCCCTAAATTTGCAATCCATATCGCCAGCCAGGAGATATTTTTTAGCGATAGTTTCTTGCTGATTAGCAGCCATCTGAGACTGCATACTCGGTTTTTAAGACCGGCTGCGACGCTGGAGATGTGTCTTTCGAAGGTCAGGTGCCTACAGCCAAGAAGACGCCAGGGCAGAGATCCTTACGCAGTGCGTAGGTCACATTGGCGCACTTGATTGAATTATTGCCTATGCTTCAGCGTTTTGCCCAAATTTCAACGCTATGCAGGTACTGCTATTTGTGTCTGGCCAGGATGGCCGTGCCGTCAGCATAAGTATGATCTAAACCGATTTCGAAGCCAGTGGGCGTGTCGTGTGTGAAAAGGTTGTAAAGCTTGGGCCTCAACACAATTGCCTGGGGAACCCCAGTTTTGATGGCACTGGCGTTTGATTCCGTAACATCCAGCAGCACTGAAAAGGGAAGGTCCGTCAAATAGCTACGCACTACCCAGAAAAGTTGAGGCGGCTCCAGCCAGGCTTCGACCATCGGTCGAAGGCTTCTTTAATGTCCAAGTACGCTGTCACCACGTACTCTTTGGCTTCGAAACTTTCAACGATAAAATTTTTCACCCTATGCAATTGTTCTGATGTTTCATGGGAATCTCGGAAACTAAATTGGAAAGAAGGGATTTTTTCCCTTATGCTTTTTATGGACAGCAAGCGAGTTCCCAGCAATCTTATGGGTATGGGTCCAGGGAGGTCTTGTTTTGTGATGCTCGCTTTCTTCCATGTGGTAGAGACATGACCCAATCTCAACACAGCATTGAACACAAAGACCAAACTACTTTGGCCGGCATTGCCTTAAGTGTTCTGTTGTTTAGGCCATCTTCTCCTGGAGCTTTTTTGATTTTTATCTCTTTAATATGTCCCAAGACACCGTTGTGATGGGAGCAAAAGGGAGGCATTACTGCTCTGGACTGTCGAGTTTGAGCTGGACCTTTCCTTGTCTGCTGGTTGAGTTGCTTTTTAATAGTTGGAAGCGTTCCTTCAAGACCTCAGCGAATGCCTTAGCTCTTACCGTAGGAGATCTGGCCCAGGATCATTTAAGCTTGATGATCGATAAGCTGGGAATCGCTAACTGTTTGTATTTTCTAGCTAGAGTCCGCTGCGAGTGTCTTGAGCTAGCACCAGTGAGAGTATTTGATAGCAGGCTTTTGAAGTATCAGTAGTTTCTTTACTTTATAAGAAAAAATAGTTTTAATTAAATATCAGAGAAAAGCACACTTTGGCATAGTAGTTGAAATCTCCTTTCACCAAGGTTTTGCTTATATTACTTATAATGTTTGATGCACTAATACCTAGTTTTTTCTCAAACCAAAACCTTAGCTGGCTTGCGACTACACTACAAAATGCTTAAAACTTGTTTAAAGAACAAATGGAGAGTGAAGATCACAAGAGCTCTCAAATATTTATAAGATTCGGATGTCAAATATAAGAGCTATGACAAAAATTTTATTCGGCGCTATAAAAAAGTTTGCATTTTTGAGATAATCGCTATGTAAGCTTTCATAAGCTTTTTGAACCACCCTAATGCAGATTAGGTTCTTATCTTTTGAACCGATTTAATTTTTAGTTTCTTCGATAAAAATGAATCCAGGATCTGCCAAATCATGTTGCATCCTTCCCAATCACTATGTAGAAGGACCTATGTTCATATTTAGGGTGGACCTACAAAAAAGTTTGTTTGTTGCGCAATGTAAGCTATCATATGCTTTTCGAGCCACACTAATGCCGATACCTAAGCATCACAGTCGACGAGCGGAGGACGTTTCGAGTTTCACCCTGGCGCTGACCTTGGCCGTCAGGTGGAAACTTAAGCGTGACTGTCCGCTGGTGGAATGCGATTAGCGACATAATCGCGAATTGACAGCTCACTAATGGAAGATGATGACGTTGCTGAGTTAAGAGTTTCTACGTAGCACAGATAGGAACGCTGAGTGCTTTCGTGTACATGGAGTGCAGCTGCAGAATGGCGTATGTGATGATATTTTCTCACCAGAGAGGATAAGGCGCCTTGGATCATTCGCCGAAATTGTGTTCACTCTGCGTTGGCAGATGGCAACTGAGCCCTTCCATTCGATACCACAGGCTGAGCAATTTTTGATATCAAACCTCTTGTGGGAGTAAAGTTTTGGTTGTGGTTAACATCTATTCGCGGGTAGAATCTGTTGTGTCACAACTGGATGCTACTGCTTATAAATCAAAAGATACAATAGATACACCTCGACCCAAGCCAGATCCCATTGCCAGATGCGTGTGAGCCTAATCATCAAAACTAGGTATAAGCCAATGTAAGACGCGTCAGATGGAACTTGTTAAAGTTCTCATATAACTTTTTGGGTACAGTGTATCCCACTGTCGAGCATTGCCTCGACTTAAACACATTTTTTTCTTTTGTAGTGTTTTGAGTTTAGGTTTAGAGCTCGGCATTTCGAGTGCACTCAACTGCGTGCTAAGCGTCTGCGTCTGCGTCTGTCGTCGGCTGTTGGTCACTCGCCTCTTGTTTGCTGCTGTTGTGTTGGTGTTGTTGCAGTTGTTTTGTGCATTGCTGCGACATTGAGTTATGTTGTACATATGAACACCAAAAGCCCCAAGGAAGTGCAAGTTAAGCAGCAGGAGCAACAGAAGAAAAGGCAGGAAAAGCGTTTGGCAGTCGAGTGTAGCACGTAATGACAGCTGCTTGCCCAAATTTCCATGTGCGTGTGTGTGAGTGCGACTGGCACTAATTTGTTGTCCTGTGAAATTTGGCAACAATGCACAAGAGCGCATAGACAAAAGAACGACAATTGCCAGCCAAACGAAATGTGCCTACAAATGCAGTGAATTTCTGAAAGCTATTACCATTTACAGTACAGCATCATCATCCGTTGACCGTATTCTGGTTCAGAAATCCGCCAGCTATTAGTTAGTTGTTGACTTTTGGCTCTATCGCCGCTTTAAACGGCGAAATGGCAAAGTGGCTAAGCGAAAAAACGTGTTAAGTGCAAAAAGTGCAGACAAGTTGCAGCTCCATCTAATTTGCAACTCCCTCAACTGAGGCTGGGAATTACGGACGACGCCTTGCAACAATCAAGTGGCACGATTGCTAAGCAGCATATTGCCATTTATTGCCACACTAGTTTGCAGACAGTCTTTGGCGTTGCCAGAGTTTCATTTGGAGCCAAGTTTACCGTGTTATTGTCTTTGCTCGCAATATGCTAAGCGCTTGGACAGCCCTGCTTCCTCTCTCTCTCACTCACTCTCTATCTCTCTCGCTCTCTCTTCGCAGCGCCTCTCTAGCAATCATAATTTTAAGTACTTTAGTTTTATGCGGCCCTTTAGCAGCTTTCGAGCGCTTTTGCACATTTTTCTGTTATTTGCGCGGTTTTTCTATGGAAAAGCTCTTTCTCTCGCTGCTTTGTTAATTTTCCAGCTCTAAGCGGCAAGGGAAATGCTTGTAAAAAAGAGCAAAAATGAAAATATAAATTGCCTTTGTGGCACTCTGCACTATATTGTGTGAAAATTGCTTAAGCTAATACAAAGAGTGTGTACTCGATAACTGTGCCCTGAGCAAAAAGGCGTTGTTGGGTGGGGTGAGGGGGGGTTGGAAAATTGTACGGCTGGGCATGGCCACGCCTCATTTTCACTCAATTGCAGCTAGTGGAAAGGAAGAGAAACAAAAAATCGTTGCATATTGTGTGGCATTGCAAATATTTGCACATTGCACAATTATCTGCAGTCCGATTGTCTGTGTGTGAGTGTGTGTGCGCCTAGAATGCGGCTACAAAAATTTTCAATTCGTTTTTTTGCGGCTTCATTAACACACACACACACAGAGCCAGCAAAGTAGCCAAAAAAAAACTACCAAATGGCGTTGGCAACGCTCTGAACAACCCAAAAACCGTGCAGTAGCTCGGACTTCGGCTTGATTAACACAAAATGTTAACTGAGCAAAGCGCAATCACAGAGCTCTCATTGCTGCAATGGGACTTTAAGCATATCGTTTTTAATTAATTTTTCATGGCATACTTTTAGGAGCTCACACACACACACGAACAAATATGGACCATAGTTTTAATTAAACGCAGTAGCCAAGGCTAAGCCAGGAAAAGCCGACTTACTCACTCTCTCTCTCGCTCGCTCTCTCTATCGCCATCTCTCTCGAACTATCGTCCTCTGCAGTGCTTTCATCCATTTTATCTATTTTAGCCTTATTTTTTTTTGATGCATTTTCTTTTTGATTTTGCATTTTGTAAATGGCATTTGTGAAAATGCTGCATAAACCAATACATTCACATAAATAGACGCATGTATGTGAGTTTTTCATAGCGGGGCTTCTAGGAATTTTGTGGTACATATTGATTGTTTTAAAGCCTTCATTAATTTGCGTACATCAGTCATTTTATAAACTTTTTTTTTGTGTTTGTACAAAATATCATGTGGATGTGTGCACCATCCTAAAAACTTTTTTGGAAATTCTTAACAAAAAAGTTTTTAGGATGGTCTTATATAACTCAGTAATCTATGCTTATGTTATAAATTCGAAAGTAACGCTGTCTGATTCACTTTTCACTTCTAAGCTGCTGAACCAATAGTTTTGCGTTTTGGTATAGAACCTCGGAGACAAACATAGGCTACTTTTTTGTACCTACAGAGGGGCAAGTTAGTTGTGAGCGAAGTGAGCGTAAATCGGGTTGTTTCTTATAGCTCTTGAATTGAGGATAAAGGTATAAGAAGCGGTAGTTTTAGAGTTAGAGGAAGAGGAGGGTTGAAAAAAAGAAGATAAAGAAAAAGTGGAACGGAAAGAGGAATATGCTCCAAACGAGAGGCGCACGGGGGTTGGTGAGCGGAGCGAGCAGGGAGCGGAGCCCTCTAGTGTAATTATATGTACAATAGACGGTCTGAAAAAGTTTCCACTTGGGGTACAAACCTCCAATATATTCTGATCAAAAAAAAAAAGTTACAACAATTTCAAGATCATATTAGATCCAGCTTGTTGTTCGAGGGATATTTTTTACAATATACCTCAATGCATTGTAAAATAAATTGACGCTATACTTCGAAATAAGTAATGTTGTAATCATTCATAAATTGTGCACCAACAGAACGAGATATTCCTCATTTGTTTCCCAAACGGATGCATTATGCAGCACGATTTCAATTGAACAATTCGAAGGCATCGAAACAACTTTTAGTTTTGTATAACACGAATTTTTGTACAACAGAGAATTTTCGATCATCTGCCAATTTCACAATTAGTTCTTTTGATTTAATTTCCCTTTGCGTGAAACATCCGAACCGAAAAACGCTAAAGAGAGGCTCCTTTTAAAGCGACGCAAAAAAGGAGGCCACACAATAAGAAGGAAATTAGGAGGTTACATCCGGTCGACCTCGTCAATAAAAACAATTTTAATGAAAAAAAAAACTTTTCTCACCAAGAAACGTAGTCGTCAAATGTGTTTGTTCCTTGGAATCCAAGCGGATTTGTGTAGCTGTTGATTGAAAAAACTCCTAATGCCTTTGCAGTCAGCATCACTGATTCTTTAGAGTACAATTGGGTTTTCGAGTCCGCTTTTAAACGATTTGAAGTGGAGATTTTCCTTAGTCTCAGAAAAACGATAAAAAATACCAGACTCAAAATTCAACTTGTGATGGCGACATGCGAACTTTGTTAATGTTCGATCGAGCTTGTTCAGCAGCAAAATGCGTACGCCTGTAATTTCACCTGCTAGATCGACCTTGACCATATTTCCTACCGTGCAAACAGCGGAGCCATTAATTTAACCATCTGGGGTAGTAAATATGTCAAAAGTTATAGTCAAAAATATGCTGATTTCACCCGCCTTCAAATTTTCAATACAAGTAGATATGGATATATATGAGCTACAAAATTTGATTTGAAAACTGTGTTGACATTTTTTCAATAGAAAAATTACATAATTAATGATTGGAAAATGGTCACAGATAATAAATAATGTAATGTGTTTTTGATCTATGTTTCAAAATCTACCAACATTGTACCAAATTATAGACCTAAGAGTAAATAGTAAAACTTCCCAATTGAAACGTCCCCATAGTAAAATGCTTAAAGTCATATCGAACTTGTGAAATCAGACAAAAGTAAACACTATGTTCTGTAGACAAGGCGGCAAAGGTCAGTTAAAAGAATCATCGAGGAGCTTGACCATATTTCTGTGACTTTAAAATTGGCCAAAATGCTTACGTCGCTCACTCTGTCTGTCCAGACATCTTCATTATAACTTTGCTGAAAAATCACAAAAAATACTTAGTTTAAATGGCCTCTTTCATGTTTCTAATGTTTGCAGATGTATTTTTAGCATTAATTTAACAGGTTAGCATTTAATGGTACGATTTTATATTAAATTGGTTTAGAAATCGACAACTTTTCCGAATCAGCTAATCAGAGGATTGGCACATATCGCTTTCAAGTACATTTCAGCTCAACAGCAATCCATCGTTGTCCCTTAAACATATTTTAGCTCAAAAGCTCTTCTTGCCGAAAGCGCTTTCACGTTAAATAACACGAAATTTAACGGAACTTATTTAACAATGTTTCCCAAATATATTTTACGGCTTTAACCAACGCATGCCCGTAAAGGAGGCGGCATGCCGTGAAAATTCAGAAACTCATATTTTCAAAATGTAAAAATTCTTTATGCCACTAAACTGAAATTCAATCTAACTCTGTTTCCCGCTCTTTCGCACTCTATATATTTACAGTTATGGATTGCCAGGTGAGCGATTGGGGCGCCTGGAGCGAATGCGACAAAAGCTGCGGCACTGGAATGATGACTCGTACGCGCCAGGTGCTGCAGGCTGCCCAAAATGGCGGCAAGCACTGCCCCTCGTTGTTGCAGAAGCGCGGATGCCAGGGATACCGTTGTCACGGACATCGCGATAAGAAGATATTGCGTGGTAAGTTGCAAGCTAAGCCGTAGTCATTGTTGGCTGACCGCAAGTTACGAGCGCTGATTGTTGCAAGTTGTAAGCGTGTCGCGTAACGTGACACACACACATACGCAACTCTTTGTTTGCCATGGCTTTCATGCCACTGAGTTTAATGAAATGCACTTTTAATTAAAAATTTTGCGGCGTTGTAATTGTGCGTGGCACAGTTCCTGCAGAGTCCGGGTATAATAGACAAAGAGCACTGGACATGTTCATTGTCTGATGTGCGTTCAAAATTAATTTACTTGTTGTGTGTGCGATTTAATCGAAAGCTGAAAATCATGTTACAATGCGATAATTAAAACGACGACAAAAAAAACGAGATCTACTTAATAAAGCGAAATATCGAAAATGCAAATTGAAAACTCGCATGAAGAGATGTACTTGAAATTTACTAAAGCAATAAGAAGAAGTAAGAAAATTCGGTTTCAGCATCAGAAGATGAAACGAAAAGTGCATAGTGCTGAGAGCATTAGGTTAATTATGTTATCTAAGTTAAATTTTAAAAATTAGCTACTCCTAAAAATTAGGACTCCGAAAAGTGAGCAATTCGAAAATTTACAAAAAGTTTTAAAAATCTAAATGTACACTAAAAAAATAAGTAAATCTGAATAAAACTTTATTCAAAAAACCATTGGCAAACTCCTAAAACTTTCAGTAATGTGTAAAAGACGAATTAAATAAGTAACTGCAGATATTGCTTTGTGCCTATTCGCTGACTTGTTCTATTTTTGCATTCTTATTCTTGAGTGCTACGAAAGTATCAACTTTTGAAAAAAATTGTTTTCTCCATTTTTGGTGTTCCAAATGGGTATTTTTAGTTGTCCTATGACCGATGACGAAAAATAAAGTTTTTGGTACTCCGAAAGTTATGTTATACATAACAGCATGCAATTGTATTAAGTAAATGACGGCTTTAATTTTGTCTATTACTGGTTTTGTAAACCTTATACTAATTCGAAAAACTGCTTGGTTATTCCAAAAACTGGAAAGCTGGTTTTCCCAATTTTCGATATAGGATTTTATAAGATCTTGGCGACTTGAGTTTTCTCTATTTCTCATGATATTAACATGCATTGTATAACTGATTGCAAGGTTTCTTCGGTAGTCCGAAAATGATTTAGAAAGCCTAATCTGTTTTGAAGTATATCTTATATATCATACATAGTGTAAAGGGCAAATGGGTTAGAAAGTGACACACTAACTAACACGGAAATCTGAAGCATTAATGCACAGCGGTCCGTATCTCTTTTATATATTGCACTCTTGTAAGATTCTAAGTAATTCGTGCCTGCATTGCAGTGAAAAAGCGCTCTTTGCTTATACTAAAACGGTCTTTAAAACACACATTTGAAATAAAATTTTGGATCGCCCAAAAGTATGCCAGGCTTTTATTACGATGCGTATACTTAACATATATGACATGAGCGCGACAGTCGCAAATGAGTGAATAAGTGAAAATTCAGTTGCCACAAACAATGCCAAAAGCTTTCACCTAAGTACAGTAGAAAGCGCTTTACCAACCAAAGTGCCCGGCAAATGTGGCAAACTAAATTGACGCTGCCAGAAGAAGGTTGCAAGTTGCAAGTTGCAACAAGCGACTTGCAGCTGCTTCTAGCCGTAGCTTTTACTGTTGTTGTTGTTGTTGGTGCTGTTGCCACTGTTGCTGGCAGCCGGCAAACTTTGGCCAGAGATTATAGCATGTCTATGTGGCAAGATGTTTATGCCGCTGCTGCCCTTCAGCCAGCTAAGCCCAGCGTCAAACATTCAGCCAGCTTTACATCCCAACTGATTCAAGTTGAAACTTTTTCAAATTGCTTTTGCATGCAGCGTGAGGCAGTGCAAATGGCAGAAAAAAGAGAAAGAGCGAGATAGAATGAGTGAGAGAGCGAGACAGCAACAGCGCCGTGCATAAGAAAGCAACGCATATTGAAAAAGTCGAGCTGCCATGGCCAGCCAGAGCAATTTTGTGCAAGTGGCTGACATAAAAGCCATATTATATTTGGCTAAGTGTCGCCGACGGCACCCACACACACACACACACACACACACACACACACACACACACGCAGACTACGCCCGGAGTCAGGGTTGCAGCAAAAGAAGAAAAACCAAAGAAAATTGAGTAGAAGAAAAACTATGAAAATATCGCTTTGGCAGTGTTTGTTTTTGTTGTGGATCGTGCCGTGCACGAACTCATATTCACTGACCCTCATCAACAACCATTGGCCATTGGCCCGACTTGTACGTGCAGCACGTTACACTTGAAACTGAAATGGCGAAACTGTAAAAGATGCTCTTCCTTCCCGCAGTACGATACCCTTGAAGTTCTTCGTAAGTTATTTGGCACTTTACGCTTCGGCAACGCCTAGAGCATTCGATGAAAAGACCAAGTCTATGAGCTCCTCTCCGACATTTACATAGTCAAGTGAATTAACATCCAGCGGCTCCGCTGGCTTGCTTATGTTATATGTACGGATGAAACAGCTTCCGAGAGAAGGTCTTTAACGCGACTGCTGAAGGCGCACCTTGTGTCTTCGTTGGAAGGACCAGGTAGGGAGCGTTTCAACTACCTTCAGTATCACCGTATGAAAATGGAAGCAGGAGTTACGGCCTGATGTAGAACACGCCTCCAGACACCTCTAAGAGTTTTATGCAGTGGTAGTGATTAGAGCAGCTATCCAGCGGGCACCACGTTGTGATTGTTATTATTTACTTGGTTAAAGTCGATAGAGAGATCAGGGGGCTTCATCCAAAAAAATGACAAATTCTTGCAAGAGTAAAAAATGAATCGTTTATAGGCATTTCGAACAAAAGTGTGTTCAATCTACGGCAGACTTTGATATTAGCAATGTTACTCAAGGCGGTAGTGCTGGCTGTGGCTGTGGTATGAAACGTTGTTTCCAAAAAGTTATGGATTCATGTAGTAACTTTAATCTGTACGCGAGATATTTCACAGTTAACCTAAGAAGTCATTTCGGACTTTCAAATTTTTCCTACTTTTCTCTTGTTTAGCTTAAAACATAACATGTAAAGTTTGCCACCTGATCTTCTTCGTATTTACCAGTTTTCGCAGCTTAAGGTCCAACTAAGAAGTAAAACCTGCAGAGTTTTTCAAAGATTCATATTATATATTTCTAGTATTTGCGACCCACTGCGAAGTACGTTTTAAGGGATTTCTTTTTTATGAGTTCTGAGGAAATTTGTTCTAAACATTTTCCCAAAACATAGTGCAATGTATGTTATGTAACAGTCATGAGAAGGCATGGCAGACCATAAGTTTCATGGCCAAAAATGATCCGCCAAGTTGATGCCAAGTTTGATCAAATTCGTTGTACTATATCAAAAAGCTGCCAAAGATATAATCGATAAATGTGAAATCAGCCGGTATAAAATATGAACAACAGTTGTATTATAGAGCAAACGGAGCAACACGAACACCATATATCAAGTATACGTCTATGCTATTGCCATTCAAGCTCATCGATGTGCTAGCATCACGGCATTAGAGTCGGCCAAATCTATTTTAAAATTTTCGTAATTAACTTCAAGAGCTTGTAGTATCTATGTATAGAGAGTTAGGCTTGGGAAAACTTGTCAGATTTATCATTGTCGCCGTGAATGTGTGAGCTTGCGATTTCCCCGGCATTTCAATGTCGCAGCTTTCGCTCACAGCTGCCGCTCTCGCTCCACAGCATAACTATGAAAATTGTGCAGTAAGAAATTTCCCAAGGCATTGTTGGGAAAATGCCTGCATTTATGCGCTTTACGCGTATCTTTCATCAAGTGCTGCTTCAATTAAAGCTCTCTCGTTTTTGCAACTTTTAAAAGCGTTTAACAACAAATTAAAGTTGCAAGCTCTTAAAATAATGAGAGCCAACGCGATTTTCAATGCAGCATTTCAATCAATTAATGGAATCGTTCGCAAAATGAAATTCTACCGAATAGCCAAGTTGGAAAAGTAGCTAATTAAAACATTTTCACAGGCTACACATGCACACAGATTCCGTGTGTGTGAGTGTGTGTGTGAGTGTGAGTGTGTGTGAGTGTGTGTGAGTGTGTGTGAGTGTGAGTAAGTACAGTTAATGCGCTCAAGCTATTTATTATTTGTAGCACACAGACACATAGTTTTTCTTTCTTGTTTTTTGTTTATTTATGTGGAAAATGGCTTAACGCGTTGACTCCAATACTCCGAGCAATTCGAGCGGCCAACTGAGAACTGCCTGTTGCCTTCGTTGCAGCAATTACGGCGCATTAAAACGTCAGTAACAATGAACGGACGGGGCGGAACTATACGGATAAAGAGGGACCTTAAGTGAACCGGTAGCGATGACGGGAAAGTCTGCCAGCTGCAACAATCAGGCAGCAATAGTTGTAAAGCGGCAACTAACGGACAACCTTAAATCAGCTTGGCAAATCTGCCAAAGAAGCGCAACTGTAAAAACAGACCAAACATAGAAATAACACTAGAAAATGCAGCGGATAACAAAAACTGTCGCAAAGTATGTGCCACCGACTATAATATACCCTCAAATTAGAGCACACACAAAATCCTGCGGCAATAACCGACAGACGTACACATAAACGGAAAAAGAGACTAACTAATATGAAGTACCTTGTAATGTTTAAAAGTGGTATAGCTTTCCCATATGGTGAAGTCTTTGTCAAATCCAAAGGATGATGTTCAAATTTAAAATTTTTTTTTTAATTTTGCGAAATAAGTTTACGGATTTTTCCTACAAGTTGAGAAGAAAGCCGACTTCTCTCTTTGCTTTATGTTTGAAGACCGCATTTAAGTTGATGCCTGTTCAAAAAAGCCCAATCTTTTCTGCCGGAACACTATAGCGTGTTCCACATAGAGCTCTATTTTGCTAAACTTGTTATCGTGATCTATAGTGCCTAAAAGCACTTGAGTCAGATTATGTAAATATTTCGAATGTTTGAAACCTACATCGTCGCAATCTCTTCATATTAGTATTTAGGCTAATATGGCGGCCGCTTATCCGGTAAATTGTCAACAATTGTACATACAGCTAACGATGCTTAGAGACCGTGGCGTATTTAAGCGGTCTGTTTAGGGTATCAATCATCAACATCAGTGTCGATTATAGCTTTATGAAATGTTTGGATATGGCTAAAATTTCATGATTTGTTCGTGCTTTGTTTAACTTTTTGTATCGATTCTCTAATCACATCCCTTAAGTATTTCTTCTTCTTCTTAACTGGCCATAACAACCCATTGCCGGCTTACGGCTTGTTGTAAAACTCTCCTCCAGACCTCTCTGCTTTTGCGGTGATACCAAAGCTACCTAGTGTGCTCACTAACTGGTCGTGGTCGACCTCCCATCGACATCCGCATTGACCACCTTTCGCTTCTTCATCCATAGCACAACATGATCAAGCGCTTCGAGTTCGTCGTTCCATCGGGTGCGGTAGTCGTTGCCACATGCATTTCATTGCTTCCAGGTATGTCAGTATAGCTTCATTTCTCTCTAAGAGAGCGTGCAAAAGCACAAAACTGTGGAAACGGTGGCACGCTTCCTCCAGGAGAAGGCTAAAAACATCTGGTTAGTTACTTTGTTCGTAATTAGTCGCAAACGGATTGCAAACTTTATCGCTGCATGTGAATAGATCTCGCCCTGGTCACGTTTCGTTTTGGAGAGAAAGGCTTTTAGATCCGTCTGGCGAGGGTGTTAGAGAATACCAACTCAGAAGGTCAAAACTTGTCGTGTAAGGCGACTTATAATGACCCTAAAATGAAACAAATATGGTTGTTATGGCCAGTTAAGAAAAAAAAGTAATCGACAGTACGAATATTCCACAACGATTTGGCTCGTTCTACAAAAGTTGTTCGCAGTTAGAAAAACGAAACACTTGGAGCAACTTAGGACGGTGAATTGCGAATATCATCGCATTTTGTATACAACCAGAATATTGAACAAAATGTAATGTCGAAAACCTGATATCCCTTCTTGAAACCGGGCAGCGTCACAAAATCAAATGGAATGCGCTTGGATAGCTGATATGCGTATCTCTTCTTCATATATACATACACACACACAGCAACTCATTTCTATGCTCCCTGAGTATCATAATATCGAGCGTCTTTCCGGTTGAAAACATCTGATTAGAAGAGAGTCCAGATATAGAGTTTATATCTACCAAGTCCTTTGGTATACATTCCAACAATTTAAGCTACTACCTTTAACTGAGTGCGAAACAGAAAAATAAGATATGGCAGTACTCTCTTACTCTTCAATGATAAAATTTTCAATCCATCTGTAACTGATGGTTTGATTGGTTCACTGAATAGTGAAAGTTTGTTGTGAATTTTAAGTAGCTTCAGTTTGCAAGCACTTACTGTAGTGTCCAGAGAGATAATGGTCTTCAAAAGGTTGAAGTCACATTACTTTGGCGGCTCTAGCCTGGAAGACAAAAGTCATTGCGGTTGCCTTGTCGCATAGCTGCAATTCCTGCTAATGTCATTTCAATGGCTGCCAGGCAGGCTTTAGACGTCAGGACACTAACAGGGGTAGCATAAACAGCGGGTGAGCAATTCCTTTAACAAGTTGTTGACAGCAAGGCGGTAGTAGAGCAGTTCAGAGAGTAGTTTAAAGTTACTAAAAGGGTGATAGAGTTTCGCTCTTAATTATGAGCTGGTTGTGGGCAGATCTCATTACGGTACACTTGGCTATAAACATGTCAAATTTGTATTAATAATTACAAGTGTCGGGGAATCTATTTTAAGTTCATTTGCAGCACAGGCACATGAACAACAACAATGAGTCAAGAAATAACGGTAGGAGAGGTGTGCTACCTGGCAGATGGCGGGAAGAGAAGGTGATGAAGTTGCAGACAGCAACTCATGACAATGAGTGAAACACAGGTACAGTCAAGTGGCAGGAGTATTTGTCATACAAAAGAGAGAGAGAGAGAGAGCGAGACAGAGGTGGTATAATAAAGACAAGGTAAGAAAAACACAGAGAGGTAACGGTGAAAAGCACAACGCCTTTAAGTATGCTATTAAAAATTGTGTAATGCCAAGTTAATTGCTAACAAACAAGCTGAGTAAGTGCCGTGTACAAGTGTGTGTGTGTGTGTGTGTGTGTGTGTGTGTGTGTGTGTGTATACGGGCGTATGCGTTTGTGCAAAACATAAGTAATAATTAAAGCAAACAAACACACAGACATGAAAGAATGCGTGTAATGAGTAGATATACATACATATCCGTAAGAACAATAATGTGTATGTGTGTGTGTGTGTGTGTGTGTGTGTGTGTGTGTGTGTGTGTGTGTGTGTGTGGGAGAGTGTGCGTATAGTTTAGCAGTTACTCTAAGTGTGTGCATGTGTGTGTGTACTAAATGTCAAGTCATTGTGTGCATGTTTTGTTCTGTTCGTGCAGCTGGTAAAAGGCACAAAACACTTCAGTAAGATAATTATGGCAGTAAGATTTGAAGGGTATCACAATGATGCGACGCAGAGTAGGAGAATACTATAGTTCTTGTACTTTATAGAAACGAAAGGAATTGGAATCAAAGCATCTACTATACCTACTACAGTTAGGTCCTCTACATGATCCTTTCAAAGGAATCACGGCCTATTCCTTTGGCGCATTTTGGATCATATGTGTAGCCGCTTGACTTTGTCAATTTCCCCATTGCTCGCAAGTTTTTGTCAGCAAGTAAAGGGAATTTCTTACGGAATACTTTCCGCTCAAACACACCCACCCCCATGCTTTAGCGCCATAGCGCTAGGATGAGAATCTTATAGAGAATTCGATTCGTTTGGCGGGAGTTGTCTAAGCTACTCATTTTCCTACTGAGATCAAATTCACATCTATTGGCAGGATTGATTCTCCTCTTGAACTCCATGCTGACATAGTTAATCGTTGTGATGCTGTTGCCAAGCTAGCCAAATTCTAGACCATAACAAAATTATAGTCTTCAACATCAATCTGAGAGTCCAACCGCTGTTTATCTCTACTCGAAGAATGCATATACTTTGACTAGCTCTCATTTACAACTAGATCCACCCTGGCAGATTTTTTGGTGTGAGCCGCACTCAAACAATGCTTTATATGCGTGACGGGCTATGCTGCTTTAGAATCGACAAAAAGATGGTGGAAATCAATTGAGTATTCGCGGTTGTTTTCCAGGATTTGGCGTAGTTTGGTCGATGGTGGACTTACGAAGCATAAAGCCACACTTTTAAGGTGTACTTAGTTCTTTCGCGAATCTATTATTGGGAACGTCGGGAAGTTAACTCCAGAAAATGCGTTTTCCCATCATCACCCGATAGTTAGCCGGAAAAGTGTTCCCTGCACTACCTCAGTGTACCGTGTGCATAAAATACCAGATTTCCTTCGGTATCCCTACGGGAAGTCGCACCGGTACTAAATGGAAGCACTTCCTAACGACTTTCCTGTTCGAGCGCATCTCGATATCCTCTCTTTCGAGTTTTTTACGTCTGAAAAGGCGACTTTTCACATTTCTCATCTCTCGATGGTGACCTCGCCAAGCAGCCGCCTGAAGGGCCTTTTGCGACACTCCTGGTTATACAATCAGTTTCTCAGCAGTAGGTTTTGGAATCCACTCACGCGGTAGTACGCAGGGAGCGTAATATGTATATTCTTGCAAAGCCCCTCCACGCAACCAGATTCTAAAGGAGGTTGAGTGAGCTGCTTCGAGAGTTGAGTGGAGAAGGCTAGATCGCAAGTTCTCAACTCGGCTGCAACAAAGTAAAGGTCAGAATTGAGGTTGACCTCGCTGAACGTACAAACATCGAGTAAGCTGGATGCATGCCTTTCATCAATCACAACGTGATGTATCTAGTTGCATGTGTACTGATCAGTAGACAACCATGTAGCCTTGTGGACGGAATACAATAATTCGTGCCGCGGCAATGATCAGCCTTAGACCGTTGTTCGAGCTGGTCTCGTCAAGGCTAAATTGTCCCACAGAAGGACTTAAGACGCGCTTTCTTCCAAACTTGCCATTAAAATCGTTTTAGGCGAAAGGTCTTAGACAGACTCCAGTCAAACGTAAAACTCTTCATTGGTCGCATCGTCCTCAACTTAAAACGGATTGTTGCCAGCCTATAACTGGTGTGAACCGTAAGACACTTTAGCGTAGTCTCCGGCCTTGCCATGTACTCTGTCCAAATGTTTGAAAATGCAGCCTGGTATATTACTTTTGTAATAACAAGAATACTCCTTTGCGTTTTTCTGTAACAAAGAGTTGTATTTTTGCTTGTGCTTGCTGCAACTACTGCATTCCTTTAAACACCTCGCCTACCTACGTAACATAACTGGTTATGGGAGAGCAAAGAATAGCTAATTTTATAGCAAATGAATTGGTTTTACGCTGCATTCCTTCTCTCAAAAGCTGCATGAAAGGCAGCAGTATTCTAAAACGGATAGCTGCCCAAGGTCTTCGAGTTTCTGAGATAATGGCGTTTTAAGTTGAAAAAAATGATGTCTCATAAAGCCTTACGTTAATTTGAAAGGCATGTGTTTCAGCAACTCAGAAAAGTTAATTTCGCTGAATCTCTTTTAGTTTCCGAGATTTGGCTATTTGAAGGTGAAAGAAAATGAGTGTATTGACCTGTTGCTCTTTCTGACTCTCAGACATACGTAGTTACCCAATTCAAAGCTGTCACATTTCAACTTTTAAAACAAATGCGTCAAGAGACCGTAAATCGCAGTTAGAAGCTTCAAGAAGTTCGCGAACGGTATGCCCATTCTCTTATAGATTTCACATTTATCAGGTGTTAGCAAGTACAGTAAGTGCATCTAAACTTCAGCACCCTTTAGCTGTTCTTTCTACTTTTCCATCAATTGTGCGCAAAATTATGACATACACTATGCCCGAACTCGAACTTTGCACGTACGCAAACTTTTGACACCAACTGTCGTCAGCCACAATAATACGCTGATGCTCATTAACGTTATAAAAATAATTGTGCTCACACACACACACGCACACACACACACACACACACACACACACACACACACACACTAACACTGTAGCCATGTGCTAAATTCCAATTAACTCACATACATGTGTTAAGGGCGCGGGCAGGGCTGCGTACGTGTGTGTGTGTGTGTGTGTGTGTGTGTGTGTGTGTGTGTGTGTGTGTGTGTGTGTGTGTGTGTGTGTGTGTGTGTGTGTGTGTGTGTGTGTGTGTGTGTGTGTGTGTGTGTTAAAGTGTAACTGTATTTAGAGGCCATGTTGGTAATCGTCAAAAATGTCGTCGGGTGCAAGAATGCGTAACGTTTAGCTCACAACAATATGGCATTTGATTATGCAAATGACATTGTATATGCGAACACACACGGGTATGTGTGTGTGTGTGTGTGTGTGTGTGTGTGTGTGTGTACGTGTCACTTAGCTCGTTAAATTTGCATAAGTTGTGGGTAGTTGTCGCCTTGACGGCTGCGCCTAAGATTATGCAACACATATGTATGTGTGTTTAGTGGCAACTGCTGCGACGTCCTCCGCTCCCATGAGTCGCTCATTGAAAGCCTCACCTAGCTCTGGCGCACTCAGTTGCCAACTCGCAACTCTACAGTCTACCAAGATAAACATTTTGCGCATAGGTTTATTTGTTAGATAATAACTCTGCTATGATTAAGAAAGTCTTTATTTGAGATTTGGCAATTTTTGGCTTACAATTCCGGCCACCTAATATTGTGGATAGCCTAGATGCTCTCTTTGCACAGAGAGAACTCACTATCGTACGTTGTCTGCTGCTCTCTCTCTCTCTCTATCTCTCTCTTGATACAGTGTACTCTTTCTTCATAACAATTATCCGGAAACTTTCTTTTCAAAGCAAGAATTCTTCTTATATCACGACGTCTTGTTGACAATTTTGAATCGACCCTCGACGTTACAACATTTTGCTGCTGTGTGCCTTTTACTACGCTCACTTCTGATTCACAAAATCACACAGGAAACTCCCAACAGCTCACCAACTCAACGCCATGTGCACTTTATTCTTCTACCGGCCACTCTGTATCCATGGCATAACGCTCGGTCCAGTCGCGTGCAGTGCTTTCATATTCTTCACGATTGTTTAAGAAAACGCTTGCTGCCTCCTGATTCGATGGATTGAGGGGATCGGCATCGTACAGCATGGCCGACACGGAGAGTAGCATTTTGTCCAAGGTCAAGCCCGGCGACCAGCAATTCTCTTTCAGCGAATCGGTGCAAATAAGACCTTGCGCATTCACATTGCAGTGATATACGGACGTCGTAAAGCGCATAACAGGAGCATGGAAAGGATAATCCTCTGGGAAGCTAATGTCCAGGTTAAAGATTCCATTGGCATAGGGCGAGCCTTGAGGACCACGTAACTTGGCCTGCCATTTCAAAAGATTGTTAAGTGACTTTGGCCGCGCCCATGTACCATCAGGCGCCTCGTTCTCCATCAACTCCAGCTCCTTGACCAGACGACGTACAGCTGGTATGCGGTTTTGGCTGCTCGCAGAGAGACGTCCATTAGATTCATCAAAATGTTCAAACTCAACGCTGTTGTCCACGTTTTGAGGCATCCTTGCGTGAGCGTCATTACTAGTTGCTAATATTGCGTTAGGCTCATTGTTGTTGCGCATATTATTTAGTAGGCCAGGGTTACTCACAGCTCCATGCGGAGCGTCATCATGGCGAAAAGTGAATCGACGACGCGCAGAATCGAACCGCATTCTTATCCGGCGCCTTACTTGCATGTTATGATGCACAAGCAAGGGCCGTATATATATGCCATCTCCACGATCTCCGAAAAATAAATTCTGATGTGGTAGCATTTCTTTTTAAAGAGCACTATAACAAAAACGCGCCGCACAACCAAAAAAAAAACCAAAAATAAAAAAGTATAACAAAAATTTTGTGCAAAATTTTTGTTAAAGCAATAAAGAATTTTGGAAAAATTAAATCTTTGACTGCTTTCTAAACAAATACTAGTTGAATAAAATATTTTGCGAAATGAATTTTGGGGTGTTCTCAAAAGCCTGCTATAATTGAAGCACAGACAAACTAATTTGAAACATGCGTCTAAAAAAAAAAAACAAAAACAACAAAAAAGAAGAGAATCATAACCATGTATGATGTTGAGCTAACAAACACTCGTTGCTCCATATCAGGCGCATGTGGGGCACGGCACGTGGGTGTTGGGCGCTTGCACAATCACGGCGCAGTTCATTGTAGGTGTTGACAGTAGCTGCACCACGTTCAAACATGCCAACAGTAGCGCTGACAGATTGCTCAAGTTTTGCTGCGGCCCCCACTTGGGCGCCTACAACAAACAGGCGACACCATTGTGTGTCAACAGCAGACAGCTCAGTCCGAGACGCAGACGCTTGTCTCAGCGTGCCCATCAATGCAAGTGCCTTTAGTTCTGGCCGCTGTGGCGTGCCCCAAATTGGGCGCCTATGCAAATTTGTTTTTGGTTGCACCTTGCCTGTTGTCTTTGCCTAATGGCATGTTTTGATTTCGCGTTAGTCGCGTACCAGCACCAGTTATAACGGCACACACACACACACACACACACGCATAAAAAACGGAATGCAAACAACGAGACAAAGCAAAACGTGGCACAACCTCAGGCAGGCAGGAACGCGCACTTCCGATAACATAAGACACACAAGCTCACACACACACACACACACACACACACACACACACACACCTGAAGCAGTTCGCGAGTCAGTCGTGTGTGCGTTCCTTTTGAAATTAAAGCCATATGTGTGTGCTCTTAAAACGGATTGTCTGCATTTTTGTGTTTCTACCCTACACGCAACTTTTTAACGATTTCGACACATTTCAGCAGCAATTGATTTTTACGCTCTGCTCAACATTTCGAGTTCGCTTTTTCTCATTTAGCTAAGATCCTGAATCTCGTTTCCTTTATTTACAGAAATGGCTCTCTTACTGCCCGCTGCACTCTCCCACAATCGCCATGTCAACGACAGCAGCGACATACGACGCAATCTGCGCACGCGCTACCGCGATTCCTACAGGCATAATAGAGATCACGAGTAAGTAAATCCCAAATATCGCATGCACACATATTCTATAAGGAATGGTATCAATTTGTTGGTAAAATGGTTTCGATTAACGCTTTTAAAGCTAACAAGTCTTCATTTTGACTAGTCTTAATAGCTCATTGATGGTCCATACATCGTCACTCCATGATAGCAAATGTGGTTAGCTCGCCCTTAAGCTACAATTTATCGCCCCTCCTTCTTGCTGCACTAAATACATTTTTCCCTGGAACAGCTGTTTATACTTACACTCAACTATGTCGATGCCGTAGCATCTTTGATGACTATAACGCCTTAACCATTACGACTACGAGAATACTTATTCTCTATACATAGACCGTTACATGAATAAAGACCTACTCTTTCGTACAAAGCTATCTTTCGGCAGCCGTGACTGTACATTTAATATACATAATAAAGCACCCTTTCATTAGAACCATAGTTCGCAAATAAGCGTAAACCTTTTCAGCGTGTCCGATTTTTTCAGGACATAATGAATAGAGGGACGGTAAAAACCCATGCAGCCCGGGCTGCTGCGCAAAAAATCAATGCTCAACCAAAAATATGTTCTTCGGTTTCTGTTCGCTCATGTTTTTTCAGGACCACTTTGCAGATAAAAAACTGACAAAAGGTCTTTTGTGTACACACATGACTTGGGGCTTGTGTGTGCGTCCGAAACAACCTTTAATGATACTAAACATATTTAAAAATACATACATACTATATGTATGTCTCATGCCTCGCCTCATGCGCACAAGTATTTCTCTGTGGAAATACAGTACTTTGCGATCTTTTACGAACACATATTTTGTGTGCACGTAACTCAATGTTTTCTATTAAGCAGTTTCTACAAGACCGTTCAGAATTCTCGATCAACCATTAACACAAGACCGAGGACACAAGCGCAGCGAGAAAAAGTGTTCCGCTCAGAGCGAAAATGAGTTGACATAATTATTTTCGGTTTTTCAGCGAGCAGAGCGAACTTAAAATGTGTGTTGACTGTTATTTGTGAACTCTGATTAGAACACCTTAGAAATGACACTATGGTCATCCTTCGCCTCTGCAACGTTACAGATGAAATAATGTCTTTCTGCATATGATTGCGCAAGCATTCTGTGACTTTAATTAGCCTATGCTATGTCTTCACAATATGAACGTATATGCATGCTCGAGACGCAATCATGTTGTGACCTCATGCAGATTTGTTTTGTTGGGAATCATGGTATGAAGACAATGGCCACTGCCAAATGTTAGTAAATAGTAAAGACATCTGCGTTGTAGTTCATTTTGTAGCTCGAGTAAATTTTAATAAACATTCCAACGGTATTGCGTTGCCTATTCATTTAGTAAAACAATGCATTTGAGGAACAAGTTCTGTGCTTATTGCAACCAATTAGTTCACATCTGAGCCCCATCTTTCGACCGTGGTAGCAAAACATGGCCATTGAAATAAACAAACGGCAGGTGGTTTTGGTATACGAGAGTCAGAGCTCAGTAGCTTCTAGCTAGCAGCTCTTTCTTGCGATGGATGATGATCATTGCATGATAATGTTTGCAAGGTAAGTTCGAGTAATCTCCGCTTGTTTAATATTTATGACAGTCAGAAAGTTGTAAAAAGTTGTAAATTCCAAAAACGGATCATACCGCATGACGGCAATACAAGCGCCTAAACATCGGCACACCTAAGAGGCTTCTAGGCACGCAAAACGTCGAAGAAATGGCTCAGCCGGCACGAGAACTATTGGCAATGCTCGCTTTCGCTCTGCTAGACTCTCAATCAATTTACGCAGTTGACGTGACTGCACCATCTTACCTTGTTAAATATACCTTCGTCATGACCGATGACACAAATATTTAGATACAAGATCTATTAACTTATGACAACGAAATATAAAAACAGTTGAATATTACTTAAAAAATAAAAACTTTTAAGAAAGACAGATGTTATTACTAAAATTGTGAAGCTCATGAAGTGACGTTATATTCCTGAAATAGGACTCTAAAGGGTTCAAGGGCTTCGTAGTTCCGAGCACATTGCCTAAGTCGAAGGGGCTTAAAATATCGAGAGCGACGACTCGGAATGTTGAAGTTTAACCGCTCGAGAAGAAATGTCGAGTCAACGCCACCAACAATAAGCTTTGCGCGAAATGTTATTGCTAAAGTTGTTCCTCTTTCTTTGAGAGTCGGCAGATCAATTAACATCAGACGGAAGATGAAAACCTTGCGACCAATTTATAACTTCTGATATACAAGAATACAGTTAAACATCGTATGCATACATAAGGATTTTCAATGAGCGGAGTATGACAAGATTGGACCGAGTTCAGAAATTACATAAATCACATAAGATAATGAAACATTGAAAGAAACCTTTTGAGTTCTACCCTCCAAGTAAGACGATCCAGTATACCAAAGAGTTCGGAAATCCAATCATATCTTATTTTAACAGTTGCAAGTAGTTTACTAAAATCTGTAAATGTAGCCTCAATTTGGCTGCCAGCTGAAAAGCCTTCAATGTTGTATTTGTGTTCATTGTTCACTCCCTTTAATAAAGCCATGCTGATAGTTGCCAGCAAATAAAAACATAGTTGGCAACTGCCTCGACCTTAGCTTACCTTGTTAAGTATACCTTGTTGCTAAGCGCCGTTGTAATTCACAACTCTCACTTTCGGCTGCTAGCATGTGAATGAAGTCAAGAGAGTCTCCGAAACACAAGCACACAAACCCACTCAGATGCGCAGACAAGGTGCAAGGTTCTCACTTTGAAGCTTTGTTTCATTGTTGATTTTTATGCGCTACTTAAACGGAGATTTTGTTCGTTTTCATGTTAGGCAATCAATTTTTATGTTATATGCAAAATTATGTGCGCTTTGCTGTTGTTGCAATTGCAATAAGCATAAAAAACACGGAACTCGATCATAAAAACGGCACATAAAGCATCACGAGAGAGAGATAGAGAGAGTGAGGGGGAGCGGCAGAGAAAGCCAAATAAGTGACGATTTCTCGCGATGTTAATTTTGAGCTTGGCGATTTTTATTTATTGCCTTGAGAGGGGAAGCGACAGAGTGGGAGAGCGGCTTGGGTGAAACAGGTTGCACAGCAGGCAGCAAGACAAATTGTGGACTTTTTGGTAACATGTCGTCATTAAGTGTCCTTGATGTCTCACTTGGCACGGCCTACGCCAAAGCAACAAAAAACAAAAGAACAACGCACACACACACACACTTGCATCACAGAACGACAAAAGTAAGCGCAGGAAAATCAAAAAAGGAAGGCACGCGCCACCCACAAAAAAGAAAACAAAAGAAAAACACTTTTTTTTTTCTATTTGCTATGCCGCTTGTGGCTTTTCTTTTGTGCCGCCTTTAAATACAAACACACACACACACACACACACACACACACACACACACAGAGACACACTGATATGATTGTCAGAGTTTGATTGAAAAAAGCAGTAACTGAGGCCCTTTTATGTATGCTACAATAAACACACATCAATCACACGTTCCTCATACGCCGCGTTGTACAAACTGAAATGGCGCTTTGTGTGTGCGTGTGTGTGTGTGTGTGTGTGTGTGTGTGTGTGTGTGTGTGCGTGTTTGTGGGCGATTGTCCATCATGTACTTGTTATGCGCGCTTAACATGCTCGCCGCTTGTTATTTGTGTTGTTGTTAATGTTATTGCTGCTGCTTCTTCTTCTCCTCCTTCTTCTTCTCCTTCTTCTTCTCCTACTCCTTCTTCCCCTTCTTCTTCTTCTTCTTCTGCTTCTCCTTCTTCTCCTTCTTCTTCTTCTTCTACTCCTTCTTCTTCTACTCCTTCTTCTTCTTCAACTTCAGCTTATTATATTTAAGTGGCCAACACATTTCATTCCGTTTCGTTTCGTTTCGTTTCCGAAAATTCCACACATTCTGCGCTTATTATGATAGGCTTTGCTTTTGTTGTTGGTTTTATTGTTGTTATCAATTCTCTTGCTGCAAACAGACAAAATTAAATTAAATCCTCAATTTATTATTTTATGCTTTTTCATTTCATTTTATTTTGTTTTGCGGTCGTTTTCGCAGTCCACTTTTCACTTTGTGTGCATATCTTTATTCGTATCTGTGTCTGTGTGTGTGTGTGTGTGTGTGTGTGTGTGTGTGTGTGTGTGTGTGTGTGTGTGTTGGGCCGCAAAAATCGACCAAAAATATTTTCGCTTAAGTAAAATGTTTTAAAAATAGCTTTTGAGCCTTCAAGTGGCGCTTTCTCGCTTGCTCGAATGGGCCCTCTCATAGGCGCTATCTCTGTCTTACGCTCAGTGTGAGCCAGCATTTTAATTAACTGAAGTGCAGTTAGAGTTATATTTTGGGTGGCTAAAAGGCACAGAAAATGACCAGCGAAAGTGTCTATTGAAATATCGTTGCAGTTAAAGTTTTTGTATATCTTTAAGTTCCGCCCGATAACGTTAAGTTACTTAGCTCCAAAATCAATCCAATTGAATTTCTCTTGATTTGTTCGAACACTTTTATTAGATTCTCAGCGATAAGGCCGACTACAGTCAAGATTGGTAATTGTTGGATTTTGATTTTGGCAAAACGCAGTTAGAGATGAGTTTGTATTTTAAGATTTTTAAGCATTCAATAAAGACAATTCAAAGCAGCCAATAAAAAAATTTGATGCAGACAGTCGGCACGGTGCCCAAAAGTGTATTGCCCTTTCTCTTTATAAACACTAAATACGGTAAAATGATTACGGAAGTATCCACTTTTATATATATTTTCATAAGATCGCTATGCCTGTAAACGTTTTCCTATTGAGAAGTTCCAATTGACAAGTTTTCCTATTGGGAAGTTGACTATTATTGCGGGAAAAAATTACTTTTTCTGAGTTATGGGTACTCTAGTATTGTTGGGCCAATGTCGTTGAATTTTGTAACACAGATCAAAAATACATATATATTAATGTCTGTGACAATTTCCAAATCAATATATTGGGTGGTGTGGCAGTAATTAAGGTAAATTAATTACGGGGGAAGGGGGATTCCATTGAAAAAATGTGGATGCAGTTTTATTGACTTGGGTCACACGAGCCTCCAAACCAAATTTTGTAGCTCTAGCTCACATGTATCCATATCTAAATGTAGTGGAATTTTGGCACAGTTTATTGGCGAGGGGGGTTGAAATTAGCATATTTTTGACCATAACTTTTGATGTATTTATCTGATTTCGATCATTTTTGCAACATAGATGCACATAAACACGACGCACACCTCTGTTGAGTAAACCGCGCAAATCTGTCACGGGGGAAAGGAGTAAGATATTGACAAACTCGTATTTTTCCCGGCATATGCGCATCTTTTGATAAAAAAAATTTTGCTCTAGCTCTTATAGTCTCGACGGACATGTCTATATCGACTCGACTATTGCTCCTGACCATTTTTGCCCATGGAACATATAGTCTGCCACGCCTCCTTCTGCCTGTTACATACATTGCACAAATCTATAATACCCCTTTACACTTTGTGTACAGGATATAAATAGCGTTGCATACTTTTGTGCTTAATTTTCCATTTTTGTTCGTTACAATTCACAATTGGTTTAAGCGTCTATAGGTATAGAATACATCAGGGACAGTAGCACATCATGAGGCAAAGAACTAGACTCTGAGCCAACAAACGTTGACACTGATTCACTTTTTGTACAGAATTGGTTCACTTTTTCTGTTTTTTTTATATGGCAGCTAAATCATATAGTAGACGGCTTTTGATCAAATTAGGTACAAATGTGGTGTACCCAATTTGTTCAAAATCTGTCTACTATATCAATTAGCTGCCATATAAAAAAACGGAAAAAGTGAACCAAGTCTGCACAAAAAGGGAATCAGTGTCGTCGTGCGTTTGTGCGCTCAGAGAGACTGCGCATTGCGTGACCTCTTAATTGTTGGATCATGGTAGCACATGCTATTCAAACGTTTCCGAAGCTTTTATTCCCCTTTTTGTGAGATGCGTCCGAGCATGGTCTTACGGAAGACTTACTTCTTCATGTACTAGCGTTTTTCACGCATAGTGCGGCTGAAACCACTGTATTGATTTCAATTGATATTGAAATCGTTGAAAAGTCTAAGGCGCTGTTCATAAATAACGTCACGACTTATGGCGAAGCATAGGACGATTTGTGCCTATTCGGGGATGAACGCTGCTCTGAACAAGTGACGTCACAATTAGAATGTCAAAAACGGCAATTGAAAATAGGTTTTTGTATTTTTGCTATTGCAATTTGTGACATCACTTAAGCAGGCGGGGCAGGTCATCATATTATGACGATCTGTGGCTATGATAGAGCGGATTGGGTTTCAAAAGTTAAAAAATCATAGTGATGGCTTTTAAGAACAACCCCTAATGGCCTTTGGTTCCACTGATATCGCTCATAGCGATGGACCCGTTTTAGTGTTGGCCCTTTTTTCCTTAGGTTTATCTTCGAAGAACCACTTCTAATTGCAATACAATAGGCTACAGCTGTACTTGTGTTCTACAAGTACAAAGTACTTAGTACTGGGACAAAAGAAAAAGCTGAATATAAACTTTAATCTTTTTACGTCACGCTCTCTTCCTTTTTTATACACATTTTGTATTTTTTTTTTTTTACTTTTATTTATATTTAATTTTACTGTTATTTTGACAACAACTTAACTTAAAGAAAAATACTAATACAACTTAAAAATTTACAATTAAGTCTATATTTTTATAAATTTTATGTACATATTTACATAAACCTTTTGACGAGGTCGACCGGATGTAACCTCCGTAATCTCCTTCTTATTGTGTGGCCGCCTATTTTGCGTCGCTTTAAAAGGCGCCTTGCCAAAGGGTTTGCGTGGCTTTGAAGGCGCAGCATGTACTGCACGGCTTACTCTCTTAAGACATCCCCAACTTTAGGGAGACCTAGATTACTCTCTATGTCCGCAGTTCGCATGAACCAGGGGCACCAGTTAGCATGCGAAGGGTTTTTGACTGCAGGATTCTGATTTCTTGCAAATGTGTTTTCGCAGCGATTCCGTAGACTTATGTACGACTTGTAGACGGTCATCTTGTTTTTCAGGGATAGCTTTTTGCTGGTAAGGAACCATCAGAGCCTGCAAATTCTGTTTTTAAGGCGCCTGTCCAAGTGTACACCCAAGCACTTGTAACTGCTGTGATGCTTCGTCCGACATCATATCAGGAACAGTCTTTACGTCTCCTTTTTCAAATCCGCTCTGACTGAAAATCCAATTGTTTGCCTACTGCTCATGGAGGAGGCTTCAGAGGCAACTATGTCGCACACGTGATCCATGATTAAACGCAACAAAGTAATAAATTATACATAATATCAAAGACCTTCACTGACTTCCAACTTAAGACGCTCCCTGTGGACCCTAGCTAAGACATACAAACAGCAATCGACTCCTAGGTGCCCGATGGAGAAGCTTGACCCTAGGGAAAGAGCTGAGGCATTTGCCCTTTGATAGCAGTTCAATATGCCGGAAGCAAGAAAAGTGCAACTGCTAATCGACAGTACAGAGCAGTTTTGTCCATCTGTCGCTCAAATCACGGTAAGGGAAGTCTTAGAACATGTTCAAGAGCTAAAGTCTACATAGATAACAGATCACCCAGAGCAATTCTAGCCATAGCGGTGCTGTTCTGGGTGCTTGTATTCAATGCTCTATTCAGATTGGCACATGTTTCAATCACATGAAAGAAAGCGATGTAGTATCCATAAAATTACCATAAGCCCTTCCTACTCATACAGACCAATAAGCTCTTTGAACGTTGCCTGCTGAACTACTTTATGAAAGGAGTATTTAAAGACTTGAAGTAATAGAGTATTACTCCAATTGACTTGAAGTTTAGTTTAAATATGCTGCTCAGGTTTTGCTATTTAAAAGCGCAAAATGCCTGTTGACTCTTTCAACCGAGACGCTGTAGTAACTCTACCAAAGGCTACCGTGGTATCAATACACCTGCGCACAAAGCGATCTATAAAAACGAATATTTTAGGTACAAAGAGTACCGCGCGATGAGCTGCAACAAACCATCTGCGAATACGGAGACTTCAGTCCTACAGACATCTTCCGTTTCTTTAGGCACTCTAAGATAAATTTAAACAAAAGCACTTTTCAAATATTTGATGCAGACGTGGAATACCCTGTACCATTTCTCTTCATGAACACTAAATACGGTAAAATGGTAACGGAATTATCTACTTTTCTATCTCCTTTCATAAGATCGATATGCCTGTAAACATTTTCCTATTAGGAAGTTCCAATTCACAAGTTTTCTTATTGGGAAGTTGACAATTATGGTGTCAAAAATTACTTTTATACCCATAACTCCAGTATTCTTGAGCCAATGTTATTGAATTTTGTAACACAGATCAAAACTACATATATTAATGTCTGTGACAATTTTCAAATCAATTTTGGCAAAGTTTATTGGCGAGGGGGGTTGAAATTAGCATTTTTTTTACCATAACTTTTGATGTATTTATCCGACTTCGATCATTTTTGCAACATAGATGCACATAAACACGACGCACACCTCTGTTGAGTTTCGAAATGATAGATTGAACGGCATATGCGCATCTTTTGATAAAAAAAATTTTGCTCTAGCTCTTATAGTCTCCGAGAACGGTACGGCAACACGGACAGACGGACATGTCTATATCGACTCGACTATTGCTCCTGACCATTTTTGCCCATGGAACATATAGTCTGCCACGCCTCCTTCTGCCTGTTACATACATTGCACAAATCTATAATACCCCTTTACACTTTGTGTACAGGGTATAAATAGCGTTGCATACTTTTGTGCTTAATTTATCTTTTATTTTCGTTACAATTCACAGTTGGTTTAAGCGTCTTTATAATGAATTGGAATGAACTTCAGTATCGAAAATATACTTTTATTATGTTTTACTAATTTTTCTATTGGATCTTTTTATATTAGCAGTACTACACTACTATCCTGGGATTCTTTTTGGTTATCTTTACCTGCTCTCAAGTCCTAGACTAGCAAATGGTACAGGTACTATCTACTGTATGTAGATATGAGACAAATTGCTGCTGCAACACCTAGGGAAATATGCGCAGAAATATGCAACATGTTGGCCAGGAATGGATTTCCTACTGCTGTTAGTGATCCAGTCTTTAAACCCATGTGCTCTAGTAGCAATTGGGCTTCAACAACATGCAGTACTACGTGCACGTTGACGTCAACAAACTCCAGCTATGCGTCTTTGTATGCTACTTCGATACAATAATGTTGGAATAACCGAAGCAGCTCATAATACTTCTGAAAAAGAAGTAAAAATCAAACGCATAACGCCAACTTTGGTCAATGTAATCAGGAAAAAAGGGAGATTTATTTCTTAAGAGTTAGCGACTACTGCTCCTTCTGAAGTTTTGAAGGCTGAAGTCACGCATGCTGTTAATCAGATTCTTCTTTTAACTAGACTCTTCCTACCAATCGAACTGTCTGCAAGAGGGGTGCATAGAGAGAAAAACGACATTCTCAAAATGAGTTGCCGCGTACCAATATGCGAACACATTTTCAGAAAATACTTCAATTGAGTAAATTTCGTACTCAAATAAAAACCAAGAACTTAATGTACTTAAATTAAGTAAAAAAAAACTCAAAATGAGTAACATTTTGAAATTTTAAAAAAGAACTGTGTAATAAATTGACAGTGTATCTCTTTTTCTTCTTAACCCAACTGAAATATGTGTATCTATTTGGAAGTACATTGTGTATTAGTTAATGTATCTAAGTTGGATAGACTGGGTCAGTAGTTAAGTGTTTAAGTCCAAACACTCGAGGTCGTGAGTTCGATTCCCACTATGACCGCATGTATGTTTGGTTTAATGCTGGTATAGAAATGTTTCTTTCACTAATTTTCTCAATAGTCCCCGATCCTATTTATAGAAAAATATAATAAATAAAATATACAAATAAAACAATTACCATATGTAAAAACAAAAATGTAAAAAACCTCTGATCCACCGAAGAGTACAAAAAATTCTCAAAAACGTCAAAAACAACTTCATTTGAGTAATTGCAAACTCTTAAATTTGTACTCAAAATTGGAATTTTTACTTAAAATGAGATTTATTAGAGATTATTTTTCTCTGTGCGGGAGTCTAAATTAAGCCATGTTTCATCTGGTGTACTTCAGGGTAGCCCACTTTTTATCTTATTTATTAATTACCTCCCTCAAGTTATCTCTTCTTCTGGTATACTTATGTATGCGCCTGATTTTAAGCTTTCTATGTCATTTTCTGATATCGACATGTATTTACGTCTGCAGGATTAAGATATCATGCAAATGTGTTGTAATGTTTATCAGTCATTTCTTAACAATGCCGAATGTAAGGTTATGAATTGTTATCGGACTAATCCTCAAATTGTTAGTTACTCGTTAGGTTCCTTGAAACTTGGTGTTTTATTTGATCATAGGATCAATACATTGGCGACAGTGCGAAAGGGGTTATCGCATTTATTCGAGTTCTTAAATTAAATGAATTATATCATCTTCTTTCTTTTAGTAATTCGTTTTCTTCTATCTGTCCTTTTCTATCTTGTCTTTTCTTGATTCTTCTAAGTGTACATCTTTGGCTTTATTCTTGGTGTGAGTCGCTGCACATCTTTAAAAAACACCCAATTGTTTGGAGAATCAGTTTAGATATATTTATCGACTTAACTTCTCTTCTCCTCCATTTTATCTTTTTTATAACTATTTTTTATATTGTTATATATACATATATTTATTATATTGAATCGATTAAAATCGATTTGGCAAGCAGAACTTTCCAAGAACTATTTGATTTTTCGTTCACCGATTGAAGCGCAGCTCTTAAGTAGAGCAAAGACGTCTAATGGGATAACTGGCTAAAATCAAGTGTAATTACTTATCATCTTCTTCGAAGGCAAAACATTTTCAAAAACATCATTTACATCAAAATACGTTTATTGAAAATTTCAAGCTTGTTTCGAAAAAAGTATTTCTCTAGTTTTTTTTTAAGAATCAATTTCTTTGCGTTTATTAACATATCTTACTTAGTCCCTTTTGAAAGGCTTTTGTAAGAGATCAAAAGTAACAGAAAGAATGTGCGATGCACGAAATCGTTTCGAACTTCTGATCAGAGCTGAGCAGCGGGAGTCGAAAAACATAGAAGGCACTGTTTCATCTTTCAGAGTTCCACTGCCTGTGAATTTCATACAAAAACGATGCTTTCGATGTTGTTAGCGCCTTCTGCCAGCGTCAACTGTACCACTCGAAATGTATGAATACTGTACTTGAGAGAACAGCTACAAAGCGTACAAAATAAATAAATAAATTAGCAAAACAAAAGAGAATAAAACAAGTACAAGCAAAACAAAGCGAGGACAGAGAAAATATAACAACAAAAATACAATAATAATTCGCCACAATTTAATTTACATAATGACAGTGTCAAGCAGCAACCGAGCCGAGCACGTACGCAAAGCCGAAAAGGTATTGCACGTGTGGGCGTAGGGGTGTTCGCCCCCTGCGTCAAAGGCAAAAAAAATTATAAAGCGCACACTTTGGTGGAAGTATGGCAGGAGTCAGCTTCAGCGGCGCGAGAAATTCACACTTTTTAATGCGATAAATTTACAAGGCAACTGGGAAATCTGCAGCCGACAGTCGTAAAGTAGTCAAGACCGCTGCATGGGTGCGCCTATGGCAAAGGTAAGAGCACCACCACCACGCCCACACAGCGCCAGCTAGACGCACCGAGGCTGGGGGCAACAATAAAACGTTTTAAGCAAAAATCCCCCATGAGGATTAGCCTGGACCGCATAAATTTGCAGCAAAACAAACGGACGGTCAGGCAAAAGCACGATTTACTGTATGGCCGACGGAGTGGGAAAGGGAGCGACCCAACAGCCAGAGAGCGGGAAGCTGCAGCAGTAGAGGAACGACCAAATGTTTGTTTGTCAAGGAGGAGTTGGGTTCGAAAAAATAGCTACATGTAAATGGAAGACAATGGCCTGTGAATTGACAGATTTTATGATTTTGTCAGAAGCGCGCACACACACACACACATGCCATGAATGCGAATGCTGCTAAACTCTACACTCGGAGAAAAACAAGCAGCACTTCATGCATGAAACAAGTGTGACAATTTCGAATTTGAAGCTTAACTTTTGTAGATGAAAATTATAAGAAAAGAAAAGCTTTAGTTGGGAAATCTTTTGTAGTCTGATATAGTTTTTCTTGTTACCCCACCGATAAGAGATACTTCTATAGCTATATTAGATATGTCCGCTGTAGCAGATTGTACCACAAGCACAAAGGTTGCTCACCGATGGAGCAGCAGCAGCAAACTCCTTTAGAGCAATACTCAACCTAGTTGAGCTGCCCGTCGTGAAAGGGAACGATATTCCCGGTGCCAGTAGACACGGAGACCACTAATGAGACAGCCACCAAGTGATTGCTATGACCGATAACAGAGGCACTGCATTTGGCATCAATAGAGAGTTCGAGTCTGCTGTAGAAACGATAGTGACTTGTCGGAGTCGAATAACCTCCTTCTGGGAGTTATCATAACCTTGTACAGCAATACTATTTCACGTAGTAGTAAATTCTTTTCCATGGAATCAATCTTTCTATTAAAAATTAGTTTTGTCGGATTTGCTCGCATTGATGGTACTTCTTCTTAACTGGGCATAACAACCCGTTACCGGGTTACGGCCTGGTGCATATCATTCATTTTAATTGTGTTCTGACGTGGTGGGTCTCAAACCCTAAGCACAACCCTTTTAAGGCCTGGGGTGGCACTACTGGTCTCGAGAGAACCCAGTGTCAATATAAGTCGCCTCATACGACAAGCTTTGACCTACGGGGGGATGGTTATCTTCCACTTTTTGGCCCACTTTTTCACCATTTCGAGGTAAATTTGGAGTTGCTCGACAACTGCTTTTGCAGCAAATGGATGCTGAGAGAATGGCTATATCATCAGCATAAATAGCGGTCAGAACGTTCCTCTGGTTGATGTTCATTTCGACGTTTGGTAAGAGCATATCGTACGTTAATATCGTGTGTATGTTGCGCAGGGCTAAATATACTCTGCAAATTATCCCTCTCATAGATACAGAAGACGGGCAGCAATTTTCATCCACAGTTGCCTCAAACACTTCCCAATAAATTCCATTATTGATGACCAAATTTAAGCCGCAAGCATGAGTTTAAGCTGTCCTATAGGAGAAAACACTCTCTTTTCGAGAGCGCTCCAGCCACTAAAGCGCAAATGCGAAGAGGTAGCTTCTATTAACATAACAGGTTATGGCCTACCTGCGACTTCCAGTGGAGGTATGGTCTGCCCCTTCGACATCCGCATTGAAGACCTTTCTCGCAGGAGCTTCATTATCCATAAGCACAACATGATCTAGTCAGCGGAACCGCTGGATCTTAATTCGCATGACTATGCCAATGTTGTCGTAGAGCTCATAGAGTTCGTCGTTCCATCGGATCTTGTAGTCGTTGCCAACGTGACTCCGGAACAAGTGCACAGAGTACACACTAGTGGTTCTTGTGAGTTTCTTCTTTTATTCAAGTAGTATCATTCTTAGTCAAGGAACATTTATTGTTTCAATCAAAGACGAGACTTCAGAAATGATCACAGCAGGTTCTCCCCAAGTCAGCATTCTTGGGCCGGTTCTCTACATACTGTCTATATATATATAAAAATGAATGTCTGCATGTATGTCTGAGTCCAGTGAACTCGAAAACGGCTCGACCGATTGGCGTGAAAATTATTTTAAGATCTTTTATTTATAGGTAGAGGATGAAGATGGGAAAGAGAATAGGAATATATGTAGAACTATTAAGTAGTTCATAGTTTATTATACTTATAGTTAAAGATTATGTAAGCCACCGGTTGGCAACTAAACAACTTTTCAGTTCAATTTTTCAACTTGATCAACATTACAGTACAGCTTAATCAATTTTACAACTTTAATAAGTAACAGAATCTCGACTCTACTCGACTACTTAAACATCTGAAACTCGACTGCCCAGAACGATCTCTCCGCTGCAACTATGCGCGGGACGAACTCTCCACTGCTGCTGCTGTCTCCTTTCTTACTGCCGATAATGGTGCTGCCAACAGCTGCATAATACCACCAACCAACTTTACATATATCGATAACACTATCCGGAGCTAGACTTGGAAGAGAGAGAGAGAGAGTGAAAGAATAGCATGGCGAACGTAAAGGGGAACGGAGAGAAGAATTTGATCTACCCCGAAAGGGGCACGGGGTTTGCGAGCGAAGCAAGCAAAAGGCAGAGCACCCCATATTCGGTGGTAATCGCTTCGATCGACCTATTTTTGTACTTGAACGTTTCGTTTTGCCAGTGTAGTTCTAACTCATTTGCATAGCAGGTAAAGGCAGCATCTGGCATTTGTCGGCTTCATTTGCCCCACTCATCATTCGTTTTATCGCGCACTTTGTTTTTTTTTTGTTTCGCAAACATCATGGAATACCTTTATAGAACGCTCACAGACTTTTCCTACAAATTTTTCTTTTTTTTTTTTTTTTTTGCATACGTTGACAGTAAAAGAAAAACCATAAAACTGCGTAAAAGCTGCTACTTTATTTTCATTATGCAAACAAACGAGGACCCTCACCGCATATAGAGAGTGAGGGCAAGAGTGAGAGAGAGAGTGTGTGTGAGTGAGATGGTGCTTGCCGCTGCTTTGCATACTTTTAGGAGCACTCAAAGTCTAGTTGTTTTTTGCGTCAGGCTTTTGCAAATTGAATTATGCACTTAATGGCGGCTCATCTTCAGACTGTTTGACAGACCAAGCCGGACACTCAGAGGGAGAGAGTGCACGGAAATGTCAGCAGCAGAGGCCAAAGGTACAGTCAGGGTCAACGCCTTGAACCTAGGATTCACTTGAAAGTAATGAGCCTTTGACATTCATTGACAACTCTTAATGAGCATTTGATTTGTCAACTCATCCACTTGTTGCCACGAACAAAAAAAACAAACAGCAATTTAATTAAGCCGCAAATACATACATATATATATGTACAGTGGCAACTTTGTTACACAGAATGCCGCATTTTGTGGCATTCAACAATATGTATATCAAGCAACACACAAATCCGGTTAAGAGCTCAAAAGTATGCAACAATGCGGCGTGCTCCTCAATCATCATTAAAACAGAAACAGATACGAGAAAGAAAAAAGAAGAAGAAGAAGCAAAGCTCTGCTCGTCCTTTTTTTGCTCAACTTATTCGAGCACCACAAAGTGCTTCCTTTGGCTTGGACTTGCGCTCGGACATGGATTTGTTGGGATTTCTGGAACTGGGCCAGCGAGACTTGCCTGTTGCGCCAGCCAAAGCCAAATTGCAATGTTGCCTGTTCTCAATACACGCGTCTCTCCTCTAGCCCGCTTTATAGCCCCGTCTCTGGCTCTATGCCGCCATTTTCTTTGAAATGCTTGCTATTTCCGCCGCACGGCTGGCTGAATGACAACGTTGCAGACAGCAGAGACAATAGCATCAAAGCCAACATAGTAGAGTCTACAGTGGGCGCCCAATAGCATCAAAGCCAACATAGTAGAGTGTACAGTGGGCGCCCAATAGCATCACAGCCAACATAGTAGAGTGTACAGTGGGCGCTCAGAACTTGGCGCTCTTTGATTCCAGTGGTTTCCGAATAAGTCTCATTTTCAAGTTTATTATGTCATATGCTTATTCCCATTGAAGATTTTTCGATTCTCGCAGATTTAGAATAAAAGCGTGTAGAAAGTTTACTTTTAAAAGTATTCAAAATGAAAATAGCAACAATTAACGCTTTGCCTTAAAATGTTAATTTATATGTTCAGTCAATTTATTTTGTTTTCAAAGATTTGAAGCATTCATTAGAGCGTCCCGTCGAAAACTCGCCATGCTCGCCAATTTCAGTGTTGCTAACGAATAGACTTTATCTTTGCCTTACAACAACATATCGATAGAAATCTAAGATAATATCGCTGACAACAACTCGCAGCAACAACTGCTCTCAGCTCGCCGTAGTACTGTATCATGTCTTCAGTCAGGCCTGAAGAAATCACCACCAACATTTCCACTTGCGTTCGATAATTAGAACATGAATTTAGAGTGAATTGATGAATTTAGGACTGATTTGTCGTAAATAATAAATCATATTAATTGCGAAATTCATAAATGCTATCATGCTATCCCCTGCAAAAATCTTGAATTATCCAAATTCCAGTACCCAATATAATTCACAATTGATGCGAAGTTTTAGAGAAAAGTATCCGCTAACACTAAATTTTCTACATATTTCCAGTATTGCCAGCTACAGAAATTGAACAACAGAAATTTACTTACCGGCACACCGCATAAAAAAATAACAACAACAATACAATAATACAGCTACAAACATAAAACAATTTTTCTTACTGCTTTTGCTTTAAAACCATTCATCATTTTATCATTCACACAGCAATATATTTAACTTTTCTTCTTTCTCTCTACCCGCTATTCGTCTCACTAATGGTATAATGAGACAAACTAACCAAGTCTCACCTCTTTTTGCTCTTTTTCCGTGCGATTTTTTCTGTTGTCTGTTGTGACTAGATTGACGTTCATTTCAGAGTCTTGGTTTTTAAAAATTGTAATTAAGAATTTCTCCCTCAACGTCAGCTTTCTTCCGTAATCCATTAATTCCATCATCTTAGGCTAAATCATATTCAAATTTTTCTTTGTTCCAATTCTTAAGAACAGATGTACTCATGATTTAGATAGAATGTGTTCGTATAGAGTAAATTTTCTCTTCAATTATTTGTGTGACAATTCATCATCACTATGAGTTTAAAGCTCTTAATCTGACTACTTACTCAAAGAGACTTTGGGCAACATTAAGTTCTGCCTGAAAAATCGTTTTCTAAATTAACTTTTATTTCGGATTTCTGCCTTTTAGGAAGCTCCAATTGTTGGCAGTTCTTGCTCCTGAGCGACTACTGTACTACATTACGATAGTGTAGTGTTCCGTGCGCTGAGACGACTTTGTCAAGCAATTATTTTTAGCCGCCAAGATTTTTGTTTGCTTTTCATATAAACGTATGCAAATACGTTTTTAAGTGGTTCCATGTTGTTGTAATATCTACTTGAATTTCTTTACTTTCGGTTTCTTCCTGCTTTTCCTTTTGGCGACTTCATCTTCTTGGTCTGTCTCTGACAGTTGTTACGTGGTTGGCACTACATTACGAGCGTGTCCTTTGAAGTGGAAAAATATTTGACAAGAAAATGACTTTTTTAATGTTTGCACAACAGCTCAGAGAAAGTTGCGAGCGCCAGAGAAAGTTCATCAAGCTGTCAAATTTTCAGTTTAACTTTAAGCGCAGATCGGCTTAGAAGCAAAGAGAGGGAGCGAGAGTGAGCGGAATGAGGAAGCGGAAAACAACACTCCAAAGTGTTACTTTTTGGAGCAAAAACTTTACTTCCCACACTATTGGCACACAAAAACTTTTTGATTACGCAGCCATCTTATCTCCTTGAAATATAAGTACTTAGAAGCTTGCAAGAACCCAATTCGTAACTGTTTTGTAAATTCCGTAAAGAGAATCGTTGTGCTGTAAGCAAGGATTCAAACCGAAACTTATTTCTGATACGATTACGATAGCACCGATACTCCTGATCCAGTAAACGGTTTTATTTCGATTTCCTTTTTTCAATAACATAGGTTTCGATTCGATTCACCAATATTTTTTTCGGCTTACCAGCTATACCGGTTCCTATACAAAAACCAAAAAGCATGATACTAATAGAGTGGAATCCTGGATCACAAAAAAAAAATCAATTTTTAAGAGTAAGTGTAATTCTCCTTGTGTTGCTGTCTCTGTTAGACCGACTCACTTGTAGCCAAAATTGAGAAAAAGAAAGATAAAAAGAGAATGGTCGCCAGAGTATACACCTCACTCATAAAGGGTGTACCACTATCCAAAATGCGCATTCGTGTCCTTGCAAACGCCAAACAATGACACAGAAAGTCTTCCGTGGAGTCGGCTTCTCTAAGAAGTCTAAGATTGTCGGGCCGCGACAATTGAATCTTTAATGAGGCCCATATTAGCCAGATGTTGGCCATATGTTGTGTGACCAGTGATTAATCCTCTTCTAACGAAGAAGATATCTAAAGGCCTTTGGATTGGGTTGTTTCACCAAGTGTTTTGTTACGCGGCATCCAGTGGTGGATATCCAATTCGTGGTCCGTCTTACTTTTTCCTTTTCTCTTAGTAGTTAATAATATTCTTTCCAATGCCACAAAAGTGATCTGGCCCTTCATGGCGTTTACAGCGACGCCTCTGGCTAGCTCGTCCTTAAGTTCATTTCCGGGAATGTCAGTGTGACCCGGGACCCATTTGAGTAAAAGCTTGTTACGTCTTCCTAGAAGTTCCAATTTGACTCGGGTTTCCCGAACCAGTTTAGAGCCGCTCATATGGCGGCCTGACTATTCGATAGTTTAGCTATTTCCCATTTCTAATAAATCCTGTCCAAATTTATATCTGCTCTTCGCCCTGTGGCGCAAACTCATTTTTTTCAATAGACCGGTGCATTGGGTGAATTATTGAAACATGTGGCGCCATCTATAGTGCCCATAGGTTAGTGCACATTGATATGATACCATCAAGGAATACGAGACGGGTTTGCCCACAAGGCGTACCACTAGATGTTTCACATCAAATACATTAGGTATCCAGCTTAGCAGTTAATACAGAAATGGTTTTTCTAAAACAATAAATTTACGTAATAGACAAGCACTTCATCAAAGTCAGAAGTATAAAATATCGACGTTTTCTTATTAATATTGCCTTTTCCATCTTGATGAGAAATTTGCAAGTGCGAATTAGCTTTCAAAAGAAGTTCCTATCATCAAAAATTAGAAAACTTATGTTTCTTGAGGATTGATTTTATGAGCAGCTGGAAAATTGGATTCTTATAAGATGGATTGCTGAAAAACAATTTGCTAGTGCAACATATCGAACTTATTATTCTAATGATCAAAATTGTAGTTCCGGTAATAATTTTCCGGATTAGCTTTTCCCAACAACATTTGCTTAAGAAACTTTACAAATATCGCGCTTATACACTTTTATTTCAACTAATCCAAACTTGGTCCTAATAACATTTCTCGTTTTCATCTGTAGATCTGCGTTCGAAAACGTAAAAAGCAAAAGAGAAAACTTTCTTTTTGGCGTTATGAAGTAGTAAAAGTTATGTCATTGTAAAATGTTCGTGTTTTGTGTCCTCCGTGCTCTGTCCAGACTGCAAACACCCCATAACAATTGCTTTTTATAGGCGCATCTTTTCTGCTCTATGTGCGTATCCTTGTGCATGTCCCGTCCATGTCAAAGCCGTCAGCTGGCCGCGATAATGTTTGGTCGTCGACAACATCGTTAGAACTCCCAGTTCATTTGCCTTGGATGCGGGTCCTGTGCTCCTTCCGCGCTTCCGTTGAGCTGGCTGTCCACTTAGCGCTTGTCTTTAATTATGTTTTGCTCTTAAAGTTTTCTGCATTGCCTTGTTTATTTTTATATTTATTTTTATTGCATTGCCCCAATGCTGGCCCCACTTTGGGCGCGCCCTCGTCTGGCTGGCTCTTTGTACATTGCCCATTGCCCATTGCCAGCTTCCTTTCCTTTTGTTTATTCACATTAATTTTTTCAATTTACCTTTATTACTGAGTGGCAGCCTAAACATTTTCGTCTCAACTGACCAGGACGAAAACGAGAACTTAATTAAGCAGTCCCAGTCCCAGAGCCGGATCCGCGCCCAGTAGTCAGTCTTTCCCCCAACCTGGGCGCTTTTGGCTTTTTTAATTATTTTTTATTAACGCAGCTTTGGTTTCGATTATTTCATTTTTTAGTCTTTTATTCCTGCTATTTGTGGTCTGACGCCGATCTTGATTTCCGTTGTGTCAAATTGAATGAACATCTCTGAAATGCAGCCAACTAATTTCAAACGATTTCAACGATTCTTTATGACTAGTTGAGCGCCGGCTAAGTGGCCAAATTTCCGGCAACTAATGCAGAGAGATGCGTAGACTTAGGCGTCGACCCTGGGCGCTGTCTAGGACAGAGGTCCTTGGCATAAAATGCCAGGCACTTTTGAATTTCCGACGCAATTTCCGTTGTCGACACCTTGACAGCTGTCAAACACACGTCACATGCGCGCATGTGTGTGTGTGTGTGTGTGTGTGTGTGTGTGTGTGCGGTTGTTGTTGTTTTTTTTTGCTCTCACTCTCCGCTCGCTGCTTTTTTGCGTAACGGAAACGGAAATTGTTAGGCTTAATAGACAGTTCGAGTTTCCTTTTGACTGGCTTCGATGTTGCCTTTGAACTGCGTGGCATTTATATAGCCTATTTTTAGGCATCTAGAAAGTTTCCTTTGTCATTTTGTTTGCGCACAATTTCACAATTACTTCACGCTCTCCCACTCGCTTCAGTCTTTCAAAAGTATTTTGTGTTTCTATGAAACTGTGCGCGTAATTGATAAAGAAAATCAAAGTAATTGTTTTAATATAAATACATTATAATAGAATTGTGTATGGAACTGTTGTATACCGTTGTACTTGCCTCTAATGAATGACGCATAAAACGACAAACAGACGAACTATAATTACTTGGGACAAGTGTCCTCAATTATATTGAAGATAGTGTCTATTGTTTGTCTTAAACAATTTGATTTAAGTTGAATTGAACGTACAACTCTACAGCCGCAGCGGCGTTCGTCAGCGGGATACACTGGTTATCAGGTAGCAATGCCCCCTGAGATCCACTGCCAGTGCCCAATTATCCAATAACACCCTTCTTCTCATCGGTGCTCACAATTAGCACGTGCTGTAAGGATTCCTGCGAGATTTTCGGTAGCGTATTCAAGTTATGAAAGCCGAGACACTTTTTGGCCTGTCCGAGAGTGACTCACCAATCATTGCTCGATTCGTGTTTTCCAAACCTTAAGTTTATTCTAGTTCCTCCAACAGCTTTTGTAGCTGATGTTATTTCTATTTCCTATAACTTCAAAGCTGAACCTGGCAGAGCCTGGTGTCCATAGATTCCGATATATGTCTTAGTTCGGTGCGTTCATTTGTTAAAGACGCGTCTGTGCAACAGACGGTAAGATTGGTTGTTCCAGTAGCCCTTTCATCTCTGGGTTTTCCAGTCTTTCCCTTGGCGATTTGGCTGCACGTGTATCAAAACATTGATGCGTTTGCGGGTGACGTTCGCGACATGGAAGCCAACTGAGAGTTTGCTGTCAAATGTAACTCCAAGTTACTTGACTTCCAGTACTTGTGTCAATTGCAGGTTCTATCGTTGTGGTAAATGTATGCATGTGAAGTTCTTCTGCTGGCCGTTGGTGCGCAGATTTGATTTCTATCTGTCCAATTGGCAAGCAGTGCACAAATTTCAATAAGCAGTGCATATTGCGTTCACATCTATCTTAATGTATAAAATTGTTCGTGCAGGGTACGCGTTTGTAAAACTTGAGATCAACTAAGGCAAATGACTTCATATTTGGATCATTTATTAGTTTGGTTTGCAGGAAAGTTTCTCTTCAGTTTTTGTCCGGTAGGTGGTCAGGTACAGCAATATTCTTAAGTGACGGAATAAATACATATTATTTATGCTTATATAGTGGGCTAGCATTTTAATGTGACACAATTCTACATACGCTTCTTTTTTAAATGAATTCAAAATCGGTTAACGATATTTGGTAATTGGTAATAAAAAGGATGTATCAACTAATGGATAACGCGTGATCAAAAGCTTCACACTGAACGTAAAGGCTTTCAGCTTATCTCACTAAGACGTATCAAGATGTATTGCCTTGAACTTCATGGAAATGTTTTCTATACTTAATCATGGTTTCAAAGTCATGTTTCTTCATTACACATCGTTTTTCACTGCTTTTTGCAAAGCACGCTCAAGCAGTACTATGTTAAGCCGTTTTGAGAAGAATTTGAATTATAATGTTTACGGATTATTCCACCTCGACTGTAGCTTATAATTTTTGAACAACTTCATTGATTACATCTTATTCTATCATTGCAGATACTGTGTAGAATTTGAGGTCATCAAGGCATCCAAAGCTTGCCACAAATTGCCACCCTATAACTTAATGCTTGAGGGTAGGTGCCATCCCTTTGTTTACTATATGCCAAACTATACTTACTTATCCAACCAACACCCTTAGGCGATCGCATAACGGTACGTTGTGACTTGGAGGCGCTCATTCAGGACAGCCCGGCTCCGACAAAGGACAGCAGCACAGCAACTACTAGCAGCACAACATCAACAACAACACACAAGGCACCGCTGGGCAAACAATATTTGACCGACGATGAGTCAGATGATGCTTTGGACGAGGAAGCTGCCGCCGGCGATAGCAATGAGGATGACAATGAAGCAGACACAGAGCACAACGCGGGCGAAGATGAGGAAGAGAATGCTGACGAGGCGCAAAACATGCTAGACACAGACAGCAACGAGAGTTACGAGTACAAGCATCAAAAGCAGCGCTCCTACTCGGGAGCAACAGGAGCAGAAGCAGCAGGAAAATACTCCGGCAACTCTTCAATGCAGCGCCAACGTTTGCTCAACGCCAAGCACAGGGTCTCAACGTTGCCGCCGCCGCTTAACTATCACTGCCGTGGTGAAGGTTTGTCCGGACGTACGACGCGCTGGAGCGCATTGCCGGCGCCGTCATGTCGTGGCAAATGGCTGCGTCTGACTGTCGGTCCGCCCAAGAAGTGCAATCATGCGCAGTTTATATTCGTTTAAGCGCCAAGCGACTAGCTTGCCCTATTCTTGGACATCTGTTTTGGGTTTACGTTTCTATTTCGATCATGTCAATGTGTAGGTTATATGCGTAGTCTATGATAAGGCAGCAAGCTTAAGCAACAGTTTCCCTATAGTTCCAGAAGAGAGCAAATAATACCAGATATAAATTTTAGCATCGGATTAACCGAGGCTTGAATGTTCTTCACGAAGGAGCGCCACTTGGACCCGAGTGCCAAGTGCGATAAGTGCAAGGGTTGCATTTCAATTAACAAAAATGTCCTAAAATGCTTATGTTGCTTAACTTAAATTTAGGTCTACAATTCAAAATTTGTACCAAAACCTTGTGAAGAGTATCACCAAATACAACAATAAAGTTTTCATTGCACATACTGGTAACTCATCATATCATTAACTCTTTAACATACACTCTGATCCCTCAATAAAAGAAAACCTTGCCCTGCCCACTCCTGCCTCTTCGAATCCATCATGCACCGTTTTATGTTTTGTCATTTACAACGCAGCATTAAGTACTAAGTGTTTAAGTAACTTACTTAACTTTAAGACAGATAATGAGTAAGTAATGAAGCATATATGCATAAATTTTTTTCAGTGTGGTAGTGGGAATTTAATTGTAATCGATTACGGTACCGTGATCACTTGCGCTGTCTATGTATTATGGCCGAGTTGTAGCTGTATCACAAGTTGTAAATAGATAATACATTTTTTTTTTTAGATATGTTACATGCATTACGTATACGTAGTGTGTGTCGCAAGGCATATTCAAATATCATTATAAATGAAGAGACACTAAACACTTACCAAAATATATATGGGAATCGAAGAGATCTGGAAATATTGTAAACCCATAAAAAAGGTTGCGAAATACACACACACTGAAATAGAGCTCTATATGAATTCATTCAAAGTGACATTTGACACAAACAAAAATTATTGAATGAATGCCTTCTATTGTGTCTGCCTTGGATTATATAGCCGTTTCCAAGACCGGAGCAGACCACAGTTGTATTCAGTGCTTGCCAGGACGTAATGAAACTAACGAGAAGGCGCGCCATTCCGTGTGCAACTTTCGGCGCATGTGCATCACAAGATCAAAATATTTGCGCCAGCTTTGAGCAAATAACAGAACTGTGCTTGAAGTTCGAGATTGTACCAAAACACACACCCGCAATCTTTATCTGCACAATCTGTGCAGCTACAGAAGCTCTCTGGCCAACTCGGATAGTAATCCTGAGCAACTGTAACGTAACAGTGCGGTTTAAAGGCTGTAAACTTCATAGCGTCGTACTTTTTCGATAATAACAAAGCAAGATCCCTAACATATAAGGGAGTACGCTACAAGGGTGGAGCATATTGACAATGACGAACTTTACTATGAATGTGTCCAATAAATCGCTAATAGAGCTATTGATAGTCATTGCATTGTATTTGCAACCCTTCTTCAACTAGGTTTATGCTAAAAGTGCATTATATGCTTGTCATCCGAAAACAGTTCTAGACCTCAAAGCGAACATTGAAGCTGTCAGCACCGAAATAGAGTTTAAATTTGGTGAAAGTGGTGCAGCTCTGCAAGCAGAGTCATACTTAATCCCCAAAGCAGCCCATGATGGAATAAACAAAGGTGTGCTCACTCTCAGTATTTTCAGTTGCCAAAATTTGTATGAACGAAAGCTCAAAAGCTCAGCTATGTGTTAAAGCTGACATGCATACAAATATGTTGACAATGCTAGCATTTATGTGTGTGGCGTAGACTAAAGTGGCAACCATTTAAAGAGACAAATACTGAGAGTGAGCACACCTTGGTTTATTCCATCATGGAGCAGCCTAAGTATGTCAACAAGAGAGCGGCTCTACAGTTCGTTTGCAGCCGTTTCTTCTTCGGCTCTCTTGCTCCCGGAGTGGCAATCGAATTGTTAGTTCGCGCTGGACTGCAACTGCTGGAAGAGACTCTTGCTTAAAGCTGGCTTCACTAAGGAAGAGCGAGGGTAAACTTCAATACCGTGAAGCAACAATCTAACTTAACGAAGTATATACTTGCTTGTAACTAACTGAATGCGTTACTCTACAGTATTAGAGTGCTTGTGTTTCTTGTATGAGCATAAGTAGGAATAACAACATTCCAAAGCTTTGAGTTCACTGAAGATAGCAGCTATTTGCAATAGAGTGTACTGAACTGCACTATTGCTTTGAAGGAAATACTTGTTGGCAGATTTTCAGTATTCACGCACATAGCAGCCTAACGGAAATGATCACACTGAGTGCACTGAGTACACTGCATTCATATTCATTTATTTTACGTTGAGTCAATAACATATTTGTTCACACAAATCAACAGCAACTTGTAACGTCATGTGTGTTGTAGCTTAAAGTTTGAGTGCATGCGTGGAACCTCTATAAACACTTACAATTACATATACCAATCCGTGTTAAGCATATAGTATGAGTGTATTTGTCTGTCTAGATTGTAATAAGTATATACAATACATAAGCCCCATTATATTCATAATAAAAACTACATAAATATTTAACTATAAAACAAAAGTAATTGGTTGAGGGTACAAAAATAAAGTATTTTTTTTATTATTATTTATTTAGCTTATCTGTTAGTTATGTGCTTTAAATTCCTCTTGGTCCTAAATATAGCGCTGCATAAATACTATACTAAATATATTTTTAATTTTAAGCAAGAAGGAAAAACAAAATATTGAGCAACTACTGCACAATTTGAGAGCATTTAGTTACAAAAGACAAACAATAAATATTAATAATTTCAAAGATTTCAGTAAAAGTTGATATGCAAAGTTTTCAAATACCTTTCCAAAGAGCAGCCAAATGGTGCTCCTTTTTAATCGTTTTAATTTTTTTTTCGTTGCATGGATAACGTAGTTTCAAAAAGTTTGCAAAATACTGAACTCTAGAGTTGCCCAACTAAAAGCTTTCTCAAGTTAATCTTAGAAGATTAACAAGCTCGACAAATGAAATTTAAGATAATACCATCAGTTGCAAATTTGGCAAAACGAAAAAAAAAAACGTTCAATTGAAACTAGGTGTTTTCTTAGTACTAAAATGCTAAGATTTAGGCACACACGAAACATCTTGTGTATCTTCTATAGCATAAAATGAAACAAAAATTGAACTTAATTCTTTAATGTATTCGTAATTAAGTCTAAAACATAAATAAAACTCAAGCATTAAATACAGATGAAATATAATTTTAAAGCACATTTATCGCTGGTTTTATGTGTACTTTATTGGAATTTCAAGGATGATCTTAGGGTAATGTATGGTAGTAGCGAAAGTCAATGATTCAAAGGATGCACCGAGATCAGAGTGAATAGTAGAGTGTAGGCCAGAATCAAACCACTTGCTGCAATACACTCAAAAATATAATGAATACTAGCATTCCCGGATACGAACTCACGGACAACCTGACGAGGGATGGTTCTCCGAACGCATTGATAGGACACACCATCAAGCAACTTCTAAGAGAAGAGGAAAGACTAGGACAAGCTGCGAACTGGATAAATACTCCAAATACTCCTTAGACAGGCCAAACTGTCCCTCGAACCTAAGGAGGTTCAAGAAACTGTCACAGTTAGTACAAAATTATATTAAAACTCTGACAGGTCTGTTTACTGGAAATTGTGGACTTAGAGGTCACCTGTGCAAGCTGGGCATCACCAGCTCCGGTACCTGCAGATTCTGTGAACTTGGGGAGGAATGCTCCTAGCATATCTTAGCTGAGTGTGATGCCCTGGCGAGACGAAGGTGTACATAGGATCACGACGACCAATATGACCCGGTTGGAACCATCGCTTATAATTAAGTTTGTACCAAAGATAGGACTGACTGAGGAGCATGGTATGCCCATCCAACCTTTAAGGTAATGTCGTCGTATACAACCGAATGAAGAACATAAATCCCTCCAAATGTATTTCATTGGGAACTTCAGCGACGCACTCGATCATGGCTCTAGCATTTTCAACAAACAGCATTGCGATTGAGACCTCTAGTTACTAATATATTTATAGAACTAGCTTAGATAATCATGCATAGAATCAAATACAAAACTTTAACCGTTACGATTTGAAACATTCAGCTGTGAGTTCTCTCCAATTTGGCATAATGTGACGCCATCTGGCGAGTGCATATGCTAGCGCCCACATGCGAAATTATCAATAACATAAGCATACATGCTCTGCTTTTCGCGCTCAAATCTCCCATAGCACAGACAGGCATAACATCATCAGCGCGTAACACCAACAGAGCGTAACACCACGGCATACAATTTGGTCTCACCACTAAGGCTCGCCAATAGATCTTTCGCTTCACAGTGGCATATTTCTGTTCTTTGCTAGAATAAGGCAGAGAGAGAGAAGCAAATTACTCTCGTAGCTAATCGACGTTCGCATTAATATTTTATTTTCAGCAAACCAAAAAGTGCGAGAAAGTGAGATAGAGAAAGTATTTTAACGTGTAACTGACGTAAGCGTATGGCAATGACCACAGCTGTTTGCTACTCAAAAGCTTAAAAAGCTCCTAGGAGCCAGTTGAGTCTTAACAACAAGGTGCTTATTTACAAGTCAATAGTTGTGCCTACGTTATCTTATGGCTTGCCAATTTTGGGAGTTGCGGCCGCTGCCAACATCGCTAACTCCGCGATTCATCGTGATTTACGCAAGCCCACTGTGGTGGATGAGCTAAATAGGCATTGCCCACCCGAACCCATTGGTAGGGGCATTTGCCACTAATACATGCAGAAGGAGGTTGGGGCGAATCCATCCTAGTGACAGTGTCCATCTTTTTGTTGCATTGAGGAAAATTTGCGTTAAAATGTTCATTCTTTTGTCCTGAACATAATGTCTTACGTCATATTTTCGTTTTCATTAACTTTGCTCTGTTGTTTTTGGGCTTAGAAGAAATTCTGTGAATCAACGTTGCTTAACATTGGAACATTTGTGTATAGTTGATATTTATGATAAGTTTATACCCAGCTTATTGAACTGTGCCACAAAACGTGGCAGCCTGAGCGTTTTTTCTATTGTAAATCCGTCCCTGATGTTGCGCCACAACTGTAGCAAGACAAATAAACAGCTGGGTGGAAAGATATACCTACTGCAAATCAACAACTTGGAGTGTTAGAAATTTCTCGGGTTGTCGTAACTCGTTTCGGTTTTTACTTCTTTCTTTTTGGTGCGCACTTCATACAGCGCAGGCGCGACGCGACGTATTGCGACGCTGCGCTGCGCTCAGCTGATTTGGGTTTACCGTTTGACCCAATTAACAGTAACTTGTTGCTGCTGGCGTTGCCAGTTTGCGAGTTTCTCTGAGCCGAGTTCACGGTGAAGGCCAGCCATGGCGAGTAATTGATTAGTCTCAAAGCGCACACAAGACTGGTCAGACGTAGCAGCAAAACGAAGCGCTATAAGCAGCCAAAAGAGAAAGAGCGCAGAGAGAGAGAGAGAGAGAGAGAGAGAGTGAGAGAGAGAGAGAGTGAGCTAGTAGCAGTGATAAGTTAAATAGGCCAAAATGTAAGCAGTCTTAAACTATCGCATAGTACGAGTATTTAAGTTCCGTTATGCTGCTCTTTGATGATTCATTCATTCAACAATTGTCATTGTTATGTTTTTAAGTTGCAAAGAAAGTTGCATGTTAATTGTTTGTTTGCTTTTTGTTGTACATAGTTCCTTTAATGAGTCCTGTACGAGTCAACTTACTGCTGCTGCCCTTCGCCTTAGCCCTGGGCAGCTCTGAGGCCTTAAGGCGCAACTTCAATGCACGCCAATCTGCAGCGATCAATGCAAACACAAACATTCCACTCTGGAAGCAACGCGTAAGTCGGGAAAGTTTTACCAACATTGGTCAAAATGACACACCCATTTATTGGTTTAGGCCTGCGAGAAGCCACAAAAGCAAAAGGCAAACTCGCATTACATCTGCGACGAGCAGGGCGATGTTAAGTGTCTGCCTGGCTGGCAGGGCGATCTCTGTCAGGTGCCCATGTGCCGACGTAGCTGTGATCCCATGAATGGTAAGACATTTTTATGCTAATTGGCCATTGATTGACGCACAGTGCTCTGTTGCAGGTTATTGTCAAAGGCCCGGGGAGTGTCGCTGCCGCATTGGCTACAGTGGCGAGCTTTGCGACAAGTGCATTCCATTACCAGGCTGTCAGCATGGCTACTGCACCAAGCCCTTCGAGTGCCTCTGCAAGCCTGGCTGGGATGGACTATTCTGCACGGAACGTAAGTTGCTGTTAATTAATTGTTTGCCTACATTACGGTTTTGGTTACCGTGTACTTTGTACTTTACAGCCAGCTGTCGTAGTGGCTGCCACAGCACACGCGGCTATTGTGAGGCACCGGGTGAATGCCGCTGCCGCATTGGCTGGGCAGGACGCACCTGCAGCGATTGCTCCACAATGCCAGGCTGTCAGCATGGTACCTGCAACAAGCCGCTGGAGTGCAACTGCTTGCCCGGCTATACTGGTCTGCTTTGTCAAACACGTAAGTGGCAAGCGAATTTGTTGTTGCTATTGTAATTGCACTAGTTTGTTGTCGTTGCCTCCTGCTCTGGCAAACTGACAAACTGAAATTCATTTATGTTTTCTCTGGACGCCCTCCAACTTGCAGCTCTTTGTGCATCCGACTGCAGCAAGCAGCATGGATATTGCCGCAAGCCTGGCGAGTGTCGGTAAGTGAAGTGAGAAGTACACTGTGCAAAAACTACAACAACAAAAAGTACCACTAACACTTTTTCTGCTCAAAGCTGTAAGGTGGGCTGGACTGGACCGCAATGTGACAAATGCTTTCCGTATCCAGGCTGTGCCAACGGAGACTGTGAAGCACCCTGGGAATGCAACTGCCGTGCTGGATGGGGCGGCATGCTGTGCGATGAACGTAAGCAGAATGCCAAAGCAAAGATAAAAGTACACTTAACTTTTATGAAACCCAAAACACAGGTTTAAGCTACTGTACGGATAATCCGAACACCTGTGAAAATGAGGGCAAATGCGTCTCGCTAAGCCGAGAGGATGGCAGCTATAGGTGTCAGTGTAAACAGGGTTATCTGGGCAAGAACTGTGAGATACGCGATGAGTTTTTGCTGACATCTGTGGCACCACCACGCATAACACCGCCACCCGAGGTCGATATGGACATGGACCTCGATGAAGCAGCTGTGCTTGATGGCCAAGTGGAGCGCACAACACAAAAGTTGCCGTCCAATGAGCCAAAGCGGACAAATGACACCGCAGCAACGCCAACAACCACGATAAGGACGACAAAAACAACAACAGCAGCAGCAACAACAATGACGACAACACGTGCAGCTGGCGTTGTCAACCTTGCCGCAACTAATGAAGCGTTAAACGGCGTTAGACCTGTTGATGAGACAACAACAACAGCGACGAGACGTGTTACACTTGCCACGGCGACACCAACTAACACAACAGCAACAGCAACAACAAGTGCAACATTTGGCGCTGCAGGAGCAACAAGTGGAGCGCTGCCTTCCGTTGCCTCAGACTCACAGTTCAATGCACATGAGCAGCAGCAACAGCAACTGAAGCAGCCACAGGAGTCTTCTGCGCTATCGACGGCGACATCCTTGCCAGCATCAGCAGCAATAGAGCAGAACTTGGATAGCAACAACAACAACAACAACAACACTGATGATGATGACAACGACGATGACGAAGATGACGATGATGATGAGGATGATGAAGACGAGGATGACGATGTGGACTATGAGGAGGATGAGGAAGATGATAATGATCAATTTATACCAAATATTATATAAAAACTTAAATTATATCCTTCCATTGCATCCATTTTCTCACACGCTAAGTAAGATTTAAGGTTCAAGTAAAGTTCAGTGAACTTTCACGACTTTGGAACTACATCTGTGACAGCTCAAGTTCAGCTCTACACCATCGAAGTAATGCTATTAAATTAAACTAATATTTATTTTTTTTTTAAACTATGTAACGTTCATTTTCTTTTGCAAAGCTTGAAATTCCATAGAACGGGCCTTGGGGTTACAAGCAATTCGTATACCGCATATATGCCGTTACGTTAGCTTGAGATGGCGTCATTTTTGTGAGTGTAAAATAATAACACTTTGCAACAAAAGAAAAGCCTATGGCTAAAACATAAATATTGCGGTAAATTTCGGATTTCTGATTTCGAATCTGGAAACCATTTTGGATTTTCTACCACCGTTTTCGAATTATCGCTAATCAAATTTAAAAAATTCAAAATTTCGAAAGCAAATCTCATATATACCAAATCAGCGTTTTCAAATTATTTTGGTCTAACTTGATTCGATTCCAAGTTACAATTTTTCAAAAAAAAGAAAATTCTTTGTTATTTATTATATTTTTCAAATGAGTAAACTTAAAAATACAAAATTTTAATGGGTTTTTTCTGTATTCGGTCTATTGATTCTTTGCGAACATTTCGATAACAATATCAGCCAAATCGGTAGCGGTAGGTTTGCGCTCTGGCATATGGGTATGCTAGATGGCGCCATATTATGGCCAATTGGAGAGAACAGCTTAACGTTTCACATCTGCCGGGTGTCCCTTGACGGCTTACGTTCGTGTTTACATTTTGGGACACTTTAATGATCCGCTCGATCATTTCTAAGCCGATATCGAAATCGAATATCGGTTACCAGAATTAAGTTTAGAATTTAGAACTTTTCTAAATATATTGTATGTTTATGTATAATTGTATTTATTTGTCCGTAATTTATTTAAACTAAATACACAACTGCATAGAATTTCGTTTAACAAATGATTACAAAAAAAAAGTTTATATAGTTGCTATACTTAAACGCTACACGAAATTTGCTTAAAAATTTCAAATTATTCAAAGCAGAAAATTTTCGAAATTATTTGCATAAATAAAACACACAAAAGGAAATTTATAGGGTGGCTTGGCGACTGCAGCTCGAATTGCACTTTGTGGCTTAAATATATAAACACGAAATCAACAAAAAAAAAAGGTAATTATTTAAAATTTTATTTTCCAATAATTTTTCGGGAAATATGGCCCTCGGAATGTCGCCGAAGTGTGTAGAGTAGAGTAGAGCCCAGGGCAAAGCATGGGACAGTAAGGAAAAGCATTGACAAAACTGAATAAAGACGGGACTACATATAAACTACTCTCTCTCTCTTCTCTCGCGCTCTATCTTTGCAGGGGTTTTTTTTTATATAAATATAAATAAAAGTATATATTGCATAAAACTTAAAAATGAAGCAAAAAAAAATTGCATTTCGTTGCATACTTTGCGGCTGCTGCGAAAACGCGACTCCTACTAATTGAGCTCTCGCTTATCCCGCTGACTGATCTGGGCCATGGTTATATATTGACGCACCAGACGCGAGATCTCATGCGCCTGCTCCGTCTGCACGCGTATCACACGCTGCTGCATCAAGTTGCCCACCTTCATGTCCAGGAAAAGTGCTCCGTCTTCAGAGCGTACCTGTTGGTAGTAAGAGCAAAAGGCAAAACTTAGCAACTGCCACGGAATGTACTTGGTTACAAGCTTACCTTGCGCGTCGAGATGACCTCCATGAAGCTCCAGTGCTGCAAGGTCTCATGCGTATTGGGATCCAGGAATAGCACTCCACGTCTATTCAGGGCCAATATCAGGTCACGCCACATCGGACTGTGATTGTCCTCAACATGCGGCCCCTCCTCGGCCCAAATGCGTTTCACCGCAAAGAAACTGCTACCGAACAGAGGCCAAGTTGCAAGCACATTCAAAAACTGCGCCTTTACCTGCCCCGGACTAAGTCCGGACACCTGCGGCCAAGCCGACTGCACCAGACCCACCCACTGTGCGGGTCTAATCTCACGTATACCCAACGCTGGCTTGGGCAGCAAGAACTTAATCTCTTTCATTGCCGGCACATGACTCAAATCGGCGGCACGATGCAGCAACGCTGCTATGCGTGCCATATCGCGCACCACCTCAGGCATGGGCACACCATTGCCGGGCAACTCCAGCAGCAAGCCTTCTAAATAATCCGGCGCTACCTGATTGAAGAGCACCTCCACATACAGTGGCATGGGCGCTGGATCGCGCTTGAGCGCAAAGTGCCAAACCGAGCGACAAAAGATCAAGTAGAAAGGCTGTCCGGACTTGAGCAGCTCTGTGGTCACATCCAGTATATACTCATCGGCTGCCAGCGGCATGGTAAACGCATCACCTTGCACTATACAATACAGCGAAAACTCCTGCTGTTCGGCTTCCGATTCGACGCCCAGCAGCGCACATAGCTCGGCAATGACATCAGCCACTACAGTAGAGCAGCGTGTGTTAACCACACGCTCTGCACCGCCCGGCAAGCGATATATTTGACGACGTGCCGAACGACCAGCTGAAACAGCCGTTACTTCCTCCACGCTGGGCACATTCTTGCGTCCGCCGCAGCGCGCTGTCTTGCGTAGATTGGTCAGACACACGGCTGCCGTGCCGTGACACGAACGACGTCGATCCGAGGCAGCGGATGTCAGATGTTCCATTAGATAGGGTCGCAGCGCATCGGAGCAGCCAAAGTAGGCGGCCAGTATGCTAAGCAAACGCCAGGCACGCTGCGATGAGTCTGGGCAAGGCGAGCGATTGGCCGTTGTCTGCTTCATAAGCTGACAGTACACCTCGTCCCGCAGCGCCAGATATTTGTGACAATGCTGTGAACGGGTAAAGTATAATATGGAGTCAGAGGGTTCGACAAAACCAAGACTTACCATGAGCACCGTGTAAACACACTTAACTTCGGTAAGCTCGGGATCGAGCGGTATATCTCCGCAGTAGCGCAAAATGCAGTCAAAGCATTCCAGCGCCAGTGGTGCCAGATCGTTAGGCAATCTTAACAACGGCATGCGAATGGGTTGGCCTTGCCATTTGACCAGCTCGGCATAGGAGCGATTCGAAGCAGCCTGGTGACGTTCATGACGATCCGCATCACGCCCATGGGCGCGTGCCTCAGTAAGTTGACTGCAAAAGTGAAGGTGAAGCGTAAGTTAACGGTTAAGCATGAGTACGGGCTTTATACTTACTCATTGCGGAAATGTTGCATGGCGAACTGCAGCAGTGAGTACTTGGTAACCGAAGGAGGCGTGCCACCCACACCACTAACCAGACCACCATTGATCTCATCCTGCATATAGTTGGCATCCAAACTATGTGGTTGCAGGTGCATCAGCTCCGTATGCTGCTGCTGCTGCTGTTGTTGCAGTTGTTGTTGGTTCTGTTGTTGCTGCTGGTGATGCGCTGATGAGCTGTGCGACTGCTGCAGCTGCGCCTGTCCATTGGTCAAAGAAGCTGGACCGGCACTCTGCTGTCCAGCATTGGATTTGCGAGAGCTATGCAAGTAACTCTGCTGCTTCATATAACGATGATGCTCAACAACATCCATTGACTCATCGTTGCCATTGTCCAGATGCTTTTGCTGTTGCTGCTGATGATGATGCGGCATCATGTCCAACTGATGCTGGTGCTGCTGCTGCTCTTCCAGGCTGTGGCTGCGTTGTTGCTCGCCATTAGAGGCAGCATGCTCATTGCGTTGATTAGACGGATGAGCTTGATGCGTCTGGCGTGCCTCCAAGCGTTCCAGCGGCACATTCAAGGTCTGGGCGGCAGCACGTGCGCCCGAGGAGAGTGTCGAGGCTTTCGATTGTGACTGCAAAGAATGGAATAAATAGCGTTTGCCAAAAGCAATCAGTCAAGTGCCAGAAAATGGTGTCAAAAGAATAATCAGAAATCTTAGCGCTGCTTTTAATACATTTCCCGTACTTGAAGCGAAAGATTGGCAGGCAGGATTTCTCAAGAAATTTAAAGTAGAACTTAAGTTAAAGCCATTTAGATATGTCGTGGCTTCCCAAATTTAGCCTAAAATGGGACTCTGTCAGCCAAATCATATATTGGCAAACTTCATCCTTCAGTGTCCAAAATAGCTATGAAAACTAATATGGACTTAAAGAAACAAATGCATATTTTGAGGACCTTGTGAAAGTGTATTCTGAAAATGGTAGGATAAATTTAGGCATAAAACTCTTATTTTAATCCCAGTTTTGTACTCAAAAAAAGGCATAAAAACAGAATTCTGGTTTTGACAAAAATGGGATTGATTTAAGAAAATTAGTACTTAAATAACTTTTGGCACTGCTTTGGATTGATTTAAGTAGAGAATGCATGATTTTTGGTTTTATTTTTAAGTGGGAAGCGCTTATGAGTTTCGAAAGCTCTTCCAAAAAGTCACGCGTTAGATTGTAGTACCGGTGCTTCTTCCTCACTACATACAGTCGGAAACCTGGTAGTGGATACCGGACGATGATGAAATATTGCCGCTTCCGTAGTAAATTTGCCGAAATTCCTAATGATAAAAGACGGCGGTTAGATACAATGCCACCTAGCCATAGCAAAGTTAGGATCGAAATCAAGCGAATCAAGGACAACAAAGCTGCTGGCGCAGACGACCTGCCTGCAGAGCAGCTTAAGATTTGGGGCGATTTGTTATGGTGCATGCACCGGCTCTAATATGGATGCACGAGAATATGGCTAGATGAGAGCACGCCTGATGATTTGAACCTATGTGTAATCAGTCTTAATACATAAGTTCCTACAGAGCGTATTGTCATAGAGACTAAAGCCATTAGCGAAAGAAGTCATTAGACCTTATCAGTGTGGGTTTAGGCCTGGTTAGTCTACCATAGACCAAATATTCACTCAACGCCAAATCCTAAAAAAGACCCACGAATACAAAATCGATACCCACCATCTCTTCGTCTATTATAAAGCAGCATTTGATAGCCCGTTGAGGGGTCGCGTATATGCCGCTCTGTCTGACTTTGGAATCCCTGCAAAGTTGGTGCGACTGTGCAGAATGACGTTGAGCAGCACACGCACTTCTGTCAAGGTAGGGAAGAGCTTCTCCGAGCCTTATGATACCAAGGATATCTTCGGACAAGCAGATACCCTCTCATGCAACTTCTTTAGTTTTGTGATATAGAATGTGTTGCGGAAGGCCAAAGTTAGATCGGAACAGGATCATATTAAACAATAAAGGTGTCCAGTTGCTCGCATATGCCGATGATATCGATATCATTGGTCGTACTAAGCGAGCAGTCACCGCCTTTGCGGCTATTAAAAGAGCATCTGCCAGGGTGGATCTGGTTATAAATGAGAGCCAGACAAAGTATATGTTTTCTTCTAGCAGAGAGGCGCCACAGGTGGATCCCCAGATTGATGTTGAAAACTATACTTTTGATTTTGTCAAGGATTTCGTCTCTATTAGCATCACCTACACCAAAATGTTGTATCTTAATAAGAACATTGATTGGGACCTTGGTGTCCTCTTCCCTGACCACACAGGACGCGCTAACTACCGTGGCATAAGTCTTCTTTCTATTGTATGTAAGGAATAATTATGTCAGAATGGCGGTCAAGCGGAGATTCACTCTTGCCAATAGATGTTACTTTGGTCTCAGTAGGCAAATGAGCAGAAGACACCACTCTCGCCAGTCGAAACTAACACTCTTTATAAGCTCATCCATCTTCTTTTACTTTATTGTGCAGAAGCATGGGCGATGACCCAGTCTAAAGCAGATGCCCATTGAGTATTTGAGCGGAAGGTACTCCATAAGAGCTGTCTTGACGTGTTGGCAAGGACTACCCCATACGATAAAACGACAAACTCTATGATCTCTATGACTAAATTGACAGAGTCAAGCAAATTAACATCAAGAGGGATGGATGAAGAAGCGCCAATGCGGCTTTAAGGGAGGTGACAAAGGGTTAGGCAATGTATCCGTTGGAAGGACGAGGTAGATAGCACACTAACTTCATTTTGTATCACCCATTGGAGGGGAAGCGTAACGGGTCGTTATGGTCAGTTAAGGAGAAGAAGTTGGAATAGTGAAAAAGACATAAAACGCTATTTTGTCAAATGGAAGTTCAGGCATTCAAATGCGGACTGACTTATCAAATTGCCGTCGAAAACTTACGAACAAAACATATTTCAAAGTGCAGCAATATCAGTGAAACTTAAATACAAGCCAGTGTAGTGAGTGTTCGTGGTTGCAGGGTGTATTATAGTTGCCGGAACACTTCAAATACAAAGTGTATCTAGTGCATATACCCTACGCGCAAGAGTATTGAAAGTGGTGCACAAAATATTATCTGAAACATTTTTGAGAGGCATTGGTCTTTTGGCATGTGAAAGTTGTTAGGCGCATTGCGCGAACCTGTTGCCAATTTTCATGGTGCTGCAAAAGATGGCGACCGTTGACCGGTTTTCCCGGCCAACAGCAACAGCAGCAACAACAGAAGCCGCCTATTGAAAATCAAAGTGGGCGTGGTCAGACCGAAGCCCGACGCCTCTGGCTTATTATTATCAATTATCAATCTGTTTTTTGATTGTGATGCACGCCGTAGTCATTTATTATAGATACAAATGCATTAAATACATTATATTTTTTCTATGGCATGTCGAATATTTATTACGGTTTTTTTTTTGTTTTTCGTACGAGTTTTCGGTTTTTGATTTTTGGACAATGAAAGTGTTTGCAGTTTTTCACTTTTATTGCTTTGCATTTATTAAATTATAAGCGCAATTTGATGCAATTGCTTTCTTTTTCTTTGTTGTTTTGATGTGCATCTTTAGTTGGTTTATTTTTATAATTTTGGGTAAAGTTGGCCCACGCATGCGCGGCTGTCTGGCCAAAAAGATAACAGTACCAACAAGTAAAACAACAGCAATTTCTACTCGAGCGAAAAAGGTGAGTGAGTAAAAGTTAAGACCGTGCCGTAGGCACTGAAGGCACGTTGCAGTTGCAGCAGGAGCGGCAAATGAAAGCGGAAATCTTTCACCAATCAATCAACTTGCCATATATAAAAATCGCACATGTGCAAATGTCAGTATATATAAATAGTTGTGCAGCATAAATTTGAAAATAAGTCGACTGCGAAAACCCGTCTTTGAGTGCCAAGTTAATCCATTTGAGTGTCGCAACTGGTGCACCATAAAACTCAGGAGCAAGCAGTCAAATCCAAGACAGAACCGGGCACACAACTGGGTCACAAACTTGCATAGAACTTGTTTTGCCATTGCCCAGGCCAGTCGACATTGCAGCAATCGAACCCAGACGCGGGGTCGCTATTTGGTCGTGGCTCTGACCGCATTTGGTTATACATATAGCTCCAGTTGCTCCAGTTCTGAAAGCGTGTGTCTGGCCATCAATGTGTGTGTGTGTGTGCAATTCAATTCAATGAAAGATATAAAACTTTAATTTCAATATAATTTCTGCCACAAAGCTATTACAATTTTAGATTCAACTTTCTTTTTGGCTTAGTTTTGCTCGAGTTAATTAAAATTCGAAATTAATGCGCAACACATGTAGCCAATGTGTGTGTGTTGGTCAGGCGGAGATGCGCTGTGTCAGATACGCAGCTAGATTTACAGATACATCTGCACATATAAAGATGCACACACTGGTACATGACAGCCAAAAGAAATTAAAGTAATTTACTAAATGAAATTAAACAGACAACAAACAACAACAAACACTCGCATGTAGCCAAATCACTCAAAAAACGTAGTGAAAAATAGTGTATAAAAAACGCACAAAAGTAATTAAAATATTGAAATCAAATTACAGTTAAAAAATTACAATTTAATGCGGCAAAAAGCAAAAGAAAAACAACGAATATGGCACAGAAAATAACAGAAGGAAATCTCTGAATTTAATGGGGTCACACTTGTGCACGTCTTTTTTTTTTTTTTTTGACTGCCCTTTTCATGGAATCCATAATTTTCTTAAGCAGCAGTTGCTCCAGTTAACTGAACCATTACATCAGAGACAAGAGATTTGACTGCTACAAACTTGCAACATTCCTCAAAAGAACTCAACATTGCCCTAAGCACGTTGCTCCATACTCGAAATGTGTCCGTCCGTCCGATAACAAAACTGTTAAAATAAGTTAACTGTACAACGCTCTTTACATTCGAGAATTCACACATTTTGCGTTTAATTTCGCTACGAATTATTCTCTTACATTTGATGTATATTAACTTTCCCCAACAACCGAGATACACATTATCAGCATAATCACTGCTTGAACCGCTTGTCTAAGCAGATTTCGTTTAAAGTGATTATCAAAGGTGCGTTGACAAAGCCAAATGAGCTTATTGCTCACTCAATCAATCGCTTTCAGCCAAAATTCGACAGATTTTTGTTTAAAGCTTTATATATTTTGGAGCGCAGGAAATCTCATCATTGGGCATGACCGACTGAAATCAGAATTTAAATTTAATCTAAACAAAAACTTCAACCAACCCTTCAGACAGTCTCCTTTCTATCGCATTTAAGGCCCTATCGAGCGTTTTGAGTGGCAGACTAAAGCAGGAGTCGGCATTGTCTGCAGAAACGTTGGCAGCAGAGAAAAGTTCAGTGAACGGGCCTTATCAGTGCGAATTTAGACTAGATAATCACACTACGCCAAATCCTGTGAAAGATCCACGAACACCAGACACCCGTATGTTTGTCGCTTATAAAGGGATCGCTTCTATGCCGCATTGTCTGTGCGACTTTGCAGAATGGCGTAGAGCAATACAAGCAACTCTCTGTGCGAGGCTTCGAACAAGAAAACGTTCTCAACTGCGACCTTATCAACTTTCTGATGGAGAGTGTGTGAGCGAAACGGGAACAGTCATACTAAGCGTGCAGTTATCGGAGCCATTGCGGCTATTTGAAGCGATTTCGAAAGGGTCAAGTGGTGGTACATAAAAGCAATTTTTTGCTGAAGAAACTGCGATCCTTAATCGTTCCAGATGCCCATTGAAGGCAAGCGCGCAACTAGCCCGCCACCTAGTATCTGTGGAGAGATGACTTGCTGATTGGCGCATACTAGTAAACGAGCAAAAATGCAAACAAGATACGGTTACACTTAACAAGAAAATACAAGACAAGAAAATAGATATGAAATTTAAGGCAAGTAACCTCCACTAGTTAATAAACGCTCGATCTCTCCTGAGCCTGGACTATAAAGTGCTTCTCTACAAATCCGTGATTAAACCTATTTGGACTTATGGCTCCTTCACTGGGGCAGCGAGAACATTCAAAAAGATCTGTACATAAAACTCGTAGAAGATGTTATATCAGAATAAGAAGCGAAACATCAAGCAAAACTCGCCTCACTGAGATCTCTAATACAAGTTTGCAGCCAATGCCAACGACAAGTACATTGAGTTAGTAAAGCGAATTAACATTCTGTAACTCCGCTGGGTATGGATGAAGAAGCTCTTCGGAGAAAGAGTTTCAATGCGTCTGTTGAAGGAGGGCGACGAAGGAAACCAGGTTGAAGGCGAACTTGCTAACTTTGGCAACACGAAGTGGAGTATGAAGCAGAGACGCTTGAAAGAGTCTTTACATAAAATGTTGTTTAGCTTTTGAATTTGAAGAAACAAATAATCTTTTAAAGTTGTGATACAGTGTGATATTGTAGGTTAGGTTGCAATGGCTGTCAGGCTATTTTCCTGGCACACGCTTTTCGCGTTAAAAAGACACATGGTCAAAGGGAGAACGAACAAGAAACCGAAATGAAGTTTACAATCGCTTTTGGCCAATTATGTTCCCCGAGTGGTGAGCAGGTCAAAGTTTGTCGTATGAGGCGATTTATTATGACACTGGATTCTTTCGAAACCAGCAGAGCTAACCCAGGCGTTAAAAGGGTTGTGCTTAGGGCTTGGGACCCACCATGCAAAAACCCATTTCTAATGAAAGAAATACATTAGGCCGTAACCAAGAAGAAGGCCAGTTAAGAAGAAGAAAAAGAATAAAAGCTATCAATTAAGTGTCTTTCCACTTGTTTAAGCTTCTACTGAAGAAGGCCGCTCTAGAAAAAAAGCAATGCTTAGTCGTATCCTCTTCTTCTTAGCATATCATAAATTTGGGTAAATCTTTGCCAAACCATATTAAGTTTTGCTCATGTTTAGACTATATCGCTTTTATAATGATGATAGCTCAACTTTGGCAATCAGACAAGCTACAAAAAGCACGTTTCAGAGCAAGGATCATAAGATTGTTGAGAAAATTATTTTCAAAAATCAAAGATACATTTCAAGTGTACGTTTTTGTATGCGAATAAAGCAAATAACAAGTTCCGCCGGTTCAGAGCCACAACTTAAACACACTACAAAAAAGAAGCATTTTTTCGCTGGAAATTTTGCGATCTGACACCTTTTCTAAGTGATTTGCACAACTACAACACGTATTTAAAAGAAATCACCAAAATCTATGCCGTTTTTTCAGGAATTTCCTGTGTCGAAACAATGCATCAATCAACAAATGAATGAATCCTAAAAGAATTTGATATGATTTGATATGGTTTGACCTAACTCAACAGCAAAAGTCGCAAATAACCGTCAACCTTTTCAGAGTGTCTGCAAAAAATCGCTTATTACAGAACATTATGAAAAGAGAAATGGTTAGAAACTATGCACCTTTTATACTTCTTTTGGAAGTATAAATGCGGCGCTAAACTTCTAAATACCTTATTTTATAAGGAAAAATGGAAGAAAACCCGAAGACTTACGAAGTTGTTAAACTCTTTACAAATAACTTCCAAAAGCAGTATGGAAATTGGGGCCATCCCAGGAAAACTTGAGATTTTGTAAGTACGTACTTCTACCTGACTAAGTCATGAGAAAAGAAGTACTTTTTTCCTACTTCCAAGTCCGACTGTGAACTCAACTAAATATACTTTATGTATGTCTGTATGTATATTAACGTGCCTAACCTCATAAAAATTAAAAAAAAGAACATTTTCGCCTTCCCCTTTGTACTTTTCGGTCTTTTAGGTACACTTACTTTGTGTGCGGATGACCAAATGCTTTCAGTCAAGCTGTTTCCACAAGATCGGTCAAAATTTTTGCTCAACCACATAGCCGAGGACACAAGCGCAGCGAGTAAAAGTGTGCGGCTCAGAGCGAAACCGAGTTGACATAATTTTTTTGGGTTTTTCAGTGAGCAGAGCGCATTGAAAATATGTATTGACTGTTATTTGCCCAAGCAGATGATTTGCAAAAAGTACCTTTTTTGCTTGATCGATCGCATAACGCCCTTTGGCATGCAACTGCATTTTTTGCACATTATGAAACACATACTTGGTCATTATTAACGTTAGCCTAACTTTTTGAGATCTTTTGAGTGAATTCGACAAAATGCAAGTCACAATTGATGCGACTTCATTTGCTGTTCCACTTACTATTCAATATTCGCTATTTGCTATTTGCTAGTCTTCCATTCACAATATACAATTCGCTATTCACAATTCGCTTTGTGGCTAGCTCTTGTATAATCGCTAACTTATTGTTAGTTTATTGCTAATTAGCCCAACAAGCTACGCGACATGATGTAAGTCGTGAGTCTTTCTCTCGCATCTCCATGATGGGTCGCTACCCTAGAAAACCAGATGACCAGCAGTCAGCTGGCTATTGTTGCTGTTGCTCGTTGCTTTCTGCGTTTTGACTTAGTTCGTCTTTGCTAACGCTAATAATGCGATTATGTGTTGATTAACATTAACTATACCGTTAAGTGCAAGCAACACTCAACACCTCGAGCTGACAATAGATTGAAGATCTCTTTGTGGCCGGCCTTTTTGCATATAATTAATTATTGTTATTATAATGTTGTTGTAATAATATCAAAAAAAAAAATATTATAAACTCGCAAATTTAAAGCCATTTTCTTAAAGCAGCGCTTGAGTTAAGGTTACGCTTAACCATTAATTAGAAACCTTTTCCTTTTGTTGTTGGTTGTGCAAAAATCTTTCAATATGCATGGCCTCAGTAATGACACTATAGCCCAATCATTTCGAAGCTCTATTTTCGAATACTTTGAAGGTGCCCCATCTACAGCTATACCCGATAGAAGAAGTCACTTTGCGATCTTTAGTGAGTCGAAAGATTCCCGAATATTGCTAAACGCAGCACAACACAAGCTTGTAAATTCGAAAAGAAACACTGAAGTTCCTGAAGCATATAAGCAGATTTTCGAATTTTTCGAACACCCGAATTTTGGGTACTAGTATTTAGTATATCTTGGGAGGGTTCTAACTTGATTGAATCACAGCAAAATAAACGTTTAGTTTTTTGAATATATAGAAGATATTCATAACTAACAAATCGATGATCAAAGTTTCTTTTGTGAATGCGCATTTTGTACTAAGTTATGTAGTTTTCTTATTACCTCATTGCAATTCATGGTTTCAAAGCGTGCCAGTATTTCTTTAACCGATATTTTGGATTCTGTTGGCTCCTCCAAAATGGTTTCCATGCGACTCACCGAACCGCTGCTGGCATTGCTGATTCTACGCGTCTTGGCAGCTCCAGCGACAGTACTGCCGCTCAGTAGTTGTGCAAAAGGAGGTATCACTGTACCAGCAGCAGCAGTAGCAGCAGCACTACCACTGCTGCAACTAATACTGCTGCTGCTAACAGTAGTCAGTGCTGCTGCTGCGCTCACTGCTGTTGACAGCACGGACTCGCGTTCCTCGTGAGTCGCGTGAGTCGTGTCATACTGTTGTGCTTTGGTTGTTGCAGCATTACAACTGTTATTCATTTCAACTTGATGTTCGCTGCCATTGCAATTGTTGTTGTTGTCTCTTTGGTTGTTGCTAGTGCTATAGCTAAGCTGCTCCTGAAAGCAACATTCATCGCATAAAATTGCGGCAGCTGTGTGTGCTGAGGCGTTGGAGCAGTTGGTCTTTGAATTGGTATTGCTGCAGCACTTGTATATAATGTCCTCCTCAACGCTCCAGGCATTCTCATAGTCCATGGTATTGCCGGCGCTGCTGAGCTCTGCGCCCAGCGAGACGCAGCATTGTTCGTTGAACTCACGTATGCTCTCATTTGTCAGCTGATCAAGATCACTGCGTCGCTGGTGTTGCTGATGTTGGTGATAATGTGATTGTTGATGCTGCTGTTGCGTCTGATGCACTTGTGCGGCTGTGGTGCCCGTTATATGCGCTATTTCCGCATCATCCGAGTCGGTGTATATCAAATCATGCTCTTCGCAGCTCTCGGGATCGGTTAGATTGTTGAGCGAATCAAGCGAGGCGCATTTGTTGCAGCTATGATCGAACTTGGCATGACCTTGACATGGTTGCTGCTGATGCTGCTGTTGCAGCTGTTGCTGCTGTTGTTGTTGTTGCAACAACTTGAAATTATTAACCTTGTCTTGGTTCATTTTGCTTATCAATGACTCCACTTTATTTACAATACTGCTAAACTTATGCGGTACGCTGCCCGCGCTGGACAAGTTTGCGCTGTTGCTGGAGCTGGAACTGCAGCTAGCTGCCGCTTGACAGGATTTGCTGCTGCGCACGCTCTTCTCCGACATGTTGCAATGTGATAATTGATGAGCTCAACTTTGGCAGTCATTCAATCGGCGACACACAATGGCTCCTTGGCGCAGGCAAGTAGTGAAAGTTGTTATTGCATTTTATTGTACAGTGACCAACTAGCCAAACTACATGGCCATAATGAATGTTAAATATTGTTTAGTAGCAATTCGAGGAATTGCATGGAGTACACGCGAAAAAAGCACAAATAATTTTCCGTTCGCTTTTTTGTTGCTGTTGTTGTTGACAGCTAGTATTGTCAAGTGTGCAATATTGGCAATTTTTCAAAATTTTCCAATTTTCCAGTTACTAGCATTACTTTGTTGTGGTCATAGGTGCATGTTTAGCCTTAAAGAGTGGCTGCAACTGGTTACTGCTTTGTGTAAACTGCTTGCACTTTGCGTTAATTAAAAGTGCTGCAACCAATAAACTTTAACCACTTTTGGTGCACGAATTTGTGGCAATACAAGCTGAGTTATGGATGGGCAGTTGCAAGTATGGAGTGTTCAAAACTGCGCCATGCACTTTTTCGTACGCAATCGCTAATGTTTACCAAACAAATTCTAATAAAATTCGACTGTTTACAGTTTGATGGGTTTCACAAAACTGTAAGTAACTACAAATCGCAGCTCTGCGTGGCAAAACAAAAACATTTCATTCATAGCACAACAATAACTCGATACCAAAAAAAAAAAAAAAAGTTGGTCAACACGAAAAAAAAAAAGCACCGACAAGCGTTAGTATAACAGACAGTAGTAGTAGCTTAAGAATCTGTTGGCGTTGTTTGAGCCGCTCGCTGCGTGATGCCGTTACCGCACATTTGTTACAACTGAAAACTGAAACTGACCGACTGGCTAGACTGGGAAGACTGGTCAAAACAACGGCTAAACGCAAGAGCCAGCATTTCACTCGCAGACCCGAACCGAGACCGGTGTTTGGACTCATGTGGAGTGAGTTGAAATTTTGAGTGAAAATTTAACACACACGCACACACATGTACAGTTGGTGCCCAACAGTTAAGCCGAGCGTAAAGCCAAAGAGAAAGAAACAGACAGACATACGAAAGTGGTAATGAACACGGCGAACGCCCCTCGTTTCTTCTATGCAGTTTTCATAGTGCATCAGATGCGTACTAGTATGTCTCTAACTGTTTTCGTCAATGGCAACCCGTCAGTCGGGCTGTCTCTTAGTTTGGTCGTGTCTCAATGCAGAGCTCTCCAACTTTGGCTTGTGGCCAGTTTTCACGCATAAAGTAAAATAAATTAAAGAAGCACAGTGGAAAAAACAAATTGCAACAAAAACCTAATCTCTTTGGAATCGTACATGTGCGCCAGCCTTGAAATTGATCGATGCACACACGCAACTGGATGGCATGTGATCTTCACTGAGCTTTGGTTTTGCTGCAGTTAATGTACAATCGATCCGTATACTAATTGAAATTATGTCATGATCATGGTTAGTTCGAAAGAAAGCGCATTGAGCAGATGCTTCGTATAATTGAGTGTAAAACCAGGCTCAGGAATCATACAAGACCAGTCTATTATCCCTTCAGCTTTTCCCCGTGGTGGCAGCACAAACCTGTTTAAAAGCCAGGAGACCATACTTTAACTATGTTCAGTAAAGTATATCGGCTATCTTTTTCATGTTACGATCGATATATAGAACTCTATTGGGGCAAGAGTAAAGTTCCTAACTATCAAGCAGAGAATCACTCTTGCCAATAGAGTGATTACTTACTTCGGTCTCAGTGTAAAAGGAGTAGTAGAGACCACTGTTGCCGGATAAAACTGACACTCCTTAAGACGCTCATCCTTCCTGTTTTGCTTTAAGGCATGGAAGCATAGACTATGCCACAGTCTTATGAAAATGCGCTTGGAGTGTTTGAGCGAAAAGTACTCTGTAAGATCATTGGCTCATTGCGAACTCTCAACGAACTCTATGAGCACCGTGACGACCTTGACATCAAGTGTCAAGCGAATTAACATCTAGAGGCTCCGCTGGCTGGGTCATATTGAGCGAATGAATGAAGAAGCTATTGCGTGAAAGGTCTTCAATCCGGCTGTTGAAGTTAGGCGAGGGGGCCGTTGGAAGGAGCAGGTAGAAAACAATCTAACTAAATATGGTATTTGTTGAGGAAAACTCCAAAATTGCTGTTAAATATTTTCATTTTTGAGTTTCATCAAATCACTGCACCAAGGAAATCGTAAAATAAGTAGTGCTTATGTTATGAACCTTAGTTCAAAAGTCTGTTCAAGTGAACCAGCAGTAAATAGTTTCGTACTACAAAAGTATCATTTATTTGCAGTTTTTTGAAAAAATTTCCTATTTTTTAATTCCAATTTTGAATTCTCTCTATTACTCTTATATAAGTGTGCAATGTCTAACGTAATCTGTAATCTTAATAGTGCATTCAATTACCATAATGAAGTTTAAACAAATTCATTTGTTGGAAAATACATTATCAATGTTTGTAGACTGATGTTATCTTCACTGAACTTTTAATTCTGTTAATCATAGCCAATTTATCCTTAAGCTGCATCTCATTTGGTTTTCCCCATTTGATCCTAATTGGTCTTGGTGGTATTTAAGCAATGGAACTCAGAAATACACATATGGATCCTCACTCTCTAAAATAATTACATCTGGGGTTCCCCAGACAGCCACCATGGTCCTTTGTTTCCAACCTATTCATTAATGACTTTCCAAACACTAAGGATCATTGTCGCGTTTTAATGTAACATATGCTGACGATGTGAAGCGTACTCAAAAATTAGAGGTTGTGTCGGGGTCGCCCTCAGGAATCTGTCTATTTTTTAATGATAATTGTAAATTGTCTTTCAATCTCTATATTTCTCAAATATAAATGAAGCCAAAGGCACCAAAGACGCTTATATAGCCGAACTCCGCTTCACGGCTCTTGTTCAGCCCTTGGTTGAATTTTAGCTCGACTTAGAGCCCTCAGTATATTGCACAGCAATCTCGCGTTGAATCATTCCAAAACCATTTCTTTTTTTGCGCTTTGTGGACTCAATTGGGATCCTAGTATTTCCTTACCCCCATACTATAGTAAGTTGCTTCTGATTCATTCGCCTTCTTTGTTACATCGTAGGAAAACCATCAGAATTATTTTCCCCCATAAAGTAATTATAAGTGATATTGATTCCCCAAACTTAGTCAGTCGGTGTCCCACGCCGAACTAATAGAATTTTCATTCCGCACTTCTCATATAGGTACATTAGTGACTTTACCTTTCACGACTCTTTTCGTGTTCCATGCATATAATGATATTCACCACCTTATCTCTGCCAATCTTCTACCTATTAATATCTTGAAAATAAATAGGGTCTCCGAGTTCGGCTATGGACTGGGGCACAGCTTGCCAACCGGCAAATAAAATCAAAGTCAGGGGTAACGAAACTTTTTAAAACTGTCTCCCACTGTAAGTAATCTTATTAGGGTTATCATTAAACTTCCGATGGCTTTCGTTAGATCCCACAAAAAAAAATGGATTACATTAAACGTTTTATATAAAAAAGTTTCGAAATCAAAATTTCAGATAGTCACCTGGACACCGTATAGTGTAGCGCCGCTCAGAGATCCCGTAAACATGCTAACAAAAACCTGCTTCAAACTAAAAATAGCTGCATATAGCAAAACCAGCAAAGAAAACAGCAACAACTGTACAAGACTCTCAGCTCTTTTCAAGTCTTCAATAAAATCACAAGAGAAGAAAAGAAAGATCTTTATCTATTCACAGACTAAGTCGAATTGAATGCAACGGTATCGCTAATCTTGCTTGGGTGTCTGGGACGACTTACGACTGAATTTGACTAAAACTGAGCGAGCCACTCTTTCATTTAATGTGATTTTTGGAAGTGGCAAGTGGTAACAAGCGAGCAGTAAAGAACGAAAGACTTACCTTGCGGAACTCCTGGACGAAACTGGTTATCATGGACTGTATGGAGGCTGCTCGAGTTGCATGCAAGGCCAGATGCTTGCCATTGCGCAGATTAAGCTGCAATGCAGCCGGACGCGGCAGTGTGACAGCATTTTGAATCTCGGCAAAGGATATGGCCTGCACCACAATCAAATAATCTGCATCACGACGCGCCAAATATAGGCCACTATGCGATACACCCATAATGGATACATCCGGATAGAGCGGCGCACCCTGCACGGCAAAAAGACGTGCAAAATAGAGTGGCCAGTCGCGTGCCATATCCACCAAATGTCGTTTGACCAAAGCTCGCACATGTTGGCCACGCACGGAAACTGTATCCACGCTGACGCCATGGCTGTGCAGCATATTGAGAGCGGCACCCTTCTCCTGCGGCGTAATGCGCAGGCAGGGCGTGACGCCAAAGACATCGGTAACCACTTGGGCAAAGAGCAAATCTAGTGCAACTGGTGGTCCAATTGGCTCGTGCGGCTGGAAGACCTCCTTGCGCACGCGCAGTTTCCATGGCACGCGATTATAGGTAAGGCAGGCGTTGGCCGGTTGTTGATGTGCCGCTGCCGTCGGCGGCACAGGCGCTGGCACTGGCGGTGGTGACTGCACCACTGCTGGTGACCAGTCTAGCGTGTCCAAGTGGTCTTCATCGCGCCGCTGCTGGTTTAGCGTAGATGAACTGGTGGCCGACGATTTGCGTTTTCGTTCATGTTCATATTTCTGGGCCATGTGCGTGCGGAAGGTAGCGGGCGCTGCACCGATGCCACCACTGCCAGCGGCAGCGTTTAGTGACTTGGCTGTGGTTGTGTCCAGGCTGGCCTGTATGACCTTAGGCGGTGCTGGCTGATAGACCTTGTGGCTCTCTTTCTCACGCTCCACTTGACGCAGCTCATAAAGACGTTCTCGCTTCTCACGCTCCTTTTCACGTTCGCGCTCACTGCCGCTCCCCGAAGCGGGGCCCTCGACTTCAGCACGATCCCATACTGACTCGGAGTAGTCCTCGCGATCGCGTGATCGACTGCGACTGCGTGAACGTTCACGCTCCGACTGTAGCTCCTGCTTGTAGCTAGTCTCATAGACCAGCTGCAGCTTGGCCGCCTCGCTCCGACCCCAGGAATCATAGGCCGCATTGCGATGATTATCGCTGACTGGTTCGTGAGCCGCAGCTACGGGTGTCCAATTGTGACGCGCTGCACCAAAGGTGTCACGCTCCTGCCGCTGTATAAACGCGGGCACGTGCCCTTGTACCACATCCTTGCGATAATCAGGCTCAGGTGCCATCTCCAGTTGCTCGTCGGGGCTTTTGGGCACTGGTGGAGGTGCTGGCGGCGCCACCGTTGGTGGGCGTATAGGCGGCGGTGGCGCAGGAACGCTTGGTGCTGGTGGCACTACGCCTGGCCAGGCACTAGGCATCTGTGGTGGTGGCGATAGCTTGCCTTCCATGCGCTCGATCTGTGTGCGGACTGTGGGTGATCCCTCTGGTCCATTGCCATTGCTGCCAAAGAGACCGCCCAGCTGCTGTTGCAGCATTAGTTTGCGTGTGTCCTCCAGCTTGGCAGGCGCACGTTGCTCTGATTTATTTGAGACCGTCGAACGCACGGAGTGACCAGCAGTAACCTGCTCCAGACGCTGGCGCATTTCAGAGCTTAGCTTTAGCTTGCCTACACTGCCTGGCGGTGGTCGATCGGCGCCAATCTCGAAACTCTTCTTGGCCAATTTAGTTGCTGTAATTATAGTTTGTTGATGCTGATGTGTTCCTGGCGTTCCGCTGGAATCGTTGACATCTTTGCCGTGATTTGTTATGCTTAAACCGCCTCCGCTTGTTTCCAACTTGATGGTCGTGCGCACCAGCTGCGTGGTATGCATGGCTGGCAAACTGAGGCCAGTCGTTGGCGTTGGACTCTTCGATGCATCAATTTCAAACTCCTCCCACTCAATAGCTGCTGCCGCAGCAGAGGCGGAACCATTGCTGCTACTGCCACCATGGTATTGTTGCGACTGTGGTGTGGTCTTGCGCTGATGCTGACGCATTTTGAAGGCAAAGAAGTCCTCCTCGGTCTGGAACTGTGGTTCGTCCTGCGGCGGTGGCCAGCGCCACTTGCCTATGCGCACGGTCTTCGCGCGGCCGTAGGGATCCAAAAAGTGCCGCGTTTCAGAGGGATCCTTGCCCTCAATTGGTGGCGGCATTGGTGGAGGTGGCGGCGGTGGTGGTATATGTCCACTACCAAGTTCATTGGATGTCTTGCGCTTGTCTGCCGCAAACTGTGAGACACGGCTCTTGACGCGCAGCGGTGACTGTAGCGCCGCTGGCTGGGACAATGAAATGGACGTTGAGGATTGCATGGACTGACTGGTGACTACTGCCTGTGGTGTGGGCGAGGTGCTGCTATTAGGTGGCGGTGACTTGGCCGCAGTTGTGCCCGGCTCCTGCTGGCTTAATAGCGTTTGGAGCGCTTGGTTCTGGGCAAGCAACTGCTGTTGTATCTGCAAATTTTGTGCCATGGCTGATTGAAGGAAAGCACGCTGCACCTGGTGCTGGTAAAGCGAAGGTGAAGGATCCGCATCCGCTGGCAACTGCACCAGTTGCATAAGATTGTCAGTTCCATTGTTGGTGGATATGTTCGTGCTGCTAGTTGTAGTGCCACCGCCCTTAATGGTATCGATGAGTTCCTGCTGTGTTGTCAACGTCTTTACTGCCTCGCTGACAAAGATGGGCTTGAAAAGTCCAGTTATGTAGTCATCTAGATTGCCTGCAGCAGGCTCGATACTGGTCGGCTCAGCAGCTTCTGGTTTCTTGCGTCCACCACCACGGATGCTAGCCGCCAGTGAGCGTGCATCAGAAAGTTCATCCAGCGACCCATCCAGCACCGGACTAAACAAATCATCGAGAAACTGATCCACATCTGAGGCCTGTGACGGCACACGCACGCGACGCACATGCGAGGCCAGGGAAGGCGCCTCACTTGTATCCGACATGGCCGAGGATCGTGTAGCATACTCTGACTTGTCCATGTACTTGCTGGAGTGAGAGCCGTGAGAGGCATGAGAACGTCTGCCCGCATGCTGTGACTTTTGATAGCGTGGCGCGGACTCTTTACCCATGGGAGCTAGCCGTTCGGCTGAGTGATAGCGGTCATTAAGACGACTCTCGGAAAGGCCCAAAGTGTGCAGTGGCTCTGTCTCTGACTCGGGCAGCGGCTCGGCATCTGCAATGTCCCCGGCAAGCAAATCATCCAATGACTTGGAACGTGACTTTGTTTGTTCTTCGCGCTCGAAGTAACGCTCATTCAGAGCAGAGCTGCGTGAGAGCAACTCTCGCGAGCTTCTGCGCTGTGGTGGAGTGGGCGTCTTTTGTTCCTTGTGTGCAGGTGGTGCCGGTGGTGGCACACCTGGTCGCTTTGTGGCTCCGCTGGCCGTGGGTTCGGGTAGCGCAGTGCGTGCAAACTTGGCACCAGATCTAAGTAGATCGCTGCGTGGCGCTGGGAATGCTGGACACAGTTCCTTCTCGGCAATAAGGTCTAGCACATAGTCCAGGCCGCAGCTGTCAGTTAATTGTTGACCATCATCGAGCACCACTGTCCAGCCACGACTGGCCACGCCTAGTGTGGCTACAGCCAGAGCGGCAGCCTCTTCACAGGAGGTCCAGGAGTCAATAGCCACCGTCTGGGCGGCCTCGTCAGGCAGCGTTAGAGAGACAGCCATATCAGAGCCACGTGCATTAGCTCGCCACTCCAACCAAGCGGGTACAAAACTGCGACTGGCATTGGCACCTGCGCTCTGCTGACGCAGCAGTTGGCGCAACAGCAAATCCTGTGTGGGCTGTGGCGCCTGATCGGCCACAAACTTCATTAAATATTTGCCAAAGGCTGGACTGGGCTGGAAACAGCATAGACACTGACCCAGCAGCTGCCAGAGACGTGTGGCCTGTGCGCCATCCGCTCCATGCACTTGATTGCATAGCTGTACGAGTATCTCGTCGCGTAGACCACGGGAGGAGAGACCCTTGTGCACTATGTAGTCGGCCAGCACTTTCTCCTTGGCTCCATCCAGTGCCTTGTCATTGGTCCAGCGCAATATCAGCTTGAACACAGCTAAGGCATCTTGAAAGTCCTGATCGCGTGAGGCAGCACGTGTCAAGAAAGGCGTGGTAATGGGTTCCCGTCGCGGATGCAGTCGTAAACCATTGCAATAGACAGAGCTAAACTTGCCAAAGCTGAACTGTGCTAGATCTGCGGGTAACTCGACATGCGCTGCTGGTGGCCCAGGCACTGTGCCCACCACCTTGACCAAATGACGATCACCATGTGGCGCTGACCAACCATCGAGCTTAGAATATATAAAAGCCAACTCTGCCGGTATGTCCAGGTAACTCAATTGACTGCGATCCGCCTCCTTGGCTGCCTGCTTAGCCTCGCGAGCTTCACGCGCGCGCTGTGCAGCCTGTTGTGCCTCCAGACGGCGGCGATGATCCGCACGCAGCTGCTTAACGCGATGTCGTGCTCTTCGTCCACGCCAAAGACTTTGCGCTGTAACCGCTCCATGACGCAGTCGCAGATACGCACGACGTTGGCGTTGTCCACGCCAGCGAGCCTGCAAACGAGTAGCCGCTGTCTGACGACGAGCCAAGGCGCGGCGAACCAACATACCGCGAACATGCCGTTGAATGCTGACAGCAGCACCACGAAGCCGTTCTGTGCGTCCACTCTCCAAGGCACGATGCAGTGCCTCGCGTAGAAAGACGCGCGTTGCACCCAGTTGATAATCCGGTCCATCTACGCCCGTTCGTGGCATGGCTTCTAGTAGCACGCGGCAGAGCTCACGATAGGGTGTGCCACGTGCAAGGGGCGCCGTAAGTAGATGGCGATAACGCTCCACAAAATGCTGAAAGCGCAGACGGACCGGATAACCACGTTGCCGTATCTGTATGGTGTCCAACATGCCCAAGTAACGCAGCTGCTGCAACACACAGGGCATGTCCATGCGTAAGGCGTGCTTTTCATGATTGGGTTTAATGCAGCGCACAAACCAGGGATGGCAACGTCCCATGGACTGCAGCAACTGCTGTAGTGAGTCCGCAAAACGAGCAGCCACTGTGGGCGTGCGCGGTTTCATCGTGACAAAACGGCCATTACTGCCTTTCGGCAAAGTCTTGCCCGCATCGCGCTGGGCACGCAGCTGCTTCGTCAGTTCGGAGACAAGCGTTAGGCGACTGGATGCTAGCAACTCCAAAACATCGCCACGCAAGGCATCGCGATTCTTATCCAGAAAACCATCCACGCAATACCAAACCTGACCGGCATAATGCGTAACGCCGAACTCCTGAGCGCCAATGCGTGGTCTAGCATAAAGCTCGCTGAGCGCATGATTATAATGACATTTTTCCAGAAAACTCAGATCAGTTGCACGTGGAAAGTTGCTTTCATCGTCCAACAAATGGCATATACCCACAGGTTTCTTGGCCAGCAAATGTATGACGGGCAGATTGTCATCCCAAGCCAAAGGTGTCCACTCGAGTCGCTCGCGTGCGTACTCTGCCTGCTCCAGCTTGAAGACATGTTTGTTGAAATACAGCTGCAGATTCTCGTTAGCATAGTTGATGCACAGCTGCTCAAAACTGTTCTCAGCCAGATCCTCAAAGCCAAAGATATCTAGTATGCTGATGCGATGGGCATCATGTGTGCCGCCCTTCTGCACAATCGAATTGACGCGTGAGACAAGCCAGTTGAAGAGCCCAGAATAGAGCGCCTTGGCAAAGGCGTCGCGAGCATCCAAGGCCTGATCAATGCCCAGCGGAGTGTGCAGACGTTCCGCACGCGCCTCTGTCGTGCGACTTGTTAGCGCGCGATGCAGTCCCTCCGCACTGATGTGCAGCAAATGTGCAGCCCATTTGATTTCCGCGTCGGAGCCCACCTCAACGCCTTCCTGACCATGTCGCAGCTGCCGACGGTGGAAGTAGACATTGCCCAGATGCAGCACGGCGGCCAGCACGCGCACAATGCCCTCGCGCTCGCCCTCGGATACACCCAGCACCTGCATGGCGCTTTGCAGCGAAGCCCAGTCCACACGCCCTGGCGCACAGTCCGTGCCGCCCTGATTCAAATAAAAATACTTATCCGCCTCGAGCAGTCCATATTTGGTGCGCTCTGACTCGCTTAGGCCACCAAGCATCTCATAGAAGACATGGTAGTTGCGCTCACCCGGAGCCTGCGTAACAATACGTGACTTCTCCAGCAGGTACTGCGTTATCTTGGCGCCCACAATGGCGCCGCTCTTGAAATATACCTCCAGATACTTGCCAAAGCGTGAGCTGTTGTCATTGCGCGCGGTGCGAGCATTGCCAAAGGCTTCCAGCAGTGGTGCGGCCTCCAGTATCTGCTCGGTGATCACAGCTGAGGCGGAGCCGCCACCAGGCACCACCGCGGCCAGATATTGCATGACCAGTTTCGTAGACTCGGTCTTGCCCGAGCCTGATTCGCCCGAGATGACCACTACCTGGGGTGAGGGCAGTGCAGCATGTGCGGCTGCGCCAATGGCAAAAAGATGTGGTGGCAGCGCACCCAATGGACGGCCGGCATATTGCTTGGCCACCTCCAGACCGTATGCATCCGGAAACATCTTGTAAGGATTGACGGCTATAAGTATGCTGCCGGCAAAGGTGTAAATAAGACCCTTATCATAACGCAAACGCAGATTCCAGAGCAGTGATGCCTCGTGCAGATCATCCAGCATAGTCATGTCCTCGACACCGCTGCTGCCCAGATCCTGACGCGGACGCAGGCTGCCCTCGCCTGGTTGCAGTGCAAATGTTTGTGGCTGTAAAAAAAATATACAATTAGTGAATGAGTTCAAGTCCAATGAAAGATATTAGGACAAATCTTTAATACCAAACCCACATGACGAGCAATGACATCGCTGCATAATGTGGACAAGCGTTTGACCACCTGCGGATAACGGCACTTGGCACGTCGCTCCTTTTCCCGCAAGTACTTTATCCGTAACGTGGCCGAATGCGCATCCAAGTGCGGCACATCCTCCATACTGGCCGGACGCTGTCGGCGCAGCACGTGTGGCGAGAGCAATGCCAACGAGGGACTCTGTGCGGGACTGGGCGTTACTGAGCCACAGCGCTGCCATGGCTCCAAGTGGAAGCGTACAATGCGCATGAACCGTTAACAACACAATAACAATCACTACAACAACCAGATAGAAAACAATAAACGGAACAACGTTAGACGCCGTCTCGAATGCAACTAAAAGGAGTTGCAACTGTGTCTCACGACAGTTGGAAACGCTCAAACGGTTTTCCGGCCAGATCGCCAAGATCGGCGCACACCAAAAACAAAAAAAAGTAAGTAAAAAGCAGAAGCATCTAGCCAAAGAAAAACTACTTGGCGGGTTAAACATGTTTCGCGTTGTCAAGGTGTGTGTTTGAGAGTGTGTGTATTTGTGTGTGTAGGGGGAAGATACTTACTCCTTGGCTTAAACCTCATTTGAGCCAAGATCTTCACACATAAACATACACACACACTCCGATGAAAACCTGTCGCGCATGTGTGGTTGCTTTGATGACGGCTTTTGATCTTGCGATCCGGCTGCTGCATGCATGTGAGAGAGCTCTCGCCGCTGGACTTTCTCTCAGTGATTGGTCAACCGCTTAGCCACCAGCCACATAACCAGTTCAAGTTTGTAGCTTCTTTCATTCTAGTACCTGCTGCAGCAGCCGCATTGTAGCGCATCAATTCATTCTCCAGGGCTTTTAATTCATTATTTTTGGTAAAAGTTCTTTGTCCATTGATTCGTTTATTGGTTTATTTATCTCTGCGTAAGGTGGAAACCCGTAAACGATCTTATAATGTATATGTAGGGCAAGCAAGATCCCACATTTCCCAGATCATAAAATTATCCGCTTATGTAGTTACCAGGTCAATACTCAAGAACTAGTGAAGAACCTCAAGTTTGGATGTAAATTGAAACTAATCTTAAACGAGTGCAAAAATTGGTTCATTTACGGCAACTAAAACCAAAAACCACCTGCTGCCTCTTGACACTATTGGAATTTCAGGAATTTTCGCATCGACTAGTATAGTTACCAGTTATAAAATAACGATAAAACTTCGCAACACGTATCGAAAGAGTTTCATAATAAGCCTATAAGATATTTCCAATAGGCTAACAAGCTGAATCCGAGCAACCATATCACACCTCTGCAGCATAGTGATAGAAGTCGTAAAGGTAGTCAGGGCGTTATTTTTGGAATTAGTATCTTAAAGTTTCTTTCTTAAGTTATGGAGCCATTCCATATTCTAAATTGTGCTCAACGAATCGTTAAAATTTTGAAAACCCTTTGGAAGATGTTGGGAATTTATTTCACAAATCGAAATAGAGAAATGAATGAGAAGAAAAGAACAGCGCGATTTTCAACTTGAAAGTCCAGAAAGTTGTTCAAGTTCGCCGAATTGATCGATGATTTTATCCTCGTAAATATGTTCGAAGTGAAGTGAAGTGATGTGCGCGAAACACTTTATCATACTCTGTATTTTCTTAGGAACTAAACCTTTCAAGTTGGAGTGTCCCAATTCAGATATAATTACTAATTTTTGGGTGAAAACATTTGCCGTCACAAAACTCCCAACAGATGTAAAACATCTTGTTGGAAAAACGTTTAAAGTTTTGTCATCCTTAAGTAGTCATCACAAAGTCACATCAAAGACAAGTTTGATCGAAATAGAAAAATGTGAATCAATGTCGTTACGTTTTGTCATTTTAGTAACACATTATGAGAAACTCTTGATAGCGAACATACGCATTGTGTACACACTTATAGTTTGATTATAAATCTAATTTCATTTTAGTGTATATAAAACCATCACGGCATATACGTGGTATCCGAGTTAAAGTTTAACAGTCATATCGTCATTTTACGTTCTTTGTTTATTTGCAAACAAAACTTTAAAAAATTCGTTGTTTTGCTTGAAAAAGTACATTTACTGAGAAATCTGAGCGTCTGGTAAACTCATCAAAAGTTGCTGCATATCAAATTCACAACAAGTTGTCCGACATCATCATCATCGTCGTCGTCAACGTCATGATCATGGTCGTCGAACAGGATCTAGTACATCTAGCATGTAATTCTTGATTTCTCATGCGATCTGGCAACGTTGCGTAGCTGCTTGGCAAGGCTATTGGCCTATGATTATACGGATTACTGCGTATCAAAGAGGAAAAGGAGTTGCAATTGGTCAAAACATATTGAGAGCGCTAAGGGAGAGAGCTAACACTTGGTATTAGAATAGTAATATGGTCAAGTTTTGGAGAGTTTTGCAGCGCAGGCGTGACACGTAACCCACTTAAACCGTTAACCAAAAAGAAAAGCAGTCAATAAACTTTTGTATGCCAAAACTGAAACGACAATAACAACAACAACAACTACAACTACAGAAACTGGTCTGTTCGAGGCAGCTGCAAATTTGGCTTAAGAGCCGCTTACAAAACACTTCCGTTGTTGTTCGTTGTTGGTGTCGCTTGTTGTTGTTGTTTAATTGCACACGATTTTGTTTAAACATTTAAAGCTGCGTCTGCGTCGCTAATGCTGCCGCTGCCACTGCCGCTGTCGACGTCAGCGTCAGCGTCGCTGCCACGCAAAATTGGCACACTCACATATACATTTTGTGGTTCAACAAATATAGAAAACAACAGCAAGCACACACATTCCATAAATTCCAAGGCACAACAAGTTCCACACCAATTTACATACACACACACACACACACAAACACACACACACACACACACACTCAAGTCAAATGGCTGTGTTTGTATATGTATTCGATTTTAACCGTTGTTGACTTTAAGTGAAAATAGTGAAAACCATTCATAAATAAGCGGCGGCCCTTGCTAACAAATTGAAAAAACAATATAAACAAAATGCTGTGAAAACTCGAATGCCTTTACAGTGACTACCAAAAGTTATTGCACGCTAAGAATGCGCAAATCGCACAGAGTATATATACACCTTTGTTTTAGTATCGAATTGGCATCCATAAGACCGAATCTAGTTTTCTTAAGAATTTACCTTGAATTGGGAAATATTTGTCATAGATTTCCTTAGTTTTTATTGTTTCTGATAGAAAGTCCGAAAGATTATAGCCAAAATGATAACGGAAACGAGCTGAAACTGAGTATTTGACAAGCTAAGATAGACAAACGTCTGATTTCGAAAATCGAAACCTACCTCTACCTGTACGTCTACCTCACACCAATCGGTCGAGCCGTTTTCGAGTAAAATGGATTCGGACATACATACATACATTAAATTTGTAATTATAGATAGATAGATAGATGTACAAAAATGATCAGCATAATTCAAACTACTTTGCAGCAGATGCGTAAAAGATCTAAAGAACTAGTTAGAGTATTTCACTTATGTACTTATGTGTATTTCGATATTAAACTTTCACTTATGTGAAACTTCTATTGGCGCGTCTTGCGGCTAAGACCAATTCGTATGCCGTCACGAATATTTGCTTTAACGCTCGACTATTGTTCAATGGCAAGGCGAGATTCTGTTAGTGCTTACATATTTTAAGTTGTTGGCGCCACATTTTGACAAGTTGGTGAGAACTCGTAGTTTAACGTTTCGCAACTGCCACCGGATCCAAAAACTGACTTGGATTTACTTACGACTGCTTAGTCAATTTGACGCACAATCTTTACGTTTCGCCTCATTGTTATACAGCGAAGAACTTAGAACCAACGGAATTCGGATCTCGAATCAAAGAAGTTGGGTTGCGCAAAGCAGAAACGCATAGGTGCATGTTCTACGACACCTTGCAATCCGGTTATGAGTTATGTTCAGTCAAGAAGAAGAATTAAGCGAAAGCGATGCGAAAAGCCGAAATTGAGTTTGTACACCTTGTTTTTATTTTGACGAGCTCCAAGCGGATCCATTGTCAGATCACGGCGCCACGGAAACCATAGAACTATCTAACTTTATTTTGACTTTTAACAAGAGTAGATACGATATCTGCTTTAACAAATTTATGATTTCCTGACTGATTTTTTAAACTGCAATCGCTTTTCACATATGAGTATGTCCACAGAACGGACCACAGTGATTATATCTTATTATCTGCTATTATCGTAAAAAAGTTCACATGCTATTAATTTAAGCAATTTACCACTGAATTCATTTAGCATGATGAGCAGACCAACTGCAAAATTGGATAATTGCAGTGTCTACTCTTCGGTAGCTTTTAATGGCCTTTTCGCTTTTTTCGCTTACTTCTTTAAGAGAGTTGATATCTTTTGAAAATTGGTCACGTTGTTTTAGTTTTATTATAGCGAAAAAATTCAGGAACCATTTGTTCATGCGCACACAAAGTATGTGTTTCTAAAAGACCGAAAAGAACAAACGTGAAAGCGAAAAGGTCCTTCCTTTGTTGTTGTTGTTTGGCCACCTATATGCCGTGATGGTAGCAAATTAGTAAGCTTGAGAAGGCGTAAGCATATGCGTACGCCAGATGACGCCACAATAGGCCAAGTCATTATCCAGCTATGAGAGAGCGTGATGCCAATGGTGCACATTTTATACGGGGTATACAGGTATAAGATACAGTGGTCCGATTTCGGTCAAACTTGGCACAAATGTGAAGACAAGTTCGCTAACAGTGACACTTTGGGCCCACTCTACTGATGTTTTAAGTGGCTTTCTAGAGTCTCATTTTAAATTTCCAAACTGAAAACGCACAAAATTTGTTTAGAAGACGGCACGACCAGCGAAAATTGTTCAACTGTATTTCATTGTCTTCCAGACTTTCTTAAGCATTCTCTACAAACGTGTTAACCTCTTAATAACAAAAACTTGTGTATGCTTACCTTGCCCTTGATGAGCGCTTGCACGACTATCACTTGAGCCGCACGATGCACCTCCTGTATCTCACCGGGTATGGGATGACCCACGCCCGGATCAAACCAGACCAAATCTCCCTCGGCCCAGTCCATTTTGAAGCCGTTATTGACCAATTGCTGTGATACTCTTTATATGCGTTTAGCGTAACAGCGATTTATATACAATTCCAATTATGTATATAATATATAAGGTTGTATATGTTGTGTAGGTATTCCAAAAAATTGCGAGGGGTTCGTATCGTGCCGTTGCGTAAAACTTCAAGCTGTTTTTCCAATTTACGTTATAAAATTCATTGCTGCGAATGGAAATTAGTTTTAATTTAATAAAATATTAATTAAATTTTCACAACAAAGCAAAAATGTTCATATAATTACAACAACAACAACTACGGCTACTGTGGATTGTGTGGTTCCCCACTTTTCCATAGCAGGTACACAACATAATTTTTAGAGAGAGATAAAAGCCACAGCCTATGGCATATTAAAAAAATTGTTTATGCTTATCAAATGGCAACCAGCGCGCAGACGCCGACGCCGCAGCCGCAGCCGACGACGACGCCAACGTTGACGTCGCTGCCATTCACAATAAGCTGCTTGTGTGTGAAAAGTTCACAATGGTCGACGAGCTGTGTACCTCATGAATGAAAGTAAAGATTTTTTCCTTTTTCTTTCATGTTTATTTGCCAATTTTGAAATGCATGCAAGTATCTACAAGATACAGTCACACACAAACGCATTCACTGACAACAATCATTCGAATGAGACAACAACTACAACAAGCAGCATTTGTGGATTTGGTATGCAGCTTGAAAGATACTTTATGTACAATAGATACTTTTACATAAGTTGCATCTGAAAGCGCTGCTTTAAGGTATTCTCTGCATCTTTTGGTAACAACTTTTGTAATAAATCCTTAATTCTGCATTAAAGATTTAAGTGTTAAGTTTTTTATAGCTAAATCTGCAGTTTCCCATGCACTTACTTAGGATGAAAGAGCACATAAAAGAAGTATCTTGACATACCGCATTATTGTTCTTTTTTAAATGACTTAGTAGCAAAGCTGCAAACAAGCTTTAAGTCCGAATATCCATTTTTTTCCGATTTAAAACGAGCCTTGTGCCAAAGTTTCGGAGTTTAGCAGTACTGATTTTTGGCTTAAATACTAATAGGAGTCATAATTTAGCATACGGATTGGGTGTGCAAGGAATGCGAACTCGAAACTAGAACTGCACGTGTTTACAAATGTATTTGGGATCTATTTCCCTACTATCTACTCCAACAGTCTCCGTACGGAGACTGGTGATTCTGGCACTGTCCAATGAAGCGAACTATCTTGTGAACGAAAGACACAACGGGAACCCAGAGCATTCTGGCAGTGCAAACGCAGGCTGTATATCGATCTAAGTGTATCGTCGAGTTGATGATGCCCCTCATGTGCTGCTAAACTGAAGTCTTCAGGTGATAGGAGTCTTTTCAGGTAGCCAGCAGACTGTATAACAATGGGAAAGTCGCCCTTGTTATTAGTCAAAAACTAGACGCAATAGACACTTTGACAGTGACAGTAACCCAAAGTTATCTTATTAGTAGGGCTGCCTCTTTACGCCACTTGCAGTAGCTCAAGATGTTTTAAGAGTTGTGGAGTTAAAGAATAGAAGAGAGTGAAAGGCGTGAGCATAAGTTTTTTTCACAAAAAGCTGCGTTCTTCTGTTACTATTAGCACCTACATTTTGGGCCAAAACTTGGCAATTGTTAGGCAACTTTAACTCGCATCAAGAACGAAGTTCCAAACTTGAACAGCTATATGCTATAACGTACGAATTTCAGACCTCTAAACTAACACAAATCATCTTCTTTTGTAGTTAAGTTAATATATACATAACTTATTTTGTATGTATACATCAGGGATCGGCAGCAAACATTGTGAATTTTTTGTATACATTCAGGCATATGTATGTACATTTTGTATGTTGTCATTGGCAACGCTTCTGCTGTCGTTGCCGATGCCTGGTTTAGAATTTTTATACAATGTTGAGCTTTCGCCAAGACAAACGCGTTTGAAACCCCAAAAGCCATACCTGTGTACGCGCCTGTCCCAAGACTTTTCACCAAATTCGGTTATTATGCTCGGAAGGTGGGAAAAGCTCTGAGGGTGTTACGTTCGAACGGTGTTACGCTTGTGTGTGCTGTGTTTGCAGCGTCCGCCGAATAGTAAATAGGTTGCACGTAAGAGCAAAAAGAAGAACATGCATGCGCACGCTAGATGGCGCCACATTATGCCAAATTGGAAGAAGCATATAGCTACATGTTTCACGTCCGCCGTGCGTACCGTAATGGCATATATGTAACATCTATGCTCGCTTGAACTAAGCTATTACTTATGGGTAAAATATATATCTAGACTAGCTTTTATTGAATTTGCCTAACTTTAGCTTCTGCTCATTCTAGTTTTCGTTCTAATATTAGACACAAAAAAATCATGACCAATTATTGAATGCAAATTTTTGTTCAGCTTCATTAAGAAACTGCAAAAACAGAAAAGCACCCAAATTAATATGTATAAGCAGAAATATGGCCGAGAAACGGTTGTCAAGAATATTAAATACCAGCAGAAATAATCTTGAATGCTTTTGTTTATGCAAGCAAAACTTTCACCTGGTGTTGTTTTTTTTTCTGTTTTTTTTTTAAGCCTTTAACACATAAATATTTATGCCCAAAAATGACGCACTGCGGGCAGCGACGTCGCGACGTCAACTTGACTCACTCTCTCTCTCGCGCGATGTATCTCTGACTTGATCTGTTGCGATTTTAATGCATTTTTATGCATTAAATAACGTTGGAGATGTTGAAATTTTATTAAAAAATAAATGAAAATATGAACATACAACGGAAAACGGAGCTTATTTTCATTTGTTTCTTTTTTATAACGAAAATCGTTTTCAACTTATTCAACAATTTTTCAAAGAAATAACCATAATTTCGAAGCATAAGCGTTTTGTAGCTTCATTGGAAAAGCCTTAAATTTTATGGGTCTTCGCCAAAAGAGTTATACACACAAGAAGACTTTTATTAGAATTCGGTGGTTTCAGAGAGCTTTAATATCTGTGAAGAAACCTGCCGCTGAAGTCTACTAAATTGAGAAGTGTATCTTCTAAGCCAACCCCATGAAGAAAATGTGCTACACTAATACCGTTCAATCGGTAACATCGATCTCAGCATCTACACTAAAACCTAATACAAAGGATCGAAGCTTATACTTTGAATCTGCTTTGTTAACTTTGAGCTGCTGAAAATGCTACTTTCAAAATGCGAGTAAACCCTCCGGAATACAAGCAAAGACATATTAAATGTTTTCATTAGTAGGACAAAGTTCGGTCGCTTATCTCAAAAAACGTTTGCTTAAATGGATGGAACTACCGACACAACTGTACTAGACGAACATAGTTCCTTCTGAATATAAGTGTTTCTGAAAGATGCAACGCGACAGGTCAGCGGTTCACTTCTAGCGAAGAAACCGAAAAATCGGCGTAGGTATGTTTATTTTGAAATAAATGAGTTTTTGAACAATAAAAACGCACAGCACGAGTTTGTACTCCTAATAAAACCCGTAGATCAATGAGGTAGACAACTTTTTGCGATGCCAACGTATTCAATTCGATAAATTTTGTTTCGGAAGTTTCCTTTTTTATGCCCTACTAGTGATAAACTCCAAAAATCCAGATTTCTCTCTCTCTCTCTCTCTATGATTTTTATAAGCAACTGAGAATCAGAAGTACATATAAAACAGACATGGGCTTCCACAGCCCTTCAGGCTGAACACTTGTTGGCTATTTACAAAGACACAGCCGAAGTGCAAGCTTTGGCCGTCGCTCACTGCTTTTACGAGAGTAATGCCAATAACTGAGAAAACTTTTCTCTTTCGTCACACAAATATTATTTCAGATGCCAATAGCTAACAGAGAAAACGTTCGTGAACAGTTACCAATACGTGTAAATACAGCTCAACATAAATGTCATTTTAGTAATTTTTTCTAAGATTTGGCGAAATATATGAATAAAACTTATATTCTACACTTCTTATGAAAATTCCCTACACAATGATATAAGTTTCATCCATATTTGTTTCCATATAGTTGGTGAAAAAGGGGTCCACAAATTTTTCTTTGGTCCATTTGTACTAGATAGATTACTATTAGTAGTGCTGTATAAGGAGCGGCAGACCATAAGTTTTATGTGTAAAAATTAGCAGTTGTAAAGTCCGTATGAACACCTAAATCCCACCGCAATACACTTCCATTGATGACGCGCATACACCCGCTCAATAGATGGATACAAAAATTTGCACAGAATGGATATCATGTTTTTGGCTTATTATACTGGCTATATATTATATATATTCTGATATACAGAGTGTATTTGCAAATCTGTTAAGATGCAAACATTGCTTTTTAGTTCTTAAGATACATATTGCTACGCATGCAGCGTGTGCCAGTTTCGCCAGGGGTCATCAAGAATCGTTGTATATGTGTATATTCATACACAAGTTCGCAATCCATCAATTTCAGCTAACTATGCCAAGAATGTTGCTCAAAACCAGCCAAACTAAAAGCAGCCACTTGGTCTAGAGCCAGTTGGACAGCTGAGCAAAGTTGTAGTTAAAAACCTTAAAACATCAATATTTGTTCGTTTTTTTTTACTCTTTTAAAGCCGCACACCTGTTGTATGCATAACTTAACACGAGTGCAGGTGTGTGTGCGCAGGTGTGTGTGTGTCATAAAGCACAGATTTATGTGCCACAGACATAGAGACGCGTATAAGGTAAAAATCCCAAAGAGATGTGATTAAATCTAATATTTGAAAATTTCTATATGTTGAAATTCAACAACACAGAAAAAGTGTTCGTTTGAGAAAATAACATTTTAACGCATTTTGTCATGGGAATTTTTTGATATTTTTTTTTTCGTTACTAAAGCATTTCAAATGCAAAAGAAATGAACAAGTTTCTAATAAATAAAACGAAAGACTCAGGCAACGAACTTGATAAGACCGAAAGGCACAGCAAAGCGTAACTGATGTTTCAATGAATGTAAAATTTGTCTTGTGGGAGTGCCACAAGCAGACAGACGCTAAATATATTTTGAAAAGAATTTGAAGGTAATACTGATAGATGTATGTACTATATACTCTATAATATGTACCTAGCTGTTTGTTTCATGATGCAAAGCTATTGATTACTTAAAGAGCGCTTATACATCTTAAAGTCATTGTTATTCCTTCAAAAGAAATAGACGCCAGCTGCAGCTGCAGCAGCGACGGCGACAGCGACTGCGGCAGCGGCAGCGGCAGCGACGTTGGCAGCGTACAGTGCAAAGTGCTTAAGCCAGGCCATGCGACGTCTTAGCTTTGGAATGCGGTCGAACTCGTAGCCCAGCCAACATTTTTGTTGAGAGCGAAACAGAGAGCGAGAGAGAGAGAGAGAGAGAACTGTGGCGGCGCGCGTCAAAACGCAAGAGCGTAAGCAAAAGAGAGACGCATGAGTACGTGTTGGTTGGCATTAAGCAAGCAGCGCTGATCAAGCGGCAAAACGGGCCAACTGAATCATTGACTGACTTACAATACCTTCTATTGCTGTTCAAATGCCTGAGATTGTTATTAGCATCGGATCATATTGTAGTTTTCGAGGAGCAAACGAGTTCTGTTGAGTTTTATAATTTGCTAGCTTTAAACTGGACTGTGGGGCCAACGGTAGCATTATTTAGTTACGAAAATCGTTTTATTCAAAATTCGGAAACGGTAAAACACAGCTCTGTTATTGGCTACGAAATAAATTCCATTTCTATTCACTAAGGTTCTAAGAATGAAAATGCATCATTCATTTTTATAGCATGTGTCACGAGAAACAGTGACGTGACAAAGCTTAAGTTGCATTTGCAAAAATGAACAGTCGTTTGAATAAAAACGTAACATTATAACCTATTGAAAACTGGCGCCTTTCAGCTGAAGAAGGCGGCATACGCCCTCGCTAAGCAATTCGAGCATTTGTGTTTTGCAAATCATCAAAATCGAATATCATTCGATTGTTATAGGCAATAATGCATCAAGTCCAAAGCTCTCTTTCTATAAACTGCAACAAAATGTAAATTTTTGATTTCAAATATCTAATGATGTGGCTTGGGAGCAAAACCCATTCGTATGCCGCGTACGTGCCGTGATGGTCGCACTCCAATAAGCTTTAGATAGCTAGCATGCTAGATGGCGCCACACTGTGCCGATTCATGATCCAACCATAAGTGATCAATGTGACAAGATTGTCAAGCGAAGCGCTTAAAAGTCAACGGCATGCTTCTTGCCTTATCTTGTGGATGCTTGCGATAAGAGAACATCTTCTACCGTCCGCTGCCCGCTGGTGCTATGAAGACGATCATTAGTCAAGGCGACTTGGACCTATATAAAAATCAATTATAATTATTAAGGCTCATAAACGTGCTAACTTAGGCTATATTCTTCATAGGAGTCCAAATGGGCATTTGTAATTAGTTTTAAAATTTTTGGAGAATAGAATATCTCAATATCTGCTCATAAAGGTCGGTATCTGCAAGCCCGTTATAGTACACTAGTCTTCCCCTTGTCGTCGAAATTCGACGACTTAGTAAACGCTATTATGATTAAGAAGAAGAGAAAAAAAAACACGAAATAACAACATTTGTGGGTACAATGTACAGTACAATTTTTACTTCAAATCAATTTTTAAGCATTTTATCTTTCGAATGTTATATGTTTCAACTAAAAAGCTTGCGTTATGGCAAAGTAATCGGCACCACACTGAATTTTCGCTTAGCGCATTTATATATAGGATTTCTCTGGATGAGCATGACGTGACACAGTAATGGTAATAACATCTATAAAGCAAACAGTCCCTAGCCTAGTTACAAGACATTGCAGACTGAAGGGACACTGCCCTAACACCTGTAGGTTTTGTGATCAGGAGAAGGAGTCACTGCAGCATATGCTTGGCAAGAACAAGAATAGACCTCCTAATCCGGCCTAGAGACTCGATGCCTGACGTAGCCCATTGAGAAGCTTCTCAGATAATGATAATGAAATATATATCAGAGATAGAACTACTGGGAGAGTTTTAAGCTAGAGGGGTGGCATAATAATTATCGCTAGAAAACTTGGCTCGAACATATATGCAACTTTCGGTAACCGAACTGACTGTAAGGGTTTTGGGATGCGCAGTTTTGGTTGTTCATGAAAATGACTTAGGAGCGTCATCTATCGGCTACATTCAAAGCTTTTTAATGCATTTGAGCAATTGAAAATGAGTTAAACTTTAAATAAACTTTGGTGTTTTTAACCTAGTTCGACTTGGCTTTTCTTGCATGTCTCAACGCCCACAAATTTCCGCATGACTAATACTTAGAGGGTGCGGCAAGAGCCAAAATTAACAACAACTACAACAAACTTAATTAAAAGCAACAAGTAATGCAATTTCAATAACCTACGCGGGTATCACACCTGGTACCAGGTCTAGGTGCCGCCGTCGATCTCTAACGGCTGCCAACCAACACGCAGAGCCCCAAGGCGCAGTGAAACTTTTGACAAGACCGACTTTGGATGTATCTGCCACAATAGTTGCACACACACACACATACACACACACACACACACACACACACACACACACACACACACACGCTTACATATATGCTCATACAAATAAATCTTATGTGCAGATGTACTTGAGATCTTTGAGCAAGCACGCACAAAAATGAGCATTGATGTTGCTGGCACTTCATGTTGGCGCAAAATCGTGCTAAACTTTTGCAGTTTGATGAACTAAACTAAACGAAATGCAATCAGATTTATTTAAGCATAAATCATTTTTACTTTCAACATTTAATTTTAATCATTTAATTTTATTTTCATGTAATTTCTTTGCATTGGTTTTGTTTAAGCATGAAAAGAAAACCATATGATGTGATAGAAAAGAAAGAGTCGATAAAATCGAGTTTGAGGGTTCGTCTAACTCTTGAAACAAACAACAAGCCGAAAAAAGAATTTACTTAAGATCGAAGGTTGCAAAGTCTAAAAATCTTGTATGCAAATAACCTTTTTCACAAGGCAAATAGCTTGTAGAGTCTGCCCTCAAGCCTTTTACACATAAATGTTGTCCCAACTGAAGGGCGACAGGGATTCAGCGAGGTTTTGAAGCCGAAAGATCAATAAAAACTACAAAATTGGGTGTTGCGATAACTATTCAACCAAAATCTTTAAGATTTCCCTCTCCCCTTGTTACAAATAGTCACATATAGGCAACCCTTTTCCCCCTAATATGACGTCACAAATCGAGCAGCAAAAAAAAAGTAAGTCAGCTATGGGCATTACTGGAAACTTGGAATGTCAACTGATTTATTGCAGATAGGATGCACAGAGTAAACGCTGCTGTTGTAAAAGCGATAAAAGGATATTTGTAGAGTACAAATATTAGAATTTCAAGCAAGATCTTTGATCGACCTTTGAATTCGAAATGAAAAGAAGAAATTGCATGAACACATAAAGATTTATTTGTGACGTCACGTTTTCGAAACACCCCCGATCCCCCAACGTCACAAAAAGTCACTATTTGATAAACTCCTCCAACCCCCAACTCTCCCCCCTCGGTGGTGGCGTCATTTATAAACAGCCCCTTAATGACGTCACATTGGGAATGGTAATTGACTAAACTTGATGATTTAAAGCAAGCCTGCGGGTTGGTGTGCAATATGTTTAAATTCATAGTGACGTCATTTGCAAACTGTGCCCAAAGCAAAGTGATGCAAATAACCCTGTTTAATAGGCAAATAGCCTGCATTTGATGTTAACATTATTGTAATGAAAATTATAGAAACGGAAGGAGCAATAAAGAGACAGTTAGGAAAGATGTTTCCAACTTAAAAGCATTTTTACCTCCAAAGGGAACAGATTTGCACCGAGGTTGATATTATTACCCGCTACTTTTAGTTTAACTTTTATGAAATCTTTATGCAAGATTGTCTTGACTAACAACAGTTGTACAGTTATAATTTTTTAAACCATGTTTTCAATCGCCATAAAGCTTTTCTTTTGCATTTTGCACACGAATTCCTATGCCAAAAGTGTTGAACCAAAAGGCTTCCTCTGAACAATCGTATATCTTGCGAACTTGTGGCGAAATTAAGGCGAAAGCGTTTCGAAATTATAGGCCAAGACTAAGCTGTTTGAGTTACTGTTCATTTATGATCTCAACAGCCGCAGGCTGAACTGCCCAGTTTTAAAATTCCCGCCCTAAACATTGGTAACTCTCTTTTCGGCGCTCTTTCGGTTTATCAGCGCTTGTAAGTGACATGCACTTTTCTTTATGCCTTTACCCTCCCCGCTTCGCTGTCATTTCAATAAGCGAAACCCACTTTGATGGCTACCCAAAACTATCCACGTAACCAACTATCCGACGGGCCAGCAATCCGTCCGATGCCAAAGATGACCAGACGAAGCTGCTGCCAGACTGACAGCTTGACTTATTGGCTAAAAGTGCTACACTCCCAAGAGAGTGTGTGTCAAATTGTATGCGTCTAGGGAGTGACTATGACTAGGTTTATTTGTTATTGTTGTTGTCGTTGTGCAGTAAGCCGCTTAATTGCTATCGCTATCAGAGTTCGTAGTTGCTTTTCTTTTTGTACAAATAGAAAATTTCATATAGCAAATAGGCGACGCAGCAGAAGAAGAAACAGCAGTTGGAATATATGTATTTAGCAAAGAAGTCAAAGTCAGAGTCATACACTGAAAGAAAAACTTAAGTGAGTTGTCAAAAGCGCCAGAACAAAAATACTGCAAGCGAAAACGAAACCGCACAGTTTCAATTGTCTAGAAAATACTTCTGACTTATTGAAATGTTCAGTGAGCTTGACTTTTAAAGTCCAAAGCAAATTAGAAAAACTGTAAACGTAAGCGTAATCGTTACATTAATACCGATAACTTTACTCAACTGCAAAGATAAGCTGTTTATGTTACAGAACGAACTTTCTGTTGGTTTGAAGTTCGAGAGTTTGATCGTAATCGTAGCCGTTATCCAAAACAACCGATTGAATTTTGAAACCGTAACCGAAATATATTTTTTTAGAAAAACCAATAACCCTTAACCGTTATAATTTCATCGAAATAACCGAACTAAACCCTATATATTTATACCGGTTCGGTTACGGTTTATCTTTGCCAACATACATATTTCTCCATGTTATACCTTACATTCCGTCATTCTGTGAAGCATTTTCATATACGTCGTACAGTGGGGCCATCTGACTTCTGATCCGATTGAATCAGATTTTGGATATTTTCTGAAGGTTTTGGTTGGAACCAATTCAAACCATTTGAAACTACTTTTCGAGTTTTAATAAAAACAAAACTTTTTCTGGCAAAAATTTCAAATTATTTCAAATTAATAATCCCCGAATAAGTTGTGCAAAAGTAAGGCAAGATTTGTTTCGTTGTTCGGCTTAAGTTCTAGCTATAGCTGCCCATAACTATATTTTGAGATCCAATAAAAAAAAACTCTTTCAAATTTATAGTCATATGCGATGTGGACAAGTAAGCGAAGATTTGGTGTGGATTTTTCCTCTTCTCCCAAAAATACGCTAGTTCCAAGTTCAGGGTGCAAAATTTTGAAAAATACCAATTTTTCCGTTTTTTTTCATGATTGCAAAATACGAATAAAATATATGTTTTAGTCGGAGCCCATCTAATTTACAAGATATAGCTTTAACTAACTTTAAAATAAGTGTGTAAAATAAGACTTGCTCATTTTCGCTCCCTTCATGTTTTGAGCATTTGAAAAACAAAATTTATGCCAAAAAAAAGAAATAGAACACAAAGCAAATACATTTTTTGCAGTGTAGTCATATGTACATATATCGCATATGATTCGTAGTCGATGGGGCAGTCAAAGTCTGCACACGATTTCACTAAGACCTAGCAAAATGGAATAAGCTGAACCAGCGGGGCGCGCCGGTCTAGGCCGAGCGTAGTAAAGTTGGCTAAAACAGCGACAAACGCACACACTCTCACGCACAGTTATAGCCATGAACGGGCAGACGGGCGGACCATCAGTCAGCCCCCAAAAGGCCAATAAACCTTTGAGACGGCAAAGCAGCAAAAGACTGCCAACCTGTGCCATTGTTGCTGTAGTTGTTGTTGTTGTTGTTTGTGCTACTGCGGCTGCTACTCATCGATCACACACTAACGCGCTCATAGCAAACATGCAACACACGTGCAACACTGGCAAGGCGAAATTTTTACCATAAACAGAAAGCAAATTTTCTGTTTATTTTATTTTCCCAGCTTATTGATATACGCTACAAAGTTTAACTGTTATTGATACTAAGGCTTAGCAAGGGGCGTGGCCCTAATACTGTCTAAAGAGAGTCATCCGATGGTTGGTTCTATGCTCCAAAAGGAGCTAGCGTGGTGCCAGTCTCCAATCTAGCGCATTGTTTGGCAGTCTAACACAAAGCTACTGATCGCATCGGATAAATCCTGAATAGGACACAAGCAGAAGTGAGCTACAAATCTCTAGACGGTTTTGCCATCATTTTCATTGAAATTACCTGTAAAAATCCGTCGGCCAGATGGTTTCCTGCACATTGGCGCATGACTTTTTAACAGAGAATCTGCTTGAATCGGCAAGATGCATACCGACAAACTGCTATTGGTTTTAAATTTGTCTCAAAGAGATTTCCGTTACACTCCTGAAGTTTCTGCTTTCTTTTATTTAGCAAACTTGGCATTTTGTTTCTGACAACACGTTGCAGGCAGGTAACTGCTTATTCCAACTGGGAAATTGTACCTTCCAAGCACAATTTGCAGCTTTTTTTTAGATTTGTTTGATCACTTAGACAAATGTGACTAGATGAAAATTTGTACAGTGGAATCATGGCTAGTGAATAAAGAGACTTGCGAGATTTAGAATTATTAGTGAAAAGTGAGATTCGTTTTGTTGTAGCATTGGAGGCTACTTATTCAGTGTAACTGAAAAACTATTGACATTTCAAAGTAATCGATATACTTTGTCGCTTGAGAATAGCAAAACGCCATTTTGCGAAAAACCTACTATATAGTGATAAAACTGTAAATTTACTAGAAAGTCGTGCAGATTGTTTATACCATAGAAAGGAAGAAAGTTAATTTCATTTGCGACTTTCAAGATTCGAAGTAGCTATAAACAAGTCCATAGTCTAAAGCAGGGTTCGGTACGAAGAACTTGTTGTTCGTTGCATGTTAGTCAAAGAGCGTACACAGCAAAGCTCTAACAGAGAGAACATAGCTTTAAGCCAGAAACCGAGCTTTCGCATGTGCACACCTAGATATGGTCGAAGTGCTATCCAAAGCTTAGACTCGCAAAAAACAGCATTGAAGCAGATTCATGCCGCTCATTTGGTTGCTTTCCTGATAACGGTTCTCTGCTGACACACTCTTGCCGCTGCCGACCTTTGGCCCAAATCAACGGCAAGAGAGGTACAGCAGGCTATGTTTTAAAAGTTTCCCATAATGAAAATCAGCAGAGTAGGCTTGAAAACATGAAAATGTCAACAAAAAATCATGTATCCCAAAGCATAGTTTATTTTTATTCAGTTGTTTTTTGGAGCTCATAGCGAGCAGATCTATTAAAAATAAAAATTTTAAAGTTTTAGGAATTTTTGGAAAAAAATTTTATTTAAACAAAAATTGGTAAGTAGTGGAAATTGTGAATAACTTGACTAATAAAACATCCAAACTTGTAGAAAATGAAGACTATTCAACAGTATTGAATGGACCCACTATAATACATGACTGAAGATGGTACCGGACTAGAGCTGCAACTGGTGAAATAGATGACGGTTGGGAAAGCATAGCATCCAGCAGTTTAGCATCTTCAGGATTTAGCCATATATGTGATACACGCACCTTCTCCCAATATGTCGCCAGCTCGATGCATTAATTAAAAAGCGTTAAAACTATCTTAATATGTTTTATATCTGGGGCGGGAGATTTTTGGGTGTAAACTGCCAAATTGATATGAACTCGTTCTTTCGATCATCAATTTGAAAGCCGTTTAGCGCATCACGCAAGATGGAAAAGTACAAGATTTTAGATAAGACGAGGTGCTCTAGCTAGACATCTACAACTTCATTATGTGCTTTGGAACGGTAGAATTTTGTGCATTAACAAGAGCATCAAATGCCATATGATATTGTTATCATTGGCCCAACAGAGCAAAATGTTGTCGTAGCATTCGAGGCTATTGGGTGGGGGTAGGCGAGGAAACGTCGAGGCTTATGAGGCTTCAAATGGATAAACTAGAGTGTTAATGACGTGAAAGTCAGTAGCAAGTGAGCAAAGACGCTTGATGGGACGCCTGCAGATCGAACTAGAGGTCGGGCGGCCATCAGGTACTGCCCCCACTCATGGCTGTTCTCAAGAGGGCCCTCAATGCCAACGAAACAATACAAAGGCATAATATATCTTCTTCTTCTCCATAACTGGCTATAACAACCTGTTACCAAGACACGGCCTACTCCTTCGCGCTGGATTCCTGCTGACATGGATTACCAAATGCTTTCCTGCATACAAGATGTCTTAGTAACTCGCCTGCATGCCCTTGCGGTGCTGAGTTTGAAGTTTGGCTTTATGTCCTTTGTGAATGCCCTCTGAATGCAGACGTGCAATTCCTGCATGGACTTATAGTGAATATACAGAATGGTGTATGGGATGTATCCGGTGTTATGACGAGTTGGAGCGTGGAGTTGCGTTTTCCAACCGGCTGTTCTTTTAATAGCCGCAAAGGCTTCGGTTACTGTTCGCCTAGTACGACCGACGATATCGATATCATCTGCGTATGTGAGCAACTGGACACTCTTTTAGCTCAGTATTGTTCTGTTCCGATGTACTTTGGCCTTTCTCAACACATTCTAGTGATAGGCACGTGTGATTTTCAACCCAGGTGGAACTGTCTTTCTCTATCGCCTTACATCTGAACATAACCTGACAACGAATTGCTATGGCGATTCAAAAAGAAGAAGCATTAAATATTTTCCTGTATATTTTAGTTGCTGTTTTGAAATTTATTCCAAAGCCTACTATATACAGTTTTGATGGCCGATGCAACCCGTTTGGGACAGTTCCAGCTAATTAGGCTTATTTCAGCTACCACATATCCCAGAGGTCGTGGTTCACTTCTACACAATAATATTATTATTATTACTAAATATTTGCATTATGGCAATATAGCAAAAAGGATGGGGCAGTCTGATGCAGTGGCTCTTGCAACGTTTTAGGGTAAAATGCTCCATAAGATCTGTGACATTTGAATAGTGTCTACGATGACTTTGACCTAGTCAAAAGAGCTAATAACCAAGAGTACAGCCGTTTGACTCAAATCGTGCGTTTGGACTTGCAAAGGAGCCGGGCAAGCCTTATTGAAGAGATCAGGTGGTGGCTACCATTGGTAACGCGACGCTAAAGCGCCTGAGGGTATGGTCCATAGCGGATAACGTGGGTCTAGTCAATGGAATGAAGAAAGAGAATCCACAATACCAAACTGCAAGTACAGTATGTGAAAGGGAAATCATGGAAATGGAAAAGTCGTGCTTGTAAGTAAGAGTATAATATACGATAAAATGGGCCAGATTGTGCTAGCCTGTTAATATTCAATAAGGGAAGTAGTAAGAAACCCTTGCTTAGACGATTTAGGGAAAATTCTGAGGGAAATATGTAAAAATGAAATGGAAATAAGCTGATTCAAATTAGCTTAAAAAAGCTGCGGATGATTGTATGCATGCTAATATAGATATGCACACAAAAAGTTCTAGTGCTCTGAGTTTTCTCTTGTAGCCTTCTGTCTTACTTAGCGAGCGTATCTAAAATTCATGGCGAGATTTGTTAGATTTGTTATATCTACGGAAATTCCAAAAGATTTAGGTGTGTATCGCCCACTTGAAATGCAATCGAGCTAAACAAATATAGGCGCACCTTTTGAATTGCTGCCAAAGGTAAATTCTAAAAAAAAAAACTGTTTGTTGTTATGGTATTATATTGTTGGAAATTTCGCACGAAACGTATTTGCATTTTCACTGGTTACAGCAACAAAAACGCTTCAAAAAAACGAGTGCTATAAACAGTTCATATGCCGAAATGAAATCGTCATCCAATGAAGATTTGCCTTTAAGCCAAAAAGTAAATTAAATTTCACTCAATGAATTTTGTATTTGTTGTCTTTGCTCTTGACGAGCATTTCTTTCTATCAGCGACTTTGTATTTTGTTTAAATAAAGTAAAAGTCAATTAACATCTTTGTCGCATTAACATGCGCGCCACACTGTCAGTGTGTGTGTGTCTGTGTGTGTGTGTGTGTGTGTGTGTGTGTGTGTGTGTGTGTGTGTGTGTGTGTGTGTGTGTGTGTGTGTGTGTGTGTGTGTGTGTGCTCAGCTCTTTCTTTCTCCGTGTGCCTCTTGCATGAAAATCAACATGAAAGCAAATAGCGCAAATAAAGAAAAGAAAAAAACTTAAAACAAGACAACAAGAAACTAAAACTTGGCAGCAAAACAAAAGACTTAGGCAACGAACGTGAACCAAGAATGTTGCCAGAGAGCGCAAAGTCAGGCAACAAAAGAGCAGCAGTTTCTTCTTCTTCGTTTTTTTTTTGCTCCTGCTCCCTCTTGGGGCGTTGTTGTACGGAAGTGGCACACTCACACACTCTTAGACAGACACACTTACATGCACGCGCCAGAAGTTACAGCGCGCCTGATCGAGTCAAACAACATGGAATGCTTTTTTGTTCAGCAACTTGCGTTCGGAACCAGTTTTCTTCAGCTACTACCAATTTTATTTAACGTTCTTTTTTTTTTTTTTGGATTTTCATTTTTTTTGCACGCCTAACTGTTTAGCATTGGTTACCGTTGCACTCGCTAGCTGACTTGTTCTCGGCATGATTTGCCAAAACATTGGTACGGTACGCTACACTGCGGATTCCACTGCTCCGTAACAGCTCCAGCGGCTCTCCTGTGCCCACTCTCCGCAGTCGCGACCCGCCGAACAATTGTGGTGTTTGCGCATGATTTGGCTTTGGCATTGCCTTTTCGTATTGGAATTTCGCATTGAGCATGGCAGCAACTCTCTAATGCATTTGGGCACATATTGGCACCAATAACAAAAACAGAATTAAGTCGAAAAGCGAACACCGATGTTTGTGTACACTTGCTGTTCATAAAAAGATAACTACTTAAAAGAGATTAGCTAAAGTTTATCGTCAAATAAAAGTCATCTGATGCCGGGCGATGGCGAATGTCTCAATTAAGAAATAGACGACTTATATAAGCAGTTACTGATATTTTTAGCACCTTTGATCGGTTCCTTGTGCCCGGAACTATCAAGCTTTTGGGTGCATTCACAGTTTACCGCCACAATTTGCCAAAATTTGTAGACACTTATTAGAAAAGTAACAGCTAATACTAAAATTTGTGTAAGGAACTAATTTTCTCTTCTGCTTTCATTCATTTTATGCTCTAACCGATAAGCTGTCAGCTGTCTAACGTAAATTACAGTTCGAATGATGTCCGACAGTGGGAGAACCTGCACCACTTTTTGCCCTAAAACATTAAGCGAATTTGGAAAAGACGTTTATATTAAATATCTGAACATTTTTAAAACAATATGTTGCGACTGCTACGTATGGAGGGATTGGGTTTCTATCGTTTATGGTCTCCAAGACCTCGGTTTTCACATCGGTTGCTCAACCGATCGCAATTACGATCGCAAGAAACTCAAAATATTTTGATTTTACGCCGCGGGTTGTACAACCGATGGCTGTGTGTATGGACCGCATAAGACCAAAAAAGCTGTAAGAGCTTAACAAACGAGAATCAAAAACAGTTTGACCCAACTTTATTTTATTTGTACTAAGTTTGTTTTAGTAATCCTTCGTTCAAGCCAAGTACTCAACGAAAGTTATTGGATAGGCTTTGGAGAACTATTATGAAGCTTAGCTTAGGATGGCTATCAGTTTAGGCTGATAGGCTTTAGGTCATTCAGTTGCAGAGATAAAATCAGCGATCCGACTGAGACTAATTACTTAAATTGACAGCCAAGCTGTTTGAGGCTGCAGGAAGTCCTACCTGAACACAAGAGGTTTTCAACTCATACGCGTATGTTGTTGGGACTATAATTCCTGCCACATGAACAGCTAGCAGCCAGTGTCCAGTAATGCAGAGCATCTCTTAAACTTAATGTAGCTTAAAACTTTACATGTTTTCAATATAAAAGAAAGGAAGCCTCTTCAATCAAGACGTCTCCTTATGAATAATAAGCGGAAATTTGGTATCCATTTTATGAGACGTGTCATAAGAAGTCTCCTGCACGCCCCTTAACTCAATGTCAAAATGGTATTTTTGTAGATCCATAAGTTCAAAACATGATAATCTCTATAAAAGCTGTCTTCAAATATAGTGACCATGAGTAACCGTGCTGAGAGTGCAAACCTATCATTCCTATCATATCTTACGTTATATACAACGCAGTATGTGTTCCCCTTAAAATTAAAAGAGTATATTCTGTGTGCGATCATCTTGACTGAAATTTTTGAATAACTAAGTCCATATTCTTCGAACCAAAAAATTTTGTTTGATTCATACTTCTTCTTCGATCTCTGATCGGTGATACCAAAGGTATCTAGTGTACTCTGTACCTGGTTCTTCCGACGGAGACATTACGCATTAAAGACCTTACTCGCAAGAGCTTCTTCATACAAACGCTGGATTTTAATTTGCTTGACTATGTCAATGTCGTCGTAGTGCACATAGAGTTCGTCGTTCCATCGGGTGCGGTAGTCATTGCCAACCCGTAGAGGGCCAAAGTTCTTACGCAGTACTTTCCGGTCAAACACTCCCAAGTCATTTTCATCAGACGGGAAAAATGCGTCTCTCCACTCGAAGAAATTACCCAAACCCACCCACCCTGGCATATGATGCCCTTATACAGTCCCGTTCCGATGTACTTCGGCCTTGCGCAACAGATTCTCCATCATCGATTCATCTTCAGAACACTTTTTTTGCTCTCGACAACTCTGGTCGAAATTCTTGTAGCAGATTCTCAAACAAATTTGTATTTGGAACTCTAGCACCCTTCGTTTGCTAGACAGAATTGTAATGTTTTTTTTTTTTACTTCTTCACATATTCCTTCGCTAATTTCAGAGTTCTTGGAATCAATAGATAAAATTGTCGTTAATTATTAAAATAAAAATGCCTAGCAACAGGCATTGCTGTAGAAAATGAGTTGACGATCGCGAAACTAATCTAACCCGCAGCTTAGCAACTCAGAACATATATTTGTTTAGGTAAATTGGCTGGTAAAGGTAGACGGTTTTGGCGAGTTGCATTCTTGACTCATACCCATGACTTTGATAGGGTTGCGCCTAGGGTTTGGGCCCCACCGCGTAAAACCTACCCTCCCAATGGCAGATGGTATGAGCTGCCTGGAGAAACGCTCTACATTAGGCCGTAACCCGGTAACGGGTTGTTATGGCTAGTCAAGAAGAAGAAAAGTTGCTTTCTTTCCCATGCTCTCTGTGATATTTCTTACACATTGACGAAATGCTTTTTGGCTCAAAGTTAGCTTAAAAGGAAATCTAGCATATCGAAAAAAGGGTTTATGTTGTAAGAGTCGATTTTAAAACATAGTTGTGGCCCAAAAAGTAAAGATTTTCTACATGAAAGTTTTCATGAATCCTCCGAAACGAAAAGACTAAATGCTTGATCAAAGAGCTGGCATAGACTAATACACCATCGAAAAGCGTATTTGTAACTTCGAAACGCCCAAAAACGACCAAATAGTTCCCAACAATGCTATGGACGACGTACAACCGTTAGACAAAGAGACTTTTATAATACAAAGCAAACAAAAGTCAGTTGTTGCTTATGCAACTTATGAGAGTGTGTGTGTGTGTGTGTGTGTGTGTGTGTGTGTGTGTGTGTGTGTGTGTGTGTGTGTGTGTGTGTGTGTGTGTGTGTGTGTGTGTGTGTGTGTGTGTGCGAGCATGCTGCATTCTTGCATACTCAATGCCTAACACCGTTATACAATAAATTGAAATCGATCGAGCAGCATAATATCAGCGGGCAACCCAACGGACAGCAACGGCAGCAACAACAACCACAATAAGAACAAGTCCATTATAATGATAGTCAGCCCCTTATTATCTATGCAGGTCTCCATATCTCCGTATCTCTCATAGTATATAGTATAGTTACAAAGGTATGCATAAGCACAAATACATATACTATATATGACTTTATGTATCAATAAAACTTGGCAGGCAACATGCCGAACCGAAGCGCTGCAACAGCTAGTCACGTGAGCCGGATGAAGCTGGATTTTGGGGAAGGCAGGAGAGGCTTGGCGACTACTAAGCGGGCTCTGGGCTACAACCAGTTGACGACGATCCATTCCCAGCGTGCATCGATACTCTAGTCGTGGCTAGCCTTCGTTTGGCTTTGCTTTGATGAGCTCATCGCATTGAGGTTTATTTTGTTTTTAAGCTGTGCACACAACAACAAACTAATTTATAATAATGATAAAACGCCAAATTTCATAAGCCATTAATAAAGCGGGATTGTCATTAGTTGTCTCATTTAGATAGATTCTATAATTGCTTGTTGCAGCTGTTGGACAACTGCTGACAGTGCAGCTAATTCAAGGGCAATCAATGTGACCTGCTAATGGTCGGTCTATGGACCACTTACGAGTAGTGGCAGACCTCAGAAATAGGGCTCTCTATTAGAAACTGGTTCGGCTAAGTGACCATAAACTTTGCCACGCCATCTGATTTTTAGTTTGTTTTTGTTTTTGTCTGTGTTTATGTTTATGTTGCTTTGCATGCTTTGAAATTCGCTAGCCAAATGTCAAAGTACACTGCAAAAAAGCAAAGCGAAAAACATATTAAGAGATGCTTGACCTCTTATAGTTGGATCTGATTTGACATAATGTGGCGCCATATGAAGCTCATTTGTGTGCCACCATCACGGCATGTACACATATTGCCGTCACGGAACGGCAACGCTATCCAAAAAAAAGTTGAATTATGTCATGAATAGAACTTATCTGTTTATCCGTGCTAACTATAAACAAGAAGTTGTTGTGTGGCAGAAACTACGAAAATTGCAGGTGGATTGCCATACGAGAGAGTATAACCTTATACATATTAGCTAACGATGCCGCTAAAAACACCTCTATAATGTGACACTAGCTACCGTCATCACATTTTCATGGATGCTTTTTGCGTCACGGCACATAAGCTTCACAGCTGTGTTACATGTGTCACGTCAAAAATAATACTTCAAATGTTGTCTTTTTATGTAATTTACTAAACTGATTGTTCCGAAAAATATACATATAGGCTCAGTCATTTAATCGAACTAAGGTATAAAGGATTTGTAAAATTGATTCACATAAAAAAATATCTGCTTGATGATATAAATAGTTGCATAAGTTAAGACGTAGTTGCTCGCAACGGAGTCATTTGACTAGCGTAGTACAACCATGAAGCTTGGGTTCGAAAAACGATCACTTATGCATTGCCAGAGTGATCCCACCATCAAAATGACGCACAAGCACCAGTTGATGCCGTCTGGCCAGCTGTTCCTGTTACAATTCGATATTAGGGTGGTGTACCTAAAACCATTTCGGGGATCACCACAGAAAACAGCAGAGAATACCACCGCAGCAGGTCAAAGCTTGTCGTATGAGGCGACTTATAGTCACACTGGATTCTCTCGAGACCAGTAGAGCCACCCCAGGCCTTAAAAGGGTTGTGCGAGTGTTCCAATGAAAGAAATACATCAGGCCTTAACCCGGCAGCGGGTTGTTATGACCAGTTAAGAAGAAGAAGAATACTCAAATACAAAGCAATCAAGTTGTTAGAAGCCCAGGAGCTTTGGCTAGTTTATGACTCTAAAATCGTGCGGTTTGATTTTGGGAAGCGCATCTTAAAGCAATTCAGCTTTTACAAGAACAACTCACAGCATTGACGTCTGTTTGGCAAATTTTCACAACTCTCCGAAATGCACTCTAATCATTCACTTAAATCAGCAAATCGAACTGTATCGAAAACGTCAAATGGATTTAGATCAGCGCATATAAATTTAAATCATGTCAGTAAAGCGTAACTGTAAGACACTTTGCTTCTCTGTGCGATTTTAGTACTTATACGAAAAACACAAAAATTACAAGGTAAGAGTCGTCTGCCTTACTCCTTGACGTTCGCAACAGACTGACGAATAGTCCACTAAAAATGAGCGAGTGTCGGCAGGCGGCTCTTACCTTGTTATGCTTATACTATGCTTGTCTGAACAATAGAAGCTGTTGTCAACTCTGACTAGAATTTGTCGAAATGTTGACACGTGGAAATATTGTTTAAGTGTCACTATGGCAATGAACTGTATTGTGAAATGAACAAAATTAACGATTTATATGCAAATTGACAAATAAGTGAAGCTACTCTGTTTGGCAAGTGTATTTTTAGCTATGTGACATACACTGCAACAAAATATGACACTATTTTTGACAAAATGTTGTTTTTGTTGCTGTTTTGTCTCACCTTCCACTAGAATCTTGTGTCTGTGTGTGTGTGTGTGTGTGTGTGTGTGTGTGTGTGTGTGTGTGTGTGTGTGTGTGTGTGTCTTCACTCACTTGCTTTGTTGTTGCTTCGCGTTTCACGTTAACTGTGCCGCCAACGTCGCGACGTCCAGTATTATTCGCCTTTGTATTGGTGTTTGTATGTTTTGTGGCTGCGTTTTGTGCTCTTTTTTTATTATTGTATTCTCTTTTGGCTCTGCTTCCAAGCGTCTCTTTCTTTCTACATCACTTCGTCACACACAGCGCATTAGTTAGAAGAATTCTGTTACATTTCGTTTCGTTTTGTATTCGAATTCGAATTATTACTGTTGCTTTTCATTTACTCGTTGCTTTATGTACTAACTATGTGTACATTAACTATGTACACGACTTGAGCGCAAAAAAAAATAAGTTTGCTTAAAAGATTTTTGCCAATATTTGCTACTTTAGTGCTATGTGTGTGTGTGTTTTTTTGTAAACTTTTTTTCGGCACGCCGCACAACAAAAAAAAAGGCACAACAAACTCGTACGACAGTTAGGCAGCGACTGAAAAAAGCCGTCGAAAAGATCACTTGTTGCGGTTGCCGCATTTTTGCTGCCAACTGAGCGAGCGAGTTAGCGCATTAGCGACTGAGCTGGCCAAGTGAGCGAGAGCGTGATTAGCGGAGAGTTGGTCAAAGCGAAACCAGTTTTGTACACTCTACTCTGCCTGTGAGCTGCACAGAGTGCATGTTGGCTTTGTGCAAAGATGTGTCACTGCAACGAATTAGCTGTAAATCTTGGACGCAATGTTCACTGATGGCAAAGTAAGTGTTTTTGGCATAAAGCCCAAACATTTGTTAAGCTTTTATTGGCAGTAACTTTTGCAAAATTATGGCAGCGCTCCAAAGTCAATTGTGCTTTACGAGCTTGACAAGCACGTAGTTTTGTTTTAGTGTAACAGTTTTATCTTTTTTGACGTCGCACAGTAGATCCAACTGACTCCTTTTTCGGCGAAAATTATAACTTTTGATGAAGTTAAGATATTTTCAAAATTTAAAATGCATAGAACAGAGAAGTCCTTAAGCTTTTGCGACACACTGCGATAATTAAGCTGTGTAAAGTTCGATATTATATACTGCATATGTCTTATTCTTGCTATCATGGAAAAATTCCATGTTCTAAATTGTGCTTATTTTTTGTCCTCATCGAAAGTTTGTCTATCTGGCAACCGTGTGTATACTAAGATCAAAATAGACTGCAAACATCTTGCCAACAGATTTTCAAAATTTTTACGATTTATTAAGCAATAAGCTAATTTTATAGTTGCAAGGATATCGCAGAAGCTTAAGGAATTCTCTGTTATTTTAAATTTTGAAAATATCGTTACTTCATCAAAGGTTATGATTTTCACCGAAAAATAAGTCAGTTGGATCCACTGCGCGTCGTTGCAATAAATATTGAATCTATTTGTAACTCCGCCATTTTTCAACCGATTTTTATTATTTAGTATGTTTTATAAACGGGAAAGACGTACCCTTTAAATCTTCATAGAGAAAGGGTGTTTTTTTGTAACTAAATAGGGATTTTTTCAGTCTATTCAAAACTTTTTTCGAACTTTGACCGACACTTACAGCATTTTTTCATGCTCAAAGGTTATATATTAATACCTTATTTCGAAATCAAATTTAAATCAGAGTCAAACGATATACATTTACATATGCAAATCGATTAGGAATTACCCGAGTTATGAGTTAAAATAAAAAATACTAAAATATCACATCGCCTGAAAAGTTCCCTGTCCGACACATAACAGGTGTCACAAACTCAAAATCCATATTATTTTTAGATTTTACCAGCCTCCAAATGACAACTCTAAAAATTTCATGATTCAATCCGATCATTAGTTTTCAAGTTTGAGTTCCAGCTGCTTTCGTTAGCTTTAAAATATGAATTGCCCAATTTTTTTTTTCAATTTTTTGCATTTAACAGGCGATGTGTTGTTCTGGTATTTTATATTTTCATAAGATGGTCAATTTATGACCGATTTTCATAATGAAACTCTCCTGTAACTCTGAAATGAATTTATTTTCGCAATAAAATATGAAAACATAACCCTTTTATTTCAAAAAGTGCTGGAAGTAGCTGCCAAAATTAGAAAAATGTGTAATACTTGGGAAATTTTCAGATTAAATTGAAATAATCCCTACTTAGTTTCAAAAAACCATAATTACTCCATATGAGAAAAGATACATTTTCCCCTTTCCAAAACATATTATATTATAAGAATCGATAGCAAAATAGGGGAGAATTAAATAGATTCATGTGTAAAGCCAAAAAAAAAAGTTATTGGTCAATACAAAAAAAATTGAATTGAGTTTTGCTCGACCAGATCTAAAAACTACACGATATTATTTGTCGGTGTTTGTTTTTATTGATTTGATGTTAAATTACCTTCAATTCTAGTTACAATTCATCTCGATCGGTAGTAAGGTTCCCGAGAAATATGCGATTTGCTGACTTCGCAACTCTCGAAATGTCGAGTTTTTGAAATATCGATAAGTTAAAAACAGTGCTAGAAAATCCAAAATGATTACCGGATTCGAAATCAGCTACCGCGAATTTGCCGTTAGTTATTAAAAAAAATTTTGCAAAACCGTTTTGGTTAATCAAAACTTGCATAGAATAAATTTAAAAAATGGAATAAATTTCAAAAATGGAATAAATTTCAAAAAACTTCAAATGTGAAGTATTTGTTTTACAATTATTGATGTAACACATCGACGTCGTTCCTTGCGCAGCATATATGCCGTGATGGTAAAATATCAATAAGCCTTAGGCCAAACTTAACGCAGGTAAGTTATTAGTCATTGAACGTTAGAAAGAAAGTAATACTGTGACGATACTGATTCACATTTTGTACAGTCGCGGTTTTACTTTCTCAATAACTTGTATGACAGCTTTGCGATATAGTAGAGCTGCCTCAAATGGCTCCATTCGAAATTTTTTGTTAGTTTCAGGATAAAGATTCGTATTAACGATAATACCATCGGTTTGAAAAGATTCGAAACTGTCGATAGACTTGTCTGTTTTTTTGTTTGCTTCCTTCCTTCCCTCCTAACCTTAGCTGCTTAGCGTGTGTTTAAACTATCGATAGTGAGACACAAAGGAAATGATTCTATATACCGATAGTACTATGGTTTTGCAGCTCTACGATGTAGTGACCGGTTATCACTAGTAAAAAACTTATCTAAAAATTAAATTATGTATTATAAAACCGAAAAATTTTCCTTTTACGAGATATGGAAAAACAAGAAAATTACTATTCATTTTTGGATAGTTCGCAAAATAATTTGAATAAGACAAGGCTCAGCAGATGTGACACATTTGACTATGAATTCTTGGGGGCTATTCATAAATGATGTCACCAAAATTTTGAAGATTTTAAACCCACAACCACCCGTACCTGTCGCAAATAGTCACATTTAGGCTAACCCCCTCCACCTAATGTGACGTCACAAATCGCGCAACAAAAAAAAATCAAATCACCTTTAGCATTACTAGAAATTTGGAGTATAATATATTATAATGCACAGAGTATATGCTGCTGTTAAAAAAGCGAAAGGCAGAAATTAGAAGGGTTAAAAATTGAACATTTAATGCAAGATTTTTGATGGCTATGTTTGGATTTTAAATAATAAATAAACATTGCATGAATATTTAAAGATATATTTCAAATGTCATTAAAATTTTTGAAACCAAAAATTTCGAGATCTTAAAATTTTGCTTTAAAAGCATTTGAAAGAAAGTTACATAATCATGCATCGGAAGAAAGTGAATTCGATGTAAACGAAGAAAATTAATTAATAAATTTTAAGTTGTGATTTTTTCTTAACATAAAAGAGTCACGTGGTTGCATGTAAGATAGATGAAAGCTTAGTATTATGGAGTACATATTTCTAGATTTTTTGGGGATCATACATATTAAAGATTTGTTTTTGTTAAACTTTAAGTTATTACTAGCGATAAATAGGTCCTTCTCCTCCGTCTTTATTAATATACAAATTTTCTGGGCGATGTTGTGACTTAGTCGTTTCTCGCTGCTTGCCATATGCCTCACGAATTTATTCTTTTTAGTTATTAATTTTTTGCCCTTACGCGCTTACGTACCTTGTATGAAAATCGAGAAGGATAGCAGACAGGCAAAACAAATATATAGTAAATAAAGCAAATTTAAAAAATGTGACTTTTCAAATGTTAAGAAGAATTATTAGTAGATAAAAAACAGGACAAATTTGTATTTTCATAAAAAATATGAACGGTTTTATATTAAAAAAAATATATATATTTTTTTTAAATAAAATTTGAAAATGTTTTAAATGGTAATTTTAAATGTTTTAATGTTAAAATTATTGTGATGCAATTAACCAATTTGAATTGAGTTCAAATAGCCCTTTTCAATGTTCAAACTAAACAGAGTTATCAAAACAGAATATTTTATGATAAAAAGCTGCCATTTTTCAAACAGAGTGCTTTTTCGTATAAAGCAGTTCTCTATTTCTATGCAAATACCTTCCTTTTCATTCAATTAACATTACGTTTTATAAGCAATTGTTTTTACAAATAACCATTATGTTGTGTAGCCAATAATGAAAAAAAAAAACTATAAAGTATCAAAATGAAATCAAATGAACTACAGTTGTAAGTTGGTAAATAAAATTTTTACGAACGTAAGAAATGTCAACGTCTGGCTCTTTCAAATGAGTTTTCCGTAAGAGTATCAGCTCGTCGGCTGAGCACATGGCTTTTTTCGTGGCTTGATTTGACGATTTTTGACGTTTTAGCGACTCTGCCGGCAACGACAGTTTGCCCGGCGTTGCCACTTAGCTGCAGTCCCACTGCTTGCAGCAGCACTGCTTGCGGTAGCACTGCTTGCAGCAGACGTGCTTGCAGAAGCCCTGCTTGCGAATACACTGCTTTTACTTGAACTGCACTGCGTAACAGCAGTGCATATTTGTTTGGCGCTAATTTAAACAGCAAAGCAAGCAGTTTTCTTTACACGTAAAGTCGTATTTATTTACATACATAGAAAAAAAAAAGTTTCGTTTAGCACTATTGAAAAAAAAGGAGTAAGTTCTATGAATAATCTCAAATCTCTGGATAGGCGCTGCCAATTAGGCTCTTGCCTCTATAGCGCCACGAATAGGTGACTATGCCGAACTTACTGTTGCCCAATGAGACCGGGCAAGTGCGATCTGGACGCAGCTGGAAGCAGACCGTGTACAAAGCCAACTCCAGTTCCGGCGAGGTGCCCACAAACATGGTATCCACAGGCTTTCTAAGACCTTCATGCGCAAAGCGAATCTTCAAGACTTTGCCTTTCTACAAGCAAGCAAAAACGGTTCAAGTTTTAAGCGCATTTTCTTCATATGAGCTGTGTACTTACCGTGCCCAAGTCCAGTGTGTTCATATAGCCCTGATAGTCAAAGCGACCTGCCTGCTCCTGCTCGTTGACATAGACCCAGTTATGAAAACCAATAATAGTGCCATTCTTTACCTCATGCACAAAGACATGCTCAAAGCCAGAGCTACCAATCTTGCCCTGACCGCGAGAGTACTGTGTAAACCATAGTTCCTTGACCAAATCACGATGTGTCTTGGGATCGGGCGAAACCAGGCCCTTTTGCTGCAAAAAGAGCATGGCTTGGCGCATCACTGGCGTAGCCATTACAGCGTCAAGAAAATCATTTTCCTCCTTGCGCTCATTGGGCGTTACATGCTCATTGGTCAGCGTATCATGCTCGTAGTTGTTGAAGAGCACGCGCATCTTGGCAATGGTTGAAGCTTCTAAAGCCTTGGCATCAACTTGCAACAAGCTGGAAAGTGAAGACTTTTAGTGTTAGCTGTTGGCAGAAAGACTGTGCTACTTACGGCTGTGGCGCCTCGTCCGCATGATCAATGGAACGCGTTTTGCCCTGTAGATTCACATTAATCAGATTCAACTGGCTGTTGCTCTCTTTGGTGTACAGCTGTTCGGTTAGCTGGCGTATCTCATCATCGGTGGCTACGGAGTTGCCAGAAGACTGAAAGCCCGGTCGCACAGTGGTCGTTGGACCGCCTTTATGCGGCACAAAAGACACACCATGACCTGCGCCATTTGCTGGTGTAGGTGTGGGTGTAGCTGCGGGCGTGGGAGCGGGCACAAACGCGGGCTTTGTCGGTTCCACCGGCAGTGGGAACTGCCAAGCAGTGGGCGTGCTAGGACGCTGTCCAGGTGAGCTGGGCGTTAGTGAGCCCGGCGACTTGGGCGTAGGCAAGGCTGGATAGTCCTCCTTGACGGAGGGGCGTCGTGGCCCAGGTAATCCTGGGAAATCCTGTTTTTGCGTGTTGCCAGGCGTGCTGCCGCCAAAACGCAAATCAACATCTGGCTGCATGGGCGTTTTGGGTCGCTGCGTTGTAGTCGTCGTCGTCGTCGTTGTGCTGGTTGAGGTGCTGCTGCTAGTCATCGGCGCCAAGCCAAAGCCAGGACGCGCCGGCTGGCCAGCAGTAGCTGGATTAGCGCCACCAGTGTAACTCAAATCGAAACCACTGGGTTGTGGCTTCTGTGGCCGATAGGGCGCAAAACTAGGCGGCAAATTGGGTGCTCCAGCGCCAGCAATAGAAGCGCCACCCTGTGGCCGATGTCCCGATGGCTGCAGACCGCCTACGCTGCTGGATGCTGGTGTCTTGTCCGCTGCCGGCCACTGTGGTCCATTGACAGCACCGGCACCAAATGGCGATGAGCTGGGCGTATCCGGCCTGGGTCCCAGCGGCATCAGCGGTGCATTCGATATGAGCAGTGGTGATGGCTTGTGTGCTGCTGCTGCTGCTGCGGGCACTGGTGCAGGCGCTGCTACGACCGTGCGTGGTGTAGTCGTTGTTGTCGTCGTCGTGGTGGTGGTGGTTGTTTCGGAGCTACCAAACAGCTTCTTGAAGCCACCAAACCAGCCAGATTTCTTGGTAGTGGGCTCATCCAGTGGCGAAGGCGTTATCTCAATCTCGCTCTTATAGGCAGCTATCGATAAGTAAACGTTTTAAAGCTGTATTAGTGTACATTGGAGTGTTAAACACCCCGAAAATGGTCAAAACCCAGATCTCTACCTGCAATTTGGCAATTCCCGGCAATCATAACGCAAACAAACAAAGCGCTCAATGCCAACACATTGTGGCCCAGACGCTTGCCACGAAAACGCATTTTGTTTTATTTATATGTTTATTAACACTTTTTTTCTGTTTTCTGAGGTTTCGCACAAGTGGAACACACACAACCAACAGCTCGGAGATTCAATAAACGACTGAGACCAGCAGCGTTTGCGATAGGCAACAGCGCTCGGACATTGGGCCTCGGATCTCAGGCCTCAGCTGTGGCTTGGCAAGCACCGGCATCCGCTTGATCTTTAATATGTGCTACGACTGTTGTTGCTGTTGTTGTTGTCTCTGTTGTCAATGTTAATGAGCTTACGTCGTTGTCATCGGCGTTGTGGGCATTTTACTTTCAACTAAGTCGCATCATGGTTGCGCTACCCAATGAGGGGCATATAACTGGCATTATCTGAAGCTAAGAAATCGGGTCGGAAAGTATGTCCGTTCAATGCTCTTATTGATCTAGTCGCTGCTAGCTCCCAGTTTAAGAAAGTTGCCTGGATTATACGGATTTCCCAAACGAACGAAATATTTTGATTTTGATGAGCGAATGATTCTTCATTATCCCGTAAGTTTTCGTATTTCATTTATTGTTTAGGATTGTCATTCTTAAAACTTTTCGGACCCTCATCGCAGTCCGTCTTCAGGGGGAATTATGGCACAACAAGATTTACGATGTTGTTAACTACAACTGGCAAAGGTAAACCACTTAAAGCATTAAATGACGTGATGTAATTTACTAGTCGTCTGAGTTGGCCCAGTTCACTTTATTTTCTCTAAAATATTACCATGCCTTACAAGGCATGGCAGCACTTTCTTCTGACTTTCAAAACTTCGAGCTCAAATATGTCGTCGTGAAAAAATTGGGACCGGTGGAATGCTACCGACAACCCACCACTTCATGTCTTATAAACGAAATGAATGTTTACCTTATGCAGCATTTCGATTGAAGAAACTTTGGGTTTGAGGGGAAGGCTGGTCAACCCTGACGACTTGGCTGTTATCAAATCCTATTTCGAGTTGTGGAAATGACTTGCAAAATAACATTAGACGAAGTTAGAAAACTATTTTACAGAGAGTAAAATTGCAACCGGTAACCTTGGAGCAGTGTAAAATAGAAGTACTATGGACTAAATGGTTGCCAAGTGTGAAGATCATAATGGTTCAGAGCATTTTCCTTCCATCTTTTGAATACTATATCATTGTATTAAACAAAAACTATGGAAAGCCGGACTGAATTACTAGTTTTCAAATAAAGCAGCTCAAATTTCCTTCAGCTCTGTCTAATGCCAACCGAAATGTATTGATGTGCTAGCATCACGGCATGTAAGCGGCATACGAGTCGCGTCTGTACGAAACTTTTAGATTGATATTATTAGCAGCTTGGCAGTTGTGAACAAAAATGTGTCCAAGAAACTGCCTAGGGCCTAGACATTTTTTCAACTGCATTATAGCTAAATTTGAACTATTTTTTGACAGATGAGTTAGAAAACGAAGTTTCTCAATATTTACAGCAGGTCATTTGGCAGTCGTCACAGCTTGAAAACTAATCCATCTTGCCAAACAAGCCTGCCACTAAGGGTAGCAAAATGTTTAAGCGTGCCGCAATTACCTGCCACAACAACAGCAGCCTCATTTTTCTGAGTAAATTTGCTTCCCCTAAGTTGTTCATTATGAGCTCTAATTACGGCAGGAAAAGGAATTTCGAAAAATAACAGAACAACAGAACAGAATATCGCTCAAAAACTAAAATTAAAACAGATTTGAGTTGATTTGATTTGATTTGATGACATAAGCACTGCACTAATTGAATAGAACTTGCATAAAAATAGAGCACAGGGCCAGTCAATGACAGCGGCGAACTCAAAAATCACGTATATCTTATAGTTTCGTAAGATTTCGGCCAAGTCGACCTCAAAACATTTGAATACAATTTGGTTCCAGCATTTAATAATAATTGCACTCAAATTGTTGCTTATTGTTGTCGTTGTTGCGGGAATTTCTAATGAAACTTGAAACCAGCTTATCAATCGTACAAAAAAAGGTCATACGAAAAGGTTATATTTTTCTATATAAATGTATAAGCGTGTTTATATAGCAAATACGTGCACAATTGTAAATAAATAAAACATAAGATTTACTATAAATGACTGTATAATGAATAAAGCGTTGGTGTAGGTAAAAGTTTATACGAGTTTCAAGTCACAGTCATGAGTATAACTTATTCCACTTCTCATAGATTAAGATATAAATACTTGACAAAATTTGCAGCATACTTTTAGGCTGTCATTCAATATTGTGTAATATATACTCTTACGGATACGATGGATTAAGAAGTTTAGGATACATAGTAGTATAGCTCCTACTAGATCACTGTTTAACATAAAAAAGCGTCCGAATTCGGACATCGCAGCTTTGCATTGTGTATAAAGTAAACGAGAATTTCAGCGAACTCTATCTTGATTCCTAACGTTGCAAAGCTGTTAAGAGTCAACGTCAAGCAACTACTAAGTGAAGACAAAACGACGAGTTGAACCGCAGACTAGATATGTGCAGCAGGTCAAAGGGTTCCATGGCATCAGAGTTCACAAATAACAGTCAACACATATTTTCAATGCGGTCTGCTCACTAAAAAACCGAAGAAATTATGTCAATTCGGTTTCGCTCTAAGCCGAACACTTTTTCTCGCTGCGCTTGTGTCCTTGATTTTGTGTTAATAGTTGAGCAAAAATTCTGACCGGTCTTATAGAAACCATTTAGTTACGCGCACACAAATTATGTGTTCCTAAAAGACGAAAACGAACAAACGGGATGGGGTAAAGATCCTTCCTTTGTTGTTGTTAAGTGGCGTAGAGAAAAGGTTTTGCGCCTGTGGCGAGGCACGCTTAGGTAGAAGCACACACACAGGCGAATAAGCTCACAAGTCATGCGTGTACACCAAAGACATTTTGCTAGTTTTTTATCTTCAAAGTTGGCCTGGAAAAATATGAGCGAATAGAAACCGAAAAAAATGTTTTTGCATGGGTTTTTACCATTTCTTTCTAACAGTCCGATTCATAAGCGGTGATTAACCAGCATCCAGTACGTGGCGACAAGTTTACTCTAACGGTGCACAGTTGAGCCATCTGGCGTCGTTGTCGGCATGAATCATAACTTTTAAAGGACTAACGGTATTTTCTAAATCCCTTGAGCTGTAACGCAAGTTCCAGACTTTACTGCTATTCAAGCTTCTCCCAGCCAAAAAGAACTCCACCCAGCATATACTTGCTGCGTGTATAGAGTACAGATGCCCGACGAAATCCAGTTGCAACCAGTCCAGATAGCTAGAATTAGTTAATCAGAAATAGGAGTGGCAAGGGCGCTATGAGCTCATTAGCTAATACAATAGGTTCCAAGAGCGGCGGCGCACTATTGCCCAATTAACTTTATTATAACTAGTATTCCATACTAGTTTATACTTGAGCGGCAGGAATACCCTACTTAAGTGGGAGACTTCTTCGTTGGAAATATGGAAGTAAACACACAATTGAACAGTTTCTAAGTAACCACGTAAGCTTTAAAAGCTACTCGCATTGTTTGGGCTCCGACCATGACGTAATGAGACCAAAGAGGTGATGCCTTTCAGCTCCTTGTTTTTAGTTGTACGGAACACCCAAAGGAAAGATGATCAAAACGTTCGATGTTTTCACTTCACATCCATTTTTATCTTCGCTTTTGAATAACGAGCTTGCGCCTTCGCCTTTTATTTACTTTATGGCTTCCAACTACACCGCCAAATGCACGTGTTTACGAAATCCTTGACAACACCGAAAGTGAAGTTGAAAACTGTAATCTGAGAGTATAATCGTTACGGCTCTCTTTCTTGAAGATAAGATGTACACCTCCATACTCACCCTAGCAGAGTCATTTTCAAAAGCCGTACAGTCTCGGTAATAGTTGTTGGTTCATTTGCATTAGAAATACGCCGTCAACAAGATTCAGATGTCCAAAGATTCAATAAGAAGCTTTAGAAAGTTAAGAAACATCATTCTTTACGCCATCTAAAAAATACAACACTTTTCTCAATTATGACATCCAAAGAGACGTAAATTGGCGCAGGAAAGATCGCAAGACATATTCCAGCACTCGATTAGTTTCTATAAGCACATTAATAACTCTAGGCAACAAATACCTCTATGAGAGGCACTTGGCTAAAACAATCCCCGTCTGTTAAATTTTGTGTCGCTGATTTTGAATACGGCAACCATTTTGGAATTTTCTAACACGGTTTTTAGAACTATTGCTATTTCGCGAGTTACGAAGTCAGTGGGTCGCATATTACTCAAGAATCTTACTTCAGATCTTGTGGCTTTAACGTCGCGTAATATATAGAAAATCCAAATGGTTGCCTTATTCGAAATCAGTAAACACAAATTTGCCAAAAACGATATGTTCAAGATATGTTCAATCAAGCGGTTTTCATTTGTTATCGACGATAACTACTAACAATGGAAAACATAAGGTAATATTGTTCTTATTGTACCGTATTATACAAGGAATGTCTGTGCTCTTACAGAGTATTGTCGGAGCAGAAATATATGTTCACCGGTGTTGGAAATACGCTCTGGGGAAGCAAAGACTTCCATAGAAACGGTGATTACCCTCTTCATTACATAGCGTTTAGCAATACTTCTTCGTTGGGCGAGCCACCATTTATTATTTCTACCTGAAAATGGTTGCATCATATTTCCAACTAGCGCGTTTCTAGTAAGGTCTGAAACACATTGAATTGTATTTCATGGAATGATTACTGCCTGAATAACGATCTCAACTCCCAGAAGCGTAAGTAGCCCTCGGACACACAGCCGGTCAATTCTTTAATAGTTAAAGATTTGCATACAAAAATTTATTTATTTAAACTTTCAATAGCATAACAAAAAAAAAAAACAAAATTCGCTGCTATGAACCTGATTCAAATTATTGTAAGTAGCCGGTTTGTGAACTGGTTCATGGTTCCAATTCGAGCACAGTAAAAAGCTTATAACAGCGGCTTCCTTTTTCGCTCTCTGTGCATGTCTCTCTCAGACGCCCTTGTGTATCAACTTCTTGCGTATAGACTCGTCCAGCGGCGGAATGGCCTCGCGTGGTATCAGAAACGTTGACAAGTTGAACAAATCCAAAAATACTTTATAACGATCACTGCAAAATCAAACAGATAGACTCATATTACAAATATAGCTACATAACGATTATGTACCTGAGCGTCGAGCGCAGATATTGATAGCCGGATGAGCCGCCAGTTCCGAGCTGCTGAGAGCCAATCATGCGTTGTACCATAATAACATGATTATCTGCAATGAAAACGAAAGCGAAGGCATGTATGTTAGAAAGAGAGGGTGCGAGCGTTATTGCATAAAAAACCTACAACGCCACTTGGTGATCAACGAGTCGATATCCATGAGCAGAGTCAGCAGCTGATGCGGCTGACTGAAGCGTGGCTCATCACGGTAAAAGGTGATCATGATGGCGCCTTGCAGCGCCAAATGGCTGAAGCGCCGATCACCACGCTTAACCATAGCCTCGTGCACCAGCGGATCAAAAATGGACCGATAGACTTCACGACGTTTCTCTATGTCCATTAGGCGATAGTTTTTGGCCAGCTCTACAGGCTCGAGCAGCGCACTTTCCACCTGCGCAGACAAAAACTGATCGACACTTTGCTGAAATTTAAGCCAGAAATTAAAACCATCTGGCTCCAGACCCGGCGTACGCTCAAGCCAACGTTGCACTAGCTCCAGCAGGGATGGCTCATGCTCGGAGCTGCGTATGGCATGCAGTGCCGCAGCATCGTTGCCAAATACATCCGAGTACTTTTGATTGTATTTGACGCGTTGCTCGCTAAGCACGCCCAGCTTGTTCTCGATCAGGCGAAACTGCAGTGATTGAAAGCCCGATGCCGGTGCCAAATACTTGCGAAAATCCATAAAATCCAGTGGCGTCATGGTCTCAAGTATGGGCACCTGGTCCACCAAGAGCTAGAAAAGCAGAAAATGCGATAAGAATTGATGTTTTCAATAAGGCGTCAAACCGATTTCCAACGCTGAAAACTATAAACCGCAAACATAAGCAAAATTTAACGTTACCTTCAGTATGAGCACAATGCGATTGAGTCGTTTGACGATTTCCAGCGTCTTGGTTTCATCTATAACCTCCGCATCCAGCATATAGCGTATGGAGTCCATCTCAAAGATGATTTGCTTAAACCAAAGCTCATAGGCTGCAGCATGTTAACCAAAAGTAGATATAGATAGAGTGAGCATTAAAAACTGAAAAATCGCTTGGCAAATGACGCAGTTTGCTGGGGTTCGCTAATAAACAAACAATAGTTCAACTTGATAACAGCTACACTGAGAAAGAGAGCAGGTCCCAAAACCTTTTTTAATCAGTCTTCATTCAAGAAGAAATTCTAGCTACGCATTAAGCATGATAAGAACCTGTACTAGAAACAACGGTTTTGTTATTCTCAACTTTAGGAACACAGTTCATAACTTTTGAAACTAAGTGTTCTTGTTTAGATTATAAGGTTTATCATGTTCATACTCACCTTGGTGTGTTATTATAAACAAGTGCTCATCGTGCACCGGTCGCTTATCCTCCTGAGAGAGCATGCACTGTGCACTCAAGATCTTTTCCAGCATAAGATACTCGCCATAGATTTTGCCCACTTCATTTGACAATGGCACCGCAGCATCGTCATGTTCATTGCTGTTTTTTTACCAAAAATAATTGAGTATTTTGAAGTTCGACTTTTATAGTAAGGCCCTAACACAACCTACCCATTTCTAGCATACGGACAGCTCATGGCTGTTTGAAAGATTATATGAATCCTTGAATCGAAAGCGAGAGCAATACAAAAACACGTGAAACGTCTGACGCCAGCAAACTAACTGAATTTTGTTCAGCAACTTGATTGACATTTGATAATCCATTCGCTCTCTTTTAGTTCCAAGCGAGTGAACGCACAACTCACTTGAACCACAGCATCTCAGTACGCTCATACTCACTGAGTCTCTCTTTGCCTCTCTAGCTAAGTCTAGTGATGCGGCAAATTGTCCCTTATCTGTTTCAAGTGTCAAGACGTCAAATTTTTTATCAATAGTTTCTATGCCATGGGTAAAAAATTTATTTTGGATTTGAAAACTTGATATACCAAAATGTGTAACGTGCTCCATGATATGTGACATAGAAAAACTGCAATTTTGTTGTTTCTAGCATTGAAATCTCGCAAGTTACTCGTTCTCGTGAGTTATGTCATTAAGCAAATCAAGTTTACTTTTTTCAAGAAGAACTTTATTTGAAACCTCCTGGAATATTTTCAAAAGACCATAACTCTCTATAAAACCTTATTTAACAATAAACCATCCAGTATAAAACTAAAAGTAATTGCAAATATGCAACGCATTTCTTTTGTCTTATATTATCCGATAATAAAGTATTAGATCAAAATTTTCGTTTTTATATAATTAATGAAAACTTAAGGGATAATTTGTCGCGTAACATGTGTCACGTCACGTACAATATTGTAGATTGTGCAAGAGTTTTCAACAAAAAATTCTGCATATGAAGTAAAGTTATTGCAGATCGTATTTTGGCTTTTGATAAATGCAGTTAGCAACTACTTATATTTTCTGTCACGTCACGTATCACTCTTAGCTTGCTAATATCTTCCATACCATAGTGTGAAAGAGAAAAACAAGAAACAAAACTTTTAGTTTTTCTGCGTATCAAAGACGTGCGAATGTCACTTGCATAACCATAGAAATGCCCATAAGCGATAAAAAGAAAAGTGCTACCACGGTAGCTGGCCTGTACTTCTTGAGGGTAGGACAAACGAAATTAGGTTCCCGTAATCGGGCATGCTGTCTCTTGGCCTTATACTCATTGCCGTCAGTCTTGAATAACAGTGCAGGCATCCCGACATCTTCTGCAGACATTTCTTCATAGGCCACTTAATAGCAACCCTAACTGCGCCATATAAGAACCTTCTGGCTTTGAATCACAGATGTTTCTAAATAAAATATATTCACCTTTGTCATTTCGTTTCAGCAATTCTGGTTTCCGACATAATTGAAGTGTGATAAGTAATTCCAAATTACGCTCATAGTAAGGCGCCCCTTTTTTTTTTGTTTGGCCATAATTGTTCACCTTAAAGAAACTCATCGTCGCCAAACTTGCGAAAGGGCAGCTCGGCAAAGTGGACGGAACAGTAGCAGACGATGGTGATTTTGGAGTCGACGGGACTCTCAGCAATCTTTTCGAAGATTTGTACAGAGACCGGCAAAAGTAAAGAAATGTGTGGCCAAGGGCCATGTGCGCGACACAGGTCGTGGCGCATGTGTGGGTACTCTGTACAATGGGTCCAGGTATGCCACAACCAGCGTTACGATAGCTGTAAGCAGTAGGAAAGCGATTAAAGGCAATAATTTCCAGCAAAAGGCAAATTTAGATGCCATGACTTACATCTTGCATCTGTGGTGTACATTGGTAGCGTAATGATAGATGCTACACTAGATGCGGGGCAACTAGCAGTTTCTAAAGAGTTATGAGCTATGCAAAGACGTGTAGGAGTATGAGCCGAAAAACGCCCTTGGATGCAGCCAAATCAAGATGAGTCTTTTGGTTGCGCCATGAACTCGATGAACTGATCCTGGAATATGATTTTCACTCACGAATGGGCTCTGGGCTGTGCGGGACATGGAGCCCTTTGTCAGCCAGGTGTAGGAGCGTTTGACCGCCGCACATAGCGGAAATCTATATGAATCAATTGAGTTTGTGCCTGACAAGTCGCGCCCTCACGTTAGGCCATAGGGTAGCTGCTTGCCAAGCTGTTGTTAAGAGTAGCAAGATGTGGCACAGATAGCACTTGTGGCGGCGCATGTCTATGAGACGGGGCGTGGGGCAGCTTTGAGCTTACCAGCAGTAGCAGCAACGAAGAATCAGCTACGCTGAAAGTAGGAGTAAATTCCGTAACTTGGGTGGTGGAAGGCACCAGCCCAGCGGCAGCAGGCAATGGCGCTGCTGACGCAACGTGCCACAGAAGCAGCGGCGGATGGTAGCGCGGACATTGGCGGTGCAAAAGCACCAAGTGGGCTTGGTCGCAGATGCTGCTCGGTACGGTGTGTCGAGTGCAGGCCCAAAAAGTGGTCCGCGGGCAGTGGCATAAAGACAGGGCACAGGCGCAGGAGAGCGTTGTTGACTTTTGAACTAATAGGTTGAAAAAACACACAACGCGGTTTTCTGAAGTATTATTGGAATGGCTTTTAAGTTTCAGTTGGGGTTATCTGCAACTAGAAAGGAAATGTTTAGAGTAGCTAAAAACAAATATAGCAGCGTACTTGCGGTTGGTCAGCCGCGCCAAACATTGTGGTAGCTGTAATTGTGGCAAATGTAATTTGTCAATGATTTCCTTTCATATGGAGCAAAGGCTTACCAGTTTTGTTGTGTTGGGGAACAAGGTGACGTTCTTTTCTCTTATCAACGCTCTGCCGAGTTTCTTTCGTGGGCTGCAATTGTTTGTATTTAGAAGGAGCTCACCTGAAATAGGTTAAATTTTCTTTGCTTTCAGTCTTGTTTATAAACAGCTGGTGGCAGTTGGCCAAGCGCACGTGCGAATAAGTGGCAACGCCGCGATAGCAAGTAACAATAAGAAGCTGACTGCTATGGCTCCAACAGTTGTTAGGTTTTGTATGGGTACATCTGCCAGGCAATTTAAACTTGCAGCCCATTGCAGCTGTAGGGAGCGAATTAAGCTCCGCCGCAAACATGAGTAACCCGTTTCCATTAAACGGGTGGCGGCCACTCCACCTGTGTGTTTCCCATTTGCTGTACAATTGCTACGCGCAGCGTACTAAAACAAACGTAGGACAAAAAAATAATTCGTGCACATATGACGTACCAGAACACTTTTGCAGTTTTCGTAGGCACAGCCTCACAAAAAAAAACTGGCTCGGCGCCACACCGTGCAAAAATAAAGAAAAAGTTTTTCTGCGTACTTTTTTAAACCTAACGGATAGCTAGTGTACCCTAACACAACCTGACGGCTACCACAATTACGTAGCACTCAGCTACTTTTAGATGCTCGATCGGCGTTGCCACCTATGCACCGCGCGCTTGTCTTGATACCAGCTGTTCAATGGCAAAATAAAGCCGCTACTCCAAGCCAGTTTCCAATTTTGCAAAACAAAAAAAGGAAAACAAATGTTACACACTATACCTGCAACACTTCCCTTTGCTACGTGTGTTAAGGTCAAAAGTAGATAATCTAGGACCCCATGATGTAACTCTAAACTTTACTAAAGTTTATATAAAACATCCTACAGCGTTCAACCGGCACCGAGCTTCCTTGGCGATCAGGTGAATATTTGCTGTAAAGAAACTTGAACTTAGAAATTAATTAAACCTAAAAGAAAACTAAGGCCACGCATTTATTTGTATTCCCGTCCGTCCCTTCTGCCGCGTCGCTGCTGCCCACAGAAAGCTTGCCCGCTACTTTCAAAACATACATACATATACGCTGCCTCTCCAGAACATGCCGCTGTTTCTCTAAATGACGCGCGCGGAGGTTGTGGCGCCACAAAAACCCGGATTTTAACCAGAAGACATGGCTATTCGTAGTTGGAAAAGGTAAAGGTATTGCAATTTTAAACTAGGTTTCTTTACCTATATCAAAATGCTCTATTTTTACATGCAAACAGGAAACGTAAAGTTCTGTGTGACAGGAGCTGGCGACCGACTTGCGAACGCTGCCGTACCATATGATTCGGAATTTCAATCCTTGCTGCCTAAGGATTACCGATTCACATGAAAGAATCACGAATTTCTACAAAAAAGTAATAGGCATTCTGGACTAAAGATGATTATCAGCTTATTAACCGAGAAGTCTGGAGCTATAAATGCTCCATTGCACACATTGTTTTCTCATGCAAATGATTATGTGACAACTACCGACAGATGGGCTACGTGGGAAAAGTATTTCAAATCACTGGTGTTGACTGCTGTGCGTCATTCTTCACAACTTACAAAAGGCTGAGGAACACAGCCCTACAAAACGGTTGCTTCGATATTTGTATGTTTGAATTTGTAATTGGATTACGAAAGCCTTCTTACTATGCCTGCAAAGGATTATTTCAGCGACCATTTCATTTCCCTCGGAGAAACACACGTCAAAGGCCTCTGGGTCACAACAAATGAACAATTACTTTAGTACATTTTCTTAATGTTTCGGCGCTAACATCGGTGCCTTAAGAAGATGCGCCATCTGGTTACAAAATACCTTTTGGAAACAAAATTAGGGTAGAGTGTGTCCCCTTGTCGAGCATCGTTCGTCATCTGCATTTCGTTACTAAGGGTTCTACGAAAAACTGTAAAAAAAATATGTTAATACACACGAATGAGAAGACGCATGGAAAAGTAAAGTGTTAAATTTTTAAGATTCTTAACCAAACCGTTTTGAAACCGTATATTGAACCGAGCGACCCATAAATTCTATCCCTACTTTTGTTACTCGAAATGGAAGCAAAATCAGAGCAAATTTTATAAAACTTATAAATAATTTGGCAAATCTTTATATACAAAAGATAATTACAGAAAAATTGCTTCTATTTTAACCCACAAAAAATACACCTATTGTTTGTTCGTTCCGCAGAATTTCGATGTCCTTCTATCCTACGCTCCTCCTTCATTATGTTTGCCACGTTATTTTAACTGAATCTCAGTTTTCTGTATTTAACACAAAACTTACTAGGCATATCTTCTGCCATCTCCTGTTGTATATATGTATCTTTATACTGCGTCTGAATCAGCCGGTCTGAATTTCGTCTGCTTTAATATTGCACTTTATGTTTTTCAGTTATTAAGTCCGCTGGAATGATTCTAAATATAACTTCTACTACATCCGCGGATACTATATTTTAAAGTTTCTTACGTCTCACGTGATATAGGCACTCAAACTTAATGCTTTGGGCCTCTGGAAGCATATTTGAATTAAGCTGACAATTTTTGATTTGCTCTTTATTGGTCCAATTAGAGAATTATAATTTCGATGTTGTCAAGGATTTCCACTGCTGTGGTTGTCAGCATGGGCAGAGAGCGGCGAATCAATCTTATCAATAGATGTTACTTTGGTCTCAGTAGGCTAATAAGTAGTAGAGACCGCAAACCATTCTTGTTTTCCTAAAGCAGATGCCCTTGGAGTGTTTGGGCGTAAGGTATTCCATAAGATCTTTGGATCTTTCTTCGTTTACCCGCTTACCGGTCCGGTAAGCTCCTGCGTTAAAGGTCTTCGGCGGCTGTTAAAGCTGTCTCCGTTGGAATGACCAGGTACAGAGCACACTAACTACATTTTGTATCACCGATTGGGGAAGGCGCGCGCAAAGCAGAGGCGCCTGGAGGATTCCTCTCAATAAGGCCGTAACCCGATAACGGGTTGTTGGTCTTCTTATAAATTGGTCATCGGTTGTCATCGGTTGCTTCTTCAAAGAAGTTCAACTAATGAGTGCTATAGAAATTTATAGCCTGGTCAGAAGAAAGTACTTTTGTGAAAACCATTTACAATATGCAGTGCAATTTCTTTGCAGTGTATTACCCGAAATTCAATTAGATGTTGTATTGTGCAATAACTGAAAATACAAGCCGTTTGTATACAGTGAGAAAAACAACATTCCTTAAATGAATCTCCGTGTACTTTACATGTAAACAAGCATTTTTAAGTACATCTTGGTCTGAAAATACTTGAAATGAGCACAATTCGTGCTCAATCAAAAAATGAAAGTAAAATGTATTTGAATAGAGAATAATAGACTCAGATTGAGTTGCATCTCTACTTTAATAGAACATTCAAAAAAAAATTGGGGAGAGAGTGCCCAACAGTGAGATACCCTGTACCTATTTTTCCATTCGCTTAACTTAAAAGGCCGAAACTGCCTTCAGATGGACCATTTACTCTACATTACTCACCCGATTAAAACGTTCTCATTGCTATGATAGATTTCAGGACACCAGGCTCAGGACAATACAACAATTTCCTTTGAAACGCACAATTTGCCTAGCAAAGTGCCAAGCACAGATAAAAAAATGTATGCCGACAGTCGGGACGGTGCCCGACAGTTGAATACCCTAAAACCATTTTCCAATAGAAATCAAATTTCTGTATCGATAAGTTAAGGGATATGGGCATACCAAAGGTAACAGGATTACGGCGGTAGGGGCGATAATGTGGCAAAACGTCAACATTGTTTGGTTTATAAGACTTACATGAGTATACGTACCAAATTTAGTGAGTCAACATAAATATTAACCTTAACATTGCTATAAAAGTGAAATCTTATATCTCTATATAATCGGATAGCTTTTATGGTGTGGGTGTAGGCCGTGAAATACTGTCATGGGGCAAGGGGTTTGGATATCAACATATCTTTTTCCGAAAATGCGCATATTTTTTAGAGATTTTTCACTTACGCGTATAGTCTTCGAGAACAACAAGATAGATTCGACTATTGCTCCTAATAATTTTCGTCCATGGATATATGGTCTGCCAAGCCTCCTTTTGTCTGTTACATACATTGCACAAATCTAAAATACCCTTTTACAATTTGTGTACAGGGTATAAAGGAGGCAGTAAGTAATTGAGAAAGTGAGAGCACAGTATCAACATTTCCTCAAGTTCTTCCTCTTTCTACTCCCTTAGTTTTACCAACCGTATGCTAGTCGTTTGTTGTATGCCATTCCTCAATGTGATTTTAAAGTCAAATTCAACGCAAATACTTCAGTGACGAGAGAGCTGGGTACTGCACAAGCAAATGACAAGCCAATAAAGCATAAAAGCAAAAGTAAAGTAGACGAAAGTTGACGCAGAAGCCAGCTATATGAGGACGCTTGCAATATTGACAAGGTAAAATTAATCTCCAGAATGAAATTAATGCACACAAACAGTGTAAGCGTAGAAGACTCTTACCTTGTTATTATTATACCATTGTTCTGCTGCACTCGCTGTTATTACCTTGATTTACCGTTACTTTACTTCAGGGTCGCTTTCGTATTAGTTTTTGGCTGCTAAACAGAAACCAACCGCTTCGCTGAGTGGAGGCTTTTCAAGTCATGCAGTGTTTATTTTGTTGAGAACCAAAACATTACCGTTAACGTGACACTGAAGTACAGTGCTTTGTCAGTACTATACAGTAGGGAAGAGTGACCGATACGCTTGTGCAGCTCTCTACTAAGGACAAGAAACTCCTAAGAAATCCAATTTCAGCTTCGCTTTTGACGTGTGCACTTACTTGCACTTGAGATAGTATGCTTGATTTTCCGCTCTATGTGTGCTCGGAGGCTTAAACACCTACATGAAAACAGCACTTCTTTCTACAAGATTTTTCATCTCACAAGTGGTAGTCTATTTTCTTGACTTTTCTGACTTCTCTTCTTCTTGGAGCTGTTCGGATTTAATTTCGTTTTCTTATGTACAAATGCAATGCTTGGAAAGCAGTGAATGATCATTCTCTGAATGATGCACCAGATAATTATTTATGTGATTTTAACTCACATCAATCAAATACATACTTTGCAAACTGATAGATTGTTATGGCCCTGAAAATTTCATATGAAAGAAGGCATGATTTTGAAATAACGTTCCAAAACTTTCAACTGAACGTATCTACAAATAGCGTGTCTAAAACTGTACACTTGGGTGTGAATGCTTAAGTTTATTTTATGTTTGCTCTTCCGTCTCTCTCTCCGCGTAACAAACAGAACTATCTACTTCTTGCTGCGACGTAAAAAACAAGTGCATTCTCATAAAATTCAATTCGTTTTTACTTTGTATGAATGTTCCGACGTTTTGAGTGCATTCATGAAGAACTCTGGCTTTTTTTCTCTCTTTACCACAGCGGCTGGAACTAGTTAAACAAACTTTAATAGTTTGACTAATTGCATAAATACGAAAATTCTTTGTATGTTTTCATTCAGGCCGCTGAACCCAAAAAAATGTACCTACATAAAGTTACATTATATCCAATTATGCACAGTGAGTAGAAAAAAAAGCTAGAAGCTATCGACCATCGGCTGCCCAGCAACAGTAACCAATTAGCTTAATCACATGATTAAAGCTCAAATCAAAAAGCAAATTGGATTAAGTAACTTCATGTAGAGAGACACACGAACGCAGAACTCTAGTACACAGAATCCAGAGCCCGGACCCTTTATCATTTCCCTGCCATGGCCACAGCCGCAACTTCCTAGTTACCCCACAGTTTGGTTCTGTTGTTTGGCATTGTTGTAGCGGCTGTTGTTGTTGTTTTTGAAAAGTTCAGCACGGCAAATTGAACAGGCGCAGATTACATGTCCAGTTTTTGTATACACTTTTCTAATGCGAGTATTCTAAGCTACACAAAACAATAAGTCTATTTGAGCATTTAAGCTTTGCCGTGCTGTTTGGCTGGCACATTGCAAGTTACGTGTTTTATGGAGATGAGTGTATTTTCAGTGCTTTGTGTTATTCATGGATATGCTGAGTTTACACTATGTCACAGTGTGACACTGCGTGTCAATGTTGTTGTCACACTGTTGAGCAGCAAAAAATTAAGATAAAAGCGGCACTCAAGTAAAGTAACGGTAAGAGTCGTCTACTCCTACACTGTTTGTGTGCATATATTTCATTCTGCAGATTAATCTTACCTTGTCATTATTATACCATGCATGCGTCCTCATAGCGCGCTCAGATAGCTGTTTTTTGCTGCTTCGCCACTGAAGTATTAGCGCTCAAATACGAGAGAGAAGCTTATGAAGTAGTTAAAAAGTCAGCTGATAGCCTGCAAAACATTTTATATATGCTTGTGCAGCTCTCTAATTGATACAAACATGGCAGAGGTATTTAGTCGTATCTTTTATTATGGAAGTGCTCCAAATACCTTCCAAGCGGTTTTAATTTGTGCAATTAATAAAAAAGAACGATCCAAACATTTCGTGCAACTAGAGAGAAATCTTATTCGGTCTCTCGAAAAGGATACTCCACAGTCGCCAGTTGCCAGAACAGCATGGCGTATGTGCAAACCAGCAAAAAGTAAAAGTGAAAAGCGGCCAAAAAAGCTATACAAATACTTGGTTGTATGGATATACCGCAACGTGTACGTAGAAGTGCCTGTTGAACAGGAAGGATGTACACCTATCAGTACTAAGTACAAGCTGTTTGAGCAGCATTCAGATCCATAATGCGTTATGGTGCTCAAGTTTGTATATCATAAAAAAGCTTCTTCGTTTACCACAAGCCACCCAATCGTGTGATCTACATAGAAACGGGTTTATGTCCACTGCAACTGTTCATGGTAAGAGGTATGTTCATGAAAGAAAACAGACTTCCTTAAATCATTCCTGGTTAGCAACGTTAAGGCGCTGGTTTCCGATTGGTCAGAGCAAAGTTGTAGCAGAGTTGCCCCTAAAGCTCAGCAGATCTAGCTCTCCGCCTTCTTCAGGGAGGAGATGCTTTGCATTCTGAAGCGCCATATCGATATAATGCGTCAAAAGCGGAATGTATAATTTTCCATTATTGAGGTAAATTAAGTGGGACTGTATGGCTTAAGTACAATCATGACGGCCATAGTTGGGTACCATTTCTTCACCAATTGAATACATTTAATTTGCATAAGGTCCAACTCTCTTTCGTTATCCAACATTTCGTTGTCACAAGCATGCTAGTTTCAGATAAAAAGCTATTACTCCGGGAATATGCTATTCTTTGTTTGTATTTTTCAACATAAAAATACTTAGAACATACCGCTCATTTACTGGAAGACTGTCATAACTCAAAAAATGATTATACACAAAACTCGTTTAAAGTTTTTAATTTGCTGGCAACTAGTAGAAAAAAGAATGACTTATTTCCTTCTCAAGAGGAGAGTATGCATTTTTTGTGATCACAGATAATTTTTGCTCCAAACTGTGCCAGCTACTGTCACATAGCGTATGTCACAGCAAACGATTACTTGTGTTTACATTGCATTACATTGTTCATGCCTGTGACATTTTGCAGCTGTGCCCACTAAACTGTGGCGTTGTGTGAAACAGTGTAAAGCCAGCATTATTCTAACTATGGATCCTACTTATAACAATTAGCAAGGAAGTGTGACTGCGACTGACATAGTAACAATAGGCGTGGGTTTGGGTAGAGGCGTAGACGTGGGCGTGGAAGTGTTCATCAGACTGGGCCTCACTGGGCAATGCTAAAGTTTGGTCCTCTTTGTTTGACAGTTGTGACTTTGTGTAGCTGCCTTTGTTGTTGTTGCTGATATTGACCCATAAATCAAATAAGTTTTGACAAATTGCACATTAAAGATGAACGCTGTGTATTTGGTTTCCGCTTGGAAATTCAACAACAAAAAAAGATATACATAGCATATTTTGCGGCTGTTGCGAAGAGCAACAGGCTTGGAATTTTTGGTGAGGTTGCTCTGGAATTTCCCATTTCCCAAGCGTTGAAAATGAAAGGCTCTCCACCAAGCAAGGCCAAAGAAAATCAACTAAATAAACATAAATATTTAGTTTACACAAAATGAGAAACAAGAAATGAAGATGCGTTTTTAAAGCGCTTAAGTTGTAAAATGAGAGTCAAATTGTGCCAAAAATACATTTCAGCATAAAATATTTTTTATGGCATGTACCATGGCAACAACAACAACAACAACGAGAAAAACAACAAAAATGAACAACGACAACAGCTGGTGCGGCCAGGAACAGGGCCAGAAGTCTTCTTCTGCCATGATAAAAGCCAGAAAAGTGTGTTGGCTGCTGCAGTCGGCGTCGCAGCCGTCATTGCCGCTGTGTCATCAGCAGCAGCGGCAGCGGCAGCAAAGTCGCTTCATGACCAACTTTAATGGCGAAATTCGTTTGGGCCAAAACTGCAGCAGATTTCGAATAGCCATCGCTGCTGGCACATTCAATGCGGGCGCCTCCAAGAACAACAAAGCAACTAAGACAACAACAAAGACAGCGCCGAAAACAATAACAAAGATCTCGTCCACGACGAGGATGACGACGACAATGCTGGAGCTGCCTTAGAGCTAATATCTTATTATAAATGATATTGTTCCAATGGCCACGGGAGCTGTGAGCAGCATGACAGCTACGAGCATGCCAAAGAGCTCCAATAATGCATAAAGGAAAAAATGAGAGCTGCTTGCTCAAAGCAGTCAACTGAGAGCAAGGACAAATTAATGGAAGCCAGCTGCTGGAGCTGCACTGGACATAGGTGACGTCATGAGTACGCTGCTAGTATGCCAAGACAAGCTGAAACTAGTAAGTTTCTATGGCATCATTAGATGCGGAGAGTGCGAAACGCACTTAAAGTCGTGTCCTCATCTTCAGCTATTGAAGTTTAACTAATATATACTAGGTTATGCATTCCGAAGTGCTGTGTGGTACCGATTACTTTGCTATAACGCAAAGTTTTCAGGTGAAACCTATACCTTTTGAAAGTTAAAACGCTTGCGGTTTGCAGAATATAAGTTTCATCTGGATACGTTGCGTTTTAGTCACGTAAAAATTGATTTGAATTAAAAAAAATACTGTATACGTTAGAAAAAACAACAACAAAATTCATTGTTCATACAAATGTTGTTGTTTCGTGTTTTCTTTTCTTCTTTTCGTAATCAGCTGTTATAAGATCATTTACTAAGTCGCCCAATGTCGACGAAAAGGCGAAGACCAGTATAAATGCATTATTCCGTAAGAGCAAGTAGTAGTAGAAAGTATCGGTTTTAGGCAGTCTGTTTTTTGAGATTAGCTAAAATTATGCAATAATAATTCAAATTGAGTTTAAATTGGGCTTTAGTACTCATAAAGCCTTCTGAATGTTACCACATGTCTATTTCTTGCAGTGCACAAAGTTTTAATTGATTGCATTTTGTTCTTCTTATTTTAATTACATTTTTTCTTCCATGTTGATCATTTTTTGCATCGTATTAAAGCCGAAACCAACTCAGTTGAGTTTCAGCTCAATAAAACTAATCCGACAAGCTTTGCTTATTTCTGGAATGGCATCTCTTAGTCGATCCATATTTTTAATGGTTTTCGAGATCTATCTTCATAGGAAAGAACTGCAAAACTTCACCTAAACCTTAGAGATGAATGTACTTATTCCACCTATTCCCATATTAATAGCTTAGCATAGCCATAAGTCCTAGATCTAGTGATCAATTTCGGGGCCTCTTTTTTTGTAAACAAATTTTTTCCTGTTAGCGGCTGTCCATATGTTACGTCATCACATTTTTGCCCATTCCCTCCCCACCTTGTCAACAAGAATAATCAGATGGTCGGCCCTCCCTCCAGCTCCTCTAACTTAGAAGTTTTCTAAAATTCTGATATATGTTTCAAGACGCGATTTAATTTAAATCCTTAAAATTACTACCAAGATATTTGAGCCTTTTCCTACAGGAAGCGGAGGTGTTCCTCGGTGTCCACAGTTTTGACATTTTAAGTTAGCTTTGTGCTTTTGCACTCTCTATCGATTACATATACGTTACTGACTGTAAGGATCTTCAGCTACCTAGCCCCAATATTTGCCTATTTGCTACAGATGTTGGATTTGAATATTGCAAATATTTATTTACTAATCTGACTTAATGTTAGTCTTTTAGAAACGATAGGTCACGATGATCACGATGATCTACGCTCCAGTGATCCAGCAGACTAAAAGTTGAGCTGTTTTGAAAAGGCACGAAGTCGAACGGAGAGAGGAGTCGGCTTTCTCTTCATATTTTTCTTGAAAATATGAAAAAAAAAACAAAAAATTAAGGATGACATCATCACTACCTTGCACTATCAATTAGGTAACCCCCTTTCCGCCTATCAGTGATGACGTAATATATGGAAGACCTCTAACCTACCTTGTACAATATATTTCTTTGTATCATATATGTTTAAGAAGAAAATGCTATTTAGCACGAACTCTTTATAGAAAATTATTATTTATCACGAATTGTGCATTTGTATATATTTAAGTTATATGAATAAATGAAAGAATGAATGAGTGTTCATTCAGAGTTGTTTGTTTTGATTGGAATACATAAATACAATTCCCACGAATGTTTGCTTCGCTTCAAAACCAGTTTGTGGTTATGATTATTCTATCAAACTATCTATTTAATCTATTTTAAAAGAATTCTATCCTATTTTCAAAGCGATGTGCACAAGAGATCTGTTTGGCTTTTTTTTAATCTCAAGTAAAGCGTTTAAAATGTACAACAACAAAAGGTTTTTAAATTTAAGTTCACTTTCCAAACAAATAACATAATTCTTATAAATTTCATTATTTATGAACACAAAGCAAGCGTATTTCCCTGAAAACGATGTATTGAAGTTTTTTTAATGTATTTTTTCTGCCCTTTTTCTAAGAAACGCCTTTTTATACATTAATTTATAGTAAAAATGAACAGGGAATTCATTCAGTGTCATTGCTTGGAAAAAAACGACGTTTATTATTATCCTGAACATAGCAGGAAATAAACTGCTGTGTCACATAAAAGGAGGTGGCTGATGTTATGGTTAGTTTCACTGGGAAATGTCCTCAAACTCTAGGTCGCCTTATGACGCGTAAATTGAGGAAGTTGCCAGAGTGAAATGTCTGGGTATAACAATATACAGAAAATTGGACTGGAATCTCAACGTAGAACGCACAAAAAAGGCAGCGATGACACTCTTTTCCCGCCTAAAAAACTATAGCTATATATAGTTTTAAGGGTTTACGCGGCAGTAGTAAGGCCTATCCTCCTCTATGGAATTCTGGTGAATTCTGGGAAAGCGCAGAACTTTGCATTACAGGTGCGCTTCGTACCACGCCAAATGCTGCACTTGATTCATCCCTGATTCTCGCAGGAGGGGAAATTGCTTACTGGCAGCGAAAAGCTTAAGAGACTCAATCTGTTGGATAAAATCTAGCTTTGGCCAGTGGGATTTCGTCTCACTCAAAACAGACTACTATGTACCGGCGGAGTTTTCAACTACACTCTTATACCACACAGGGAAGATTGATTCTCTGGTCTGACAGGACCCACCGTTGCCTTCTCCTTCTTCACTGGCGGATCAAAGTTAATTAATTGGCTTGGAAGTGGCGTCTACTCAGAACAGCTCAAAATAAAGCAGAGTTTTAGACTTACGGATCACTGTAGTGCGTTCCAGGTGAAAGTCCTTGCAATAAATATGGCACTAATATACCTAAAGAACTCGATAAATATGTCGAGCAATATAAAAATTTATAGTGACAGTCAATCCCATATCTGTAACAAAATGCGGCAGATCTCTACATGATATGGTTCAACAATTCGTTATATGCCTGATATGTACATATACCAGGACAACGGCGTCACATCTTCATATCATCATATCTTCATATCTTCATATCTTCATATCTTCATATCTTCATATCTTCATATCTTCATATCTTCATATCTTCATATCTTCATATCTTCATATCTTCATATCTTCATATCTGCATATCTTCATATCTTCATATCTTCATATCTTCATATCTTCATATCTTCATATCTTCATATCTTCATATCTTCATATCTTCATATCTTCATATCTTCATATCTTCATATCTTCATATCTTCATATCTTCATATCTTCATATCTTCATATCTTCATATCTTCATATCTTCATATCTTCATATCTTCATATCTTCATATCTTCATATCTTCATATCTTCATATCTTCATATCTTCATATCTTCATATCTTCATATCTTCATATCTTCATATCTTCATATCTTCATGTATCTTCATATCTTCATATCTTCATATCTTCATATCTTCATATCTTCATATCTTCATATCTTCATATCTTCATATCTTCATATCTTCATATCTTCATATCTTCATATCTTCATATCTTCATATCTTCATATCTTCATATCTTCATATCTTCATATCTTCATATCTTCATATCTTCATATCTTCATATCTTCATATCTTCATATCTTCATATCTTCATATCTTCATATCTTCATATCTTCATATCTTCATATCTTCATATCTTCATATCTTCATATCTACATATCTACATATCTTCATATCTTCATATCTTCATATCTTCATATCTTCATATCTTCATATCTTCATATCTTCATATCTTCATATCTTCATATCTTCATATCTTCATATCTTCTTATCTTCATATCTTCAAATCTTCATATCTTGCCGTCGAAGCTGTGTTCATTATCAAACGACCCAACCAATTGTAGCGTGCAAATGACACATGACAATCAATAAAATTATAATGATTCTCTTGGTTTAAAAAAAAGCTGTTTAAAGAACATATTAAAAGTGGCATTCTTGTTGTTGCACATTTTGTTTTTCTGCCGGTTTATAACGGTTAAATAAAATGGCAAGTAAGAACAGAGACTCTGAGAGAAACACAGAAAGAAAAAGAAGGGCTACATTTTTGGGCTTTCAGCTTGAAAGTTGCAAAGTGTGGCGTTGATTAAATTGCTGTCAGCTGCCGACGTCAGCAGCGCAGTTAGCTGCAGAGGCTGACAGAACATCTGCCTGGCCCTTGTTGGCGGTATAAATAGAAGGTGCACGATGTTTGGCAGTACAACAACAACAACCGGAGCCAGCGTCAGCACGCAGCGTTAACAATTTGCCCAAACCAGGAGACACATACACAAAGGGAAAATCCGGAAAAGGACACGGCAACAAAATGACATCTATGTGGCTGTGGCGACAATACGCACTGGCACTAATTGTCCTAGAGGTCATGCTCAGCATTGGCAGCCAGGCAGTGCCGTTAGTGACTCCAACTGCACAAGAAACATTAACCACAGCCGTAGTGGAAGGCCATGTGGATAGCGTCAACGACACCGTTGACACCTTTCACACCGTCAACACGGAGCCAACCGTTAATATTGAGGGTACGACCGCAATGGCAAGGACTCTCAAGGAAAAGAGAAAGAACGTTGACTGCAAATTGACTTTCAATATGGCTCGCAATGCGGCAACGGGTCAAGCGCATTTGGCTGGGCTGACAATGGGCTCGTTAGAGCAGTTACTGGCATTGCATGACAATGGAGTTTCAGATGCCATGAAACGTTGCAGCGTGCAACTGGTGTGGACTGGCTTGGAAGGCACAACGACTAATAAGCCACGGCCAGTGGCCCCCACGGATAAGCCAAAGCACAGCGGCTATGGCAACAGTCAGCCGGTCTATGAATTACAATTGGTTGTTTGGCCCAGTGACATTGAGGATGTTGCCGAGCATGATGTGACCACAACGATAGCTCCAACAACGCAAACACCAACAACAAAAACAACGACAACTACCACAGCAGCAACACCTACAATGTTGCCATTGTATGAGGATCAATTGGTCGTATTTCCGCAAATGGATTTTGAAGAGGAGAATCTTGATTATTTCTTTGATGAGGACTTGACAGTTCCTGTTACCGCCAAGCCCACAACAACTACAACGACAGCACCAGTAACGGCCACAGCTGCAGCTACCGAGTCGCTGGTTTATGTTGTACAGGATTACCATGTTGTGCATCCAAATGGCACAACCGAGTATAAGTGTGTATAGCCAAGAGCAAATCAATACCAGCAACACAACCGTCACACTCATCCGCACACACACTTTTTCCACTTGATTTACATTTACAGATTGGTGCTGAGCAATGGTCTGGTCAACTATAAGAAAATGTATACGAAGCTGTTGGGTGAACAGGTGGTCAATGTGCAGGAAGGTTACGATTCGGTGCCCATACCAGGACGCGAGCACCAGTATCAGACACAGTACTACATAGCCGATGAACTGGGCTATAATGTGTACAAGAGTGAGTTGCTGTGTCCTATGTGTGTGTGTGTGTGTGTGGATGCTAGTTTTACTTTGCATAAGTTTTTTTTTTTGGTTTTTACGTAAAAACTTAGGTGTAAAGTAAGCCATTGAAGTTGCATGCAAAGTTAAGAGCGTTGTTAATCGCTTACTTTGTTCGATGCAAAACTTACATACCATGAAAGAAAAGAAGTGAATTCATGCAGACCTAGTGAATGTTGCACGACAAAATAAGTCATCAAATCTGTGCTTTGTCATAAGTTATGAAACACTAACTTAGTAGCGAGAGAATTTTTGAGTTTTAGAAATTGCACACTTATGAAATGGAGAGTGCGAGTGACAGTATTCGATAACACAATCTAGGTAAATGGTGCTGCTTTTGGAAATACAGACAATAGTTCGAACGTCAGTGCCTACAAGTCAAGTAAGTTGAGGCAACTCTACGAAAAGGACTGCTGCTCATCCTCCAAAAAGCTGACTGATTTGCTGACTGAACACTGTAGAAGGACTTGAAACTCGAAGATTGTGTAACGTCCCTCTCGCTGCTAGACATAATGTTCTTAGAATCAAACTTGGCAGCACTTTTACGTCCTATTTATATGCCTATTTAAGGATTTGCAATTTTTATTTTTGGACTTTGTAAGGCTTCTTCGCAGAAGTTTGCTCATGTTTGGCTGCTAACCCGCTGCATACATTGCCAATCTTTGTCAATTTATGTTTTTTGGTTTTTTTTTTTTTTGCTTACAGTTGAGCACAACTATCGCGCGCCAGAGTTGCCAAACTATTTGCATTACAAAGCCAAAAATGTTGCCACAAAAGCGCCCAAGATGTGAGCAGCACAACAATAAGAACAACCATAATGCCAAACGTCAGGATTGGAGCCGTCGTCAACGCTATCAGCGTCTTGGAACTTATCTGGCCTCCGTGCTGGTCTTCGGTTTTTTTGGTTTGTTTGTTGGTTGGTTCTGTTAGATGATGGCAAATAAAATGTAACGCCTGCAAAATGATTTGCAATTTTGTGTTGTTTTTGTTGCCATTGTTGATGTTCTTGGGCTTCATGGCAGCTGCTGACTGTGACTGTGACTCTGACTTCGATTTGGATTCTTGGTCCCAGTCCCGGACGCGGGGTTTCTCTTTCTGTCAATCGCACCAAAAGCTGATTGTGTTGGCGTTTTTGTTGCTGTTGTTGTTATTCCTGCGATTCTCCGCATTTGGCGCAAAAGTCAATGCTGATGATGCCATTTAGATTCATATCAAAGTATTTCACTTTTGGCCAATTTTTTGGCATTTTTACACACATATTTACATATTTTTTTGTTGGTTTTTTTTTTTATACCTACAATATTGTTGCCGTCACGCTCTTGTTTCTTTGTATCATAGTTTATTTTGAGTATCTGTGTGTGTGTTTCCCCTTTGTTGTTTGCTCTAACAAGTTTTTGCCATTTGTCAGAGATGGGTCCTTTGTTACCAAAAGCAGCGGAAATAATTCGTTTTGCTTGAATTGTGTATTATCAGCGAGTTAATGCTTTTGAAATTTCAAATGCATAGAAAAAATTTGTTGTCTATTTGAATGCATCCTATTTGAATGGTTAATAACACATCAGCATATGGGTTTTGAGGTTTGGAGTAGATAGAAGATATTTGCGATGGGTTGATATATGTTGTATGTTGCTTGGTATTAAATTCTTTACTCTTTGTTTGTCGGACTTTCAAGTGTTTTGTTTACATTCCTGACAAATTCACGCTACACTAAAAGCAGAACATCGAGTTCTTGATTACGTCCACCATTGCACACAGCAATATAGCTCATGATATTGATATTTGGAAAACTTTCTTCGACACAATTATACAGCTTTAACAATCCATTACGGGTTGATGGCCTGATGCACTCCTCCAAACGCCACTGCTTCGCGTGCGCCTTCTTCAATCGGTAATACCAAGGGTAGTAAATGCCTGAACCTGGTCCTTCCAACAGAGACAAGACTTGCTCTTCCTTCCTTGCGGGAGCGTCTCCATTCATACGCACCACATGACGCAGCCAGCGGACTCGCTGGATGTTAATTTGCTTGACTATGTTAATGTCGTCGTAGAGCTCATGGAGTTCGTCGTTCCATCGAATGCGTTATTCCTTACCACCTTGTAAAGAAGCACAGATTTTGTGGTGTACTTCCCGCTCAAACAACCTTGGTTCGCCGTAAAGTAAAACGCGAAGGATGAGCGTCTTATAGAATGTTAGTTTCTTTTGGCGGACGTGATCTCTACTACTCATTTGCCTACTAAGAACAAAAAAACACCTATTGGCAAGGGTGATTGTCAGCTTTATCTCCATGCAAACATTGTTCTTCGTTGAGAAGATTCAATAAGTGGTGTTAAGGTTAAGGAAGGAAATCCTCAACAACAAAAACCGCAGCAGCTCATTACTCGAAGCAAACATATTCTTTGACGAGCTCTCATCTACAACCAGATCCTCGCTAGAAGATTCTCTTCAAATAGCCATAAAGGCTTCGGTAACTGCTCGCTTTGTACTAAAATGATGTCCATATCATCTACGTTGTTGAGCATTTGGTCTTTTAAATTTTTCAACAAAGTTTAAGAGCAGAGGGCATCGTCTTGTTTTAAGTCTCAGAGAGGCTAACGTCATTTTGCAAAGTTCCACCGCTTTTGCAGGGATACCGAACTCAGACAATGTGGCACATACGTGATCCCTCAACCAGCTAGCAAATGCTGCTCTAAAATCTACAAAGAGATGGTAGTTAAAATCTGGTCAATGCTGGACTTACCAGGACTAAAGCAACACTGACAACGTCCGATTAGTTGTTTTGCGAAAGGCTTTAGTCTCTCAGAAAACGCTCGAAAGGACCTTATATGCGATAGAAAGAAGACTGTTAGGACGTTAGTTGGTGCATACCGTGGGGTCACCCTTCTTGGAGACAATGCAGATTACACCACGGTTTCAATAATCGGGCATAGTCTTATCCAGCCATATTCTGCAAGCGAGTTAGTCTTTTCAACCTAAAATCTCATTGTTCATTATTGACGTATGGAAACACTCCTACGATTTATAAGTCATATACAGCTAAAAAATACGGAAACAAAAAATTTGATGCATTGCTCGAAAAAGATAAGAGTCAATTGTTTTCTGAATCAGTTTAGATTTCAAGTGGATATTCTATGGCAAACTCAAGAAGAGCAAAGACTACACTTTATCCGGTCAATCATTTTCATCGACCTAAACATCAATACGAAAGCCGAATATTTATATTTCGAAGCTACAATTGAGCCGCCATATAAGCAAACATATCAAAGAGTCATTTTCCTATTCAGATCTCAAGATAGGCGAACGATTTGCGAGTTATTATACAAGCTCCAATTATAAAGCGAATCAAGCGAGCTTTCGGTAAATTCATTTAATTGATTTCTTGCACATCCAAAAGAAGCAGGGAACTCTAAATCAAGTTGCTAAAGTGATTTCTGGATACAATCATTCTGTGCGGTAGCACTGCAGCTGTGACGAAAGCGCGCGACTCTGACGCAGCTGGAGAAATCGCAAAGTGTTTGTGTCAAATCTTTATAGCAGCTTTCTGAACTTTTGTACATATTAATTATATTGCAATCTGAAAAATTTTTGTTTTTCACGCTTTACTTTTACAAAAAAAATTTACAATTCGAATTTTTTTGTTTTTTGAAAACGGTTTCAAATAACACTACTTAACACGAGTTCATATTCAAGAACTCTGATGAGTGTTTATGTTTCAACTAACTTCGTTCAATAGCGTTGCGTACTCAGTGTTTTCCGCTCACCCTTATCAGGTTTCGATAATTTCGCGAGTATCGCTTTATCTCTATAGTCCAATGAAGTAACAACTTAAATTTTTATTCTATTTAAAGCGTATGAATGCCACTACATGACACATGAGTTTTTGGCCACAGATCTCAAAAGAACCTTATTGTTTACTTTTATCGCAAAATTTTTTTCATTCGTGACTTACTTTTGTATTCAATAAGCGGTTTAAGTGGAACCTCACCTGTTCAAAATTACCGATATACCCAAAAATTTCTAAAAACCTGAGAGTGAACAGAAAAAACTGAGTTCGGAGCGATATTGAGGAAAGGTAGTTTAAACATGGTCACCCATTAGAGTTCTTGAATATGAACTTGTATTGAGAAGTGTTATCAATCTGAACAAAGTTTTGTCGTTTTCGTCTAACTTTGTGTATTCGATTATGACTAACTTTCTAAAGTGCCAAATACTATCCCCAATTGTAGCATTTCAAGCGATTATAAGTGTTCGCAAAACTCAAAAAGTTATTAGGACTTGTTCATAGTTCCAAGTTATGCAGTCAAAAATGCATCTTGTTATCAACTTTAAGTTTTCATATAAATATTTTTCCCTTCCTGGTGAAAATCACGAACAAAACAGCCAAAACTGTTGTTGCGTCCTGCACCAGACAGTGGCATAAATATTCCATCACTATGTATCTATTTTGGTTTAGATTAAATTTTTTTTTTCTTTCAATTTCGGCATTAAAATGATGTGTAATGAATGCAGCAAAATGTGGATTCTGGAATTTAAGTTTTTGTGAGTTTGTTTTTATTAAACTGCTTTTAATATTTACACTTTCAAAACGCATAAAATATTATCGCAATGAATAATACAATTGAATAATAAAATGAAAAAAGGCAAAGAAAACAACACAACTTTGGAAAGCTAAATAAAATATGTGCCCAGCAGTCAGCAAACACACACACACACACACACACACACAAATGACACATATACACACACAGACACCACAAAGGATTATTTTATTTGAATTATTCAAAGAGTTGCGCTTTGGACCTCCTGCAACGTTCAAATTCACAAAAATGTATTAGAAAAAAGTTTAAAAAAGGTCCTGTTTTTGCGCTTTACAGATATTCGCCATTTTGAAGGCTTAAGAGTTTGAATGTAATGAGTATTAAAAGTAATATGTGTGATTGCATTTGAAATCCAAGAAAATTGACGCAAGGCAACTTGTCGCGACCAGAACATAATGACTCCCTAAAGTCTAAGATGACGCGTAACCATAAAGCTCTCTTAATTTGTAGGACGCCCTCTGCTGCTGTTCTCATTAAGCACAATTATCTGTTTTATGTAAAAGCTTCCGAAGCAGCAGCTGCTGCTTGCGCTTACTGACAAACAACTCCACATCATAATGGAATACAACCAAGGTGTGCTCACTCTTCTTCATTCAGTTACCAAAATTTGTGTGAGAGAAAGCTCAAAAGCTCAGCTTTGTGTAAAAACTGACATATCATGTGTGTATGCATGTGTAACAACAACAAAAACAATGCGCGCACCGACGTCCACTCACCACATCTATCATACGTAGTCTAAATTGGTAACTATTTTAAGAGCCATCGACTTCGAGTGAGCACACCATGGTTTCATTCCATCATGCTCCAAATACGATCACCGTCAAATAGGCCTTACAAATGAAGAGAACTTTATGCAATCATTATGGTTACGCGTCAGCTTAGACTTAGGGTAATCCGTATGTGCATGCGGCAATTAGACTTTAGGGAGTCATTATGTTCTACTCCCGACACACCTAATTGAAGCTTTTGACCGTTTTTAACCTGGCTATGTCCAGGGTGACACCCGTCTCTACCTTAACCAGGTTGACAACCTACTTATGATACTCTCTGCTAAGCTGCCTTAATTGTGAACCAGTGCTAGGGCAGTCAGCCCTTCCATGCTTTAACAGGGTTCTGCATACGGTTTAAAACATCCCCTGCTACTGAACAATCAAGGTCTCGAAATACCCCCAATGTTGACAAACGTTTAAAGGACTATGATTTGACAATGTGGGTATGCGCCTGGAATGTTCGTACCCCTAATTGAGATGATTCCTCTGCCCAACTGTGTAAAGCAGTTTAACCGCCAAGCAGGAGGTGCGATGGAGAGGCAAGGTCTGCGGCAAGGTAGCCCAATGTATCATCTAAAGATGTAAATTGAAGGATCTTAACAAAATGTAGGCGCGTGTGCGTTGCTAGTACGTTACAGTGTCCTTTATTGTTAAACCTGCAACATTAACAGGTATAGCCAACCTTAACTGGAATTTAAATAGGTAGTACCTTCGGTTAGGCAAACTTTACTAGGAGACAATCTGTTGAAACGGGTAGTCAGTAAGGACTGCAGAACTTTTCTTTTTGTTCTTTATTTCTTTTCGGCCTCGCTCGCACGTGAAGTTTCTAAGTGGCTATGGCTTATAATCTAGGGCGAGCAGTGTTCTGTTTGTATGTCTTAGAGTGGCGCTTGGACCTAAAGAACGGCTGAGGTTTCGGGTAGACCTCGTGTCAAACCAAGTTAGAAGTCAAGTTGCGCTACTCAACTGCTTTATTTGGTACTTGGTACATTATATATATTTATAGTGTTTCACAAATATGCGTTAACATCCACCAATAAACTCCATAAGACAATTGATTAATGAAATGTATCAATCCATGTTTTATACGCTTGCATATTCGAACACCGAGATATTGAGCACTAAAGGCAGCTGCTGACGTTAAACCAAATCCAATTCAGGTTCGGTGAACACTGTGCCGGTGCGGACTGGTTGTTCGCCGGAGGCTGCACCACCATGTCTTTGGAAGCATATAGCCCACTCTATGTGCACCGCCGCGAAGAAACTTCTTGGTATCCAATGCCAACTGCCGAGGAGCCCATGGTATGACAACGAGTATTGCGAAGCCACTGCAGAGATAAAAGCGAGATCTCTATCGAGAGTTAAGGTAGGTGAACAGGCGCCTCTTTGAGATGTAAAAGGTGGAGTGAGAGGAGAACGAGATGTACAGGAGCAAGTATGACGTTAGGAGGTTTTTTCAAAAAATCGAGCGATGACGGGAAACTTCTCGACGCCTCCAATTACAGGCGACTGCGTTGATATTCCTCTGCCTAGCCATAACGAAGTTAGGTTCGCAATTAAGCGGCAAAAAAGATGCTGGAACCTGCCAGCAAAGTTGTTCAATACTGGCGGCAATGAGTTGGTTAGGTGTGCATGCACCAGCTAAGTATTCCAACACACTTGAAATGTTGACTGTGCCATTTGGCAAGTTTAGTTTGAGCGACAAAAAGCACGACAAGTGTTAGAAGCTCTTTACAAAAGACTAGAAAATGGAAGCCCCAGCACGTCACCAATCGATTGATGCAAGCAGTTGCCGAGGATGTTGGCAAATCGATTGATTTCTGCCATTAAATTTTTACGGATGTTTTTGATATAAAACGTATGACAGGAAGGTTTGTTTCGAAAGAATTCTTGGTTTTTCGTGATTTGGCTACCTGCGACTTTTTCCCCTTTACAAAACTAAAAAGATTCGCAAAATTAAGTTGTTATGCCACGAATGAGGAGATAAAGATCGTTTCGCTGGAAGAGCCCAAACCAAAAAGCTTAGATAGGCTATATCTTACTGGCGTCGATATTTCTTTCAAAAAATCTATATTTAACAATAAGTTACACTTATCAGTCGTTAGTGTGAAAATTTTATATAAATTTTGTATATATTTGCAAGGTTCTGTAATCGCAGTAAGTTATTTTTCTTTTATAATACACTTCCATATATACCCGACAAAGAGTATCATACGTCCCGCTGAAAACTAAGTGCAGTCTGTCCCTTCGCGCAAAGTGAAGAGCAAGTATTCCACCAGCTCATTCATTACACGCAAGATCTGCTGAACATTCAGACCATACCAAAAAGCTTCGAGGATTAAAAAAGGTCTTCAGACAAGTCAATTATACATAGCTGAGGGGAATACTTTGAAGGATAGCTTAATAGTGACCTTTTTTTAACAAAGTGTACATCGAACTCATCTCAAGTCTTCGGCTCTCAAATATTTTTGCCTTGCACAAAACTTGAGATTCGGTCCGTTCTCGAACAGGTACAGAAATACGATACGATTTGATACCCTGGTCCTTACTATCTTATTTTATTTCATTTCAAGCTTATAATAGGCAATATCTTACTGGCGTCGATATTTCTTTCAAAAAATCTATATTTAACAATAAGTTACACTTATCAGTCGTTAGTGTGAAAATTTTGTATATATTTGCAAGGTTCTGTAATCGCAGTAAGTTATTTTTTTTTCATAATACACTTCCATATATACCCGACAAAGAGTATCATACGACCCGCTGAGAACTAAGTACAGTCTGTCCCTTTGCGCAAAGTGAAGAGCAAGTATTCCACCAGCTCATTCATTACACGCAAGATCTGCTGAACATTCAGACCATACCAAAAAGCTTCAAGGATTAAAAAAGGTCTTCAGACAAGTCAATTATACATAGCTGAGGGGAATACTTTGAAGGGGAGCTTAATAGTGACAAAGTGTATATCGAACTCATCTCAAGTCTTCGGTTCTCAAATATTTTTGCCTTGCACGAAACTTAAGATTCGGTCCGTACTCGAACAGGTACAGAAATACGATACGATTTGATACCCTCGTCCTTACTATCTTATTTTATTTAATTTCAAGCTTATAATAGGCAATATCTTACTGGCGTCGATATTTCTTTCAAAAAAATCTATATTTAACAATAAGTTACACTTATCAGTCGTTAGTGTGAAAATTTTCTATAAATTTTGTATATATTTGCAAGGTTCTGTAATCGCAGTAAGTTATTTTTCTTTTATAATATACTTCCATATATACCCGACAAAGAGTATCATACGTCCCGCTAAGAACTAAGTACAGTCTGTCCCTTTGCGCAAAGTGAAGAGCAAGTATTCCACCAGCTCATTCATTACACGCAAGATCTGCTGAACATTCAGACCATACCAAAAAGCTTCAAGGATTAAAAAAGGTCTTCAGACAAGTCAATTATACATAGCTGAGGGGAATACTTTGAAGGGGAGCTTAATAGTGACAAAGTGTACATCAAACTTATCTCAACTCTTCGGTTCTCAAATATTTTTGCCTTGCACGAAACTTGAGATTCGGTCCGTACTCGAACAGGTACAGAAATACGATACGATTTGATACCCTCGTCCTTACTATCTTATTTTATTTAATTTCAAGCTTATAATAGGCAATATCTTACTGGCGTCGATATTTCTTTCAAAAAAATCTATATTTAACAATAAGTTACACTTATCAGTCGTTAGTGTGAAAATTTTATATAAATTTTGTATACATTTTCAAGGTTCTGTAATCGCAGTAAGTTATTTTTCTTTTATAACACACTTCCATAAATACCCGACAAAGAGTATCATACGACCCGCTGAGAACTAAGTACAGTCTGTCCCTTTGCGCAAAGTGAAGAGCAAGTATTCCACCAGCTCATTCATTACACGCAAGATCTGCTGAACATTCAGACCATACCAAAAAGCTTCAAGGATTAAAAAAGGTCTTCAGACAAGTCAATTATACATAGCTGAGGGGAATACTTTGAAGGGGAGCTTAATAGTGACAAAGTGTACATCGAACTCATCTCAAGTCTTCGGTTCTCAAATATTTTTGCCTTGCACGAAACTTAAGATTCGGTCCGTACTCGGACAGGTACAGAAATACGATACGATTTGATACCCTCGTCCTTACTATCTTATTTTATTTAATTTCAAGCTTATAATAGGCAATATCTTACTGGCGTCGATATTTCTTTCAAAAAAATCTATATTTAACAATAAGTTACACTTATCAGTCGTTAGTGTGAAAATTTTATATAAATTTTGTATACATTTTCAAGGTTCTGTAATCGCAGTAAGTTATTTTTCTTTTATAACACACTTCCATAAATACCCGACAAAGAGTATCATACGACCCGCTGAGAACTAAGTACAGTCTGTCCCTTTGCGCAAAGTGAAGAGCAAGTATTCCACCAGCTCATTCATTACACGCAAGATCTGCTGAACATTCAGACCATACCAAAAAGCTTCAAGGTTTAAAAAAGGTCTTCAGACAAGTCAATTATACATAGCTGAGGGGAATACTTTGAAGGGGAGCTTAATAGTGACAAAGTGTACATCAAACTTATCTCAACTCTTCGGTTCTCAAATATTTTTGCCTTGCACGAAACTTGAGATTCGGTCCGTACTCGAACAGGTACAGAAATACGATACGATTTGATACCCTCGTCCTTACTATCTTATTTTATTTAATTTCAAGCTTATAATAGGCAATATCTTACTGGCGTCGATATTTCTTTCAAAAAAATCTATATTTAACAATAAGTTACACTTATCAGTCGTTAGTGTGAAAATTTTCTATAAATTTTGTATATATTTGCAAGGTTCTGTAATCGCAGTAAGTTATTTTTTTTTCATAATACACTTCCATATATACCCGACAAAGAGTATCATACGACCCGCTGAGAACTAAGTACAGTCTGTCCCTTTGCGCAAAGTGAAGAGCAAGTATTCCACCAGCTCATTCATTACACGCAAGATCTGCTGAACATTCAGACCATACCAAAAAGCTTCGAGGATTAAAAAAGGTCTTCAGACAAGTCAATTATACATAGCTGAGGGGAATACTTTGAAGGATAGCTTAATAGTGACCTTTTTTTAACAAAGTGTACATCGAACTCATCTCAAGTCTTCGGCTCTCAAATATTTTTGCCTTGCACAAAACTTGAGATTCGGTCCGTTCTCGAACAGGTACAGAAATACGATACGATTTGATACCCTGGTCCTTACTATCTTATTTTATTTCATTTCAAGCTTATAATAGGCAATATCTTACTGGCGTCGATATTTCTTTCAAAAAATCTATATTTAACAATAAGTTACACTTATCAGTCGTTAGTGTGAAAATTTTGTATATATTTGCAAGGTTCTGTAATCGCAGTAAGTTATTTTTTTTTCATAATACACTTCCATATATACCCGACAAAGAGTATCATACGACCCGCTGAGAACTAAGTACAGTCTGTCCCTTTGCGCAAAGTGAAGAGCAAGTATTCCACCAGCTCATTCATTACACGCAAGATCTGCTGAACATTCAGACCATACCAAAAAGCTTCAAGGATTAAAAAAGGTCTTCAGACAAGTCAATTATACATAGCTGAGGGGAATACTTTGAAGGGGAGCTTAATAGTGACAAAGTGTATATCGAACTCATCTCAAGTCTTCGGTTCTCAAATATTTTTGCCTTGCACGAAACTTAAGATTCGGTCCGTACTCGAACAGGTACAGAAATACGATACGATTTGATACCCTCGTCCTTACTATCTTATTTTATTTAATTTCAAGCTTATAATAGGCAATATCTTACTGGCGTCGATATTTCTTTCAAAAAAATCTATATTTAACAATAAGTTACACTTATCAGTCGTTAGTGTGAAAATTTTCTATAAATTTTGTATATATTTGCAAGGTTCTGTAATCGCAGTAAGTTATTTTTTTTTCATAATACACTTCCATATATACCCGACAAAGAGTATCATACGACCCGCTGAGAACTAAGTACAGTCTGTCCCTTTGCGCAAAGTGAAGAGCAAGTATTCCACCAGCTCATTCATTACACGCAAGATCTGCTGAACATTCAGACCATACCAAAAAGCTTCAAGGATAAAAAAAGGTCTTCAGACAAGTCAATTATACATAGCTGAGGGGAATACTTTGAAGGGGAGCTTAATAGTGACAAAGTGTACATCGAACTCATCTCAAGTCTTCGGCTCTCAAATATTTTTGCCTTGCACAAAACTTGAGATTCGGTCCGTTCTCGAACAGGTACAGAAATACGATACGATTTGATACCCTGGTCCTTACTATCTTATTTTATTTCATTTCAAGCTTATAATAGGCAATATCTTACTGGCGTCGATATTTCTTTCAAAAAAATCTATATTTAACAATAAGTTACACTTATCAGTCGTTAGTGTGAAAATTTTATATAAATTTTGTATATATTTGCAAGGTTCTGTAATCGCAGTAAGTTATTTTTCTTTTATAATATACTTCCATATATACCCGACAAAGAGTATCATACGTCCCGCTGAGAACTAAGTACAGTCTGTCCCTTCGCGCAAAGTGTAGAGCAAGTATTCCACCAGCTTATTCATTACACGCAAGATCTGCTGAACATTCAGACCATACCAAAAAGCTTCGAGGATTAAAAAGGTCTTCAGACAAGTCAATTATACATAGCTGAGGGAAATACTTTGAAGGGGAGCTTAATAGTGACAAAGTGTACATCAAACTTATCTCAACTCTTCGGTTCTCAAATATTTTTGCCTTGCACGAAACTTGAGATTCGGTCCGTACTCGAACAGGTACAGAAATACGATACGATTTGATACCCTCGTCCTTACTATCTTATTTTATTTAATTTCAAGCTTATAATAGGCAATTTCTTACTGGCGTCGATATTTCTTTCAAAAAAATCTATATTTAACAATAAGTTACACTTATCAGTCGTTAGTGTGAAAATTTTCTATAAATTTTGTATATATTTGCAAGGTTCTGTAATCGCAGTAAGTTATTTTTCTTTTATAATATACTTCCATATATACCCGACAAAGAGTATCATACGTCCCGCTGAGAACTTAGTACAGCCTGTCCCTTTGCGCAAAGTGAAGAGCAAGTATTCCACCAGCTCATTCATTACACGCAAGATCTGCTGAACATTCAGACCATACCAAAAAGCTTCGAGGATTAAAAAAGGTCTTCAGACAAGTCAATTATACATAGCTGAGGGGAATACTTTGAAGGGGAGCTTAATAGTGACAAAGTGTACATCAAACTTATCTCAACTCTTCGGTTCTCAAATATTTTTGCCTTGCACGAAACTTGAGATTCGGTCCGTACTCGAAGAGGTACAGAAATACGATACGATTTGATACCCTCGTCCTTACTATCTTATTTTATTTAATTTCAAGCTTATAATAGGCAATATCTTACTGGCGTCGATATTTCTTTCAAAAAAATCTATATTTAACAATAAGTTACACTTATCAGTCGTTAGTGTGAAAATTTTCTATAAATTTTGTATATATTTGCAAGGTTCTGTAATCGCAGTAAGTTATTTTTCTTTTATAATATACTTCCATATATACCCGACAAAGAGTATCATACGTCCCGCTAAGAACTAAGTACAGTCTGTCCCTTTGCGCAAAGTGAAGAGCAAGTATTCCACCAGCTCATTCATTACACGCAAGATCTGCTGAACATTCAGACCATACCAAAAAGCTTCAAGGATTAAAAAAGGTCTTCAGACAAGTCAATTATACATAGCTGAGGGGAATACTTTGAAGGGGAGCTTAATAGTGACAAAGTGTATATCGAACTCATCTCAAGTCTTCGGTTCTCAAATATTTTTGCCTTGCACGAAACTTAAGATTCGGTCCGTACTCGAACAGGTACAGAAATACGATACGATTTGATACCCTCGTCCTTACTATCTTATTTTATTTAATTTCAAGCTTATAATAGGCAATATCTTACTGGCGTCGATATTTCTTTCAAAAAAATCTATATTTAACAATAAGTTACACTTATCAGTCGTTAGTGTGAAAATTTTCTATAAATTTTGTATATATTTGCAAGGTTCTGTAATCGCAGTAAGTTATTTTTCTTTTATAATATACTTCCATATATACCCGACAAAGAGTATCATACGTCCCGCTAAGAACTAAGTACAGTCTGTCCCTTTGCGCAAAGTGAAGAGCAAGTATTCCACCAGCTCATTCATTACACGCAAGATCTGCTGAACATTCAGACCATACCAAAAAGCTTCGAGGATTAAAAAAGGTCTTCAGACAAGTCAATTATACATAGCTGAGGGGAATACTTTGAAGGGGAGCTTAATAGTGACAAAGTGTACATCAAACTTATCTCAACTCTTCGGTTCTCAAATATTTTTGCCTTGCACGATACTTGAGATTCGGTCCGTACTCGAACAGGTACAGAAATACGATACGATTTGATACCCTCGTCCTTACTATCTTATTTTATTTAATTTCAAGCTTATAATAGGCAATATCTTACTGGCGTCGATATTTCTTTCAAAAAAATCTATATTTAACAATAAGTTACACTTATCAGTCGTTAGTGTGAAAATTTTATATAAATTTTGTATACATTTTCAAGGTTCTGTAATCGCAGTAAGTTATTTTTCTTTTATAACACACTTCCATAAATACCCGACAAAGAGTATCATACGACCCGCTGAGAACTAAGTACAGTCTGTCCCTTTGCGCAAAGTGAAGAGCAAGTATTCCACCAGCTCATTCATTACACGCAAGATCTGCTGAACATTCAGACCATACCAAAAAGCTTCAAGGTTTAAAAAAGGTCTTCAGACAAGTCAATTATACATAGCTGAGGGGAATACTTTGAAGGGGAGCTTAATAGTGACAAAGTGTACATCAAACTTATCTCAACTCTTCGGTTCTCAAATATTTTTGCCGTGCACGAAACTTGAGATTCGGTCCGTACTCGAACAGGTACAGAAATACGATACGATTTGATACCCTGGTCCTTACTATCTTATTTTATTTAATTTCAAGCTTATAATAGGCAATATCTTACTGGCGTCGATATTTCTTTCAAAAAAATCTATATTTAACAATAAGTTACACTTATCAGTCGTTAGTGTGAAAATTTTATATAAATTTTGTATATATTTGCAAGGTTCTGTAATCGCAGTAAGTTATTTTTCTTTTATAATACACTTCCATATATACCCGACAAAGAATATCATACGACCTGCTGAGAACTAAGTACAGTCTGTCCCTTTGCGCAAAGTGAAGAGCAAGTATTCCACCAGCTCATTCATTACACGCAAGATCTGCTGAACATTCAGACCATACCAAAAAGCTTCGAGGATTAAAAAAGGTCTTCAGACAAGTCAATTATACATAGCTGAGGGGAATACTTTGAAGGGGAGCTTAATAGTGACAAAGTGTACATCAAACTTATCTCAACTCTTCGGTTCTCAAATATTTTTGCCTTGCACGAAACTTGAGATTCGGTCCGTACTCGAACAGGTACAGAAATACGATACGATTTGATACCCTCGTCCTTACTATCTTATTTTATTTAATTTCAAGCTTATAATAGGCAATATCTTACTGGCGTCGATATTTCTTTCAAAAAAATCTATATTTAACAATAAGTTACACTTATCAGTCGTTAGTGTGAAAATTTTCTATAAATTTTGTATATATTTGCAAGGTTCTGTAATCGCAGTAAGTTATTTTTCTTTTATAATATACTTCCATATATACCCGACAAAGAGTATCATACGTCCCGCTGAGAACTAAGTACAGCCTGTCCCTTTGCGCAAAGTGAAGAGCAAGTATTCCACCAGCTCATTCATTACACGCAAGATCTGCTGAACATTCAGACCATACCAAAAAGCTTCGAGGATTAAAAAAGGTCTTCAGACAAGTCAATTATACATAGCTGAGGGGAATACTTTGAAGGGGAGCTTAATAGTGACAAAGTGTACATCAAACTTATCTCAACTCTTCGGTTCTCAAATATTTTTGCCTTGCACGAAACTTGAGATTCGGTCCGTACTCGAAGAGGTACAGAAATACGATACGATTTGATACCCTCGTCCTTACTATCTTATTTTATTTAATTTCAAGCTTATAATAGGCAATATCTTACTGGCGTCGATATTTCTTTCAAAAAAATCTATATTTAACAATAAGTTACACTTATCAGTCGTTAGTGTGAAAATTTTCTATAAATTTTGTATATATTTGCAAGGTTCTGTAATCGCAGTAAGTTATTTTTCTTTTATAATATACTTCCATATATACCCGACAAAGAGTATCATACGTCCCGCTAAGAACTAAGTACAGTCTGTCCCTTTGCGCAAAGTGAAGAGCAAGTATTCCACCAGCTCATTCATTACACGCAAGATCTGCTGAACATTCAGACCATACCAAAAAGCTTCAAGGATTAAAAAAGGTCTTCAGACAAGTCAATTATACATAGCTGAGGGGAATACTTTGAAGGGGAGCTTAATAGTGACAAAGTGTATATCGAACTCATCTCAAGTCTTCGGTTCTCAAATATTTTTGCCTTGCACGAAACTTAAGATTCGGTCCGTACTCGAACAGGTACAGAAATACGATACGATTTGATACCCTCGTCCTTACTATCTTATTTTATTTAATTTCAAGCTTATAATAGGCAATATCTTACTGGCGTCGATATTTCTTTCAAAAAAATCTATATTTAACAATAAGTTACACTTATCAGTCGTTAGTGTGAAAATTTTCTATAAATTTTGTATATATTTGCAAGGTTCTGTAATCGCAGTAAGTTATTTTTCTTTTATAATATACTTCCATATATACCCGACAAAGAGTATCATACGTCCCGCTAAGAACTAAGTACAGTCTGTCCCTTTGCGCAAAGTGAAGAGCAAGTATTCCACCAGCTCATTCATTACACGCAAGATCTGCTGAACATTCAGACCATACCAAAAAGCTTCGAGGATTAAAAAAGGTCTTCAGACAAGTCAATTATACATAGCTGAGGGGAATACTTTGAAGGGGAGCTTAATAGTGACAAAGTGTACATCAAACTTATCTCAACTCTTCGGTTCTCAAATATTTTTGCCTTGCACGATACTTGAGATTCGGTCCGTACTCGAACAGGTACAGAAATACGATACGATTTGATACCCTCGTCCTTACTATCTTATTTTATTTAATTTCAAGCTTATAATAGGCAATATCTTACTGGCGTCGATATTTCTTTCAAAAAAATCTATATTTAACAATAAGTTACACTTATCAGTCGTTAGTGTGAAAATTTTATATAAATTTTGTATACATTTTCAAGGTTCTGTAATCGCAGTAAGTTATTTTTCTTTTATAACACACTTCCATAAATACCCGACAAAGAGTATCATACGACCCGCTGAGAACTAAGTACAGTCTGTCCCTTTGCGCAAAGTGAAGAGCAAGTATTCCACCAGCTCATTCATTACACGCAAGATCTGCTGAACATTCAGACCATACCAAAAAGCTTCAAGGTTTAAAAAAGGTCTTCAGACAAGTCAATTATACATAGCTGAGGGGAATACTTTGAAGGGGAGCTTAATAGTGACAAAGTGTACATCAAACTTATCTCAACTCTTCGGTTCTCAAATATTTTTGCCGTGCACGAAACTTGAGATTCGGTCCGTACTCGAACAGGTACAGAAATACGATACGATTTGATACCCTGGTCCTTACTATCTTATTTTATTTAATTTCAAGCTTATAATAGGCAATATCTTACTGGCGTCGATATTTCTTTCAAAAAAATCTATATTTAACAATAAGTTACACTTATCAGTCGTTAGTGTGAAAATTTTATATAAATTTTGTATATATTTGCAAGGTTCTGTAATCGCAGTAAGTTATTTTTCTTTTATAATACACTTCCATATATACCCGACAAAGAGTTTCATACGACCTGCTGAGAACTAAGTACAGTCTGTCCCTTTGCGCAAAGTGAAGAGCAAGTATTCCACCAGCTCATTCATTACACGCAAGATCTGCTGAACATTCAGACCATACCAAAAAGCTTCAAGGTTTAAAAAAGGTCTTCAGACAAGTCAATTATACATAGCTGAGGGGAATACTTTGAAGGGGAGCTTAATAGTGACAAAGTGTACATCAAACTTATCTCAACTCTTCGGTTCTCAAATATTTTTGCCTTGCACGAAACTTGAGATTCGGTCCGTACTCGAACAGGTACAGAAATACGATACGATTTGATACCCTCGTCCTTACTATCTTATTTTATTTAATTTCAAGCTTATAATAGGCAATATCTTACTGGCGTCGATATTTCTTTCAAAACAATCTATATTTAACAATAAGTTACACTTATCAGTCGTTAGTGTGAAAATTTTATATAAATTTTGTATACATTTTCAAGGTTCTGTAATCGCAGTAAGTTATTTTTCTTTTATAATACACTTCCATAAGTACCCGACAAAGAGTATCATACGACCCGCTGAGAACTAAGTACAGTCTGTCCCTTTGCGCAAAGTGAAGAGCAAGTATTCCACCAGCTCATTCATTACACGCAAGATCTGCTGAACATTCAGACCATACCAAAAAGCTTCGAGGATTAAAAAAGGTCTTCAGACAAGTCAATTATACATAGCTGAGGGGAATACTTTGAAGGGGAGCTTAATAGTGACAAAGTGTACATCAAACTTATCTCAACTCTTCGGTTCTCAAATATTTTTGCCTTGCACGAAACTTGAGATTCGGTCCGTACTCGAAGAGGTACAGAAATACGATACGATTTGATACCCTCGTCCTTACTATCTTATTTTATTTAATTTCAAGCTTATAATAGGCAATATCTTACTGGCGTCGATATTTCTTTCAAAAAAATCTATATTTAACAATAAGTTACACTTATCAGTCGTTAGTGTGAAAATTTTCTATAAATTTTGTATATATTTGCAAGGTTCTGTAATCGCAGTAAGTTATTTTTCTTTTATAATATACTTCCATATATACCCGACAAAGAGTATCATACGTCCCGCTAAGAACTAAGTACAGTCTGTCCCTTTGCGCAAAGTGAAGAGCAAGTATTCCACCAGCTCATTCATTACACGCAAGATCTGCTGAACATTCAGACCATACCAAAAAGCTTCAAGGATTAAAAAAGGTCTTCAGACAAGTCAATTATACATAGCTGAGGGGAATACTTTGAAGGGGAGCTTAATAGTGACAAAGTGTATATCGAACTCATCTCAAGTCTTCGGTTCTCAAATATTTTTGCCTTGCACGAAACTTAAGATTCGGTCCGTACTCGAACAGGTACAGAAATACGATACGATTTGATACCCTCGTCCTTACTATCTTATTTTATTTAATTTCAAGCTTATAATAGGCAATATCTTACTGGCGTCGATATTTCTTTCAAAAAAATCTATATTTAACAATAAGTTACACTTATCAGTCGTTAGTGTGAAAATTTTCTATAAATTTTGTATATATTTGCAAGGTTCTGTAATCGCAGTAAGTTATTTTTCTTTTATAATATACTTCCATATATACCCGACAAAGAGTATCATACGTCCCGCTAAGAACTAAGTACAGTCTGTCCCTTTGCGCAAAGTGAAGAGCAAGTATTCCACCAGCTCATTCATTACACGCAAGATCTGCTGAACATTCAGACCATACCAAAAAGCTTCGAGGATTAAAAAAGGTCTTCAGACAAGTCAATTATACATAGCTGAGGGGAATACTTTGAAGGGGAGCTTAATAGTGACAAAGTGTACATCAAACTTATCTCAACTCTTCGGTTCTCAAATATTTTTGCCTTGCACGAAACTTGAGATTCGGTCCGTACTCGAACAGGTACAGAAATACGATACGATTTGATACCCTCGTCCTTACTATCTTATTTTATTTAATTTCAAGCTTATAATAGGCAATATCTTACTGGCGTCGATATTTCTTTCAAAACAATCTATATTTAACAATAAGTTACACTTATCAGTCGTTAGTGTGAAAATTTTATATAAATTTTGTATACATTTTCAAGGTTCTGTAATCGCAGTAAGTTATTTTTCTTTTATAATACACTTCCATAAGTACCCGACAAAGAGTATCATACGACCCGCTGAGAACTAAGTACAGTCTGTCCCTTTGCGCAAAGTGAAGAGCAAGTATTCCACCAGCTCATTCATTACACGCAAGATCTGCTGAACATTCAGACCATACCAAAAAGCTTCGAGGATTAAAAAAGGTCTTCAGACAAGTCAATTATACATAGCTGAGGGGAATACTTTGAAGGGGAGCTTAATAGTGACAAAGTGTACATCAAACTTATCTCAACTCTTCGGTTCTCAAATATTTTTGCCTTGCACGAAACTTGAGATTCGGTCCGTACTCGAAGAGGTACAGAAATACGATACGATTTGATACCCTCGTCCTTACTATCTTATTTTATTTAATTTCAAGCTTATAATAGGCAATATCTTACTGGCGTCGATATTTCTTTCAAAAAAATCTATATTTAACAATAAGTTACACTTATCAGTCGTTAGTGTGAAAATTTTCTATAAATTTTGTATATATTTGCAAGGTTCTGTAATCGCAGTAAGTTATTTTTCTTTTATAATATACTTCCATATATACCCGACAAAGAGTATCATACGTCCCGCTAAGAACTAAGTACAGTCTGTCCCTTTGCGCAAAGTGAAGAGCAAGTATTCCACCAGCTCATTCATTACACGCAAGATCTGCTGAACATTCAGACCATACCAAAAAGCTTCAAGGATTAAAAAAGGTCTTCAGACAAGTCAATTATACATAGCTGAGGGGAATACTTTGAAGGGGAGCTTAATAGTGACAAAGTGTATATCGAACTCATCTCAAGTCTTCGGTTCTCAAATATTTTTGCCTTGCACGAAACTTAAGATTCGGTCCGTACTCGAACAGGTACAGAAATACGATACGATTTGATACCCTCGTCCTTACTATCTTATTTTATTTAATTTCAAGCTTATAATAGGCAATATCTTACTGGCGTCGATATTTCTTTCAAAAAAATCTATATTTAACAATAAGTTACACTTATCAGTCGTTAGTGTGAAAATTTTCTATAAATTTTGTATATATTTGCAAGGTTCTGTAATCGCAGTAAGTTATTTTTCTTTTATAATATACTTCCATATATACCCGACAAAGAGTATCATACGTCCCGCTAAGAACTAAGTACAGTCTGTCCCTTTGCGCAAAGTGAAGAGCAAGTATTCCACCAGCTCATTCATTACACGCAAGATCTGCTGAACATTCAGACCATACCAAAAAGCTTCGAGGATTAAAAAAGGTCTTCAGACAAGTCAATTATACATAGCTGAGGGGAATACTTTGAAGGGGAGCTTAATAGTGACAAAGTGTACATCAAACTTATCTCAACTCTTCGGTTCTCAAATATTTTTGCCTTGCACGATACTTGAGATTCGGTCCGTACTCGAACAGGTACAGAAATACGATACGATTTGATACCCTCGTCCTTACTATCTTATTTTATTTAATTTCAAGCTTATAATAGGCAATATCTTACTGGCGTCGATATTTCTTTCAAAAAAATCTATATTTAACAATAAGTTACACTTATCAGTCGTTAGTGTGAAAATTTTATATAAATTTTGTATACATTTTCAAGGTTCTGTAATCGCAGTAAGTTATTTTTCTTTTATAACACACTTCCATAAATACCCGACAAAGAGTATCATACGACCCGCTGAGAACTAAGTACAGTCTGTCCCTTTGCGCAAAGTGAAGAGCAAGTATTTCACCAGCTCATTCATTACACGCAAGATCTGCTGAACATTCAGACCATACCAAAAAGCTTCAAGGTTTAAAAAAGGTCTTCAGACAAGTCAATTATACATAGCTGAGGGGAATACTTTGAAGGGGAGCTTAATAGTGACAAAGTGTACATCAAACTTATCTCAACTCTTCGGTTCTCAAATATTTTTGCCGTGCACGAAACTTGAGATTCGGTCCGTACTCGAACAGGTACAGAAATACGATACGATTTGATACCCTGGTCCTTACTATCTTATTTTATTTAATTTCAAGCTTATAATAGGCAATATCTTACTGGCGTCGATATTTCTTTCAAAAAAATCTATATTTAACAATAAGTTACACTTATCAGTCGTTAGTGTGAAAATTTTATATAAATTTTGTATATATTTGCAAGGTTCTGTAATCGCAGTAAGTTATTTTTCTTTTATAATACACTTCCATATATACCCGACAAAGAGTTTCATACGACCTGCTGAGAACTAAGTACAGTCTGTCCCTTTGCGCAAAGTGAAGAGCAAGTATTCCACCAGCTCATTCATTACACGCAAGATCTGCTGAACATTCAGACCATACCAAAAAGCTTCAAGGTTTAAAAAAGGTCTTCAGACAAGTCAATTATACATAGCTGAGGGGAATACTTTGAAGGGGAGCTTAATAGTGACAAAGTGTACATCAAACTTATCTCAACTCTTCGGTTCTCAAATATTTTTGCCTTGCACGAAACTTCAGATTCGGTCCGTACTCGAACAGGTACAGAAATACGATACGATTTGATACCCTCGTCCTTACTATCTTATTTTATTTAATTTCAAGCTTATAATAGGCAATATCTTACTGGCGTCGATATTTCTTTCAAAACAATCTATATTTAACAATAAGTTACACTTATCAGTCGTTAGTGTGAAAATTTTATATAAATTTTGTATACATTTTCAAGGTTCTGTAATCGCAGTAAGTTATTTTTCTTTTATAATACACTTCCATAAGTACCCGACAAAGAGTATCATACGACCCGCTGAGAACTAAGTACAGTCTGTCCCTTTGCGCAAAGTGAAGAGCAAGTATTCCACCAGCTCATTCATTACACGCAAGATCTGCTGAACATTCAGACCATACCAAAAAGCTTCGAGGATGAAAAAAGGTCTTCAGACAAGTCAATTATACATAGCTGAAGGGGAGCTTAATAGTGACCTTTTTTTAACAAAGTGTACATCGAACTCATCTCAAGTCTTCGGCTCTCAAATATTTTTGCCTTGCACAAAACTTGAGATTCGGTCCGTTCTCGAACAGGTACAGAAATACAATACGATTTGATACACTGGTCCTTACTATCTTATTTTATTTCATTTCAAGCTTATAGTAGACTATATCTTACTGGCGTCGATATTTCTTTCAAAAAATATTTAACAATATGTTACACTTATCAGTCGTTAGTGTGAAAATTTTATATAAATTTTGTATATATTTGCAAGGTTCTGTAATCGCAGTAAGTTATTTTTCTTTTATAATATACTTCCATATATACCCGACAAAGAGTATCATACGTCCCGCTGAGAACTAAGTACAGTCTGTCCCTTTGCGCAAAGTGAAGAGCAAGTATTCCACCAGCTCATTCATTACACGCAAGATCTGCTGAACATTCAGACCATACCAAAAAGCTTCGAGGATTAAAAAAGGTCTTCAGACAAGTCAATTATACATAGCTGAGGGGAATACTTTGAAGGGGAGCTTAATAGTGACAAAGTGTACATCAAACTTATCTCAACTCTTCGGTTCTCAAATATTTTTGCCTTGCACGAAACTTGAGATTCGGTCCGTACTCGAAGAGGTACAGAAATACGATACGATTTGATACCCTCGTCCTTACTATCTTATTTTATTTAATTTCAAGCTTATAATAGGCAATATCTTACTGGCGTCGATATTTCTTTCAAAAAAATCTATATTTAACAATAAGTTACACTTATCAGTCGTTAGTGTGAAAATTTTCTATAAATTTTTTATATATTTGCAAGGTTCTGTAATCGCAGTAAGTTATTTTTCTTTTATAATATACTTCCATATATACCCGACAAAGAGTATCATACGTCCCGCTAAGAACTAAGTACAGTCTGTCCCTTTGCGCAAAGTGAAGAGCAAGTATTCCACCAGCTCATTCATTACACGCAAGATCTGCTGAACATTCAGACCATACCAAAAAGCTTCGAGGATTAAAAAAGGTCTTCAGACAAGTCAATTATACATAGCTGAGGGGAATACTTTGAAGGGGAGCTTAATAGTGACAAAGTGTACATCAAACTTATCTCAACTCTTCGGTTCTCAAATATTTTTGCCTTGCACGATACTTGAGATTCGGTCCGTACTCGAACAGGTACAGAAATACGATACGATTTGATACCCTCGTCCTTACTATCTTATTTTATTTAATTTCAAGCTTATAATAGGCAATATCTTACTGGCGTCGATATTTCTTTCAAAAAAATCTATATTTAACAATAAGTTACACTTATCAGTCGTTAGTGTGAAAATTTTATATAAATTTTGTATACATTTTCAAGGTTCTGTAATCGCAGTAAGTTATTTTTCTTTTATAACACACTTCCATAAATACCCGACAAAGAGTATCATACGACCCGCTGAGAACTAAGTACAGTCTGTCCCTTTGCGCAAAGTGAAGAGCAAGTATTCCACCAGCTCATTCATTACACGCAAGATCTGCTGAACATTCAGACCATACCAAAAAGCTTCGAGGATTAAAAAAGGTCTTCAGACAAGTCAATTATACATAGCTGAGGGGAATACTTTGAAGGGGAGCTTAATAGTGACAAAGTGTACATCAAACTTATCTCAACTCTTCGGTTCTCAAATATTTTTGCCGTGCACGAAACTTGAGATTCGGTCCGTACTCGAACAGGTACAGAAATACGATACGATTTGATACCCTGGTCCTTACTATCTTATTTTATTTAATTTCAAGCTTATAATAGGCAATATCTTACTGGCGTCGATATTTCTTTCAAAAAAATCTATATTTAACAATAAGTTACACTTATCAGTCGTTAGTGTGAAAATTTTATATAAATTTTGTATATATTTGCAAGGTTCTGTAATCGCAGTAAGTTATTTTTCTTTTATAATACACTTCCATATATACCCGACAAAGAGTTTCATACGACCTGCTGAGAACTAAGTACAGTCTGTCCCTTTGCGCAAAGTGAAGAGCAAGTATTCCACCAGCTCATTCATTACACGCAAGATCTGCTGAACATTCAGACCATACCAAAAAGCTTCAAGGTTTAAAAAAGGTCTTCAGACAAGTCAATTATACATAGCTGAGGGGAATACTTTGAAGGGGAGCTTAATAGTGACAAAGTGTACATCAAACTTATCTCAACTCTTCGGTTCTCAAATATTTTTGCCTTGCACGAAACTTGAGATTCGGTCCGTACTCGAACAGGTACAGAAATACGATACGATTTGATACCCTCGTCCTTACTATCTTATTTTATTTAATTTCAAGCTTATAATAGGCAATATCTTACTGGCGTCGATATTTCTTTCAAAACAATCTATATTTAACAATAAGTTACACTTATCAGTCGTTAGTGTGAAAATTTTATATAAATTTTGTATACATTTTCAAGGTTCTGTAATCGCAGTAAGTTATTTTTCTTTTATAATACACTTCCATAAGTACCCGACAAAGAGTATCATACGACCCGCTGAGAACTAAGTACAGTCTGTCCCTTTGCGCAAAGTGAAGAGCAAGTATTCCACCAGCTCATTCATTACACGCAAGATCTGCTGAACATTCAGACCATACCAAAAAGCTTCGAGGATTAAAAAAGGTCTTCAGACAAGTCAATTATACATAGCTGAAGGGGAGCTTAATAGTGACCTTTTTTTAACAAAGTGTACATCGAACTCATCTCAAGTCTTCGGCTCTCAAATATTTTTGCCTTGCACAAAACTTGAGATTCGGTCCGTTCTCGAACAGGTACAGAAATACAATACGATTTGATACACTGGTCCTTACTATCTTATTTTATTTCATTTCAAGCTTATAGTAGACTATATCTTACTGGCGTCGATATTTCTTTCAAAAAATATTTAACAATATGTTACACTTATCAGTCGTTAGTGTGAAAATTTTATATAAATTTTGTATATATTTGCAAGGTTCTGTAATCGCAGTAAGTTATTTTTCTTTTATAATATACTTCCATATATACCCGACAAAGAGTATCATACGTCCCGCTGAGAACTAAGTACAGTCTGTCCCTTCGCGCAAAGTGTAGAGCAAGTATTCCACCAGCTTATTCATTACACGCAAGATCTGCTGAACATTCAGACCATACCAAAAAGCTTCGAGGATTAAAAAAGGTCTTCAGACAAGTCAATTATACATAGCTGAGGGGAATACTTTGAAGGGGAGCTTAATAGTGACAAAGTGTACATCAAACTTATCTCAACTCTTCGGTTCTCAAATATTTTTGCCTTGCACGAAACTTGAGATTCGGTCCGTACTCGAACAGGTACAGAAATACGATACGATTTGATACCCTCGTCCTTACTATCTTATTTTATTTAATTTCAAGCTTATAATAGGCAATATCTTACTGGCGTCGATATTTCTTTCAAAAAAATCTATATTTAACAATAAGTTACACTTATCAGTCGTTAGTGTGAAAATTTTATATAAATTTTGTATACATTTTCAAGGTTCTGTAATCGCAGTAAGTTATTTTTCTTTTATAACACACTTCCATAAATACCCGACAAAGAGTATCATACGACCCGCTGAGAACTAAGTACAGTCTGTCCCTTTGCGCAAAGTGAAGAGCAAGTATTCCACCAGCTCATTCATTACACGCAAGATCTGCTGAACATTCAGACCATACCAAAAAGCTTCGAGGATTAAAAAAGGTCTTCAGACAAGTCAATTATACATAGCTGAGGGGAATACTTTGAAGGGGAGCTTAATAGTGACAAAGTGTACATCAAACTTATCTCAACTCTTCGGTTCTCAAATATTTTTGCCGTGCACGAAACTTGAGATTCGGTCCGTACTCGAACAGGTACAGAAATACGATACGATTTGATACCCTGGTCCTTACTATCTTATTTTATTTAATTTCAAGCTTATAATAGGCAATATCTTACTGGCGTCGATATTTCTTTCAAAAAAATCTATATTTAACAATAAGTTACACTTATCAGTCGTTAGTGTGAAAATTTTATATAAATTTTGTATATATTTGCAAGGTTCTGTAATCGCAGTAAGTTATTTTTCTTTTATAATACACTTCCATATATACCCGACAAAGAGTTTCATACGACCTGCTGAGAACTAAGTACAGTCTGTCCCTTTGCGCAAAGTGAAGAGCAAGTATTCCACCAGCTCATTCATTACACGCAAGATCTGCTGAACATTCAGACCATACCAAAAAGCTTCAAGGTTTAAAAAAGGTCTTCAGACAAGTCAATTATACATAGCTGAGGGGAATACTTTGAAGGGGAGCTTAATAGTGACAAAGTGTACATCAAACTTATCTCAACTCTTCGGTTCTCAAATATTTTTGCCTTGCACGAAACTTGAGATTCGGTCCGTACTCGAACAGGTACAGAAATACGATACGATTTGATACCCTCGTCCTTACTATCTTATTTTATTTAATTTCAAGCTTATAATAGGTAATATCTTACTGGCGTCGATATTTCTTTCAAAACAATCTATATTTAACAATAAGTTACACTTATCAGTCGTTAGTGTGAAAATTTTATATAAATTTTGTATACATTTTCAAGGTTCTGTAATCGCAGTAAGTTATTTTTCTTTTATAATACACTTCCATAAGTACCCGACAAAGAGTATCATACGACCCGCTGAGAACTAAGTACAGTCTGTCCCTTTGCGCAAAGTGAAGAGCAAGTATTCCACCAGCTCATTCATTACACGCAAGATCTGCTGAACATTCAGACCATACCAAAAAGCTTCGAGGATTAAAAAAGGTCTTCAGACAAGTCAATTATACATAGCTGAAGGGGAGCTTAATAGTGACCTTTTTTTAACAAAGTGTACATCGAACTCATCTCAAGTCTTCGGCTCTCAAATATTTTTGCCTTGCACAAAACTTGAGATTCGGTCCGTTCTCGAACAGGTACAGAAATACAATACGATTTGATACACTGGTCCTTACTATCTTATTTTATTTCATTTCAAGCTTATAGTAGACTATATCTTACTGGCGTCGATATTTCTTTCAAAAAATATTTAACAATATGTTACACTTATCAGTCGTTAGTGTGAAAATTTTATATAAATTTTGTATATATTTGCAAGGTTCTGTAATCGCAGTAAGTTATTTTTCTTTTATAATATACTTCCATATATACCCGACAAAGAGTATCATACGTCCCGCTGAGAACTAAGTACAGTCTGTCCCTTCGCGCAAAGTGTAGAGCAAGTATTCCACCAGCTTATTCATTACACGCAAGATCTGCTGAACATTCAGACCATACCAAAAAGCTTCGAGGATTAAAAAAGGTCTTCAGACAAGTCAATTATACATAGCTGAGGGGAATACTTTGAAGGGGAGCTTAATAGTGACAAAGTGTACATCAAACTTATCTCAACTCTTCGGTTCTCAAATATTTTTGCCTTGCACGAAACTTGAGATTCGGTCCGTACTCGAACAGGTACAGAAATACGATACGATTTGATACCCTCGTCCTTACTATCTTATTTTATTTAATTTCAAGCTTATAATAGGTAATATCTTACTGGCGTCGATATTTCTTTCAAAAAAATCTATATTTAACAATAAGTTACACTTATCAGTCGTTAGTGTGAAAATTTTCTATAAATTTTGTATATATTTGCAAGGTTCTGTAATCGCAGTAAGTTATTTTTCTTTTATAATATACTTCCATATATACCCGACAAAGAGTATAATACGTCCCGCTGAGAACTAAGTACAGCCTGTCCCTTTGCGCAAAGTGAAGAGCAAGTATTCCACCAGCTCATTCATTACACGCAAGATCTGCTGAACATTCAGACCATACCAAAAAGCTTCGAGGATTAAAAAAGGTCTTCAGACAAGTCAATTATACATAGCTGAGGGGAATACTTTGAAGGGGAGCTTAATAGTGACAAAGTGTACATCGAACTCATCTCAAGTCTTCGGTTCTCAAATATTTTTGCCTTGCACGAAACTTAAGATTCGGTCCGTACTCGGACAGGTACAGAAATACGATACGATTTGATACCCTCGTCCTTACTATCTTATTTTATTTAATTTCAAGCTTATAATAGGCAATATCTTACTGGCGTCGATATTTCTTTCAAAAAAATCTATATTTAACAATAAGTTACACTTATCAGTCGTTAGTGTGAAAATTTTATATAAATTTTGTATACATTTTCAAGGTTCTGTAATCGCAGTAAGTTATTTTTCTTTTATAATACACTTCCATAAATACCCGACAAAGAGTATCATACGACCCGCTGAGAACTAAGTACAGTCTGTCCCTTTGCGCAAAGTGAAGAGCAAGCTCATTCATTACACGCAAGATCTGCTGAACATTCAGACCATACCAAAAAGCTTCAAGGTTTAAAAAAGGTCTTCAGACAAGTCAATTATACATAGCTGAGGGGAATACTTTGAAGGGGAGCTTAATAGTGACAAAGTGTACATCAAACTTATCTCAACTCTTCGGTTCTCAAATATTTTTGCCGTGCACGAAACTTGAGATTCGGTCCGTACTCGAACAGGTACAGAAATACGATACGATTTGATACCCTGGTCCTTACTATCTTATTTTATTTAATTTCAAGCTTATAATAGGCAATATCTTACTGGCGTCGATATTTCTTTCAAAAAAATCTATATTTAACAATAAGTTACACTTATCAGTCGTTAGTGTGAAAATTTTATATAAATTTTGTATATATTTGCAAGGTTCTGTAATCGCAGTAAGTTATTTTTCTTTTATAATACACTTCCATATATACCCGACAAAGAGTATCATACGACCTGCTGAGAACTAAGTACAGTCTGTCCCTTTGCGCAAAGTGAAGAGCAAGTATTCCACCAGCTCATTCATTACACGCAAGATCTGCTGAACATTCAGACCATACCAAAAAGCTTCAAGGTTTAAAAAAGGTCTTCAGACAAGTCAATTATACATAGCTGAGGGGAATACTTTGAAGGGGAGCTTAATAGTGACAAAGTGTACATCAAACTTATCTCAACTCTTCGGTTCTCAAATATTTTTGCCGTGCACGAAACTTGAGATTCGGTCCGTACTCGAACAGGTACAGAAATACGATACGATTTGATACCCTCGTCCTTACTATCTTATTTTATTTAATTTCAAGCTTATAATAGGCAATATTTTACTGGCGTCGATATTTCTTTCAAAACAATCTATATTTAACAATAAGTTACACTTATCAGTCGTTAGTGTGAAAATTTTATATAAATTTTGTATACATTTTCAAGGTTCTGTAATCGCAGTAAGTTATTTTTCTTTTATAATACACTTCCATAAATACCCGACAAAGAGTATCGTACGACCCGCTGAGAACTAAGTACAGTCTGTCCCTTTGCGCAAAGTGAAGAGCAAGTATTCCACCAGCTCATTCATTACACGCAAGATCTGCTGAACATTCAGACCATACCGAAAAGCTTCGAGGATTAAAAAAGGTCTTCAGACAAGTCAATTATACATAGCTGAAGGGGAGCTTAATAGTGACCTTTTTTTAACAAAGTGTACATCGAACTCATCTCAAGTCTTCGGCTCTCAAATATTTTTGCCTTGCACAAAACTTGAGATTCGGTCCGTTCTCGAACAGGTACAGAAATACAATACGATTTGATACACTGGTCCTTACTATCTTATTTTATTTCATTTCAAGCTTATAGTAGACTATATCTTACTGGCGTCGATATTTCTTTCAAAAAATATTTAACAATAAGTTACACTTATCAGTCGTTAGTGTGAAAATTTTTTATAAATTTTGTATATATTTGCAAGGTTCTGTAATCGCAGTAAGTTATTTTCCTTTTATAATATACTTCCATATATACCCGACAAAGAGTATCATACGTCCCGCTGAGAACTAAGTACAGTCTGTCCCTTTGCGCAAAGTGAAGAGCAAGTATTCCACCAGCTCATTCATTACACGCAAGATCTGCTGAACATTCAGACCATACCAAAAAGCTTCAAGGATTAAAAAAGGTCTTCAGACAAGTCAATTATACATAGCTGAGGGGAATACTTTGAAGGGGAGCTTAATAGTGACAAAGTGTACATCAAACTTATCTCAACTCTTCGGTTCTCAAATATTTTTGCCTTGCACGAAAGTTGAGATTCGGTTCCGTACTCGAACAGGTACAGAAATACGATACGATTTGATACCCTCGTCCTTACTATCTTATTTTATTTAATTTCAAGCTTATAATAGGCAATATCTTACTGGCGTCGATATTTCTTTCAAAAAAATCTATATTTAACAATAAGTTACACTTATCAGTCGTTAGTGTGAAAATTTTATATAAATTTTGTATATATTTGCAAGGTTCTGTAATCGCAGTAAGTTATTTTTCTTTTATAATATACTTCCATATATACCCGACAAAGAGTATCATACGTCCCGCTGAGAACTTAGTACAGTCTGTCCCTTTGCGCAAAGTGAAGAGCAAGTATTCCACCAGCTCATTCATTACACGCAAGATCTGCTGAACATTCAGACCATACCAAAAAGCTTCAAGGATTAAAAAAGGTCTTCAGACAAGTCAATTATACATAGCTGAGGGGAATACTTTGAAGGGGAGCTTAATAGTGACAAAGTGTACATCAAACTTATCTCAACTCTTCGGTTCTCAAATATTTTTGCCTTGCACGAAACTTAAGATTCGGTCCGTACTCGGACAGGTACAGAAATACGATACGATTTGATACCCTCGTCCTTACTATCTTATTTTATTTAATTTCAAGCTTATAATAGGCAATATCTTACTGGCGTCGATATTTCTTTCAAAAAAATCTATATTTAACAATAAGTTACACTTATCAGTCGTTAGTGTGAAAATTTTCTATAAATTTTGTATATATTTGCAAGGTTCTGTAATCGCAGTAAGTTATTTTTCTTTTATAATATACTTCCATATATACCCGACAAAGAGTATCATACGTCCCGCTAAGAACTAAGTACAGTCTGTCCCTTTGCGCAAAGTGAAGAGCAAGTATTCCACCAGCTCATTCATTACACGCAAGATCTGCTGAACATTCAGACCATACCAAAAAGCTTCAAGGATTAAAAAAGGTCTTCAGACAAGTCAATTATACATAGCTGAGGGGAATACTTTGAAGGGGAGCTTAATAGTGACAAAGTGTATATCGAACTCATCTCAAGTCTTCGGTTCTCAAATATTTTTGCCTTGCACGAAACTTAAGATTCGGTCCGTACTCGAACAGGTACAGAAATACGATACGATTTGATACCCTCGTCCTTACTATCTTATTTTATTTAATTTCAAGCTTATAATAGGCAATATCTTACTGGCGTCGATATTTCTTTCAAAAAAATCTATATTTAACAATAAGTTACACTTATCAGTCGTTAGTGTGAAAATTTTATATAAATTTTGTATATATTTGCAAGGTTCTGTAATCGCAGTAAGTTATTTTTCTTTTATAATATACTTCCATATATACCCGACAAAGAGTATCATACGTCCCGCTGAGAACTAAGTACAGTCTGTCCCTTCGCGCAAAGTGTAGAGCAAGTATTCCACCAGCTTATTCATTACACGCAAGATCTGCTGAACATTCAGACCATACCAAAAAGCTTCGAGGATTAAAAAAGGTCTTCAGACAAGTCAATTATACATAGCTGAGGGGAATACTTTGAAGGGGAGCTTAATAGTGACAAAGTGTACATCAAACTTATCTCAACTCTTCGGTTCTCAAATATTTTTGCCTTGCACGAAACTTGAGATTCGGTCCGTACTCGAACAGGTACAGAAATACGATACGATTTGATACCCTCGTCCTTACTATCTTATTTTATTTAATTTCAAGCTTATAATAGGCAATATCTTACTGGCGTCGATATTTCTTTCAAAAAAATCTATATTTAACAATAAGTTACACTTATCAGTCGTTAGTGTGAAAATTTTATATAAATTTTGTATATATTTGCAAGGTTCTGTAATCGCAGTAAGTTATTTTTCTTTTATAATACACTTCCATAAATACCCGACAAAGAGTATCATACGACCCGCTGAGAACTAAGTACAGCCTGTCCCTTTGCGCAAAGTGAAGAGCAAGTATTCCACCAGCTCATTCATTACACGCAAGATCTGCTGAACATTCAGACCATACCAAAAAGCTTCAAGGATTAAAAAAGGTCTTCAGACAAGTCAATTATACATAGCTGAGGGGAATACTTTGAAGGGGAGCTTAATAGTGACAAAGTGTATATCGAACTCATCTCAAGTCTTCGGTTCTCAAATATTTTTGCCTTGCACGAAACTTAAGATTCGGTCCGTACTCGAACAAGTACAGAAATACGATACGATTTGATACCCTCGTCCTTACTATCTTATTTTATTTAATTTCAAGCTTATAATAGGCAATATCTTACTGGCGTCGATATTTCTTTCAAAAAAATCTATATTTAACAATAAGTTACACTTATCAGTCGTTAGTGTGAAAATTTTCTATAAATTTTGTATATATTTGCAAGGTTCTGTAATCGCAGTAAGTTATTTTTTTTTCATAATACACTTCCATATATACCCGACAAAGAGTATCATACGACCCACTGAGAACTAAGTACAGTCTGTCCCTTTGCGCAAAGTGAAGAGCAAGTATTCCACCAGCTCATTCATTACACGCAAGATCTGCTGAACATTCAGACCATACCAAAAAGCTTCAAGGATTAAAAAAGGTCTTCAGACAAGTCAATTATACATAGCTGAGGGGAATACTTTGAAGGGGAGCTTAATAGTGACAAAGTGTACATCGAACTCATCTCAAGTCTTCGGCTCTCAAATATTTTTGCCTTGCACAAAACTTGAGATTCGGTCCGTTCTCGAACAGGTACAGAAATACGATACGATTTGATACCCTGGTCCTTACTATCTTATTTTATTTCATTTCAAGCTTATAATAGGCAATATCTTACTGGCGTCGATATTTCTTTCAAAAAAATCTATATTTAACAATAAGTTACACTTATCAGTCGTTAGTGTGAAAATTTTATATAAATTTTGTATATATTTGCAAGGTTCTGTAATCGCAGTAAGTTATTTTTCTTTTATAATATACTTCCATATATACCCGACAAAGAGTATAATACGTCCCGCTGAGAACTAAGTACAGCCTGTCCCTTTGCGCAAAGTGAAGAGCAAGTATTCCACCAGCTCATTCATTACACGCAAGATCTGCTGAACATTTAGACCATACCAAAAAGCTTCGAGGATTAAAAAAGGTCTTCATACAAGTCAATTATACATAGCTGAGGGGAATACTTTGAAGGGGAGCTTAATAGTGACAAAGTGTACATCAAACTTATCTCAACTCTTCGGTTCTCAAATATTTTTGCCTTGCACGAAACTTGAGATTCGGTCCGTACTCGAACAGGTACAGAAATACGATACGATTTGATACCCTCGTCCTTACTATCTTATTTTATTTAATTTCAAGCTTATAATAGGCAATATCTTACTGGCGTCGATATTTCTTTCAAAAAAATCTATATTTAACAATAAGTTACACTTATCAGTCGTTAGTGTGAAAATTTTCTATAAATTTTGTATATATTTGCAAGGTTCTGTAATCGCAGTAAGTTATTTTTCTTTTATAATATACTTCCATATATACCCGACAAAGAGTATCATACGTCCCGCTGAGAACTAAGTACAGTCTGTCCCTTTGCGCAAAGTGAAGAGCAAGTATTCCACCAGCTCATTCATTACACGCAAGATCTGCTGAACATTCAGACCATACCAAAAAGCTTCGAGGATTAAAAAAGGTCTTCAGACAAGTCAATTATACATAGCTGAGGGGAATACTTTGAAGGGGAGCTTAATAGTGACCTTTTTTTAACAAAGTGTACATCGAACCCATCTCAAGTCTTCGGTTCTCAAACATTTTTGCGTTGCATTAAACTTAAGATTCGGTTCGTACTCGAACAGGTACAGAAATACGATACAACTTGTTACCCTGGCCCTTACTGTCTTATTTCATTTCATTTCAAGTTCATAATAGACTATATCTTACTGGCATCGATATTTCTTTCAAAAAATCTATATTTAACAATAAGTTACACTTATCAGTCGTTAGTGTGAAAATTTTCTATAAATTTTGTACATATTTTCAAGGTTCTGTAATCGCAGTAAGTTATTTTGCTTTTATAATACACTTCCATATTTTGTTTTGGTCCGCACACTGAACGTTCCGGTCTCCAACCCAGTGCACCTCTCGAAGTAGAGCGTATTCCTCTTCCCTTTCAACTTTCTCTCTCTCAATCTCGGACACAAACTGAAGAGAAACCTTCTTGCACACTAAGCGAATATATAGTCCAAATATGAAGTCATTTGGTTCGGTGGCTCTCGAGTTTTATAAGCCCGTACCCCGCACGAACGATTTTATATATTAAGAATGATAGATAAAATGTTTACTTTAATTAACCTTTGTGTATATAAACCAACAGTTCTTTCTAACTTTCCATAACAACCCGTTACCGGACTACGGCCTGATGTAAAGCAAGGTGTCGAGGTGTCTCCTTTGAGCGCACCTTCTCCTGTGCTCACTACCAGTTCTTTCCTGCGGAGGCATGGTCCGCCCTTCGTCCTGACTTAGCCAGAAAGATGTACAAAAGTAGACCTACAACCTAGCATATGTCCTTTCCGCTTCCTTGTAGCACTGTGTAATCTACAATTACATTAGGCGTTATCATTGACCGATGAGTTTAATACGATGAGTGTCTTCGCAGACGTTGCTTATACATATTTTTTTACCAATCATTTTTACTCTGTGGCATCTGCTAACGGTATGGCTTTATCAAAATCTCGATCTCTTTCGGTTAGAAGAAAATGACTCAATGTTAAGGCTAAATAATGAAGACTGGGTTGGTTGCTTTTGTATCTATCCAGTGGTCTATAACTGCTGGCTGTTGGCACATATAGTTATGCGTTCCAACCAACTGCGAATTTTTGTGCATGGCTTTGCTATCCATTGCAGGATATTTTCGCGTGTAGTTTTCGCTCAACCTTCACTTATCAGGAAATTCAGAAAAGCAGTTGTATAAGATCCTGAGGTTAGATGCTTTCTGAGGTTCGAAAATAAATCTTCCGCACATGCCTAACCATATTTCATACTATAGTGTGAACAAATTTCAAAGTTTCTTTTTACCTTGTTTGTTATAGCCACAATGTTGTGTAACAAGACATCCGACGATGAAAGCCGTGATGCACCACGTGAACAAAGCAAAGACCCGCAGTGGGATATCCCTGTAGAGGAACGCGACGACAGAGTGCCAATCGAAGTTATTGACGGTAATTTGACTACGTCTTAAAAGTTGCTTTGCAAACACGATTTCTTTTTATATGTTTTTCAGCTAATCCCTGGGATGTTCTCAGAGAATTTCTTGTTGTGATTGATGAATCTTATGAAGACACTGATTCAAACTTGCGTGCCACATTTGATTAAAAAGCATAATCGTAACTTTCCCGGACAATTTTGGGTCGCTGTTGAAATGTTTCTAAAGAATGAATTTATCGAGTCCAAAAATAACTTAATAATAAATAAAAATAAAAATTAAAATTTTGTTTATTTATTTTTTTTAATTCATTTAAAAAAAACTTGCAATTGAATCAAGTTAGACCAAAACCGTCAGGAAGACATTGATTTGATAGTAAATTACCGTCGATTCGATTCACAATTAATCTCGATCGGCAGTAAGGATATATGAGAATTGAATTCGCAACTTTCGAAAACGGTGCTAGAAAGTCCAAAAGGGTTTCTGGATTCAAAATCAGCGACCTAAAATATAACGGAAAAGTTATGTTTTAATTATAGGCCTTTCATTATGGTCAAATTTGTTGCATAGTGTGATTGTTTATCCGGTAGCAGACTTCATGGGAGTTTATGCGATTCCAAGTAGGTGGGTTTGTCCAGCCAAAGTCAGTGATTCAGCAATCCGAGGAGATTCTTTCAGTTTCCTCATTTTCCTAACTAAACTTTAACTAAACCCTTAAAACTTACTTTAATATTGTATCCAAAGGCATACTTAAGTTCCAAACACTTTTCCATATAAAACATACAACAAAAAACAGAATCAGTTTCTCTCTCGGTGAATTTTACCGCTTTGGCTTAGCCACTTCTAGAGATGGCTTAAGTCGCATTAAATCCGTAAGCGCATTAAATGCCGCTATAAACCTCAGTTGCACTCCTTCAGCGGGGGCTTCTGCACTGCATATAGTATCTAGGTAGAAATTTTGTATCTTTGTCAGCAAAACTGAAATTAACTTTGTTGATGGAAGCGGAAATTCATTTATTTACGTGAGTGCCGCAAATTATGCTATGAATTTTTTACCTTTATATTTTTCTTGTGTCCGCGGTTCATTCGACATTTGGTATTTTGTTGGTTTAGATTCAGTTGTTTGGTAGCTAGGATTTCAGCTAGGATTCAGTAATAATTGATTCTCGTCTTTGGTTTATTTAAAAAATAGACAACGAGAAGTCGCCCGGGCTTTGCGCGCGCCCTTGCTAATTGGTGATACCAATGGTAGCTAGTGTGCTCACTACCTGGTCCTTCCAACGGAGACATGGTCTGCCTTTTCGTCGCCTCCCTTCGACACTCGAAGAGAAGACCTTTTTAGCAGGAGCTTCTTCATCCAAACGCACAACATGATCTAGTCAGTGGAGCCGCTGGATTTTGATTTGCTTGACTATGTCAATGTCGCCGTAGAGCTCATAGAGTTCGTCGTTCCATCGGGTGCGGTAGTCGTTGCCAACGCGCAGAGAGCCCAAGATCTTACTGAGTACTTTCCGCTCAAACATTCCAAGGGCATTTTCATCAGACTGCGACATCACCCATGCTTTTGCGCAATAAGGTAAAACATCTAAGGTCTAAGGTAAAACATCTATTGGCAAGAGTGATTTTCCGTTTGAGCTCCATGCTAACATCGTTCTGACGAGGTACTTAGTCGAGTTAGATTTCCTGTTCTGTTCACCTCGTAATTTTGATCCTTTACTCGCGACTCTTTGTACAGAATGACTGAAGGTAATATTTGCAAGAAAATTTCAATTTTAAAATTGATTAAACGTGGATCCGCAAAAGGATGTTGTATCAATGGTAGACGGAAAACAATAAAGATTACATCAAATTCATCATTCCATCAAAGCTTAGTGGACGTTGTTTTAATGTTTTTTGAGGTTAAGACCAAAATCTTCACAGTGGAGAAAATCTTGCTGCACATTTAAAGAGCTAAAAACCAGAAAGGCTCCATGTGAAGGCGGTCTAGGCAACAGAGCACCCAAGGCAATGCCAGCTAAAGCAGTGCTGTTGAGATTGGAAGATGTTACAAACACATGGGTGAATACACAGGTCCATATGATCCATCAAACTAAAAAAGCGCTCGACGAACTTATAGAGCGGTTACCAACAACGGATTCCGAAATTCCCAGAGTATACCAGAACAATTGCTAATTGTATCTTTGAGCACTTCGAGGCAGGAGCCTTCGACACTGTTTGGCCAAATGGTCATCTCTGCAAAGAAGCTTCAGTTACGGCTTCAAATTCTCTGGATAGTGCGTAGCTATATGATAGACTGTTCCTTTTCGATGTTGTTGGATGGTTCGTTATCTAGCGTCAGGAACATCAGGGCTGGGTTTACACAGAAATGCCACAGGGAAGTGTGTTGGGGCCCACTAAGGCGCCTGTTGCACAGAAGCGAGTTTTTCAAGCTAGTTCGTGTGATATGTATTTCGCAACGACTGTAGACACGGTGACTTTGCCGTAAGCTGTCTCGGCTACAACCCTAAACGACTTGCTTCAGCCTAAAGGTTGCGGCATGGACTCATCGGAAAACTAATTGAGCGGAACGGCTTTAAATTCATCGCTCTGAAGTTGTGCTTCCAACAAATTGTTGGAGAAGCACTTTGTTGATCTGCCTAGCCGTTCCTTCCCTCACGGTTTGGTCAACTAAATTAGCTGAAGCTAGACGTCAAATAATGGTTTAAGATTCGTAAAGAGTTCTGGAATTTTAAGCGGAAAAAAACTGTAACTACCTTATGGAAACGGATATGTTACAAATGCAAAGTAAAAAAACAAAAATAAAAATGGCCAAAATCCATTATCAACGTATTATTTCCACTGCTCGTTGTAAGGAGCACGCTTGCTATGGCTGTTATTTACTTGTCATTCATGGGCTGCAGCACGTCTCCCGTTTTGCCTTTTACGGCCTTTGTAATTATCACTTTAATGAACTTTGCTATTTTGATAGCACCCAAGGCAAACAATGCCCGTCAGGCAGGCAGCCATCTGGGCAGGCCAATGAGCTCGGATTGCCGTAGCCAACAAAAATGCATTGTGACTGCTACGTGTCTCTGGCAATGTGCCGGACAGTAAACGCCATTGTGTTGACTTTCTGTTGCCTTGGTTTTTATTAAGGAATAAAATAAGTAGGAGCGTGCCGGAAACGTAAAGCTGCCGGAGACACAAAAACAAAAAGGAGCAGCAAAAAAAACGAAAGCAAACACGTAAAGTAATGTGGCACGAATGTGCACCAAATAATGCAAGATAAACGCGCCAATTTTCAGAGTCTGGGTTCACGGAGTCAAGCCAAGTCCAAGTCGAAGGGCTGCATTACTGAGTGAGCGCCCAGACTATGAGAGAAGCTAAGACTGTGATGTTTCTGGGCATGAATTGGTTTCTCTAAGAATAACAGATAAAGCGGTTTAATGGTCTAAAGAATTGATGGCTTTGCTTGAACTATTTCCCCATATGCACATATATGTACTCTTTACATTAATCTCTGACACTTGTGTTGTGTTTCCTTTTCTAAACGGATGCAACTCTTAAAAAGACTTTAAAATTAGATATCGATTCCACTGAGCGGATTCTACAACATCGCCGATTTTTACTGAAAACATGATTGACTACCATCGCCGAAGTTCAAACACATCGCACAAAGATTATGAAATCAATATAGCAGAATTATCAGACGTTACAAATTGTAGGTTTCGCTGAAATGTGGCCTTTGTCGGGGAATGCTGTCTGTGCTTGACTTCATACTGCATTTGCCATTCGCTCTGCGATAACAATGATTATTGGTTTTGTTTTATTATTATTTTTATTATAAATTATTCGATATTTACTTAATTTTGTGTAAACAATGCATGTGTTATGCATTGTTAATGTTAGTTTTAGTTAGTGATATAGCAATATTTGCAGAAGTTCTAGTTGGTTTTGTTAGTTGCATATTGAAATATAATAATAAGTAAAGTGAAGCCAACTTCAGTTTTTACTTCGAAGCGAAAATGCATTTGTCTGAAATAGGATGTGGTAGTTAGGGTGAAGTTATTGGAAATGGAGTGAGTGGAATCCGGCTTGCTGAAATGCGTCCATTCCCAACATATGGTTATCCCATACATGTGTGGTTATTTTTGGCTTTTTCTCAGTTGAGCCTACAAATGAGTCGTTCTAAGAGAGAGAGAGCAATGCAAGCCTCACACATACACTGTCTTGGCAATGGATTCAATCCACTCTGTTAGTTTCATGCTATGTGCTATGGATGACTATGATACAAGTAGACCAATTTCATGCAGGGACATAACAGCTAATCGGGGGTGTGCCTGAAATCTCTTTCAACCGGATTTCAACCCAAAGCAGTTTTTCGGTACGCCAGATATCTTTTTGTACCGAATTTCAATCACCAAGCAATTCGTCAATATGAAAGAAGTATCATTGAGAACATTGGAAATCTAACAAGTAAGCAGTTGTTACAAATGAAAATTTTTGGAAAATGTCTTATTTTGGTGGACAAAGCGTAAAACTAAAAATAATGACACAAAATCAGTCCAATGAACCCAAAATTAAGCACAGAGTCTGGCAACGCCTACTTAAAGGAACGGGAAAGCGAGCCGGAAGGGAAACGGGAAGAGGAAGATGAAAAGTAATAGGAAGAGGAATATGATCTACCTAGAGAGGAGCAAGAAGGTTATGAGCCAAGCGAGAAGGGGCAAAACGTAACGTAAATCGAGTTGTTTCATCTTATAGTTTTTGATATGATAACAAGGAAGATGAAGAGAAGGAGGAAGAAAGAGTTATTTTAGTGGAAAAAAAATAGTAAAACTACAAAAAATGACACAATATCTCAAAGCGCACTTTAATTATTAACCAAAACTGTGCACAGAGTCTGACAACACCTACTAATAAGCACCGGAAAGGGAACCAGAAGTGCAACGGGAACAGGAAGATGATTGGGGATAGGAATATGATCTGCCTTGGCGCGTGTGGTGAGCGGGTTAGAGAATACTACCTTAGCAGATCAAAGCTTGTCGTGTGAGGCGACTTATAATGACACTAGATACTTTCGAGACCAGTAGCCGCCCAAGGCCTTAAACGGATTGAACCACCATGTAAAATCCCGATTCCAATAAAAGAAATACATCAGGCCGTAACCCGGTAACGGGTTGTTATGGCCAGTTAAGAAGAAGATATGATCTGCCTAGAGAGGGGCAAGCTGGTTTTTCTTTTCTACTATTATGCAAAAACTGTTTTTATAATGATTTTTGATGATGTTTTGGAAAAGCAACAGGGCATCTGAATTCGTTGCTTAAACAGAAATGCAAGCAAACAAATTAACAATTGTTGTTAGTGGTTGAACCGAACAAGGATATGCTTGTGCCATTACTAATTAAAAAATTAAAAATTTAAAACCTATAACCATTAAACCTGAAAGCTATTATTTCAGAATTCTGCTATTATTTCATTGAAATGCAAACAAAAGGTAACTTAATTGCAACGCCAAAAGCAAATTGTGCGCGAAAATTTCTGCTAAAAGCCATGCCACAATATTTGGCTAATTAATAGGCGTGTTCTTCACGTGCAGCATATAACACTTTTTCTTGTCACTTCTGATAATGTATGCAGATTATTATAGTGTTAATACATAAGTTTTGTGCTTTTAATGCACCTGACGGCATTGTATGGGCGTAAAATTGGTAAAAAATGATATATGGCCGCAGCGGCATACAGTGGTCGAGTGGTTTTCTTTCCTGAATATACGGCGTGATGTAGAGCACTCCTCCTACTCCAATCGGTAATACCAAAGGTAGCTAGTGAGTTTTTTGCCCGGTTCTTCTAACAGGACATGACGTGCCCCTTCGTCGCCTCCCTTCAACAACCACGTTGAAGACCATTCCCGCAGGAGCTTCTTCATCCACACGCACAATACGAGCAAGACAGCGCTAAACTATGACAATGTCGTTGAAGAGCTTTTCCCCTTTCATTTACAACCAGAGTCAACCTGGCAAATTCTCTATGAATAGCTGCAATGATGTCAGTATGACACTTTTATAGTGCAATACAGTTCCGTTTCAAAGTACTTCGGCCTATCGAAACCCACCCTGCATCACAAAATTGAAGAGGTCACAGGAGGGGCATCATCTTGTCTCTGTATCAAAAGGTTCGGAGAGGTTCTCTCCTGTTGCAACGTCATTCCGCAAAGACGCACCAGCTTTGCATTGATGCCGAACTCAGACACATGTGGCAAACACGCGTTCCCTCAAAGAGCTACCAAATTTTGCTTTATAATCGACAAATAGATGGTTGAGGATTGACTTGGTATTCGTCGGTCTTTTCACGTATTTGTCATATTGGGAATATCTGGTCAATGGTGTAGTTGCCAGGCCTAAAGCCAGTTCTTTGCTGAATGCCTTTAGTTTTCACGCAATACACTCGATATGGGCCTTATATGCAATGGGAAGCAGACTGCTACCACGGGTCACCCTTCTTGAGGACAGAGCAGAGGACACCATGGTTGCAATCATCGGGCATCTAGCCATAATTTGCAAAAGAGCTAGTGCCTGCAACTTACCAACTCATTGCCGCCTTGATCACAGCCCTAGCATCGTCATGGCTAGGTGGCGGTATGTCCACGCCGTCGTCCGTGAGTGGCAGTGTCGGGAAGTTAACTCTGGAAGCGGCATTGTTCCCAACATCGCTCGATATAGTGCACTCTGTGCGTTTACTACCAGATTTTCCTCTGCGTCTCTACAGGAAGACGCACCTGTACTAAATCTTTCAGCCAGACGATTGATCTTTTAGAGGCACCTTCTAACGTCATTTTAGCTCCTGCATATCTCTATTTCTATCTCCCCTCGCACGCGTTTTTTCTGCTCACGCTTTTTACGTCTGAAAAGGCGTCTCTCCATTTTCCTCATGACTTGATAGTAATCTCGCATAGATTGCGTAGCAGTCGTCTGCAGGCGTTCTTCGCCACAGTGGTTCGCGACACTCCTGATGGTAGCAATGGTTGCCGCGGAGCCATAGACGTTCTCCCCGGTATTACGCAAAGAGTGAGATACGTGCGTCCTTAGTATCTGGGTACGGAGGGAGAATCTATCGGCATTTTCATTTTTATTGTGTCTTTAAGCAACTGAACATATACATATATTTAAGTAAATTCCACGTTTATAAGAGAGAAAAACAGCAGCCTGCTAAATGCGTATATCAAAAAAGAAACCCCTTAACCCTTTAGGTCGCGGAACTTTCTTTGAAATAGATTCGTTATTGTACCAGCCCACCCGGCTGGGGAGGAAAATATGTCATTAGTAATATTAATTTACTTGAAGTTAAAAACTTGTCACAGATTCGTCTCTTTTTTTTTAGGAGATACTCTTTTTCTCAAGCTAAGTGCGCGATTTCAACCACTGTGCGGCGGGGTGTTTTTTTTCCACACTGACCGGTAAGCGGTAATTAATCATAAGGCATAAAGATTTTACATGACACACACATGGACAAAAGTGTGTTAACTGTTTGCTCGAACTGACCAATGCACATAAAATATGCAAAATATCTTGTAATATGTTTATCAATGTGTTTCCCCCCCCACACACACACTCACACATACACACACACCCATCGACACTCACTCCGAGCAGAAGACAGAGGGAGTCAGAGATGAGAACATATGCACATGCATGCATCAATTGGTCTCTTGGTGTCTCAAATCCAAACATGGCATTCAATGTTCAGAAATAGGACACACGGCTTAACCAACTACCAAAGCCTCCATGGTCCTGTTCCTGACACAGACCGACCATGTGTTGATTTTTTGCCAAGGTGGGCTAACCACCGGATTGGTTTGCTTTTCGCCCGGGCACAACGAATACATTCATTGAATTAACAAATAGCTTTATGTTCCTGCTGTTAAAATTTGCCTGCCGCTTTGCGAATTCCGAAACCCTTTTTTCATTGCCAGTCAGACGGACGGACGGCCAGTGCGTAAAGCTCTTAGTGGATTTTCGTTAAAAATTTAAATATTTCCACAGTTGTTTGCGGTTACACTTTTGCATGCATTACTACTATGTATGTATATAGTGAGGAATCAAAAGCTGCATCCTGTTTTACATTCAGTTTTTTTTTGTTGTGTACAACAGCAACTGTACTGCTTACGCAATATTAATGCGATTTTATACCTGATTATAGTGCACATAACTAATGTTGCCAAATAAACTATTATTTCGAAGAGCTAGTCCGATTTGAAGCTGATGAATTTTCACTCGATTATTGGGTATAATGAGGGAATATGATCTGATTTATAAGTCAGCTTTTCGGGCGGCTCTAATGCGCCAATATGGATGTTTCAACTCTTTTAACTAAGGCATCTGCCAATGACAATGCTGATGACTATATACACACTGTTCAAATCAGTATAGCCTCTATTGCTAGGCATATGACTTCCACTTGTGCCAATCAGCGGAGGAACGTTCATACCGAAGGGTTATTTAAGATCTGCACAATTCGGCATTAAATAACAGTTTAAGGCTGCCTTTGGTCATTCTGTGCTGATATGATATTCTTTGTAAAATATGATCGTCTGTCCGCAAGTCAAAGTTGAGCCACCTCGTAGGAACGGTGATACTACACTATAGTACAATCAAGCAGCCAGTTACTGTCGTAAGCGTTATAATACTCAGAAGTGCGTGGAATCTCATTCCATGAACGACTGTGCGAAAGTAGCTACTGATCCTTCCCAATGCGCCCTTTGTGTTTATCGCACTGAAGCCGAATGCTGTTCAGGTAACTCTTCTTAATTTTACAGCAAATGAGGCATGCGGCAGATGTGCTTAAGGATTTGATCAGGATTCAGAGTCAGATGCTCGCCCTTCTCAACGCGTTGGCGTCAAAGATCAACTAGGACTGCATGCTGGCGTCTGGAACACCAATAAGTTGATGATTTTGCCAATATGCTCCGCACTGCTGATCTGAAGAAGCAACATGAATTAAAGATTTTGATGGCTATGCGTTGTGTTAAGAGGATCTTAACAGGTGTGTTCCCATTCAACGCCCAGAAGAGTTGCAGGGCTTGGTAACGCTAATAAGTTTTAAAGTTCTGGATCTCCAGCAACGTCGCCTTTTGGCCTGTTTGATTGTTTTTGCTGCGCAGTTTAGCCCCAGGTAACGCTGTTCTATGGTTCAGGAGCGCCACAAGCGGTGCCGAGGTACCAAAGCAAACGAAATCCTTGACAACACCAAAACTATAATTTTTAACATTAATGTGAGGGCTCAACTGCCGTGTCTCTTTACTCGAAGAAAACATATACCTTCATTCAGATTCACCCTGGCCGCAAAGGCTCCGGTAACTGGTCGCTTACTACTATCAAAGATGTACATGTTCAACACAAAGTTGAAGATGTCGTAGGAGACAGGATCGTCTTGTCTGAAGCCTCGGTCGGTTTTAAAAGTTCAGAGAGTTTCTTTCCTACCCTGACGGAGATGCGTGTGTTGCTCAACGTCATTCTGTACAGTCGCAACAACTTTGAGAGGATTCAAAACTCAGACAGTGCGGCATATAAGCGATCCCTTAATGGGCTATAAATGCTGCTTTATAATCGACAAAGATATGGTGGGCAACGTCGGGAAGTTGCCTCCGCGTCTCTCTAGCTCTCACCAGATTTACTGTGTCAAATTCTCTTTCAACCGCTTAACTCCAAAGAGTATTTGCTAAAAACGAAATAAAAAGTTACTAAAAACTCATGAATTTCGGCTACGCTGAGTATTCATACCATAATATTATTATACCAAGGCCTGGATGCTAATTAACGATAAATACCACTGCAGGAGCCAATCAGCCGATCTAATCGGCTCCTACCAAATTCAATATCTCGAACCAGAGGCGATAAAGCAAAATTGTGGTAATTCTTTTATGAGGCGGCAGCAAAATGGCCCCAAGCAGCGTTATTATATTGGTAGTAGTTCTTCTTCAGCCGCAGTGAAGTTGAAGCAGTAGCTTCATTAATGGAAAACCAAAGTACTCCAACAATTTTATGTGGTTTACTAGTGTGTATTTATATATGTATATAGAGTATGTGTATGTGACTATTTTTTGCTGTTGGCTTTTTTATGGCCGTTGATGAAGTGCACAGCCACATGCAAACGCAGCAGCTACACGATTGTCCTTTACAAACACACACACCCACAGACCCACCCACAGACACACACACCCACACCCACACACCCATCTTCTGACACCTACATCCTCACATAGATAGTACCTGGGCAGGACTTGGTTCATGTGCCGTGTCCCTTGACTGCGGCACTAAACGCGACTTTCGCTGCTTAAAAGCCATTTTTGCATTTTATATTTAATTTTGTATCTTTTTTTTAGCCCCATTTACCAGATCCACGCCTCCCCAGCATTTTTTCGTCCTTTGTTTATTCGTTATCCTTTTGCAGCGGTTTTTACACTTTTTGCGCGTTTCTTGTTTTTATATGTATTGTGGTTGGTGTAGTTGTTTTGTTGTGTTACCGCAGCAAACATTTTGCAGCCATTTCCTGCCTGACGCGTCCTTTTTGTTTTTCATACTTGTTTCACTTTCATGGGCTTTGGTGTCTGGACAGCTGCAGGAGCAGGAGTCCTCGCTGGGACATGTCCTAGTTAAACTTTGGCTGCTTTGTCACATTTGCAATATTTATTGCGTTTTGATTATATTTAAATTTAAGGCCAGCGCTCAAGACGAACTTTAAGCTCAAGTCTTTTGTGTCCCGCTCCCTTTTGTGTGTTCTCTTGATGGATATTTAATAGGCGACAGACAGTGCCAAGAGCCCGAAATTCCTTTCTCATGTGACATCATTTGTTACAGCCCTTCGTCATTTACATAATGCTTCATGTCTTTTGCATGTTCTTTGATGTTTCGCTCTGGTTTCCCTTCAGTCATCAACGGTCCGAAACTTTCTAGCCATAACAAATGCAAGGGGCTGTGCTACTTGGCCCAGGGTCAGTTGCTCGTGGGCCTAGTGCTTATACTCTCTACACAAAGTGTAAAAGGGTCCTCTAGATTTGTGCAATGTATGTAACAGGCAGAAGGAGGCGTGGCAGACCATATGTTCCATGGGCAAAAATGTTCAGGAGCAATAGTCGAGTCGATATAGCCATGTCCGTCTGTCCGTGTTGTAACGTGTTTCTCAGAGACTATAAGAGTAAGAGCAAAAAAATCTTACCAAAAGATGCGCATTTTCCCGGAAGTGCAAGTTTATCTATTCATGACGATATCTCACCCCCTTCCCTCGTGACAGACTTTCGCGGCCGCTCAGTTGAGTCTATCAAACGAAACTCGACAGAGGTTTGCGTCGTATTTATGTGCATCTATGTTATAAAAATGATTGAAATCGGATAATTACATCAAAAGTTATAATTGATTTCGACCCCCTTCGCCTATAAACTGCTCTAAAATTCCAATACCTGTATATATGGATACATGGGAGGTAGAGTTACAAAATTTGGTGTGGAGACTCGTGTGGGCCAAATCATTAAAACTGTATTCACCTTTTTGCAATAGAAGCCCCCTTCCCCCGTAATCGATTTACCTTAATTACTGCCACACCCCGCAACATATTGATTTGATATATTTTTAAACGTGATTTTGATATTTGTTTCAAAATTCAACGTTATTGGCCCAACAATACTGGAGTTAGGAGCATAAAAGTAATTTTTGCCCCATAATAACCAACTTCCCAATAGGAAAACACGTCAATTGGAACTTCCCAATAGGAAAATATTTACAGGCATATCGATCTTATGAAAAGAGACATAAAAGTTGATACTTCCGTTCACATTTTACCGTATTTGGTGTTTCTAAAGAAAAAGGGTACAGAGTATTCCACAATCGGGCACCGTCTCGACTGTCTGCTTCAAAATTTTTCATACATAACTAACTATGTTTGAGTTAACTGAACCAGCTTGTTGCCATCGGTCTTGTCTCACGGTGAGCATTCAGTCGTTGCAAAAGATGTATATATTGTAGAGATTATGGTAGCATCAAGCGATCTCTCCATATATTACGTGTGTGTATTTAGACTGAGCTGATTATATGTTATTCATGACCATGGTTTATAATCAGTCGTAGTCCAAGCAACTCCTTAACAAGTTTTATCGTTTCATATCGTTAGTACTGCTGTGACGTCTCATATTCATGGCTGACCAATACATACCTGAACGAATGCCTGAGCTGGCATATATCCAGAAAATGATTATTACGAATGCTAGAGGTACTGGAAAGACCAGTTGAAACCAGCCAGTTGGACCTTTACAATGGTTCCTTTTGCATAGAATAGTCAGCGCCGGCTATATAATATGTGATTTGTAGAGATTGTCTGGTTATACCATCAAGTCGGATTGATTATCCTGTAGCCCAGATTAAAGGCTGACTTAATCCAGGCGTGACCATATAGTCATATATAAATACCCTAGTTTGTATTTATAATAAGCACTAGTTCTAAGCTTTATTACAATATACTAAAGCTCTTATAATAAAGCCTATTCTTAGCTTTAAGCAAACTAATAGGAATATGATAAGCTTAGTTTAGTTTGGAACGTGCGACGAAGCACTTCGAAATAAACTCAATTATAATAAAATATATATAAAAGTGTTTAATTGCAACACGAGTTGCAAACACCATTTCCTACGTTAATCAACGAAGATTGGCGTACCTTTAACTATATTCCGCTGGAAGCCAATGTTCAGATAGTACCTTTGTTTCTGTAATTTCTACCTAGATTCGTTTTGTCCTTATGAGAAATGTACTGTTTTTTCATTGTTAACGTCAGTATACAAATAGCTACTTTAATTTTGAATTTCTTTGGCTTTGTCAATCCAAATCTTGTCTCTTCCATTTCTTGAAAACTATCGTTGACTCTCTTTCTATAGTGGGGGAATACTTATCTTATATCTTATTATGTTGCCCCCCCCCCTCTGTTAGATGGACTAAACACCACTTGATGTGGTGTGAGCTAATGTGCGAGCCAAGTCTTCTCAGGACTTTAACAGCGTTATGCGTAGGGTTTGGAATGTACAGTGCAGTACATTAGGCCGTAACCCGGTAACGGGTTTGGTATGGTCAGTCAAAAAGAAGAAGAAGTCCAGATTGATGAATAAAATTAAAATGAAATCTTTATTATGTTTTCTTTAATATGGTATTTTTTTGATATTATAACGATTTATTTATAGTTGATGCTATCCATTGGTGGCATGAAGGTATAGCATATTATTGGGTTTTCGTGAGCACCGCGCCCATCTCTAGTTCGCCTAGCTTATCCTTAATCCAAATACTTTTATTTGCATGTTTAATACTTCTCCTTACTGCAAAGAACTACATTTTTATATAAACCAATGCTTAACCGCATTAGATTTGGACTCTCCTGTGCAATCAACTGGTTCTCATTTGTGAGCATCTACTGTACTTAATAAGTACTTGCCTTGCTCCGTTTCTTTGCTGTGCCTTAGCTTTTGGCCCTTCTCTTCTGGCCAAGTTGTTTGCTTTGTGCTCTTTAATAAACGAAAAGTTAACAAAGTTGCACTTTGCAACTTTCTGCTCATTGCCATTTTTGTAACATCATTATCATTGTCGGCATTTCTAGCATCATCTTCTTTGCCAGCGCCGTTTATCGTTATTTTCAATGTTGGAGGTGTGATAAGAGGTATTAGGTGGCAGTGATTGTAAAGTTTCATCGATAATTTTAACTACTTTCCTAGAGAAGAGTGCAATTGTTGGTGTGTGTGGGTGTGTGCATATCCTGTTAAGCTTAAAAGGCGCTTTTAGTACTTCACAAAAGTTGTCTTTCTATATTGTATTTTTTGTTGTTGTTCTTTTTAGATCGTTTCCTGGCTTTACTTTTACTTTTCACAATATTCTTTGTTGTTGTTGTTTTTTTTTCATATTGCAATGCAACTATTGCAGAGCACCGAGGAAAGCCAAATCCGAACAGCAATTGTAAATACAATCCAGTTTCCCCAAACTTTTCCTGGCGGCAACAAAAGTACTGCAACCGAAGCAAGTGTTGTTTTTATTGGAGTTTCGCGCCCAACTTTATTTAATTTAGTTTCGTTGTGTAAAGTACACTGCTAATGCAGTGAGAAGTACTATGAGTTGGTCATGAGGTTTGTAAGCTCGAAACATGATACACGAAACCAGACATAACTCTCGGCATTGATACCGCTCGTTGAGGATGTATCTCATCACCTGCAGTTGCTAATCAACTATGAAGTCGCAGTCTCCTGGGAGCCTTGTTGATCTTTCGACTGTTGGATGTTACAGCTTCGCGCACCATTGAAGGTAAAACGAGGCAGCGGCTTGTCCATGTGAGTCGTGTATTTTCACATATTTCAATCACATGATGCAGTAGAATTTAAAATATTTTGATTTTCAGCGATTGCCACAAATAAAGCGTTTCACTTGATTTCCGTTTCAGTTGTGCTAACAAGGAATAACAATAGGAAAGAGTATGCGAACTGTGGCATCCCCTAATGAGTTAATATAAATATTTTGTGTGCTTTGTCTTTTTTTCTTGATTAGTAGAATTTCCGTTGTGTTACTTTTTAAGTTGTCTGGCGACAGTTGTTCATTTTGCTGGCCAAGTTTGACTTCTAATGAATCGCTGAAACAATTTTTGCTAGACACAAAACGAATAGTATGGCCAAAGGGACTATTGTAAAATCGCTATCACTAGATGGAAAAATATATTATCGTAAGCTCATTGAAGCAATGAGTTTGGTTTTTAAGTCTAAAATTAATATACTTTAGCTACATGCTGCTACTCTTGCAACAAGACAATAAGCCCAAAGTGGAGCATGTCAACCAACATTGTACTATGGCTCTATACTGCTATAATAAGGCTCATTCTGTTATATGGAGTATTAGTGTGGTGGACAGCTAGGGGAATGTTGGGGATGCTAGTCATCTCAAGTCGACTAGTAGGTCGTGCGTATCAGGCAATCGTGGAATACTTCACACCCAGCGGCATTGGAACCCGTCTATGAGTGCCCTGCAGATTTGTCAGTGGCCTCCTCGTGGAGTCTCCTGGGCGCCATTCACTCTTGTGGTGGAGGCTAATTCGAGCGGCGGGCTGCTTTGGGGAGAGTTTTGTGTGGATACCTTCAACTCTCTCTGATGAGCTATCGCAACCACCACAAATCTATCTATCTATCTATGGTGAACAGCTCGAAGAAGACATACCTCATTAAAGAAACTTAGTAAAGTACAGCAAGCAGCTGAACTGTGCATCACTGGTGCCCTGAGTACTACGTCAAGCATAGCCTTTGGTAGAAATCTGCCTGTTTTAATCTTATCTAATCTTCAATCGGCAATTATTGGTGTAAGCCGCATTGAAGTGGGTTATATATCGGCATGATTTGACAAACTTCATCTGCGTTCTAAAAATATGCATGTTTTGGAAAAACTTGTGTGTATCTAACATTTATATTTTGTGACCGGTTATTCGAAATCAACTTACAAGAACAATAGACCAAATGCATTTCCAAATATTATCTATGGCTAAAACTGACTTAGTGTTTCGATGATTCGAGTTTATTTTTTTCAATACACTAAAAAAAAACACACTGTGGAACGTCTAAATTGGGGCATGTTGATTCCAGTTTATTCCAGAACATTTTTTTGGCTACTATCGGCCGGCAATAGGAATAAGGCTCCTTCCAAAGTTAACTTCCCGACGTACCCTATCATAGATAACAGATAAGCGGATCAAAAACAACAAAGCTTCTTTCTACTGCACCTAAGGCCCTATTGGTAGTATTGTGTGATGGACTATAGCTATTTGCGAAAAAACTGATTGGACCCTTTCAGTGTGGTTTTAGGCCTGGTAAGTGTACCTGAAATTCACACTACACCAAATCCTGGAAAAGGCCCACGAATACCAAATCGACACCCACCATCTCTTTGTCTATTATAAAGCAGCATTTGATAGCCCGTTGAGGGATCGCGTATATGTCGCAGTGTCTGAGCTCGGTATCCCTGCAAAGATTTACGTTAAGAAATACACGCAGCTCCGTCTAGGTAGGAAAGAACTTCTCTGTAACTTTTGATACCTAGCGAGGCTTCAGATAAGGTGACGCCCTGCCTTCAATCTCTTTAACTTTGTGATGGGGCAAGGCCGTTGTACATCGGTACGGGACAGTATTAAGCTATAAGAGTGTCCAGTTGCCGGCATATGTCGATGATATCATTATCATTGGTCGTACTAAGCAAGCAGCTACCGCAGCCTTTGCGGCTATTGAAAGGGAAGCTGCCAGGGTGGTTCTGGTTGTAAGCTATATGTTAGCTTCGAGTAGAGAGGTCGGTCTCTCAGATTGATATTGGAAAATATACTTTTGATGTTGTACCTTGGCATGAAGATCAAGCTGAGAGTGTACAAATGAGTAGTAGAGATCAATATCGCCAGACAAAACTATCACTCTATAGGACACTCATCTTTCCCGTTTTGCTTTATGACGCTGAAGCATGCGTGTTTCAGCAGAAAGTACTCCTTAAGATCTTTGGCCTCCTACACGATGGAAAACGACTACCGCACCCGATGGAAAGACAAACTCTAGGAGCTTTATGACGAAATCGACATAGTCGAGCGGATTGACATGCAGCGGTTCCGCTGGCTGGTAGCAGCGTAGAAGCTACTGTCAAAACGGTCTTCAATTTAATTTACAATAAATCTGCTGATTAAATCATCTTTATAAGTTATATTTTTCGCTTTTCTCTTAGACTTCAGGCAGAGGATTTCTTAAAGTGTGAACTAATTGGCAAGTCGGATGATCATAAATTTATAATGGACCTTCGTATATGGTCAAGCGAAAAAGAAGAAGAAGCATTGCTTAATTGCTTTGAGTCGGATTTACGGTGGAATTGTATTTCATTCGCATGGTGCGAAAAGTGCAAAATGCGTTAAATGCAAAAAATATGGATATGAAACATGAATATGTATGCATATCCAGAAATATCGATGCGATACCCAAACACACACACACATATATACATATATGCTGGGGGATGTACCAACATAATTGTGACTGCGCAGCTTGTAGTAGAGATTGGGGGCACTGGGATTGGGATTGGGTCGCTTTGTGGTGAATTTATTGCCGAATTTTTCAATGGAAACAACGACAGCAATAACAACTTTTGAATTGCGCCAAGTGCAGCAGCCAAATTGGGTCCATTGCCAGGCACTGTAACCCAATGCCCATTAAGAAAATGTAAGAAATATGAAGGGTACCCACAACAACAGCAACAATAATAATTTATAAATTTTTGCTTTGCCTTAATAAATTTTTATTATTTTTTAATTCAATTTAATTGAAATATGTAATGTAAAAAAAAAAAATGTATATATGTATATAATCCCGTGTTTATGCCTCAGAAGCGGCCCTTATGCGTGGGTAAGGCCGAAGATGACGACAAATATGAAGGCGATGTCGCGCTATAAGTTGCCTTTGGCGTGGAGCTGGCAAGGCTGCCAAACTGATGTTGTTGTTGTGGACGTGGTTGTGGCTGTTGCTGCTGCCGGTTGGAGCCCTCATTCGCCTGGGGCACTTCAATGGAACGCGGCAGATTTGGATACACTTGCGGTGTAATGGCTGTGCGTATAAATGATTGATGGCTTAGTTAAGAGCTTGTCAAGTTGCTTGCGATAAGCCCCTGAGTACTTACACTGATTCTGCCTATAGCCAAACTGATCCGCATTATAGAACACGGTTATGTAACGATTATCCGGCATGCGATAGGAGTAATAGCCCACCACCATCAATGTCTTTACATTGTCAATGAGCGCAAAGTAGCCACGTTCATAGCGTGCGGTTCCATCGGACAACTCAAAGCGATACTCATAGCTGCCATCCGGATACCGATGATTGAAGCGGTCCAGTACCCTTGTGCTGGATGCGGCATATGTCTTGGCGTCCACAGCTGCCTGTTGCGCACTCGAGTGGCTGGCAATGGCGGCTGCACTGCGCTGCGTCTGCCACAGGCACAGCAGCAGCAGCAGCGGCAGCGGCAACAGTGACATCTTCCAGGTTGGCATCATTTTTGTTTGTTACTTTTGTTTGAAGTACCGGGAATGCCGACTAATGGCAGGTGTAGGTGTGCCACCGCGTTGTTGTGTTAAAAGTTTAATTCGGAAACTGCGTAACTTTGGCTTTTTATATAGTCGCTGCGCGACGTCGCCGCCTTGACAGTGGCAGCGCCGCCAGAGCACAGTCTGCCGGCCGGCCGGCCGGCCCGCCGCCTGAAGACGCCGCCGTCAAAAATTCTCAGCGCTTAATCATAAAAAAAATAAAAATAAAAAACAAACTTAATTTCATCTACTTACACACATATTTGTACGTACTCGTGGCTGTTGCTGCTGGCGTCGACACCAACGCTGGCAGCGAGCAGCGCTGCCCGGCCGCGGTTCAGGCGCAGGCATCAGAATCTCAGGTTGGTAACTGGCCAATTTAACTTTGATTGCTCTCGCTGGTGTCCCTCTCTGCATCACTCCGTGCTCAGAGTGTTTTACTCTCTATTTGGTTTTCAAGTTGTTCGCACCACCAACAAATGGCACAGCTGCTGCTCCGTACAGAACCTTGCACAATGGTAAAGATAACCAAAAAATTAGTGGAACACCGCATCTTCTTCTTATTGATTTTCCTACATTAAATGGAAACATTCTCACCAAGTGTAAAGAAAATGCTTACCTTTGTGTTGCTTTAGAAATCAGAAAAAATATATTGATCATAATTTTCAGAGCGTTAGCTTCAAGTGTATGCTAATCAGAAAACAGTTTTAAACTCGATTATCTCCAAATGATGTTCTCGAAAAGTATCGGGAGGTTTTTTTTTGTGTTTTACACTAATCTGTCTTCTTCCGAATGTGAGATGCTGCTCTTCTTCCGTTTGTGAGTCACGATACTATGCTGTGTGCTTAGTAGTATGGGCGTAACCAGGTTTTTGTCGAGAGAGGAGCAAAGGTGAATAATAGTCAAAAATCGAGGATATTTTGTAATTTGTTGCAAAAATCGAGGACATATACTATTTTTATTTATTTTATAGTAAAAATAATTTAAACAAGCAACTTATTAAAAATAAATCTTCTAGGATTTGCTGCAAATTTTTCAAAATACTTTTCTGCAAAATCGTCTTTCTTGTCATTCGTAATTTTCGTTGTACATTAAGCATACATCCTGCAAAAGAACAAAATTTATTATTTTGTAGAAAATGTTTATCATTCAGTCGATTCTCGCCCATAGTTGATCACAGCCATCTTAAAGTACTAAACGATGTTTATATGGGGCAGGTGGTGCACGGGAGCGCCATCGATATTTTCCATTTCCCACAACTTCTTCCAACACTTCGCAAAGTTCGAAATCTCTCAGCTGTTTTTTATTCAATTGTTTGCTTTTCCATGTTTCATAACATAATTCATTAATTTCACCACTTAGATCCAAATTGCAAAAATCCAAAAATAGTTGAATACTTGTATTCATGTCATCGATGCTTTTATTTATTATTTTAGACGAATGCAGCGTCTTGCTTTTCGCTAATCCATATTCAAGGAATTTCATTTTCCAAATATGGAATCAGCAGTGATCTTTTCCAATAGTCAGTCGCATTGAAAAGGGGTTTTACACGGTGGATCCCAAACCCTACGCACAACCCTTTTAAGGCCTGGGGTGGCTCTATTGGTCTCAATAGAACCCAGTGTCATTATAAATTGCCTTATATGTTAAGCTTTGACCTTCTGAGTTGGTATTCTCTAACCCGCTCATCACAGGTCTAGTCTAGGTAGATTTTACTCAATTTCAATTCATTGTGCTGCTTCTGTAGCATGTTTCAAAATATTTCAATCACATTTTCTGCTTTGTCACGACGAGTAGAAATAATGGATATGATTAACTCAACTTTTAAGAACAGCTGAATATTTGTGTATCAGAAAATGTCGGTATGTTAGGAGCACATTTTCGTCGTAAAACTGATTCACGGAAAAAAGCGGATCCACACCACGTTTTCGTACAAATTTGCGTTCATGAAATGTAAAATCCCAAAAAAAAAGACTTTTTGCTGTCGGAATCCTTTTTCTAATGGCAAACTACTAATATGGAGCAAAAAACCTGATTGTTTCGAGGTTCCTTTATTTACGGGAATTTAAAAGTAGTTTTAGACAAAATGAGTTTTTTGTTATATTAGTAAATAAGGGGACTTTTGTTTAGCATTCATGCATTCGCTTTGTGCTGGATTAAACAAATTTGGAATATCTTTATTTAATGAAACTAAACAAAAGATATATTTACATACAAACTGTTTATAGTTCAGTTTGGAAATGTGGGAACGATTACACTATGTAACAAAAAAAAAGCCTGTGTCTAAAACATACCGGCAACCATTTTAGATTTTCTAGCACCGTTTTCGAATTATCGCTATAAGTTGCGAATTCAGCAAATCTCATATACCTTGGGAACCTAACTACCGATTGAGATAAATTGTAACTCAAATTAATGGTAATTAAATATCAACTCAATGTCTCTGAGACGGCTTGTGGCTAACTTGATTTGATTGCAAGCAGTGCAATAAACTCAAAATTTTTTCTTTCGAAAATCGAAAATTCTTATTTTTTTATTATTATTTTTATTAATAATTCTGTGATGATATTTTTTTTTGTATTCGATATATTGATGCTTTGCCAACATTTGAAAGCAAGCAAAATTTAGGAAAAATACAAAAACTATGTAGTAAAACATAGAATTTCGGGTATATGTGGGATCGCTGACTACAATTATCGCTATTTCAAAAATTCGAGATGTCGAAAGTGGCAAAGTCACATATCTCGGGATCCTTAGGACCGATTGAGATGAACTATATTTTGAATTGAAGGTAATTGACTATTGTTCAAATCCGTTTCAGATAGTTTCGGTGTACCTGTATTCCATTGCGAGTTACAATGCAATAAATTCAAAAAATATTTTGGAAATTACAATTTTCTTGGTTTTTTTTCTTGAATTCAGTGCTTTGTAATCTACAATCGAGTAAAGATAGACCAAAACTGTCAGAGCATCATTAAAGCGACACTTAAGAACCTTTCCTACTTAATTCAAGCTACTGTTTATCTCGATCCGCAGTAAGGCTCCCGAATAATATGAGATTTGCTGACATTGGCACTTTCGAAATTTGTAACTTTAATTTGAATTTTTAAATAGGAATATATCGAAAACCGTTCTAGATAATTCAAAATGGTTTTCGGATTTGCAATCAGCGACTCCAAATTGACCGGGAAAGTATGTTTTAGCCATAGGCCTCTAATTGAGTGATTATTAAAATATACAACAGCAGTACATAATTTTTTTCGTTTATATGAAAGTGAAGTGATAATAGCAAAATGTCAGTCGAGAGGCACTCCTAAAAGGGAGTGTTTTAGTTGACTTCGATCTATAGTATAAGGCGTGTTAGCGATTTAACATAAATCCTAATTAAAACTATGTTTTCATTTTTTGCGCTGTGACACTGAAATCAGGCCCACTGTGCCGCGGTAGCTAAAAATATGCACATACTTGCAACCTACAATTTGTCCAACCAACAGGCTGCCTCAGCGTGCCCCACTTGATCGAGAGCGTCCTGTGGCCAATTAGGGCTAATTTATGATTTCAATCATTTCTTAATTGCATTTAATGTGCAGTGATTTAGCGAACAAGCCGCCGCCGCCCCTGCTTCTTGTGGCGGCTGCACTTGGGTCAGTTGGCCAATGTTAATGATGCAACAAAAACACAGTGCCCGGCCCTGGCGCTCCCTTATTCCCTGCGGCTGTTATATCTGGCCGGGTGGTGAGCAAGTCGGTGCACTGCTATCGATACGTCGACACGGGCTTATCGGATAGTTGATTAATTTGCACACACACCTCTAAGGTCAGACGGGTGCAAAGGCTTATATTTGCCATAATTTTCAAATTTTTGAGATTTTTGAAATTAATTTGTAGCATTAGAGACAAGAGCAGACATAACATGTAACGTCTGGACAGAAGTCACTCACTTAACATGCTCAGTCAGCAACTCAGTGAGACAGTGAGACAGGGCGACAGACAGAGAGTGAGTTTGTCAGTCAGTGTCAGCCACAAACGCGCAAAGTTGGCAAGCGCGCAACCAAAGTGGCAACCAACAACAGCAACTACGTCAGCGTCAGCGTCAACGTCAACGTCGGCGTCAACGTCGACGTCGGCGTCAGCAACACAGCAAAAAAAGCGTTGACAGTTGCAGCGACATATCCTGGCAATGCAGAAACTGATTTATTTTTAAACGTACTTTAAGTTTTGTGTTTTATTTTATTTAACATTCTACACGTTAAACAAAGGCTGACAACGCCAAATTAAAATACAAACTGCAAAAATGTTTGGCAAACTTGTTGCCGCCACGTTGGCAGCGACTGCGCAGCCAGCATCAGCGGCAGGCAAGGTCATTTGTTTTGTATGTCGAGTCGATGACAAAGCCAGCAGCGACGACGAACAAATGACACTGTCGAACAAACTAAAAAACCAAAACCAAAACCAAAAAAAAAAACGGTAGACAAGGAAGATGTTGGATGTCGACGTTGTTGCCGTGACGGGAAGCGCTTCTTGGTACTGTGGTACTATCTGTGCTTTGGGCTCTGTCCTACGTCCTTAGTCACTGTTGTCCCGGCAGTTTGTCATTACCTGTGCAAGTGGCAGTTATTTTGGGCATCCATTGCCAGACGCCGGCAGTTCCATTGTTTCTGACGTTTGGCTGTTGTTTCATGTTCTCATCGTTTTTGTTGCAACTGCCGCTGTTGCAATTGTCGCCATTGTCGCCATTGTCAAGTGAGTCGCTAGTTGCCGCATTTAGCGTAGCTACTTTGTAGGTGTCGTCTGCATTTTGTTTAGTCCAGACGGTTTTGCGTAAGTCCTTTTTCTAGTTTTAACGCATATACAATCACAGTTTGTAAACTAGGTCCGCGGTGCACAGTGGGGCACATGCAGTCAAAATTGTTATTTGAATCAAGGATAGGATCAGAGCATAGGAAACAGGCACTATGCAACTTTTTCAGCTTTAACTGATATTTCATACCTATAGTTTATATAAATTATACATTCAATGTCAGGAAAGGCGATAAATCAGACTGTAAACTACTACTAAGACGAATACTAATACTAATGTTCCTCAAAAGCGTTATACTCTCTGCTCTTTTCTGTCCCAAAGTAGCAAATCCTGCACAAGGTAAAATGGACTACTGTAAGTGTTGAGTCAAATATGCTACCAGTCTATTTCGCAAGTTATAGTCCAGTAACTATTCCAGCTAAGTGTGTGTTTGTCTCGCTCACAACCACACTGACTGTGCTTAGACAGTAGCCAGCAGCTCCTACACTTATCCTTTGGTTGGCTACCTTTTGATCAGTTTGTGAGTCACATTGACTGAGCGCGGTCAATGCCGCATAGTGTGAAGCGCAGGAAACCTACATGTATGTAGAAAATATGAATTGAATGTTATAAAGTAAAATGAAAGTGAAAAAAGAGGTTCCTGTGGTAGCTCAGATGGTGTATAATGTCCGTTTTCAATAAATTTACATTTCCTTGAACTTCTGATTAATAAATACACCAATTGTTTAACTTTAAGTACACGAATACCCGGCGTCAGATATCCATTGCAACGATGATTACACCAGTTTACCAGTTTGGATTCGCCGACGACATAGCTCAGAATGTTAACCAAAAGACCAACGCAGCCAGGTGCTACAGTGGCTAGCAGGTTCTCGTGGAGCACGAAACAGAAGCAGTGCTCATCGCCAGCAGGAAACTAGTTGAGCCCGCCGAGGTCCACGGTGCTAGACAGCTATTAAATAACTTGGCATTAGCACTCATTATGGGGAATACTGGTGGGCCGCGCCACCTACAGTAATGGATCCGCTTTCCGCACTGTCTCAGATTATGCAGCCTTGGAACTACTGGCCCAAGAAGCTAGAAGGGATGACCCGCAACTGGAGAGAAGATGAGCAACGCTGCTCACCTGGAAGGCGACGCCCACGGCAGCTGGACTAAGCGTCTTATATCTGACATTGAGCCGTGGGTAAGCAGAAAACACAGTTTGTACGATTATTGGGTAAGTCCAACTTCTGACGGGATATGGTTGTTTTATATCATACAATTGTATCTATTTGTAGATACAAAGAGCTTAGCCTTAAATAGGAACCAAAAAACACAATCTTCTTCAATGACGTCAGATTAATTTTCGGAAGAGTTTTCATACCTTACTAAGTGTACCCTGCCCACAGAAGACTTAGCGTAGTTTGTGTTCTTATTTGCATGACGCTCTTCACACTGATGTTGCTTCTGTGAGTGTACACACAACAAGGTGCAACTAAGTGTTGTTATTTTTATATTTTATATTTAGCAAAGCTAAAATTTAAGATTTAAGTTTTCCACGAGAAAGCTTGATATTACTTGATCTCCTTCAGAGCATTTCTATGATATGTCTTAGAAAACAAAAAAATAACGATTCTAATACAACCTCATAAAGTTGGGTTCATTGCCTTCAGAGTTTCTTTTCAATAAGCGTATTTAAGCGAAAGCGGTTCTACGATATTATAACAATACAACTGACACAATAAATTATGAACTTGATTAATTTCCATAAGTTTCAATTCAGAAGTCTGCTTATGAGAATAAGACTGTACTTATGAATGCTCCGGTACAGCTTCCTGTTTTGAATTCCTGATGTGTTGGTGCGCTTAAGTGAAGACAACTTCCATATTCACCCGCTCGTTGATGGAAAAATCGTATAGAACTGACAATTTTACGAAAAGAAAGACTACTTAAACGGGTTAAATTCGAAATTTCAGCAGTTTCAATCGAAACTAGTGGAAGAAAACCATTTAGAAGCGCACTGCTAAGCTCTTTTAAAGATTACTTTTATTCGCATCACTGTAATCAAGTAATATAGGCGCGGAGCTCGTTTTTGACGGATATCAATAAATGTTATGATAAAGATCGTGCTAAAGATGATTTCATTGATTTGAGATAAAATGAAGTTTAACGAGCTGATTTCGATGCAACCAAAGTTAACGACATTTTTGTCGTCTTTAGGACAAGTTTACACTCACCTTCTTGGCGAGTCATGCTTAAATTTATTATGTATTTCTTTTGATTAAGAGTTCCGAATTTTAGTGGCAATTAAATCGCTTGAACGCCAGAAATGACATGAGTTATTGTTATTCACTCATTTACCAATAAATGGAAATTTTTTGAATTTTTGGAATTTCCACTAGGTTGGAGAGGTAGTAAGCCGAAATTCGATGTCGAATGCTGCTGATATATATATGTTGAAAGTTTAATGGAAATAAACAACTAGTTTTCGAGTTTCTGTACTTTGCTATATTTATAAAAAACAAAACAACAAAAACTATATAAAGCAGATAACGATTTCATACACAAGGCACTTACTTAGTACAATTACACTATGCAACAGAAAAAAAGCCTATGTTTAAACATACCTTTTTCGGTAAATTTTGGTTCGCTGATTTCGAATCCGGCAACCATTTTGGATTTTATGGCACCGTTTTCAAATTATCATTTTATTCACTACCGATTTTGTTTTTGTGTTGAAATGTTTGCAAAGAATCAAAATATCGAATTAAAAAATAGCCCATTAAACAATTTTTTTATTTTTGATATAATTCATTTGGAATAATTTATTGCCTTATAACTTGCAATCGAATCAAGTTAGACACAAATTGTCTAAAACACATTGATTTGATGTTAAATTACATTCAATTCGAGTTACAATTAATCGCGATCTGCAGTAAGGTTAACGAGTAATATGAGATTTGCTGATTTCGCAACTCAAGATTTTCGAAATAGTGATAATTCAAAAACGGTGCTAGGAAATCTAAAATGATTTCCGGATTCAAAATCAGCGAACTAAAATTTATTAATGTTTAAGCCATAGGCCTTTAATTGAGGTCAAATTTGTTGCACAGTGTTGTTATAGCTATACATTATCCAGCTTTTTCTAAATATGTATACTTCCTTAACCCATCACGAATTGTGTAAAATGTATCTATGAACAATTAATGTCGAAAGCACAGTTTGAAACTAATAAATCTAAGGTAATCGATGCTATTAACTGATTCCTAAAAGCATAAGAAACTAAAAGAACCCTAAAAACAACGTTATACAAAAAAGGTTCAATTTGCATAGATTAAATTATTATGAGAATGTTATTTGCATAAAAAAAGGGTTATTTGCATGAAAACAAAAGGTTATATGCACTAAAACGGAAATTTATTTGCATACAAATGTTCAAAACTTTTCGATACAGACGAGACGTTGCCAATACTCTTTGCCTGAGCATCTGAGCAATGTAGTCTAAGAAGCAGTTTCCAATTGTCAATTTTATTATAATCTTTGCAAAAATAACTTTTATAGACTTTATAAACTACGAGAGCTATAGGCTCATTCGTATGGCTAACCGAGAAGGTGACAAAGTTAATATATACGAAAATATTATACGTCTAGATTTTTCTTAGTCAAACTGAGCCATAAATAGCTTCATTGAAAGACAATCTTTGAACATGCCAATGCTGAAGCTATTGACTTAATAAAACGTAACAGTGTCTCTGCGCAATTTAATGCCAACCCAAACCACTGTGCGCTCTGCCCAATTGCGCGCAAGTAAGTCAACAATATCATGCATGAAATTCAACAAGAAGAAGAAAATGGAAAGAAATTACGCGTACAGACGTGCAAAGAGACGGCCTTACAAAGTTACACACAAATAATGTATAAAAGTATCTTATAAAACAAAATTTGTATGAATGGTCCATGTAGCGCTGCTACGTGACAAGACGTCTCGAGATACAACTTGTTGTCTGTTCATTCTGCTGCTGCTGGAGCTGTAGCCGTTCTGGTAACTCCCTGCCCTCCGTGCCGTCTCTGGGACCACACGTTGTTGACTGCGGTTGAGTTTTTGTTGCTTTGCCTGTTGCCGACTTCAAGTAAGTAAGTAATTCCCATCAAATCACGTTTCTTGCGGAACTCTTCAAAACTGATTCAGATTTCTTGTGACTACTGGGCCGACATAGCCACGCCCCATTCCTCAGCGCCTACTTACATTTCATTTGCGCGTCTGGTGTGAGTTTTTTTCCGTACTTGGTTTTTTTTTTTTTTTTTTTTTGGTTTTTATGACATGTCGAGCATCAAAACAATTTGTATAAGTTAAGTTGAGCTTTACTTGGTGTCTTGCATAAATTATGTGCAACAAAATGGCACGGGCCAAGCGCTGTCCTCATATATAAGCCTTGCAGATGCACAACAGAAGATACACCAATACCGAGCAAAAGCTGCACAAGTTGCAGTTGTTCCATGCAATGCAGATACACAGCGACTTTGGCAGACAACGTGTACAAATTTATGAAGTACGCTCGCAAACAATTGCCAATTACCAAAATATGGCCAAGTCAAGCACTACATTTCGCATGTTTGTATCTTTCAGATACACAAAAACACACACAAACGGACGGAGCGTGCCCAGGGTTGCCACACGAACCGACCGCACTTACTTAATTTGCCTCACTGCTGTGACTGCTCATGGCGTGCAGGCTCTGCTCCTGGCCACAGAACTAATCCAAGTCAATAAAATTCTAACAATAAAAGGCTTTCCCAACTAATGCAATGTCAGAGCTTTAGCACCGTAGCTCGGCAGCTATGTCTCTGCCCTTTGGCTCGGTCTGAGCCACTGTCTCGCTGTCCCACTGTCTTCATTGGGCTTTGCTTTTGACCAACTTGCAGCTGGGGTTCGCCAAATTAAATGAACATTTTGTGGCAACTGTATGGCCATAAAAACACCTTTGCCGGAGTCGTAAGAGCCCGTCTGCCGTCTGTTTTGGCCAATTGGCCTGGCACACAAAACCAGCAATTGAAATTTACAAATGCCACATTATTAATCTTAAGATTAGATTGGGTTTTTTTTCTTCCATGATAAACACGCGCACAAGCACATAACTGTTTACTCAGATATTTGCATATGGTATATGGCATTTAGGGTGTGTGAGCTGCCCAGATATATGCAAAGATAAGCATGAAAGAGCATTCAAATCACCGAAAGACTGCTAACTAGAGAGTGATTGATTACACTTGAAAATAAAACGTAGCTTGTTCATAAGTGATTTCTGTGTGCAGCCGCTCAAGTGGTGTGACAAGCTTTTATGGTCATCTCTTCAGCAGCCAACGAATGCATTTGCATATGAATGAGTGTCCCACATTGAGCGGCAAACATTCAAAGGTTAGCTGTGTTTGGATGATAGTAGATATCAATACGAGTGGACTTTTCAATTACTAGTAAGATGGAAAATGTAATCCGAAACTAAACACGTTTAACTAAGTCGTTTTTAATGCTGTTGGAAATGTTGCCCACTACTGCGAGTTACTTATATAAACATTTATGAAAACTTTAAGCTGAATACATAACTTCTTCAGCTTCTCATTATGTAAAAGGGTAGCAAGCATAAGTTTTAAAACAGCCAAGAAGCAGAACTTTTTAATCGATACCAAAATACAGTAAGGTCTTGAATAACAAGTTAAGTTTGTAAAGTTAAAGCCTTCAGAAGTACTGCATCCAACTGTTTACCAGTAGTGAGACAACATAAGAAATAACATATTTTGGGCAATTGTTATAATTAGAATTAGCCGACATAAATGAGAATAGTACAAAATGCGTACTTTTGCGTATAAAACTTATCTACTCATACTCTTTTTTATGTATACGCTTTATTACTCATACGCTAAAAAACTTTAGGCACAACCCTGGTAATGTTTGTTGTTCATATTTTTGCGATATTATATACTGGCCATAATAGCCCGTTACCGGGTTACGGTCTGATGTACAGCATTCCAAGCGAAGATAAGCAAGGTATTTAGTGTGCCTTTTACCTGATCCTTCTAACAGAGACACGCCCAACCACTTCATCGCCTTCCTTTATCTTGTGGGAGCTTCTTCATTCATACGCATTACACGACCAAGCTTGACTATGTAAATGTCACCATAGAGCTCATAGAGCTCGTCGTTCCATCGAATGCGGTAGTTGTTGTTCACACGTAAAGAGCCAAAGATCTTGCGGAGTGCTTTCAGCTCAAATACTTAAAGGGTATTTTCTTCAGACCGCATCATCACCAATGCTTCAGCATCATAAAGCAAAACATCTGACATCGTTTTCCATAGTGATGGTGGTGCCAAGGTAGACGAAATCCTTGACAACAATCCCACCACTCTGTTTCTCTACTCGAAGAAACCATATAATTGTCGATTCTCTTCCAATTGCTGCAAATGGTCCAGTAACTGCTCTCTTTGAGATGTTAGAATTGATTGCACTCCAAAGAGTGCTTTGAATAGTACACTGCCGGCCACCCATAGCCAATCAAATCGAGTGTCCTTAATCAAGTGTCCCAAAATAAGTTAGCTATTCTTGCTGTTAATTCCCAAACATTTTTTTCATTTTATTTACCAAAGGAATTTTCCTGGAGTCCGTTATCTTAATTAGTTTCGAAAGGCTTTTAACAAAAAAAACTGTTGCGCAAACAATCAGGTAACCACTGTAAATCGTGGAAACGAAAATAAATAAATAAATAAATATTAAGAAAAACTATTTTGTAATTAAAAATGTAATATTGCTAACAGCTAAGCTACTAGCCTTTTGATGATTTATTGTTTTAACCAGTTGTGAATTATAAGCAGACGTCAATGAAATTCTGTTTTTATAGATTTGTGCAATGTAGGCAACAGGCAGAAGAAGGCGTGGCGTCACGAATAGATTGTTCAGGAGCAATAGTCAAGTCCATATGTTTGCCTGTATGCACGTCGAAATCTCGACCAGCATATTAATAAGAGTTAGAGGCACAAAATTTGACCAAACGATGCACATTTTCAATACGTAAATGTTGTTTGTCGCATTATATCGATATTTGTTGTTGTGTTAAAGGTAGTGATGACGCCATCATCAAAGCTTAATTTTTATACCCTGTACACAAAGTGTAAATGGTATTAAAGGTTTGTGCAATGTATGTAACAGCAATAGAGCAATAGTCGAGTCGATATAGAAATGTCCGTCCGTCCGTCCTTCCGTATAAACGTCTAGATATCAGCCACTATAAGAGGTAGAGGCACAAAAATTTACCAAAAAATTCGCGTATACACCGAAAAGATGAAGCTTATCGAATCACGTCGCTATCTTTTCACCTATTTTTGCGGTTTACCTATCATCTCAAAACTCGACAGAGGTGTGCGACGAGTTTATGTGCATTTACGTTTCAAAAATGATCGAAATCGGATAAAAACCTACATCAGAAGTTATCTCTCTTTGGGCGCGCTCTTTCATAACAGCTCAACTTCTAGTCGTGACCTATCACGCCTAAAAGACTATCATTAAGTCAGATTTGTAAATAAATATTTACAATGCTCAAATCCGACATCTATAGCAAAATGTTGCAATCACTTTATGAGATAAAGATTCTTACAGTCACTAACGTGTTTAAGGGGATTACGGAATCAAGCACACTTATCTGTGGCGTAGATAGCTTTTTGCCATGGGAGATATGGCTCAAATTTTATGTATATTTGGTCTTCTTAACTGGCAATAACAACCCGGGAGGTTACGGCCTGATTTAAACCTCTCCTCCCGGCGTATCTGTTTTGCGCCTTCTCCAATCGGTGATACCAAAGGTAGCTAGTGTGCCACCCTTCGACATCGCAGGAGCTTCTTCATCATAACCTAGCCAGCGGAGCGGCTGGAACATGATTCGGTTGCCTAGGCCAATGTTGTCGTAGAGCTCATAGAGTTCGTCGTTAGTTCCTTCGTCTGGCGGAAGTGGTCCTTACTACTGATTTGCTTACTGAGAGAGTGATTTTCCGCTTGATCTCCATGCTGACATCGTTTTCCATCGTGACGCTGGTGCCAAGGTAGACGAAATTCTTGACTAGATCAAAAGTATAGTTTTCAACATCAATCGTAGAATCCAACCGATGTGTCTCTCTACTCTAAGAAAGCATAAATATTGTTTGTCTTGCCCTCATTACGAAGCAAACCCACCCTGGCAGATTCCCTTTTAATAGCCGCAAAGGCTCCAGTGACTGCTCGCTTTGTACGACCAATGATATCGATATCATCTGCGTATGCGAGTTACTGGACACTCTTATAGCTCATTGTTGTCACATTCTCCATCACAAAGTTAAAGAGGTTGCAGGAGAAGGCATCGCTTTGTCTGAAGCCTTCCTTGGTATCAAAAGGCACGGAGAAACTCTCTCCTACTTTGACGAAGCTGCGTGTGCTTCCCAACGGCATTCTGAAAAGTCACGCCAACTTTGCCGGAATACCGAACTTAGACAATGCGTATATGTGCGATATCTCAACGGGCTATTAAATGGTGCACTATAATCGACAAAAAGGTGTTTGGGTGTCGACATAATATTTGTGGATATTTTGAAGAATTCAGTGTTGATGTTGGCATGACCAGGATAAACCACAGACACCAATGTTTCAATCATCGGTCATGCTCTCATCTAGCCATTTTCTGCAATAGCCTTCTTCACCATTGTGTTCTTGGGATAAAAAAGGTAAATCGAAGGAAAGAATTGCAAAGAGCATGAAATTTAATAGAGTGGAGTCCCTGGCCATTACATTGAGTTGACTTTGCTGAAAAGTGACCACTTTCAGCATAGTGCCTATGGGTGACGCGTCTGACAGAGACAGCAACACAAGCAGCCTCACACGTAAAAGTGGTCGCATTCAACAAAAATGTTGAAGGATTCCACTCTATTACTTTCAGACTCTTTCCTGTAAAGTGGTGCGAGTTGCACCACGTGCCAACACTGATGCGCATTTGATACAGGGTGTTGTACTCTAAATTTGGAAACTCTATTCCGTATAATGTGTAACGTTTCAAGCCGAGAACCGCGAAGACTTAAAACTTATAAGAAATTTGCAAATATGCTTAGTAATTTTTTAACGTGCAGCGTTGGCTCCCAATTTCTAATACACACCCGCTCTAAATCTTACTCCAAATCTCATGGTGTGCGTACATTGTAAGTGAGTGCGTGTGTGTGGGAATCTATGTTTTGCGGGTGGCTGCTGGTATGTGCCCAGTTTACTAAAACTCAAAACTTGAAGCGTCTCCATTTTGTTTTTTCTTCTGTTGGTTGTTTGTGTTTTTTGGCTGCAACCAACATGGTTTATTGTATTTTGTGGTTTAATAACCCCAAATAAATCTAGAAAAAGCCGCAGTCACTCACACTTTTTTGCACTTTATTTTTGGTATTGGGTGAGTGACAGGGTCAGAGCGGTTACACTGTGGACTTTTGGGTTGGGGTCAATGTTTTCCAGTATTTCTCTGTAGTATTTTGATTTGGATTATGCGGCACGAACGTAACGCCGTTCAAATGAGATAATCGCCCGTACGGGACAACAGCAAACAGTGTGAACCAAGAGTTGGGCTTAGCTCCAGCCATGGCAATATACAAGCTTATGGAACACATACAGACGCACACAGGAACACATGCTGCGTGAGCTTTCAATTTGTAGCGCCAGTCGTCATGACGATGAATGAACCCAAAAACAAAACAAAAAATTTGATGCAGACAGTCGGGACGGTGCCCGACAGTGGAATACCCTGTACCCTTTTTCTTTATAAACACTCAATACGGTAAAATGGTAACGGAAGTATCCACTTTTATATCTCCTTTCATAAGATCGATATGCCTGTAAACATTTTCCTATTGGGAGGTTCCAATTGCCAAGTTTTCCCATTTTAAAGTATTCTTCGGACAATGTCGTTGAATTTTGTAACATAGATCAAAAATACATTTATAAATGTCTGTGGCAATTTTCAAATCAATATATTCGGGGGTGTGGCAGCAATTAAGGTAAATCGATTGCGGGAGAAGGGGGGGATTCAGTTTTAACGGTTTGGGTCACACGAGTCTCCATACCAAATTTTGTAACTTTAGCTCACATGTATCCATATGTACATGTAGTGGAATTTTGAAGCAGCTTATAGGCAAGAGTCATATATTTTTGACTACACAGAGAAAAAAACCACATCCTCAAAATGAGTTGCCGCGTACTCAATGCGAACAAGCTTTTTTGACTACAAGTTTTCAGAAAATACTTCATTTGAGTAAATTTCGTACTCAAAAAAAAAAAAAACCATGAACATAATGTACTTAAAACAAGTGCAAAAAACTCAAAATGAGTAACAATATGAAATTTTAAAAATAACAGCATTTACTTTTTTATCTCTTCTTCTTCTTAATCCAACTCAAATGTTTGTATCTTTTTGGAAGTACATTGTGGTGTTGCATTAGTTACTGTATCTAAGTTGGATAGACTGGGTCAGTAGTTAAGTGTTTAAACCCAAACACTCGAGGTTGTGAGTTGGATTCCCAGTATGACCGCATGTATGTTTGGTTTAATGCTGGTATAGAAATGTGTTTCTTTCACCAATTTTCTCAATTGTCCTCGTTCCTATTTATAGAAAAATATAATAAATAAAATATAAAGATAAAAAAATTAGCATATGTAAAAAAAAGTAAAATAATTACAACAAGCAACACAACATACAACCAAAAATTTAAATTTTTTAGAAAAAATTTTAATTGCTACGACTGGGAATCGAACCAAGTACCTCCTGTTTCTTGGGAAAGCTGCTTAACCTCTGATCCACGCAAGAGTACAAAAAATTGTCATAAACGTAAAAAAACAACTTGATTTGAGTATTTGCAAACTTTTAAATTTGTACTCAACATTAGAATTTTGTACTTATAATGAGATTTTATGCACGGCTTTCGTGCTCACTTTGAGTACAATGTACTTGATTATTTTTCTCTGTGTATAACTTTTGATGTATTTATCTGATCTTGATCATTTTTGGAACATAGATGAGTTGATCGACTCAATAGAGCGGTTGTAAACCGCGTAAATCTGTCACGGGGGAAGGGGGTAAGATATCGACTTGATTCGACAAACTTCATCTACATTAGATTACGCGTATCTTTGGGTAAAATTTTGTGTCTCTGGCTCTTATGGTCTCGGTTATCGCCTCATACGGACAGACGGACGGACATGGTCCAATCGCTACCCGAGTCAATGATAAGACTTTTTTCCCATGGAACTTATGGTGTGCCACGCCTCCTTCTGCCGGTTACATACATTGCACAAATCAATAATACCCTTGTACACTATGTGTACAGGGTATAAAAACCCAAAAACAGTGGGTTGAACCCTATGAAACGTTGGAGCTACAGCCGGCGGGTCCGGCTGTCTGAAGTCTGCTGCATTTTTTATTAGCCACGTCAATTATTGCTATTACTCAATTTATTTCGTAGCTTTTGTTGTTGTGCGTTTTTCCAATATTTGTACATATATTTATGGTATAACTTCATGCCACATACGTATGCATGTATGTGTGTGTCTGTGTGTGTGTGTGTGTGTGTGTGTGTGTGTGTGTGTGTGTGTGTGTGTGTGTGTGTGTGTGTGTGTGTGTGTGCGTACAGCACTCTTTGGCCCGTCAAGTTGCTGCCTTGACATGCACTTGACCTTTTCTGCTCGGCTGGCTAGGACCAATGGCGTCCAAACGATGCCGTCAAATGGATTGCAATGCGTGTATATGTGTATGTGTGTCTGTGTGTGTGTGTGTATGTGTGTGTGTGTGATATCAATGTGACGCTAGGGAATTGTGGGCTGAGTTTAATGGTCATGCTCAAACTCATGAAGATAAATTAATTTGCGCAAATAGCTAAATGATGGAGGTCAGAATGCGTATGGAACACAAATAGAACCTCTATTTTGATACTCTTTACGCAAAAAAAAGGTATTCTAAATTGAACAGAACACTTTTGGAATATACGGAAGAACAGATTAGCGGCTAAGATAGCCGTAGGAGGGATGTGGCGCAGAGCACAAAATCAATATTTAGGGATTTCTTCGCTAACTTATCAAAAGACTGTTATTATCGGGCATATTCTGCAAAAGAGCTGGTGCATGCAACTTACCAACTCATTGCCGCCAGTCTTGAACAACCCAGCGGGCAGATCATCTGTGCCAGCAGCTTTGTTGTTCTTGAGCCGCTTAATTGCAATCCTGACTTCGTCATAGCTAGGCGGCGGTATATCCACGCCATCGTCTATAATTGGGGACGTAGAGAAGTTACCTGCTGGAGTGGCATAGCCCTCATTAACGCCCGATAGTGAGCCAAAGAAGTATTCCCTTCACAATCTCAGTGCTCCCAGTGCATCGACTACAAGAAGACGGCCGGGTACTAAATACTTGAGCCAGACGCTTGACGTTTCGTAAGAAATTGCTCATGCAATCACATCAATATTAATAAAACATTTAAATTGATCTGAAGAAGTGAAGAAGACATTTTAACGGATATTAGCTAAAATCTTTTAATAATAGAAATAGAAATCATCATCATACCACTTCATATCTATTCGGTTTTTAAAAAATTACTCGCAATGTGCTATCATAATAACTTTTCATTTCCAATTGCTACATTTGAATTGTTTTCCTTATTAGGAATTATGGAAGTACGCGGTTCATGGAAATTTTAGAATATTGTAATCTGTTTAAAACTGTTTGCCGAAAAATTCATAAAGCTTGAAGAAATTGGAGTGCTTCAATTGCATTTATTTTAGGTAGAGGTCACAAATAACTGTCAACCTATTTCTCTACGCCACACAACAACAACAAAAGATGGGCCTTTTTGTCCTCGCGTTTGTTCTTTTCGGTTTTTTAGAAACACATACTTTGTGTGCACGTGACCAAATGGTTTCTGTTAAGCTGTTTCTGCAAGATAGGTCAGGTTTTTTGCTCAACCATAAACACAAAACCGAGGACACAAACGAAGCGAGAAAAATTTGGTGAAGACTGTCGGGACGGTGCCCGACAGTGGAATACCATGTACCCTTTTTCTTTATAAATACAAAATACGTGAAAAGGGGAACGGAAGTATCAACTTTTATGTCTCTTTTCATAAGATCGATACAACTGTAATCATTTTCTTATTGGAATGGTCCAAGTTTTCCTATTGGGAAGTTGGTTATTATGACAATAATAAGACACAGTCGAAAACTTGAAAATTTTGATACGCTCATTTAAAGAGTATCTTAACATGAGCAAAACTGGGGCTTCTGATTATTTACGAAGATAATCTGGGTACAAGGGTCAAGCGCATGCAAAACAGCCAAAAAATATTATTAATAATTGATATAAAACCAAAATGTACACACACACACATACGGAGCCATCGGCGTGACGCTGCCATTTATAAATAGGCACAAGTACCCAATATTTGTCGGAATGTAAGTAAGCAATAAGTACATATATTTAAAACACATTCGAAATTGGCTTATTGATTCGAGTACAGTTTTGGGTTTTGCAACAAAAGCAGCTACTCAACACTGTTTGATGGGTCAATGGTTCCACGATGAGCTTGAAGTGTGTGCCTGTTATGGATAATATTGGCATTTCAAGTGCGCCCTGACATGAGCTTTGTGTTTGCCAAAAAAAAAATATATATATATATGTATGGATTTTGAGTCCATAAAAGCATGCTAGGCACAGCTGGAACTTGTCCAACAATATTAGGGCAAACATGAATGGGAAGTGCGAATGTGAAAGAAATATAGCAAGTGAGCACGACACTTGATATGTGTCCCGGACTGTGACAGAGAGCTCAGCATGCGGGCTCAACTGTTTGAGCCTAACATCAATGTCCTGACAAAGTTGGCATCCTCAGAGATTGCCGTCAAGCAAGTGAATGGGCGGCGATTCTTTATATGGCAATATGAGAGCTTAGCATTTGCAGTGCTCATTTATAAACGGATAACTAGAAGTAAGTACAGTACACATCGCTTATATATTATTATTGCTTATATGCCAAAAAAAAAGTTCGTTTCAGTCAGGGACTCAAACCGTAATGGCAACTGTAACCGTTAAACAAAACAACCGATTGAATTTTGAAGCCGTATCCGAAATAAAGTATTTTAAAAAAACCGATAACCGTTATCCGTTACATTTATAGCGGTATGGTTTCAGTTTTTTTCTTTGCAAGCACAATTTTTTCATTTTGTGTTGCATATTCCGTCATTCTGTGAAGTAATAATAGAGTGGAATCTTTGGATGTCGACTTGCATATTCCGTCATTCTGTGATGCAATAATAGAGTGGAATCTTTGGATGTCGACTTGCTGAAAAGCGGCCATTACCAACGACAGCGCATGCTCTCATTCTCAATTTGGTCTACGAGTGAGTCGGTCTAATAGAGACAGCAACACAAGCGTCATCATACGTACAATGTCTTTGAAATAGTCACTTTTTAGCAAATATTTTGAATTTTGTAACGGTTTACTGTCACTTTCACGCTCTTTGGCTTTTGTATAGGAACCTGTAAGCCGAAACAAATATTGGTGAATAAAACCGTTTACCGGTTCAGGAGAACCGGTACTACCGTAATCGTAATCCGCAATAAGTTTCGGCTTAGTGCGTTTTGTTAGAAATTTTGCTTATTTGCAATTAGTCAGTTACAAATGTATTCGCTCATATGCAAACTTTCCAGCAGTGATCAATTATATGCCACAATTCATGGATCAATATTATTTGCGGACATCGGATCTTAAGTATTTAACGCAGACAGCAGTTTACGTGTGCCTGCTTTCTTTCCAGGTGTAAGAGACTTTTCAAGTTTCACAGTACGGATTTTACATTGATTTCGAAGAGCCTTAACTTAGTGCGTAGCTGAATTCCTGGTCTTAGTGCGTTTTGTTAGAAATTTTGCTTATTTGCAATTAGTCAGTTACAAATGTATTCGCTCATATGCAAACTTTCCAGCAGTGATCAATTATATGCCACAATTCATGGATCAATATTATTTGCGGACATCGGATCTTAAGTATTTAACGCAGACAGCAGTTTACGTGTGCCTGCTTTCTTTCCAGGTGTAAGAGACTTTTCAAGTTTCACAGTACGGATTTTACATTGATTTCGAAGAGCCTTAACTTAGTGCGTAGCTGAATTCCTGGTCTTAGTGCGTTTTGTTAGAAATTTTGCTTATTTGCAATTAGTCAGTTACAAATGTATTCGCTCATATGCAAACTTTCCAGCAGTGATCAATTATATGCCACAATTCATGGATCAATATTATTTGCGGACATCGGATCTTAAGTATTTAACGCAGACAGCAGTTTACGTGTGCCTGCTTTCTTTCCAGGTGTAAGAGACTTTTCAAGTTTCACAGTACGGATTTTACATTGATTTCGAAGAGCCTTAACTTAGTGCGTAGCTGAAATTTTACTGAAATTTCATATTTAGAATAATATTCCAAAGCCGCTGCGGATGTTAGTTATTTTGCTATTGAAATCCAGTTCCATAGTTAAATGGTTTGACCACAAGAATGGGTGTCTGTCTCAAAATATTCTGCTAGGGTCCTGAGCGGTCAGTGCGCATTACTTTTAGCACTTGTTGCAATTCTTTCTAAGATTGACACATCTCGTTCTTCCCGTTATTGGTAATTGCCAGGAAACCGATATTGTTGGCATAGTCTAAGTGATGTAGCCCCTCAAACGGTCTACATTGGATAGCATATCTCTCAGATGTGCTTAAAACGGCAGTCAGTACATAGCCGGTCGGCGACAAAACATTCTCTCGTCTTACTCCCTGTCGCTTTTTGAAAGACTTGCAAAGCTGTCTCAAACTCTACGAAAATAAGGTAGAGCGGTGAAGTAAGCTTAGTAGACTCTTCCAGAATTATCTGCATGGGGCTGATGTATCGGAACTGGCTTGATATCTCCTGTCTGTCTCTCTCTATCTCTGTCCTTTTTTCGTTCGAGAATAATAGTTGGCATTGTGGTTGGGAAAAGAGACAGAAGAGAATACCATGCCCTTCCTTTCTTTGGTATCTTAGCAAAAGCTCCATCCTTCCAATTTCTGGAATATTTTTCGTTTCTTCATATATCTTGTATAAGTGTTCTAGGATTCAGGCCGTTTTTTGCTTTCAGGTCAAGTCCTGCTAAGCGATATCTACTGTAGAATGCAAATCAGTGTGCGTGTGAATGGGTGCTTTCGTTCGTGGAGCCAGCACTAAGATCACTTTGTTGTTGTAATCGGCTGAATACGGCGTCTTACACGCGCACAACATTTTACTTTACTGCATTGCAAGTCATAAAGGACTTCACTTTATCTGCCTTATAGAGGTAGTCGTACTTCGACTATGTACTGCTCATTGTTTACATTTTACGTCTTTGCAAATGAGAGACTCTGACTTTTGCTCGTAAAATGCACACGGAACTGCAGCTGGCAAGATGCAGCAGGCGGCGCATCTATTCATTTCCTGCATTCATTACTAATCCGATGCGGGCATGTTCCCCGTAGGCAGCCCGCTTCAAATCAGACAAAGAATTTGAGCATTTATTTACGAGGTTCCCAGGCCCAGCCGCCCATCGAAATGAATGAGCGCAGCTGAAAGAGAACGCGTACACTAGTCAGTGCAGCACGAACGAGAGTGAATGAATAAATGAATGAATGCATGAATGCCTGACTAGATGAATGGTGGCATGAATGCATTAAGCGTCGCAGAGCACACGCGTATCTAGTACTGGCAGGACATTGCTTTTGAACCCATTTTCGGCTGGATGCCTTTTGGCCGCCTTAGGACGTCCTTTGGATTACCTTTGGGTTAGGGCGCTGCCGATGCTGTTAAAAGCGCAGCTAGTTTTTATATGCTACAGCTTGAATTCTAATTGCGCAAGTGAATTCAAATGCTTTGTACCAAACTGACACGACAAAAATTCAAGGTGCGGGTCCACAGCTTAGTCTTTATCCTAGAACGATACCAGTTTCCTCGGCTACCTTTTGTGGGTGCGAGTATGTATGTTGCTTACAGAGTTTACCTTTAATGCCAGCATCACAGTTGTATGCCACACAAATACAAAGCGCTACAATTTGCGGGCACAACTCTGACAGATACAGCTAGAGCGGGAATGAGCGAGGGACAGAGACAGAGACAGAGAGGGAGAGAGACAGTAAGCTGTTCCAGTGTTGGGCACACAATTATGAGCAAACTGGTTGAACTAAAACTGATGTTGGGACAGACTACTCTGCAGCATTGGACTGGATTTTGATATGCAGCAAGTTGTAAATTTGTGCATTTTTTCCCTGTTTTTGGGTTTTTATACAATTTATGTTCAAGTGCGTTTTTGGACTCAAGGCTTACCGGGTGTTGGCAACAAATTGGCCAAATTTCTAGTGTTAACCCTAAAATCGCAATTCGCAACTTAACTTCTGTGTAGCTGAACTTTATAATTAAAGTTCGTCCAGTGGGTGCAACTAGACGAAGCAGTTCTAATGAGATAATAGAAAGCAGGTGAAAATGAGTCAAAGTTGGGCCATAATTTCGATGCAACAAAATTTTAACAGTACAATTGCAAATTAGAAAAGTTACATTTTGTCATTTACAGTAGAAAACTGTAGTGCAGTGTAGAAGTAAAAGGATATGCAGTAGCGAAAATGCAGCACTGTTGTTGCATGTAAGCGATAATTTCTTATAAGCGATAGTCGAATATATGCCAAATATTTCAAAAAGATGTTCAATTTGTTAGAGTTGTTAACTGGAAAATTTTGCATATAACCAATAACGTACCGAAAATTGCTCCATGAAACAGCTGATCGATTTCAAATATTTGAAATATATGAAAATCGCAAAGAAAATACACTGAAACTAAACTTTTTTGCATATAATCAATAATTTCATTTAAACGATATATACTGTATAATCGGTTATATACTAAACATTTCATATAAATGCTCAACCTGTTATATGCACTTTACATATGTACTATGTGTGTGTACATACCTATGAGTTAAACTTGACACATGGGTTTGAATGTACATATGTATATAAAATCAGTTTCGGGTCGTTCGATTGAAAACCTTGCCTTCAGCTCATCTTGTATGGCGTCCCGCATGCTCAAGAAGCTTGAACCCATGAACTGGACCTTATAGCCCGCAACTTCTACATAGTCGATAGACATGGTCCAAATTCATGTACGCGGCAATTCGATTATTTTGGGTTATCGGTCACATGTACTTCGTCACAGTTTAGACCGTACACTCAGTGTGAGCTAGTTGTGACAGAGACATTAATCGATCTATAGTTCCACGTATAAGCTGCTCGATTGCTTCACAATTATGCGCAGTATAAATTGAGATAAGTGCTCTTTGAGTTTCGCGCAAAGGTCGAGAATTTTGGAAATAAATGTCCAAGATCTGTGGCCAAGTGTGATAGCTCTTTTGGCAATTTTAATAATCAGAACCATTGTATTCGGATTGAGTGCAATAATCTTCCAATTTTTTTGCGAGCAAAGATCAGACGTTGTTGATCTGGAGAAATTGGCTCTTTGACCTGAATCTTGGATTTTTCTCAGATTCTTCTTCTTCTTCTGTCAAATAAAAGCTTTCCTACCATTCAGAATTTAGCTTTTTACCTTTCTTTATAATAAGGAAGCTATTAGTCTGGTTTGTGAACAGAAACAGGTGACCATTTGCTTTGAAGCGCTTTGTTCGCGAATAACCTTTGCTGGATTTGGCTTGTCTTCGAAGACCCATACCCAGTGGTTTGCAGTTTAGTTTCGGGCTCATACGCCTAGATACAAGATACGTCATCTGTTATGATCTTACAGACTTCTCTTCAAGTACCAGGGCTATATTTTTTATTATATCTTAACATTAATCGACACGAGCTTTCTTTTGGGCGATCTTCAAATTATGCGGTGTCCAACGCGAACAAATCTTCTTGATGGCCTAATGCTTATGCAAGCCCTCGCATTTTCATGTACCATATTTTTTTAAGGTTATACGATGGTCCTACCATAACTTGACTTTTGCCAAAAAATATCCAAGAATAACTGAGCATTTCAAGTTTGGAAATAAAGCTAAGTTACGCAATGCTTTAGGAACGTAGTTTCCCAAATAATATTCGAACAATTGCAAGTAAGATACAAACATGCCTTGAAATGAATATGAAAATGTTTATTTGAAATGGAATTGTTGAATATACTATACGATATATTTGAGTATCCGTGTGTGTAGTATGAGTGCCAAATTGTTATCCAAGTGCAATTTTAAAAGGTTATACAACTTACTTCGAGTAAGTCAAGTTACTTGTGAGAAGTAAATGAGTTACTTGGAGTAATTCGAATGAATGGCATTTCGAGTGTATTGCTGCAGTTGTTGTTGTAGCTCATGATGTGAGTTTTGTTGTTGTTGTAGCTGGTGTTACGGCTGAGCAGCAGCAAAATGGCAGCCACAATTTAAGGTAGCTGCTGCTGTGGGACCACGTCAATTGTTTCAATTTGATTTGAAATAAGCAAGTGATGCAACAAAACCAACATAGAGCCAACACAAACACACATTACACTCCTTGCGACCACATCTTTAGCTGGCTCTGTCATACTCAGTTATCGGCAGCCAAGGCAAGTGCATTATCATCATCATCATCATCATCATCCTCCCCCACAATAACATCGTTATCCGCATCCAGAGCATCATCAGCTGCGGCAGTTGCAGTTTCGTTAGACAAATCCATTGCCAAAATGTCCCCGCTGTCAGTGTCATGCACAGCTGATTGTTCGTGATCCTGCTGCTGCTGCTCTTCCATGGTCAGCTGCCAGGAGGATGTCTGCAATTGTGACATGGTTTTTGTATTCGCCTCATGAAATTTGTTTTGTTTCGAGGGTCTGAAGCGCCAGACAACAGCAATAAACTTACGCTCAGCTTTTCTGTCCTTGCTGTCTGACCCACTGCATCTTCATCTTCAACTTTGACTTTGCCATCAACGCCTCCCACATCAGCAGTTGCCTCCTGGTTATGCTCTGGCACGCTTATTGAGTTTCGCTTAGTGCTTGCTGCAGTTGGCTTCGGCTTCTTCGTCTTGCCATGGCCATTTCCTGTGCTCCTTGCTGTTGTTGATTCTGCCATTGGCGGTCTTCTTTCGGCCACGTCGGGCACATCAAGTGTGCGTGGCAGCACCGGCTGTGTGGCGGATAACTTGTCTGTATATTTGGCATAAAATTGTACGCGCTGTCACACACTTGGGCATAAATCGCAAGAATAGCCATACTCACTCTGGTCCACGTGATAGCCATGATGATCGGCCGTATAAAAGATGGTGGAGAACTTGCTATTGGGCAATGGCACCGAGTAGTAACCCTTGCGTGCTAGTATCCAGTTTTTGCCCACGGGCAGCCAGTAGGAGCGCTCATAGCGTGTATCTCCGTTGCTGAGACGATATCTGTGGGTTGTTCGCATAGGTCTTAGATAACTATGTACAATATAATCAGTGCTAGATCCGCTGATTTCGCAAAGGAATTTGCCTTGTTTTTGCAACCCAGTTTTTATGCGGTTCTTCAAAACAAGAAGGAACAATCCCGGACGGATTGCAGCCGATGAAAGAGCATACCACAGCTTATCTCACAAACGGACCTTTAACAAAAGAAAACAACGTCCGTGGACTTGTGGCAACCCGGGCGCATTTGCCCGTTCGGTGTGCATATCTAAAACTCGAGAACCGCTGGACAGATAGACAGATAGACACTTAACTTGAAGACTAAAAATCTCGATCGAGAACCCAAGATACGATGATATGGTCCACGAGATTTAGGTGGTCGTAAGGACAGACGGAAATGACACTAGAAATCGGCGGAAAGACTGATCTGGGCAGGAGGTGAAGCCCCCTAGCATACCATATCGTAACGGCTAAGAGATTCAGAAGAGAATCAACGCCAACAATTACTTTACATCAGCATTTTGTTCAACTGTGTCAACAATGAAATTTACCATAGAAATGGTAGTCAGGATGATAGATTTTCGATATGTGACATATGGCAACAAATAACAGCAAATTTCACTGCTATTAATTGTACATACATTTTGTGCTGTAAAAAATAACTGTTGTTACAGATATCGCTTTATTTTAAGCTTGTATTTGGTTCTTCCGTTGATTAACTCTGAACCATAAACAAACATCTTGACAGTAAACAAAACTAGTTACAGTAAATTTACTGGGCACACAGTAATATTAGTAAATTACTATAAACTAAAGTAAATGTACTGTATGCACAGTAAGAATTGCTCGTTACTGTAAACTTTAGTAAGTTTTACAGTAAAAGTTACTGTAAAGTTCAGTTCGTTTTACCGATTCTAGACATTGTAGGCATTGTAGCTGGGCATTATTAGTTATAATAACTGTAGGTTTTGTGAATTCGAGGTTACTACTCACGTATTATTGCCTCTTGCGCGGGCTGAGGAGCTGTTTACAGCTGGGAAAGTAGTGATAAGCTAAGTGGGAGCGGTTCCATTACCCAAAAACATAAGCACTAAGTCCATCGCTACAACGAACTGTTACTCCAAAGTACACTTTAAACAAGGATATGTGCTTCTTCTTCTTCACAGCTTGACGTTTTTGACTTAGTTCGCACTATAAATAAGCCATAATCACCTGAACTCATAGTGCCCATCCAAATCACGTTGATCAAACTCTTCGATGAGTCTAGGCTGCTCAGTTGTTGTTGGTTTGCTAATAGGCGAAAATCCTTGCTGAGGACGCTGATGATGATGCAGCCGATTTTCCTCCAAGTTTGTGGCAACTGTTGTTGTCATGCTGCTGAGTGGCCTTGCGGTGGTTGTGGTGCGCCGCGGACGCAGCGTTCTCGCCTGGCCGAGACAGACTGCATTGAGACAGAACAAGAGCAGTGCCAGGTCTGGCAAGCGCGTTATCCTTAAAGCACGTAGCATTTTTATAAGGCACTTAAAATGTTTTTCGTTTTTAATATGCTCTGCTCGTGTTTGGCCAATTTTTGCTGCTGGACACGATGACTTGCTGGCTTGTCTTAAATTTAATAATTGATTCCTTTAAGTTGAAATTTGTGTGCTTTTATAGTAGCTGCTGGCCACTTAACGGAGCCGGGAATGAAGCCCTTTCGCACTAAACGATGAAATATGTGGCAAAAACGAAGAAAGCTGAGAGCAAGCAGCACACCAGCAATAAAAAAACAACAACAACATCGAGAGAATCGTCAAAGAAATGAAAAATAAATATAATAAACTGCTCTGGTCGCGCGTCAATGCCATTGATGATGAGGACAACGATTTGTTGTGACCCCGAACCCCTGAGATTACACTGACCCGAAACATTGCTCTCACCATCTTTCACTCTTTGTGATTTTGACAGCAGCATTTTGAGTTCTATACGCATCTCAGTTTGTTGCTTTTGATTCTTTCAGTTGAAGTTTTTTTTGGCCAATTTTTTGTTTGCTCAAAGTGTGTCAAGCGCAGATGCAGGAGGCATGGTTCATTGACCATCGTAGCCGTGGTTACGCGTCATCGTTCAACAATGCCGCCAGCTCCGCTTACTAAGCTTCAAACTCATCTTATCGCCTGCATCAGCTGGAATCACTTTTACCCTGCGTTTCCTCTCTTGTCGACGATTCTGCTCTTGTCTTTTGTGTTTATCGATTTGCCGATAGCGTGGGCGTCGAATTTTTCCTCATCTTTCTTCGTTTTTTTCTTCTTAATTGTTTAACACTTGAGTGTGTCCTTGACGGCTTGGTTGAGTGCTTGCCTTGGCCTGGCCAGTAATCAGACAGCATTGCTTTGCTGCTGTCAGTGCACAGTGGACGGATATGAACAAATTTGAATAAAAATCTTCCAAGAATTCACTCAAGTCCGATATTGCTTGTATTTCAGTTTCTATGTTATTACAATGTCATCGGTTAGGTTGGTCACCCTGCTGACTTTTTCCAATAAAGTTTCCGTTTAAGAAGGTATTACTTAGGTTGTATAAAAAATTAGCTTGGAAAGCAAAAAACATAGTTATTTTTTAAAGGAAGTTCTAAAGGCAAAACAAATGTTGAGATTGAAAATATCCCATATTTATGCTGATTTACTTGTTGTAATTGTCTTAAAAGGGTTGTGCGTAGTGTTTGGGATCCACCATGTAAAGCCCCAATCCCAATGAAAGAAATACATCAGGCCGTAACCCGATAACGAAGAAGAATTCAATTTTATGCCCTTGTCTTAAATATATAGACTACCCGGTAAATTTGGAGTAGCTGATTTCGAATCGGGCTTGATTTTTCTTACTGGCATGATTTTCGAATTATCTCTAATTCTAAAAGTTCGATATTTTGCGAGCTGCGAAACACAGAAGTCGCATATTGTTTGGAAAGCATAGTTTCGTTCGTGACATTTTTTTTACATTATAACTTTGCCAGCTGACTATCGATTTTACACAAATTGAAATTGAAATTTTGGCTAAGAATGAACTGGAAAATATGTCAAGTATTTTTTAGAAAACAACAGATAAATTTTAAATTTCGAAAAAAATAGCTGACAAATAACAAAGTGTAGATTATAAATAGAACTTTATATATATTTTTTTTTCTTGATACCTTAAATTTTTTTCTTGGTTTTTATTCGAAATTGAATATGCTTTCGAAAAGAAGCGACGTTACTTTACGAAAACACGTAATATGTTGATTTTGCAAAAATACGTTGGGAACATCAAGTTTTTCGAACATTGGAATCTGCAATTGGCAATCTCTGCAAAACATGGAGCTCTCATTCTATAACCTTTTACCTGAACTACAATTCAACTCGAGTAATATCTCGAAATAATAATATCCAAAAACGATAATTCGATTACAGGCTAGAAACAATTTGATGCAGACAGTCGGAACGGTGCCCGATAGTAAGATACCCTAAGCCCATTTTTTCCAGGAAAATCTAATTCCTGTGCACATTTGCTCTTTTGATGAGTTGAGGGATTTGTGCGTAATAAGGGTCATTGTGCTACGGGGGTAGGGTGGATGATTCGGAAAAAGTCAACATTGTTTGGTTTATTAGCCTAACATGAGTCTTCGTACGAAACATCAAAAAGTTGAAGAGGTTGCGGGAGAGGGCATCGGCTTGTCTGAAGCCTCGATTGGTATCAAAAGGCTCGAAAAAGCTCTTTGCTACCTTGACAGAGCTGCGTGTGTTGGTCAACGTCATTCTGCACAGCTGCACCTACTTTGCAGGGATTCCAAACTCAGACAGAGCGAAATATACGCGGTTCCTCAACGGACTATCAAACCTTGCTTTATAATCGACAAAGAGATGGTTTTTGTCGATTTGGTGTTCGTGGGTCTTTTCCAGGATTCTGCGTAGTGTGAACATCTGGTATATAGTGGGCTTACCAGGCGTAAAATCAGACTTTTGCAAATGGCTTTAGTAGGCTTCCAAAGTCAAATTGGGTTTCGAATAAGTTCGAAATTTCAAGCCTTTTTCCAATAAAATTGGCTAGAAAATTAAAAAGTTATTACGGCTAATAGTCAAAACTGCAAATTTTAAATATAAGTGTCAAAACAAAAACAAAAAAATCGGGAGCTAAATTGGTCATTTGGCCCATTGCGCTACGCTTCGGAATTTAACAGCAATGGCCCAAAAATACTGAAGTTACAAGCATAAAAGTGATCCTTCCAAGTGAGGAATGCTTAAAAAGAGCCATAAGTTCTATTCTGATTTATGCGGTATGCTGCATTTTTGGTTAAAACAAAGTAAAGAGCTGTATCACAAAAAGCTTAAAGGAATGGAAGGTAATACCAAAAAATCGACTTTGAGCCAACTAGTAGCTCACGGGCAGACGGTCATGGCTAAATCGATTTTTTTTATCGTGTTGGTCAATATGTTATATATAAACGTATTAGGGTCTGATTCGTTGTCTCTAGATGTTAGCTCGAACTATTGTGTAGAGTGTACAATGAGTATCTTTCAAGTGTAGAGAAATCTTCATCTATTTGCCTGGCAATAGCCAGCGGAGCCACTGTGTGTGTCGATGTGTAAATACCGACGCATGCGGTAGTCGTTCTGCACTCGTAAACGGCCAAATATCTTACGGAGTTCTTCCTGCTTGAACACTCCAAAGGCGTCAGATTGCGTCATTAGCCAAGCTTCAGGGCCATAAAGCCTACTGAGACCAAAGCATAACATCTATTGGCAAAAGTGATTCTTCGCTTGATATCTATGCCGGTATCGCTTATTATTGTGACGATGTTGCCAAGTTGTCTTGACAACTTCAAAAGTATAGCTTTCAACATCAATCTGAAATTTCAACTGCGGCATCTCTTGACTTGAAGAAAACATATACTTTTTCTTGCTCTCAACAAAACCCACCCTGGCAGATAATCTTTCAATGGGCTCCGGTAGCTACTCCTGTGACTATTACGACCAATGGTCTCCGAAACTGTTAGAGCTCGTAAGCGAGGGCAACGACTTGGCCTCGCTCATTATCAAAAGTTTCGGAGAGTTTCTTTGCTATCGGAGCTGCGTGTGCTAACGTCAATCTGCAAAGTCTCGTTGCTGAGAAATGCTTGGATGTAAATCATTTTTAATCATAATTTTTCACCGCCCGTAAATCAACGTAAAATCGCAGACTAAAGTAACCCCGGTGTTGCCCATAGCGGTTAAACGACTTAAAGTGTCAGGCACTTAGCCAAAGAAGAAGTTTTGGACACTCAAATTGAATGCATAATTAATTAACGCAAATGTTTATTTGTTGGAACCATCTTGACAATGACATGGCTGCAGCGCATCAGCTTCGCATCTCAAACAGACAGTTGTCCATTTTTGGGAGAATCTGGCCAAAACGCTCTAACGGTGCAATGCATTCATTTGGCATTTTAATGGATCCGCTTTGGCTGAGCCGAATACATTTCTCATGCCATTTGCCATTCACTTACTTACTTTTGTTGGCCCAAAGTCATAAACATGAATTTAAATGGCCGAAAGGCGCTGAAGCCCAACATCGATGGGTCTGACAATGTTAATGTCCATGGCGTTGGCGTTGGCATAGGCGTAGGCGTCGCTGTCAGCGTTGGCGTTGGCGTCAACGTCGACGTCGACGCCGCTGCATGCTGTGCCCATTTGGCCATTTGGCCAGAATGCAGCTAGCTGGCGGCGCGCGTGTCAACAGACCAAATGGAAAACAACAAACTAATAAATATTTTTGGACTGCTTTTTTTTGGTACACATAAGCATAAAATATTGTTTAGAATTTTGTGTGCTCAGTTTGTGGCCAACTGGGCTGGTCGGTTGGGTCGTTGGCGGCATTGGTCTGATGGCCAGATAAAATGACAAGTCAGCTAGTTGGAGTGTGGCGTTACGCTATATTTCATTTTGCAGCATGTCCTTTGCAGGCAGCTACTCTAGGGCTTTAGGCGGCCCAAGTGGCAGGGGCAGGGTTGCGTCTAGAATCAGTTTGGGATTGGGGTTTGGCACTGAAGCTGACATGTGCAAGTGTCTAAGCCATGAATTTATATTGGCCGATTTCGATTTGAAAGTATTTTGGTTACATAATCTCAACATTTATTTCGCATTCTTGCCTTCTTGACGCACAGTTTGATGGCTTTGGCTGGAAAGTTGCTCCATTGTAGCTATGTGTGTGTGTGATGGTATCCGTGTCTGCTTTGGGGCTGGCTTGTTGTGGTGCGAATTGCTCAATTATAGGCAAGTTGTATCCATCTAGTCAATTGTATCTTTTGGTTTTAGAGCTATAGCTGTCTCTAGTTGCTGCTGCCTTGGCGTTCTAACTTTGTTGAAAGTTTCGTTTTAAGTTGATTATTGCATGAATTTAGCCCAACAAAACAAAAGAAAAGAGACAAATAAAAAACCCCAAGGAAAATATATAGTTTCACCAAGTTGAGTTATTTACTTGTTTGCGTCCCAAATTTGCGCATCAGTCAAACGTTTTTCGGGCAAAACTTCTACTACAGACCGACGAGCTTAACTTGATGTATTATACACGTAGATATCTATAAGATATAGCTACATACATCCAAACATTTAATACACATGTGTGACTTTTGTTGACTTGCTTTTGGCGGCTTGTGAGAGCGACTTTGACAATATGTTTTGTCAGTTCGAAATTTCGTTGTTTGATATCAACTTTGTGGCACACACACATGCAACATCTATGCCTAAATATGCTTCATCGTCTTAGCAATGTGGCGGCACTCGACCGCCATCAAAGTTTGAGCTCCACCTACACAGACACGGACACACACTCACACTCAGACAGCTTAGGCAAATTGATTTTACTGCTTGTTTTTGAAGCTTACCTGAGCCCGGAGACCTGAGTTCTACCAACAATGTCATCCAGAGCTTACTTATTCAGTTAGGTTATGTTTGCCGTGCAAGTGACAGCCAGCTTGTCGCAACTTTTGATGTCAATAAAACGGCTAAGCGGCTAATTTAGTTAAACGACTTATTAGTGAAGTGTCCCAGTTCGTTGTTATTGTTGTTGTTCGCTCGATTGAGTGTTTTCACTTTTTGGCAGAGTAAGGTGTCAACCCTGTTGGTAAATTAATGCGCAGTTTGTTAATATTTCTAATTTGACATATTAAGTTGCTATTTAATTCAACAGACAGTTTATCTTTTGTCAAATGTGTTGAAAAACTTAATATATTTTCAGATATTATTAGTTAGATTTCAATATGCCAGACGAAACGAACGCTCTATAAGATGCTCATCATGCCCGTCAAACTCTATGAGCTCTAGACGACATTGACATAGTCAAGCGGCTCCGCTTTCTGCATGAACGGTCTTCAATGCGGCTGTTGAAGGAAGGCAGCGAAGGTACAGACTATGTTTTCGTTTGAAGGACCAGCACATTATCTACGTTTGGTATCTCGGGAAGAGGCACTTGAAGGTGTTTCCTACAAAAGGCCGTAACCCGGAAACGAGTTGCTTTGGCCAGTTAAGAAGATGAACCTATTAATTGAGACGCCTTATTTCAATAAGCTCACGCACATTAATTTTACCAGCGTCGAATAACATTCCATGTATTATATTTGTGGTCATGTGGAAAAGTGACCATTTGGTTTTTGAAACTTGCACAATGCTTCTCTTATAAACTTAAGAAAAGGAATAACTCCACATTTTCTTATGTCAACTTAAGCTACTCTACAGGCATTGAATATCTCTGGGCGACCTAACCGTCGGCATTACTGAAACTTTTACCATCACAACAGAATCGAGTAAACCCATTTCTGAGTAAAAGCAGTTAAAGCTAATCGATAAAATCGTCGACAAAATCATCCCATCCCAATTACAAAAGGCTGGTCCAGTAGCTATAATCTGCTTACAAATTATGTTTTAAGAAAATAATTTTCATTCCCGATGCTGGCAAAGCCTCTAACACAATGACTATTAACTTCAGACCGATCTATCTGTCTGTATCATTCCAGATGAAGGCACACGAGCACCAATTGGTGAAGCAAATCGATCACCCGGATAGTTCTATCTTCTCTGGGTACGTCGACTCAGCTCGGTTACGTTAGTAGAGAAACTCCGTAAGGAGGGGTACTATCCCCTATCTATAGACCAAAACTGTAAATAAGCAACTATGTCACACAGAAGGAGGTGGCTGCCGAGTAATAGCTTATGCGGACGATGCTTTTATTAGTTTCTTTGGGAAGTTTCCTCAAACTCTCTGTGACCAGACGACAGGCAAATCAAATCAAATGTCCGATCCTGACAGAACAGACCCAAGATGCCTAGACTAATACCACTTAAGCTAAGTGGTTTCACTCTTTCCTTCAGTGACAGTACTCGATACTTATGGATAGAACTGGAATGCATCCTAAGCACACAAGGTCGCATCAAGAAAGGGACAAAATATTCTTGCAAAAAGACAATAGGCCACAAATGGGTCCACCAACATGCAGCAAAACATGAATTTGTTCCCCCCAAAACAGACTACTCTGTATCAGTAGAGTACCCCTTTCAACACCCTTATTCCGAAAGGGAATAAGTGGTCCATCGGTGAGCCAGAACCTACCAAGGCCATCTTCTTCACGGATGGCTTAAAGCTATAGGGGACTTCTTTTCAAAACAGCTTAATATAAGAAAGGTCTTTAATCTCGCGGGGCACTGCAGCGTGTTCCAGGCGGAAGTCTTAGCCATAAAAGAGGGCCTATTATGTTTCAGAGGCTCACATAGCGTAGTATTTATAGTCATAGCCAAGCAGCTATCAAATCGTTAACCTCAATATCATCAAAATCGATATCGGCAACAAGCTGTCGCCGATCTCTACACGGGATGGCTCAGCAGTTTGTTTTAAGCTTGGTATGAGTCCCGGGACACCTGGACATAGAGGGCAACAACAGACCTCCCTGCGAGAGGAGTATAGGTATCCCTATGGTGACCGGCACGCTGCGAATACATACATTTCTCAAACATAACACCAATCAAAAAAGGCGTAATGTGCTAAACTGTCTCACTGCCTGACAAACATGGCCAGAACTAAATAGCAAACAAACAGCCGCACTCTGCTTGTTGGAGCCACCACTAGACCCTGGCTGGTTGGTGTCCATGCAGCTAATCTTCTTGCCGGTACAATGACCTCTACATAAGCTACGAAATGGAAGAGGAGAAATAAACGGCAGAGCATTTCTTTGGCTCATGTCCTACCCTCTGCAAAATACGACTTATGTAAGTATCTGGGCTGGCACTCCCTTGGCAGCCTGAACTGTCCAAAATGAGCGCCAGGGAAAGGCTAAATAGATCCCGGGCCGACTCTCGGCCTAAATGTGCCAGGTAGAAATCTGGCAGCTGTTTTAACCTTACGTAACCTTAACCCTTGAAATTCATAATGCAGAGTACCTATAGTATTTATCGCAGCTTTTCTTGGTTCCAGCGACAGCTCTTTAAGATATGAAATAAAGCTTAATGGTATTCAAAATTTTTCATATACGTCGAGCTTCACGGAGTTGTCAGCATTCGAACACAAACTAAATGACGCATGTGCCAAAGTTTGACAGTACTCTATTAACAGAACTTGAATAATATTGAAATCTATTTTAATTGTACTTGCGGTTCAATTTGCTAACTCTTCCCAATCAATCTTAATATGACAGGATTCACACAATCAAAAATTGATATCTTTGTTTATATAACAATGGCGATGCCATCTTCTGGTAATGAGCTGTTCTTTTTTTTTGTATAATTTCGCAATTTGGCTTATGTTCTGTTTATTGGATCACCTACAAAACTGATACAAACTAGAACTACGGCTTAGCCTTGAATACGATTTCATACGCCGTGTTGGCCTCAACTATTTGCATTTAGATCGACTTTTCACGCTGCTTGAAATCAGAGTTGCTCTAAATGTACTATGTTGTGTGTATGTTTAAGTGTGGCAGAGAGCAAGTGTTGTAGCAGCACACAAGGGATATTCTACACACACACACACACACACAACACACACACACACACACACACACACACACACTATACACAGAAAGAGACAACAAAATGGCTGAAAATGAGCAATTGTTGCGTCCGACAGACAAAGTTACTTCCGTTTATGCACTTTAAGCCAAATTCGAATATGCACACACATACAATATTGAAAGCTATACACAGAGAGAAAAACGACACTCTCAAATTGAGTTGCCGCGTACTCAATATGCGAACAAGCATTTTTGATTACACAAAATACTTCAATTGAGTAAATTTCGTACTCAAATAAAAATCAAAAACATAATGTACTTAAATCAAGTACAAAAAACTCAAAATGAATAACAATTTGAAATTTTAAAAAGAACTGCATTTACTTTTTTTATCTCTTCTTCTTCTTAATCCAACTCAAATGTTTGTATCTTTTTGGAAGTGCATTGGGGTGTTGCATTAGTTACAGTATCTAAGTTGGATAGACTGGGTCAGTAGTTAAGTGTTTGAACCCAAACACTCGAGGTCGTGAGTTGGATTCCCAGTATGACCGCATGTATGTTTGGTTTAATGCTGGTATAGAAATGTGTTTCTTTCACCAATTTTCTCAATTGTCCTCGAACCACTATTTATAGAAAAATATAATAAATAAAATATAAAGATAAAAAAATTAGCATATTTAAAAAAAAAGTAAAATAATTACAACAAGCAACACAACATACAACCAAAAATTTAAATTTTTTAGAAAAATTTTTAATTGCTACGACTGAGAATCGAACCAAGTACCTTCTGTTTCTTGGGCAAGCTGCTTAACCTCTGATCCACGCAAGAGTACAAAAAATTGTCATAAACGTAATAAAACAACTTAATTGGAGTAATTACAAAACTCTTAAATTTGTACTCAAAATTAGAGTTTTTGGCTTAAAATGAGATTTTATGTACTTGCACGGATGTGCCCACTTTGAGTACAATGTACTTGATTATTTTTCTCTGTGTACGTATATATACACACACACACAGGTTATTGTCTATTATGTGTGTATGTGTGTGTGTGTGTGTGTTTCTCTTTATTTTATTTCTATGCATGTCTGTTTGTACTCTTTATTTGATTTTATTGTCTTTATGCGCTGTTTGGTTACTGAGATTTGTATCTAATGTCAAGATTTTGTGACTAACAATATGAGTGTTTGAGGTTATGTGTATGTGTGTGTGTGAGTGTATGTGTGTGTGTGTGTGTGTGTGTGTGTGTGTGTGTGTGTGTGTGTGTGTGTGTGTGTGTGTGTGTGTCGTTTGTATTCCCACAGTTTTCAATTTTTGGCGATTTGCTGCGGCACCTAACGGTTGTTTGTTAGCTGCCATTGTTATTATGCAGCGCTTTATGGTTGCTCTTGTTGTTGTTGACGTTTCAGCACTTAAGCGCGCGTTGATGAACCGCCTTTGTGTGTGTGTGTGTGTGTGTGTGTGTGTGTGTGTGTGTGTGTGTGTGTGTGTGTGTGTGTGCGTCTCTTGGCAGAAGTTTTGCTAAATTTGTTTGGCGGCCCAAGCAAATTTCTTACAATTGTTTTGTACAAATCGCGGCTCTCTCTTTATCCTTCTCACGCTTCGCTCGCTGGCTCAGCAGCAAAGAGTCGCACATTTATATACCCTGTAAAACGAAGAGTTCGCATAGAAAATCGAATCCGTGCAAAAAGAATTTCTTATATTTACGCTTAGAAGCCTAAATTGGCCGCACGGTTTTAGCCTTCCTTCATATGAAAGCCGTCTAATGTTGATGGTTCTACCGACTCTCAAAGAAACAGGAACAACTTAAGGAATATCATTCCTCGCAAAGCTTATTTTTGGTGGCGTTGATTCACCATTTCTTCACGAACGGTTAAATTTCAAAAAAACGAATCGTCGCTCACTATATTTTGAGCCCCAACGGCTTAGGCGGTGGAGGAACCCTTTGGAGTCCTATTTCAGGAATATAACGCCGCTTCACGATCTTTATAATTCTAGGAATAAGATCTGTCTTTTTTGTAAATTTTAACTTTTTCAATGATATTCGACTGTTTTTATATTTAGTCGTCATAAATAAATAAATAAATTAAAAAATTAACATATATTATATATATCACTGAAAAACCGAAAAAAAAATTATGTTAACTCGTTTTCGTTCTGAGCCGAACACTTTTTCTCGTTGCGCTTTTGTCATTGGCTTTGTGTTCATGGTTGAGCAAAAATTCTGAGGGGTCTTGTAGAAACAGCTTAACAGAAACCATTCGCTCAAGCGCACACAAATTATGTGTTCCTCAATGAGCGAAAAAACAAACGGCAAGGCGAAAAGGTCCTTCCATTGTTGCTGTTGTGGGGCATAGACGTTTATATGCATACAGACATTCATATAGTATGTATTTATATACAAATATGTTTAGTTTCATTAAGGGTTGTTTCAGACGCACGCATAGGTGAACCAGCTTAAAAGTCATGCGTGTACACAAAAAACCTTTTACCAGTTTGTTATCTGTAAAGTGGTCTTGGAAAAACATTTTTTATTAAGCGTTGACGTTTTGCGCAGCAAACCAGGCTGCATGGCTTCTTACCGTCTTTCTATTCATTGTGTCCTTGAAAGGTTGACGGTTATTTGCTACTTCTGGTAAAAGTGTATTATAGATTTCCATGGGCAAAAATGATCAGGAGCAATAGTCGTGTCGATATAGCCATATCCGTATGTCCGTCCGTGTTTGTCTCTGTTTCCCAAAGACTATATGATTCAGAGCACAAAAATTTTACCAAAAAAAGTGTTTCGTGACCGTTTTTTACACAGGTTCACACCCACAGCACAAAAGCTATCAAATTGAAACTTGGCACAGTTATGTACACTACTTACTGTGCATGTGTCTTATGAAAATCATTAAGATCGAATTAAAACTGAAAACTTTTAAAGATGTAGGTAATAATATGCAAATATGCCTCCGCTTATAAAGTGCAAGGGCTTTTCACTTTTTATAGATACTAGTGGTAACACCGCAGTCGGATTCCCACTGTAATTTATAATCCATACATTTTTTTAAATCAAAATTATTCAGCATTTCTGATTTCTCTCTCTCACTATGTTGAGAGAGCTGTGAGTCCATAGCCCGCACGGTCCGAGTACTTTTCAGCTATTTACACAGACACAGCCGAAGTGCAAGCTCAAGCCGTCGCACATTGCTTTTGCTACAGTAATGTCAATAGTAACAGAAAACGTTCGAGACCAGATGCATGTGTCAACATATTGACAACTATTCTCTTTCGGCACACAAATACTTTTGCGGATGCTAATAGCTAACAGAGAAAACTTTCGTGAACAGTTACCAATATATGTAAAAACATCTCAATATAATGATTTTGAATAAAACTTATATTATGCACTTCCTATGGAAATTCCCTAAATAATGATATAAGTTTTCATATATTTGTTGCCATATAGTTGACGAAAAAGGGGTCCACAAATTTTTCCTGAGCCCATTTATATAATAGATATATGTTTAGGTTAACATTTATGTTAACTAAATGTAGTACGTAAACTCATGTTAGCTTTATAAACCAAATAATGTTGACCTTTTTCCGAATCATCCCCCTACCCTCGTACCACAATTGCCATTATTAAGTCCATACCTCTCAACCAATGTGTACTTATATAGGTAACGTTGTCGCTGCGACGCCAGCAGCGCAGCTTCTTAACTTTTCATTCTCTTGAGTGTCGCGCATGTTATTTTAGCTTATGTTAACTTCCGCCTCTCTCTCGCTATTTCAGACTCTCAAAAACATTTAAGAAGGGCCGATCAAATTTGCAGAGAAACCTGATTACAGGGTATTCCACTGTCGGCCAGCGTCACGACTGTTTGCATCAAATTTCGCTACATATGTATGTAGCTGTGATTTCGCATTGTTGTTGTTTTTGTTGTTGACGTTTATAAATTTCTTGCAATTGTGTTTGTTATTGTTGTTGTTTAAATATAAATTTGCCTAAATCAACAAGCCAAGTTGCGGCAGCGCTGCCCGCATTTCGGTATCACAACTTTTGTTTGTCTCCATGTCGTATTTTTGTTGTTGTTGTTTTTATTTTTATTTTTATTTTTACTTTTTTGTCTTTTATTTTGCTTATTTTTGCTTTGCTTTAAAGTTTTGGCAATGATGCTGCCTCTTCTTTGCCTTTGCATTTCAAAAGTAACATTTTATTGTCGTTGTTGTCGTTGTTGTTGTCGTTATTGTTGTTGTTGTTGTTGTACACATTTGCATATTTGTTGGCGCCGTTCAACCACAGCAAGCAACGGCATTTGTGCGTTGGGGCTTGGAGCTTGGGGCTTGGGGGGTGTGACGCGCACTCCGGACAGCGGACAAGTTTGCTTCCAAAACAGGTCGCCGCTCGTTTTTATATTGCTCACGTTTTTGAACTTTTTTTTTTTTTAAATTTAATTTTTGGTTGTTATAACCGCTGTCAACTAGGCGTGTTTGAGCTACGCGCTTGTCCCCCCATAATTAATAACTTGGCAGCAAATGAATTACATTCAAACATTTAATTGTTGTTACGTGCACAAAAAAAAAAGACGAGTCACTTTAAATTAATAAAATATGAAAAAAAAAAAAACCAAATCAAATGTCAATATTTGTAGATTACTCTTCGCTTGTCTAGTTGTTAAAGCAATCCACATCGGGCACCTCATCACGACGCACACGGGGCGGCTGCTGCAGATACTCCACTGTGGGAAAAATGAAATGTAATGCGTTATATTGGACACATCAGCGGCGTGTCAGTAAGACGCACCTTTAAGCGGATGATAGCCACTTCCATCGGAGCGATAGCAGCGCAGCTCATAGCGCACACCTTGCGCCACCTGGCGGGCCTGTGTGTAGAAGCCCTCCACGACCATGCCATGGGTCTCAGAGTAATGGCGGCGCTCATAGCGACGTACACCATGGGGCAGTGAGTAGCTAAGAAGGAAAATTCATTTAGCAACTAAACTGAACTGAGCATTCCAAAACCTCTAAGATCTCTCGCTACGATTTCCGCCGTGAGCTTCCACCTATTTTGTGGCTGCGGTTCAGCCAGCAATACCACACGCTTTATAAGTTGGCAGATACCCCATTGGTGTATCATTCAAAGCGGCTGCTCCCCAGGCGTGCACGGCCCACCCTGCAGCAGTTATGCTTATGAGTCCTAATCGTAGCTCCCTAAGCTCACACTGTGCTGCAAGGTTGCTCGCTTCGTCGTTCGGGACTTGAGCACTCTAAACTGTTATCTTGTGTTTGTCCTCGTTCTTGCAACAACTATAACTGTGATAAGCACGAATTGTCTCAAACCTTTTTGGAACGCAGATTAAGACGTATGGCAGAAAGCAAGGTAATGTGGTCTGTTTCTAAAATTGGTGCACTATTGCCTATACCTCTAATTCACACCAGCATAGTAACAGTGTTCGCAATTGTTGTGGGTACAAACCGCGATTTTCCCACAAAAATGGAAAGATGTGGGATTCGCCGCGAAAAAATGTGTATCTCTCCTTATGTTCTCCGAAATCTAGGTATTCATGCGGACAGACGGTCATGGCTACAGCGATACGACTATTGGTACTCAACGCACTTTTAGTTTGCCACGCCTAAAAATCCCTTTTAAAGGCATTGTATAAATTTATTCTAACAGGAATTAGACGAGACCCGAAAGATTACTTTATAGGAACTTAAGAATGCACATAAAATCGATCTTGAAAAGAAAACTTTAAGATTGACTTTAGCAACTCTTTTTAATGAATTCACAAGTTCACACACAAAGACTTAATAGAAATGTTTTATGCACAGATTTAGGAGTTTTTACATTATTTGTCACATTTCATATCATTCAAGAAAAATTTGATGCAAAGAAGTTTTGGGCGCTAAATTAACTTAATCCAAATACAAACTGACGATCGAAATGATTTTTCAACTCAAAATGCGCAATTTCAAGAGATTTTCGGATAAAGCCGGATAAATTGTGCATTTTAGAAACGGAAATGGTTTTAGCAGTTCTTAGAATGGGGATCAGCTAGTTTTAAGCATACTTTTTTTGGCTACCAAATCGAACTATGAATCGAATCTACTCTTCTGCGAGGCAAGAAATCTCTACGAATTCCAAAACTACAAAATAATTGGTTATTTTCTATAGAATCATTCTAAGGCGTGAAGCCATAGATAGTAGTGCTTGGTTTTGAAGTGCCACGCCCACTTTTGTACACCACACAAAAACTTACCCATATACATAGGTGCCATCCGTGTTAAGGTCATAGAAGTTATCTCTATATGCATCGTATGTCTCCTCAGACGCAGGCTCCTCGCTGTCATCCGTTTCCTGTTGCTCCTCGCTGGACTCATCGCCCGACTCATCAGACTCGTCCTCGTTGCCAGCATAGCGTGCCACAGCCGCTGCTCCTGTGGCCGGCGAGACAATAGCCGGCTGACGTGCTGCCAGCAAAGGAACTGCAGCCAGCGGCTCCACAGCATTGACCAGTTGTCTGCCCAGCAACTGCTTGATGTTGTTTAGCGTTCGCTGCTCTGTGCCGCCAAAGTGCTCAAAGCTCTCGGCTGGCTCATCGAAATTCGGCGTCTCTAGCTGTCTGGTGGGCGCCTGTGGCGCTGCCGCCTGGCCATGTGCTGACGCCGCCAACAGCGACACCAACACCCATATGTGGCAGTAGAAGTAAACTGGCATTATGTACATTGTGGAAGCTGCTGTGTTCCAGTATTCTGTGAAACGGGGGCTATGCCGAGCCAGCAATAACTGTCTTTAGCGCTAAGCTTATTTTACTTTTATATGTGGGGGAATCCAATGCGTGGCGCTGGCCCCACAAATCACTGCGCTTCCGAATGGATTGGTATGGAATCAAATGCATAAATTTTATATGGTCTACCATTGATGTCTTGGTTGTGGTCACTCTGTGCGACATTTTGGCGATACGCGGCTACAAATTTGCATTTGCATTAAAAGTTTGCAAAGTGAAATATCGCATCTCCCACATGGCAAAAGCACTCTCGACCTGCCCACATTCCTCTCTCCCGCCTCCAAAGAGCGCTACCAATTCACAGACGTTGACATGTTGCGGTATTTGTTGTTCGCTTCCCGCTGCTGCGCCTCTGGTTGTTGTTGTTGCTGTTGTTGCTGCGCGGAACAACGCATTTGAGAATTATATGAGTTGGCCGGACGGACATCTACTAGCCGTAAAAAAAGAGCGCAGAACCGAGCTAATTTGTATGGCTAATTGGGTCAGACAAGCAGCCACCATGGACCCAGTGACAGAGAGAGAGAGCTAGAGGGGCAGATATAGAGCCAAAGCCGCATTGTGTGCAGCACATTGTCGGCTTCTTCCGTGTTTGCTTTTTTTTTTCTTACTTGCGTTTTCACCCTGTAATTGGTACACCCTGTGGCTGCAGCTTGGTCTACTTTTAGGCTGCGGCTGCATACAAAAGGCCCTTGATATTGGGGCATAAAATGTGGAGCATACTTTCAAGCTGCTTCCTCAACTGGTCAACGTGACATTTGGCAAAGCAAGTTAACGAGGTTAAACTAAATGTGTTCCTTAATAAAAATACATTTTCAAGGGTTATATAGTTTATAGGTGAGAAACAAATGAACTCTGCCATCTTTAAAATCCTTATCGTTGCTCGAGGGTTTTTGGTGTCACTGCTTACAAATTCGCTTTCAGTTTTGCAAAATTCAATATGGACACCGTTAAGAACATAAAAATGAAGTAAGAACTCTGTTATTTTGAAAACTTGACTAAGAGGTTTATAACTTCAGTAATATCGGCTTTTTCTATCGTGTTGGGCATATCTTCAAAGCACTCTAGTCGCTATAGTTGGGTCGCCAGAAGAATAATAAGAGTAAATAATTTTGAAAATTTTTTTTTTTTTAATTTGTGCTTGGTAATTTCGGTGGTTTTCATAAACGTACAAATAAGCCTGAGTTGATTACCAACTCTTACTTTTCCGCTTAAAAGTATCGCGACTGGCCAAAACACTATAACCTCTAATTTTATGTTTTTCGATGATTTAAGCACTCTGACAACTTTTCCGACGATTTAGCGTTGTTTTTGTGTTGGGAATGTCTTCAACTTCTTTCCTATTGAATTGAACCACTCTAGTCGCTATAGTTGGGTCGCCAGACGAATAATAAGAGTAAATTTTTTTTGTTTTTTAAATTTCTCCTAGCTAATTTCGGTTGTTTTGATAAACGTGCGGAAAATGTTATGTTAAATTATGACAATGGATTACACTGGCTAAGAAACCATCTTGAAGTCCAATTCATGGTGATAGCACTAACTGAGTTTGTACAATTGTATTGTCATAATCAGGAGTGTGCCAGAAATCTCTTTCAAACGCCTTCCAACCCAATAGCAAACTGTCGGTATGGTAGATATATGCAGATTACAAACCGATTTGTAGGTAAAAAGCAATTCGTCAATATTCTGCGAGTGTTTGCAATCCATCAAGAAAGCTTTGGGCAAAAACATCTTGAGATTACTGTGTATGTTATCTCAGGTAAAATTAGCATTTTGTTAATTATGCCCTGTACAGATAGTGTATCGGATAAATACACCCCCCTCGCCTATAAACTGCTTCAAAATTCCACTACATGTAGATATGGATACATGTGAGCTATAGTTAAAAAATATGGTGTGGAGACTCGTGTGACCCTAATCGTTAAAATTGCATCCACCTTTTAGTCTCTGTGACCAGATAATTGGCAAATTGAAACAAATGTCCGAGTGGACAATGAAGAGCGGATCGAGCGTAAATCCTGACTAATAGATACAATATCTCTAGACTAATGCCACCTAAGCTAAGTGATTCCATTCTTTCCTTCAGTGACACTACTAGATACTTACGGATAGAGCATCACGAAAGAGACAATGGCCCTCTATTCTTACAAAAAGATAATAGGTTTCAAATGAGGCATGTCCGCCAACATTTTACAATGGCTCTCAACGCCTTCAATCAGACACATCCTTCTATGAGGAGTTCTAGTCAGCTCTGAGGAGACAGGTCTCAATTAGTAAAGTGCAAGCACAGCCCTTGATGACATACTAAGCATTCTTCCATGAATTGTGCAGGAGAGAAACAAGCTTTTTTATAGGCCATACAACAGAGAGACCCAAGCAGCTGGATAGAAACTGATTTTTATCACTCCTCTATCGCAGCAAAAGACGCATTTGTGCCCTCCAAAAGAGACTACTCTTTACCAGTAGAGTACCCCTTTCAGCACCCCTCTTCCGACAACGAATGAGTGGTACATCGGTCAGCCAGAACTTACCAAGCCCATCTTCTTCTTCACGGATGGCTTAAAGCTGTAGGGGATTTTTTTTCACTATCATGTTTCAGAGGCTCAAATAGCGTATTATTTTTTGTCATACCCAAGCAGCCATCAAATCGTTGACCTTAATATCATCAAACTCGATATCGTTAACAAGCTGTCGCAGATCTCTACACGAGATGACTCAGCAGTGTGTTCTTACCTTGATATGTGTCCCAGGACATAAAGTAAAGTAGGAATAAACAGCAGAGCATTTCTTTGGCTCATGTCCTGCCCTCTACAAAAGAAGATTTAAGCACCTGGTTCGGCACTCCCTTGGTAGCTTGAACTTTCCAAAATTAGCCCCAACACGGTATGCGGATATTGTAGCTGCATCTGAATGGTCCTCGCTATATGTACATATGTATCTTCAGTGGGTGAAAGGCTAAATAGATGCTAAGGTATCACAACCGGCCGACTCTCGGCCTAAATGTGCTACCTAGAAATCTGGCGACTGTTTTAACCTAGCCTAAACTTATCCTGTTTGCAGATCTATGCCAGCTTTACGATCTCTTACGAGCTTTTCCAATTTGTTTATTTCACTTGTCTTAGCTGCAAGTGGAACAATTGAAACTCAACTTACCTGAGCGATTTCTACTTCTCCCAGATTTTTTCAACTCAACAGATTACTGGGCCACTCGCCAAAATCCCCAATCACCAAACAACTTTACACAAAGTGTTACCACTAATACCTTCCTCGATGAGTTCATTTCACGCACTTTTCATTATGAAAATGAAATTTATTTTCTTTTTGTATACTTTTTACATTATGCCACACATTTGCTTAACATTTATGAAATATTTTTATGTTATCTATAATTTAATTATATTTTTATACCCTGTACACAAAATGTAAAAGGGTATTATAGATTTGTGCAATGTATGTAACAGGCAGAAGGAGGCGTGGCAGACCATATGTTCCATGGGCAAAAATGATCAGGAGCAATAGTCGAGTCGATAAAGCCATGTCCGTCTGTCCAACTGTCTGTCGCCCCTTCCCCCGCAATCGAATTACTGCCACATTCCCCAATATATTGATTTGAAAATTGTCACAGACATTTATAAATGTATTTTTGATCTATGTTACACAATTCAACGACATTGGCCCAAGAATACTGGAGTTATGGGTATAAAAGTAACTTTTGCCCCCATAATAGCCAACTTCCCAATAGGAAAACTTGTCAATTGGAACTTCCCAATAGGAAATTTCTTACAGTCATATTAAACTTGTAAAAAGAGACTTTCCTTTCGTTCCCATTTTACCGTATGCTGGATTTAGTGCTTAGGGGGAAAAAAGGTACAGGGTATTCCACTGCCGGGGACAGTGCCCGACTTTCTGCATCAAATTTTTGTTAAATATGCCATTGTTTCGGTTTTTTGATTCACACAGATAAACACATACATATATGCTAATATGCATGTATATGTGACATTTAATGTTATATGACAATTACAATGCAGTCCTTAGTTTTATGCAATTTAATTTAACAATATATTAAACTATAAAAAAAAAACAGAAAAAATCTTAAAACTATGTGTATAGTTATATATTTGTTTTGTTTCGTTTTTTTTTTTTATACTTGAAGTATGCGCTGCGCGTTTTTTATAGAATATTACAGTTATTTAAAAAAAAGGATTATTCTTAGGCTTATTAATTATAGCTATCTTATTAGTTGTAATCTCATTTATTGTAGTAAAATCGCTAAGTGTTCATTATTTCAATTTATTTATTCTTTATGCTTATATTTACACAAAATTTCACTATATTATATTATTATTATGTATATATGTTTGTATATGTTAAAAAAAAAAAAAATAGTTAAGCCTCGCTTATAATTTTATTTAGCGTTTTTGCATTAAAATGTGTTACTACGTCATAACAAAACCAAATTACAAACTTTACCACTAAAAATTACGATAGTTAGTATTGCAGTATAAAAAGCTTATCGAGGGCTTAACAGCTGCACGGAAACTGAGCTCAATAGTTTATGTACAATTTTACTTGCTATACAAAACAATAAAAACAATCTAACCTTTTTCGTCATTATTACTAAGTTTTCAAACGTTTTTGAGCACATTTATATATATATATTTTTCTTTTTTTTTTATGCAACAAGTTTATTACTTTAAAAGTGTTGTTTATAAAAATGAAGGGTAGAGCATTGAACTGGCGGCCACTCAAAAAAACACAAGCACAAACACACACACATAGATACATACACTGTTAAAAAAATTTCAATCAGACATTATGAACGAATATTCAGCATCGATTTTTTCTGCAAGTGTAGTTAGGAGTCGCGAAGCGACTTTAAGTTTGCGCCATAAGCCAATGCGCAGATATACATATATGTAGACAGGAACTACCAGAATGGGCAAATACCCGATACTATCGGGTTTCGGGAAAACCAAATTGGATTGGATATAGGCAGACGAAACAAACACACACACCCATGGGTCCCTAGTCCCAGCAACATTCTCGGGAATGAGCTTGCGGACAGACCAGCAAGAAACCTTGATGCGAACAGACTGGAATTTCAAGATACACGACGGTTGGCAGTCGTCAACGTCCTTGTGAGCACAACTGCATTTCAGAATAGTGCAAAATCTGTACTAAATCAACCATCTAGAATGACTTGTGCTTAAAGTAGGGGGGTAAAAAAAACAGGTTAAATTAATTAATTGGTCGTTGCAAAAGAGTAGAGGGGAAACATACAAAAGATCGAGAGAACCCACTCAAATTTGGTCAAATGTTTCTTCTTCTTCTGAATCCACGCTGGATTGGTTGAGTGTTAAAAACCTGTAGAGATCTCGATATGAAAGTTAGCCAAAACTGTGTAGAGCTCGTTGCTTCTCAGAAGTTTGAGCAAATCCATAGGGGAAACTTTTTTCTACATTCTTTTTGACGCAATAACTTTTGAATAACATCATCTCATTCGTGAAAGATGCTTCGATATCTTGACTTCACCCCCATGTCCCTCTATAGGTAGCGCATATTACTCCTCCAGTTTCCCTTATACTTTTCCTGCTTCTTCATTTTCTTTCTCATCTTCATTTCAAGAGCTATAAGATGAAACAAACCATTTTACGTTTCACTCCGCCCGCTTCTCGTTTCGCCCACAGCCTCCTTATCCCTCTGTAGGTAGATCATATTCGTCTTTCATCTTGCTATTCCCGTTCCCCAATTGGTTTCCCTTCCCTTTCCTTATAGTTGTTGTTGCTAGACTCTGTGCACAGTTTTGGGAAAAAATAATAGTAGACTTCTAGATTTTGTGTCGTTTTTGTAGTTTTACGCTTTTTGTGCAACAAAATATGACATATTTTTGATAACAGTGTGCAAAGCAGTGCTGAGTTTCCATTCGATAGCTTTTATGGAGAGTGTGTAAACTGAGTAATTTCGTCATGAAGGAACGGGGTGAGATAACGACATGAATCGGTAAATCTGCACTTGTCATTGAAATTCCCTTGACAATGATATAGGTTTCACTCATATTTCTTTTCATATAGTTGGCGAAAAAGGGTGCACAAATTTTTCCTCAACCTATTTGTATAATAGATTCTTTGTGTAATTAAACATTTGCTTAAGCCAATTAAAAAGCTGAATTACCTCAAAAATATTTGTTATGACATTTTGTAATTTCGTACTTACAGAATTTAGGGGAGTTAACAAAAAAGCTCCTCGATTGTTGCTTAAATGCTGTATCAAGTTGTTGCCGAAGGCCGAATGCTATGTTTAGACGTGTAGTTTTCTAACTCTACGATTGCGATAGTCGATTGTTTTCCCAATTTGGCGGTTTTATGTTCGTAATGGTATGCGTATGTGTGCCAAAATAATAAAGGTTGTGCCAGTAATCTTTTTCACCCCAAATTTCAACCGAAATGCATTTTGTCGGTATGCTAGAGTTAAGCTCAATTTAAGCCGATTTTCGGCGAAAAAGTCATACGTTGCCAGAAACATCTGGCAGAGTGCGGGAAATCTAACACAAAGGCAATAGTCCGAAGGATTTTTTAGGGGAATTCAAATGAAAATTTATGCAGAACCGTCTAGAGATTTACAGCATAACGAAAAATCTACAAAGTAGAGTACTTGAGTAGTAGAACTCAAGGTATTTTTCTCAAGTTCAAAAGTTCCAGTTTATCTCGGACGAAACAAAGTTTTCGAAAGTTTGCGCTAAATTTTGCCGCCCGTGTTTTTGCCGGTCTAGGCACTTGCCTACATTGCCTATATGGTAAATCCAGGCCTGTTCTTTCCCATTTGCTGAGTTGTCCAAAGTTTGCAGTACACTGCTTTCGAATTCTCTCGTTGAAATGTGTAGAATAAAGGTCAAATACTAAATGAGTATAAAATGTTCATCGCTTTTGGCACTTTGCAACAAAACTACTCGTTTTCAGTTTCTTAAACTTAAAAAATTGTGCTTAAAATATGAATTTTTTACTTAAATTGATGGTTTTTTGCCCAACTACAATGTGGTTGGCTTTTTTTCGCTGTGTAGAAATGCGCTTCAAGTCATTAGTAATGACTTGCGTCGTAGAAGTACTAAAAAGAAGTTCGAATAAAGTACCGAATATTCGTTGCGGCACAAGTTCCGATTTGTGGGAAACTGCTCCAAAAACGCTGTGTATAAATGTGGCTCATAATTGCGTTTTTTTTTTTGCCGTTTCTTGGAAAAGTCAACAATCAACTGTAATTAATGTAAAGATAATATAAATAAAAGCAACTGCTGTAAATATGCGCCATTTTTTTTTTATTTCTCACACACAAACAGAGTGACAACACATAACGGTAATGTAATTTTTGTGTTTTTCTTAAACAAACTTTGCTAACGTTTTACCATGAAGCAAAGTAACCCAAGTTAGCAAAACTTACTTGACCATTTTCATATTTTTAATGAGTTTTGCGGCTTTCACTCAGTTTGCCTTTTTTTGTGTTTTGTGGCAAGAGAATCCTTTAAATACCTGTTTCAACAGGTAAGACAAGTAAGTTGTATGCAGAACCACATTTAAAGCTGCAGCTGAAAGGTGCTGTGGCATGTGGCATGTGGCACTTATCAAGCTCTTCACTTTGAATGGGGACAAAAAAGAAAAAAAAAAAACACACTCAACTTTTATTTTAATCACCTTAATGATTTGCCATAAAGTAAGTCACAAATAATACTCACTAATGGTAGGTAAATACAACCGCAAAGCTGAGCATTAGGTTTTTGCCTTACGAATTTATGAGTGAGTATTTCCGTTTAATGTTTTGTCATTCCCCACGGCAATTCCATCGGGCGCTTGTGGTGGACATTCCACGTGCTTATTTAATCCAATCAATCAAACTCTGCGACATTGCTGCCATTATCTTTTGGATTTTAGCAGTTGGAGCTACAAAACCACACACACACATACGTACACAGCTTATGCTGACAAATTTGAAAGCTTGTTGGGGATTTACTAGGTGGGTTAGACCTGGCCATGAGGTAGTACCCCAATACATGTGCCGCCACAGGGCGCCAAAAGCTGTCTTTCTGGACCAATTAGTTGTTGCTTATAATAAGAAGCCGAAAGGAGCTATTTTTTAAACGAGCATATTTGTTGACAGGACCGGATCATATATTTGTGGGCCCAAGGGTCGCGTTTGGCACTGTCGTTTACTTAAAGTCAATACAATATTTTCAGCTAGCCATTTACACACGTTCAATTGCTTAGTCCTGAAAGTGTATAGTTAAAAACAATCATATATAGCTCTCAGAGAATTGGAAGTCGAATCGAATAACAATGCCTTTAGTGTTGTGGGTTACGCTCACAAAATATTTTCTTGCAGTATAAAAGATATCCCCCGTGTGGTGAGCGGATTAGAGGATACCACCACAGCAGCTCAAAGTTTGTCGTATGAGGCGACTTACAATGACACTGGGTTCCTTTGAGACCGGTAGAGTTACCCTAGGCCTTAAAGGAATTGTGCGTAAGGTTTGGGACCCACCACGTAAAACCACAATTCCAATGAAAGAGTGTATTTCCATCAGATATCGATGATTTCAATTATTTTACCACACGTGCGTGTTTTGGGTCAATTCAACCCAAAAACACAATTTTCGAGTTGTTTCTTTGTCGCGAACGCAGGTAGGCGATTTGGCATTTCAACCTTTCCCAAAACATCGGAAACGCATGTAGAGTGTATATTTAAACCGTTGCTGCATTCAAACAGAGACAAGGCCTTCGAAATTTTGTCATTACAAGGTACTGCGCTATGAGAATGTTATAGTGGCTGCAGAGGCTTTGCTGTGCTTATCCCTTTATATAAATACGCTAAGCAAAAATTCAGTGTGGTACCGATTGCTTCTCAATAATGAATCTTTTTTAGGTTAAACCTATACCATTCGAGCTATAAAATGCTTGCGGTTTGCCGAATATACGTTTTACTTCGATATGTTGCATTTTAGATAGTACAATCTGCAATTTATTTGAACTACAAAATTTACTGCATACGTTAGATAAAAAACGTTGCTATTTCGTGTTTTGTTCTCCTCTCTTCATAATCAGCTTTTATGAGAGCGTGTATTAAGTCGCCGAATGTTGACGTAAAGGCGAATACTAGTATAAGGAAAGACTTTTCTGGCTTATTGTTGTGCAATGGTGGGCATAATGTCATCAGAGTTAACTTTCCGGCGTCACTAATCACAGGTGACGCAGCGGCTATATCATAGATTGCATGCAACCGATCTTATAGCGCATATGACTAAAGAAGCGCTGAGGAGACTGGGTTCGGTCTATCCTCTTTTCAAAAAGGTTGGGCAAACGTCATGTTTTTATCGTACTAAAGCCATTGGGGCAGGTATAGATCGGACCTTATCAGTGCGGCTTTCAGGCCTGAAATCGAAAACCAACATCTTTTTGTCGATTATAAAGCAGCTGAATGTGAGTTCGCTGTTCCTGCAAAGTTTGTGCTATTCAGCAGAAGGCAAGCCCTTCCCTGCAACCTCTTGAGCCTTACGTAGTCTTTTGCAAAAGACCAGAGTGCAGATTGTTTTTGAAATCTTGGCTCTTGTTGTACATTGCCCTCAACGACACAACGAACAACGCTACCGGCATGGAGATGCTTCTTTGATCTCAACATCTCGTAGCAGTCGCTTGGAGTGTTTGGCCAGAAAATACTCTAGTTAAGCCGTGTGCTAAGCAGAGGCGCTTGGAGCTACATCCTACAGCAGACCCTCACTAGTTAACGGGTTGTTATGGCCACTCTAGAATCAGTTCTATGGAAATTGGGGCTAAATCGCAAACAGGAAATAAAAAATGAATGCTTGCAGTTATAAAATTACACACACACACACACAAACATTGAAATGCTAGCCAACGACCATGTCCAGAAGTTAAATGAATACCAAATGGCACATTAATTTGCCACAACTCACAACTGCCTTGCACCACCTTATGCAATTTAAACCATATGCAAATGACGTATGTGCGCTGAGTGCAAATGTGGCACAATGTGTTGTGTTTGTGTAGGTAACGTGAATTAAGATAATGAAATTATTAAAATGGCTGGAAAATGCAACCCAGCCAAAGGAGTAAAAGCTGTTCAAAATGAATATGAATGAAAAAAAAGAGCAACAAAAATAGCTTAAAATCACTTAAAAACCATTTTCACGTAAATTGCACAAATGGCTGTCCGGCAACAACTACGTTGCACGCTCACTGTACACGTGCTTATGATGGATGGACTGACTGACTGACTGACTGACACTGACCGACTGACTGACTGGCTGAGGAGCCCGGCGAAGAGTGAATGTTGCACGTCCGTCATGCATGTAAATGAAGAAGTTCCTGATAGAGCATGAAAGCGACGTTACAACATGTACAGCGTTCAAACTGTACAATACAACAGATATGTTGACACCGAGCGAGAGAGAGATAGAGAGAGAGAGTGGAAAGAGGATAGCAAACAAAGTCTCACACGGCAAGGGCGAATGTTGGGGGTTTGGGACGCTTCGCTTGTTGTTACTCGCAATATCGCTCATACGCCACGTTGTACAAGGTCTGCTTAGTGTCTGCGTCTGTATCTGTGTGTGTGTGTGTGTGCACACTCCTTTGTTTGCAGCGGAAATGTTGCTGCTGCTTTAGCATGTCCAGCAATGGCGGACAATAACAACAGCCATGACAGCGACTGCAGCCTGTCCAATGCAATTATATGTGTGTGTGTGTGTGTGTGTGTGCGTGTGTGTGTGTGTGTGCGTGTGTGTGTGTGTGTTTAAGCTACAAAACAAAAAAAACAGTGCTTGCGAGTTTGCCGGCTATAACCAAAGTAATGGCAATATGTCCAGTATCGGGTTGAAACAAAACAAAACGAAACGAAACGAAATGAAACGAAAAACCGCTACGGCAGTCAATGCTATGGGCCCAATGTGGGGCACATATTAATAATACCAAACGTTGCATAGGATTGGCCACTTTGTGGTAACCATGACAGGAGAAGCACACATTTGTCGTGTCGCTGCCTGTACGCTGCTGCGATAGGCTTTCGCCTGTTGTCCTTGTACAAGTGCTTGCTGCACCGATGTTGTGGTAAGCATGACAATGGCAGCATTTGCCATTGTTCTGTTGGTCGTAGTTGATTGGCGGGCCAACCTTAAATGTCAATGGGACGTCATGATAATCACGTCGGGCGCTGAATTTCGTATATCGATGAATACTTTTGACTCCTCGTTCTTTTGCTGCTTGCCCACGGCGTTGCCCTTTGTTCCGCTGCCAGGCGGCAGCACAGTCTGGCCAGCAATATTGGTGGCGCCCTTTAGCAGTGTCATGGGCGGCAGCTGCGTTTTGGCACTGGTCTGGAGCTGCTGCAGCTGCGTCTGATGCTGATGCGGATGTCCATGTGGATGCACATGGTGTGCCATTAAGACGCTCTCCTCATGAGGATGCATGCGCGTTCGTTGCTGTTGCTGATGTTGGTGATGATGATGACAGATCTCCTGCGGCTTGGCCGTCGATGCCACTATCATGCCATAATGTGCGCGTGGCCCAATGCCACTGTGTCGCTCCTCCAGCTCCAGCGATTCATGCTGCGTAGGGGTATGCATGCTGCGTCGCGTTAGCGTGCCCAGCAGCACAGCCGCTGGTGGTGGCGGCGGCACCGCCGGTGATGGCGGTCCTTGATCATAGCCAAATGTGGAAAAGAAACGCGGTGGCGGTGGCGGCATGACGCCACCTGCTGTGCTGCCTGCGCCTACCGAGGAGGAGTTGGACTTTTGTCTCATTAGCGTGGCGACGGCGCCGGGACTGTTGACAAACAGCGATTCTCTGTTTGCAGAAAGTACATAGTGGGCGAAAGAGAAAGGGGGGAAAGCGTTTAGTTAAATATTTGCATGTCATAAATAAACTTTTCAGCTGGGCTTGGTTCAATCAGTTGCCATGGCATATGACGCACGTCTCAATTTGTATTCACATTCCCATATACTTATGTGTGTGTGTATGTGCGTCAGTCATGTCTGATTTTCATCCATCCATATGTGGGAGGTCCAACTAACTGACTGAACAATGAAGGCACATGCAAATACAAATATTTGCATCGATTTGTGTTTTACAGGCATTGGCGGCATGCTTGCTGGATTCGCTTGGGGCAAGGGGTATGTGGCATGTTGCTGCAAACGACAAGCTTCCAGTCCCTGCCGCACTTTTACATGCTTGTTGTCGTTTGCATCGACTTTGTAATTTGTTCAAATTCTGATGTCTTTCTATTTAACTCTACAACCATGCACAAACACGGACACACATATGCATGCAGAAAGTACTGTTTATGTGAATATCGTTGTTACATATGTTGTTAATCTGTGTGGGAGTGTGACGTACGTACATGCTGACCACGCCATGTAGGATTATCAACCATTGCCAAACCATCACCACATCTCAACCCCACTCACCTCGTTTGACAGCCCATATCACAGGCATTGACCGCACCTCTAATTGCCGCCGATGCCGGTGTCTGTGGCACGAGCTCATGCGTTGCCGTTGTCGTAGATGATGACTCACCATCGTCGCCGCCGACGCCGCAGAGGCTCGTTTGAGTCATGTCATTATGACGCCGGAGTATGCTGTGCTCCTTTTCCTTGAAATCGGCTTTGCTCGACTGTGTTGAAATGGGCACGGCCTCACGGTAATAGCGATTGGAAACATCATCGAGAATTTGTAATGAGGTCTGCGAATGCTTCTGTCTGCAAATAAACGAGAACAACAAGCGTCAGCCAAGCGGCGCTACGTGTGAGAATCGCTAACGTTGGTGCATGTGCACGGGTACGTTACAGACTCGTTTTTATTTTACTGGCGATGCGTACGTGTTGGTTCCGTGAGTTTGGCAAAACAAGTTACATAATTGTTTGGGATTGTAACGACTTTGCAATTAAGTCACTCGAAAGTACTTGGAAAAGAGCCAAACAAAGGTCTGTCATATTTCTAGCGAAACACCAGAGCGTAAAATGATTTTGTGTATCACTGTGTTTTATTGGACCACTTTTTCGCAAATGTTCAATCAATTTCGTTTATATAACTCTTTATAAGACCCTAGCGGTTCTTGCAATGTTGCTTGCTTGGTACTCTCATGATATGAGCAGTTATATTTATTAACTAATTTTACAAAAATTAACAATCTTATGACTTTTACGATATTCGGAAATAATACGGTATATGAAAAAATTTACGATATTCGAAATAATGCTCAAAAATTGAAAAACTTCAAGTCGATTTTATAAATATGCTGTATTTGAGCATATTTACGATGTTTATTCATAAGCTACAAGGTTTTCGAGCTAAAGCGATACAACTTTAGTTTACAAGACGCCCATCCTTCCCCTTTTGTCTATTTAAGATTTCTTTGGGGTATCAGGGAGTGGGGAATCCGTGCGCGAAGCAGAGCGGCTATATTAAACCGTAACTCGATATGCTACGGTCCGCCAAAAACTGTAGATTGTATGGTTACTCAAAGGTGAAGAAATCTGAAAGTTTTATTTCAATTCGCTTAAAACAGCCGTCTGTCCAATTTCTTGTTAGATTTGCCTTGCTCTCAAAGATAGTTTTAGCTTTTTGGTTTCAAATCGGATTGAACTTTCTGAATAATATGTCTGTTTGACGTGTCACGGGATCAGCTCTAAACTTTTCTTTTTCGCGAGCGTGTTCCTACCTTTATCCTCACTAGGCTTAGCAGAGAGTTGCCCTGCTCGCTCCCTGCCATTGTTGGGTTATTAAAACCTTCAGTCATTTGAGCAGCTCCCTTTGCAGTTGCATGTGTGTGGGGTTCGAATTGTGTGTGTGTGTGTGTATGTGTTTGTGGTTTTGTGTTTGTGGATGCCGTAATTCAGAAGTTTTTGAATTTTTGCGCACATTTTGAGGCAAATTTGTGCTGCCAGTAAGAAGCACATGGCGTATACGTAATAGGATTCGATTGAAATAATGCTGTGCTTTTCCGTTGGGTAAACTCAATTTGCGCGCATTTGGCACAAGCAAAAGTAATATCCAGCCCGTATAATTTTAACTTAATGAATCTGTGCTCGCTGTGCACGTGCAGCACGTTGATTGCCAGGTGCTAGCTGGCATGTGGCATGTGGCATGTGCTGTACTAGCTGTGTGGAGAAAATGCCGAAGCCAAAGAGCTGCCAGATACGCGCTGGACTGCGGACAAGACGGGCATACAGGAGCTGGGCAGTGTAAACTTACCTTGATATGTTCTCACGTGAACGCGCCTTTGAGTTGCGACCCATCTCGTCCAGCTTGCTTTCCTTGCTCTCGCGTATGTGTTCCTGCAAAGAACAACAGAGCAGAACAGATATGGACAAAGCCAAACATATTAATGTTGCGATATAAAATATAGAATACATAAAAAATACAAGTTTCAAAACGATTGCGACCAATTGTAATAATAATAATTATAATCATGATAATAATAATAAATATTGTTAATTAATTTTGTAAGCCAAATATGGGTCACTACTGACTACACTACGTCACAGGGTTGCTTTGATTTATTTTCGATATTCTTTTGCGTATACTTTATATTTTTTGTTGGAATCCTTGCCGAAGGACTTGTCAATGGGCTGCAGCGAAAGCGGCGAATTGGTAAGCTTGTTTGTAAGCAATGAGTAAAAAAATGGGCAGGTTGTGTACTTGTGTGTGTGTGTCTGTGCATGCTGGCGTATGCGTAATTTCATTTCTTACAATTTCGAATACTTCTCGACGGTCTGAGCATGCATACAAGTCACACACTTTTGGTTCGATTCGGTTTCGGTTCAGCCTGGCGACTCGGATCTGGGATTACGGCAGCAATTAAGCGTACAGTGTGCACAGTATGGATTCAGATTGCACATGGTATATATTATAAAGAGCATTGTTGCAGCCGTACTTGCCGCTTTGTCTATGCCATTGCCAATGCCGTTGCCATGGCCGGCACCTGACGTCATTGCCGTATTCATTAATACGTCGATAGCACGCCGGAGTAGCACTTAAGCGCGCATAAAGAAAGTAAATAATAATAATAGTAATAATAATAAAGCGACTGCCCTGAACCAACTTACAACATTCATGAGATTGACGTTGCTACCATCAAGATTTTTCTTTTGAGATCGTCAGAAAATGAACAAATTAAGGATGTGGAGCACTGTTTTTTTGTTGCCTTTTATGTGTTTATCGTTCGTAGTAAAAATATATATGTAGATGGACATTATATGTTTGCACGCATTCCGGAACTACTAGTTCTTTCAATATTAACACTTATTTTAATTGGAAACAATAGATTGATGACAAATTGTATTAACTAAATATGCAAACTTTTGCAGAAATTATCTTGTGCATACGCTCAAAACCTGCGAGAAATGCTGACTTCATCTAACAATAGTCTGTTATTTTGCAAATTCTTCTTAATTTTAGATCTTCATTTGGTCAATATTGTAGACGAAAACCGGTGGAACGATGCGTAGCCACGTGTAAAGGAAGGAAAGGAAAAAGATGAAGACGAAGAGAATTCGAAGTGGATGACCAAGAGAAAGGCTAAGAAAAAGAAAAACCATGTCCCATCCCAGTATGTCCAAAAGAAGGAGAAACAGTTAAAATATATAGAGATATGAGGGTATTAAGATATGTTGATCTCAAGATATCAAGATATGGATATATGAAGATATGGAGATATGGAGATATGGAGATATGGAGATATGGAGATATGAATATATGAAGATATGAAGATATGAAGATATGAAGATATGAAGATATGAAGATATGAAGATATGAAGATATGAAGATATGAAGATATGAAGATATGAATATATGAAGATATGAAGATATGAATATATGAAGATATGAAGATATGAAGATATGAAGATATGAAGATATAAAGACATGATGATATGCAGATATGAAGACATGAAGATATGAAGATATAAAGACATGAAGATATGAAAACATGGACACGAAGTTGAAAAATAACAGGAGGAGTAAGACCTAAGCGGGTTAGAGAGCGAAGTGAGCAATAGGCGAAACGAAATCCAGTAGGGTTTAAATTAAGTGACTTGGGTTCCAGGCGCTTAATTGGGTATTGGTACAACAGTGTGAGTTTCTGAATGCAATTCACTTGCTAATACACCTGACCCGGTGAAGGATCCCGGCGCCTGATGGGCGGACACCCATTTTCGAATGGGCCGGTCAACATGTAGAGACACATGGCTACATCGATTTCCTCAGACGTGCTGATCATATTGGTACTTATGTATGTACTGTTGACTCGTTTTCTTCTAATCTTAGTACACTCTTTATTCATGGGATAGATTGTTGAAATACAAGTGAAACTAACGATAGCTATGCTTATAGACACTGTCGCTCACCTAATTAGGAACGCCAACTTACAAGTGCATAATTTCAAATCTTATAAAATAGCTGACTAGCATTTTGGGATCCAGATATCTCCATTGGAATTAAGCGCAAAATGTTTATCCGCTTAAAGGAAAAGTAAGACTGCGATTTGTCTGCTTTTATTTTAAGCGGTTCAAAAGATAGCCTATCGAATCTCAAAATTTTTTGAAAAATTATAAATAATTCGCTGCTTCGAGAATTCCCTCGAGAGTTTTTGGTCGTCAACTGTAAAACTGCATATTAAGAAGCGATAAAGGTGAAGCACAACAATCTTCGCAATCTCTCGAAGCAGCGTAAAATAGCTACAAATCTTTTGATTTATCTGATTATAGATGATGAAACATGGTTTTACGTCTATTATAATCCTGAGTCTGAGATAAAAAGTGCCACTTAGCAGCACACTTAAGTAATACCATTCTCCCAGTGTAATTTGCACGACAATTGCTACAAGAACAACAATGCTAACAATCGATTACTATGTCATATAAGAGTCGTTGTTATCGGCTAGCAATTGTCGTGCAACTTTCAGTGGAAGAAGGGTATACGTGTTCGAACTAACTGCCCTAACTGCCAAAACCCTCGAAAGGTCATTCAACTTGTGTGTGTAAAGGAAACTTTTAAGACTCATCGGTTATCGGCAATGCTAGAGTATTACGACTTTGGCTTAGAAAACTAAGCTTTACTTTCTTTACTCTTTTTTCACGGGATTTCGCACAATACACAGCTACTTTTTTTTAGTAAAGTTCAATTGGTAGCAAAAGAGAAGGAAAATTGTATGTAATATTGATTACGCTGCAACGAGCAGCCTTTGATTATATCAAAGCCGTAAGGATTTGTGCGTATTTTAGCCATCAATCATGGTAAATATTATAGTATCTATATTTATGGCTATTTCTATGTCTACGTATATATGTTTGTGTAGTTATTTGTATTAAGCGCGTATTAAGTTTTATTTGCCGCAAAATGCAATGGCTTTCATTGTTTCCTTTCATAGCATTATTTAAGCCCAATTCAGCTGCATAAACTTTAACAACTATTTGTGTGCTATAATAGTATATAGTAGAGTCTATAGTCCTGGTCTTGTGCCTCTACCACTTGTTCGCCCCGCTTCTGGGAGCTGCCATTAATGGCTCTGGACCAAGGCATTGCTTTTATGCGATTTTTCATTTAGCAGCCCGGCAAGTTGCCCACAAACTCGGATGGTACTTGGAATCACATGCTTTTGAGTTGCATTTGTTCAAATGGCAGGGAGCATGTGCCTCTGTGGTCTGTGGCATGCTGGAGTTGCTTGGCCCAGGAGTAGGACTTTAAATATGAATTTGCCATAGAAATGATATCAATGGCCAATTCAAAACTGTGTAAGTGTAAGCGCCTTAACAGTTTTTACAGATTTCATTTGTATTTGCCCAGCATGGTTTTCTCTTACTTTAGAAGTTCGAGCTCGCATTCGATGACAACAGTTTTTCACACAAAAACACATTACTCTCAGCTTCAATTCTGCCAGAAAAAAACTTTCTCGTGAATCTTTAAGAACATGCCACAAATGCCCACAAGAACTGAATCCCATTTTTAGCCTGCCTGGAAATCTGCAAAAAATACTAAAAATTTTGTCAAGAGAATTCTTGAAAATCTACACATTTTGTTATTGGTATTTTTGTTGTTGTGTATTTTGGTGTTATTTTCCCATTAAACTTGTATGCCATTTTTTTTATAAGCCGATCAACTATCAAGTCAAATTAAATTTATGGACACAATAAATCTTTAATATTGCTCATAATTTTTATTGCAGTCTTTCGGGCGGCCCCACGGTATAAAATGTGTTTTTAAAAGACTTATGGTTGTTTTTTTTTATCCGATTGAGTTTTAAAATTTTGCCTTGAACAAGACATTAAATTGACTTATAAGCTTTTGGCATAAGGACAATATAAGTAAGTAACTCTTAAATTCGGAACTGCTGTGTTTCACTATGAATAATTTATTGTATGTAATATATAATATATGGCTGTACACTTTATCGAAAGAATCCTTTCTAAAGTTGGCGAAATAGCGACATCTTAGATAATTCGTAAATGACTTAATGATACCATTCCAAAGCAGCCACATGTACATTAGGAAACTTTCTTCTCGCAGAGAACAGCACTATCCTGTCCTCAAGACGGGTGACCCCACTGTATGCCCCAAATACTGATGACCGTCTGTTTTCTCACGCATATAAGACCATATTCAGTGTGTTGCCTGAGACCTTGTGAGTACAACATTAGGCTTGGTAAGTCCCTACAAAACTGATGCGACTTAACAATACACGCAACTCCGTCAAGGTCACTAAGAACCTTTTGATACAGAGCAAGCCTTCGAATAAGGTGATGCCCCCGCCTATGAGCTCTTCAACTTTTTGATAGAAAGTTATTTGCGAATGTGACAATGGAACGGGAGTGTTTGCGGCTATTGAAAGAGAACCTGCCGGAGTGGTTCTGGCTGTAAATGAGATCGAGCCAAAGTATTTGTATTCCTAGAGAAGAGAGACGCAGCGTATGGACTATCACATTAATATTAAAAACTACACTTTTGATGTTGTCAAGTATTTCGTCTACCTTGGCACAACCGTTACGATGCAAAACGATGTCACCAAGGAGATCAAGCGGAGAATTACTTCTGCCAATAGATGTTACTTTGGTCTCAGTAGGCAAATAACTAGTAAATACCACTCCCGCCAGACGAAACTGTCACTCTACGAGATGCTCATCCTTCCCGTTTTGCTTTATGGCGCTGAAGCATGGGTGATGATGCATTCTGATGAAAAGGACCTTTGAGCGGAGTACTCCGTAAGATCTTTGGACCTTTACGCGTGGGCAACAGCTACTCCATCCAAAGTAATACCCAGCGGCTCCGCTGGCTTAGTCATGTTGTGGGTATCGATGAAGAAGCTACTCCGAGAAAGATCTTCAATGCGGCTGTTGAAGGAAGACGACGAAAAGGTCAGTTAAAAAGCACACTAGCAACCTTTGTTATCACCGATTGGAGTCCTCTATTGCAACCTACTCTGTTTTCGCACTATGTCTCCTATTTCAACTGTCCTTTCTCTCTTTTAACTTTCTCTGTCAGGAATGTACAGTGGGCAAGGCTGCCTGAGTGCTAGGGATGGTTTCAACGCTCTCTGATGAGCCATCACAAATCTAATCTAAGGTAAGTGGGAAATTTTAAATGAAACTCGAAAGTTTTAATAATTTTTTAAGCTGCTTTGTCAATTTGGCACCATGAATTATGAGGCGTGATTCCCATTGAAGATGTCTTCAAAAACTTCGAAAACTTATACATGGACTCAACAGTTCTCTTCAACCACTTTAAGATTAACAAAAGAAATTATCGACTCGATCTTCTTCTTATAAAGATGTTTAACGATAACTTAAAACATCAAAGCTCTTAATTTAATGTTTAATTTTATAGGAAAATTAAGAATAAAAAAAAGGTACGAATTTGAAGTTCTAACTTCATGTTTGGAACGTGACAAAATATCTTTAGAACTCTAATACTTTGAAGAAAAATTCCAGATCGTCAATTTTTAGCTGTTAGCGGTTATTATGAAATCTCTATCAATGGTGTCGCGTAAAAATATAATTCGGTAAACTTCGTTTTACCCGTGACAACGCGCTTCTTTTGATAAAATTATGTGCCGCTAGCTTGTGTGATTGTTGTGATCTTTTCCATACCAACGCTACTTCCGAACAGTTTGATGAAAATCACTATTAATCCTTTTTCTGCCAATAGATTGTTGCGTAGTGTCTTGGGAGTGGCGCCACGCTATTCATTTATGTCGATCTTTCCTTTTCATAGAAAGCGGTCTTCCAATTTTCGTTCTTTATTTGCTATTAATTTCATTTGCATTCATTTTAATATTCATTTTCAATATTCTTATTCCCAATATACGGCCTTGACCGCGCTCAATCAATGCATCTGACACAACGTTCGAATGTGGCAATCAATGGACTGCATTCGGTGCTAGTGTGAGCGAGTCAAACACATGCTTAGCTAGAAAAGTTAGAGGCATGTGACTTACAGAACAGCCCGGTAGGAATTTTGATCGTATGAATATAAAGTATAAAAAGATGGTACGAATTGAAACTTATGGATACATCATTTACCGATCTGTGAATCGGAATAAAGTTAAGAAATCAAGCTTTAAAACCTGTTTGAATTTATCAAAGTATGTGAAAAAGGCTGCAGTGAGCTCTCTAATATGAAAAAGGTATTAAATTAATTTTCGAAACTTGCAGTTTACAGCTCAAAGTTCACATTGAGCTCTTATTCTTGAGCCAGTATTAAAAGCCGCAGGGCGGGACTGTGGAATCCCAATGAACTGTTTGAACTTTGAATTTGCTGCTCGAAAATGGTCATAGATTAGTTAATGCATAAAAAAAGTGTTTTGCAGCAAATTGTTATGTATCTCATGTCTGCAATCGCAGCTTTTGTATTGCGTCTATTACAAAGGAGTATGTTTTCAATGTTATAATAAAGGGTGATCCAATACGAGGCACTTGTTTCAATAGGGATTTACGGGCATATCATGTTAGAGAATTGTCATGTCCATATGATAATTGTGTTCAGTGTTCATTGACATTTCACCATGATAACGACTAAGCAACGAATTGTGGCCAGTGACTGTCTCTTCGACTATTGTATGGTGTTCATTCTCGTCCGAACCGAACGCACACTCACGAAACAATCGCAAAACCGCAATACAGTTTCACGTTATTAAACCTTCATCGACCGACTAGTTCTAATGAGAATATCGCTGCTGTAACTAAAGGTATGCGTGCAGACCGCAATCAATCGATTGGTCGCCGTTCTCTAGTGTTAGGCCTCTCATAAGGCACATTGTGGAGTATTTGGAGAGAGATCTTAGTTTTAAGCCATACACAATACAGCTTGTTTGAGAATTGAATTCGGCTGAACTTCGTTTGCAGCGTAAATTTGGTCTATGGGCATTGTGACAGCTTCAGCTTCATCAGTTTTTTTTTATCCGAAATTCTATCAATTTTTTTTGTGGGGGTGTAAGGGATATCGCAAATCTACCTTTGATATCACCCATTGGAGAAGGCGCGTGGAAAACATAGACGTCTGGAGGAGATTTGCATCAGGCCGTATCCCGGTAACGGGTTCTTATGGCCAGTTAAGAAGAAGAAGAAGTGAAGTCGCATACTTTTGTTGATAAAATTGAGAGATTGCTTAAAGTTGTTAGGATCCAATATCGGATCACGAAGTCTCAATGCACGATTAATTGCAAATTTTTTGGAAGTTAAACGACTGAGGCTCATACAACATCGAATGAATGGACACACGTTCCTATGCCCCAAATGCGTGCTGAACAAAGAGGAGGAGAAGGAGAAGAACCTGCCTACATCTTAGAAGCATGGTGGTGGCGTCGGTGGAGGTTCCAAGTTTTATATAATCGCATTTCGACAAACTGACGAACTTTTTGCAACTTGCAGTTTCTTAACGGGACGACAACTGAGACAAGAGAGATACCTCAATTTCAAGTTTTGATCACGCTTTTTCAGCTTTAATTTAAAAGTTTTTAAAATTCACAGCCGCAAATTCATGCATTAGATATGCATATTGATATTGCTACTAAGGGAGACATTATTTCCCCCCTTTATCTGTCAGTTACAGGATGCTCGCAGTGAAAGAGAATACGTATGTGTTCTCGAAACTAATTAGTAACTTAATATGACTGCATTTACGTATTTGCGCAGTGCTTTCATAACGCCACTGTAATGCTGGAGGCTTTTCACAAATAGATAATTTAACGTTAGGCGGAAAAACAACAGTTGATAGAACAGTCACATGAATATTGTGTGTAGGAAAAAAAAACGCTTTCAAACACATGCAAAAATGTTGTCAAATGAATGAATTTTTGTAACCACAATATTAAAAAAGAAAAATAAGAAAATTGAAAATGGAAAACTAAATGTTGAACAATTTTCAGAGCTTAAATTTCAAATGCGCCACAAAGCATGCTGCCTAATGTGATGTCATATGATTACAGGGAGCGTGAGCGTGTGTGCGTGTGTGTGTGTGTGTGTGTGTGTGTGTGTGACGAACTGGTTTTTGAGAAACGTCAACAAACGGAAGAGTTTGGTATCAAATTCGCAAATCAAATGATTGTTGTTGGCTAGTGGCAATTCGACAGCTCTTTAGATGAGTTTATTAAAAAAATTGAGTCCAGTTTTGGTTTTTGGCTTTTTAAGCTCCTTGGCAGCTGCCGGCGGCGGCGGTGGCGTCAAGGCTGGCACAATGGCGTCCATTTCCATGGATGTTGACACGGAGCTGGCCGTAACGCTGGCTGTGTGTGTGGGCGTGCTGCCTTCCAATGAGCTGCCGCTGGAGCTGTGTATGGGCAGTGATTGCGCCACAGCTGAACTGTTCCAGTAGGGCAGGGCCAGGCATTGCGGCACCAGCACAAACTCATCGTCTGGTACGGTGGCATCACTGTCACAGCTAAAGCCAATGCCATCGTCATTATCATCGTCCTCAACATGATCATCGTCATCATTATCGTCTTCAGCATTGTACGCATCCTCATTATTTTGCACATTATCGTGGTTGTCGTCATCGTTATCGACATCCATGTCATTGTACTCATCAGCATTGGCATTAAGCATGTCAGCCTCCATGCAGCCGAGGTTAAGGCCGTGTTCCAGCTCGCTGCTAACATATGAATGACAGCCATATGGCAGCACTGAGTTGGACTCATTGTTTTTGTAGCCATAGCTATTGTTGCTATATTCGCAATCGTAATCGTAATCGCAATCATAATCATAGTCGCAATCATAGCTGCTATAAAGCGTCTGTTGCAGCTCATCCTCATTATTATCCGGCGGCGTTGTCATTGCTGTTGTTGTAGTTGGCTCTGTTTCAGCATTTACAATGTCCACCTCGATTTGTGCCTCAGCCAAGGCTGAGCAATGAGTGGAACAGTCATCGCTGTTTGTCTCTTTTTGTGGCGAAGCAGCATCCTCCGAGTTCGAGTGTCGATATTGGGCGCACAGCTGCCGCTCGTTCTCGGGATTGTATTGGTAATCGTATATGAAATCATTTTGTAATCCAACAAAAATGGCGCTTTTTGGTGCCCCCAAGATAAAGGAATCGATGTGATAAACGCCATCGCGTAGTACAGGCACATCCTGTGGATAAAATATACAGAGAAACAGAACAGAGAACACAAAGAAAGACAGAGAAACAGGCAAAGACATAGACAAAAATAGAGAGAGAGAGAGAGAGAAAGAGAAATACAGAAACAAATATACATAGAGCGATAGAGTTGAGACAGAGAGAGAGAGAGTACACAAAAAAAAAAAAAAAAAAAACAACAACAAAGAGCAACTATATGCTATATCTAGCTAAAGGTGTGCGTTTGTGCGTATGCGTATGAATCTTAGAATCAAGTGCCAACAACAACAAATACAACAAGTAGAATAAGATTCACTACAACAACAGCGATTGCTAAAACAAGGGGGGTCACCGCCCCAGCCAAAGGGCTCTGCAGCTTGTCAGCCAACAACAACCAAAAACAACCAAAAACAACCAAAAAAAGAACAACTGTAAATATTCGGTACTCCAAAGGAAACAAAAACAACAACCAAAAAAACTGCATAAAGAAAATGGGAAAACAGCAGCAGCTTTTGCTTTTAGCCTTACATCAACATGAACCAAAGAAAGCAAAAATTTCCTCAAAAATATAGAAAAACGAGAAAAATGCTTCGACATATTTTAAGAAATGAGAAATGCTTACAAATATGCCAAAGTGCGCATAAAAACCTTACAAAATGTAACCCAAAGAAACTAACGTAATGCGCGCGCCGACAACGATAATAAGCCAGCATAATACTGTGTAGTAATAATAATAACAATAATAAAAGTTATAATAATAATTATAATAATGATAATAATAGAAGAAGGAAATATGCAGGGAAACTGCTTTGGCATGCGATGCTTCAAAGCTGCACAATACTTTCAGTTTTTGGGGTCACGCGGGGAATGTCAAAGCGAATGGAACTCAGACTTCTATGCTCGTATATGCAGACATATACAGACAAGGATTGTGCTGAGTCCTATATGCATGCAGTTTTAATATAATGTCCTTTAGGTATTTTTGTCATGGCAATGCAGCGATAAACGCATGTAAAAAAAATGTGATACGGATTAGGCACTATTCCAAATCCGACTCTCGGATACACTGTACACTTTTACTCTCAAGCAGTAAGTAGATCCTGGATTGGTTGACTTTGGTTGGCAACCTAAATCCCTTATGAGATTCTATGCAGTCCCATAATTGCCATACAATGAATGACATGTACCGGCACACCCCATAAAAAAAACAACAACGGCAAAAACACAAGCATACAATAACACAAATAGCGCCAAAACCTAAGCAAACTTTTCTTTAAGATTAGATAAGATTTGGGTTGGCTTGGATGGCTCCTTAAAGAAGTTTGGCCCCTCCCGAGCACTCAGGCAGGCTGAGTAGGCTGACATCTTCTTCTTAACTGGCTATAACAACCCGTTACCGGGCTACGACCTGATGAATTTCTTTCGTTGGAATTGTAGCTTCACTTGGTGGGTCCCAAAACTTACGCACAACCCTTTTAAGGCCTAGGTTGGCTCTACTGGTCTCGAAAGAACTTACAAGTCGCCTCATACGACAAGCTTTGACCTGCTGAGGTGGTAACCCGCTCACCACACGGGCGGTGGGTGTTCTCAAAATGCGCATACCTTTCCGGACAGTGACAAAGAAAGTGTAGCGTCGGCTTTTCTAAGACCTGCAACACAAGTTGTGTCATCAATGAGGCCCATGTTGGCCAAATGTATTATGAGCCGTGGAAGGTAGCAAATCTTTTCTCTCCTCATGAAGAAGACATCTGGTCTTTGGATTGGGTTACTCTCACGTAGTGTTTTGTTACGCTATATCCAATGATGGATTTTCAGCGATCCTTACAAATTGTGTCAGTGTGGACCGCTCTGATAGGTATCTCACTATTTGGGATGGCTCTAATTGAGCTACGTCACACATCGAGAGTCTATGCCCGCCTAGGAGGTTCATGCTTCTTCTCGCCAGTGCGTCGCACTCGGCGAGCACATGCGACGATGACACCTCCTCGTGATCACAGTACCTACAAGTGTTAGGGCTGGTGTTGCCCAGCTTGCCTAAGTATCCCTGTCTGCAGTCTGCAGTGCCCAGTAAGTAGGCCAGTCAGAATTATGAGCTTGTTTTTGCTTAGTTGCACCATCTTCTTGATCTTATTTGAATTGTAGGAGATGAGAAGCTGTTGCGGCTGTCTGAGTCCTAGTGTGCTCATCTATTCTTTAGATCTCCTCAGTCTTTTCTCTTCTCTTAGTAGCTGATTAACTGTTTGTCCTATCAGCGGATTTTCAGCACCGTCGCTTGTCAGTTTGTCCGCAAGTTCATTACCAGGAATACTAGTATGGCCGGATACCCACCGAAGTGTGAGTTTGTTGCTTCTTCGAAGAAAATCCAGCTTGGCTCGAGTTACCCTAACCAGCTTGGAATTTATTCTAGTTCCTGCAACCGCTTCTATTGTATGTCCTGACATATGACACCGGGTTCGGTTCCCTAATTTGCCAGAGACCTGTACATAAACCAAACTTCTGTATGCTTTTTCATAAGATACATCTCCTCTAAGGTGGTCCATGCTCGTTTGTTACTTATACTGGTACTGAAGTCCTTCAGGAAGTGGTATACAGTCACAGCTGTATACTTAAGTGTTACTTCCCTTCTCTCTACCCGTTTTATGTCCTGAACAGAACAGCAGCAAAGTGCAACATGAAATAATTGTTGCTTTTGAGCTCGTATGTTTTCAGGGAAATGCAACTTTTTACGGAAAGCTTCTTTTATATGTTAGTATATTATGGTGGGCCATAACAACTCGTTACCGGGTTACGGCCTGATGTAAAGCTCTCCTCCAGGCGTTTCTAAGCTTCAAGCTGTGTCTCTCTACTCGAAGAAAGCATATACTTTGTCTTTCATTCATTAATAACCAAACCCACCATAGAAGATTATCTTTCAATAGCCGCAAAGGCTCAGACAGTGCGGGATATACACGATCCCTCAACGGGCTATCAAATGCGGCCTTACAATCGACAAAGAGATGGCGGGTGTTGATTTGGTGTTTGTGGTTCTTTTCCAGGCTTTAGCGAAGTGTGAATATCTTGTCTAAGGTGGACGTACCAGGCCTATAACCACACTGATAAGATCCTATCCTTTCTTTTGCAAATTGCTTTAGTTTTTCACACAGTACGGTCGATAGGGCCTTATATGCTATAGAAAGAAGACTGATACCATAGTAGTTAGCGGTCACCCTTCTTGAGGACACCAAGGATTCTATTGTTACGCCGCTTGATGGCTTTCTATTGTGCCTATTCAATGTACACTGCCGGAAAATTTCTTAATATAGAAAAATTGACTTCGTAAATCATATTTTTACAACTATTTAAATTTATTTTGTATGTATTTCTTCCATATGATTGTGTTTTTGATAACTTTTCAAGCGTTTCTGTAGCAATCAATTTACCAATTCATGGGTTACTGTAGGCAATCTTTATTTCATTTGCTATTCATGCTTAATTGTTGTATACTTTGTACACTTTTCATATCACTTTCGTTGTTAGCACTTGTTACACTTGTCGTATGCTTGATATTTATGGAAATGGAATAAATTTGATTTTGCATGAAATGTGGTTATGCCTATATGCACATACACATGTGTACTGCACATAAATTTGTTATTCATATAGTTTGTTGTTTTGTATTTGCCTAAATTGAACATGTGAATATTGTTATACCCTATAAAATTATCAGTCGAGTCGTTAAAGTCACCTATACAAATCTCGAAGACTACTATAAAAGTTGGTATTTAAAGTTTATCGCATCACGTTGATCTTATTCCAGGTATGAGATTTTTACTGTTGAACTTTTGCCAAGACAAACCTCAACTCCCACACAATGATAGCCCGACAGTCTGTACCAATTTGTGTTTTGTTCCAGATTTAACTACTTCGAAAGTAAGTAGTTGCAGACAGGTTCAAAAAAGCATAGTCGCTGGATGAGATAGTCATTAGGGAGTGCACTGTATTCCAGCGCCCTCACTGAAATTGCTCTCAGAGCAATGGCCTGTTGTCGCTTTTTTATAAGTGACGTCACCATGATTCAAAGTGACGTTATATGGGTACATAATATAGAGTATATGTTACGTCATCACTATGCAAAACAGTCATTTACATCAAGTTCGAAGTGTAGATTTAACACGGATTTTTTAGCCAATTAAGATAAATGCGTTGGCATTTAAAGCATACGTACATATATAAGTATGAATGCCATTTTTCCGTTTTCGTTTTTAAAGAAAATCTTTCTTACTGTTAGATTATGACTTGGCTTAACATGGTGCAAACTTGCACTACCAGTGTCATCTCAAGTGCTACCATCACGGAATGTAGGTATACGATTCGGTTATTTCAATGGATAAAGCATATGACACACAACTCACACATATCACTGCAAAAGCACCGAACTAGTACGCAACTATTGCCGAAGTGTATAGCTCACTGTACTAGTTCATTCATTTGGACTGGTGAGTAACTAGTTCGCTGCTGCACACTCATTCACACACACACACACATGCTTTGGCTTTTGCTGTTGGCCATCTTGTCCACGTTGTCAGTTGTGCTCGGTGTTGGTCGTTCTTGTTCTTCTTCTTTGATTGTCGTTGTTATTCCTGTTCTTGTTTGTATTGTTGCAGTCCTCTGTCTAGTCGGAATGGCTGCTTGATTTTGTGGTTTTGTCCAAGTGGCATGTCATGTCTCTTGGCTTGGCAATTGTTTTCCCTTAACTTGTTAGAGGATACTTATGCCTGTGCACTCTCTACATAAGAAATAGCACTATTAGCTACTTAGGAAGCTTGTGATGCATAATGGGGTCAAAATATAAGCAGTGGGTTACAGTCGCAAGCAAAGCAGAGGGTAATCTATTGCATTTCTCTAGCCGAAACTGCTCTTCAAAGGAACACAACACAACAAATTTTCACAAAAAATAACAACTATCTATAGTTTAAACACTTAGCTTAAAAACTTTTTAGATATTTTTAATAAGCGCAACAGTTCGTTTTTGATTAAAATCGCTCCACTATAACATATAGCAGCCATACAAATTATCGGAAAATGTGAACGTATTTGCATACGTGTCGTCTGGCTTTCTGATTTTGTAAATGTTTTAAGAAGTGACGACTTAGACATAATGTGGCGATCTAAAGCTGTTTGATGTACTGCCATTACGGCATCACTGGGACCGCTTTCTTGACTTCTGCACAGTTCGGCACCGATAAAGAAAGTTTTTGATTGAAATTGGTTTCCGTTGGTTTTAAATTTGACTTCGCTTTGCCTATATGATCCTTGATTATCAACTGGTGACCCGCTTATTTAGAGTTTCTGTAAAAGATGGCCTAATGAAAGAACACTTGATTACAGCTCGAGTACGAAGCAGCAGAGTTCTCAACCCCGCTCTTTCCTTTAGAGTATATACACAGGAGACATGCCATGTCCAACGGGAGCCGACTTCTGCTCTCAGCCACTGGTATTACAGACACAGCTATACACCGAATTTGAAAGAAGCTTCCGATTTTCAGCACGTTTAACTTGAGGAAATTGTGAGCTAGGCGCTGAGGTGCACAGCTGAATGTTAAAAAGTCCTGCTGTGTAGTGTTCATCATGACGCCACGCGAGCAGAGCTGCAAAATTATCGTTAGTAGTATCGATGGAAAGCATTGTTTACTTTGTGTGTCACTATCGATGTTTTCTATCAGCGGCTAAGGTCAGAAAGGTAGGAAGGCAAAAAAACGGATAGTATCGAATCTTTTTCCTGAAACTATCGAATTAAGCAATTCTTTGTGTAAAAAAGTCACTAGCTTCACGGGTAGAGGCATATGTACATCGGGGATCATATTTGTGCTATAATCTCGAAAACCTTACAAAAAAATAGTCAAATTTGACTAAGGCAGCAAGAGTAAACTCATGACCCGTAATGAAATAACGCTGGAATCGGAAAATGCAGTAAAAAACTACTGGGCATATAAGAAAGCAATAGATCCTGTATAGCATCAGCGGAAATTCTTCTAATGCACTAAGACTTCGTTTTTTATATGTTAGTGACATTTTATAGCCATTAACCCGTGTGGTGAGCGGGTTAGAGAACACCACCTCAGCAAAAAGCTTGTCGTATGAGGCGACTTATAATGACACTGGATTCTTTCGAGAACCAGTAAAGCTACCCAGGCCTTAAAAGGGTTGTACGTAAGTATAGTAGTAGTAGTATACTTCAATAGATGCGTTGCGCACATTTTCATGTTTTATTGTAACAAGCGAATAGCGGGCAGAGAGAAAATAGAAAAACTGTTCAGTATAGTGGTGTATGAGTCGAATCGTGTGAACGATTACACCATGGATACAAGCTCTGCTATTGCGTGTTTGTTGTTGTTGTGCGACAAAATGCTGCAACCCAATCGCTTGCTGGCATCAAGCGCTTGTGCTACAGCGAAGCAAGCAGGCAGCGAAACCCCCTAATTAAAACAAAACAAATGACGTTTTTTGTTTAGAATGTCAAAGAGTATGTTACCGTCGGCGTGTATTCATACATTTTCTGACATACTTGTAGCCCATACAGAACACACACACACACACACACACACTTTCATGAATATATGAAATACACTCCAACCGCAAGCAGATTTTTGTTCGTACTGTCTGTCTGTCCGGTATATCAAGGCTGTCTGCAGGATGTCGTCGTCTGGTTTAGCGTTGGGGCTTCATGTTGATAGTTGACAGCCAGCTCGGTTTGCATACCAATACATACATGTGCATGCACGCACACACATGTTCATTCACGCACACACATGATAACGAAAATGGCGCCACATACACACACACACACACACACACACACCCATATGCCCTGCACGTGTTTTGGCATACTATTAAACTCAAATCAACTTAATTCGATTTAGTTTCGCTTAGATTTTAAACAGCTGAATTTCATTTATGACCGCAATCTGGAAATGTTAATTTTACCGTTATGCGTTACACACACACACACACACACAGCTGTGGCACACACACTTACAATTTATTTCTTATTAAAATTTTAATTGGCCACTAAATTGCTGTGGAAAAATGAAATTTGTTACGCTTCGTGACTTTTGACTTGTAATTTAAAATCTGAATGCTTTTTTTATGCTGCCTTTGCCGCAATTTGCAATTGCAATCGAATTTTGAACTTTTCCTAACTGCACATGGAAAAAATAGCTTGTTTTTCTCTTTATTCCTATGAAACTGGAAAATATTTCACAATATTTGTACATTTGATAACTTTTGACCAAATATTTTTTTATTTCATTTTCCTAATTGTATTTTTGTGCCAATGCAACTCTTCAATTATTTGTCAAAGCAAAAATTCTGTTTTGCCTTTTTTTTTTATAATATAAATTTTTTTTTTTTTTTTAAGCTTTACCAATCAGTCTGGGTTTTGTGTTGACATTGAGCGAAGGATACTTTGATTTAACAGTTTTGCAATTATACAGCGTAGAAGTTGCTAATTAGTTTTCTACACAATTCTTCTTGAAATCTTGAAAATTATTGGAGCACATCATTTGGCTTAAAAATCAAATTCTTGCTGAAATGCTAGAGTAAAACGTTTCTTTTTTGGCCCTACTTAGATGTCACTTAATTGTACATAAATAAGAATAAGTTTTAAAATGATCTTAAACAGTTAGATTGATATTGTTTTTCTTCTTCTTGTCTGCCCATAACAACCCGTTACTGGACTACAGCCTAACATAGAGCAGTCCTCCAGGCGCTTCTACGCGTGCCTTCGCCAATACGTGATATCGAAGGTAGTTACTGCGCTCTCTATCTGGTCGCTCCACTGGAGACCCAGCTTGCCCCTTTGACACTTTTGGAGAACATTCACGTATGAACTGCTTCATCCAAACCGCACAACATGACAAGACAGCCGGTAGATGTAATTTCGCGTCACTTTTTCAATGTCGTCGTAGAACTCATAGAGTTCGTCGTCGCACCATCTAATGCGGTAGTAATCCAAGTGTATCTGCATTAGACTGCGTCATCACAAACGGCAAGGATGAGCGTCTTAGAGAGTGTTAGTTTCGTGTGGCGAGATACTAATATACTCAGTTGCTTACTGAAACCAAAGTTATATCTATTGGCAAGAGTGATTCATCGCTTGATCACCATGCTGACATCATTGTACCCTGTACAGTGTACACAAAGTGTAGAAAGCTATTATAGATTTGTGCAATGTATTCAACAGGCAGAAGTAGGCGTGGCAGATCGTATGTTCTCAGAGAAAAAATGATCAGAAGTAATAGTCGAGTCGATATTGCCATATCCGTCCGTCCGTCCGTCCGCGTTGTGACGTGTTTCTTTGAGACTATAACTCTGCCTCGTCAGCAGCAGCTATTGTAGTCAAGCGCTTAGTCGATTTCGATCAGTGTGTGAGACGCATTCATTGAGAGCGGGCAAGGCCGCGTAGGCCTTGAAAATATGAAATATATGTTATAAAGGGCTTTGTGAAGTCACTTTAGGGGGGGCGGAAGGCTATCCCAATGTGACTATTTGTAATAAAGATGGAGATGGGGGTACATAACCATCAAAATTTTGGTGACGTCATTTGTGAACCCTTGTGCGCCCCTAAAATTACTGTAAAAAAGGTATTTCAGCAAACGATGCGGAAAGGCGTACCACGTACCACTTAAGTTATTGACCAACTATTTATGTTTAAAGAACACGTTTCAAAAATGTTAACGAATAATTTTGGAACTGGTGTTACATACTCCATCTCACATATCAAAAAATAATTGGGTTTTGTGCGTTTGGCGTTTTCATCATTTTTGAAACGAGTAGCTCTTCTTAAATATGTTTGAATGGATTCTATGAACGTGATTACTCCTAAAACGTCATGGTAGTGAATTTACAATGTTTTCTTTCCTATATCATAATTGCCATGAAAGCCGATAAACGAAAATTTCTAAACATCAACTGCAGCAATGTCTCTGCTGCCGCTGCCGATCCCTGCATTAAAAGCTTAAATTATTCCAAAAAAAAGCCAACATGATATATTGGAAATAAGTTCAAAGTCATATCGCGTATACGCCAAATTTCATGGTTTCATTTTTTTTGATGTGTTCATTAGGAAACCAACAGAAAAGATTTATTTATTGGCCGGATAAGCCTCAAACTTTTCAAACTTTGGGCCTCGCTGACAGTCTAATCTACATACAATACATATATATGTATGAAGGTACACGGGTAATCAGTGCTTTTAGCTGCTTATTGGTATTCAATTTACATATACATATGAAATGTTTTCCATATATATATATATCCATATACATATATATATATATATATATGTGTGTGTGTTTTGTTTAAATTAAAATGGCTTCCATGTCTATAAAATATTCAAATATATTTGTTCCCTTCATTTCCTTTTGACGTTTCGCTTTGTTTTCCCTTTTCTGTTTGCTGGCATCGAAATTTCTGACTAATAAGCAGTAAAAATGCTTTGAGGTTTCGATTGCCTGCTATGGCTTTCCGCTGTTTACCCAAGTGGCATTACGGGCAGCATGAGGAATCCGCTTGACTCTCAGCCGGAATATGTCAACTCAAACATTAGCTTAGTGTCCATTCGACCATGTGAGTATATCCTATCATAGCATATGCTTGTTTGTGTTTGTGCCGAATGCCGGATGTTTTCTTAGCATTTTCAAAAAGAAAATGACACTGATGCGCAGAAGGTAATTAAATAACTTTCAGCTAAATAAAATGTCCTTGCGTATTTGCTGTATTCTTTGCCAACGGAGCAATTATGAAAATCCGAGCGCATAGATCTTTTGAAGTCTAATGTTGTGTTTATACTGACGCTCTATATGTAAATAACATTTCATGTATTGTAAAACGCCTTGTTATTCGAATGTACTCATATGGTACCTTCAGATCATTTCGCGCTCAGATTATCTGTTGCACAGTGTAAACAATGACATACTTGATTGTAGTTACAATGAAATACTTGATAGTTTGCTAACAAAAAGCTGACAGCTCGCATACTAAATTTTAAATTGTACCTGAAGATGGCAAACGCAGTAGTAGAAAATGTGCAATAACAGGACTGCTGTATAAAGTTTAGCTTAGGATGTTTCCATGTTTCCGGGTTAATAGCCAAAATGTTGCATATATCGCACGAAGGGTAAAAAACATTGTCAAAGAACCGATCGCTTTTATAAGTATAAAAATCTCAAAAGGAAACATTTATGTTCCAACACACATCGCATTACTTTTAATGTATGATGTATGACAGAAAATATAAGTGGCTTGTGAGTGCATCTATAAGCAGTTTGCGCAAAGTGCTTGATAATACAACTTATCTAAATTTACGCGACGGTCAGACGGGCACACAAGACAAGACAATCGGCATGCCGACTCATGCGCTGCATCGTTCAAAAATCGATATTATTGATAGACGCACAGTTGCTGGGTGAGCTGCTGGCAGCAATAACGTCATTGTCAGATAGTCGGCTGCCACGCTAGATGAGAGCATGCTCGATAATTGGAACCTTGGTGTCCTCTGCCCTGTCCTCAAGAAGGGTGATCCCACGTTGTGCGATAACTACCGTGGCATCAGCCTTCTTTATATTGCATATAAGGCCCTATCGAGCGTACTGCGTGAAAGACTAAAGCGATTTGCGAAAGAACTGTTCGGATCGTATCAAACGGGCAGACGATGCCTCTGCTGGAAGGACCAGGTAGCGAGCACACTAGCTACCTTTGGTATCAACGATAAGGCACGTGCAAAGTAAAAACGCCTGGAGAAGCCTTACCTCGTTATTGGGTTTTTGTTTTGCCAGTCAAAAAGAAGATTTACAAAGTTTTGGTTAGAGCTCATTGCTTTCATTGTAATCCGATACTATCGGGAAATATTGAACAAATCTTAATAACTTTAAATTTAAGTTACAACTCAATTGAATCGTAAGTAATGTAAGCGTATCTTGATGAAAACTTAAGCTATTCATGCGCGACAGGTAAATTGCCATCGGTTTTCCAAACAGAAATGTACGCAATTTTAAATGCCGCGAGCTGGATCCATGAGAGAAAATTGAGTGGGGTAACTGTAGGGATTTGTAGTGACAGTCAGGCTGCACTTAAGTCCCTGGAGCATCCTCGCACAACGTCGATCATGGTCAGCGAATGTAAGATCAGACTTAACATGATTTCACGTCACAACAAAGTCAGTCTTTACTGGGTTCCTGGACACCGAGTTATCCAGGGAAATGAAATAGCGGATGAGCTGGCATATAAAGGCTCGGCGTCACAGCCAATAGGGCCTGAGCCAATCATTCCTGGATGGATAGCATTGGTTGGATGGATAGCAGCCTATACAGACAATGTCTTTAAGGAATGCTGAATATGCACCACAAAGAAGTTCTTGAAAGAACCCAATCCAAGGGCTTCCAGATATCTTCTTCATCAGAAGAGGACAGATCTGCGAGCCCTGGTTCGATAAATCACGGGTCACAATACATTTGGCCAACTCGGATGCGTATTTTGAGCAGTGATACTATCAATATGAGCGAGGTGTTTACTCTCCCCTTGCGTAGTCTTCTTGACTTCCTACGGGAGTCGGGAAGATTGTGATAATATGGAGCCTGTTCAGCAAGCCTACTCTGTCTTCAACTTTCTTCTCTCTCGTATTTCAACTGTCTTTTTCTCCCCTAACTTCCTCTGTCGGGCATGGCACAATGGGCAAGGCTGCCAGAGTGCTAGGGATGGTTTCGTCTTTCTCTGTAAGGTTAGCGACTTTCTGACTCGCAGCTCTCAAATTTTGCGATGGACAACAGTAGCTGTTGCTTGCGACTGCAGCATGCGTGAGTGTGAGCGAGACAAACACACACTTAACTAAAACAGTTACTGGAATGTGTCTTACAAAACTACCTAGCAGGAACTTTGGGATTACTGGCAAGTGGGTGAACTATATAGTTTTTTTCGCCTTGCAACAGTTTGTACAATTTCCTAGTTACACTTTAAATTAAAGTTAAGTTTTGAGTCGCTGCTTCCTAATCTTGCCGTTTTTAGTTTTCTAGCAAGACTTTCAAATTATCGCTGTTTCAAATTCAAAATTTCGAGACTTGCGGAAACTTTACTTCTGATTGCTTTAATTAAAGGCAATGAAATATGCTCTGCTTGTTTTTTATAAAAAATGTAAACTAGTTGGTGCCACTTTCCTTTTGAATTATTATAATGATTCCTTGCGAATATTTTAACGACGATCAATATTGGTATGGCATATTCAGAGGTTTGGTGAGCGGGTTAGAGAATACCACCTCAGCAGGTCAAAGCTTGTCATATGAGGCGACTAACAATGACACTGTGTTCTTTCGAAACCAGTAGGCCCTAAAAGGGTTGTGCGTAGGGTTTGGAATCCACCACGTAAAACCACAATTCCAATGAAAGAATGTATTTACATCAGGCCGTAACCCGATAACGGGTTGTTATGGCCAGCTAAGAAGAAAAAGATATTCAGAGGTGTGAATATTTGAGATTTTTCTTTTTGTGTCTAGTTTGAAAATGCATGATACTCGATTGCATAAGTTCTTAGGGTTATTCTTGCACATGTGTGTGTATGCATGTAGATGCATATGTTTGTATGGAGCTTGTGAGTGTACTTGTCAAGAGCATTTTGTCGAGTCGCGTCGTTGTGTCACAATGTTAAACGCGCTCTAAACGTCAATGTGTCAGCAGCAGCACATGGACATATGACGCGTTCAGAGGAACTCTCTGAAACACTGACACACACACACACACACACACAGACACACCTTCTTATAGAGCAGATAAGGTCAAAGTGCACGCATTACATTTTGTATTAAACTTTTAAATTTTCCAGTTTTTAAGCCAACCAAGAGCTAATACCATCCAAAACTCGCTCTCTCTCCCTCTATCACTCTCTCCCTATCTCACTCTGCTCTCCGTTGTGCTGAGCTGCTCTCCACACTTTATTTTTACCCTTTTTTTATTGGCTTTATGGTCGTAGCTGTTGCTTTAGCGAATTGCATTTCAGCTTGATTTATTTCATTTCATTTTGCAACTGCAGTGCAACTTTTTGCCACAATTTCTTACTACTCTATTTCTGGGTTAGTATGTCTCGCTCTTGCACTATGTCTCTGTCTCTCTTTCTCTGTACAGCAAACACTTTGGCAGTAGAGGGAAATCGATGTGAGAGAAGAAATACGGTTAGCAACATAAGTTGGTTATTACTTGCTGCTTAATCCAATACCACGAGAGGAAGGAATAAGAGGCTCGTCTAACGCTTACATATTGCATTCATGTGAGAAAAATAAATTCAATTTTGAACTTGTGACTTTTATGAAAACGTGAAATCAATCCTTGAAAACAAATTACGAGTTTGTCTTAATTATTATGTGTTACTTAAGATGTCAGCTTTTCACTTTACTTCTGTTTTACGCTGAGCGAAACAGTAACAGAGTAACAGTAAAGCACAAATCTAATCTCTATATATAAATACGCTTAGTAAAATTCAGTGTGGTACCGATTGCTTCCCAATAACGCAACTTTTTTAGGTGAAACCTATACCATTCGAAAGATAAAATTATTGCGGTTTGCCGAATATACGTTTCACTTGGAAACGTTGCGTTTTAGTCAGGTGAAAAGATTTAAAGTAAAAAAAAAAACAACAACGTGATTTCACATCACGTCATTGCATTTCGTTTTAACTAGCGTCTAATAGCAGATTTTCGTGACGGCATACATAGTGGGTATGGCGTACTATTAGTTGTTACACATAAAAATTCCTTTGACAAAATGAATGTAAAGCCGTGCGTGAGTCCCACTATCCGAGCGTCACACCATACAAGCTTAAAGGCATACGAGTCAAACTTAGCGCTAAGACGTGCCAATAGATGTTGCATTGTTAAAAATTGCGTACGCATAAACTGCTTATGCGTTATATAACATCCGGACACACACTTGCACACGATGACAAGCACACTGGGCGCACGTTCGTCACTTTGGCCAACGGTAATCCTTTCTCTGCTCGCTGTACACATATATATGAAATGTATTTCAAATAAAATATATAGCACTTGGGTAAAAGAATTGCATGCCAGACAGGCAGCTCCTTCCTTACAAAGTCCTGGCAGATAATGCGCCAACATTTGCAACGTGTTGGGCTTGGGCCCCACGCATGAGTTGCGCCTGCTGCAAGCGGCGGAAATGGCAGATTTTCTATTAGCGAATGCCACACTCTGACTCCTGCCATGTTGCTTCAAGTGTCCCAAGTGCTTGGCGCTCGAGTGGCTGCTGCTGCTACATACAGCCGGTCTCCAGTCCAGTAACCCACTTGCTCAACTTGGGCCAACTCAAGCAGTCAACCGACCGGAACGTGTATTACTTAATGCTTTTTGAAATATGAAACACATGCAACATATTGTTGTGTATGCTACATTGCCATGTTGCAAGAGTTAAAAATACAGCTTAATCCCTAGCAGAGTGGAACTTCAAATTTATCTAAAATGGATTTTCTAGTTTTTTGTGCACTTAAACAAAATTTTTCGTGCAATATCAAAACAATATATAGTTGTACGCCATCATTTAGAGATGCACATTTAAAAGTGGAAATTTATCTACAAGTGTGAGTACAGCTCGAAAGTGGCCAATTCTATTGCCAGTTGCTGTAACTGCACGCTTGCGTGCCCCTTCTTCAAATGGTGACTACAACGACAACGATGACGACAAGGAGCACAAGGAGCCACAATAGCTTTGTGAAGCACCGCAATGACTTGGTTCGCTGGCTGGTATCGTTGGCAGCATCGAAATCGTTGCAGTTGCCGTTTCCATTGCCAACGCCATGGCAAAATTGCAACATTAAAATGCCACTTCAGGCAAGCAACCAGCTGCGTTTGTATCCATGTGTGTCTGTGGTGCTTGCCACCAAATTGCATGCAGTCATACCACGAGGTGTGTTTAATTTAAAATCAATGCAATTTCAAGCGAAATAGCTGTGTTCCGCTGCTTCATAAAGGTAAGCAGTCAGTAAGGGAGTCCAAATGAAACTAAAAGTTACAACCCAAATGAACGATACATCAAAATATGAGTTTTGAAGCGCCTTTCAGATAAGTTTTGATGTGAACATCTATTGATGCGTCTTGGGTCTAGGAACAATGACAAAATAGCTCATATCATATATATGCTGATATACATCATATAAGAAAGAAAGTCATAAAAGTATAGCACACTTTTATGCGTTCGCTACTTTAAGAGCAACCCATGAAACAAAACGCGCATGTGGCATGTGGCACAAGTGAGCGAAATACTTTTATCGAAATACCAAAATCTAAGTGGCAACAGTATTTTGAATAAGACATGGCGGAAACCTATGTTCAAAAAGAACTAGTGAGGCGAAACGGGGGGAAAACCACAATCGCTAGCTGGAATAAATGTTATAGAGCAGCAGAGACTCTTTGAGCTCTCTTGAGTAGCGGGCAAATATGGAAATGGAATTTATTATGCTTGTATTCGTGAGCTTTTTCATCTTATTGTTGTCTTATATTGTTTTATTTTAGTTGTTTTTGATGTTGATGTTTTGGCTATTTGCAAACAGGCATAACGACATACAAAACTGGTTGCTGTGCGAGTAAGTTGCAACATGCAGCAGAGCAGGGGCAGCGCATACAGCAGATATGCTTCTAAAGATCGCTGGGGGATTTCAGTTGTCGAATTGATTTGAAGTTTTTTCATCCTGTCTTCGACATTCAACGACTTAATACACGTTGTCATAACAGCTCATTACGAAGAAGGGAAAATAAGACGCGAAATAACAACGTTTGTGTGTACAATATATTAGAGTTGTTTTTTATTACTTCAAATCTTTTTACTTGACTAAAACGCAACGTTTCCAACTGAAACTTATATTCGGCAAACCGCAATCATTTTATCTTTCGAATGGTATAGGTTTCACCTAAAAAAGTTGCGTTATTGAGAAGCAATCGGTACCACACTGAATTTGGCTAAGCGTATTTTTATATAGAGATTAGTTTTGTGCTCAGCTACTATAATTGGACTAATGCGTAGTGTCTGTCGAGAAATACCAAAAGGCGGTAAAAATTAAAAAAAAAAAGTTTGAGGATTGAGCTAGTTCAACTTAATTTTAAACATTGCAAAGCTGCGGAGTAAGGCGTAAGTCTTTCCCCAAAGTATTGAAGAAGTTGTTCCCTATATCCATAGCAGATTGCACATCGCGAATAGGCTATTCGAGGTCAACATTTGGCGTAGTTTTGAGTGAAACTATTATGGAGAAGATACCGCATGATGCTCGAGGTAGATCGCACGTCAGCATTACCAGAGTACGCTTGAGCTGCTGCATATAATGCAGCAAGACTACACATCTAGAGAGGCAACTCTCCACCAAATAGTGTACATATAACTTGATCCTGCAGTGATAAAAAGAGCACCTACGAGCAGAAGTAGGCATAATCCGTCAACTCTCCATCAACCGGTAAATAAGATGCATACCTTGAGAGCTGAGATCCTGAGCAGTAAGGTAGCTCAACTTCACTTTTACTATTGAAACGTATTTGAAGCGTCGATTATATTATTGCGTCAAAGGTGGCCACAGATGGCACCCAGTTTCTTGCTTAAATGAAAGCATTGCCAAAGCAGGGAGGGATTGCTCAGCAAATGTTAGCATTCCAAAGAGAGAAAATCTTTTATCTCGAAAACGATCCTGTAAAACCTTGATGAATGATGGAAAAGCTCAACAGGCAACCAGTCCTAGTGTCCGGTACAGATGGTGCTCCTATGTCCATGACCAGAACAAAATGCATGGGATATCCAAACCAACATTGAGTAGATGCTCAGTACAATGGAAACAATCAAAAATGGAAAAGCGCCTGTTCTAGATGACATAGCAAGCATTAAAACTAATCATCATGGCACATTCAGATGTGATTGTGCAAACATTGAACAAATGCATTTCCAAAAGCGCAATGCCCCTACTGTGGAAAGTAGAAAATCTTGCAGAGCTTTCCACTTCTCTCGAAGAAAAGACATCTGAAGTTCGTTGAAATGGGTTCTTGAACAAAGTGTTACGCGGCAGACAGAGGATGCTTCTAAGAAGGAATTCTGCCGCGCCGACAGAGATGATTGGCTCAGGCCCTTTTGGCTGTGCAGCTGAGCTTTTGTGTATACCTCACGATACTGACTCTATAATGTCTGTCTGTCAGCGCAACAGATGCAGCTCGCGGCATTTGAAATTGTGAAGATTTTCGTGAGGAAACCCATCTGTAAGCTGCTTGTTGTGTATGAATACCTTACATGGTTCATCAAGATACCAACCTGCACCAGTTCCATAAGACTTGTACGGAGTTTAGTTAAGGTTCGGTTTAGAGCTGCCCGCAAATAACATATTCACACAGAGTCGATAAACATATCTGTGTATGTGTGTATCCGTGTGTGTTTGTCTATAAAGCCACTTAACTTTTACGCCCAACATTTGCTTGCCAATTAAAACGACAATATATTGATAGACAGCGATATTGATCAATACTGGCAGTTCATATTAAGTATACGCACAGTGAGCCAACAATTGCATATCGCAGTGAGTAAATTTCAAATTATAGGCATTATTAAATTACATTAATCAACGGAGCGCAAATGACTGAGCCAAAGCAAATCCGTGTGTAGTGTGAAGCCTCTGCCGCAGTCGCTGCCTCTGCCGCAGTCGCTGCCTCTGCCGCATCAAGCAGTTGATGCAGAAACTTTTTGACAAATTGTTGATTGGTATTTAATTGGTGGCAGCAAATGCCATAGGCGAAACTTAAAATGTTTGTTGGGTTTGTATACTCTTGAAGTATATGTAGAATAATGGCTGCTTTTATTAAAGTAATGCATGGATGAAGGCGTGGCATAGCGAAATCCGGCCATCAGGATGATATATTTGGAAGTTCCCTTTCGATTGCTCCTTATTTCAAGCAATGTAACTTAGAGCTGCCAAAGCGTAGTTCTATGTACTTGGAAAAGATGTTTTGCTCTAATCTTAGAGTTTAAAACAAAATGGAGAACTACATCGTTACCAGGAGCGTCACAAAGCCATTGAAGTTAAGAACCTTGGACCCTGCAGTCAGCTCCTACGCGATTTGTGCGAGAGATAAGGAAGACGGAGAGGCGCCTTTACAGACGCAAAAAACATGGTTGGTTGAAGGATTTAGTACCGGACCGTCCTTCTGTAGAGATGGGTATCGGCATGTTGAGGATAATGCCGCTCCCGGCGGTAACTTCCCAACGTCCCCCATCATAGATGACGGCGTGGATTCACCGTCGCCTAGCTGTAACGATGATTGGGACCTTCGTGTACTCTGCCCTGTGCTCAAGAAGAGTGACCCTACAGGTTTCGACTACCATGGTATCAGCTTTGTTTCTATTGCATATAAGGCCTTATCTAGCTTTCTGTGTGAAAGATTATCAGTGTGGTTTTACTCCTGGCAAGTCCACCATAGACCAGATATTCACACTACGCAAAACCAGGGAGAGGCCCACGAACACCAAATTGACACCCATCGTCTCTTGGGAGATTATCAAGCAGAATTTGATAGGGATTGTATATATGCCGCTCTGTCTGAGTTTGAAATTCCTGCAAAGCAATACACGCAGCTCCGTCAAGTTAGGAAGGAGCCTCTCCGAGCCTTTTGATACCAAGCGTGGCTTCAGGCAAGGCGATGCCCTCTCCTGCAACCTCTTTAACTTTGTGATGAAGAGTGTGTTGCGAAAGTCCAAAGTAAACATAAACGGGACTATGTTCTATAAGAGTGTCCACTGGCTTGCATACGCAGATGATATCGATATCACTGGTCTTATAAAGCGAACAGTTTCTGGAGCCTTTGTGGCTATTGAAAGAGAATCTGCCAGGGTGAGTTTGGTTGTTAATGAGAGCAACACAAAGTATATGTTTTCTTCGAGTAGAGAGACACAGTGGTTGGATTCTCAGATTGAGGTTGAAAAATATAGTTTTGATATTTCCAAGGATTTCGTCTGCCTTGGCACGACCGTCACGATAATAAACGATGGCAGTATGGAGATCAAGCGGAGAATAACTCTTGCCAATAAATGTTACTTTGGTAGCAACTAACACTCTACAAGGCGCTGAAGCATGGATTATGACGCAGTCTGATGAAAATGCTAGGTCATGTTGTGCGTAGGAATGAAAATGCTCCTGCGAGAAAGGTATTCAATGCAGGTGTCGAAGGGAGGTGACGAAAGGGTAGACCATGCCCGCTAAAAGGATCAGGTAGTGAACACACTAGCTTCTTTTTGTATCACCGATTGGAGAAGGCGCACTTAAAGCAGAGAAGGAGAGCTTTATATCTGACCGTAATCCGGTAACTGTTTGTTATGGCTGATTAAGAAGAATATATCGCTACATATAACACGATCTGTCGACAAATAGTCAATTTAGATACTATATAGTATCTATGTATTCAAAACAGATATTAGCAAGGGTATATAAACTTCGAGGCTCGAATAAAAGCCTTTCGTAGTATCTGATTTTTTTAACATTTGCATTTTTGTGTGTCAGCTGTTAATAAAGGACGTTTTGATGCGTTTAAAAAAACACTCGGAATAACAAAGAAATCAATAAAAATAAACAATTAAAAGCAAATGAGTGCTACGTGGTTCAATCATTTCAATTAAATGAAATACTCATTGTTAAATAAAATATATATATTTAATAAATCAACGCTGTTAAGTGATTGCTGCTGACGTAAATTGTTTTAAGATCTTAAATATAATATAAATAAACTAAAGAGGCTTTTAATGGTTAATTGTTGTTTGCTGTTGGAACATCTGTTCTTGACTGTGACATGACCCATAAAGCCAGTTGCAGTCAGTGCAACAAACAGGGAGCTTCCCATAGAGAAAGTGGTTAGTTATGTATTAAGGTGTATTACATCGATTTTGCAAGTTTAAAATGATTTGATAGGTATGTGAAATTTTGAGCTCTCCCTTACCCATAGTCACACATCGTAATGTGACGTCACAAGCCAGTAGAGGAAAAACCTATTTTAAATTTCAGCTATTGATTTTCTAATTGTGACGTTTCTAAGCACGCTCTTCCACCTTGTGACTTTGATCACACATTAAATATTCAGGGTGCCCTTGCCTTCCGAAACGAGCTGTTCCAAGTATCGAAAAACGTAGGAGGGAGACTTTAAAGAAGCCAACGGTAACCGCTTCAGTTGCCTCCAGGCTGTTCCTCAGAGCGAATCGCTTCTAATTCGAAATCCTGTTTGTCATGCTGAGTGTAGGTTACGGCCATAAAACCATGTCTGAATATATATACTCCAAAACTATCGAGGCATCGAATTTTTCAATTATCGATGGTTTTTTTCAGTATCGAAAGTTTAGGCACACGCTAAGCGACTAAGATTAGAAAGGTAGGGAGAAAGAAAAACCTGATAGTTCTATCGACAGTATTTAGTCTTTTCGAACCGCTTGTACTATCGATAGTATAGATTATTTTTCTTCAAACTATCGGAAATACCGAACTATTGATAGTTTTGCAGATCTATGTTGCGTTAGGTACGCACAAAAACATCATATTTTCACCAAAACGTGAAACGAAACGCGCTAGAGCATAGGCATAAATGCAAGCAAGTGCTCCAATGTGACTTACGCACTGCGTAAGGATCTCTGTCCTGGTGTCTTCTTGCAGGACCAACTGCTGGAGTATCACAGCAGCAACAAGTATTTGGGTGTACACTTGGACAGGCGCCTGACCATCGGCAAGCACATCTCCAGCGTAACAGGCGGCCTGAAAAACAGAATTTGCTGGCTCCGATGGCTCCTTATCAGCAAAAAGCTATCCCTTAAAAACAAGGTGACCATCTAAAAGTCCTGCATAGCTCCTAAATATGGTTTGCAAGTCTACGGAATTGCTGCGAAAACCCATCAGAATGCTGCAGACAAAAACCCTTCGCATGCTTACTGTGGGTTCCCAGGGGGAACGGACATGCGAACTGCGGGCATAGATAGTGATGTTGTATTAGTATTTTTCTTTAAGTTTCATTTAAGTTGTTGTTAAAAATAACAGTAAAATTAAATATAAATAAAAGATTTTATTAAAAAAAAATAAAAAAATATATAGTATATTTATATTTTTGGATCATCATGGCAGTGTGGTTTGTGGCACTGCCCTCGGCAAAGAACAACATCAAAACTGAAACAACAAACACAACTGTAAAAGCAATACATGGAAACAATTCTTTAACATGCGCAGCCATGTAGCGGCACACCGCATAAAAAAAAACAACAACAAACGCACAATTGCACAGCGGTATGTTAATTTTCGTTCATTTTTATACACTGTTATAAAGTTGTTGTGACGTCCGTATGTCTTAAATGTAAATCATTTGCTTTTCCCAACTCGGTTATTTCAAGTTGTAAAATGAATGCCCAAAAAGAGTTGCTTTGTCTTGTTCAATGTTAAGTGCACTGCCGCAGTGTTTGCTCAGTGAGTGAGTGAAGATTTTACCAATGACGAAATCGCGCCATCTTAAACGCAATTTGTAAATCGAATGTTTTGAAGTGGGGAAATTGATTTCAATTGAGCAATTAGGTAACCCATAACTGTAAATTATCAATTATATATGTGTGGTTATGTGACTTAATTGAAAACCGCATGCAGTAATATATTAATTGTTGGTACTCGCACACTCGAATGGCTGCTTTGAATTCCATTTGGTATGAAGTTACAATAGCTCTATGGTTTTCCATAATAATATACAAATACAAATTAACGTCTTGTGCATGAGTGTGCGTGCTTGTGGCAATTGCGGTGATTGTGTGTGTGTGTGTGTGTGTGTGTGTGTGTAGTTGCCACATGCATATGTTAAGCCAAGTGCCATAATTTGCATGCAACCCTAAAGTATGCAACATATTTATCAAAAGCGCGCGTTACGTTCACTTACACACACACACACATATGGCATATGAGTTGGCAGTGGCAACAATGGATGCAAACCTTTTGCAAAATGGCGGACTCTGAGTACTTTATAAATAGGTTGCTTTTAAATGGCCGCTTCTGAGGCAAGTTAGCATTGTTGTTACTTTTTATTGTTGTTGTCGCGGATTTAATTTTCGCAACGTTCCAGCAGCTGCAGGCAAAAGAGAAGATCGCGCAGCTCAACTTAGAACAGCTTTAAATGCGGATACATGTGTATTTGCAACCTCATCATCATCAAGATCGCATAAATGATTGCCATACAAGATACCCCCTTATGTAGCCCTTTGAGTCTGTACTTCGTGCACCATCTTTATATGCATGACACACAACATGTGCCAAAAGCTTACGCTTGGCACAAAACACATTAGGAAAACAATCATACGCAGCGTGTTGCAAGTAGCGACAGCAAGTAATGCCACTTAGTAGATACGATAATGGAAGGGGAAAGCTGACAGTCGCAAGCTTTCAGCTTCAATTTTCATCGATTTGAGGAGCATCGCGAAAAGAGTCTTGCATCAGCTATATAGCCAATGAAAAGTTATCAAGGGCAGCGTAACAGGGATGATTATAAATACACTTGTGCAACACGCATAACTGTACATTGTGTCGTTACTTTTTGGAAATATAGAAAACGAAATGTCTTATACGAAAGTGCTCGCTACAGGATGCTCAATGTGAAGTGGAGTCGATATATTTAAGAAAAGCTTCATTTGCTGATATGTGTACTTTAACTCAATACTTTCAATAGTTCTAACAAAGACAACACAAACACTAAGCTGAGTACGTTGCACATATTATCTAGTGTGACTTTTCAGGTGGCTTTTCATACCCCAAGCAACCCGAGTGACTTTTGCCACACGAGAGCCATGAAAAACAACACGAGCGACTCTGCTGATAGAAGCAACGAACGCGCCGAGTCAAGAGTGCATTCTATTTTTGGGAATCTGTACTTTTGAAAGAGGGACAACGTTTTTGCTTTCAATTTTTCAAAAATATCGCTTCATAGTAAATTTCTTGTATGGCGTTACTCATCTTAGTGCTTCTATTGTCTTTGGTTCTACAATGAAACTAAAGTGTAAGTTTATTTTGAGTATTACTTCAATATAGAAAACATTGGCGAAATCGAACAGCAGAGCAACATTGGTAATGCAATCACGAGCTTGCAAATCACGTTCATGCAATCCGAACTCGTGATGAACGAGCTCAAGATGTTTAGTTGCAAAGAATTAATGATGCTCATAGATTAACCACACGAACGCTCTGAATCGTTGTTCTCATACATGGCTTTTGCTCACGAACTTAAAGTGAGTTTCAGTGCTCTTTAGAGAATTGCTATTGGTATTTCGTCTTAGGTCATAAGTCAGACGGAATGTGCTGTTAACTGAACAAAGGAATCAATCAAGACAATGTTATTGGGCGAAAGTGAAAGTTTTGCTAAAAATGATTTAATTTGTGCTTCCAAATGAAAATGAGAAAATTGCGACAATGTCGGACTTTGCATCATAGAGTTGGGTGTATAATAGACACCACCAAATGGAGATTCAAAGTTTGGAAAATTCATATTTTGAGTAATGAAGAGGAACAAGATAATATTCAAAGCGATTCAACAAATCCAAAAACGATGATTCGTAGCAATTTTTGACCTTAAAAAATGCACTCAATTAGATACGTGATAGTAAGATGATTGTAATAAAAGCGTATAAGGTTCCTCTGCGAGAACATAAGCGGAGATTCTATGCAACAACGTTCAATAAAGTTATACTAGTCATTAAAGGTGTTGTTTTTGAAAAACGATACATTTGAGTAAGGCGTAAAATCTAATTTGTGCATTCTATTATCTTATTATACCAGAAATCTATGTCAGATGTAGTATAGAAGTATATACACGATGCAATGACATATGTAAGTATATATTGAAGTGGAATGAAACATAAAAAGTTTTAATCACAGGCCAAACGGAATCTGAGTGTCACGAATGACAGATTTTACAGCCGTTCCTTTAAATCCATCAAGTCGAAACTCGAAAGAAGTTTGCGTTGTGTTTATGTGCATTTATGTTTTAAAAATTATGAAAATCAGATAAATACATCAAAAGTTATAGTCAACAATACGCTGATTTCACCCCCCTCGCCGATAAACTGCTCCGAAATTTCACTACATGTAAATATGGATACATGTAAGCTAGAGTTACAAAATTTGATGTGGTGAGCCAAATCATGAAAACTGTGTTCACTTTTTTTCAATAGAAGCAATCGATTTTTCTTAATTACTGCCGGACCCTGCAACATATTGATGTTAAAATTGCCCATATATTTATAAAAGTGTTTTTTATCTTTGAAAATTCATCGACATTGAATAATTTTTGCTCCATAATCGAAAACCAAACCAACTTCCCAATACATGTCAATTGCAACTTCCCAATGAGAAAATGTTTACAGGCATATCGATCTTATGAAAAGAGATATAAAAGTGGAAACTTCCATTCCAATTTTACTGCATTTAGTGTTTATAAAGAAAAAGGGTACAGGGTATTCCACAGTCGGGCACTGTCCCGATTGCCTGCATAACAATTTTAAATTTCAAACGCTTGCAAATTGAAATTTAATTCACATTTCTCTTACATGACATTTTTCTAAACATTTTTTAGTTATTTTTTGAACGATTTTGTCTAAAAACCTGACTGAGACTCCTCGCAATGATTATCATTTACTATGTTATTCGAAATCGACTTGCGATATTTCACACAGCGCTAAAATCGATTCCAAATTCGGATTCAATGTTCCAAAATTTTTCGAAAAGCATATACAGTCAAACCTGCCACTCACGGTTCAAGACTTTTTGGCCAACTTATGCAGGTGGCCAACTTATGAGGGGATAGCAGTTTTATATTGATTTTATGTTTTTTCTTTGATTTTTTCAACTTTATATAATGGTTTATGTTTGTTTTTAACATAAAAGTTTATTTAATCGTGTATGTTTATATAGTCTAAAAACTTCACATAATAACAAAATAAACATATAATAATATCTACATTCATAGTTGCAAGCCAGTCAAAGTTTTTTTTTATCAAGAATACTGTACATTCTTTGAAATTCAAAATTACATTTAACTTTTATTGTAAATTAAGAGAATCTTTTAAATTTGCTTATTTATAAGATTTTGATTTTTTTTCTTTTTATTTTCAACACATGGATTTTTAGCATCTGGAAGGATTACACAATTAAAATTCTGAGGGTGGCCAACTTTTACAGGTTCAATTACGTTGAAAAAATTCGAAAATCGATCAAAAAGTGGCCAACTTACAAGATATGCAGGTGCAAGTTGGGCAGGTAAAAATTTGAGGGGTTTCACTTAAATATTTTGGTTCCGCTGAACAGTGTCCAACTTATTAGGGTGGCCGAATTTGCAAGTTTGACTCTATTTGAGTGTGTACATATTTTGGCTGTTTCAAATCAGCATATCCTGTGCGTACATCCTTCAACTATTTGAATATATATGAAGAGTCAAGCTAGTTCACAATCTAACGGGTCAACATCATTCCGCGACACCTTACGGCATTGCCCTGCATGATATTTCTGTATTTGGATTTCTTCGTTTTTCGAGTATTTGATGCCACGTGACACTTGGGATTATAAAAATACACTGCACGCACAAATTGGGCATGATTAATGAAGTTCGTCAAAAGCCAAAAGAAAAGTGTAAGTGGGTGGCCGCAATTGTCTGACCCCGTTTTAAGGTGTTAAAAGTTGACTGGCAAATAGCGTATTTTAGAATTCACGGTCATTAATTAACTGTCAGCGTGTGGGGCATAGTAGGTGAACCTTCCTTTATGATGACCAACTCATTTAACCACAAATCTGTTGTGTTTCTTGTCAACGCATTGGTATTCCATTTGAGCGCTGTTTTTGCTGGTATTGGTCCTGCCAATAGCCAAAAGTCAAATAGGAACTGAATCAATATGTTGGCTACGATATTCCCAATTTGTATTGACATTGGGCGCAGTCCTTACAACCTCGACAACAACACCAAAAACAAAATCTATGCAAATGAAATGGACATTGGACAACTTTTGGTCATGTCTGTTTGAGTATGCATTAAATTCAGGTCTACAGAAATCGAAAGCTAATAAAATCTATTTGCACAAATTCTCGCAGCTATGCATACAGTGAAACCCTTAAACTAAAGTAAATAAATAAAACTCCAAAACCAAAGGTTTGTTTATTAAGCAAAAGTAGCTTAGTTTAGAATTATGCATGACTACAAAAAAAAAAGAAACTTTACATGTTTATTATTAAGTGTTTCTTTAAATTGGCGCGAAAACAACCACAACAGCAAGCATGCTCTTCTTGTCGCTCTCACTGCTCACGAAGCACAAGAAAAGCAAAAACAGGCAACCAACTTGCTCTTTTGTAGACGTTCATAATTCCAGCCGAGCGTCATAGCATACAAAATGGTTAATCCTAAATACTAAAATTCACTTCAAACTTTCGACCTTTTTTGACCAGTAATTTCGTAAATGTTAAGGTTGCGGAAAAGTAAGTGAAAAAGTTATACAAACTTTTTCAACAGCAAGAGAAATACTTAAAAGATTAATAGCTAGCTTAATTGTTTATGTTTTTAGGAATATTTAAAGAGTTCAATCTATTCGAAGTTTAAAATATTTCTTAAATTATTGCAATTAGCAATCAGTTCGTCGGAGACGACATGAAACGTTACGAGAACCGAAAGCTATTACAATGCATATAAACGGATTTTATTGGGGGACGGAATCTGGTATTGACTTATAAACCAACATTATCATAAATATCGATCCAATTATAGAATAGGGTATGAAAGTTGGAACTAGTTAGCGTACGTCATACTTTTGCTTCTTCTCTAGCGTTTATTTCGTGACAAATATTTTGATCTCCACCGATTTGGCTCAAAATCAAAAAAAATGACGTAGGCTGTCTTCGCTTGGCGCTCTTGTTCAAAACCTATAAAGTTCTTCATCTCAAAGCTAAAGCTAAACTCAAAATGATTTCCGGATTTGAAATCAGCGACTCCAAATTTACCGGAAAAGCTATGTTTTACTCCAGGATTTTCATATTGTTTTTTTTTTTGTACGGAAATTAAAAAAAAAAGGCAATCTTGTAATTTTTTCGAAATTCTTTAATAACCTCCCTAATTCGCTACCGATTTTGCTTCAATTGGTGTTGAAATGTTTGCAAAGAATCAACTTATCGAATCCAAAAATAAGCCTTTCAAAATTTTTTTTAGTTTTTTATTTAATTTATTTGGAGTACAAAAAAAAAAAGAATTTTAAATTTCGAAAAAGAAAATTTGAGTTCATTGCCATGTAATTTGCAATTAAATAAAGATAGACCAAAACTGTTTGAGAGACAATGCAATACAAATATTAAAATACCTTCAATTCAGGTTCCTAAGATATATGAGATTTACTGACTTCGCAACTTTCGAAATCTCGAATTTTTGGAAATAGCGATATTTCCAAAACGGTGCTATAAAATCCAAAATGGTTTCCGGATTTGAAATCAGCGGCCCAAAATTTACCAGAAAAGGTAAGTTTTAGACGTAGGCTTTTTTTTTTTGCATAGTGTAATAATCGGCATCAGCTAGCTCCTCCCTTTAAAAAACTTTTGGTCTATGCGGCAAATTCCTTGAAGTTCCTTGATTCCACTTGGGCAGTTTTCACTGTACCCACTTGTAGTGTATGGGCAATAGAAAGCATCGAAATCTACTTAAGTCTTAGCCATGGGCGAGCATATTTGATGTGCGTGGCGTGTAAAACACTGCGTCTTATAAGCCGCATAATGACAAGCTCATACATCAATACATATACAACACACACACTCACACACACACACTCACTCACACTCACACACACACACACTCACACACACACTCACAGATTGGCCGATAAATGCTCAAGTGCTTGTGGTGTTTGGACCGTGCTATTAATTCTAATTACAAAGTGTGTGTGCTATTCATTGCGAAAACGAAACAGAAGCCAGAACTCTACCTATTCCTCCAGCGTCCCTTCTCGGCTCACAAGTTGTGCCCGAAACTAATCTAAGCTGAACGTGCCACTTGGCAGCATTCTACTTGCCCCTCAAAACCTAGACGTATGTGTGGCATGTTTAAGCCAAGTTAATGTAATACGTGTAACTGATAAAAAACGTTTTAATTTATTTTTTATTCCATGCCCTTATCCTGGCCATGACATAAATCGCAATCCACATTCTACAAATTATGCTCCTATTGGCTTGTGAAATTTTTCTTTGGCAAATTGTCTTTTTAAAGGTTCTTAAGTAACTCTACACTGGGAAAAAGGTTGCTACCACAAAAGAAAAGTACAGGCAAAGATTTGTTTCCACTTCGCAGTATATGTCCATAACCTTACGGAGTACTTTCTACTCAAACACTCATACTTCAACGTCATCAGGCAGAACGGAAAGGGTGAGCGTATTAGTCTCTACTCCTTTGTCTACTGGCAAGAGTGATTGTCCGCTTGATCTCCATGATGACGTGATCTTCGTGATTGTGACGATGATGCCAAGTTAGACGAAATCCTTGACAACATCAAAAGTATAGTTGTCAACATCGATCAGAGAGTCCAATCGCAGTGCCTCTCTACTCGTAGACCCACATTGGCAGATATTATTCGCGTTCGTGGCTTGTCAGGGCTTAGAACACCTCTAGATTCAATTGGATGACTAAACACCCTTCCGTCAAGAATTTGATCGCCAATTTTAGGGATGTGGAGATCTTGGGATTGGATCCCTCTTCTTTTGTTTGTTGCATAGCCCAAGATCTGAGTGGGGTATAGCCTATATGAAATGCCATAGCAATTTGATGTATGGTTTCCAAGTCGCTTGTCTAACGAAGTGGTCTCCGATGGAGCTGTGACTTTGTTTTCTTTGAATAATCTTTCCATTGAAGATTAGTTTTGGCGTGTGTTTGCTTGTTAGCGTGTTGTCAGATTAACTCTTATTGGTGGTGATGTTCCATTTTTGGCTCAATTTTCACCGTTCCAAGGCAACAAGCGGTTTGTACCAAGTGGATAATGAGAGAATGGCTTTATGATCAGCATAAGTAGCAAACAGTAATGGCCTCGGATTTATGTTCTTTTCGACGTTTGGTGCACGTCGTATGTGAATGGTTTGTACAGAATCGGATCAAGAAGGTTGCATTGAAATACCAGCTCTGATCATTTTAGTTCTGAAATCTCATCTATGAATGAAACCATACATGTTCTTTGACTTAGAAATGACTTGATGACTGCATATTGCGGGATAGGTAAGAGAGTCTTCAGCTTGAATGAATTCATAATATTGAAATGCATTAATACTATGGTTTGTAACTCTGTGCACTTATTTCGGATTTCCGAGCTGCTTTCGAAATCTAAATTGATGCTTTGGAATAGCCTCCTTGACGAAGATTCTTTCGAATATCTAAAAGAATACACGGAGCAAACTTATAGCTCTGTATGACTCTAGGGCTGTTGCTTGCAGGATTCCATTGTGTGGGGAAGTGACCGAAATCAAGGATAACGTTATATATAGCGACTAGCAACATAATTCCCTAGCGAGAAGGTAATTCAGCAAATTGGTTATCGATTAAGTCATACCCAGAAGCTTTACTATTCTCAAGTACATTTAATTGAGCTATAACTTCTGCAGGGGCGATTAATTTGGTGAGTAAGTGCCACGAGACTGCGCGCATGTGTTCTTGAGCTGGTAACTTAGGGTTCTCTAAATTTCTAGCAAAAGCTTCAGATATTTGCAAGTGCGATTTGTTCCACGGTCCATCGTCATTCCTTAGTGGATAGATAAGCAGGGCTAAGAGTTGTACGAAAAACCCAGAAGTCAATAAAAAAAATGGTCTGTACAAGAATTGTTACCCTTAACTGAGTCAAAGAATCACCTAATCACAACTTAAGTGCCAATGGGTTGAGTGGCAACTACTCTAAAGTTCCGATTTCCATGTAATTAATTAGAGCTCAGGGTAAACAGGAAAAACCAAGTCCCGAGGAAAGCTACTCTAAACACGCTCAACCACCAGAATTCTTGAGTATGAATTAGTGTTAACCAGTGTAAGTTTAAATATTTTCTATAAAATTCAATTAAATTGCCATAAACTTTCAACCTTTATGAATATGAAAGAGGTTTTCCATTTCTTTGTAAATTTTATAGTAGTATTAACTTCGATATTATTAATAATTGCGTCCTTTTGGATCCTCCAAATGGTCAATATTTAAGCATTGTTTTTGCATATTGAAAATTATTGGCATACATATTTATATGTGTGGCATAAAATCAAATAATACAAAGTTCTAATATAAACGGGAAGTCCACTAAACGGCAAAAATTCATGTTAACCAGTTGAACCAGCTTTTCGATTTTAGCTGCAATTTGCGAATTTATTTCATAAATATCTATGTGGCAGTGTGTGTGTGTGTGTTTGTAACAGAGGGCTTGCAACATGTTGCGGTTAATAAGCGTGAAATTGCTGCATAAATAACACTAAACTACATAATATTTGTCACTGCGTTCGCTGCAGAATATTAAGAGTTTATGTTCCAACTAAGATTTGACGCACAATGAAAAAGATTCATAGTTCAGTTCTCGGACAAAGTCAGTTCATACCCATTAGATAGTTCACGTAAGTTGGTTATAAGTGACTGATGTTGGATACCAATTGTGGGCAGCTAGTAGTGGATTAAGTATAAATCCGGAAAAAACAGACCTTGTACTCTTCACGAGGAAAGACAAAAAAAAAAGACCCCCCCCCCAAGCTAAACGATTCAAACCTATCTTTCAGTAATAGTACAAAATATCTGGGGATAGTACTAGACAGGAAACTGGACTAGAACCTAAACACTCTTGAGCGCACCAAAAAGGCAGCCATAGCACTATATTTTTGCAAGAAAACCATAGGCCTAAGGTGGGGCATATCTCCCAAAATAGTTCTATGGCTCTATTCAGCGATAATAAGACCCATCCTCCTATATGGAGTTCTAGTGTGGTGGCCAGCTTTGCAAAAGCAAACCATCCTAAGGCAACTCAATAAAATACATCGGGTGGCCGAGTTGTGCATCACAGGTGCGGCTCGTACCACGCCAAATGCGGCCCTGGATGCTATTTTAAGCATTAAACCTTTGAACCTCGCAGGAGAGGAGTCTACTCTATTGTCGGCAATACGCTTGAGAGATTCAAACATATGGAACAATTGTAGCTTCGGTCACTCCTCCATACTAACGAGGAACATGTCCGTCCCACTTAAAACTGACTACTGTGTACCGGTAGAATTTTCCCGTACACCCTTTAACATTCTCATCCCAGGTAGGGAAAAATGGTCCCTTGGTACTCCCGGACCTATTGATGCCTCCAACTTCAGCACTGGCGGATCCAAGTTAAATGATCGGGTTGGAGGTGGGGTCTTTTTGGAGGAATTAAATATAAGACACAGTGATAGACTTCCGGATCACTGCAGTGTGTTCCAGGCGGAAGTTATTGCAATAAATAGGGCACTAATGTACCTTAAGAACTCGGGCAGCTCTTTAAGAAATGTTAACATATACAGTAATAGCCAAGCGGCCATTAAATCAATTAGTTCAATGTCGTCAAATTCGATATCTGTAACAAACTGTCGCATGTCTCTGCACGAGATGGCCCAACAGCATAGCTGACGAGCTTGCCAGACAGGGTACTACCGCTCTGTCTCCTCTAGATGGAGACGGCGCGAGTATGCCTATGGCCACATGTAAGCTTCATATTAGAAATCGCTTCAATCATAAATCCATGGAAAAGTGGATTAATGTGACTAATTGCCGGGTAGCCAAACAAACTTGGCCTAAAATAAGTAAAAAACGTACTGTGGAACCCTGCTCTCTGAACAGGGAGAGGTGTTCTATGGTTGTTCGTGCCATCACGGGACACTGGCTGATCGGCGCTCATGCAGCCCGGCTCCGGGTCCCTTTTAATGATTGCTGCAGGAGCTGCTGGGACGAAGAAGAGGTTGAAACGGTGGAGCATTTCTCCTGTCTTGTCCGGCTCTCTGCAAGCGTAGATTTGAACATTTAGGCAGTTACTTCCTAGATAGTATTGCAAGTCTGTCCGAAATAAGACCCAAAAAGATTGCAGAGTTTATTGCTGCATCGGGGTGGTCTATTTTTTGAATCTGTTTTTGGATCTGAGGTTTAACGGGGAAGGAGTGAAAATGAGATCCTACGGTAGCACAACGGGCCGAGACATGGCCTAAGTGTGCCAGGCTATTAGCCTGGCTGCCGTTCTAACCTAACCTAACCTGGGTACCAATTACGATCCAGAATAAAACACCGCCAAATGAGAAACATAACTAATAAGTAAATAAAACTAATGTTGCCACTTCAGGTGGTAAATAAAACACAATACACAAATAGAACAGATTTAACTTATACTGAAGAAATTAGCAATTAAAGTAAGTAAATAAATCGTATGGAGGTGATAGGTTAAAGTTGAGATCAGTAGATCAGATTATGTAGTTTATTAAATTGTATTGTGCCTGAACCGCCAAATCCAAAACTATAGTGCCGACTAAAAGCACGCCGATATCAGAACATCGATATGTCGTGTATCAATCTGCAGAACATCGAAATGCAGAGCATCGATATACCAGCAGACCGAGCAATAGGCGGTTGAATTTAAATATTTGTATCAGCAACAACTAAACTAACTAATAATTAACCTAAAACTAGAACTAGAGTCCTGTTCATGCCAGCTAGCAATGATTTTTACGACGTTTAGAAAGAACAGCTGGCTATATGAAGTTCTCTAAGTTTTAAAGCTATATCTTTAAAACTTTTCATATCGCATCGTGAAAAATAAGTCTGGAACAGAAAAGTTAATCTTTTTTTGGAAACATATTAATTTAAGAACTCCATCCACAGAACTTTTAAAGCCTTATAATATTATATTTTGCTTATAGTGCTTATAAAAACAGAATTTCATTGACGTCTGCTTATAATTCACAACTGGTTAAAACATTAAATCAGCAAAAGACAGCCGTGTGCTAACAATTCACAACTGGTTAAAACATTACATCAGGAAAAGGCTTAAAGCTTAGCTGTTAGCAATATTAAATTTTTACTTACAAAATATTTTTTCTTAATATTTATTTATATGCTTTGCTTTCTATTTCAATTTGCGTTTTCGGTTTTTAATGAGCAAAAAGAAAAACATATGGTTTCTTAGAATATATAGAAAATGCTTCTCAGCTTGATGTTGAAAACTATACTGCCGTCACGCTAAAAACGATGTCAGCATGGAGATGAAGCGGGGAATCAGTCTAACCAATAGACCAATAGTCTCGCCAGACGAAACTAACTTATAGAGTTACCGTTTTGCTTTTGGGCACCTACAAGTTGGCAACGAATATCGCATACGATGGAACGATGAACTCTGTGAGCTCTACGACAACATTGACATAGTCAAGCGAATTAAGATCCAGGAACTCCGCTGCCTAGGTTATGTTGTACGTATGGATGAAGAAGCTCCTGGGAGCAAAGTCTTCACTGCGGATGTCGAAGGGACACAGGCACAGCAGGTACCTTTGGTATCACCGATTGGAGAAGGCGCGCGCAAAACAGATACGCTGGGCGCAGAGGTTTAAATCAGGCCGTAACCGGTTGTTATGGCCAGTTAAGAAGCGCAAATATACATAAAATTTGAGCCATATCTCCCATGGCAAAAAGCTATCTACGCCACTGATAAGTGTACTTGATTCCGTAATCCCTTTAAACACGTTAGTGACTGTAAGGATCTTTATCTCATAAAGTGATTGCGACATTTTGCTATAGATGTCGCATTTGAACATTGTAAATATTTATTTACTAATCTGGCTTAATGATAGTCTTTTAGGTCACGACTTGAAGTTGATCTGTTATGAAGGAGCACGCCCAAAGAGAGGAGACGGCTTCCTTCGCACCTTGATGGCCATATATTAAATCCTTATTTTAGAAATGACTATAATATTGCATTCTTCTTGTTGCTTCTATAATTATTATTAAGAGATCGTGACGAGTACATCAAACTAGAGCGCTATAACGTCTTGGTGCGTAGTTAAATGCGGTTTTTTGAACAGCATTTCATTAAAGGAAACAACTAATAGCTTGTCGTATAAGGTGACTAACAATGACACTGGGTTCTTTCGAGCCCAGTAGAGCCACCCCAGGCCTTAAAAGGATTGTTCGTAGGGTCTGGGACCCATCACGTAAAACCACAATTCTATTGAAACGGGTAATGGGTTGTTATGGCCAGTTAAGAAAAAGAAGAAGGTGGCAAAAGTTTTTCGTTAAGGTTGAAAAAGTACATTTAATAGTGTTTGAGGTATCGCTTCTTAGCCATATAAAAGTCACTAAAATTGTGGTAGATTTTCCTGTTGAGACACATATCTAGAGGTGAATTCCAATTTCAAAGTAACTGGATCATTTATGTTTAGCAGCTGTTTGAGAAAAGAAGACGAATAATGAACCATGGCTTTGACCGTCTATAATAAGCAAGGCCCACACAGCAAAAAGAGCCAATCGATAACCAGCTGACTATCGAATCTCAATATTTTGACTGAATAATACAACTAAAACAGCTACAATCAATAAACCATTCAAAAAGACAATTTGCAGGTTAGAATCAGTTGTCATTTTGTTTGGAGTTAAATAAAGTGTCCAAAGTTATACAAAATTTTGAAAGTTTGACCGTACCTTAAGTACTCTTGGAATACAAATAAGAAACAGCTATGTACATAAGAATAGAACAGGATTGTGGTAAAATGTGCTATTCTTCACCTGCTTGATCTCATTCGTATTAAGCACAATGTCATCGCTGTACTTCTCTAAAAGATGAAAGAAAACATCAGTTTTTCATTTATTAGACTCCTCAGCGCGAGGTTTAGGAGTCAAATGCTTTATTTCGGATTGAGGAGATTTTCGAACCAATAACTGTACACCCAATTCAGTACGAGTTTAAGAAAATTTGCATTATAAATGTTACAGAAGTTACACTGCAATTTGTTTTTCGGCCATTGATACAATCAATATGAGTGTTTAACCAATTTTTATAAGAACGTGAAATGTGCAAAATTTATGTGCGGTTTGTAAAAAAGGTTTCCATATTCAGTTAGTTCAACATATGCGAAAAAAAAACTAAAGAACGTTAAGTTATACGATATAAAAAATTGATACAGTTTTACAAATTAAATTGTTGCAATATTTTATGAATTTACTTTGTCCATTTTTTTTGGAAACCAATTGTTTGCAGATTTTTCTGACGTTTCGTTTTAAATTGTTTTTAAACGCACTGAATTACTTGCATATTTGGCTTTAATATTACATGTCCAAGAAAAAGTTTTAAAAAAGTTTCTTGATTTGGAGAGGATGCGTTTGTATGCCTTCGGAACTGGGGTTCAAGCCTAGCCTCAAAAGCGGCGTCATATACCTACTGACGTAAGAACCAATGACCGCATAATTTACAGTTGCCCTGAGACCTATCCTTAGCAAATCTAGAACATTTTTTGACATGATATGTATGTTAAATCATACCTACGTAACAGGTACTTTTATGCTATTGTAGAGAGGGTATGAACTATAGCTGTAGAACCCTGACATGTCCGTTGGGCCTTCTCCGCCGTTGCTCTTAAATGAAGAACAACTTACAACACATAAAAGCCAAAAGGGTGTAACTTAAGAAAAAGAATGTTCTGGCTGACGTTTTACTTATAATTCACAACAAGATTCCTCTTTGCAAAACCATACACAAATCCACGTATGGTGTACAGTTTTTGTGCACAACTTCTGTGTTCAACTGCGGCTTAAGGCTTTGAAAACAAAGTTCCCATGACCGCAACGCTGTCATCTATAATGCTATTCAGCAATCGCAAAATACAGCGCTAATCACATAGCACTTCTCGAGAACCACCTAGCGAAGTATATCCAATGCAAGCGAGGAGGAAGGATTAGCGTCTTATTGAGTGTTAGTTTCGTCTGGCGGAAGTGGTCTTTACTACCAAAGTAACATCTATTGGCAAGAGTGATTCTCGTTTCATTTCTCGATCATCGTTTTTCGTCGTGACGTTGGTGCCAAGTTAGACGAAATCCTTGACAACATCAAAAGTTTAGTTTTCAACATGAATGTGAGAGTTGACCCGCTGTGTCTCTCTACTCGAAGAAAGCATATATTTCGTCTCGGAATAATTGAAACCCAATACAAGCAAATAAAGTACTATATATTGGTTATTCTAGTACATAATTACCCAAAGAACCGACTAATAAGCTTATGGGCCAGAAATCTCTTTGACGCGTATTCCAACGCATTAGCATATTCTTTAGGATTTCTCCAGAGATTTCTGGCAATAGAAATCTCCAATAGACAGATTTCTTGACAATTTCCTATAACTTAAAGTTTATATTGTTGTAGACAAGGCTTACAAAATGCTGTTATATCTCTATCTATAATTAAAGCTAATTTTGAGCTTGCTAATTATGTGTTTCGTTGTTGCAAATACTTTTTTATTCATTTTTTATATTGCTACTGGTGCATTTTATATTCACATTAAACGCAAAACAAAAGACACGGAATGTTGCTGGTATGCCATTCAAGTGCTCGTTACTTTTTATGTGTTTGCTAACACAAACACACACACACACACACACACATAGAGTGAGAAATACACACACACACACTCACACACACACACACACATTCACACATAGACTGAGAAATACACACAGATACACACACATAGAGTGAGAAATTCACACAGATACACTCAAATACAGAAACATTTAGCATAGACAATAACAAGCAATTATATGCATAAATACATACATAAATGTTGGCGAGTGAGTGTGTCAGCGAGTGTGTGTGAATGTGTCTGTGAGTGTGTGTGAGTGTGTCTGCGAGTGTGTCTGTGAGTGTGTGTGAGTGTGTGTGAATGTGTCTGTGAGTGTGTGTGAGTGTGTCTGTGAGTGTGTGTGAATGTGTGTGAATGTGTCTGTGAGTGTGTGTGAATGTGTCTGTGAGTGTGTGTGAGTGTGTCTGTGTGTGAGTGTGTGTGAATGTGTCTGTGAGTGTGTGTGAGTGTGTTTGTGTGTGTTTGTTGGACATTTTTGTTGAATTGTGCATTTCGGGTGCTATTCGATTTGGCTTATTTGGGCGGCAAACAGTGAGGAGCGGATTCGCACCCGCGGGTTCCTAATAAATGCAACTAAAACTAAACATTTGCACAAACTATTATATATGTATGCATGAATGAGTATCAATCAATATTCGTGTGCTTGCAGTTTACACTTCCTGTTGCAAAGACAAATTGCATTTGCCATTTATCATTCAAGGACTAAACTAAGCGGGTTGTAAGTTGGGGGCAAGGGGGTGTTGGTGTGGTGTGTTAGGGCTGGGACTGGGACTGCGGGTGAGAGACTTATTTGGCTGGCTGCGTTTTATTAACGTGCTACACGTTGCACGTGGCACGTTGCACGTCAGTCGGGTAAAGAGTGAAATGTTTAGGAGTTTTGGGATTACTGGTTTGAAGCAGGCGGGGCGCTACACAGCAAATGCACAGCCAGTGATACAACTCACAGCAATTGGAAAGTAATAAGACAGACACAGAGAGACAGACAGAGCAGAAGAGAGTTGAGATTCAGGTATAGAGAGTGAGCTAAGGTAACTAAATAGTGAGTTGGGACTTAGGTGGCTTGGTCGAGCGCACGGAAGTAGGCTATAAGAAACTTTTAAGTACTTACGCGTATTATCTTCTGATCACGTATGATTTTGCGTATGCAGTTAACAATAAATGTTATGACCATGCCGCCAAGTATCAGGCCAAATACAATAATGATAATGACCACATGTTCCGATTGACCCGCTGACTCTTTCTGCAAACATAAGAGATAAAGATAGAGAGTGAGAGATTACTATTTTAATTACACATATTACAAGTAAACAGTAATTTTAATGTCTGTTCAAAACGTGTTAAGCTGCTAAACGGCTAAATTACACTGCGCTACAAAATTGTTGTTTTATAAAACTATGTGGATGAATTGTGAACAATTTGTGGCTAAAATTGGCATCATTAAACGCTTAGCAATCGTTTTGGTTCAACAAAGGCTTGAGTAAGTAACGACAAATTATAAGTCAATGTAGGCACAATTACTGACTTATTAAGCAACAACTTCAGGCTCAATTGGCATCTAGAACGTAGAAGCCAGTTAAGCCTTCTGCCCTTAGAATAGTACCTGTAGTATAACCGTTTTTCGAAAGCTTCTGCTTTCTTTGATCGGCCACAACAACCCATTACCGGGTTGCGGTCTGATCTAGAGCACACCTGCAGACTGCTCGGCTTTCCGCGCGCCTTCTTGAATCGGTGTTACTAAAGGAATCCAGAACGCTCTCTACCTGTAGCTTTCAATGGCCAGCCCATTCGTCGCCTTCCGTCAACAGCCGCATTGAAGAACTTTCTCGACTTCATCCATACGCACAACAAGACTTAGGCATGACTTTGTCAATGACGTCGTAGAACTCTTAGAGTTCGTCGTTCCATCGACTGCGCTCTTCGGGTTAAAGATCTTACCGAGTGTTTTCGACTCAAAGACTTCAAGGTCATCTGTATTAGATTGCTTCATCACCCTTGGTTCAGCGCCATAAAGCAATATGGAAAGAATGAGCAACTAATAGAGTGTAAGTTTCGTCTGGCAAAAGTGGTCTCTACTATTCATTCGCCTAGTAAAATCAAAGTAGCAGCTGGAGCTGGGTTCTGGTAGAACATTGTTAAAGCTCCTGATCGCCATTGACTGAGGAATGGCCTTGGTGAAACCAATCTCTAGCTTAACGTAGTTGACGCACAACCTTGCGTCTTGCAAGCCCTTTCTTCCACAAAACGAATATTTTGGCTGCTGCCGTTAGAAAGCGTTAGGGCTCTTTGAGAAGGTTTAACTTTTCTATTAAAATATTGAATTTAAGCAATTCATTCAATTCATAAATGGTGCTGAATACTTATTACTTATGTTTCTCATTTGGCGGTGTTTTATTCTGGATCGTAATTGGTACACAACATCAGTCACTTACAACCAACTTACGTGAACTATCTAATGGGTATGAACCGACTTTGTCCAAGAATGCAACTATGAATCTTTTCCATTGTGTGTCAAATCTTAGCTGGAACATAAGCTCTTAATATTCTGTAGCGAACGCAGTGACAAATATTATGTAGCTTAGTGTTATTTATGCAGCAATTTCACGCTTATTAACCGCAACATGTTGCAAGCCCTCTGTTACACACACACACACTGCCTCATATATATTTATGAAATAATTCGTAAATTGCCGCTAAAATCGAAAGGATTGCCCATTTGGAGGATCCAAAAGGACGCAATTATTCATAATATCAAACTAAGTTCAAACTGCTATAAAATTTACAAAGCAATGGAAAACCCTTTAATTTTCATAAAGGTTGAAAGTTTATGCCAATTTAATTGAATTTTATGGAAATTATTTAAACTTACACTGGTCAACACTAATTCATATTTAAGAATTCTGGTGGGTGAGCGTGTTTAGAGTAGCTTTCCTTGGCACTTGGGTTTTCCTGTTCACTCTGAGCTCTAAATAATTACGCGGAAATCGGAACTTTAGAGTAGTTTCCAAACCATTGCCACTGATTGGGTTACTCTTTGACTCAGTTAAGGGTAACAATTCTTGTACAGACCATTTTATATTGACTTCTGGGTTTTTCACACAACTTTTATTAGACGCACTTTCTCAAAATGCAGCCAGAAAAGTGAAGAACTTATAATTTACCAAAATATTTTGAATCCAACATCTTCTTAGTGTCAAACTTAGTTGTGTCTCAAAATAAAATACACAAACGTACAAATTGTCTCCATATTTCTACAATATTTAAAAATTAGAAATTCTATAGATATGTGTAATTAATTACTTAGCATTTTCGCTTGCAGAGATTATTATATAAAGTATGACGAACACCTCTTGATTTTTCGTGGATACGTCCTTTGTAAATGGGCGTCAGAGCTCTGCAAATTGCCAAGTTTACTGCAATGTTTTACTTTTCCAGAATGTCTGCATTTAGCTTTTAATATACAGTATAAGTTACAAAACGTTATAGCCCATTTTGCAACTCTGGCAAAGGTGTTATATTCTCTCTCTTTGCACGGCAGCAGAGGCTAAAGGAGGCGTATTGCACATGTCCGTTGTTCCTGAGCAAAGAAGAAAATGTATATGACGTCACAAGATCAAAGTTTTGGGCTAACTTTGCATTGGTGGTCGCACGTTGGACATATTTCTTCACGCTGATATCGTTCTTCATTGTGGCTGTGAACTCGAAATCCTTGACAACATTAAAAGTATAGTTTCAAAATTAATCGGAGAGTCCAAACGCTTCGTCTCTCTACTCGAAGAAATAAGAATACTTCGTCTTGCTCGCATTTGCCGCCAGATCCACCCTGGCAGATTCTCTTTCAATAGTCGCAAAGCCTTCGGTAACAGCTTGCTTTCTACGATCGCCGATATCGCTATCATCTCCGTATACAAGCAACAGGACACTCACATAGCAACACAACAACAACGCTTGATATCAAAAGTTTCGGAGATGCTCTTTCCTAACTTGACGGAACTGCGTATGATCCCCAATGTCATTCTGCACAGTCGAACCAACTTTGCAGGGATTCCAACGTGCTATCAAATGCTGCTTTATAATCGACAAAGAGACGATTGGTGTCGATTTGGTGTTCGTGGGTTCCAGGATTTTGCGTTTGATTTGGATTTTCGAATATCTGATCTGAACAGATCCGCTAGCATATGCTAACTGCGTAATAGTTATTCGGTTCGGTTGCGTTGACCTTAAGATATTGTGTAAAACACAAGAAGTGTGTGCATGCTTATCTTAAGCTCTCTTTGTTATTTTCGCGCTAGATGGCGCCACATTATGCAGGATAAGAGAGTGAGAGAGCACTAAGCTGAATGTTTCACATCTGCCGGGCGTACCATTGTTCTCTTACCTTGAAATTCTTATGCAATGAGGCTCAGGTGAGGTGAAATGTCCAACCCGGACAAAATTCTGAACGAACTTGACTTCTATTTAGCCAAGCTATGAAGCATGTAGCTTGTAATTCAAACCAACACAAATTCATATAAACACCAATAATGAGGCCATTAAATATTTGAACAGTGTGAATTGAATGTTTGCAGACAAATATTGATCAACGCCCAAAGTTAAATGAAATCAGCAAATTCAGCTTTTCGGTAGTTCTTTTAGGCGTGCCCACAAAACAAACAGTATTGTGAACTCTGGAAGCTGCAATTAATTAACTGCAACAATGAATTACGTAATCGACTATTAATCGAATATGCAACGTAGCTCAAAGTTTGTTTTGTTTAAAGCTTTATTGAGCTGTTTTGATAGAATCTTTACACATGCAGTTTGTAAGGCAGAAAAAGCAAATGTTCAAGCAAGCAAAACGAACAAAAACTTGGCATGACTAAAGCTTGAAGCTCAAAACTGTCTATAAAGGGTGTGTTAAAAGTTCCGAAGGTAGATTACGGTTCAGGCCGATGACGTAAACGCAACTGAATTAAATTGATCAAGTGTGGAGCCAACTTTTTGCGCTCATCTGTGTCTGTGTGTGTGTGTGGGAGTTCTTATGTAAAAGTGTTATTTGCTGTTAACCAAGTTGTGTGCAAACGACAACAAGCAACAAGGGTCATAACAACAATCGCCAACAACCGATAACAACCGCAAACGGGAACAACAAGAGCAACAGCTAGAACCACAGCTAACTTGGTTAGAAGCAAAGCAAGGCCACGCCTGAAACGAAACCTCCAACTTATTGCAACAAAAACTTATTTGGCCAACTTTGTAATGTGTGATGGTTGATGGTTGGGTTGTTCCGTTGTTGTGCGCTGCTTTGAACGGTTTGGTTTGTTTGACTTTGGGTTAGGGCCATGTCGCGCGTATATAATGGGAGAGCTGAGAGTTCTCGTAATAAATACACATTGGTAGTGCAAACTCTGGCAGCAAACCACAATTCCTTCTTTAGCCACAATCAGAATGCTGTGTCTTTGGGTATAATGAGATGCACGTACGCGTGGCCTAAATAACAGTACTCTTAGTTAGTTGTGAATTCTTAAACAGGACGAAGCTGTTGCGTGAAGTGAATCTAGCGTATGACACACCCTTCGCTCACGAACACAACTTTCACGAAACGAAACGTTTCTCGAGAAGGCATGATTTTCTATGCACATATATTATAAGTATGTAAGATTTAGACTCCAATCTACACTAATCCAATCGCTTTGCACTTTCTACACATAGTTTTTCTGAAAGTAAGTATGCGATGTGTGTCAGACCGACTACTATGCCGCCACGAAAATCAAATCTGTTACTCTTGTGTGTGAAATCTGTTACAGCGTTCACAGAAGAGTGTAGAGGTTCCACGTTTGTTTATGTCTGCCGTGTGAGCTGTAAGACCAAAAACAAGAGCATGAATGTCTTTGGAAGGTTGTTTTTTGTGTTTTCACGCGATGGCGTTTGATGATGATTCTTAGATGTTGGTAGTGTTCGCGTGGGACTTAAAAGCTTTTGTCGATATTGTCTCAAAACAAGTGTTTTGAATTTCGTCCATCTTAAGGTATGGTATTCGACTTTTAAAAATTATACTTCGTTGTATGGAGTTCTTTATTTTCGAAATCATATTTTAGTAGCGAACAGCATTTCTTTTCATGAAATGAAATCTCTTAAGAGAATTCAATTTACCATAATATTCAAAATTAAATATGTTGCCCCATTTGAAATTTTGGCATACTTACAATAATAAGAAAGAAAACATAGAAAAATTAGTACTTTGGCTGATGATGAATGATTACTGTTTAATGGAATTCAGCTACCTTAAAACACCCAGAAGTTTTCAGAACCCTTTTTTAATATATAGTTCCAAAATTTCCACCACTCTCTCGAGCAAAATTCACTACAGTTCAACATTGTTTTTGTGTTTTTAAGAGTATTAAATAAATACCATGCAAAATTTATCGTAAAAGTTTACGCTAAGTTACGCTTAAATAAAAAACTTCACCACAATCATATATAGTTTGTATGCTTCAAATTATAACAGACAAAAAACGTTCTAGTAACAATGTAAAAATTGTATCATACTCGTCAGAAACCTTAACATAAATTCTAGTGTTGCCGAGATTTCACCAAAAAACAACTTCACCACAATTCCACTTAGTTTAAGTGATTTAAAGCGTATTAAATGAAAACTTTGTATGTGTTGACCGAAATTTCACCAAAAAACAACTTCACCACAATTACACTTAGTTTAAGTGCTTTAAATCGTATCAAATTAAAACTGTGCCTTCAAATAAAAACTACACCACAATTGAATTAACTTTGTTGTTCATTAATTTTGGAAAATTTTAGGTTTAAGAAGATTATGACTAGCAAGATTATAAAACTAATTGTAAGCTTTTTGAATTGTAAAGACATTGACGCGTAGACTCAGCAAATGAAGATTTGGGAGGCTATGCCCGTACTCTAGCTTGGGTCCGGGCACACAGTAAACATAGCTATGAAGTCAAAAGATTTGGGCGAGTTCGAATTATCAACTTTTTCAAACTATAAGAGTTACAACTATGTGGGTTTCACACTTTAGGCTCGTCTCTAACGTGATACTGTACAACTCGTTACGTTGGACGCACATCTCCAGCAAATATCTGAGTTCCATTGCACTTACCGAACAGCCTTCCTCATCCCAACGAAATTTACAGTTGTCTAGGCCATTACAACGCAAATCCTGTGATATGCAGGTCGCGTCCTCACAATCGTACTCCTCCTCGGTGCAGGCTGGAAGCAAAGTAGAAGAAATGTTTGGTACTATAAAAGTTGTACACAAATGGCAAGGAACAACTACAAAAAGGCAATCAAAGGATGTGGTACGAGATCAGAGAGGTAGCTCCGTTGAGGCAGCCACAAAGCAAATACACGTAATCTCAAACATAAATCGTCGACGTTGCCAACAACAACAATAAGAACAATAATAATTGCAAGGCAGTTGCGACAGAAATAGCAACTAAAAGTACATTGGCAAACCAAATCGACAAAATGGCGATGGAAAGTAGGCACAGGCAGTTCCTAACTACGTGCCGCTTGGCTTTAACTGAAAAGTGTGCCCGTCTATTTAGCAACAGCTCTCGGGCTCTCTCTCTCTCTCACTCTGTCTCTCTATCTCGCTTACACCCTTTTTGGTGAGCGGAGTAAACAATGCTGCGTCAAGTGGTAGTGGCTAAAAGGACAAAGGACAATCGTTGAATGACAAAAGAGTGCTTAGCCTTTGGCAACAGGCAGCAATCACGCTCTGCTAAGCGCCATCCAGCCAGTGAGCTAGACAAATATATAGACACATGCCATTGGAAGCAGCCAGAGATGGTGAATGGAAGGGAGTGAGGGAAAGACCGGGAGACTGGTAGTGTGAGAGATTCAGATAGTTGGTTAGACAAACATATAGACAGTCGTCGGTGAGTTGATGACGCAAGTTGCCGCAGGGCTGAGGCCAACAAAAGCAGCCAAAAGCCGCTGTTAGAGAAACACCGCCACCAACACCACCGCAACCACAGCTGGCAATAGCATCGAGGCTGTCGCCTCAGTATCTGTGGGCATAGGATTGTAGAAGCTTAGCATAGGATTGCCTATGCTTTGTCCTTGGTTTACGTTGGCTTTAAGGCGCTCTCGCTCATATCCACGCAATACCCGCAAATTTTGAAGGATTTGTTGCCGTTGCCGTTGCCGTTGCCATCGTACACCAGTTAACTGGCATTTAGACGGTCATCAAAGTGAGTAACCAAATAAAGGGAGCGAAACGTTGAAAACCAAAAATAATGCCGCCATTGTAAGCAAAAAACTAAACGCCATGACGGTAACTTACCCGCTGTGCCACGGTCCCGAAATGCTGTGTATAAAATGGCGAACGTCGAATTAATCGCAATTTGCTCAGCATAAAATCTCATATGCAAAATATTCGACTCGGCTGTTATGCTCTCGCCGGCGGAACCGCAAAAGTTTTTAACTCTGAAAAGACGAAAAGATGGGAAAATTGCTGAGTTATGAAAATGCGAAGTGTTGTTGCACACACACACAAATTATTCAAATTTGTATACACAAATTAAATATTTAAAATAACTTGCGTATAATAGAAAAAACCAGCATTTTCAACGACTTTGTGTTCATCGAATTGGAATTGAATCTAAGTACTTTAGAGCAATACGAGTTTGTTTTGTTTTAAGCGTTTAACATAAAGCAAATTTTGGTTTTTTTGTCTTGATTCGTCACGTGAGTTTCGGCAAATGTTTAATATTCAGCTGTGAGTTCCCTTTAAATTGGCATAATCTGACGGCATCTAGGGTGCGTAACATTCCATAAACATGCATGCTCTTCTATTTACGCTTACTGTTAACACAGCACGCTCTTTTGCGAACGCTTCTAGCACAGCTCACACAAGCGTAACACCATCCGAGCGTTTCGTGACGGCATACGACTCGGTCTGATCATATTAGCGCGGCAATAGATCAATTCAAAGCAATTTACAGTGATTAACTTACCTATAAACTTTGCATCGGAGCTGAAAATTATTAATTAAAACTTTTAAAAAAGGCCACCGGAGCTCCCAAACTAAGCACTATTGACATTACTGCCTATGGTTACTCTACATAGTTGCATTTTGTTGTTAAAAAGCTAATGGAGCGACTTAGAGGTTTTTCCGACTCGTATGTCACATACATGCCGTGATGCTGGCACATCATTGAGTTGGTGCTACTCCACATGCGTGCTCGATGACGCCACATTAGGTCAAGTCATGATCCAACCATAACAGTACATTTTCTATACAGGAGAGGCTAAAGTTTTGCAATAATTTGTGTTGCAGCTACTATATGAATGTGTCCTGCAGCCATCGCGAAATGCAAACTTGCTGTTACGTCCCAGAGTGTCAATTTTCATGTAGCTATTGGTCTATCAACTCGCCGGCTGCATTCCATTCGAGGGAATCCGCTCATGTGCTGAGCAGCCGTGCGCATTATCTTGGCCGCATTGCAATTGATTCTAAGGTCAGTCATCTCTTCAGTGACTAGCAGTGATTCACATATCTCGTTCATATCGCTGTTGATACTTGCCAGAAAGCCTACGTACATCGTCTATCGCCAGTAAAGGGATGATCGGGAGCAGAATGTGCCCGGGTTTCACTCAGTTTTGGTCTTCGAAGAATCAGAACGATGTCCATTATATAGAACAAAAGTCTACGAATATAAGGTACAGCGGTGGCGTAAACTCTTTTATCTGTCATTGATGGTTTGTTCATCTGGCCGCCAAATTGTCAACGATTTCGTTTATGGAGATAAAGCGGAGTATCACTCTTGCTAATAGGTGCTACTTTGGTCTCACTAGACAAATGAGTAGTAAAGACCAATCCCGCCTGACGAAACTAATACTCTACAAGAAGCTCATCCTTTCCGTTTTGCTTTATAGCGCTAAAGCATGCGTCTAATGAAAATGCCTTTGGAGTGTTTGAGCAAAAAGTACTCCGTACGATTTTTGCCGCTTTACGCATTGGCAAAGACTACCGCATCCGGTTTGGAACTCCGCTCCAAACGGGGCGGCTTTCTTTAGAGACATTCAACGAGCATATTGACGTAATACTCAGTAAAGCGAAATCTCTTCTTGGTTTTATAAAGAGGTTGGTTCAAGGGGCTAAAAAGCTATTCATGTCTCCTGTTCGCCCAGTCTTAGAATATGGCTCAACTGTTGCAATCGCTTCAAAAACTGTTCGTTCTCTTAGCGCTAAGAAGCCTCAATAGGCAGAAACTTTTTAAGTTTCCATCTTATGAATGCCGTCTGATTTTAATCGATCTGTCGACACACAAGGAATGACGCACCACTCTAGGCATAGCATTCCTCTCAAAGCTCTATTGCTTGTGAGTTTGACGAAACGGCGATTCCTCTCGACCTTGTAAATTTTAACGTTCCGAATCGTCGCTCTCGGTGTTTAGAACTCTTTCGACTCAGGCCTTTGAACCCTTTAGAGTCCTAATACCGCTACACACCGCCAGTCTTTTTAATACTAGTAATATTTTTGTTGTAAATTTTTTCTTGTTTTAATTGGGATACTCGACTGTTTTGTTAGGATATTGGATATCATGTATTTCAGCCCGCTAGATTAGTTAAAAGCCGAACTGACATTAGCTAGTTAGTAGTTTTTTCCACCTAGACCAGAAAACTCGTGACGGCAAGAGTTCAGTTTTTCACTTATGAATAACTTCGAATTCGCAAGCAGCTTTTGCCACCAATTGTGTGTCCGTACAGCATACAAGTTTAATAGCTGTTAAACTGATTCATTGTTATCCCGCATTCATGATAAACGAATAATCTTCTCTCTTTTTCATTTTTCGCTCTTTAACTTTACTGAAAATTGCTATAACTTTAAATTGATTGTTCTTTCACTAATCGAATTTTCAGCTGGAAATTTGCGCATTGCGCTCGTTAGAGTGTTTCATTAGCATGCTTTAAACGTTTAAACGTTATTTGTTTAAAATTTAATTCGGCTTTAAATACCAAAAACAACATCATTCATTGTTTTATTTCTATATGTATTGAAGTTGCATTTATAAGTTCTGCCAGCAGCATAAACATTGAGTGCGATTATTTTAATATAAATTCAATATCGAATAAATTATTCACAATTAATACAAATGTTTGCTTCCATTGTGCGACTACCTCGAAATGTATGCTATGATGTGAATTGTGTGAAATATGAAACCACACCCATATCCACAACGCATGAATGTGTGTGTCATAAATTGTTGCGAAAAATGAATTTAAATGAATGCCGAATGAATGGCAAAGACAACCAACAAGAGAAGTTGGCGATGACGGCTACAGCTGAAATTTGCATGGCTGACTAGACAGACAGACAGACAGACTGACAGGCCAGCAGCGACGCTTCGTTGCCTTCCTTGGCTTACCAACACCCGCAAAAGGAAGCAAGCAACGAACCAAGAGAAACCGCAGTGACGCACTCAGTCGGCTCTCTTTGAGTGTTGCCGAGCTGTTAACGTCTTCAAAAGCCAAATTGAATGTCTGACTTGCAAGTCTACGGCGCGCAACAAGTGTGTGTGTGTGTGTGTGTGTGTGTGTGTGTGTGTGTGTGTGTGTGTGTGTGTGTAAGTTACAAGCGGAAGTCAATGTGCGTGCATGAAAAGCGAACATTAGCCGTAAGGCAAAACAGCAACACTGACAAAAATTTACACAATTAAGTGTTTAGGCCAAAACCTACAAATTCGACACACATTTTGCGCTCAGTGTAGACACAGTCACACATTCATGCACACACAGTCGCAAAAACAAACCGAAAGGCAAGTCAAAGGCACCGCAACTTCCGCCATTGAGTTAGCAGACAATTTTCTTTGGCCGGTAATAAATTGAAATTTTGCAGCCCTTAGACGATACACAACCTCAAACCCCGCACCGCAAACACCCTTCTTCTAAAGCATTGTCGCGCTTGTCATTTCAGCTTTGATCTTTAAAACGTTTGCAGATTTACTTTCATTTCACATTGGCTTTGACTTTTGTGTGTGTGCGGAAATTGGTTTGGGCCATGACATTGCGTATACGTTATGGCACTTGGGCACTTGGCGCATTGTTAGTGCAACTTACCTCAATGGCATGACGGTTTGCTCCGGGAATATATCCAGAAAATTCGTTTCACAGTCATTTGGTTTGCTCAAATGAAAATCCAAGAATTTTAGCTGAATCTGCAAGCAAAAAGTCATCGAAAGGAAAAGCAAAAGCAAATGTTAGAAATTGAAAATAGCAGAATGTTCTAGCCAAATACTTAGCTACTTGTACATATTTGAAGCGAATCGTTTTTGTTGTAGTTGCGCTAACTTACCTTCCAGTTCTCCTTCACCTGTATACGCCAAATGCAGTCTAGCGCTATCTTATTTCGTATAACCTGCTCCCTAATGTCCGCCGGCACATCCGTTGAATTGATGAAACCCTCGTAGCCATCCTTCTCAATGGTGCAGTTGAGGTCAGTGCTGGGCGCTTCGCGATTGCGATCGAGGAACTCATAGACGGCACTGAAGCCGGTATACTCAATGGTCTCGTCCGAGTGAAAGTGCAGCCATAGATACCGCTCCTTGGATGTGATTTCCGGCGGGAAATCAGTGCCGCAGAATTTACCAATGAGTGTGGAGAAGCCATACTGCCCATCGCGTATCTGCAATGCAATTGAACATAGACAACAAACCGTTAGAATACCAATTTCACATGTCGTACATAACGTACATAGCTGGGCTGCGCGCCAAAAACTATGCAAATAAATGCGCAAGTCGTGAAATGAATAACGAGTATCGACTATTGGGCCAGCTAGGACAAAAAGGACGACAATGTGCGCGGTTCCAGGTTTTTATTCTCAATTAAGTTGGCCCAAACGGCGGACCAAAAACAAACTGGGCCAACGCAAAGTATAACAATTTATGTTGCTGCGTCCATTGTTGCTGCTCCAGTTGGTTTAGCATAAGTTCTATATACATATATACATACGTATACGCAATCTACATAGTTTATAGTATATATATATACTATATATATGTATATATAGAGTGGTGTATATATAAAGTTAGTACACAAACAACTTTGTAAAACTCTAAGCGCCATAGGGGCCAGCAGAGCAATGTTGGCCCACTGTTGGCTTTGGCTTTGGATGTTATTGTGTTTTGTTCTTCTTGTTGCCATTGTTTTGTTGGGTCATAAACACCAGCACAGTTGTGGCTTTAGGATGCAAAGTCCGTGGAAAATATGCTCCTCATATTTATGGACAGACCGAACGTTGCTAGCTTTGATGATCAGGGAATCAATTCACACCCAAAAAAGTCTCTGAAAACTATGTTAGAGTGTCTGTTGTACGTTTTTTATCCTTCTATTTTGTTTATGCCTAAAACTGCTTTTACGTTAAAAAAAAATGTAAAAGTGATTTTGTGACGCTTACAATGTTTGTGGGTCATTTTGACCCCATGGCACGAAGATATACATAAAAGTGTTAGGCACAGTCTTTATCTGGAGAAAGATAAAGTATTCCGTAGAATGAAGCCGGGAAGTTAATGACGATGGAGACTATCAACTCCACTCCGACTCTCCTCTAGCCACTACTGCTCTTCAGCCTCCAACGACCGACTGCCTCTCAAGACCTACCCAAAACTATCGCTAATGTCAACCTAAAACAGCGGTACTCTGCTTATCTACTTATATCCTAATGCCTATCTGACAAAATCCACTTTCTGCTAACTATATATCTTTCCTTTAATCTAACTCTCACACATGTACTACTTCCGAAAACGTGACGTCACAATCAAAGTGTTAATAAAATCAGATTGAATTCTTATCTTCAAACTACTTGGCTTTAAAACTTAATTATAATCTTATTTGAATGAATTCAATCACTTCTTAAGGAAATTCATTTTATGGAAGACTGCCATAAAGTGTGAACGAATTCAAGAACAAGTCTTCGCTGCTTAAAGATTACTTCGGATGTAACTAACAAACCAAAATTGGAATAAGACTTTAGTGCTCAAAAAAATGATTATATCATAAAGGTTTCCAAACAATAAGAATTCAACTTTCGAGCAGTTGCATTAACGGTGTTACACAGAGTTAAGCAATGAAACATGGAATAACTGTTGATTGCTTTAACCCACAAGTTGTGACCAACTATTTTTGACTTGTTTGTTTGTAAAGAGATAGTTCTGAGGAGCTATTATACGCTCAAGGAAAAGTGTAAAAATCTATGTACTGTTGGCACAGAATTTTCACACAATTTGGTGCAAAATTCATATATATGTATATTGCTTTTGCAATCACTGTCAATGAGAATCGGCTTTCAGTCTTAAGGTTTGAGCAAAAAAAGAATTTTCAAATATTTGCTGGAATGTTGGCATTTATCGGAATTTAACCAATTGCCAAGCTCAAATTGCATTGTTTTGCTCATAGATACTTTCATCTAAATTCACTTTGTTGCATCACAAACCGATTTGTGCCCCAACCAGTTGCACGGCCTTCTATACCTGCCACATCCATTAGCAATTAAAACTTCGAATTGGTAGCCAATTTCAAATTCCTGTAGGCAGTGAATTTCAAATTCTCTTAAGTAAACATGGTAAGAGCTGCGGAAAGAGTGCCGGAGCTAAACGAATCCGGTTGCTTGGCGTTGAAAGTATGAATAAAAGTGTTACGCAACGCTCGGCAACTGTTAAAGAAACAATTGCAAAAGTTTTTAAAGCAAAGTAAAAGTTATTTTAACGCTCTTTTTTTTGCATTTCATGCAACAAAGTTTATTTTGAGTGTGATTTTTTTTATATTTTTCTAGCTTTTTTTTGTGGCATGCAACTGCTTGTGTTGCACTCTAAGTGGAAATAAACAAGCCTGCGGCAGCAGAGTTCAACACAGTCTCAAAAACAAGTTTTCATAATATATGCATGTGTACATACAGCAGGTCAAGAAGTAAGGATAAATCATGAAAAGATTACTCTTTTCCGGTTCGGGTGTTGGTTTTAAAAACAAATCTGAGCATAAATTTCTTAGCATATTTGCGTATATATATTAAAAACAAAAACCTTTGTGGTAAAACTATGATGAAAGCCTATCTTGTAGTTTTATCAAGCAAACGTGCTAAAAAATATTCCTAGCAATTGGAAAATCTGAAGCCGATCCAAGTACTAATAACACTATGCAAAGTCAAGACATAGTTCATCACGATCGGCAGTAAGCTTCCCGAATAATATACGATTTGTTGAGTTCGCAACTCTAGGAATTACGTATTTAAATTTGAATATTAAATTCAAAACAGATTCGAAACCAGCGTTATCAAAATTTACCGGAAAAGCTATTTTTTTTTTAAAGATTATAATATTTCTGATATTTCTTTAAGACTTGAAAACTTCGTTACCGATTTTCTTCCAATTCATGCTTAAATGTTCGCAAACAATTAATTTATCGAATCCAAAGGGCACAAACTTTTTGTAGTTTTTTAAAACAATTATCGTAATGGATACAAAATTTTATGTAATAGACGAAGCATCGTTAGCATATTTTGTTTGTGTTTCTATATTCTTATGGAAGTTGTCTTCCGATGGATTTGCTGTCGCTATAAAAACAGCAATAACATTCACTTGAAGCGCGGCCTTTTTACTCAAATTTTTGCAAAATGTCAGGACATTCTGTATCTAACGTATAAAGATACATCTTTCCATCAAATTGTAACCCAAAAGCAAACCGTTGCACAGTGGCCGAAATGGCGTATTAAGCGGAACGAAATCCAACTTTTCAATTTAAAACTCCTTGTTTTTTGTGATGTTTTCTTAATTTGCTCAACTGTGAGCTTTAGAGCACAACAAGCTGTAGCCAAAGATTTCAATTAGATGTTGCACATCAATGAAATGTCATTCAAAAAATCACACTCACACTCACAGCAATGAATTTGACCCACTGTAAAGCTATCTCGAAGCCACGCTATACCGTTGTCCTGCAAAAACCAACAACACCACTTGTGCCTTTGTGATTCAATTTGATTCCATTGTCTTAAAAACATATATATTTCGATATTAGTTTAGCTATGGCCGACTTTATTGATTTGCTCCCCTCACGATATACACACGACGTATTTTGACGGTCTCATAATTATTTATCCGCCAAAAATAAAGATTTTTCCAATCCTAAAATAAACTTGTGATTCCAAGTATTTACACATTTCCATTTTCATATGATATGCATATATTATTACTAAGCTCATTGAAACGCTAGAGTCCAGGTATTTTTGCATTAACTCAAAAATAGCAAATAATCAAAAATCAATGAAGATACATAAATTGAAATAGAAAGAAAAGCAAACAAATATATAAAAGATAAAAAACTTTAATCCTTTTCTTGATTTTGTGTTTTAACCAGTTGTGAATTATAAGTACATGTCAATGAAATTCTGTTTTTATAGCCTCTAAAGATAGTGTAAAAATGTTTCATAGATTTGTGCAATGGAGGCAACAGGCAGAAGAAGGCGTGGCGTGATGAACAATAGTCGAATCGATATGTTTGACGTGCATACATCGAAATCTCGACCAGCATAAGAGTTAGAGGCACAAAACAATTGATTGGTTTCGGACCTTCGGGGAGTTTAGTAGCATCTGTGGCTTGGACTCAACAGCGAGAAGTGTCTTAACACGGAGTGGAGTTGCATCTAACTAACCGGGTGCTGGAACCCGGAGACCGGCAGAGGTTTTACATACACCTCGGGCCATACAAAGGTTGAAGTTAGAGTGCCCAACTCATCTTCCTCATTTGGTACTTATGGAGGATATTCATATTGGTAAAAAAAAAAATTCCATTTGATGAACTGTAGTTTATAATAGTCCACTTTAATTTATAGTAGTGCACCATATGCCATTTTGAGTTGACAAAACCCATCCATCGATAGGATCGTTGATTGACGAGAATATCTATCCTTACGTTATGTGCTTGCATATTCGACCACCGCATTCCAATGAAAGAATGTATTTACATCAGGCCGTAACCCGATAACGGATTGTTATGGCCAGTTAAGAAGAGGAGAAGGTAATAATGTGGCAATTTTGGGAACCTTCTCCTATAAACTGCAACAAAATGTAACTTTTCATAGATATGCTAATAATAAGTGTGTTAGCGCCCTAAAATTTTCCCCAACGACTCATGTTAAGCTTCTTATCAAAACAATGTTGACCTTTTGCAGTTCCCGCAGTCCAGTGACCTTAACAACGCGTATACACTTCAATGCTACGATACATAAATTTGAACAGAAATTTGATTTTCATGGGAAAACCGGCTGCAGGGTATTCCACTGTCGGGCTCAGTCCCGTTTAAGTTGTCGTAATAACGCAGGTTTGATAATCGTTATCTTGCTGCTGGCTTTATTTTCAAACATTAACCTAAATAAGAAAATCGAACTTGAAACACTTTTTTTGCATGAAGTTCTTGTCAGATTGTAAAAATGTTACATAGCGCGGCAGACGTATTGGAATTCCCCAAACTGTCAATAAAACCCGTAACCTGCGCTTTATCAAAAAAAAAAATCGAACTCGTTTGTTCGATGCCACTGTAAAAAAACAAAATTTGCACGAGAATTTTCACAATTCGAATGCATATTGCGAAATGTTGTTTGCCACACAAAAAGTGTTCGTATCAGAAATCGTTCTGTTTGTGCGTATATGCTAATTAATTAATGTATTGCCAATGAAAACGTCAGTTCGAATTCGTACATACGAATGAATAAGTGTTGCCACACTAAAAAAAAAAACGGAAATATAAATAGTTAAAGACAATCATTGGACATGTTTAATGTCTGTGTGAAGCAACGCTTAGCTTCAGTGCAAAGTGGAAATTTGAAGGGAATATTGTTAATCGACTGAAATGCTGATTTCACTTAGCTTCAACCTGCAATTTGAGCATTTTGCTAATGCAAGAAGCTATTTATGTATATAACCAAGAGTTACCTTTGTTGAATTTGAACCGAAAACGTAAGTTGAACATTTTCCGGCCTGGCCATTATGGCAACACTTACTTACTTCGAGAAAATCAAATTTACACTCCTCCTTGGCTTCAATATTGAAAGAATTGCGAAAGTCCAAACGTATGATTTGTCCCTTTGGCGCTGTAATTAGATGCAAAAAAGAAAAAAACCAAAAGAAAATGTTAGACAAATTTCCAAAGGCGTCTGTTACCATAGTGAGAAAACCTTTTTGCCTGTAACAACAATAAAGGCAAGCGGCCATTACACACACACACAGATACACACACACACAGATACACACACACACAGATACACAAACACACAGATACATATCTTGTGGACAACTGATTAACGGCAACTCAACGACGACTCGAGGCAAATGAAAGCAACTGGGGACTCATTCTCTTGGCGCATAAAAGAAAACAACAGGGGAGAAACACATGCACAAAAAACACACTTAAGCACACACATACACTTAGAGAAATGGAGACAACGTTGGTCCAGGTCCAGTGAATGGACGAATCAATGAAAACGATGCTGCGGTGGCAGCTGCCAGTTCAAAATACATTTCATTGCGATTTGTTGAACCTTTGTGGCCAACGTGGCGTAACGCTGCACCTTTCTGACCCTCCATCCGCAACCTAAGTTCAGATCAGGCTGGGCGGTGGGGTCAATGGGGCGTTCTTTAACTATGCTGCTACATCTGCATTATATAATGGAGATGTAATGAAGGATTGAATGAATCACAGAATGCCACAACATAGACGCTAAAAGCAATGCGTAAAAGGATTCAAAGCGTGTGCCTTAAATGTGTGTGTGAGTTTGAATGTGTGTGAATGTGAATGGATTAGTGGCTTTTGCTTGACCTTGAATAGGGTAGAGTTGTCTCAAGCTATGTGACGACGCGTCAAAAGTTGTCTTAAGCTGTTCTTAAAGTGGTTTCATGTTACATCAGTTTCGTTTAACTTAAAAGGCAACGATAGTTGAAGCGTTACATAACTTTAGGACAAGTTTTTGCAGTTTTGAGCTGCTCTCAAGTAACTGCTTAAAGCGTTAGTTGCAACTCTTTAATGTACAGCAATTAGTTTTCAGGCCATTTAGTGTTATCCTTCGGTTCATGTCATTTACAGTGCTCCAATGAGGTCACATGCATTGAAAACATGCTAATACGCCTGCTTAAAGGTTTAGACTTAAACGTCAAATCACGCCGATAGAGACACAGCGTTAGGGAAAAGAGGCGAAGTTGGCGTACATATTGATATGCAAATAAACAGCCTCTAGCGCAAAAATCTAGCTATCTGTCACACGCAGACACACACATATACACACACTTATGCCACTGCGCTTATGGAAAGTCAATCATTCGCTTAGGTTTTATATGTCAGCTATTTACAGCGGCGGTATTTTGTCTTAACTGACAAATGATTTCCCAGCCCCCCCCGCCCATGCTCTTTGCTGTCAAGCTGTCACCCAGCTCGATACCCAACCCTAGTACTCACTCATACCCCAAAAGCGGATAAGCATCGAGGCACTGAAGCGAGCAGTGCGCAAATATGACGACTGCTAGGCATGTTCCAATTCGAGCTGCTTCAGCTCTTTGGCCCGCAGGATTGGGTTAGATCTTGTGTGTGTGGGTCACAAGCCATCACAGATAGCAGAGGAAACAACCTAACGCTTTTAATATATGTATGTACGTACTACTTGCCAAAATAAAAAATATAAAAAAAAAAATGATACCAAACTCAGTTGAAGAAATGGAAAGATAAAAAGATTTCCGTCTTGCAGCATCCTTACGCATCAGCGAAACTTTGCTGCTTCGGATTCTGCTGCACAGCTTGCTGAATTGCTGGCTTACTGGCTGCATGACTGATTCACAGACTCACTCGCTAACTGGCTACTTGGAGTGGCTTTTAAAATGTCAACACATTCGCAACCAATGTCTGCATGCTAGTGTAATTGTGTGTAGTTACACAGACATTCCACTCATTTACAGCAGTGTGGTTTTTGGCTGCTTTTATTACTTAGATACTCTCGTGTAGTGTAGTCAGTTAATTAACTAAGAGAGCGCTTTCGAGTGAGTGTAATTAAATACTCTGCTCTTTGAAAAACTTGCACTTGGATTGCATGAAAGAGTGAATGCATTGTGGCGGAATTGCAAGTTTTATTGTATCGAAAAGTCAATTTTGTCAGTGGATACTATTTCTTATATTCGAATGTGTAACAAGTGTAAATGTTGTTGCGAAAACAACAAAATGTTACTTCATGTGTTACTGGAAAAGTTCAATTGTTCGAGCAAAACAGTCTTTTCATTACACAATCACTCGTATCCAGTCGGTAGCAAATCTCTTCCATTCACTTTGCTTAGTGTTGCCACAATGCTGTCACACACTTTTAACAAAAAGTGGAAGGCCCTGTATCCATTTGTCCTCGAAAAAGTAAATTCCTGAGTACTGAAATGAGAACTATTTACCTACTGCCACTCCTTAAGTACGATCGTAGAGAAACTCCCTGGCTGCGGATTCAATGACACAGTCAGTGAGCGGCGAAGAACGCCGCTTATTGACGGAAAAATGGCTGCTACGCGATTCTTACGCGGTTACCATCGGGAGATGCTGAAGAAAGAGAGCCGTCTTTGCGGACATGAGAAACGTAAGCAGCAAAAAAGGCGACCGCGGGAATGATGCTAGCAGGTTTTCCAAAAAAAAACTAACTTCCGAAGCAATTCCGTGTAAAAATGAGAGGGAAATCTGGTGGGAGTTGCACAGTGTACACCCTCCGTTGGAAGGATATAGAGCACATTAGCTACCTTTGGTATCACCGATTAGAGAGGCACCTGGAGGCGTGCTATTCATTAGGAAGAATAAGTCTTCTAGATGTTTTATTTATATTTAATTTGTTCAAGACAGATTGGCGCCACTTTTGTTGGACTTTGACACAATTTGGACACTTATTTATCAAGCTCAATTTGCAGGTCAACACACTCACCTGTTATCACACGAGTACAATTGATATTCTTTGGGTACAAATTTGGATACTCCGGACTGTACAATTCATTCTTTGTCGGGTCACCCTCAACAAACAGACGACATCGATCCACCTGATCCTCGTCCACATTGCGCGCGTAGCGTCCACTACCATGCGGTGGCCTTGAAATGGTTAGAGCATGCGGCTGCTCATAAGGAAAGCCGTTATACGAGGTGGCAATCGTCGTTGTGATTGCCACAGGAGTTCCATATGTGGTACTTCTGCTTGGCTCTGCCATAGCATAGGGGGGACGCGATATGCTTTCCTGTGCCTGGTAATGTCTTACTTCCGGCTGCATTGTTATTGTCCGAAAGTAACGTGCTGCAATCGTTTTTGGATGAGTTGTGTCAATGGGACCCAGTGCTTCGCTGCTGTCTATTGTCAGTTCCATAGAAACTGCAAAGGGATTGAAAACAATAAAAAAATATAAGAAAGCCATTGGCATGATTTTCATAGAATGTTATGAGACTGTTTTGGAAAAGTTTTCAGTTCTTGAGATAAACTTAGTTGCTAGTGTATACAACATACAACCAAGATGATATGGGTTTCTGTCCTCCTGGCTATTAACTTTTGAAAACTCGAAGCTTTTTGTGGTTTGCTCCCTCAACAAATCTGAGCACAGATTTTGTTTTCTATATCAACAACTGAATCATAAATTGATGCACTGCAATATTTTGTACAAAATGTTACTTAGAACCTTGTAAGTTTTCCTGTATTCCGGACTTGCTCATATCTACAAATAACATAAAAATATCATTGACAATTTACCACGAAAAGATTAACGCCAAAAAAGTGCCCAGTGTAAAATGACTTTTGAGGTCTTCGACCATTTCATGGTGTTCATAATATTCCAAATTTCACATTTTTAAACCTTCATCCATCAATCATTACTAATGAGAATATCGCTGCTGTAGTTGAAAGGCCAACGCCCACTGCCAAGGAATCAATGGTACGATCAGGAGTCGCGAAGCCACTGCAGTGAAAAACGCCGCATAGAGAAGGACTCTGCAGTCAGCTGCTTAGCGATCTATGCGAGATCACTATCGGGAAATCAGGAAGATAAAGAGGTGACTTTTCAGACGCACAAAACGGGAGCAGGAAAGAATGTAGATTTCGTCTCTCTCTTGCCATTAGATGTTACTTTGGTCTCAGTAGGCAAGCGAGTAGTACCTCTTGAAGAGGTACTTCGTAAGATCTATGACCCTCTACGCATTGGTAACGACTACCATAGACGAACTCTATGAGCTCTACCATGACATTGCCATAGCCAAGCGAATTAGGTCATGTTGTGTGTATGGATTAAGAAGCTCCTGCGAAAAAATGTCTTCCATGCGGCTGAGAGGCAAAGATAGGGCGGACCATGCCTCCGCTGAAAGGACCAGGTAGTGAGCACACTAGCTACCTTTGGTATCACCGATTGAAGAAGTCGCGCGCAAAACAGAGACGCCTGGAAGAGAGACCGTAACCCGCTAACGGGTTGTTATGGCCAGTTATGCAGAACATGTCACGCTAAATAAACACCGGTGTATGTGCGATATTTATTGCAGAGGCAATGAGAGCGTCGCACTAGTTTCATTCACAAGAGTAGATCTTTTAATAAATAAGGAACGAAGGCAGGGTTTCAGCTTCAAGGCAAAAGATCGAAACAGCGCCAAAGGCAATGAGCAGTCTGATTCGAGGCGCTTTTGGCATCTGCTCTGTGCTTCTGCGGCTCTAGTGCAATCTGAAGGATATTTGAGGCCGCTCGAAAAGTTACTTTATTGGCTTGTTGCTCGGTGCCCATCTGTTTGAAATACTATGTACAGAGTATACACTAGTCGGCACTTGATCTCATTTTCTCTTTCTGTTTTATAATATGCATAACATTGTAGTGCACCTCAAAAGTAGGCAATGCAAATTTCTTTTAACGCATTAAATTGAATAACTGCCGGTTAACACACTAACTGTAAATGTAACTGTGGCCATCACTATACAGTCACTTTATTAAATATGTATAAAGAGTATATTTGCCAGAGTATGTGTGTGTGTGTGTGTGTGTGTAAAGGTCATTGCCACGGTAGCTGCGTGAGTTGGATGTATAACTAAGCAAAAGTTCTGCTAGAATAAGCAACACACACATACAAACACACACTAACAAGTATACATAAAAAAATTGGATGCAGACAGTCAGTGGAATACCCTGTAAACTTTTTCTTTATCAATATTAAATACGGTAAAATGGAAACACAGGTATCCACTTTTATAACTTCTTTCATAAGATCGATATGCCTGTAAACATTTTCCTATTGGGAAGTTCCAATTGACAAGTTTTCCCAATGGGAAGTTGGCTATTATGGGTGGCAAAAATTACTTTTATACCCAAAACTGCAGTAATCTTGGGCCAATGTCGTTGAATTTTGTATAATAGATCAAAAATACATTTATAAATGTCTGTGGCAATTTTCAAATCAATATATTGGCGGTGTGGCAGTAATTAAGATAAATTAATTGCGGGTGATGCGGAGGTTCCATTGAAAAAAGGTGGATGCAGTTTTAATGATTGGAGTCACACGAGTCGCCACTCTTAATTTTGTAACTCTAGCTGACATGTATCCATATCTTTATGTAGTGGAGTTTCGAAGCAGTTTATTGGCGAGCGGGATCGGATTTCGAGCATTTTTGGAACATAGACAAAACGCACATCTCTGAGGAGTTTCGAGTTGATAGACTAAATGGAGCGGTTGTAAGCCACGCAAATCTGTCACGGGGGAAGGGACTTGATTCGACAAACTTCATTTTACATAACTAATGGTAAAAGTTCGTGTCTCTGTTCATATGGTCTCGGAGATCTATCCCCTCAGACGGACATGGTCCAATCGCTACCCGAGTCAATGATAACGCTTTTTGCCCACGCAACATATGGTGTGCCACGCCTCCTTCTGCCTGTTACATACATTGCACAAACCTGTAATACCCTTTTACACTTTGTGTACAGGGTATAAAGAAGCAGGTTCACATATGCGCCATTGCTAGGCTGTCGTCTGTGTGTGGGTGTGTGTTTGGGTGTGTGTTTGGGTGTGTGTGTGTGTGTGTGTTTGTATTTGTGCGCCTAAGTGTTTGCTTCACATTACATGGCTGCTAGTGCCTAATGATGTAGCAACAAATTTAATAACCATATTAAGTGTTGATGTTGTTGTTATCGCAGTGGCACGACGCTCTGTGCATCACGCGGTGGCAGGGGCAGGTTACTATCAGTGGCAGAGAGAGCAATTGCTGCTATTATATAACGGTAGGGCTGTTGTTGATGTTATTATTATGCGCCTGCAACTATGCTCTGCACTTCTTTTCCATGTGTGTGTGTGTGTGTGTGTGTGTGTGTGTGTATGTGTGTGTGTGTGTGTATGTGTGTGTGTGTGTGTGATGCTGCCACTCAGTGGCAACTAGTTCCTTTACCTCTGGCTGGTTGCAGGTTGGCAACATATGGCAATATATGATAGATACTTGCTGTAAATGAAATGAAATGCATAAATTGTTCACAAATTGAATAAAGTTCAAAAACTAATGTTAACAAATTATAAACCACAATACGCTTTAATCAACTGACTGAAAACTGATTTTGCCTAATGAGCTGCAAACACTGTCTAAGTAATTGAATTAAAATACGCTTTATACAATATTTTAGAATAAATTTGCTTAAATTTCAAATGAATCTAAGCTGTTGTTAATTGATTCCATTGTTAATGTTTGAGAAGAATAGCTGTAACACTTGTTTGTAACTTAAATTTGATTATTTTTAAAGATTGACAATGTATAGAAAGCATAAAAGCCCTGTGGCAACTCTTGCAACTCTATTCTGCGGCTAAACTAAGCCAAGGTATAATTGACAAGGTAGGCTCACTTGTGGGCTCTAAAATTTGTGACAGCGAGAGGCGTAGAAGTAAATCAGAGAGTATTGGTGCCTTCCGCATCAAAGTTCGCAACGAAACTTAGAATGAGCGAAAGTGTCTAGCGAGCATATCGTGTTAACTCTAGAAAGCTAACGGGTTTTTTGTACTTGTAATGTTCGCCGATAAGATGAAATCTAAAAATGCTAAAGTTAATACGGCACTCAGACTTATACAATACTAGTATTTACCACCTGCTCGCTCCGCTCTCCAACCCTGGCCCCACTCGAGGTAGATCATATTCTTCTCCCCTTATACTATCCAGGTAACTATAATGCGGGAGCTGCGCCAAAATTGTTGAAATTTATAACAATATTAGAAATAAATGAATGAATGACGTTGACAAAAATAAGGAAAATGACAAGGAATAGAAGTTTATAAAGATACGGATATTGAGACGGAAATATTATCTAAATACCTATAAGACGAAGAAAAGGGAGACAAGGACAAAGCACAACTATAACTGAAGCGAACGAGGTTTAGATATATCTAATTAACCGTAAAATAAAGAGACGCGAAGCCGGAGTAGTTGAAGATGGGTCTAAATATTAATAGCCTGAGGCAAAGTAGAGTTGGAATAATATATAACATTTACTCATATGTATTCATTAAGTAATCTTTACTGCAAACTCAATGAACTACTTTGCTTTAAATGCAGCAAAGCATCTTAATCTAAGTGCAAAATGATGAGATCCTCTCTTAGCGGGATGGCTCTTGTCAACGAGCTAGTAATTATGCTGACATTAAATGAACATATCAACGGAATAGTCAATAATGGAAAATCTTCTCTTTTACTTAAAAAAGCTGATCAAAAGATCAATTGCAATTCGCATCTCTTGTTCTCGCAAGCTTAGAATTTGAGTCAACTGTTAGTAGCCGTGCTGTGTACGCAGACAAAATTGATACGATGCCAAAATCAATCTTACTTTTTCCTCTAGGCTTTAGGCCTAAACTTGCCGCAACGTTTCAAATGTATCAATATAAGCATCCTGAAACGCCAGAAAGATCCATATCCATAGCGCTTACACACTTTCAAGTGAATGTGAAAACAAAACTTACAGTTACCAAACAGCATGTGTAACAAAAACCAAGTGAAAAGATGGTCACGATGCATCTTTTGCAGCAAAAGTCTCCTTCATTCTATGAGAAGTACAAGATCTGGGTTGTGGAAGCCAAACACTTTATATTTATCGGTGATAAAAAGATGTGTTAGGATGTTGCTCTTGTGGAGACGAAAGAATGTTTATCAGAGTTGCCACAACACAAACCATGACGAAGAATCTCATATGGTGTGTGCTGCATTGACGCTCTTGTCAAGGCTCGATAGGCTTTTCCCGAGGTCGAATAAGAGCACAAGCCTGTATAAAATCAATAGGCAGCAAGTTAATCATATTTCCATATGTTCAGAAAGCGTTAGTGGCCAAACCAGCACTTGCTGCAGTGGTCAGCCATAAGCTGGGAACTTAATCCGATTGAGGAGACTCTGGGTCACCATTAATTGCAAATGTTTCGGTCGGACTGCCTAAGACATATTAAAGCAGCAAATGATAACGATTTGTCAAAAATAGCAAATCAAGTTTTAATGTGAAATCAAAATTGTTGAACAACTAGTCAGCTTACATTTAAAATTAAATATAGAGAGCACAGTTAGCAAGGTTTCAACAAGTCACGGCAATCCAAAACAATCAATTGTGTGTTTGCCAACTTCTAATCTGTCCAACATAGCTGCAATTGACCCCACACCATGATTGACATGGTAATGCTCCCTGCTTTCTGTATGTATATGACAACCCTTACGGCCGGCGGCCGCTCTTTGTCAGGCCTTCCGCTCTCATGGGCTTTCTATAATTGTGCTTTGATGCGAACACAGCACACCGCTTTTGACACCTGCTTCGGCAGCTGCGTGAGCTTGCTGTTTATTGAGTATCTGTTAGCACCTTGAAGCCCATGGGGCTCAATGATGACGTTAGCACCGCTCCAGCAGCATTATAAGTCGCATGGGCTTTTCAATGCATTACCGCACATTCGCCAGAAGCGTTTTCGAATAATTGTTAGAATTTCGCATGCAGTGGCAACTCTGGTGCTGCTCCAACTATTGTTGTTACTGCAACTGACTACAGCTGCAAAGGGGATTATTTATCATGCTTATGAAACTCTGATAACTTACGCACACAGCAGAGTGCATATATGTACATAATAAGTGTGTGTGTGTGGGCACATCAGATGTGCTTGCTCACACTTTTTAGTTGTAATGCCTTAGTTATTTGGTTGTTGCTCGAGCTCTAGTTTACTCCTTAAAATTTCTTGCAGCATTAAGTCACTACAAAGAGTATATTAACATTAGCATGAAGTTTGTATGCGTGGTCCTCCTTCCGAAGTCCGGCAAACCTCCCTCCCTGCATTCCGACCGCTTTGCATGCTGCACAGCAGGTGCAAAATATTCCGGAGACTGATCTGCAACTCACTAGATAGTGTGTGAGTTGGCTGAGCGACAAGCGCTATTGAAGGAAGAAAAGCATAACCGATGCCATCAAAGCAGTTACGCACCTAGAGTACATCGCTACAGGGGGCAACGAGATGGACTGGCGGTGCGGGGTGTGTCAACGCTACAAGCTGGACAAACATCCTCCAGGCACTAAACTGGTTGAGAATATCTGACTATTTAGTGCAATTGTTGAAGCGATACTTCTGCTTTATGGGATAGAGGAAGAGCAGCGGCTGTACAGGGTTACAATCCGTTAACATGAGCAACAACAGCAGGCTGATGGCTGGCTGTAACGGCCGGCGTGGTTACATACGTAATCTTGTAACGATTTGCGACTTGGGGCGCAGGCAATGGAGGTACCATCATACAGCCGAGGTTTTAAGGCGGTGTGACTTTCGAGTGGCAAGCTGCTTGAGGACAGTATCGGAAGACGGCGCCCTGGTCGTGGCGGGTATGATTCCTAGTAAGTTCACTAAGGGCCACCGCCCTTAGTCAGTGCAAGGAAAAATAGAAAATTGCAACGAGAGGCAGATGGACATATAGGCTCTGAACGGGATTCTCAAAACCAAAGTGTTCTATTCGCTTGCTGTTTTAGTTCTTCTGAGAAATATCGGCAATCGGATAACATTTATATTATGATTGTTGCTAGTTGCTTTATATGTATATACTTTTTAGCTTTTGGCATCATATATTAAATCTATGAGGTATTTAGGGTTGTGCCAAAAAATAAATTCTCTAGATCTCTTGGGTTAAGTTAAGTTTGAATTTTCTTCAAAAATCCGTCGATAAAATGCTAACTTGTTAGATCTTCTGTTCTCTAAAAGATAGTTCTGTCACATTCGAGAATAGATTTTTGATTGAAATTCGAATTAAAATATATCTTGCATACTGAAAAATTGCTTTGGTTTGAAATTCGGTTGAAAGAGATTTCAGGCACACCCCCGATTACGATCGTTCTGTTCAACCCTTATCGATACTCTTATCCTATTCATTGTCTATACATAATGTTTAATGGCGTATAAATAATAAATCCCCTATTTAACAGAATAAAATTTTTTGTTTAAAGAGACATAGAAGCTAACAATATGTAAACACTTTTATTACGAAAACTATGTAAAAGCAAAGAATACATATAAAGTCATATAAAAGAAGCATCTCTCATAAAATCAAAATTTGGTATGCGGGTTGTTACCAGTAAAACCTCGTAGCATTACATTACTCACTATGGCGCTCCAAGCGCTTTTAAAGAAAATATTTTTTGGAATTGATTTTTCGCTCTCTTCTACATATAGAAAAGGTAACAGAAGAGCGGCTAACGCTCTCATGTGTGTTTGCTAGACGAATTTTGGTATTGTCGCTTCATTTGAATTTATGAACAAATTTTGCCTAAATGAGTTTCACTAAATTTCTAGAAAAGTTTTTGGTCTTTGCTCTACAATTCTAGAGAGTAATAAATACTGCCCTTCAAAAAAAAAGACTACTGTATATAATTTGTGGTATTTCATTCAATTTCTTTTTTAATAACTCATTTCTGCAAAACAAAAACTCTTCCAACCTCTTGTGCTGTTTATCATACGATGTCTTTAGCTGTAAGCTGACACCATCTAGAGTGCGATAACAAGAACAAGCGCTGCTTGCTCTACTTTTTGCTCTCACTGCTAATATAGCAAGCAAAAACAAAAGTGAAAACTTCTTGCTCTCCTATAGATGCTGATAGCACAGCACACACAAACGTTAGAACAGTCTTAAAATATCGTTCTAGTAGAAAGAGTCAGGGCTTGCTCCATTAGGATAGGTTAGCTAACAATTAGGATTTTCAACAAAAATTAGAGAGAACAAATATAATTGAATGGCTGCCAAAGGTAAAGTTTGCGTGAAATAAGAGTATACAAACTTTGGCTCTCAAGATTAGGTTTTCTTTTCTTTTCTTTTAGTTTAGTTTTTGTTTTCATCATTTTGTTGTTTGGCATAAGCCGAACTTTCAACACGACGCAACTTCAGCCACTTGCCAGCGGGCGCACACAAGCTAACGTCAAATCCACTGACACACACACACACACACACACACACACACACACACACACACACACACACACACACACACACACACACACGCACACACGCACACACACACACACACTCACACACACACACACACACGCACACACACACATGCATATACATTAAGCTACTACGATTTTGACTTAACTGTACCCAACTGCTAGAAACGCTCAAATTTTCACTATCGCTTCTGTTGCTTGCTGTTCATTTATAGTCATATTTGCCCAGCGGACCAAACACTCGTTTATGATATCGCATACGAGTGAAATGCGAGACTCAATCCGACAAAACGCACGTTTTTAGATGCGAAAAAGATACTAATAATATTCATATGTCGTTCATTTTGTGGCAGCAAAAGCTATTGTCTACGTGTGTCGCAAGAAATATCGTTTACTTGCATTTGGCGATATCTCTTTTTGCTCGTTAGAAATATCAGAAAAGTCTCGCAAAAGGCTCGCTAACCGTATCTCTTGTTAGATTTTACATTTTTCTTTTGCACCCGCCTTTTTATTGCAAAACACTCGCCAACTTGCCCGTATGCGAGCATATTACGAGCATTTTGCGCGATTCTCGCTAATATTTTGTGTGACGGTCCGCTGGTCGCAACACTCGTTTTAAACACGTTTGCGGGCTCATTTGCGAGCATTTTGCGAGATTTTCGCTAAAGGCACGTATGTTGGTCCACTGGGTGCATATCTGTGTGCGTGTATCTGTGTGTGTCGCAACATTATGTGCGTGTGGCATTTAAGTATCTTAGCGCTGCGCATTGACCCAATGCTTTGGCGCTGCCAACTCGCTGTATTTTATTCACAGCAGTTATTTGCTTTAATACACTCAATAGACTTAACACATTTTGTACGCCTGATGCACATTGAGCTCCCCGTATTCGATTATGCCACATGCCTCGACTTGCCACTCGCACGCATTGCAATAAATTTCGCATTTTGCTTGCAACTTTCACAGACTTTGCAACACACACACACAAACTTGTACTGGTTTTTGCATGTGACATTCCGACGACAGCTCCAAAAGAGCAGCATCCAATTCAGCAGCAGCTCGAAGCCCCAAGCAGGGCATACAAATACGCCTACACCAATATTCATAGGCAGACAAAGATACAGATACATATGTACAAATACAGAGACAGAGATGCACACAGATACACTACATGCCTTTAACTGTGTATGTGTGTGCGCATATTAATAGAGGGTATTCATTAGTTCGCGCATGGCGAAACATATAAGAGCATGCAATCGACGGATATGCATGGGTTTTTCTTTTCGTGTTTTCTTATGCTGCCCATACACACAAAAACTGTTGTACAGCCCACGCTGTAAATTCAAGATATGTCCAAATTGTATGACAGATTATGCTTAACATAAAAATCGACAACTCATTAAGGATGCACAACGAGAAAGTTAATGCCGCAGGTTTCTTTCATGTCCATTCCAAGAATTAACTGTTAAACTTTTACTCACGACAAGATGTCGATGAACTGCTCTGGATAGACAGCGATAGTCGAGTCCCTTAACATCGCTTTTAAAAGCAGCTTTAATGCTCTTGAATAGTATGAAACGAACTCTTTACACTAACTATAAATACTGGAAATGTAGCCCAAATGATAAGAATTAGTTTCATAGTTAAACAGTATGTTTCGCAATACTCCAACGTTGTCATAACCTTGCTAATCAACTTATATTCCAAGGGCGATGATATAGCATTTCTCAGTATGAATAAAACATAAGCATATTCTGGAAGAAGCAGTTGGAAGCTTCATCGTTCCTTTAAATGCTTTACTAAAACGTCGATGCAAGGCATAAATATTATGACTCCAAAATGTGGCTTACTTGTACGGATGCTATTTGCAAGGTCAAAACGCACTTCAGCAAACTGCGATGAAGATATTTGAAGTTTCGGCGAAGAGAATGTATCATTTCCTTCGTGCAGTTTATAGCAAAGATGAAATCCAGAGACTTTTTTTGAAAAAAAAAAAACACTTACAGTGGAAGTGGAAACGACAAGGTTCACAATAAAATCACTTTTTTAATCCGTCACCAAGAGATCAGTGCCAATGACCACACGTAAGACACGTATGAAACTATAGCAGATAACACTATGTAACAAACAAAAAAAAAATAATCTTTCGGTAAATTTGGAGTCGCTGATTTCGAGTTCAGAAACCGTTTTAAATATTATAGCACCGTTTTCTAGTTATGGCTATTTGAAGAAATTTTAGATTTCGAGAGTTGTAAAACCAGCCAATCTCATGTTACTCGTTTAACAAATTGAAGACAATTTTGGTTTGCCAGTTTTGGTTTACCTTGATTCGATTACTAGTTATAGGGAAATACTCACTCATAAATTTTTTTCGAAAATCAAAACTTCGTTTTTTATTTTTTGTATGCCAAAGTAATTGAATCAAAAAAAGAGAAGAGCAAAGAGCAAGACGGGCCAAGAGCCGGCAGGACACTTCGGGCCTCACTCAGGCCAAACTACTCCTCGGCTCCTATAACTTGCATAGGTTCAAGGAAATATCACAATTAAGGTCAAATTCTGTTAGGATTCTGAGAGCTCTTCTTACTGAACACTGTAGGCTGAAAGGATACTTTGAAAAGTTGGGTATCACCAGCTGCAGTGCCTGCAGGTTCTGTAAACTTGATGAGGGATCCTTGCAGCACATACTGGCTGAGTGTGATGCCTTAGCGAGGAAGAGGATATTCCTCCTGGGGGAATACGGAATCTTGAAGACTGAAGTAGCCCGACTCGAGCCATCCCAAATAAGTACATTTATTACAGAAAGAGGACTGTCAGAGGAGCTTTAAGCTCAGTAGGGGGCACAATAGATTTCTTAGGTCGCGGTGCACTACTAAAATAAACACAAAAAGTTTTCAGTGGGTTTCTTTGGAACTCGATAAATTGATTCTTTGCGAACATTGTAGCGAAATAGCAAAGCTATTGGGGAATATCGAAAACATGCCACAAGCGTTCTTTTTTTTGAATTTCACTTAAAAAATTAAAACAAAAACATAACTTTATCGGTCAATTTTGGGTCGCTGATTTCAAATACGGAAACCGTTTCGATAAATCCTGTTTTCGAAAGTGATGTCAGCAACTGCCGATCGAGTTATGTTTTAGCCATAGGTCTTTCATTGCGGTCAATTTTGTTGCATAGTGAAATTAGATTCATCTCAGCGATAGCTCTGGCGACGATGCTTTAATGCTCAGTAAGAGTACCCCCGTATGGTGAGCGGGTTAGAGAATACCACCTCAGCAGGTCAAAGCTTGTCGTATGAGGCGACTAACAATGACACTGGGTTCTTTCGAGACCAGTTGGCGTAGGGTTTGGGACCCACCACGTTAAACAACAATTTCAATGAAAGAATGTATTGACATCGGGCCGTAACCCAATAACGGGTTGTTGTGGCCAGTTAAGAAGAAGAAGAGTCCAATAGATTATAGATATCGCGTTGCACTGCTCCCCGTTAAATCTGATGTTTTATCTGAAAACCATTTATCTCACAGTTAAAACAGTAAAAAAGGCTGCAAACACTGCGAGAGACTATGTACGTATTGCGAGATTCCGATGTTTGGCTAAAAACATCGATGTTTTTTTGGGATTCCAAGCACTCAGTTGCACCAAGTTGCGACTGCTGCTGTATCTTATGAATACACTCATGTTAAAACTGTTTCCTCTAAAATGTCTTAAACTGTAAAGATGTCCTTTGAGCATGCACACATCGCCGCCGGCGCTTATGCCGCCTGAGCACAGAACCTTGGCTGACTTTGCAGTAGTAACGCAAAAGTTACCAAGTATATAATAATTTACCGTTTGCGTCAACATGTTGCTATCCTTGTCTAACAATTGCTATTGTTGTCCTTCTCGTTATCGTTGAAATACTTTGCTCTGAGCATTTACAAAGCACATAATTTTCTCATGATTTACTAATTGCTACCGCCTGCTCCTGCCAGCCAGACTGGCTCCTTAGCAGTCTGTCTGTCTGTCTGACTGTCTGGATGACTCCCTGACTGGATGCCAGGAAGACAGGGAGCTATGCTTCGCTATGCTTTAACAATTAATATCTCTATTGAATAAATTAAATGTTAATGCATATGTAATCAGAGAGTTTTTAAGCGACTTGACTGGCTTTGGCCTGGCGCATTAACTTAAATAGTTTCCCCATACAAATATTAACAATGTAGAGAGCTATTAAGTGGTAACTAGTTTGTGGAACAGCTTAACAAGCTCAGTGTCTATAGAGCAACGGTAATTATAATTATGATATGGCTTGAAATATTTAATGTGTTTTCAACCATATGGAAAATATTTAATGGCAGCAACTTAAGTTAAGTTTGTCGGGGATGTGCTAAGATTTTTGGATTCTGCGCTCTACTCATTTGTGCCAAGTACTGGACAGCTGGGCGTATGCGTAATCACGTATACTGAAACTGAGAGTTTAAGTTACAATCGCCTAAAGACGGACTCCGCTGAGTGTCATCTCGGGAAATAAAAATATTAAAAAACACATTTTTTAAGTGTAACTTCTTGTTTTGGACCTTGATCTGGCAAAAACATCTTTATAAGAAAAAGATCAGGTCGCTGATTCCATAAAATAAAACTGAAAGTGTTATTAAACTTTCGTTATATCAGGCAGCGTATAATGGAAGTGTTTGCGATAGTTCTTAGTTCTATAGTTCGATAGTTCCTGCAATGAATCTTCCCTTAACCCAATTTTTGCCACTGTACAATATATATTTTCATGTGTGAGAAAGTTTTTGTGACTACATTTTGGTGCAATATTTACACTAGATTTTATGAGCTTTCATAGCATTCTTGGCTTCATTTGGGTGTTCAAAAAGAACATATTTTCAATTTTCTCGCAGTAACTTAACTATTAACAATCTTACGATAGAAATTACTTTATTACTGTACCGAAAGTTCAAAATTGTCAGAAAGTGATTTGAGCACTTCAAATTTGAAGTTCTTGATGAATTTGACCTTCCATGAACTTAACTCTGGCACAAACTTCGAGCACTGACATACGATTTCTTACATCTATTTGCGCCAAATTGGTTGGAATTGGTATACACATCCGGAAATCGTATGTTTTAGCTACTCGCTTTGAGAAGGTACCCACCACTAGGGCGCCAGCTCCTCTTCTTTTAAACCGCATTCCCAGCTTGAGCATTTACAGAGAGATGCAACTAGTTTTTTAAAAACAACCAATAGAGAGGCTTTCCAACGAGTCGAGAAAATTACCAATATCGAGCATTAAGAGATGGCCAGTGAAATGAATGAGCCTCAGATAGAACTAACAACTAATTAACTCTTTTTTTTTTATGTAACAAATTTGGTAGGCAAAGAGTTCCAGATTCTGTTATAAGAATGTACTTGTGATCTGTGTGTTTGTTAAGGCTTAAGGATTTATTTGTTGAAGAAAGTGGTGATGGTGCGTAAAGTTGATCATTATTAGGTCTTCTATAAAGAATGCTTAGTCCTCTTTTTAAGCTGTAGTGCTAAGTAAGCTAAGAATCCTAATCCTTTAGGTTCTTCCGAATCATCTCCAACTTTTCGCCAACTCTTACTGAAAACGGAAATATATAGGGCTAAACGCCAATATCTCAGGAACTCGAAGTGATAGGGCAAACATAGGCGTTATTTGCACTCATTTTTCTTTGCAACTTCAAACAGTCATATCTTCTTCTTCTGCCACTACAACCCGTTACCGGGTTACGGACTAACGTCTCCTCCAGACGTCTTTGTTTTGGGCGCGCCTCCTCCAATCGTTGATACCAAAAGCAGCTAGTGTTCTCACTACCTTATCCTTCCATGAATAAGTCTGCACTTTCGTCGCATCCCTTCGAAACCCGCATTGAAAAACTTTCGCGCAGGAGCTTCTTCATCCATACGCACAACGTGATCTGGACAGCGGAGACGCTTAATTCGCTTGACTATGTTTAACATAGTATGTTAGTGTCGTTGTAGAGCTCATAGAGTTCGGCGTACCATCGAATGCGGTAGTCGTTGCCAACTTGTAGGTGCCCAAAAGCAAAACGGGAACTCTATAAGTTAGTTTCGTCTGGCGAGACTATTGGTCTATTGGTTAGACCGATTCCCCGCTTCATCACCATGCTTACATCGTTTTTCATTGTGACGGCGGTGCCAAGGTTGACGAAATCCTTAACAACATCCCATCACTTTTCGATCTACTTTAGGAAACCTCGGCTGTCGTGTTTCATTAAAAACCAAACCCCCAAACTGAAATAGAAAGCAACGCATATAAATAAATATTAAGAAAATTTATTTTGTAAGTAAAAATTTAATATTATATATAATTCTTTAAAAGTTCTGTGGATGGAGTTCTTAAATTAATATGTTTCCAAAAAAAGATTAACTTTTCTGGCCCAAAATCTTACGAAGTACTTAATAGCCAGATCTCTTACACTAAAATATGGACAGCCCTGATGGACAGATGGTAGGATTCGCCATACGAATGCTTATTCCATTTGCTTCAGGAAGCAGCGGAGCTTTAGTACCTTGTTTGGCAAGCTCAGCAGTTATGCTGTTGCCTTCTATGTGCCGGAGCATATATCAGACTAAGAACGTGCCAGATTTACGACAGGCTAAGGATTTGATAGCTACTTAGCTATCACTATAGATGTTTTAAGTTATTAGAGCCTTTGAAGCCTGATAGTACCTTCCATATGGCTAAGGCTTACGAGAGAGTAAAAGCGCTTTTTATATGGAACTGCTCTACAAAAGCGATCTTTGAAGAAAGAGTTGGCGTCGCTATATCCTGGATCAACGATCAACGTGCTGAGGGTATTAAAAGGAGTGCTTAACTGGTACACAATAGTCTGCGTGTGAGGAGTGGTCAAATTGGGATTCAATTCAGCTGTTTAAGTCTCTCAATTGTATGACCGATAGAAGCTGTAGTTCCTTTGCTGCAGCAATTTGGAAGGGAATGCTAAGTAGTAGTAGTACGCAGCGCTGCGTCACGGGTACGTTCAGCTGCTCGCTGTCTGTCTTCCCAAGCTGGCCACCATAATAATACTCTATGGGCCTGATTATAGCCGTATAGAGACAAAGCACAATATTGAGGTACATAGTCCACTCTAAAAACCGCTGAATTAACTTAGTAGCAGCTGTCGCACTTTATTTTTAAGTTTAATTTTTTTGTTTTTTAATAACTAATCTCGGTATTATGTTCTGTCCTTAAGGTCCCTTAGAGTCGCGTCATAATCTAAACTTTTCATCTAAGTGAACCTAATTTTATGTGGCCATTCAACAACGGCAACTTTAGGACTTTTAAGCAGCAAATACAACAAATTTAATCTTTTCGTCGGAATACAACTTTTTGCTCTTTCCCTAAAAAAGTTTCCTCTGACGTTGCCCAACATTTAAGTAGCCGATGCTTATCCACAGTTGCTGTAAGTGGCCGCATTGCAAGCAAATTAGCCATTAAAATAGACCCAGAAGGGCAATTAATTCTATTTAATTATTTATTTATTTTGCACGACAATTAGCTGTCATCGAGGGTAAATTATACCAATAAATATAACTAGTCGGAGTCGAGCATTTAAAATTTGCTTTTCGGGTTGTTTCTTTGAGTTGCTTAATGAACGAGGCAAATGCTTGAGGATAATAAAAGTCAAATAAAAATAGTGCTTAGTTAAGCAAACAGTAAAGTTTTAAACCAATTTATATCGGACTGCAAACAATTTCAAAGCCATTATTAAAAGTTAAAGTTTTTCTAACCATGATAGTTTCCCCAGGGCAGTCTGAACGAGTTGTCGAACATGAAAGTATTGACCACAAATGTTGATTTGTATCGTTGTTATTAGTTATGTAAAATAACAAAGCCCTTTGCGATAAAAATATTGTGACGAAAGCGTGTGTACTTGCATGCATATCGCAAAACGTTTGAACCAAACAAGTCGTCTTCTCCAGCAATTTTTAATAATATTGTTGTCAACATTGGCCTGCAATCGATATGCTCTTCTTTTCAGAGTAAGGAAATTCGAATGCAAATAGTTCCATGCACTTAAATTGCATAAAAAATGTCTGCCCTATTGGTTGAGGATGACCCCTATATAGCCTGCGAGTCTGATGAGAACAAGATCTTTAATCGTGTTGTGTCATACTCTAACCGCGTATCTATAAAGTACTACTATCACGCCGCAAGATGTCTCGTTCTACATAAAGGAAAGACTTTCGGATCTTTTGAAGTGCGACACGCAGTGGGACAAATGTATATAATATTTACTTGCGATAGACGACGTAGTGACATCCATCGTCGTTACATCTGAAAGGCATGGTGGAGACCACCTGAGTTGTGACGAGATGTCGACGATATCTGTTTCCCGGCAAGTATCACTAGCAGATTGAGCAGATCAAACAATTGCACGATTTAGCCAGTTTCATTTCGTTTAAAGGTAGAACGGGTTTAAATGTTAATAGTAGAACAAGTCAAGACCCCAGCGCCTGTAGTATGTTATCCTTACTGTCAAATTATACTACGCACTTAATCAAGACTCTTCGAATCGAACGTCAAGCCCGCACTGTGAAACTGGGAGTCTTTTCCCCAAAATCGAGAAGAATGCAGCCATACGTAAGGTGCAGCTTGTGATACATTTTTAAGATCCTATGGCCGCTTATGTTGAACCACGAATTTTGGCATAAAACGGACTAAAAACTGTTGAATGCTAAAATTTGACAGCTGCAGTCCTTAGAATGGAATTCTTAATCTTTGCCGAAGCTGAAATACAGCGCAAAATGTGGCCACAGCTGAGGTGTCTGGCCGCATATCGAGAAGTATGAAAGAAATTTTTCGCCGTCCTATGCCCCATCCGGGGTTTAAAGTTTCATATAGCGGATTTACATGATTCCAACAGCGATGACAACAAATGAATTTGCCCCACACAAAAATGCTGCCCGATAGGCAGAGCAGGACAACGGCCTAGCGTGGCCTCGGGGGGACTCTGTATGTGAGTTGTGCGCATTTTTGAGATAACTTGACACCACTGTTGATTCATTGTTTTTTTTTATGTATACTTTAGTGACGAGAACATTGAACTGGAAAACTGAATGGTACTTTAATGAAGTGCAGCATCTAATGGCTTCGCGAATTACATGTTGTATATATGCCGTGATGGTGGCACATTAATGTGCTTGAGATGTTGCTGTATTATACCCTGTCATGATCCAATTTTAAAAAGTCTCTAAAAGTTTAAAAAAACGAGTGAGCGTGACGATACATCACATTTTATATGAATATGTGGTCCAGTTTTTATCAAACTTGGCACAAATTTCGAGACTAGTAAAACACTAAACTGAAGTTTATTCGAGCTGCCTTACAATTCTTTCAAAAGCCCTTAATTTTGAATCCTCACTACTGACAGGCGTCACGTGACGGCAACCGCTGTGTGTTGTTTTTATAAGTGCATAAAATACGTTTTTTAAGACGTCAAAGATGTCATGAAATTCATATTTATGGGGAACTAGAGAAACACCAAGGGGGTCAAGAAGGGTGACCCACGGTGTGCGCTAACTACCGTAGTATCAGCCTTCTTTCAATGGCATATATGTAAGGCCCTATCGAGCGTATTATGTGGAAGACTAAAGCTGTTTGCGAAAGAACTGATTGGCACACACTACGCCAAATTCTGGAAAAGAACCACAATCTCCAAAACGACACCAACCATCTCTTTGTCGATTGTAAGGCAGCAATTGGTAGCGAGTTGCGGGATCGCGTATTTCCCGCACTTTCTGAGTTTGGAATCCCTGCAAAGTTAGTACGACTGTGCAGATTGACGTTGCGCAATGCAATGCGCTCTCCTGCAACCTCTTTAACCTTTTGATGGAGATTGTGTTGCGAAAAGTCGAAGTTCATCGGAACGAGGCTGTATTCTCTAAGGTCGTCCAGTTTCTTGAATACGCAGATGATATCGATATCGTCTGTCGTACTAAGCAAGCAGTTACTGAAGCCTTTGCGACTATTGAAAAATAATATGCCAGGGTGAGTCTGTTTGTGAATGAGGCCAAGACCAGACGAAATTAACATTCTATAAGACGCTCATGCTTCTTGTTTTGCTTTATGGCGCTGAAGCATGGGTGGTGATGAAATTGACCTTGTTGTTTTTGAGTGGAAATTGCTCCGTAAGATCTTTAGCTATCTACACGTTTGGGACGACTACAGTATCCGATGGGACGACGAACGCCATAAGCTCTACGACGACATTAACTTAGTTTAGCGAATTTAGATCCAGCGGCTATGCTGGCTAGGTCATGTTTTGCGTAGGGATGAGGAATATCCTGCGAGAAAGGTCTTCAATGCGGATGTCGAAGGGAGGCGGCGAAAGGACTGACAAGGACCAAGTAGTAAGCTAGCAGAGCCGCCTTGAGGAGAGCTTTACATCAGGTCGTAAGCCGGTAAAGGATTGTTATAGCCAGTTAAGAAGAAGAAAAGAAACATCCAGAAGATAAATTTAAATGCACGTTAACACAAACAAAATTCCAAATATTCGATACAACCGAAGATTGAATTAGTATTTTATATTGAAAAATATGCTTTAAAGTTTAAGTAAATCAATGTCAGTATTTAGCATTTATTATCTGAAACTCATGTTTGTAACACTTTATATATGCATATGTGTGTGTGTGTTTGTTTGTTCAATGTGCATATATTGTTAGAATTTTTGGTTCTAGACCATAATCTCAATTTCATTATGATGCAATGTGCTGCAAACAGAGTTTTTGTGTAAAAATACTTAAATCAATAAAATAATACCAAAGTTGAGCAGCAACTTCATTCGAGCGTTAAAAAGTCTTATATTTTTCAATTTCGTTTCACTGTTCAGTGAACAAATTGAAACTGTTTGCAAATGTGTGTATTAATTTGTTGTCTGTTTTTGCACATTTTGTGTCATGTGAACTTCATGAAGTACCTTGACTTGTTGATGATTTTGACGATTGCATTGCAATAACAATAACAATAGCTCAATCCCACTTGCAGGGGCAGAGACCAAGAGCGGAAGAGTCTGAGAGCCTAACATACAGATAGAATATAACATGACATGCCAAGCCGAGCCAAGTCATGCAAACATGGCAAACACTTGGCAGCATTCCATGCTTGCGTACAAACACTTGAAGTTGCCACCAATTGCATGCCTCAGGCTGGCATCATGCCCCCAAGAACCATAATGCCCCATTCCATGTCAGGGCATACAACATGTTTCCGACTCGTCTGCGAATGTGTTTTGCTCGTGTTGCAGAATTTCAATTTGCTATGGCGCAGCACATAAATAAAATCTGTTTTATTATTTTTGGTGCGAAAAGCTGCCAAGTGTTTCACATGCACATAAACGCACTCACACACAGATACACTCACACACAGATACACTCTCATACACACAAATTGATACCAAGGCAGCACAGTTCTCTCTCCATTTACGCGCTTATTTGGCCACAGCGGCAGTGCAACCTGAAGTTGCAATTAGCAATAAAACTTGCCAAGACTATGTATAGGTGAGTATCTGTGTGCCCCATATATTCATATGCATGTGTTCTCTCATACAGCACGCTTTTACAATTTGTTTGGCAAACTCATTACTCATCCAATTGCGTATCAGAGTCTCAAATTTGAAACCTATTCGAACTATGAAATCGATTACGTGACGTAGTCAAATCGATTGCCGCTGGCTGAAATTACTACCGAAATTGGTTCAGATGCTGCCAGCAAACTAATAAATAAGTAAATACTTTAGCACTATTTTATGAAAAGTTAATTCCATTTCCCACCTCTGCCAGACACAAAGTTTCATACCGCTTTACGGTATCTATATATGCTGCATATGTTAACATGTACATAGTATATATGTATGTGTAATCGAGTACAAATTGCTGGAAAACCAACAAAAAGCTTTAGCGTTGAGTGTATCGATACTTCAATACTCTGTAAACAGTATGTAGCTGTGGGGCGCTCTACTCCGTTCACGCCTGCCTTCCACAACCGCATTTAAGAGCTTTCTGTCAGCAGTTCGAAGCTGCTGAGTCATAATCCACCAGCAATGTCGTAAAGGGCCAATAGCAATGCAAATCTACTGATATACCCAAAGTATATATATCCAATATTTGAAGAACGTGCCAGAGACCTCTAAATGGTATTGACTGGTTTTATTTCAAATCTTTGCAAAAGAAACCATGCTCAAAAGATTTCATAGAAGACGCATTTTTAACGATAGAATACTTTTGTATTGAATTATGATAAAAAAAGATAAAGAGTTATAATGGTTCACATATTTATCCTATATCCTAATTTCTATACAAATTTGCATGGAGTAATTGGAACTATTCAAAGGTCTTATTATGAGGTAGAGGAAAGGGAACATCAAGAACCAGAGAAAGCGGGTGGGAAAGAGCAGGAAGAAAGGGAAGGAGAACTGGAAGCAGAACAGCAAGAGGACATGCCAACACATAAAAGTCGAGCAAATCGGTCTGCAGCATGTCTGACCGTCCAATAATATGAACGCCAACGTCTGCCGAAACGCATCAGCTGTGTCAATTTGACAATTCCTGGTTCCTGGCCACAACTTTGTGTCTGTCACAAAAAATGTTTTCGACCGACTAGATTCTAAGAGTTCACTTCACAGTTGCAACTCTTCTGTAGTTCTTTAATATCAGCCTCCCAAAATGGCGGCATACATTGTTCTTCTTCTACTAAACTTTCACAAACAAAATGAAATCTGATGTCTTTTACACTGTGCTTTTCTTCCTACCAATCAAACGGTGGTAATGTCCTACTTTGTAGGTCTTTCTCCTTTAAAGCCACATATATACGTTTTCAGGTTGATTGGAATTGCATGAATATGTGTTTGGCTTTCTGCCAAATGTCTGATTATAACTTTTTATCGTACTGATCCTTAAATTGTAGGGTATTAGTGGAACTCTTCTATGCTTCAAGATAAATCGACTGTTTCTGATCACGGTGTATGCTTCGATTATATGGTTCAATTTGTTAAATATAGTGCCAATATTGTCGAAAATGTAAGAGAGGTTCTCACGATTGGCACTGGTCCAAGAAGTTTAGTGAGACAATACTTCTTTATACTGCTCTCGTCCGCCCTATTAAGAATAAACTGCTCCTGAATTGCAGTTGCTCCTGCCAGAGAAACTTACAATTTCCGTTCCCCTAACTTTGCAATTTTGTAGATTTAAGATCGTTTCCGTGTTCCTTGTTCTCCTACAAATACCTTGCCTAACATTCTTTCTTTAGAAAGTTTCTTGAATTCTATATCAGTTTATATTGCAAGCTACCATGATCTGCATCTACTAGCTACCTTGGAATATTGGTCTATGATGCCGTTGTCTACCTTTTTTATTTTGTTATTAACATCTTTTTGAGTTAGTTTTTGACTTGTTTTTGAAGTACCATCTTACCTTCATGCTATAAAGTGTAGTTCGACTTTCTGCAAAGCAACTAGCTCTGGACTATGTACCAATGGGCCAGTTCACACTTGCGTACTTAACCATTATTTGACTTGTGATCCTTTCCACTTGCTCTTTCAGACTCACGCAAAAAATATGAGAACCCGAAGCTACTGCGAGCATACCTTTTGATTCGAATGTCATCACGAAAACCATTTACCAACCTAACCTATCCTTCTTTCTCTGGTTTTCATGACTTTAGATTGTTAGGAAAACGTTAATATGATATTGAGAGCGTAACAACTGCAAATGGTTACGAAAAAAAGGCAAAAACACAAAATGAAGGATTAAGCTCACTTGGTCTTTCCTCTCTTCATAGAGGTAGAGGAAAAGGTAGAGGTAGTTTTCTATAGTTATAGCTACAATCAATACACTTTCTGACTATAACGATATCTTCAGATAAACAAATGCTGTAGCAAACTTCATGATAAGCTTCTGATGCTCTACACAATTTGTGAAGAGCATAAAAACCACATTGGCGCATTCAAACTATGCAGCAAGTTCGAAAATTGTTTTCGCAATGCTTATTTACTGACATGAATTTCGCTCATGAATTGGCCATCCATGCTTTAGGGCCATATAGTTTAGAGGGGAAACGCCAATTGATGGCCACATTTTGCATTTCAATTGCAAACGATTGTTCGTTTAATTATTCAAAATCATAACTCACTCGCGCAATATGTAATTGGAAATTGATTTTATCGTGCAAAATGTATTATAGGCTTGTGCCCACTTTGGGAACTGTAAAGGATATTATGCGCGGAAAATCATTTCACCTAATAACTCCATAATTAAGCGATAGCTCTTGTCTACTACGCCCAAAACTATCAATTAAACCTAATTTCGGCACATTGTAAATTTGTACTTTTTTTTAGAAATCCAAAGGGAAAATAGGGAGCACGCATACTTTTCACCACGGGACTCGATTTAATGAGCAAAAAGTGAGCTAAGTCTAAAAGCGTTTGACTTCAATTCAAAAACAGACTGAAGGACATTAGCTTTAAAACCATTAACAGGATTTAAATATAGGAACTGTTATTTGCACTCACAAATTTGTCGTTAAGAATGTAAAATAGTTAAGGTTTCATAGTTTATCAAATTTTGCGATTTTGCAATATTTAGTTTAAAATTCCATCTGTATTCCATTCCATATATAACAATAGGTTACCACTGATCCAAGTTTTAAGACGCAATTCAATTTGAAATATTTGATTTAATTTTTTTCGACTTACTTTAATACGACAATTATTTCGATACTTCGACTGGGGTTCCAGCAAACCACTTATGTTAGATATCAGTGAAAATCGGTTTTCGTCTTTAGCTTTAAACTTTTGATGAAAATATGCAAAAATTGTCCTAAAATGATGATATTATTATTAGCTTTACAAAATCGCTTTGGCTATAACAGAGCAGTTGATAGCCCGTTGTGGGATTTTTAAGAAAAATGAAAAAAAATAAAAATATTCTGTTGGTGCCCAACTCAGGCTTTTCTGTACGTTTATCAAAACAACCGAAATTAGCTAGGAGAAATTTAAGCAAGAAAAAAATGAAAAAATAAATTCGAAAACTCTTATTTTCCTTCTGGCGACCCAACTATAGCGACTAGTGTTCAAATTCAATAGGAAACCTTTTGAAGACATGCCCAACACAAAAACATCGCCAAATCGCCGGAAAAGTTGTCAGAATGCTTAAATCGTCGAAAAACATAATATTAGAGATTTTAGTTTTTTGGGCAATCCCAATACGTTTTTTTTAAATTAACAGGTAGGTAACGCGTTAATATTTCGATCTGAAATTTTTTGTAGAATTTTTTTTTCCACCTACAAATCGATCTGCATCTTTAGTTTTTAAAAATCGCTCCCAGCGATGGTATTTGGTACCTTAACCGGCTATACCCTATATAAGTTTTTCAAAAAGTCCGACATCTTTTTGAATCTGTTCGACATACATGGAAATCTCCAAATGTTCGATCCTATGAGAGTAAATAATATTCGATGGAATTAGGATTTGGCCGCACACTAATAGCCAGAAAGCTAACGGAAGATGCCTGCTGTTGGGGCTGTGCCAAATGTATAGCTTGGATACAACGTGGTGTGCCCCCACGAGAGGCATGGAGCGACACCCATGTCTGCTCCCCTGGTGCTGGTTTGTTTCTTGGTGAAAATTCAAGCTACTGATGCGCGACAGCTACTTTGCCGTCTGATTTGCAAACGGCTGAATCCATTAAAGAAAACAGCGTGGAGTTACTGTAGGGATCTGTAGTGACAGACTCTGGCTCATCCACGCACAACGTCGTTCATTGTCAGTGAATGTAAGACCAGACCCAACATGCTTTTGTGTTATAATAAAGTCAGTCTATGCTGGGTTCCGGGACACTGAGGTTGCCAGTGCAACGCAATGGCAGATGAGCTGGCAAACAAAGGCTCGGCATCATAGTGCCAGAGGCAATGAATCCTGTCAGCGCGGCAGAATTCTTTGGACGTCTTGCGGTCCACACAGCCAAATTTTATAAGGAAAGCTGGATCTCCACCATTGGATACAGAGTAAAAAACACTTAATGGAAGAACCAAATAATAACAAGGCCTCAAACTTCTTTAATGAGACATCACAACCACCACAAATCTAATCGAATTGAGTTCGTTTCTTACTTGCTGGTTTCGAAAAAAGAAAGAAGTTATCGAGATAAAAACGGATAAATAGGCGGCATGGATTTGATAGATGATTTTTTGGTTGTTGTGTTCTTAGCACGAAGACCAGAAAGTGAATAACTTGCATTTTTTATCAGTTCTAAGGCCTGTACCAGCACCAGCTTACCACCCAAAAGTGACAAACAAACATATCGACTTTTCAAGATTTTTACATGTTCAGCCATATGAAATCTTTGCAATAATTCGATTATTTTCCAATAAGTTAATATTTAGGTAATCAATCACTAATTAAGCACAGTTAGCTTAAGAAACATTAGTAGATGAGTAAACAACGTTCAGAGGAGAGCGAGAAGTTCGTTTTTTTGCGTAAGCTGTGTTAGCAATAAGTGCGAAAAGAAGAGCATGCTTGTTTTTTAAAGTAACTCATTCAGGCATTTCATTTTTTAATCTCCAGCTAAACTAACCAAAAATATACATTGAGTTTGGCTGTTAATTAAAACCAAGGTAAACATGTCTTTTGCAACTCTGATTATGACTGTGAATCATTGTTTTTTTTTTTTTGTTTGTTAAGTATTCATGAACAATCATGGGAAAAAGCGTTTGCATATCCATTAGATATTGATATTTTTGTGGCAGCAAGTAAATACAGTTATTTACTCGGAATACAGCTATGAAGCTATGGAGTTTAAAGTGCGCAAACAATGCACGGGATTATGGCTAGCAAAAAGTGTGTTTTATGCCCGTTTTTTTTTTTTTTTGTTGACATTTTTTTCATATTTTAAATGCACTACGATGACAGATGCAATTTGAGGAATTGGCGATATGGAACCCACAATGTCAGCCGTGTGCACAAAATATTTGCACTGACATAATTTGCAAACATGCAACAGCTGCTACGGCAGCCAATGGGCCGGGATGGGCTGCAGCACTCTCTAAAAGACAGTTGGGGCAAGGGCAGAGTGGCAAGGAGAAAACGTCAAGTACTATATGTCAAATTAACTAGCATGCGACCGACTGAATGAGTGAATGAATGAATGAATGAATGACGGACTGTCTGACTGACTGGTTGACTGACATGCCGTATAATAACTTGTCGCTGTCGTGGCTTCAACAACAACAACGGCAGCCCTGGGCTTCCTGTGACTGGGGCGTAACAATTTCAAAATTGTTAAATTGAAATGAAATGCCCGACAATTGAATTCAGATGACAAAATTGAGAGAATGGCGCAGGCAAAAGTGGCACTGCTTTTACTGCCACTCTTCTGCTTCTGAAACTGCTTCTAACCCACTTCACTCCGCTCTTTGCTGCTTCTGATGATGATGATCTATTAACCCAAACTACGCAAACTGCGGCTGGCATCGTGTTGGACCTGGTTCTGTCCTCCTTGCTGCCATCTGTCCTGTCCTGTGGTTGACATAGCCTCTTGCTGCTGCTGCTGCTTCTGGTTGAAGTCGTTTTAATTTGAGTGAAAAGTGAAAGCGTAAAAAGATTTAAAATTAAATCAGCGTGTGGATCTCTTGGTCTCCCCCTTTGGGCTCAGCTCCAGCTGCTGAGACTGCAATGGCAACTGACGTAGCAGTGCTCCGCCTGCTTTTGCGCTCTAGGGATACGTACCCCAACGCCCAGCCGAAGGTTGTAACCATCAACATTGCAACGGGCGGATTGAGTTCATTGAAATGCGGTTGCAACAATGGTTATAGCTGCACCAAAGCAGAGCAGCGCAGCGCAGTGCTCGGCAGCGCAGTGCTCGGCAGCGCAGTCACTTGTTTAGTGACGCGTATTAAAACGCGAAATGAAAATCTGCTGGGAAACTGTCAATGTGACGTAAATTTGATTAGGGTTCCTGCATTAGTGCCTGAAGGGGCATTAAAATACATCCAAGCAAAAGAAATTCGCGAAAAGTAAAAGTAGGTAACAACAACTTATGTGCATAGTTATACTAATACTAGCTTAGTATGTATACATATATGTGAATCACCTGCTGTTTTCCTGTGTACTCACAACAACAAAAAAACAAAATGGCGCAGCGCCATTATTATTTAAAGCAACATTAAGGGCACTTTTGCATTAAGCTGTTTATAAAAATATATTCCGTGATTTTTTTTTTACAAGCACTCAGCAAAAAACATCGAAATAAAACACAACAAAAAAAATTAATTCATTTATAATACATAAAATTTTTTATCTAGTAGTCGACTTTTTTAATGGAAGTTCAAGTTAATCTGTTTGCTACAAAAAAGATATGCTAGAGACAGTTGCGACCGACATTGAATCCACAATCGAGTCAAGATTCACCAAAACTCAAAGGGACACTTCACCGATGTTTAAAACACATAATTATGAGTTTAAGGTTAATTGCTGTCGGAAGTAACTGACCCACGACATCTCGAATTTATTGAAATAGCAATAATTCGAAAACCCCACTAGCGAATTTAAAACTGTTGCTTTGTTTGAAATCAACCAACCCAACTAGTCAAGCTTCTGGCCTAAGGGTTGAGTACCTCTCTTCTTATGGAGAAATCTGGTAGTGAATGCACAGAGTGCACTCCAAGTTTGTGTAGGGTACACTTTTCCTGCTTCTTGTCGATTTAACTTGCCTACATCCACATGTACCGACGAAGTGAGGGTCGCAATCAAGCGGCAAAGGTGCTGCCGCAATGAGTTGATAGAATGCACTAGCTCTTTTGCAGAAAATGGCGTATGTCCTATGATTTGAGCCTTGGTGTTCTTTACACTCTTCTCATGAAGGGCATCCTCGCTGTATGCTTCAACTATCGTGTCATCACGATATACGATATACGCCACACTGTCCGAGTTTAGAATCCCTGCAAAGTTGGTTCGACTAGGCAGAAATTGAGCAGCACATGGAGCTCCATCAACAGGAAACAACATTTGATACGAACCAAGGCTATTCCCTCTCTTAAGGCCTCATCAAGTTTGTGATGCACAGTGTGTTGCAAAAGGCTGAAGTACATTGGAATGGGACTATATTCTATAATAGTGTCCAGTTGCTCGTCTTCACTTATAATATCGATATCATTGGAAGTAATAAGCGAGCAATTACAGCAGCCTTTGCGCCTATTGAAAGCGAATCTGTCAGGATGTGTCTGGTTGTAAATGAGAGCAAAACAAAATTTATGTTTTCTTAGAGTAAGGAAATGCGATGCTTTGACTCTTAGATTAACGTTGAAAACTACACACAATAAGGTCATAGATTTCGTTTCACTTGGCAACAGCTTTACAACAAAGAACGATATTAGCATAGATTTCAAGCGGAAAAACGCTTTTGGCAATATATATTACTATGGTCTCAGTAGTAATGAGTTGAAGAGTCTCCGTGTGAAGGAACTGGTAACCGATTACATCAGGCCGTGTTCAAAAGCAGAACACTGTACAAACATCTCATGTAGAAACCAACCATCACGGCAAAAGCTCAATATGAAGCAACGCCAAATGAATTGGTTAGCTGGATGCCATTCACTGCAGTTCTGAGAATGACAAACGGGGCCAACTTGCACACAACAAATAAAGAGTAACACGGGTAACTCAACATCCCGAGGCAAATTGACGAAATATTCAGATTTTCCCAAAGATACACACAGAAACTTCCAAATCAAGCAAATAACTGACTGGTGGAAACATCCGGCTTGCATCACATCAACCGAAAGCATATGCATACCAATAGAGAATCACTTACATACAACAGTTAAAAGAGTTGCCGCAAATCCTTAAAAAAAAATTGCATTAAACAGTTACAAATGCCGAATTTAAATACGAATTTAAAGCGTTTACAATTACACAAATTGAAGCTAAAAATGCATGAAAATGGTGCATTTTAAATATTTATAATCCATATGCATACCTTTTGCCAACAGAGAGGAACAATGAGAAGGAAATTTATAAAAAAAAAAAATTCATGGACACACAAACAAAAACAGACAAGAGGAAAAAAAGGGAACTGTACACAAGGATTACAACGGCAAAAAAGTAAAGGAAAACAACAAACGGAAGGAAGGCACAAAATCGGGCAGCGCACAACTTGTTCAGAAGAAAATGACCAGGACTAAACCTTCTAACTACTGGGATGCAGTCCGCCGACAATGGCAATGGAAGGGGCATACATTGTGCAGGGTTGCCAACTTAGATTAGAAGTGATAGCCAGCATCGGCGGAGGCAACTTTCGCGGCGCGCCAATTGCAAAAGCAATTGCAAAAACGACAGACAGGCAGACAAACACAGGGAGGAAAAGCAAGATGATGCAGCAGCAGCACAAACAGGAGCAAAAGGAAAACAATTTATAATTGAAATCAGTGTCAGGACAACAACAACAGCGATGACGACAACAAGAAAATGTGCGCCAAGCAGAAAATAAAAAAAAATTCCAGATCGTATAATGTAAAACTTGCAGCACTTAAGCAAAATGGCCAACAAAAAGTGTTAGGAAAGCGCCAAAGATGAGGAACTCGAGCCATGCAGCAAATGCCCCAAATGCCCCTAATGGTGGCAATACTAAAAATTAGAGTCACAATAAAAACACAAATTAGCTAATGTTAAATAAAGCCAATTTGCTGCAAGAGTTCTTCTAGTTTAACGTTAATTCCAGTTGCTGCTTTTGCTGTTTGTGTACCAAATCGGAGAATGGCTAAAAGTAAGAACCCAGCTGATACGGACAGAGTTGTCTAATTACAAGTTTGAGTTTGACAAATGGGCTGGCATCTGACAAGCGTCAGAGTATTTCACTTGGAAGAATTCGTTTAAAACAGATAATCCCATTCCATGGAGAAGCTGTTATGACATTTTAACAGTACAAATAACTCCCATCAATCTTGGTATTTATAGTATTAGGTTTATTAACTCAATCGTACCTGAAGAATAGGGATAGTTTTTTGAAGAAATTCGTACGTTTGAAGTATTATGTGCTGATGGTGTAACAGAGAAAGAGGCGTGGCATAGCCATCCTCAATTGCCTGCATGAACTCCTATATATCGAAAACGCTAAGAGTTAGACACACAAAAAGTTTATCTAAAGAAGCGCAGATGTAACTTTTTTTGTTTTCTTTTTTGAAAAATGGGTAAGCACGCTTCTGCGTCACAACTTTAGCTTCTTTGTACAGTAAACTGGAGGTTTCAAAGGCTTTGGGAGACATTTCTTCTCCACTCACTTTTAAGCTCTGTTTTCCTAAGTAATGCACAGATTTTTCTTAAATTTTCATTTAAAATTGTGGTATTTCATTTGGTGGCGTTACAAAGAATTCGTCTAGATTAGATTATTATTCAAAAACTCTTTCATATATTTTCGATTTCGATGACGTTCTGCCAGAAGCAACAATTGAATAAAAACTACTTTGGCTATTTCCATAGAATTGTCTAATAACAAATAAATTTGATTAGAAAGTTTTTATCTGATATGATAAAAATTTACAGTTGAACTTAGTTACCATGATAAGAAAATTTACTCCGAAATTGAATTTTTCACTTACTAGCGCTTTCATAGCATTTTCTCTTTAATTTTGACTTAAGAGCACAATGGAGATTTTACTCATAACACAAAATCTATAGTATAAACAACAATCAACTAACAAAAAATGGAAAGAAATGCATTCTTCTATTATTAATTCTTTTTTAAATTCATACAACTAAAAAAAAAACTACTTCAAAAATTTGTCACGCAACGTGTGTCACGTCACACATAATATTATGTTGGAATAGAAACAAGTGAAAGTATTTGCAGTAAGGTTATTCCGGATCATTTTAAAATAAGTTGCATTTAAACAATCGGTCGCTTTTTGCAGACTTTTGTATTTTTATAGATGTAAGCAAAAACCACCACTATTTTCTGTCACGTCACGTAACATTCATTGCTTGCTAGATTAGATAGATAAGATTTGTAGTGTGTGCGATGGCTCATTAGAGAAGGTTGAACCTTTCCTAGCACACAGGCAGTCTTGCCCATTGTACCAAGCCCGACAGAAAGGACAGTTGAAATAGGAGAAAGAGTACTAAAATAGGGTAGACTTGCAAAGAGGCTTCCTATTGACTCAATCTACCCGACTCGCATAGGAAGTCGTGAAGACTACGTAAGCGGAAGAATACACCTCGCTCATGTTGAGTGTATCACTTCCCAAATTGCGCATCCGGTTCCTTGCAAAGGTCGGACAGTAACACAGAAAGTGCTCCGTGGAGTCGGCTTCTTCAAGACAGGCTACACAAGTTGGGTCCCATATTGGCCAAATGTATTGTGACCTGTGTGATTAGTGCAACAAGGCCTCGTAGATCTTTAGATAAATAAGAGTTCTTCATCCCCGGGTGGGCCATGGGATGGCGACAAATGTCTTCTATCCTTCTCGATCTACGGCTTATTTCGGCTATTTGCCACACTTCTTGGTTCGATAAAATTTGCGTTCATCAAATCCTAAGTATCTCTCGATATGGAAGCAAAAACTTTTAAGGTTACACAGGCGTACAGCAGTATGGATTTGACATTGGATTCGAAGACCCTTAACTTGACTTACTGAGGCCAACATTCAAGAAGCGCTGTGGTCTTTATCCTAGATGTACCTACGGCAGGAGCTAGCGCAGCGTCTAACGTAAGTAAAACGGGTATCGGATATCAGAATATCCCATTGGCTCACTTCCTGTCGAAAGAGTCGAACATCCTGAGGCGTTATGGGACTCCTACTAAAGATTTCTACATCCTTTTGCGGTTGATTGAGGGCACACTGACTAGCTTTGCTATCATCGATTGGAGAGGCGCCTGAAGGAGTGCTCTATATCAAGCTGTAGCCCGGTAACGGATTGACAGTTAAGAAGAACAAGTAGAGCCGGACAACTATGTATGTATATATGATTGCAAGTGAAACTAAACGTAGTTCCCACTTTAGACTGTGCCCTAGTGGATGTAACCTGGTGCTACTTACCGCGAACTTAAGACTACTTAGCATATTTTAGTTTAACTTATAAGTGCCCTAATTTATAAGGGGCGTTGCAAATGTTCAAATTGTCAGGCTGTCCAGCGTGGTGCACGGCTCGAAGGAGTTGCTCTTTAGTTTGCTCTGAGTTTTGTGTGCCAGCCGCAAATCCTTTTGTAGCCTTTAATTAATGGCTGCTTTTGCAGCAGTTGCCAGTTTCTAATTTCAAATGAGTAACGCAACGAGGCAGACACTTCGGGCACACACTGTAGAACAGTCTTTCCAACTCTCTTTCTCTCGTTCTCTCTCCCTCTGATTCTGCCGTTGGCGCTCTCTGCATTCAACCGTCTGTTAAGTCAGTTTGCATAGCAGCCGAAAATTTCGACAGTGCACAGTGCCTGCTGTTAGTATGCTACCCAAATATGTTTGTCTATTAGCTACAATTTAATGCATACCATGCGTTTTGGATTCCAGTTGCTCGAACTAAGAGTACTTTCTTTGTTGTTTTTCTTATTATGCAACTTGATTTGGCATTTTGGTAACGAGAATTTCATGCGCATTTTTGCGAAAACGAAGTTAATCCTATTCATTTATTTTCAATGAAGGACAGCGTCTGAGTATCGTAATACACATGCACAAATTTGAGTCTGTTTATCGAAGTTGCCAATGCTTGCAACACTGCCACATGCCACATGCCACATGCCACGTATACATATGTATGCTAGCAGGTATGTGTGTATGTGATTAAGTAAATGCAATTCCTTTGGCCATTTCTAGTGGCATATAAAATTTAATCCTTTTGCTTATGCTTTCTTTTTATTTCAGAATTATGCAATTTTCCAATGAAAATGTACAAAAGCTTTCACAAAGTTTTGCATAAAATGTTAGGTCATAAGCATTGGTTGAAGTTGTCAGCCAAAGTGTCGTCGACTGTCGTTGTATCTAACTGGGAATTATTGACCTTGAGTAAATCAGTGTGTCGTTACACATGTGTAACCTGATCTGAACTGTCCTGACCTAAGCTGTCCTTTTGATCTGTAACATTATTGTTTTCCAATGAAATGTAGCTAAAGACACACACAGACGATTGCTATCAGAGTAATTTAAAATATTCCGCATACGCAGCGTTGACCTCGATTTAGGCAACGCAATTTTCTCTTTTATGTACCTAAATGCTGCGAAACAACAACAATGGAACTAGTTCATGGGCCAAATAGGTGAAAAGTTGCCTTAAACAAGTCAATTTGTGTTTTTAAACTTTGAGCAAGATAAATCATACGTACTGTGTGCTTCAATGTATTTGTACATTAAATTTCTAAGCAAGCTCTGAGAATTATTTACTTGTTTTCTTCTTCTTTTTTTGTACAATTTTAATTAAGAACTCAAATTATATGCTTAAAAAATTTAAAATTCATCAAAATTTAAGTGTAATGGATAAATCAACCCAAACGATAACATTCAACAAAAAAAAAACTTCACCGGCCATCTCACAGTTGTTAGCTGAAGGCTTCACGTCCTATTACGAATCATTTGCTCGCCGTCATTGGATCATTTGCTCCGATCGAACCGTAATTGAAGCCATCAAAAGCTGGATTGCCCTGAGCAACGAGCAGCGCGATCTTTACAAGCACAGAGTATGTATTACAAATGCAGTTTTGACTTCTTTAAATAACACAGAGCCTTCTTTGAAGCAATTTCAAAATGATTTACTGGACGGAAAACCTTTAAGCGGTTATTGTTCCTACTGGAGGGCTGCAAGGAAGTCAAAGTTGGTTCACCATCGTGCGTATAAAAAGGTCAACTCAAGGATCAAAACATGGAAGAGCAAAAAAAGCACTAAAAATTATTTAACTAGACGAAAATACAAGAAGTTCAATTGTCGTAAACGTTAAGCGAACGTTGCTTTAAATAAAGAGGGCTTATGAATTAATCTGTTTTATTTTATTATTAATTAACTAATTGTAATCCATTTTTTGACATAAAACATCAGTTAACACATTAAATCAAGAGCTCGCCACAATATAAATAGACTTTCGTTTTCCTGGGCCAGAAATGTACGCTTTTAATAGTTTGTATTTTGAAATAGTATTATATGTTGCAAGTTTGAATCGCTTTCCTAAACAGACCCCTAAATATAGGGATATATTACGTATAATCGCTAAAAATCTGTTAGCCCGTTTGGATGGTGTTACGCTCGGGTGGTATCACGCTTGTGTGTGCTGTGCTAGCAGCGTCCGCAGGAGCGCGAGAAGGTTCCATGTTTGTTCTTGTGTGCAGTGCTAGCAGTGAGCGCGAAAAGAAAAGCTTGCATGTTAATGGAAGGCTGTTGTTGGAACGAAGTTGAAAGGTTCTTCCAAAAAGTCCGTCTTTCTATAGGACTTAATACTGGTAGAGATGCATCCGAAAATATGCTTTGTATGCACAGAGTGCACTACGGTTTTAGAGGACACACTTGTACGGCTTCTTGTCGAGCGATGACGAGAATAATAACATTTCCAAAGTTAACGATGAGTTTGGTAGGTTCCATGGCTAGCTGAGAATCTTGGTGTCAATGACCTGTCCTCAAGAAGGATGACCCCACGGTATGCGCTACTTGTCGGGGCTTCTTTCTGTTGCATATATGGTAAGTCCCTATCGAGAGACTAAAGTTTTTTGCGAAAGAACTGATCGGAACTTATTAGGATCGCTTTAGGTCTGGTAAGTACGCCCTTTTCAGATATGCTCACTACGCCAAATCCTAGATAAGGCCCACAAGAGAAACATTCGAAACGTCTTAATACTGAGCGGAGCTTAAGACAAGGCAATGCCCATTCCTGCAACATCTCTACAGCATTGTGTTGGAGAGTTTGTTGCGGAAGGTCAATTGGCTATGCTTTGGATGTTGTCAAAGATTTTGGGTACCTTGACACCAGCGCCACAATGAAGCACGATGTCAGCATGGAGATCAAGCGGGGAATCCCTTTTGCCAATAGATTTTACCTTTGGTCTTATTAGGCAAATGAGTAGTAGAGACCACTACCGCCAGACGAAACTAACACTCTATAAGACGCTCATCCTTCCTAGATTCAGGGCCTTTAAACCTGGGTAATGACACAGCGGCAGAGGAAGATACTGCGAGAAAGGTCTTCAATGCGGCGATGGAAACAAGACGACGATGGTGCAGGCTCTGTAACCCGGTAAAGGGTTGTTATAGCCGGTTAAGAGCCGAAGAGCAAGGGCGCTGAAACTCAAAGTTGGTTAAAAATTTCTCAAGTGGGCCCTTAAAAATCTATAGCTTATTTAATACATTGCTAGATAGTCATCAGTTCGAGGTGTCACCACAAAAACATTCAAAACTTCTATAGCTTTGAGATCAAACACCATTTTGGATTTTCTAGTACCGTTTTTTAACTATCGCTTTTTGGAAAAGTAGGCCCCTTTAACACTAAAGTGATGTTAAGGCGATCTGCATAATTAATTCGACTTCGGAAGGCATAAAAACGCCCTTGATTTATCAAGTTACAATATCATTATTATCATTAAATTATATTCTGGTTTACTTGCTCGTTTGTCGAACAATCCTAATCCTTACTTTCCCACTCTTATTTGCATTTGTATTTGAATTTTCTATCCAAACTGAATAGCCATGAAACTTCAAAGAAGCTATTGAAGAAGTTCACTATCGACTTTAATTTATAACTTTTTCAAAGAGTTAACTGAATCAAGCCCACACAATTCCACAACAAGTGATTTCAATTTCCATTAGAGAGAGAAAGCATTTATTGTCAGTTATTGTGTTAGGGTATAAAGGCATTGGTACTCAAATATTGACTGATTCATTCATTGATTCATTAGTGTGCGTTATCACCTATTATAGATAGCAAAAGAAAAAAGGACAATAAAATATTTTATTGATTTATGAATTCAATGAATAATAAACAATTGAATGATTTTCGTCTGGCATTCTAGTTATTATTATTGTGCAATGGAATGTTTGATTTGATGATGTTTTCTTTGTTTAACTGATTGCCCGATAACTAAATGCACGTTAGAATCAACTCGAATATGACAATTTCAGTGACAATCGATATTTTAACAGCACTTAAAGCTGTCGAAAACAAAGTCAGTCACTCGCAAAACAAACACATACACCGATACGTATACGTAATAAAAATGCGCAGCATAAAAATTGCTGGCCAACTTTTTGCTAGTTGCCAATGTTTGATGAGGAAAATGCGAGTCAATTAATTACAGGCCAGCGAGCAAACAAACAAATCCAAAAAGAATTCATACAAACCGAACACATAACCAAACATACGAATGAGTACAAATATTAGTACCCAGTAGGAGCATCGACCTATCGAAAGTAGTTCAGCAATGTTGCATTTACATTCATATCGAACTTTACCTTATAATATATTGTTAGAGCCTTACAAATAGTTGTTATTTCAAAACTAATTGTTGGTCAAGTAGCAGTTATCTTCGAGTTTACAAGGTATATTTTATGATTCGATAAAAATAATTTTTGTGTTCTCTTCGATCAACATAAACTTTTGGAAAACTTTTAGTTTTATCAGTTATGAAATATATGTACAGAAAATTCAGCTTGTTCATTGTAGGCTTACGAAAATCTCATGCTTAAACATTAGGCCCAATTAAGGAACTCGTGAGTTAGCTTTCTTAAGAGGGCCTAATGTTCAACTATGAGCTTATGCTGGCGAAATAAAGCAATTAAAAGTTAGTTATTGAGAAACGTCTAAACCAAATCGAATGTAGGCATTGCAATATCTCAAGAATGTAACATTTTGCTTATGTCTTCCTCAATCGAGTCAAAGTTGTCCAAAATTGACTGAAGTACATTGAACGGATATTTGAAATAACCTTGAACTTCATCTCGACGGATGGTTTGAAAGCCGTGGCAGAAAAATTAAGCTACGAAAAGGCAGGTCTTAATTATAACTATGGATTTTTCAGAAGCACTCAAAGTCGAAGAATTTGTCTATAAAAATATGAAAAAATAAATTCTGAAGTTTTTAAATACCAACATTTTTCTAAGAAAACCACACTTTCAAGAGTTGAAATAAAATCCTTTTTAACAAAAATTAAAACAAAAATTGTTTAAAAAATTACAAATTATGCACATTTCACAAAATTCTCATATGATCATAGATTTAGCCGTTACTCTCATAGTATAAGGAGCTACTTGTTACACGCTTTTATTGGCTTCACCTTCACCTGCATTTTGTTCTTGTTTTGTTAACTTCAAATAAATTTTTACTTGACTAAAACACTTCGTATCTAGGTAAAACTTATATTCTGCAAACCGCTAAAATTTTATCTTTCGAAGGGTATAGGTTGCCGCTGAAAACGTTGCGTTATTGCGAAGTAATCGGTACCACACACTATATAGATGTAATGGAAACTTTTAACCTGATTTTCGGTTACTATGAAACGTCTATATAAGTGGATACTTCGCACATTTATCAATGACGCATGATAATACTATAATTTCATAAGTTTGTTCCATTATCATAAACAGCATTTTCTTAAACAGTACCAGAAGCTGAGTTCTATGAAACATAAATAAAGCATGGGGTGCTCGATATCGGTCATAAAGATGCGCAGCTTTGAAACTATGTTACAAATGCATAACACGTTTTATTCACAATGTCATTAATTTACTCGTTAATTACTTTATGCTTACTTTAAGAATCAGTTGCGTTTTTTAGTATATTTTTGACACATAGAGCACGACAAAAAGTCTCAATTGGGCGCGCAGACCACATTGCTAAGAGTCCGACTGGGTGCCCACCCTAACACGGACTTTCTATAAATGTGCATGCGTGAGCGTATTCGTATTGCGTATGTGTGGGTGTGCTACAATGGAAAAGAGAGCAGAAACATCACTTTGTTTGGCACAATTTTCATGGCTAACATACAAAAGTCAGAAGAAAATGTTTGCATTTTGGTTCAAGTTGAATTTGAGTCAAGTCAATGCCATATGTGCCGCACACGCACTCTAGAACAGATGAAATTTATACGTGTGTGCGAGGGAGATAAAGAGAGAGATAGAGGGAGAGGGAGCGAGCGTCTAAATGAACGGCTAATGAGGTCAAACGGGCAATGGCTTGTTTTATGTGCGCCACTCACCATCCCCTTGGTCCAAACAGTTGGCCAAGTTTCAGCAGAAACTCTGCTCATTTTTAATGAGTTGGCAGCATCTTTGTTTTGAATTGTCATACTCTTTAGCTTGCTGGGATGTAAGCGTTTTGTTAATATGTTTGTAACAATTTGAAGTCTATCGAAAAGATTCGATACTATTAATAGTAATATCGGTTTTTCTTCTCCTTCCTACCTTTCCAATCTTAGCCGATCATCGTTAGTGCAAAAACAACGATAATGAGACGCAAAGCGGACAATTTGATGACTCAAAAGCAAGAAGATATGTCCGCCCTGAACGACCCAGCACGTCACCAATCGATAACCGCGTTGAAGCGGTGAAGAATATTGTAATAGAGAATTGTAGCATTACTATTAGGGAAGTCTGCTAACAATATCAGAAAATCAGGCATGAAACGTGTGGCAGTAAAGTAAGTTCCGAAATTGCTAAACTTTAATCAAAACAAGCTTTGGATGTCAAATGACGTCAACGACGATCTACAAATGCTCATTATGACGAAATATGGAAACATGATTATAACATCGATACGAAAGCCCAAGCATGCCATTGGAAGCGATCAGAAGAGCCAAGACTGAAAAAGCACGTCAATTTCGAATAAATGTGAAGCTTTTGCTTAGATAAGATTAGATTTGTGGTGGGTGCGCTATTTCATCAAAGAACATTGACCCATCTCTAGCAATCAGGCAAGCTTTTGATCTCCTTTTTCTTCGATAACACTTACGTAATCGTACGATCGTGACTTCTCGCCACAAGGTCATACAGATACAGTCTATAAAGAATATTACTTCACTTTACGAAAATCGCAACCGTATTTGTTGCAAAGTCATTCGATGCTTAAGTATCACGATAATGCATCTGCTCACACAACGTTACCTCTTCGAGATTTGACCAAAAACAAATTATGCCGATGCCACTGTATTCACAGAAACGTGCGACTTTTTCCTGTTCCCAAGAAAGGACGGCATAATGTCACGATGAGTAGATAATCGCCGCATCACTGGAATAGCTTTCGGCCTTACTAGACGGCGCACATCCGATGTTCTTGGAGGATTGAAAAAATTGTTGGCGCAAGTGTGTTATATCTAAGGTAAACTTTCTTGAAGGGGACAGTATAGACTTGGTGAGTATATATAATATGCTTCGAGTTCTATTAAAAATCAGCTTATATTTTGAAAAAAAAACGTATGTGCATTATTATTTTTTTCAGATATTAGAAGTTTTTTGAATTATCTCGAATAATAGAGCTAATGGAGCAAAATTTTGAAACACCTCACCGAAATGCAATGTACCTAACTGAGGGCTTCGTATTCTTCAAATGTTTTTAGTAGCAAGCTTTCTAAATATCCTAACAATGAAGATGAACTCTTTTTAATCGACTTCACTACTTTTTCTCTTCTTCTGCGTGTTTATGCACTTATGTCTTGCCGGTCGTCCTTGGCTCTTGAGATTGTCTGTATTTCAGAGGATAATCCACCCAAAGAGCTATATTTTCTTACATAATCCATAAACATATATACAGAGAGCGCTGGTTCTTGGCACATTGGCAAAAGAAGTGTATAAGTTATAACAGCGCTGACATGCTCAGCTCAGTACGGTTAGGTACCGCTCTCTGCGTTAAATGTAAAACTTATAAAGTGCAAGAAAGCACGAATCAGCTTGCTAACTAATCTATATGTTTCATCGAATCAGGTTAGTATAGAGCATCTAATAGTCGTAACTTCGGATTTGAGACGTATAACTGTTTCTGGTTAAAGCGAGTCGTGCGAGTGTTTTAGTCTGTATTTGCGTAAGGATATGTGTGTCTGTGCGTGTGTGTGTGTGTGTGTGTGTGTGTGTGTGATGAGATTGATAAGAATGTCCAGTCTAGTTTCGTACAAAGTCTAGTACTCACCGTAAACAGCTTTGCCAACAATTAGTGACATTAGCAACCAGCATCGAATGCTGAGAGCGTTGCCAATTTCGATACTTTTGCTCCAGTCTCTTTTTATGCTTTGGTATCGAACAAAATGGCTGCGCGTGGGCTTGTTAGTTGGAAGGCAGTTGTTGTTGTGTTTTTTGTTGTTGTTGTTGTTATCGGAGTTGTACTGCTGTTGTCTTGACTTGTGGCCGCTGCTGCCAGCGTCAGCGCCAACGTTGCCACTGCCACTGCCGCTGCCGCTGCCGCTGCCACAGCTGCTGTTGCTTAACTTCATTATTTGATTTGTGCCTGCGGCTGCGGCAGTCTTGTTGTCTCTGTCTTGCGTACGCCAGAACGCAGCCGCCTGTTGGTCGAGCACCTGTCTCGCTCTCGGTTCCGATGTGATTTGTGTGTTCTATATGTGTGAACGTGATTATCTGTTTGGTAGTGCAATTTATGGGCTCCTTGCCTTGTTGCCTGATTAAGCCCCAAACCGTCCTTGTCTCAATTTCTTGGCAGCGACTTTATTATGCTTGTCGTCTTGTTTGTTATTGTTGTTGTTGTTGCAGATTTCATGCGCTTCTCAAACTTGTCTTATTAGTTTTGGGGCTTTTGCAGTCACACCTGTTCCAGCGCTGCTTTTGCTAATGCCAAGGCCCAAAGGCGCGAACACGCTGTCCGCCACACGTATCTGCAAGAGAAAAAAAAACAGAAAAGTTAGAAATTGGACATACAAATTTGAACGTTGAAGAAATATGTAGTACATTTTATAACCATTTTTTAAGCTAATAAGAATTCAAAGTTAAATTCGAATTTGCCGTACACTGTGACGTACTGATAGAGGCGACACCTAACGGGCTGATAAGTGTTAGCGAAGACACGCAAGTGTGACTGTACGTCAAGGATAAGAAAAGACGCGCAACAAGTTAAACCACCAAATAATATAAAAGAACGCATGAAAAAAGTAACCATTGATACAAGTTGATATAACACTTTTTCCATAATAAAACTATGCAACAAAGAAAGGCATTGTTCTAAATCATACCATTTCCCGTAAAATTGGGGTCACTAATTTCGAATCCGAAAACCGTTTGTATTTTCTAGCACCGCTTTCGAATTATGACCATTTGCAAAAATTCGATATTTCGAGAGTTGCGAAGTCAGCAAATATGCACATATGTTACTCGTTAAAATTATTATTTTTTTAGGCTGCTCTGTCCCTCTCGAGGTAAATTCTATTTTCCATTCCCATTATCCCTCCCGCTCCTCTTCCTTCTTTTTCTCTTTCTTATACTAAGTCCAGCTGCGGATATTGGTACTAATATCTGCCTATTCTTCCGCATACTCTCCGTCAAACCCTTCCTCATACTCTTCCTCTTCTACCTCTACTCCTACCTCTATCTCAGGATTGAGACATACATACCGACATTCATTTTTATACATACTAGTGTTCGCTCACACAAAAAGGAACAAAAAAAATGTTATCAAATTGGGCTGGGTCCTCTCCGTCGTCCTTAACCTAGTCACTTCCGTCAATGTCCCAAAATGTTCAAGCGGAGCATTACAGTGGAGTCGCGATAGAATGAACACTCAGTTATGTGAACACTCGTAAGAGTGAACAAACCTAGTTTTTAACCAAAAACAGACCAAAGCATTCATTAGCATTCTTTAAAAAACTGTAAACTTAATGCATTATCTTTTTCATTTATTGAATCAAAATGAATTTTATGTACTAAATTAGTTAACTTATGCTGATAACTTATGATATGTGATGAAATATGACCATGAAGGCTGTTTTATGTTAAAATTCGAAATTTTTTGTTTTTTTTTTTGTTTTTTTATAAATAACAGTATATCCCGACTAGATTTGTGCATCTTCTTCTTAACTGGCCATAACAACCCGTTATCGGCCTGATGTAAATACATTCTTTCATTGGAATTGTGGTTTTACGTGCTGGGTTCCAAACCCTACGCACAACCCTTTTAAGGCCTACTGGTTTCGCAAGAGCCCCGTGTCATTGTTAGTCGCCTCATACGACAAGCTGAGGTGGTATTCTCTAACCCGCTCACCACACGAGTGTAATGTTATTTAAACACATCATAAAATGTTCGAATCGATAGAGTGAACAAATTTGGTATTGTGAACACCCTTGGTTTAAATTAGTTCACTATATCGCGACTGCACTGTATTTGCACTTGCAAAACCTCGTAGGCCAGATAACTTTTTATAACGAATTTCAATTAAGAAGCAAGAACTATCTTTGAGCGCCAGGGGAATCTGACAGTTAAGCATTTTCAGAGTTTAAATAAAACTTTAAGCAAAAGCATCAAGAGATTTCTCACATATCCAGAGTATTAAAACAGAGATTACAAAAACTTAAAGTGTAGCTAGCTTCTTTTTCTCACGGTGTACAGAAATACATTAATGTAGCTATAGATTTTGGCCTGAGTTGTTGTCAACGTTGGCCGCACATCGAATCTATTCGAAAAATGCCGTCTGCTCGCTCCCTCTCTCGTCGGCTCGGCAGCACACTGTCGCGCTTATTGTCTCTAAGGCCAAGCATCAAGCATGACCCAATTGAATTGTTACGTTCACACTAATAAAATTTTATGTGCGGCTATTATTAGGCTCGTGTCCTGTGCTTGGCAACAACAACCGTGGTACAAAAACAAGACACATCTTATCACTTCCGCGCTGTCGGCGCTGCTGACCCCAGCATCCGACCCCTTAACCCAATATTGCCCGATTTACGTTACTTGCGTTACTTACGTTTTGTGTACATGGCACAAATTTTAGGATTTTTTTTTTTTTTTTTTGTTTTAGGTTTATTTTTGCGAGTTTTGTTGTTTAACTCAACTTTTGTTTTTGGGTTTTAAGGCGAGGAACTAATTTATTTTCTCTTTTTTATTCCTGTATTGATTTTTGTACACATATTTGACAGTCGAGGGACAACACCCATCAAATTTATTCATAACTTTTTTATTGTATTTCTTCATCGCCACAATGCTTCAGTAGCAATCCGCTTTGAAATCATTCACTTTGATTGTGTATATACGCCTCTTGCTTACACTCACTTGGCCTAACTCACTCTATCCGTCTCTCTTGCTCTCCGGCATATTTTGCGCTTCAGTTGTGCTAAGTACATGCTCTTTACAGATTCTGCATCCACTTTTGTTTCAACTGAAAACTGAAATTGGAAGGAAGCAAAAACCGCGGAAAAATAAAGTATGAAAATATAACTGCCGCATTGTGCCAAATTTTCAGCTCGTTAGCGTTAAAAAACTCATGAAAAAAATCATTAAAAACTGGACAAACAATTTGCATAACCGTCGACATCAAGTCTGGCAGACAATACTCAAATTACAACTGTTTAATAGAGAGACGGATAATTTGATCCTGGCCAGAAGCACTTACTCTCTCTGATTTCTAACGCTGGGTCTGATCTCATGAGATGGTCTGATTTCGACCAGTAATGACGATTAATTACATTTTGTGGGTTAAAACTAGCTTGTGTGTCATCAGTTGGTGTGATTCGTATGGCCTAATTTGTACATATTTATTAATTGCCTGGTACAGCAAATCGGTCATATTCGACTAGCTGTATTTTTAAGTCAAAATTAAAATTTCAAAATTTTTTCGCATAATTTCATCATGTACAATATGTTTAAAAGGAACATGTTAAAAAGTTTGTGATTGCAAATATGGCTAACACTATGCAACAAATTTGAGTGTTAGTTTCGTCTGACGACAGTGCTCTCCCCTACTCTCCTAATTTGTTAAAAGTTAAACCACTGTAGACTTTGTTTGCTCTTAGTATAAAAATTATTCATAAATTATTTGTTCATTTATGAAATATTCCCAATCCTCTTACATGGCAATATGACTACTTGAAATTCCAATTAACTTAAAGTTGATGTTAAGAATTTCTATTTATTTGCTTCAGTGCATTTGTTTAATGACATCAATTCCAAGGAATTAACTTGGAATCGCTTGTATTTTTCATAATTGCCAATTAAAATATACGAAAAAATGTATAAATTGCATAAAATGTCAAGCTCTAATAATCGTTTTTTATACGAGTCACTTTCTATGTCAAAATAATGCACTAGTCAACAACATTTTTGTAACAAATAAAATGCTAACTAAATCAGATAAATATTCATTACATTGAGCAAGATTTTTTATAATTTCAAGGTATAGAAGTTCGGATATATTTCAATTCCATTCTTTGGCCGAGGTAATATATTCAAGAAGCGCTCGTATATTAACAAGTTCTAACTATATTTACGCTAAAAAATACCAAACTGCACTATGGAAATTGCCTGCAACTCTGGTCAAATTACGCTCTTGTATTATGACGCTAGCTTGGTGTGACGCCCAGATGGTGTGACGCTCATGAGGTTCTTTTTCGTTGCAGCGTTCAAAGTAAAGCAGAATGTTTCTAAAACTCTCTTCTATTTTGTTTACTTTTTCACACATTTCTGTTCATAGAATGTAAACGCATGCAAATGTAATAATAATTATATAATTGGGGAGTAGTGCACATTCTATTAGGGTTACATCAATCATCGATAGTTTATACCCGCCTGGGAGGTTCAGTCTTCTTCTTGACGGTGCATCACACTCAGCGAGCGCGTGCCGTGACGACTCCTCCTCTTGCTCACAATACCTACAGGTGTTAGAGCCCTTAAGTGCCCCTTTAGTCTGCAGCACAAATAGGCCAGTCACTACTCTTAGGTTATTATGGCTTGTAGGAGTTGTAGGAGATAAGGAGATGTTTAGACTGTCTAAGGCCCCTTGTCCAATCAGCGGTTCGTCCGCAAGTTCATTCCCAGGTATTACTTTGTCTATCCTTCCCAGAAGGTCAAGTTTGGCTCGGGTTTCCTTAACCAGCTTGGAGTTTATTCTGGTGCCTGGAACCGCCTTTATTGCGGCTTGACTGTCCGACAGTATAGCTATATCCCTATGTTGATAATTCCTGCACTTCTGCGTATTCTGCATACTTCTGCTTGGAAGATGCTTGTGTGAGTGCCCATAGATTCAGAGATGCGTGTTCGGGGTCCCGCAACAACTAGTCCAGTGTCATCATTTGTCAGGGATCCATCCGTATAACAAAAAATGCTATACCTTTTCGTAGGATGCATCTTCTCTAAGGTTGTCCATGCCCGTTTGTTACTTGTAACGTACTAAAGTACCAAGTGAAATGGTATTCTGTTGCCATTTCATCTCTGGCTTGTTGAAGCGGTGCAATTGTCTTACCCAGTCAGTCAGCGTCTCGAGCATTGATTATGTGGTCATTGCCAATTCCTTCTAATGCCATTCCCTGCAGTGACGCTTTCATTTGTATATAGTTCAATGATTATATGGAGTAGTGTTAGTTTCATAATGACTTCTAGTGCCGCTGTGGGGCACGTTCTCATTGCACCTGTATCTTCGTGCGGTTCTTTTTCAATGACGTCAGTTCCACTCTTGTGTCCCAGGCGATTGCACCGTAGTTAATGATTTGGTATATGTTCCCCATGATTTACCCACAATCCTTCTGCTCGTAGACAATGCTCTTTGTAAATGCAAATGTTAATTTATTTTGAACTTTACTTTGAACTTTCTCAAATCGTGTCGTCTTTCTCAAAACAAACCATTAATCAGCTTACACAAACAGTGTTCAGTATGGAACATTAAAGAGCATTATATTTTCGCGACAACTTGTACTACTTTCGCCCATTTTGATACAGCTACTTGCCACAAACATATTTACTGCAGTCAAGTTGTGCCACTTGGCAACTTGTGCACACAATTGATACACACAACTGTACATATATGTAAATAGTACATAGTTTGTGTGGCAAATATGAACATATGAGAGTGCTCAAACATCCATTTGCCATTACTTGGCATATGCAACTATCTTGTGCCACCTGCACACAATTATTTTCAATACACAATACCATGCAAATGTCGAGTACTGTGGTTTCTCTCTTGCCGTGCTCTCGCTCTTTTGGCCGCACACCTGTCTCACTCTGGCCAACGTCGACATAAAGTGTCTTAAAGTGCATTAGAGCACACTTGCAGGAAACAAAAAACACAACCAAAACAAACAAACACACACACACACAACAAAGCCAAAGACATGTAAAAAATGTTGTAAGAGAAAAAATATGTTGCATAAATATTCATGCGCCCACGAATGCCAACTGGGCGTGACAGCAGGGGCATGCTGCAGGGGCAACGTTTCCCATGCACTACACCTCGTCAGGGTTGCCAACATAACGAATGCCACATACTTTATGCCATTTCTGATTGTTTATTAGTGCGGCAGCGACAACAAAGAGACAAAAATGGCCCGAGAGCGACAGAGGGAGATACAAACCACGTCGAGCTGTGCAGCAGCCGGCAACCAGCCAGCCAAGCATTTTAATGCCCTGAACATTTATTGGCGTGTTTTACGCGCCATAAACTGAAATTCATAAACATTTTATACACTACATGCCTTAACGTACATGTGTAAATGCGTCCAGCCGGTAGCCCAATGGCCCGGTAGCTCCAGGCCTCTGCTCCGAGCCCACAAATCTAACGATCTCCAGTCTACCAGTCACTGCAAACTGCAGCACCTATGGGCCATTTGTGGCCAATGCGGCTGGCTGGCTGGCTGGCTGACTGTCAGGTTGTGTGGCAGGCAAAGAAGGGCCAAAACGACGCATATGTATTTAGTTGTACCTACCAACAAAATGGTAGCATACTTAGGGGCGCCCTCAACTGGTTCTCACCCGCCGCACCCAAGTGCCAGTCATAAAAATTCATTTTATTGCTGCTTTTTATTGCTATTGTTGGTGTTGCTTTTGTTACGGTAATTGTTACAATGCGTATACGTCACGTCATGTATGTAAATATATATACATATATATGTAGCTCATGCATATGCAAAAACTTAAGCTATAGACACTGAAGTTGCCACCAAATGCTACCCAAGGCCTTCCAACTGCTTCGTGCTCAATGATTTGTGCAAACTTCTTGGGTTTTGGCGCCATTTTCTGCGCTCCGGCAGCCATTGTGCTGTCCGCGCGTCCATATATGCGTGCGTATGTGTGATAAGCGTATTATGAGCTTGACTGGTTTTTGGCTGGATTTGCATGCCAATGCCGCAAGATGCGGCAAAAGTGTCATACCCCCAACACCCAACCAGCACTCACTGTCATTGACACTTTCGCAGTCAATTTTGTTTGAAAGGCGCGATAATTGCGCTGAAAGATCCCGATAAGACGGTCAGAATTGTGCGCAAGTTGCTCGGCTTGACAACTAGACATTTAGCTGCACGTGTCTGATAATAATGCATACATAATATAGTTAATGTATGCTTGTGGCATGTGGCAACGCTTACACCTGCCAGATTGGCAGCAAAATTGAAATAATGCTGCAGACGGATTTCCAATTTTTCTAGCCCTTTTCTTCTTGTGTTTTTTGTGCACGATCATTGTTTTCATTTCGTTTCCAATTATTATTTTTATGTGAATTCATTGTCTCGAGCTAAAACTGTGCATGATTTTATAGCCAAATCCTGAATCAGCACAAACCTCGAGTGAGCCGCCCAACACGGTCGCACTTACATGCTTCTTGATTAATTTAATAAAGTTGAGGGCGGTTTGCTGTGGCCTATGGTGCCTACCCCCACCGACCTACCGTACCCTGGACAGCACAAGCAGCATTGCCGTATGCTTTTTGGTAGAGTGCTCGCTACGACTATGACACACGGTTCGGCTCAATTACCTACTTTATATTAACAGCGCACTTTCATTGTTGACTGTCCATGCCCACACCAACGCATGACTTCATGAGCTCCTCTCATTAAGGCAACAGCTATGTATGGATTCCTTTTCCATTTCCCCGCTGCTCCAGCGTGTGCGCCGTACGTGTCATGTCATGTCATGTGGATACTATATCGCATGGAATTGAAACAAATTCGAACATGGCGCAGCTCGTCACATCTACATGCATACATAACAACAGCAAGCGTAATAAGTGTGCCTTTTGTAGTTAGAAATGACCGACTACCAGTCACACTGTCCCGCCCTCTTACCTATTACTTTGGCAAACTTATCTTTGAACAGGCTCTTAATTACCTTAAGCCAGAAACTACACCAGATTTCGTTTGTTGCGGTAACTCCATTTGCTACACTTCTGTTTTTTGCGCTTGAGTTAGAAAAGTCATAGATTTCGAAACCCATTACGGAGATTTTTGGTACACCTACAATTTGCTTCATGTTTTTCATGTGTAACATCTATAAGCGCGTCTTGGTGGTAAAACCAAGAGGCTCGCGTGGTGTGAAGCTTGGATGGTGTTACGCTCGGTTGGCGTAACGCATTTGTGTGTGCGTGAGCACTAGGCTTATTTTATTCGCACTAGTATTTGCACACGCTAAATGGCACCACATTACCTAGATAACCAGATTTGAAACCATCGAACTTCTTTTTTGGGATAACTTGAAAAGCAAAGTGTACGCCTGCAAACCGAAGACAATTGATCATGACAATATTCGTGCAGAAATTTCCCAAGATGTGCGAAAAATTTTTGGCGAATGCGAAAAAAGAGTTGATCGATATTGTATTCTAAAGGTTTTCTGAAAGTTATTCTCGTTTGTTTTTTTGTGTTGTGTTAGCAGTTGATGCGAATGGAAGGCAGGTTGTTGTGATTTTTTTTGCCAGATGGCACTAGCAAATGGGCACCTTGCATCACTATTCTAGTGAGAAACTGTCCATCCGACAAATCGGGTAAAACTTTAATCAATCATTTTTCTTCGGTTTTGATCTCCTTTTCCCTTTTAAGACATACCTTAAGTTTGGTTCCAGTGTTTTTCTTCAAACGGACAATTTATGGTAACCGTCTTGTCATATAAACACGAACATTCTGCATGTGACCAACTCTTCAACAAACGCGATATGCTCTGGCAGCCTTTTAATGATTGCAGTGTATAACAACAGCAACACATGATTGCTGGAGACGTTGACAACCATAAAAATGGCGCTGCTGATGCTGACGCCGACGCCGACGCCAACGACAACAACTAACGACGACATTGACGATGATTATGGCAGACAGACACATCTCAACGCTCACACGCACACTCACACCCACACATAGGCAGCAACATTAAGCACACTGAGACAAAACTTACAAACAAATGCAAAAATTTATTCATCATCAAAAACTAATTTCCTTAATTACATAAACATAATTGCAACAAAATGTTAGGTCGCACCTATACAGTCAAACAGCGCCACACACACTCACACGAAGCCAACACTTGAGAGCTGTTTGTTGCCCAACTTTTTTCGCCTCATTTTCAAGCCACTCTGCACCACTGTGCACTGCGCGCTTAAGAGGCGTTTAAATTAGCTTGCCGCCGACGCCAGCAATTCAAGTGGCGCTAGATAAATGCTAAATCCATGTCTAGCAGGCGGCAGCTCTTCGCGTGATTGTGTGGCAGCTTACCCAGCACCCAACATTGCCTCTAACTGTGTACTTTCCGGGTCCCCTGTTACTGCTCCATCTACGGCTGCTGCTCCGCCTGCTCCAGCTGTAGTTAGTGTATACGCTTTAGTGCACATTAAGACTTGTTTACGAATTTGCTTGAAACATGAAATTAATTTGTAAATTTGAAGTTTGGCTGGCAGCGGGTTGGTACGGGAAACGAACATTCTTGAATGTGGATTTTAATTATGGCCTCAGTTGTGGGTTAAGACAACGCCAGCTGCTTATATTTCTAGCCGTTTTAATACGAAACTCATTTGACAGCTCCGAGATGGTATTCTTAATCTTAATCTCATTTGTAGTAACAGGTGGATTATGCATTTTGCTTAAACGATTTCAATTCCAAGTTTTAACGGAAAACCGTATGAGAAACACAACAACAACAACAAGCGGACGCACAAAGAAAGCTCTTCATACTCATTCTCCTTTATACCCATTCGTTCACACTGTTTTTGCTTTTTTCTTTACCCGCTATTCGTCTGACACAGGAAGCAGCACATTTTTTGACATGGGGAAATGCACCTAATTACGTTTACATTATTTGACACCGGAAAACTAAAGTTTTCCAACTAAAGTACCAAATCGACACACATCAGTAGTAGTATACAATCTCAGTTCACTCTTTGCAATCGCTACCAGATTTCCCTCTGCACCTCTACAGCAAGACGCTCCTGTACCCAATCCTTAAGCCAGACCGAGGTAATGGTCAGAGTTGACGTTGATTCCTCTGGACGTACGAACATCCAGCACACTTCATGCTAGCCTTCCATCGAACATAACGTTATTAATCTGGTTGCCAATGAACAGTCATGTAGCCTTGGTGAGTTAATTAGCATTAGTCCGTTGTTGGAGGTAGTCTTGTGAAGACAGAAATGACCGATCGTTGAACCAAAGATGTCATAAGTCGTGCACTTCTCGACCGCTTAGTTTCAAACCTGAAGGGCTGCTCGAAAAATGTGAAATTTGAAGGTACTTGCAGCCGCTATACTCATAAAAGATTATCTAGGAAATGATCCTTGAATTGAATCATACTTCAAGAAAAAGAAAACCCTACATTTTTCTCGTAATACAATAATAGCATGTTGGATTCCTCATACTCGGTGGTGTGCCTGATATCTCTTTCAACCGAATTCCAACCCATAGCAATTATTCTTTATTTTTTTACACTGAACTAAAATCAGAAAGCAAATGGCCAATTTGACAGCAATATCTTAGAGTGCATCAGAAATCTAAAAAGAAATCATCAACCATCATAGAACGATGAATATTTTACCTGTCTATTCTTCAAAATAAAATACAAATTTCAGTGTGTTTCGTTTCAAAACCAGTCTACAGCGCAGCTCAGAAGTTCCCAACATTTTGACTAAAATAGAATATTATAGTCGAAATAACATTCTATGAATATATTATTGATGACATTTAAAAAGCAAGAGCAACCGAAAACCAAAGGAATTGCGAAAAAAAAGAAAATAAACCATATGAAACAATGCAATGGACAGCTGCCATATGGGTCACATTTAAGGCACTCAATTCCGACCGCAGCCGCTTAGATTGGGCCAACATATTGGCCATGGCCAAAGTGTGCCAGCCCGGCAGCCATGCTGCGTCAACAGTTTGACCAATTTTCAATCTATGTGTGTGTGTGACTTTGGCCGCTCTTTGGTCAGCTCATTGGGCTTTAACATTTTGAATACTGTTCGCCATATCTGTCATAGGCAACGTCGCTCTCGCTGTGTGTGTGTGTGTGTTATTTTGTCTCGGTCGAGGTCTGCTCCTGAGTCTCTCTCTCTCTCCCCTCTCTCTCGGTGTCTGCCTTCATATACATATGTATATATTTGCAACTTTCTCACTTTCTTGTTCTTTAGTGTGCGACCCTTTGATTTTTCCCTCTTGGCCTGACACTTTGATTTGCCTTTTATGCCTTTTGGTCTTCGTTGGCACTGATTTAAATTAAATTCTCCATAAGCAGCAAAAAAAAACCCAACAACACAAAATATAAGAGTGGCTTTGTGTGTGTGTGTGTGTGTTTGTGTGTGTGTTTGTGTGTGTGTGTGTGTGTGTGTGTGTTGTGCCTGTGCCTTAAAGTGTAGCATACGCCCAGGCGTATGGGAATGGGTAATGATGGCTTAGTGGCCAAACACCCAGCTGGGTGCCATTGCAGTCCACAGTTGTTGCTGCTCTGCTAATTTAAGCCGCTTTTGAAGTCTGCTAGCTTGATTAAAACTGGTTGGTTTTTTATCACATTTTGCTAACAGCACCGCTCAGCCATTTATCTCAACTGGTATCACTTGTCGCAAACGTTCCAAACTTCTTGGAGTGCAGCTTAAACTAAATAGAGTGAGCCTGGGGTGCCTCGTCGGTCTGTGTGGCACATAAAAACTAACTACAACGAAGTTTTAGCTGCCGCGTTGACTTTAAGAAAACTTAAAACATGAAACAAATCCCCAGTGACTGACTTAAGCATAAAGGATGGCAGTGCAGGGCAGGATGAGCTGTTCGCTGTTCACTTATTCTTATTGCTGGCTTCATTTTGTATTTTTGCTCTTCTTCTTTTTGATAAAAGCAAAGTTTAAGCAAATATCAGCCTGACAGGCGTCTCGATTTGGCATTACTCGAGCACCCTAAACGTTTTTAAATTCAATTTGCAAAGTTAAAGCTAATGATGACGCAAAACTAAATGGGCACTTGATTTGACAAACGGCTCGTAAAGACACACCAACCACGTCCAAGTCCAAAATGATTCAAACGTGTCCATATCTAGACACTGTGGAACTGCTTATGTTTTGTAGCATTTTAGACGGTTTTGTACTCTCACATCACAGTCAAAGTTGCCTTCAAGCATAAGCTTGTTTGCAGCTCTAAGAAGCGTCATTGGCCTTGATCAAGAAGGTAATCGTTGTTCAGCGTAGCTTTTTTTTAACCAATTTACTTCGACATTGACTAATCTCAGACGGTTATAACCGTTTCAAGTTGAAGTTAAACCTTGGTTAAGAAACTGCTAACTCTTGTCTTGCGTTGACCGTTGAATATTTTGCTTTGAATTCATCGTTTTGCGAAGCTCTTCTTATCAAATTGTAACCGTTGATTGACTATTCGATGGGCAGGTCGAAAAAACAAAGTTTGAAATAACCGCCAATCATAAGAAAACTTATGTCGAGAATTTTTTATGTTGGTACACACTCAAAACCGTCATTAAACCGAACATAAACTTTGTTTTCGAGCTCGGTAAACAAAGACCCAAAAAGAGTTTTTTGGGTTGAATGCTGCTTCAAAGCTGATAATGTTACGCACTAATCCATAATATGCTATAGGAATGCATACGTTTTTCTGTCAGTTTGCCAGCCTCTCAGCCTAACACTTGACTTCGAGAAAAGAACTTATTATCTATGAGCTCTCACTGACAGACAGTGACTTCTGTGCATCCTCCGGCAAATGTCATTCCTCTATTTAACGGTTATCACACTTGCACCTACTCAAAATTGACTACTACTCAAAAGACAGCTACGCGCTTGAGCTATCAGTTTCATTCCGGACTACAGCTGCGTTTTCCCAAGAAGAAAACAACTGTTAACTGCCTTAAAAAATTCAACTGAACATTGCGCTTGCAAAGACACGTACTTCAGGTTTCTTTGTACCGTATCATATAACAAAGTTTAACTTCAACCCAAATCGACGGTGAGGCGGTACACTGCCTGATCAGAGACATTTGCATAAGCTTTAGGCACCAAAAAGAGTAATATCTCTTCCGTAACTGTACGTTTTCTTCTTAAGAAACATCTCATCCCGTTGCTTTCACCAGCTGGAAAGCGGACCACAAGTACTGCTGAGAGTCCTAAACTTACCTGACACAACAACATTTCAGAGTATGCAATATGCCAGTGTCTACTGTACTTTACTAAGTATGAGCAATGCAAGTTTAAGCACGTCAAGTTGCCTCGATATAAACGTCAGTTGAGCGTCAATCGCTGCTTTAGCAAGTGTCAAATGACCCTGCAGCAACTCACCCATCCCGCCCCCCTATCGCGAACCCTACAGCTTCTACTGCTGCACAAAGTGTCGTTTAATAAATGATTTCACTGAAAACAACTCATTCAACTGAGTTCCGTCTTTCTTGACCAGTTCGCCCAACCCGAAAGTAATTCCTCTCACAGTTTTTATGCTCCGCTCGTTTCTCATGCTTAAGTCGCATCCACCTGCATGACATTTGGAAAAGTTTGAAATATGAAGTTGTGCAAACATTGTGCGAGAGTGAGAACCAGGGTTGGAGAGTGGACGAAAGCAGTAAGTGCATAGCGGGAAATGAGCAGTCAATGCGTTGCAGCCATGACGCAGCAGAATTCGTAATACTCATAAATACTACATTACTACATATAGACTATTCATTTGGTATCGTGAGTAGCTTATTGCAATGTCATTTGAAGTTGTCGTTTTAATAATTACACAGAAGCTTTTAATGTTTAATTGTTGGAGCACAATTAAAGTATCGAAAGAGTAAGGAAGAAAACACAATCACGAGTTTCTTAACTTAAGTCCAACAGCTCAAGCCGACTAGAAATTTCCTGTCTAAGTAATGTAGTAATGGAAGTAGAACAATACTAGTGAAGTGCAAAAAATTTGAAGCTTTAGAGTGTTGTGTCAAAATTAGATGGGAATTGTCGCTCAGAAGGATATTCTAAAGTTTAAATTATGTTTTGTATCATTCGAAACGTACACTAAGCATATAGCTGTTACATTAAAGCTGTAGACTTCAGCTGGGTTCTGGTAGGACAGGGTGAAGCTCCCTGATTGCTATCTATAGCTTTACCAAGTTGACGCACAACCTCCACGTGGTGCCCCCTGGATAGGTACTCTAATTACCACTAGGGTTTAGGGCAGTGAGCTAATGTGCAAAGGTTAGTCTTACCAGGACTTTAACTGGGTTTAAGCTCCACCGCGTAAAACCACCCTCCCAATGGAAGATAGTTGCCTGGGGAAGTGCTCTATATTAGGCATTAACCCAGTAATGGGTAGTTATGGCCAGTAAAGAAGAAGAAGACTTCACCATGTCCGAACCCGTAATAAAAGTATCTTTAGATTATTGGACAGTGAAAGTACCTTGAGTTCCTAATTTGCGCTTGCGACTACTAATACCTATCAGATTTAAACCAGATTATCGATTTCCAAATATATACTTTGTCTTGGTCTTATTAACAACCGGACCCAAGCTGGCAGATTCTCATTCAAGAGCCTCGTTCTGTATACGACAGGTTCTTTTCTACCTTGACGGAGCTGTGTGTGTTGCTTTGCAGAGAAATTCACTTTAACAATGTGGTATATACGCAATGTGTATAATTGCTTTTCGTGGTCTTATCCAGGATGCGGCGTATTTTGAATATCTGGTCAATGGTGGGCCCGTTAGACCTAAAGCCACACTGATAAAGTTCAATTAGTTCTTTCGGGAATGACTTCAAACTTTACGCTCGATAGGGCCTTAAATGCGATAGACACAAGACTGCTATAATGATAATTGGCGCATACAGTGGGGTCACCCATCATGAGCACGGAGCAGAGGACATTTGGACCCTGGCTCTGTCATAGCTAGGCGGCGGGTTATCCACGCTGTCAGCGATGATTGGGAATGTCGCGAAGTTAACTCCTAAAGCGGCATTATTTCCATAAACATATATTATTAAACTAAGGCGGAAAAGTGTTCCTTCGCACCGGTACAAAACACATAAGTCCATCCGCCAGATGCTTCACTTTTAGGAATAACTTTCTTCCGTCATTCCTCGCTCTTTTCCTGCTTGCGTTTTTTACCTTTAAAAAGCCGCCTCTGCATTTTCCTCAGCTCCTGATAGTGGCCACGCAGAGCAGCCGACTTCAGGGTCCTCAGGGTGGGGTTTTTCACTGCAGTGTCTTTGCGACAGAGAGCGCTGGATGCCGCGTTTACAAATAACATAAAATTTTCGTCGTACTTTCAAAAGTTTTTTCCCTTTTGTACTATTACGCCATAGAAAACATCTTCTATACATATAAAAAACTCGTAAAAAATCTTTTTAATTGAATCGCATGACATTATTCCCACAATCAGAAAAACCAATATCGGATCATGAAGTCGTTATGCTCGATCAGTTATTAGTTAACGTGTCAGTCAAACATCTAAAGATCGTACGGCACTGCGTGCTTGGAAAAAGTTTGTACAGTCGCATTGCATGGAGCTACGATCTTTCATCGCTTATAAAGATCTTCCATTCCTCGATATTGGGGTATTGGAAAATAATGCCCTTGGCACGGTCTCTAGAGCTTTTGTGGCGAGAGACCGGATTTGAAACATTCAAATTTATAATAGATGTCTTCAGATGACGTCTTTTGCTGTTTACGCCATTAGTGGGTACAATTCCACCTTCAAAGTAAAGCCATTGTTGCCTTCGGCGTGGCGGTAGTTGGTGTGCGAAGGACACAGCTGGCGGAGTCCCCAAGTTTATCGTAAATTAAATCTATCTATGCTCTTCATTTGAATGGTTGCTGTTAAGGCTTTTGTTTTCTTTTTCTTTTGCAACTGCAATGAAGTTGTTTTTCTTGGATAAAATCCAATTTGCTGAAAATAGATACTAATAGATTTAGCCACCTTTTCTTCTTGCAACTTTTCATGTTTCCTTTTTCTATGCCAAAGCTAACTCTTTCGTTTTAGGCGCTCCTTTATTTTTTGCCACTTTCAGCTTCCACTTTGTATTCTCACATTTTCTCGTTGGCCTATTCATAGTCCCTCTACGCTTAAAATGTAATTTAAGAATTTCCTCGGCTCTCACTTATATACATATGTAGTGCATCTAAATGCCTTTGCGTTAGCTACCTGCCCGCCAGCCTGCCAACTCGTTCATTTTAGCATCACTAAGGAACCAGCTTCGCCTATTTGCAGCAATCTAGCACACTCTTTAGCTGTGCATACCAAATCCCAGCCGCCTGTAATGCATCATAATTTGCTGCCTTCCGGGCTGCTTTACGCGCTTACGGTGCCAGTCCAAACAACCGCGCCCCCGCTCACTCAACGGTTAATAAAGTGCAAAGCCCGCAGCAACCAGCAAACCGCACGTGCTGCAATGTGTCTAGGCAGCTGCCACGAATGCTGCACAATCACCGTTAACCCATTAATTCCCACAAAATTTACAGCCAACGCCAGAGAAAGTGACAACCAAACTTTATCAAATCATATGAAGGCCTGAGTGTTTCAGGGCCTCTTCTGGCGTTTGGGTGACTGGTAAGTGGCTGAGAGTGGCCTGTACTACAAATAGATTTAGCTCTGTGAAAATGACCCGTAATTGTCGCATAAGCCCAAAGCCCATTTTGACTTTTGTTCCAAGTCAACAGCACGGAATGCCGAAAGAATGAAAAGCGGCAAGAAAAACGAGCAAAGAAAAGCCACCCTAGATGGCGCTCAAGTGGTAGCATGAAAATTCATTTAAGCAGTCGAAAAACTATGCCACTATATATCAAAGCCCAAGGCTGGACAGACAGAGGGCAAGGGCCAAGGTAAGAGCTGCTCTCAGAATGGACGCATGTAGAGTTCATAAATCATTAGACTCGATTGTCTGGCTAACACGCTTTTGGTTTTGCATGTGCACAAGTGTGGGCATGCCAGGGCTGTCGGTTTGTGGTTCTACTTTTACCGAAAGGACCAACGAATCAAGATAACTTAGCCAGGCACACATTAAATTAATAAAGCATTCGCTATCTGAGCCACATGAGCAACCAAAAAAAAAAAAAAGGCAACGAAAATTGCAGGTAAAAAAGATAATAAGCAATGAATTATCTAACACGCAACGAATTTCAAAATCAACTCATCTGTGTGAGTGGGAAGTAAATATGTGTGAGTGAGTACACACTGGGCGCTGAAATTTATCGCACGTTACGCCTGATGCTGAGCACTGTAATTTTTCATAGACACACACACAGTCGAGAGACACCGAGTGTCACAGAGCAGGACAAGAGGAAACAACACAAACATTTGGAAACATTTTCCGCACAGCCGACACGAAAACTTGCATTTACCTATGTGGCAACGCTGCGTGAATAAGAGTATTCATTAAAACTAACGCGATTATGTGATTAGCCAAATGTTCAAAAGATACAATCTACGGCAGTCTTTCTTGGCAACTGTAATTAAAAATGTTTGCTCTATTATAAGATAAACTTAATTAACGGAAAAAAGTTAGACTACATACATTAAGTATACTTATGCAGCTTATTTCAAGTTTGCTTTAAATTTCAGTTGGGAAATAGAGTATTTTCAAGACAGTGAGGCGCAACAGAACGAAGCGAAATCTTAACTAACTCATTTTCGATATATAGCTATAATAATAGTTTCTGGCGAAATAATAAGACCTTTGTTTATATTTACTTGTTACAATGATGATCCCGGCAAATTTCGGGAATGTCGACCAAAAACCATCGACGCTGTGTGTGATCTGATTGTGACATACCATGAGGTTGTCTACGAAGAACATTGTAATCCAACAAATCCGGATTTGAAGGTACCATACTATTGACGAAATATACAATGGTCAATACTGAATGCTAAACAACCATTAAGGAAACCAATTAAGGAAAATCAACTACTCAATCAACAATCTTTGATTTTTATGAGCAACAAATTGTTGTTTGAGGAATTAAACGCCGATTTGAGAAACGTTCAGAATGTTACAGAAGGCCTTCGGTGAATTAACTATGTCGCAGAAGAAAGTTTTAAGTGGTACAAAGACTTCAAAGCGGGCAGAGAACGTGTTGAAGACTTGCAACGCACCGGAAGACCATTAACGTCAAACAAGGAATTCTTGCTCGAGAATCGTCGTTTGACACTTAGAGACCTTGTGCCATATCAACATGGCGTGTCAATTGGATCAGTTCAAATAATTTAAGGATTCAGAAGAGTCACACCTCGACCTGTGGCAAAAACTTCCAAAAACCTTCTGATTGTTTCTTCCTGATTTTTCGCCGCATATTTCACTTATATTGTTCAGCAACCGCCTTTTTCACCTGATTTAGCTTCGTGTGACTTCCGGAATCGCCTCGAATCTTTGAAGAGGTTCAACGTGAATCGCCGCACGCTTGGCAGGATTTACCGGAAAAAGTTGGCATAAACTCGTTGTATGGAAAAGCGATTACTTCGAAGAGAATAAGCTAATAGTCATTTCTGAAGTAATTTACTGCGTAGAATCCGAATCCTGAAGCAGGGTTGGCCTATCACGTCAGGATTTTTAGATATTTGAAGTTAAATACCCGAAAAACCGCGTTTTTTCCTACTTTATGGTTATGTACAGGGTGCAGGAAATTTGTTGTGGTCTGTCTCTCCAGTTACATTATTTAGTTCCACTTTTACCCTTTAATTTCAAGAGATCAATTATGATTTTTTTTTCGCAAAGTTATAGCTATTTGAAATATATCCCTTCGATGTCATTTGCATTAAGCTTTTGAGACAATGACATAGGTCATTTGTGCCGAAATCGTATAAAAACAGCGTAAAAGAATATTGAATTTAAACTTTGATCAGAAAGCTCGAGCTTATATAATCACGAGTTCGACAGTGCCAGAAATCCTGTCTTTTAAAATGGCGATACTCGAAAAAAAAAAACAGTTGTCGGATTCGGATTGACCTCAAAAAGTATATTCAGCTAAACGCATTAACGCTCTAACAGGCAAAACTAAGCTAAACTTGTTAAAAGGTTAATTTTGACCGCTTAAGCTAAAAAATGTTCTCTGAGGACAGCCTTGTCGGATGATAACCATAGTTTGCCTTTTTTCTTAATCGAAATATCTTTAGATGAATGCATATGACCACTTCACCTATAAAAACGAATCACAATTATGAAAACCACGTTTTCGCCAGCACCAATTTAGATTTCGAAGCGGTAAGCAAATCCAGTGAATTAGTTGCCACATGCTGCATCAGCACTTTTTCAGTCAAGAAGTCTTTGGCACTGAACAGTTTGTTGAGCTAATCGGATATGAGTCTGAAATCATCGAGCACAACTTTTTAGCTCTCTTGTTCTCGTCTCCGCACGATGTACATTTAGAACGATCACTTTTTATCGCCAACTGTTGGGCAATTTGATTAATTAGCTTCCCAAATTGTGATAGAGAATGTGTTGCGAAAAACCGAAGTACATTGTTATGGGAAAATATTAAACCATAAAAATTATACCGAGTTTATTGGTCGTACTAAGTGAGCAGTTGCCAGAGCCTTTGCGGCTATTGAAAGAGAATCTGCCAAGGTGGGTTTGGTTGTAAATGAGAGCAAGGCAAAGTATATGTTTTCTTCGAGTAGAGAGACTCAGCTGTTGAATTCTCAGTTAGATGTTGCAAGCTATACTTTTGATGTTGTCAAAGATTCGACTAGAGCTCTATGAGCTTTACGACAGCACTGACATAGTCAAGCGAATTAAGATTAAGATCCAGCATCTCCGCTGGCTATGTCATTTTATGCGTATGGATGAAGAAGCTCAAACACATCAAATTAGATGGTATTTACTGCAGCGTGAATCAGGCAATTCGAATCATGCCACCCGTAACATACCACTTTCCAAGGCTGTTTCACATCAAAACATATGATACTTTAAAACCAAGTAAAAAATGTCATTCCTAACCCAGACATTGTACTTAACATTTCGATTGCAAATCAAACGAAAAATACTCAATTTGGTATTGAAATGATTATAAATTCCTATAACGCATACAGTGGCCCGTGTGGTGAGCGGGGCAGAGAATACCACCACAGCAGGTCAAAGCTTGTCGTATGAGGCGACTAACAATGACACTGGGTTCTTTCGAGACCAGTAGGCCTTAAAAGGGTTGTGCGTAGGGTTTGGGACCCACCACGTAAAACCACAATTCCAATGAAAGAATGTATTTACGTCAGGCCGTAACCCGATAACACGGGTTGTTATGGCCAGTTAAGAAGAAGAATAACGCATACAGTTAACAAATATCTCTCGAAGAAAAAAACGTAACTAAATAAATTGTTTATGTACTTAACTTGCTACCATCCGTACGCGTTTGGTCTTTGTTAACACTTGGAGTCGTTTCAAGTACAGAATAGTTGTACTTTTTATATACTTTGAGTGTAGCCATTACCATGCTTATAAATCTTCCAAACATTTGTTGAATGACATTGAATAATAATGAACTCATTTGGTATATGTTTTTTCACTCCCAAATCGTTAGCCATGTAGCTAACATTAAGTCATTTTTTGTCGGGTGTGCGCGCTCAAGTGTGTGTATGTGATTTAGCAGGTGTATGTGTGTGCTTGGGGGCGTAAATGGGCGTGTTTGTGCAGAGTTTGAGGTACAACTGCATAAAAGGATAAGCTGCTTTTGTTTTCAAACCAACGCTGCTGCCCTGCTTTTTCTCGCTCTCGCATACACATCATGTAAGATTAATTTCTGATGTCGTTAGAAATAAAAGCTCGAGCATTTTTAAAACTCTTTTTAAGTTACCACTAAATGGCCGACCAAGCCACACACTTTATTATATATGTCATGTTGACATACATACATACATACATACGTAGCTAGCTAAGCGAAATCTTGACGTTAGAAAATATGTGAATATGTGGCGTATACGCAACGCATACAAACTAAAACCAGCATCAATGGCCACAGGCATGCCCAAAGAATAATGTTGCATTTCATTTCTCCTGACAGTAATTCGCGCGCGCGAAACGCGTTTTGCCCACATAATCGGATTTGCAGTCAGTTGGCTTACCCGCCCGCACACACACACACACACACACACACACACACACACACACACACACTCATTTTAGTTCATTTGTTGCTCTCTTCACGCGACGCTTAAGCACACTTATGCGTTAAATTTGGATGAAAATTTAATGGCTACGTTGCGTATTAAAAATTAAAAACTAGCTGTATATCAATGCAAATGTGTGTGTGTGTGTGTGTGTGTGTGTGTGTGTGTGTGTGTGTGTGTGTGTGTGTGTGTGTGTGTGTGTGTGTGTGTGTGTGTGTGTGTGTGTCAAAATAATGTTACACTGAAATCCAATGAGTTTTCAAATATCGAGCTGCCTTACGCTCGTGTGTGTGTGTGCGGTTACATATGTGCCTGTGGCCTAATTAAAAATGCTAAAATTAAGAGGCATCGCATTCATGCAACATTCATGAATGAGCCACAAACAAAAAGAGCACACAAAAGAGCGAAAATCTAAGCTATGTATTTGAAAGATTTGATATTATAATGCATTAACATCGAATACCCAATCCACAGGAAGAGAAACATAAATGATTCAGCAATTTATCGAGACATCATTATTGGCACGCTTTAACAGCTGGAAAGACTCCAAAACCATTTTAAAGCGAATACCTGCTAGCCTTCAGAAAAGGGTATTGGACTTTGGCTTTTGGCATTCATTTCAGAGCGGCTTTTGTTATTATCGTTAGGCAAAGTCGGTTGTTTAAGCTCAGCTACATAGTAGTATCCAGAAAAGTTCTAAACAGTTCTAATAGATGAGCTGTACAGTAAAAATATAGCAGCTGTGTGGAATGTGATAAAACTGTCCCATCCTTGGAGTACTTGGATGACATAACTGTTAACTTAGGATCTGAAAATATAAATGTGTTCATTATATAGTCATGTCGGCTGAGTCGTCACAAATATTGCAATGCATGACAGATAATGTCCGCCAGTATTGCAATATCTGGAAAATCAAAGGCAGTATAGCAAGAGACGACAACTGGACTATTAACGGAGCGCAACAAGAAAGATAGTAAAACTGCCTAAAAATATGAACTTCAAGGCGAGCTTAGAAACTCGAAGGTTCCGATAAACTGCACAAGGAAGAACCTAATGCGCAAAGGCGATGTATCGCAGAGTACTAAATACAAACTGTTCTCAGTCGCAGCTAGGAACCAAATGTTCTAAGCAGTTCCGATATGGTAAGCGAAAACCTTGATGCTGCAGGGAAACTCTTGCATGCCACAAGGCATATCTACTTACGTTATACACTTAGAGACCGAACTTTCGACTCTGCACAGGTTCAACTTAAAACCACTGCCCGAATATCGGAGCTTTCAAAGTCCCACTTCTTGGTAAAGCCGATTGCGCTAGGAACTGAGCTTGGCGCGGCACATGTGTCCTTGGTCAACCAAGTGCATCAACAACGCAAACAGACATTATATGTTCTATGGACGAAACTTCTATACAGATTTTCAAACGCCAAGCTTGAAATATCGAAATCAAAAATTTCCATAAACACCAGAGACACCACTTAAATAAACGTAAATACATTTCCGTTTGTTTTGACTTAATATCAATATATGAGCATATACCACTTAACTCTTCTCTTTACCAAAAACAACAAGGATAAGAAATGGATCAAACATAAGTTGTGGAACATTTCATGGTCGCATGCCCGACTTTTCAAGAGCTGAAACATCGAGACTTGGTTTAATTAACTCTCAACTCAAACTAAACGGCAAAGACTGTCACAATCTGGCTTTTAACTATCGGCAAAACATTATTTCGAAGCAATTCTAGGTAAGGAGTCCGATCTTTCAAATGAGGGTAGAGCGCTGCACTCGAGGCGAAAGCTCCTGACTGTCAATCACAGGGAATGGCCAGGGCGATTCTTTCGTTGCCAAGCTCTAGCAGCTCATAGACATCGGCCAAGCCAAGTACGCTCCGGGCAGTACCGTAAACTGTACCAACACACACAAATGTGTACTAGCTTTTCTACCGGGCATCCTCTATGCCATGGTATTATCATATAAAGTATGATTACGCTTTTTTTGTAGCTCAGAGAGACACGGTTAACGAGACCGAAAATCGGCCTTCTTTGCGTCATCTTGTAGTTCTTTCCATCATGATACATACGTATCTCTTTTTTGAGTATTTGTACAGCTGCAGCTGATTCTGAGTAAACATACCATACATATTTTCATACCATGGTGTGTGGCACATATCTATGGCGAAGTAACATTTATTAATAAATAGGGACGGCCCCATGCCATCCCCGCTACCAAAAATTATTCGCAAGCTTCGGAAGAGCACAGCACGAAGCTCAACTATGCCGAAAGTGCAATGGCAAAGTCTTACTTCGGAGGTACCGTGTGCATGAGCACGGATATCCTCTGCGACTGACTAAAGTGGTATAGTGATGCATAGTTCTATAATTTTATATCATCTTGACACTGCTTAAACCAATTGCGAATTGTAAGCACAACTAGGCTAAAATATGTACATTAAACGCCCAAAATCGTATTTAATCGCCCAATATCGTTTTTTTTAAGACCGTTTTTATTCACAGTTATAACGCCCAAATATCGTATATGGTCTTAAGACCGTTCAAGACAAGGTCCAAAATTGTTGCTGATGTTGAAGTTATTTTCAATTAATCAAATATAAAATGAAAATATAATAATATACCAATAATTATTAATATATTTTGAAATAATTCGTTGAACAATATATTTGTAATAATATGATAATCGTAAAATCTGAATATATATGTTAAAGCCCATTTTTACAGCAGCAGCAGGAGGAAATTTTAATTGGTTTGCTATAAGAAAAGCAAACATGGATTTAAGTTTGGTTGTGAACAGCTGACTAGCGGCTCCTTCGTTGTGAATGGCACGGTTAGTGTTGCGCAAACAAAAATAAATCATAGGAAAATTTTGGTTTTCGTTTTTATTGTCAGTTTGAATTGAACTCTGAGCGTTATTGCTCTTTTACTCATATAAAATTTAATTGAATAAGTTTGACACACGAGAGTGGATTTTAAAAATCAAACAAAAATTTACATCTTTTGTTTGCATTACATTACATTAGTATATGTGCAAGATCACTATTGAGCGATGAGGAAGGTGGAGCAGCGCCTTTTCTGATGTAAAAAACGTTAGCAGGAAGAGCACAAGCGAGAAGAGAACGAGATTTGCAGGAGCAGCAAGAAGGTTCTTCTAAAAAGCCAAGATTCTAGAGATACAGAGTTGAAAATCTGCTAGTGGATGCACAAGCGGACTAAGGTTGCGGAGGGAATACTTCTGCGAGCGATGACGGTGCATTGTAGATGTATTGTAGATTGAAATTTTCATATAAAAAAATTATAGAATTTTTAATTTTTTTTACAATAATTGTTCGGGTGTAGCATCGGGGTCCCGCTAGTTATTATATATTTGCTTAATTGAAAATATCAATTTTGGGCCTTGTTGCCGTACGACACAATATTTGGACGTAATGAACGGTCTTAAGGCCATATAAGATATTTGAGAGTTATGACCGTGAGTAAAAACGGTACGATTTTGGGCGTTAAGTCATGCTACCATTTTCGCCTTCCCTTCACGTAATTAGCTACTTTGTAATCTTAAAAGTAGTGTTTTCGATTCGCAACTTATGTTTAAGCACAATCAATATATTTAACTCAAAATTTGCATAACGATATCGATACAATTTCACTCAAAAATAAAAAAGTTCGTTAATTGAATCTTTTCAGAACTTAGAACTCCAGTGGAATTTGGAATTGGTTCCAATTATAGATCGCCAGTTGTATATCATATAGTTATATCTGTGCCTTAACTTTAACTTCGATTGAATAAAAGTGGCTTTGAGTGCAGAAGTTCGGTACAAATCTTAAAAATACGCCAATAACTTGGTTTGTTGTAGAACTGAAAAGTTTTCAGTGAAAACCAAACGATGTATGCGTTTTTTGAAAAAATCTAAAATTTAGTCAACAAACAATTAAGTTTCAGAGATCACTTAGAATTTTGAGTTTTTGTAAAAAAGCAGCATCATTAGATGGTTAATTGGTCGTAACCCTTATCAAGGCCTACTGCTATGTTTGGGCGGCCCTGTTGTTAAGCAGCTGGTTGCCGATTGGTACTGAGCAATGTTGCCCCTAACTCTCCGCCTTCTTCAGGTTGGAGATGCCATGCATTCATAACGGACCCGTAAAGAGCGAGGCTTGCAGACGACTCTTACCTTGTAACTGCTATATCATGGTGTTGCCTTAACTTTTAAATGTACTTTCGGTTAAAGCTTTAAATAGTTCTGGGTGTTTTTCAATTTAGCTTTTGTTGGCTGCCTGTTAAGCATTAAAGGTTGATAGAAACAGCTAGAGTTTCCTGCAATATTGCGGATTTCATTGTGAAAAACCCTTCTGCAAAAACAATCATTGAGTAACATAAACGAAATAGTTTCATTTTTAGCAGCAATCGTAAATTGCGTGCTGTAATGGTAGTTAGTATATTCGTAAGCTCCTTTCTGCTGTAAAAAACGCTTGTGGGGCCTTTGTCATCATATTTTTTGTTAATTAACTTTATTTAATCAGCTAGAGTGAATTTAGCCTATAAAACTATAGAAAGTCGCCGCTTTCAACACGCTTCAATGTGTTTTTGACTCATATGCATTCAATTCTTCTTCTTCTTAACTGGCCATAACAACCCGTTATCGGGTTACGGCCTGATGTATATACATTCTTTCATTTGAATTGTGGTTTTACGTGGTGGGTCCCAAACCCTACGCACAACCCCTTTAAGGCCTACTGGTTTTGAAAGAACCCAGTGTCATTGTTAGTCGCCTCATACGACAAGCTTTGACCTGCTGAGGTGGTATTCTCTAACCCGCTCACCACACGGGACAATATGCATTCAATTATAATTGATTAATCGATAGCCAAAGAAGTTACAGTGACAGCCAAGTCAATAATTGCTTTATGAATATATTCATCTCAATGTATACCGATTTAATGGAGTAGTCAACAATTATCGCTCAAGTCCTATCAATTTAAGTCAATTACAACCTCGACTTAAACAATGTGAGAGTATATTAATTGTATTTCTCTACACTTGCCAAGGCATTAAGTTGACCAACTTGACGTCAACTCTGTCAAGGTTGACCAGGTTTAAGACCAAACGATTTAAGCTGCATTGATTATTTATGTAAAATACGCGTGTTTATAATGAAAAACTCACACACACCCACATAATCAGCTAGATGTTGCATGTGGCACACTATACAATGGCTGCTACATATGGAGAAGTGTGCAAACAAATTGATGTATGAAAGTGCCACAATACGGCCAATATCGGTTTGGCCCACAACCAGGCAACTAACCAAACAAGCAGGAAGTATCTTCCTGCTCTTAATAGATTGTCCTTCTGCCAACAAATCGAAGGATGCCTTGTGTTTGCTGTTTATACCCTATAACCAAGTGTCAAGGATACTATATAAGATTTGTGCCAGACGTTCCAAATAGTTCGATCACGTAGCAAAGAGTTGGGGAATCCAACTTTAACAACAGATGAGCAGATAATCTGAAAGCAGATGAAGTTTGTCGAACAATATCGATATGCGTTTTTATAACTATTTACAAAAAAATTTAACCTTTTGGAATTATTTTATAAGCTAAAGGCGCTAAAATAGTCTTGGGCTAATTCCAAACAAGTCAATTTATCAAAATCAAAGTACATTGCCATTAGAAGCAGAAGGGCAAACTTCTTTCGAACAGCACAAGATCGTTCTGCCAGAGGTAATGAAACACCAACTGCGTCGCTTCAGTCGCTTGTAAGGATCCACAGATCGAAAGACTTTGGAGGAAATGTGTCAGAATACGCAAAATCTACAGACTTGCTTCAAAGTCAGTTTTTAAGCTACGCTATGTTAAAGGCAGTCTTTCCAACATTTTGCTTTTTCACATACACTCTCTGTCTTGTGAAAAAATGGTTATAGAGTATCCCACTGTCTGTATCGTAACTTATTGCTTTTGTTGTCGTTGCTGCTGTTTTTGTTTTAGCAGCAAGCAATTGCAAAAGTGCTGAAAATGCCTTGGGTCAGCAGGTGGCAGCCAGTCAACCAGACTGCTAGTGTCTCTTGCTGCCTTGGCGGAACTGGAAAACTGGACAACTGGACAATTGGCCAACTGTCTACTGGCCCCTGGGCAGCTGGCTAACGGCTGTTTAGATGCCTCGCACTCATTTAGCTTAGTGTGCATAGCAGCAAATGACTGGCAGCTGGCCACTTAAGGTCAGCAAACACACACACACACACACAGTACGTACCCTGCAGGAAATCGGTCTTCTAGTAACAGCTTCAACTGGTTGTAATTACAGTTGTAGTCCAGTAGTAGCGGACTGGTTCAAAAAAGTATTAAGGCGGGATAGGAGAAAACAGTTACGGAGAGCGCGCTGTACTTGGCGCTCTCACTGTTTATTTGTGTTCAGCATAAAACATAAAATGTTTTGAATAAAGTCAAAATAAATGGATAAAATATAATTTTAAAAGAACACTATAATTGTTTTTTTCACGGGCGGAATACACTTAATTCCTACCGATATGAAAGATACTAGGAGCATTCCAGTACCTGTAGTGGTTTGCAACAATACACACCGAACTGGTATTTAGCCATTGCCCATTTACTAGTTTCATACCATTTGAAACCAGTTCCTATGACAACCTCGTGTTAAACATACATTCTTCTTCTTAACTTGCCATAACAACCCGTTACCGTTAAACATACCACTTGGCTTCAAACAAAAATAATAGTAATGGACCATAATTACATCCTCTTTTCCTGGTTAAAAAGTGATTGATTTCGTACTAGTATGCTTCCATAGCGCAAATACACCACCAACTGGTAGGTTGTCATTGTCCATTTACTAGTTTCATACCATTTGAAACCAGTTCCTATGACAGCCTCGTGTTAAACATACCACTTGGCTTCAAATAAAAATACTAGTTGAGGACCTTAAAGTCATGCCTTTTTTCTGGTTCAAAAGTGGTCCCTAACTGGTATACTTTCCTGCAGGGTACTTACATAACTGCACATGCACGTGTGTGTGTGTGTGTGCGTATCTGTATCTCTGCATGCAGACACACACACAGATACACTTGATTGTTGTGAAGAACGAACTGCATACGCGTTGATTGATATGCTCACTCTAGCTAATTGAATAGACGCCGTTGCCTGATGCGATTTTCGGTACTCTACGCAATGTGCGAACCATGTTCTTGGCCAAGTAAACCAATTATTGTTCATAAAGATTGTTAACAGAGTTAACAAGCTCAATGTGCGAACCATGTTAAATGGCAAGTGAACCAATTATTGTTCAAAAAGGTAAACAGAGTGAACAAGAGCCGAAAGAACAATGCAAGCTCTACCTAAACTAGTTTTGCTGAATCGTTCTATACAGTGAAATATGCAGTGAGCACCAACATTTTGAAATGAAATTCATGCTAGTTATTGGGAAAACGGACTGTCGTAGAATTAACTACTCGACGTCATTCCTAGATGACTCATGAACAATAAAGCTGTTCGCGCAGCTGCCAGGCGTCTTCAGAGTTGTTGATAGGCTGAATGCAACATGTGTTCTCCATGACAACATCAAAAGTTTAGTTTTCAACATCAATCTGAGAGCCCAGCCGCTGTATATCTCAACTCGAGAAAAGAATATACTTCTTCTTGCTCTCATTTACAACCCTTATCATTGCGCCTCGAAAATGCATCATTACGCACCTTCCGGATAAAGAAAATTGAATGCCGAATCGTCACCAGCCGATTATACAGCTGTCGATAATCGAACGCCTTGGGTGAGTTCTCGGTATTGAATCCGAAATGTTCGATTTTCAATGACTTATTTTAGGGAAAGGAGCTTCAAGCTATCGGTAGTATAATCGTTATTTTGATTTTTTTCCTTTGCATCTCACTATCGATGTTTTTCACCATCGCGAGTTCTAATACAAAGTTAGGGAGGTAGGAAGGAAAAAAAAGTACCATCGATAGCATCGAATCTTTTCGAACCGATGGTACTATCGTTACTATTGAATCTTTTTTTTTTTGAAACTATCGAAAATATAGAGCGGGGTCGCTAGCTGCACTAGCCTAAATTTGGCAAAGCTTTATCGTTAGTTAGAAACGGATTCAAATGTTAAGTTGGAAGCCCTGCAAAGTTAGCGCGACAATCCAGATTAACCATGAGCAATACATGTAGCACCGGGTTGGTAAGAATGGATCTGTCCAAACCTTTTAATACCGAGCGAGGCTGCGGATAAGGCGCTGCACTCTTCTGCGACCTCTTCTCATTCCTTTGTATTGGAGAGTGTGTTGCGAAACACTGGTTTGCATCGTAACGGAATCATTTCATGATTGTGGGCATCTTTGGTCGAACGAAGCGAGTTGTCAGCAGAGTCTTTGGTCTGATGATAAATAAGAGCAAGACAAAGTATATGTTTTCTTCAAGTAGAAAAACGTGCGGTTACGGCTACCACTATCCAAACAGACATGTTGAGGTTGGAGATCAAGCGGAGTATCACTTTTGCCAATAGATGTTACTTTTTTCTCAGTAATAGAGACCACTCTCGCCAGACGTAACTAACACTCTATAAGATGCTCATCCTTGCTGTTTTGCTTTATGGACCTGAGACATGCTTGATGGAGCAGTCTGATGACTCTTGTTGTATTCCAGCGGAAAGTATTTCATAAGATTTGTGGCTCCTTAAGCACTGGCAGCGAGCTCTACCAGAACATTGACATAGTCGAGCAAGTAAAGAAGGTGGTCCTGAAACAGAGTCACCCGAATGAGCGCGCTACAACGTGCTGTAATTCGCTAACGAGCTTTTTTAGAGCTCTTGCAATCGCTATTAAATGTAACTTATGACTCATACGCTACGTAAACATACAAAGAAGTAGTAAAGTTTATGAAAGAAACCCAAAATGACCCAACTCGGATGGGATGAAAACACAAAAAGAAGTTGGCTGGAAGTCATCAATTCAATTATATAGATTACAATGCTTTTAACACATGTCAAAAAAAAAGAAGATACATTTGTAATTCAAAACACATACATGGCGCTGTTACAAACAATCCTGCCGGAAAATAGGGCGACGAGTGTGCTCCATGAAGGGATAAAACTAAAGTGGTCAAAAACTATTCGGCCGCTTAGTCACGCATGAAGTTGACAACAATTTGTAGTAGAGCTCTAGAACTATACAATTTACAAAGAAAACTTGACAAAACAGCAAATTGAAGGAAAATAAAATTCAACTGCAAGCAAACTTCTTCAAAACTGAGCAAAGTAAGCGAGAGTTATATAGAGTAGTAGTTACTCTATGGCAGATACTTCAACATAATGAGTTAGGGTTTTTTTTTGCCTTTTGAGCCAAAACTAAGCGAAATAACAAATGTTTATATACAATAATTATCTGAGTGCATGTGTGGGTGTGTGTGTGTGTGTTTGTTGAAGTAGTGGAAATAGCCGTTTCGCCATTTTTGCTCTAAGCAAGACAGCTGCTCTGCTTTTTGCTCGGTTTTTTTTGCTTTTGCCAAGTTTAATTGTTTAACAGCGGCCAAATGCAACAAGAGCAACAACTACACTGCATTTTGTGCTGCCGTTGCCTTTTGTGGCAGAGTCCGGGACGCACACTTCATTCAAGAGTCATTACAACTTTTGCAACCATTCTATGTGTAATGCATGCAGTTGCAGCAGCAGTTTCCAAACTGCCAAAGAAAACAAAAACAATGCAGCAAAACAAGAGAAACACTGCAACAGGAAAAATAGCAAATAAATAAAGTATACGAAATATTACGTATACGCACAGAGTTTCAGGCATATAATATATACTACATAACATACTGCAATAAATGTAATAAACATTATAAAGCAACAAAAAAAGTGCTCAAATTTTGCAACATTTCCAAGCGAAAGCAACGCGGATGCAACAACCAAACAACAACAAAATTTTGAATAACAATTTCAATTATTCAACAATTTGTGTGGAAGGAAGAAGTGCTCCAAAACTTGTGCACACAAAAAAAAACTTTTGCTATTGTTGAGTAGTTGTTGTTGTTTTTTTTTTGCTTCTGTTTGGTGCTTTTCTGAAGCATTCTTAATCTTTTAATGACCTGCGCCAATAAATATGGTATAAAGAGCAAAAAATAATATATAGGGTAAAATTGGTTCTGCTTCTTGACTGGCCATAACAACTCGTTACCGGATAATGGCCTGATCTGGTGCACTGCAAAAAAGTATGCCACACAATAACACACCTCAAAAAAACAACAACAACATACACACACGCAAAAACATAAACACTCTACTTCGCCTTCTGCTTTACATCTGCTTCATTGCAGAGCAACATTTTTAGGCTTAACTGTTTTTTTATCGTCTCTATACCCGCTATTCGTTGTATGCAGAGCATTTCCCCTGTTGTTGGTGAAGGCACGCATAAAATTATAAATTATACAAAATTACTTGCTGTTACAGTAGACAACATAATTAATTTTATGCTCTGGGATAAAAAATATCTTTCTAATCCCAGCATAGCTTTTGATTGAGCCTAAATTTATAATCCGATCAAATTAATACAATTTTCGATCAAATTAAACCGATTTTTATAATCTTACTTTAACTTAGCAACCATTTTTTTTGCCCACATCTAAATATATATATATTAAGAACAAAAAGTGTCACGTGACGATCCACTAATCAGCTGATAAACGCAGAAGTTACAATGTTTGAATCGAAAAAGAAAAAAGTACCAAAAAACTTGAGCCGTCACGGGACGCCGTTTATGTGTGGCATTCACCTGTCAGTTCTCTCCAACTAAACGTTACGTGGCTCCATCTAGCGGGCAAAAACCTAACATAAGAGCTCATGTTTTTCGCTCTTTTGCTTTCATTGCTAATACAGTAATCGCTGATGAATACAATCTCATAAGTTGCGGATCCAGAACTTTGCTCCTTATGTAAGTTTCAACCAACGTTTCAGCAGGCAAACAAGTCTCCTTTGATGGCTTTCCATGTTCAACAATCATTGTGGTCCCGCAAGTCAATAAACTGAATTCTTACTTTTATTTTTTTGATTTCAAAAAATATCCCATAAGCTGCGACTTGTTCAGCACAAATGTGCACACTTCGCATTGTCTCATTGTACTGATGACTATATTTCACATTTCAACTTTTGATACCGAACCTTTTTTTCTGTAAAGATACAGATGGCAATCTGGGAGCACATAGATGTTGCTGCTCCCGGAGGTAACTTCCCGACGTCCCTAATTATAAACCACGGCGTGGATATACCACCGCCTAGCTATGACGACGTCAGGGTTGCCATCAAGCGGCTCAAGAACAACAAAGCCGCTGAGTTGTTCAAGACTGGCGGCAATGAGTTGGTTAGGTGCATGCGCCAGCTCTTTTACAGAATATGGCTCGATGAGAACATGCCCGATGGAGAGTGTGTTGCGAAAGGCCGAAGTAAACACATAGCGGTTAGATTCTCAGTGATGTAGAAAACTATACTTTCAATGTTGTCAAGGGTTTTGTCTGGCTTGGACCACCGTTACGATGAAAAACGCATGGAGATCAAGCGCAGAATCATTCTTGCGAATAGATGCTACTTTGGTCTCAGTAGGCAAATGAGTACTGGAGACCACTTCTGCCAGACGAAACTGGCTTTGTACAAGACGCACCCGCTCGTTCCCGTTTTGCTTTATAGTGTTAAATCAAGGGTGAAGACGCGGTCTGATGAAAATATCCTTGGAGTGTTTGAGCGGAAAGTACTTCGTAAGATTTATGGCCCTTTATGCGCTGGCAACGATTACCTAGTCAAGCGAATTAAGATCCAGCGGCTATACTGGCTAAGCCATGTTGTGCGCATGGATGAAGAAGCTCCTGTTATTTAACGCAGAAGTGGTAGGGACGTGACGTAAGGGCAGAGCACCAGGTAGTGAGTACACTAGCTACCTTTGGTATCAAGAAGGCACGCGCAAAAGGGAGACGCCTGGAGGAGAGCTTTACATCAGGCCGTAACCCGGTAACGGGTTTTAATGGCCAGTTATGAAGATATTTATTTTCCAAGAAGTTTGTTCATTGTCCAACAATACTTTTTCTACTGAGAAAACTTGTATCTATTTGTGAAATTGGCTACATTTGCAAGAAAAGTATGACTAAAATGCTATTTAAATTAATTATTGTCTTGCTGCTCTCAAGGGCTCCAATTCACATTGAGACTAATAATCCAAATGCTTGTTTTCCAACACATCACAATACAATTGCCCATAATTCCCAAATATATTGTCAGTAAGTAATAAATCTCTTTTTTCCATACAGTAACATATTTCCAGCTCTAAGTTATGAGATATTAGACAAGTATAAGCTGTGGTATGTGCTTCTTTTTCAAACTTCTCTAACTCGAAATGTTTTGTATCCCTTTTTATTATTATTATTATTGTTATCATTGATAATTGGATAAGCTGCAGCAGAGAAATTGAACGAGAAACACCCATCAATTGGAGTGATAATATTATTCTCATAAAATATTACCTTTATGGGCAACAGCACACAAACACATACAAAGTTGCCATGAATGTGCATAAACAGTGTACATACTATACGTATACTTGATATTTTGGTGCTTCAAGTTTTAGGCTAAAATTTTTCAAATAAAACTCAAACGGATAGAAACCATGTTAAGTAAAAGCATGTGTTGTCTATGCTCTTTGTGTGTGTGTGTGTGTGTGTGTGTGTGTGTGTGTGTGTGTCTTTGTTCCAACAACCCATATGGACTAATACACACACATAGAGAGAAAGACAGAGCCACTCCGACACATATGCCGTACCGGGATTTGGCACCATGACACTGAAGGTAAGTTTGTCAAATGTGCACTCATTTTGCTGAAAAATTGAAGTACATGCATGACTGCTTCTGTGCACGGCCGTATCTTTATATACACTCACACACACACACACACACACACTTATGTGGTATGAATGCGTGTGTGTGGGTGTGTGTGTGGTTGGTCGTCTCAGTGTGCGTTTGTGTGGGCATTAAGCAAGCAAAAGGACGTGCGAATCCTTTTAGTGTCTTTGCAGATTTCATAAGATTTCCGGTCACTTCACTAATGAGTTTTACAATGAGTAGCACAAACAAGAAAGAATGCCAAAGCCCAACAACTTTGTCACACCGAAGTTTCCTTTACACTTTACGGTTCAGTTTTGCATTGACAGGATGCTAGTTTTCAAATTAAATCAGCTATAAGGTATGTTGGTAGAGCAACTTTTTTTTTAAGTTTTACTTGTCCAAGTATTTGAGCAACTTTTTGGACTTGGTATTTTCTTCTTTTTTTTTTGGTAACTTTATGGCTTTAAAGCTCAAATGATTGTTGGCTAAGGAATTTAAGCTGAGTAGTTAGTTAGCTGCTTGCTGCTGCTGGAAAGTGTTTTAACACCTGTCTTTTTATTATCACTTTGCGTACAGAAGAAACTCTTAATTTTTTGTCTTTTGTTGCCTAGTTAACATTTTATGGTGCTTTTCCATTGACAGCATTTCGTCATATTTCATATAAATCATATCGTAACTTTTGCCTTTTGTTGGCATGTTTTATGTACTCGAAGCACTTGTGTTCATAAGCCAGCATATGTCATATGGATGGCATATTATTTATAATGGAAACGTCATAGCAAATTTGCAGTGAAAACACTTTTTTAGCACTACCAGAAGCTTGACGCATTCGTTTGGTGCCATATTATATGTGTCACCTGAGTCTTTATAAGACAATCCGAAGGCAAAACAGTAGACAGATAGCATTAGTGGAAAAATAAGTAAAGTTATAAGTTAACTTATATGAATTACTACATGCTGTCCCACAAAAGAAGGATTTCTGTATATTTCGTTCAAAGAATGCCGTTTGAGCAGTCACGGCATGCACGGCAGATGAAAAAAACTCAACAAATAGTTCTGTTGAACTTTGCTGAATATGGCGCCATTTTCTTTTTAACTGGTCAAACCAACCCTTTACTGGGGTACGGCCTGATGTAAAGCTCTCCAATCGGTGATAACACTCCTTTATCCATACGCACTACATAACCTAGCCGCTGGATCTTAATTCGCTTGACTATATCAAGGTCTTCGTAGAGCTCATAGAGCATTTTTAATATGCTATGCAAACTACACTAGCAAACAAAAGCAATTTGTGGTCTTTCCTAAGTATAGCAAACTTTTTTTTTTTTGAGCACTTCTGTCGCCTTATTGAGATTCAAAAAAAAAAATCGATTTCGCTTGTTGCCGAATCCCAATGACCGCTCGGGATAAATCGAAATGGGAACTTCAAATTGGAAAGAAATTAAATCCGAAACTATGTAAAAAATATTTCCATAACTTCAACTTTATCATATCATATATCTTATTCCAAAACATAGATTTAGTTTTAGGTACAAGCTATGGATCTCGCCAAAAGACGAGCGAAATACAGGAAAATACGGTTCGATGTAACGAATTCTATCGTGACGTCATTTATGAACAAATTCTTGATTCAATTCTTGGCAAGTACTCATCAATACATTATAACAATACAATACATATAATCTTTTGCTTTTTATTATTAAACAGGTAGTTTCTTGCATTGAAAATATAACCAATAAAGAAATTTATATCAAAAGTAAACGGCAAATCTAATATTTTTGTGAATTTCATGAAAATTGTGCCTACATTTTGACAATACTGAAGAATAAATGATAAACTTAATATTTGCAGAGAAATCGAACGTTATGCCAAAAAATTACAAAAACAAATGACTTATTGTTCTTCTTCTTGACTGACTGTAACATCCCGTTACCAGGATATGGCCTAAAGTAGAGCACCACTTCAGGCGGCTAATGCCATCATCCATTGGGAGGGGATTTTTACAACACTGTTAAATTCCTCGGCAGATTTCACTGCGCAGATAAGCTTAGTGCCCCAAAGCCTAATGGTGATTAGAGCAGCTCCAAGGGTGCAACACAGATTGTGCGTCAGCTTCCTAAAAATAAAGACAGGGATCAGGGAGCTGCACCCTGCCCTACCAGAACCCAAGCCCTATTAATAATTTTATGGTTCTACATAGAACATTTGAAGTAGATATTGGTTTGAATCAAAGCATTGATGCCCTAACATCTATGAAAGTTCGAACGCAAGAGCCGCACTTTACAAAAAATTTCTGAGGCTTTTCAGCACTGATAAATCCTAGGGATGGATCAAATCTTGTAAGAATATAGCACACATTAAATCTTGAGTTCCATTATGTAACAAATTTGGCTCTATTAAAAGTTTAAGACAAACATACAATTTTATATACATTTTGGCTCGCTGATTTCGAATTCGGAATTTTTGGAATTATGGGTATTTAAAAAAAATCGAGATTTCGAGAGTCAGCCAATCTCATATTACTCGGAAAACGTACTACCGATCGAGATGAATTATCACTAGACTTGAAGGTAATTTAATATTAAATCAATGTCATTAAGACGGTTTTGTTCTAACTTGATTTGGTCACAAGCTACAAGGCAATAAACACAAAAAAAAAAATTTCCAAAATCGGAAATTTTTCTTTTTTTAAATTGAATTAAATCAAAAATTAAAAAAAAAATTTAATGGTTTCTGTTTGGATTCCATATATTGAATCTTTGCAATTACTTCAACACTAATTTGAGCAAAATCGGAAGCTTAATGGCGAAGTTATTTGGGAATATCGAAAAAGTGCAATGATACAATAATAAAAACAAAACCCATGAGTAAAACCTTGCTTTTCGGTTAGTTTGGGGTCACTGATTTCAAACCCAGAAACCGTTGTGAGTTATCTAGAACGATTTTCAAAATATCGACCTTTCAAAAAATACGAGATTTCGAAAATTACGAAGTAAGCTAAACTCATACATATATCTCGGGAGCTTTACAACCGATGAGCTATAATTTGAATTGAAGGTAATTAACTGAGAATAAAATCCGTTTCAGATAGTTTTGGTGTACCTGAATTACAAGGCAATAAACTCCAAAAATATTTTAGTAATTAAATGTGTCCTGTAATCCACAATCAAAATAAGATATACCAAAAGTGTCAGAGGACCATTGAAGCGACACCTTAATACCTTTAATTGAAGATACCTTTCATCTCGATCGTCTTCCGAAAACTGGTATTTAAATTGTAATTTTGAAATAGCGATGTTTCGAAAGATGTTCTAGATAACTTAACACGGTTTTCGGATTTGTAATCAGCGACCTCCAATTTACCGGAAAAGCTATGTATTAGACATGGGCTTTTTTTATGTTGCATACTGTCATCGTGTTGAAATATGTCTTGCTTGCATTTTCCATTTCGCGTGCTCTTACACCGATTTCCAAAAAATAGCTAAAAAAACCGCTCTATCTATCTATAAAACTTGTATAACCAACGGGTAGGGTATTACGATGTGTGCAAAAGGCTTTAAAACAAATCAAACACGCACGCATAAGCACACACACACAGGCAAACTTATTAAACCAATATTTGCACAAGTTTTGTAATAGCATCAAATACTCTATATATAAGTGAAGTGAACATGAATGAACACGACTAGTCCGAAATGTAAGTGTGTTTAATTTAATTTCGCCCCTTATGTGTTATGTGCACAAAAATTGCCATTGAGCTGTTTGTTTGTCTTGGCTTTGGCCATAATTTATGCCCTGACCGATAGCTGGATGTGGATTTGGAGCTGGATCTGGCTTCTAAAGTTATAAAGTTTAAGGGAGCTTCTAATTTACTATGCACATATACAAACGTAAGTGTACGAGAATAAACTTCTTGAAATTAGTTAGGAAAACAGCGTAAGCAAACGGTTCCCACACGTTCTTGAAAATATACGATAACTAATGCTGCGCTTTGGGCATTGATAGATGGTCCAATTGCCGCATTAGTGGCCAAATCTATGGCCAGCTGTAGCACTTGCTGCAACATTGTAATAAAGTGTTTGTTGCAGAAATTGTGGTACAACGCTGCGTATGAGTAATTTAGCCATAACTCAAATGGCAAGTGGCAAATAGCTGAGTCATGCACAAAAGCAAAATTCTAACACCAAGGCAAAAATGTTGCAAATGTTGCTGCAAAAATTTATAACAAATCGAAAATATTTACGCTTTCGTTATTCATAGCTGCAACTGCAACAACAACAGCAACTTAAATTAAGACTATCCTTATTTCATTTGTTAGCTTCCTTTAGTAGTAACTTTATTGAGCTATTGGCATAAATTGCATAGAACACAGCAAAAACTCATAAATTCAAATGGCAACAATCATATTTAATTACAAAACTTCCCCTCAGTTCTGCTAAGGCCTGTATCAGGCCTGAAACAATTGTTATGCCTACATGTGTGCATGTGTAACTGCATATTTGTCCATTCCGAGTGTAAACTTTTGCATAGCAATCAAACCATTCAAATAACAAATCAACGGCTGCCAACAAACCGCATGACATTTTTATACCCTACACGAGAGTAAACAACACTTTGTGCATTCTATGTAATAGGCAGCCGGAGACGTGACAGTATCATCTGCTTCTTAACTGGCCATAACAACCCGTTATCGGGTTACGGACTGATGCAAATACATTCTTTCATTGGAATTGTGGTTGTACGTGGTGGGTCCCAAACCTACTGGTCTCGAAAAAACCCAGTGTCATTGTTATTCGCCTCATACGACAAGCTTTGAGCTGCTGAGGTGGTATTCTCTAACCGGCTCACCACACGGGGACGTGTTAGTATAGAATTTGTTTAAACCTAAATAATCTCCATGCCTGCTGCATATGTTATGCCCAATGCGAAGTTCATTCGCAAGTACAATGTGGGGTTTCCCTCACGAGAGAGTTGAAGCGATCCACGATTCATAGCGAGGGGCAATACCCATATCTTCTATACTGACGGTTTGAACAATATTCACTAAATCGAAATCTTCGCAAAACTGTATATACGAGAGAAAGCTGTAGGAAGAATGCACGTCATAATAGAGTTAGTCTTTTCTGGGTGACTAGACACCGAGATGTTCAAGGATGCGCAGGTGAAATGACAAACAAGCGTTCGGCTTCAATGAAGGGACTCCGCGGGGCAGAGTGGTTGGATATATAGCCGTTAATACAGCTCCACTGGGTGCAGTTTAGGGCCCAGCCAACTCAAGAGCTTGTGTTTTTAATACACTTGGCATTAGATAATACTATACAGCTTGTCTACTTATAAATACGCTGAGCGAAAATTCAGGTTTTCAGGTGAAACCTATACCATTCGAAAGAGAAAATGCTTGCGGCTTGCAGAATATAAGTTTCACCTAGAAAAGTTGCGTTTAAGTCAGGTCAAAATTGATGTGAAGTAAAAAAACAACAACAAGATACATTCTAGATATGTTGTTATTTCGTGTTTTCTTTTATCTTCTTCGTAATCAACTGTTATAAAAAGTTCAATTCTGTTACAGTTTATCGGTGGAGTGGTCTAAAAATATCATATTATTACCCATACCATTTAAAGTTTCAATCCGATCTTAATGATTTTCCCAGTAAAAGTGTGCATGTTTGTACCAAAATTCAATTCGATAGGTTTTATAGTGAAGGTGTAGATTTCAACATAACTCGACAAACTAAATCAGCGTAGGGAAAATACGCATCGTTTGGTGAACAAATTGTGGCTCAGAGGGACAGACAGACGGACATGTCAATATCGACTCGATTATTGCTACTGATCATTTTTGCTCATACATTGCACAAATAAATAATAACCTTTAACACTTTTTGCGCAGTGTATAAAAATGGAGCGTTTTGCGCTACAACCGGCAAACTCGACGGTTAAATTTTGCTTTACATAACCTGACCAGAGGGTTCTCTCTAACCAAGGGTGCTTAAAATCTCAATTATGGATGCCTTTTGTGCGGAAGTGGCAGGAATAGGCCTTGCTTCCTCCTGTGAAAAAGACATGCCCATGAGCATGGTGTATAGCTGGTCCGTACAGCAATGTTCATAGTAGTATATTTGCTGATCTTGCAGCAGAACCCTTTGTGAGTATCGTGGGTGGAGCTACGGCTCCGCATGAAGCTATGTATTCCAAGCGGTTGCTGCATCTCAGAGCCCAGCCGAGGTGTATGTAGGCCTCGATCGAAACCATGGAAGAACTCATGACCATAGAGAAATGCTTCCAGATAGCACCTGCGGAAATATTTTTCGTTGAAGAGAACAATCCTGCGCTCACGTTACACACACTTGACTTCACCCGATAATGGGATGCCCTGTATCCTAGGTTTTGGATGGGGGACATGTGTCTAATCAGACCCAGTTTGTTGGCTCTCGCTTATTTATTGATAGGGTCTAAATTGTTACTTTATTGACTATATCTTAGGAAGTTTAGTTTTTGGCGAAAATCTTAGCATATCTATTATTTTAAAGCTTCGCAATGAAGTCATTCTAAGATTCTTTTATTACCAAATATATATTTACTACTCATACATGGTATGAGTGACTTAGTATTTTTTCTTTTTTTATGCTTTAGTGACTCGTTGTTACATTTTTGCGCATTTTGTTTGCAAAACTTTTACGCACTGTAAGTCAGCCCCTTGTCAGGCCTACATCTCTCCCAAACCCTGAGCCTGTTACAATTTTGCAAAACATTTTTATCGACTGCCAAATGGCCAACAAATGGCGCAATGACTGCATACATACACACACTCACACATGCATAGTCAGACTTGGCCCGTAGCCTAACACTTCCGGCGGGCTTAAGCCATAAACTGAAATCTCTTATTTGCACTGCCACTGCGCCGAGGGGTTCACAACTGGAAGCCCGCAATCAGTTAACAGCCAATTTAAACTATTTTTCAGGCTGCGTTCAGCATGCGAAATGACCAAAGCCAAATGTCAATACCATCAACATGTTCAACGAGCTAAAGTTTGAGTAACAAAAGTCAAAAAAGTAAGAAAAAAATATACTCATACATGGATGTGTTTGTGTGTGTGTGTGTGTGTGTGTGTGTGTGTGTGTGTGTGTGTGTGTGTGTGTGTGTGTGTGTGTGTGTGTGAGTACAGCAATTGTGGCAATGGCTATTGCAAAGGCTTGAAGTGGAAAGCGGAAATACAAATATTTTTAGCAGTCCGTAGTTTTATTTGGCACAGCAAAGAGCAAGTTGGCTGCTTGAGAATCGCAAAGAACAGCGCAAAGTTCGGGTTAGTGGGGAAATTATTAACATTTGCTACTTAAAAAGTTGCCGCTAAAAGTTGCATTTTGTGCAAAAAATTTGTTTAAATTTAACAGGACGCAGCATTTTTGCGGCACTAACTGAAATTTACAAATATATATATAATCTCAATGATAATATTTACTTGTCTGTTTTATGCCCTGAACTGGCTGAAGCAGTTGTGGTAGACCATTATTTGGCACACAGAGGAAAAACCAAGTACATAGTACTCAAAGTGAGCACATCCGTGTGCATGAAAACAGTTCATTTTAAGTTGAAAATTCTCAATTTGAACATAATTTTTTAAGTTTGCAAATACTCAATGGCAAACAAGAGCTGTTCACTTCATGGGCAAGCGAAGAGTGGAACTTATGAAAGAGACATAAGAATTTGTACAAAAAATGTACATACCACTAAGTCTTTTCCATAATCATAATGAACTACTAATACGTTACTTAATGCTAATAACTTATAATATTTATTTTGTAAATTTGGATTATTAAGTTAAAAGTAAGGCAAAACACAACACGGTACATTTGTTAGAAAAATGGACAATACCATATATGAGAGTTCGCAAACAACCGTCAACCTTTTCAGCGTGTCTGCAAAAAACCGGTTATGGCAAGCCATAATGAATAGAGCCCGGTTTGCTGCGCAAAAGGTCAATGCTCAACCAAAAAGATTTTTTTTTTGGTTTCTATTTGCTCATGTTTTTCCGGGACCACTGTGAAAACAAAAAACTGGGAAAAGGTCTTTTGTGAATGTCTCATGCAACGCTTTGTGTGCGAATGACCAAATGGTTTCTGTTAAGCTGTTTCTTCAAGACTGGCCAGAATTTTTTTTTACACAGACGATTATAAGTGACGGCGGACGACTTTAATCAGGAGCAGACTGATTTCTACAATCTTCTTATTACCAGAAACTTCAATTTGTGCAACTTTTGTCTAGCCTTGGCCTCTTGTTAACTGCCAAGCCCGACTAACTACCAAGAAAGGAGCTAACAAAACCATTCGGGCCATAAGCCATGGTCTCTGCTACATCAATGCTTTTCAATTTGGGAAAACTCTAAATATGGGCTCACTCTCAACGCTCAAACAACAGCATTCAATCAAACAACAAATGGCATCAAAACAAAGCCATAAATTTGTCAACACTTTTGCCATGGCCAACGGCACAGTTTAAAGCAGCTAAACGGCCTAGCAGACAGCCAAAAAGAACACAGCAAACTAGTTGGCCAACTAGTCGGCTGGTGCACACAACATGGCATAGTCGGGGCTTAATGTTCGAAGTATTGTGCCTTTTGTGGGCCTAAAAGTGTGCTGCACCGCTCAAAAGGGGGCAATGTAGGCTGGATTTCAGTTGGTCAGTGAGGTCATAGTGCAACATTTGTGCGTTAGTGTTTATGGCAGTATAACGGCAACTATTTGTTATTGTTGAAGCCGTCACACACACAAGCACGTCAACTCACATACACACACACACACACACACACATATGCTGGCATTTACAATCAATCACGAATTCTTAGTGGAATTTTTTTGGCATTTCACTGAAATCGCTGCGTATTACCACAAAACCTACAAACAACAACAGCCACGAGCTCTTACACTGAGAAAAACAAATGCGGCTTAAACGATTTTTCCTTACAGCAACAAGAAAAGCGAAGCTTTTAAGTGATTCTTATTTTCTTTTGTGGAGATCTTATAGAGGAACACAATTGTTGACACAGTTTAAAAAGCACTTCGTTCTCTGTAGCGAAGTCTAGCCTTTAGTTTTTCACAGATTTTGAGTGTTTTTTCATTCGATGCCAATTCACAGAGTTAGCAAGTTCTACGAATGTTTTTGCTGGCAAAAGCATAATCTATGAGCTATTTTTAGTTTTATTTTTAAAATACGTATCATATATATCATTATTAAAAGTTTTTCATATAGAAAGCCATTTTTTGTATCCCAACCCCAGATCGCGCTGCAGCATAACGACTTCGCTCCCGTTCAACCAAACGAATTAAGAATTGCTACACATAGTGGAGAAAATAAGTGCACTTTTTCTTCGATCTCTGGAACTTTCAAGAATTTATATATTCGTTAGAGGAGATAGCCAAATTTACAAATTTAAACAAATTTAAAAAAAACATTCTTTTTACTACCGGTTAATTTTGTGCCAGCAACCATTTTGGAGTTTTTAATACCGTTTTCGAATTATCGCTATTTAAAAATTCGAGTTTTCGAGTTGCGATGTAAGCAAATCACTTATTTCTCGGGAACCTTACAACCGATCGAATTGCATTTTAACTCGAATTGAATATCAAATCAATGTGTTTCCGACGTTTTTGCACTTACTTGATTCCATTGCAAGTTACAAGGCAATGAACTCAAATTTTTTTTTTTTCGAAAATCGAAAATTCTTCCTTAGTATTTTAATTTCAAATGAATTTAAGGAAAAATTTTAATAACTTATTTTTTCGATAAGTTGATTCTTTAAGAACATTTCAACACCCGATTAAGTAAAATCGATAGTGAAATGGTGAAGTTATAAGGAGCCAAAGGGACTGAATGCTGGATAAGTTATATGGTGATACTCTATACGAATAGCGTTTTACCTGTTACATTCTAAATCTTGAAACGAAGTTGAAAATAAACGACAATGGAAGAACTCACTTGCGTGCCGCGTACATGTCGTGATTCAAGCACATCAATCGGCTTAAGCATACATGCTGGATGGCATTATAGTGTCTTCCAACTTTCAAAGATCATTGCGAAATGTCCCGTTGTACGTAATTTCTCTAAACGTGTTATAAAATGAAAGAGCGTGACGACACGGATGTAAATTTTATATAAGTAAAGTAGCAAAAAGCTAAAATTACATCAATTTAAGCTACGCTAATTGAAATGATCAAAAAGCAACTCCCTTTAATTACCATCAATTTCGATGACACAACTGATTCACAATTCACGCCGTATCTATGCAAATTCGGTCAAATATTGACGAAATCGCTAAAAATTTCAATTCGAATTTCAAGGCGTTTCAAGTTCAGTCTTTAAAAGTGCTTATTCTTTATTTTGCTTGACCCCAAAAAGGGAATTGCAAGCGTGCGACGATTCGTAAAATTAACATGAAAGTGTATATATAAGCTGAGAGCATTAAATTGAGGAGAATACTGTTAACGTGACGTAATTTTGTGTGTCACGTCATGTAGCGAACCCAACACTATATTAGTTGTGATGAAAAATATATTAAAGTTGGCCACATTTTAATGACTGCTCTCGATTACTAAATCTATGTTGTTTTGAGGGGTCTTTTGTCACACTTTTTAAAAAATTGTAAAAACTACAATTTGTCACATGATCCAGTTCACACTGGCAAATTTCATCTTTAAATTGCAAATTGTATGCAAATGGATTTGGAAAATTTTCACATTTTCCGAGAGTAGTTACGTCATAAATTGAATTAAATCAACTATGTGTGCCCAATTATTCAAGTGCCAAGCTTTCAGAGTCATCTTTTGGATGGCAAAATTGGCTGGAAATATTTTGTTGACTTTGCGTAAACAGTATAAAGAGAAGTTCACACATAGCATTTAAGTGTTAAAATGAAAACCAAACGATGAGGTATGTTGCAAGAATGTGTGTGATGGGCTTTGTTGCATATATGCTTGGGTGTTGTTGGTGTTGTAGTTGTTGTACAATGATTTGTTTATATTTAGTAGCTGTGATTCGTGCAGTATTACGTGCTAGGAATATGCTGAATCATGCAACCAGGAACGAAGTCATTAATCTTCTTTGCACTTCTCGAAAAATGTGAAGTAGTTTATTAACCGTTCGTTCGCAAAGTAAATACCATATGATATGGGATTATTTTATTTGAAATAAACCATCGGTTTATAAAATTTTTATTTTTTTAAATCTTCTTAACTGGCCACAACAACTCGTTACCGACTTACGACCTGATGTAGAGCACCCCTCCAGGTGACTTTGCTTCGCATTGCAGACCTTTCTCGCAATAGCCCATTCATCCATACGCACAACATGACCTAGCCAAAGGAGCCGTTGGATGTTATTTCATAAGGTCTAAAGTAATATCTATTGGCAAGAGTGATTCTCCGCTTGGTCTACGTGCTGATATCGTTCTTCATTCTGACCCTGGTGTCAAGTTGGACGAAATCTTTGACAAGATAAAAAGTATAGATTTCAACATCAATCCGAGAGTCTCTACAACGAAGAAACCAGACCCAAGTTGGCAGATTCTCTTTCAATAGCCGCAAAGGATCAGCAGATCCAAAGGGAGAATATTAAAAAAGCTGAAGCAAATTTATAGTTTCATTGATTCGTTGATTTGCTGAAATGTAGAAGGTCAACTAACACAAACATCCATCTAATTTTCTGCTATAATTTTCGAACATGTAAAAATGGTTTCCTTAAGAAGAGTTCCAGAAAGTTTGCATTGAATGATAAGGCACTTTATCGCACAAAATACCAGAGCGAATGGCGTTTCAGGTTCTGTAAGTAAGATTTCGATGTATAGCTCAACATTAATTAAGTTCAACAGTTTGAATCTTGACGAAATTTTTCTGAAAACAATCTTGAGAGTATGCAATAAGTACAGCACGAGCTGTGACGATGACGACTATATAGTAGATGTAATTTTTTTAGCCTTATAAGGGACCAATCGACATTAGCATTGGACATTTCTGGCATTTTCTGGAATAAACTTTTATAGATCTTTTTGCTTTACGGTCATTTCGTTTATTATTTACAATGACTTGTAAGAATCATCGCGGAAGATAAATAGAATTGACTTGTGAAAATTTCGAATCCACGTCGCATCAAAGCAGTAATGCCTCGATCAATTTACCTTAGATTTGGCGAAGAAACCCCAAGCTGTACCACTGTTAAAAACTGATCCAACTATTTCACTCGAAAGCCGTGAAGATGATCATTGTGCCAGAAATAATTGATGCTGGGCGTGAATTCATAAGGCAAGATCGACATGTGGCATAGCGTGAAGTATATTACGTGAACATTTGGGCAAGTAGATTTTCTTCCGTTGGAACCCGCATAATTTGACCATTGCGTCAAAACTTAAGAGCGTGTTACCAAAAAAATGTTGAAGAAATACACCCACGTTGACTTTAAAAAGGTTCATGACAGCGTAACAGTTGACAAATGCTGGATTCCCCAAATAAAGCCACAGCAGGGGTGTTCCCAAGCCAAACAAAAGTTTTTGGTCAACGCATACATCAAAAATAATAAATGGTCTAATGTGCATTCATATAAATGCTATGATATTTCTGTGTAACATGTATTTTAGGATTCGACAACATCTTTACTGCTTTAAAAGTTATGATTTTCGCCGATAACGAAGTCAAATCTCCTCACTGTGCAACGCAGAGCAAATGATTGTTTGTTTTTCTGGGAAACTGTGCATGCAACTGTATCGCTGGAGCAACGTGGGACGGGGAGTTCTGAGTGGTAAACAACCATTCTGCAGAAATCTTCAGTGAATTGGCTTTTGAACTAATCGCTGTAAACGGATTCTCCTGCATGGTGATCCACAATGACAGTGTTTTTGGCCACTAATCATCCGCCTTAGCGCGCTGACTTGACAGCTAATAAATTCTTATTGTTTCTGATAAACAACCAGAAGAGAAGCACACAACACACAAAATCCCGCATAGATTTTTCTCTCAGTGTGCACATGTGTCACGTGCACTTTATATGGACATTTGAGCCTTCGACTTGGTTTATAACTTCAGTGAAATTCTGATATATGTATGTATTATTTCCGCTTTAGCTTTATTATAGTATTTGGCGCTGCCTATCGATGTTGCCATTTGCTGTTGCGCATCGCCATTTAACACTGTCCACTCTTTTTTTTTTTTAGTTTTCAATGTATTTGTAACTGTAGTTTTTTTTGTTTGCAGCCTTTTATTTTATTATAGGTCAAAAACACAAATCACAAAGTAAAGCAGCAGCGTTGCCGCGCTGAGTTTTATCATTTTTCACTTGGGCATTGCCGACTTTTTGCCGTCGCCAAAGCCATTCGCATTCGCACGGCCATTTCCATTTCCATTCCCATTCCATTCCATTCCCCTAACCATTCCATTCACTATCGCCGCAGTCTATTCGTTACTTTTATTACAAAACTATGAGCCAGCCGGCCAGTCCAAACCGAATCTATAAAAGGCCAGCGGACACCCCTGTTCGCCGCTACCCCCTTGGCCGCGTTCAAGGTCCACTAAAATGTAATAAAATGCATAAAAATCAGTGAAACAAACTTTAAATGCAAAATGTGTTTTACCATGGCGAAGGTGCGGCGAGGCGTTCAAATATTTTTGCAGCGCAAAGTGACGCGTGAATTGTTTTTGCACAGTTGGTCGAATATAAAACTCAAGCACACACACACACACACACATGCACACAAATTCGCCGCACTATATGTGTGTGTGTGTGTGTGTGTAGTACAGTTGCCACTACAGTGAAAGCCGCTTGGACCAGGCACTAATTGGATAGAGTAGAGTTCTATTTTATAACTTAATTAATTACACAAAATTCAAATTTAAATGTGGAGCACTTGTTAAGTTTCCAGATCTTAAGATTTTTTATGCACCGTTAACTCAAGATGTGTGCAAATGCGTGTAACTGCGAGCAGCTGCAGCAGAAGTTGGAAACTGCACAAAATTTGTTTCAAATGAGTCTGTAAAATGAGCATAAAAACAAAACCCGCCTTGTGACATAATTGTATGTGATTCATAAAATTTATGTTAAAAATTTTGTGACGCAAATCTGTTATTATGCAGCGATAGTGTTACGCGCGGTTGGTGTTACGCTTGTGTGTGGTGCTTTGTTAGCAGCGTGCACGGATGAGCGAGAAGGCAATTGGAGCTGCATGCAAGCTTAAGTTTGATGGCGACACATTATGCCAAGTTGGTGGGAACTAACAGCTGAATGTTTCACATATGCCAGACATACCGTGAACTGTGTAAGGGTTAAAGAAACGTTATAAAATTGGCAAAGCAAAAAAATGCATTGCCTGAATGTATCTTAAAGCTCCAAAACAACAGTTGTGCGTTCTTTGAGTGCCAAAAATATATTTCGAGAAAACTTGGAATAGTTAAAGCTTTTGAGCAGTATACAATACGATTTACTTCATTATGAGCTCGTTGGTTTTGCTTTAACGCCTATAGTCCTCATGCAGCTTTATGTTTTTCTCGTTCCTATGTGATCATAACGATACATTTTCCGACACAATAGCCAAAATGCATTATAGAGTCTGAAAGAAAAACTGCCATGGTGTTTCAGGTTGTAAATGAGAGCAAGAAAAAGTATATGCTTTCTTCTAGTAGAGACACAGGGGTTGGACTCTCAGATTGATGTTGAAAACCACCGTCACGATGAAAAACGGGGTCAGCATGGTGATCAAGCGGAAAATCACTTTTGCCAACAGATGTTACTTTGGTCTCAGTGGGCAAATGAGTAGTAGAGACCACTCCCGGCAGGCGAAACTAACACTCCCTAACTCTATAATCTTCTCGTTTTGCTTTATGGCGCTGAAGCATGGGCGATGACGCAGTCTGATGAAAATGGAGTGACTATCGAATTCGATGGAACGACGAACTCTTTGAGCTCTACGAAGACATTGACATAGTCCAGCGAATTAAGATCAAGCGCCTATAATGGCTAGGTTATGTTGTGCGTATGGAAGAAGAAACTTCTGCGAGAAATGTCTTGAATGCGGATTTCGAAGGGAGGTGACGAAGGGGCAGTCCATGTCTCCGTTGGAATGAACATGTAGGGAGTACACTAGCTACCTTTGGTATTACCGATTGCTTTACATCAGACCGTAACCCGCTAACGGGTTTTAATGGCCAGTTAAGAAAAAGAAGAAGAGTCTCAATCTACGCGTTAACAACTTTACAAATATATGTGACTAGTTCGCTTCGGACGCTGCCGTCAAAAGTTCTAAATTAGCTGTATATTATAGCAACAATTATTGTCTCATACATGTCTCATACGGGCGAACGATATGTATTATGTGGTAATGAAAGTAAAGGATACTTACTTAGTTGATCCGAAAATGTATTCGAAGTACAAATTAGTTTAGTTTCAAGTTACAAGTAGCGTAATTTTTCCAAGATGAATTGAAGCCTTAGATGTTTGAAAAAGTTCAAAATTGCGTTTGGAAAAGAGTATCTGCTTATCTATCTTTTACATTATTGAGTAGAAGTATCGCTCTAGATGCTTCCTACTAAGTGGCTCTGTGTCAATTTACGTATCGACAGTGAACTAAGCTCAAACTGCTAAAGGTACCAAGTTTCTAGACCTTTCTAGGGCAATAGTGCTCAGTATTATGCATTTCCTTGTATTACTATTACTAATTGAGTTTGCTTTCGAATAAAAAACCCCTCTAAGCAGTGTTCACACAGAATGTGGCTTGATGTCCAAATTTGGGTCCTTTTTTTTTCGTTAAACCTCTTTTTAGAGAGTACATGCTGCTACAACAGAAGTTTCTCGATCTTACCTCATAGAACTCTTCCATATGTTTCAGTATATAGGTATGTGAAAACCGAAGTAGCTCTTAACATTTTTTTGGAGTTTCGAATAGAGTATCAACTCTTTAGCATTTTAAGCTTGTTAAACCGCTTCAAGCACTTAATGAAGAAGTGTTTTCATATTAACAAATTGCCAATATGCTATGTGCGAGAATATTGAACCGACTCAAAGCCCTTTAAGGACTGTAAGGATCTTCAGCTACCTAGCCTCAATATTAGCCTAATAACTTTCATCGCATAAAGAGATGGCGACATTTTGCTACAGATGTCGGATTTGAATATTGCAAATATTTATTTACTAATCAGACAATGTTAGTCTTTAAGGCCCGATAGGTCACGATCATCACGATACAGTGATCCATCGGGCAGACCAAAACTTGAGCTGTTGTGAAAGAGCGCGCCCAAAGAGAGGAGTCGGCTTCCTTCGCACCTTGATGGCCAAATATTAAATCCTTATTTTAGAAATGACATTGTGTTCGCCAAAATCTTCATATTTTTCTTGAAAAGATGAAAAAAATTAAAATTTAAATGATGACGTCATCGCTACCCTTAACACACAAGGGGCAGATCATGTCTCCGTTAGATGGACCAAGAAGCAAGCACAGTAGCAACATTTCGTGTCACCGAGACGTGCGCAAAGCAGGGGAGAAGTGCTAACCCAGTAAGAATACAGCTCGCAATGAACTGTAACTCAAATTAAAGAGTTCTAAATATCGAAAAAAAAGGAACCTCAAACAGTTTTGGTCTACCTTGACTCGATTGTGAGTTACAGCGCAATGAACTTCAAGTTTCTTTTAAGAATTCAAAAATAATGGTTCCTTACATTTATAGTGTTCAAAGTATTGTGTCACGATACTCCTGAATCCGATAAACCGATTCTTTGTGAAAATTTCAAAACTGATGTGAGCAATGTCGGTCAATTTTATTGAATTTCCATATCATGATACAAACAGAAGGCTAAAACATATCTCTTCTTCTGATTTCGAGCGCCCTGTTACTTACAATCGATTAAGGTATATCGTAAAACAAGCTACCAAAATATTTTTGCCGCATTCGAAATCAGCGACTCCAAGTTCACAACGGTTTGTTTTAAGCAACGCCTTTTATGGGGGCCAAATTTGTAGCCTAGTGTTATTTTCAGTCCAGATGCAGATCAGCGCAATTCGACTAATTTCATTTTACCAGAAATTATGCGTATCGTTTGTAAAAAAATTTGGTGTTCCTTGCTCTTATGAACCAGGTGCTTACGCAGATGGGCAACGCTGTCGGTGTCAATGATGATGCTATTGAAGACGCAGAGCTTATCCTAAAAAAGAGCTTAGGAATTGTGAGGTAATTTACGGTCGCTGACTCGATGGGTATCCCACTTAGTTCGCAAAACAATTGGTCTGTTGTAAGCAACATGGCGGCAGAGATAATGAATTTCTTGCGTCGCGCTGAACGCCGATACAATTTCGAATCATGGTTGAAAAATCTAGCTGCGGCTTTCATGACTTCTCTCGCTCATGAGGTAATACTTAAGGATGGTAAATTAAGTGGGCGAGCGGAAACGCTCCCCCAACTATAACCAATAAATACCTGAGTAAATGAAGTTAATTATGGTCGAATAACTTATAGTTTGCCACGCGTACTTATGTCTGTTACATACTTTGCATAAGTCACACATAATATCATCTATGATTCATGCCGGATTTCATGTCATTCTTATGTGCATGTACCAAAAGCGCATAAGTTCACCAAGGACAGCAACTCTTTAGCTAAGCTTTGCTTTTTTGATAGGAATATCTCTATATAAAATACGCTGAGCATAAATTGAGTGTGGTATCGATTGCTTCTCAATAAAGCAACTTTTTTTGGTGAAACCTATACCTATACGAAAGATAAAATGTTTGCGGTTTGCCGAATATGAGTATCAACTGGATATGTTGAGTTTTAGACAGCTAAAAATTGATTTGAAGTAAAAAAAAACAACTACATAGTACACACAAACGTTGTTATTTCGGGTTTTCTTTTCTCCTCTTCGAAATCAGTTTTTATGAGTTTTATTTATACGACGTAAGCAAAACAGCGCTAAATGAAAGATTTGTTTAAAAAGAGGAGATAGAAAAATTTGGGAAAAATATATTATTAAGTCGTCGAATGTCGAGAACACGGCGAACTCTGTTCCTTTAAAAGTGGCTTCTTAACTTTTTCACTAATTTTTTTCTGCAAATTTTATCATAATCAATCGAACAGCTGAAATTTCGCACAGTCAGCAGCTGCTGCCAGTTAATCTTGTCGTGACAAAAAAAAAAAAAAAAAACAAACAGACACAAAAATAAGAAAAACTCTTAAGTCTGGGAAAAATTGAAGATTTTGCGCACAATACCACACAATCATTAATCATATAAATAAAAATGAATTTGTAGATAAGCCCAAATGTATTAAGATATGCCATTAATCTATTTCAAATATTTTGTTAGGTGATTATTGAGAACTCTGTTGCTTGAAATTGCCATTTTAATGTGTCTACTGTAAAAGTTATACCAACACCTGCACACAGAGGCACACACGGTGCAGTGTGCGTATGTTTGTGAGTACACTCAAAAATAGCGAAAATTCCCGGCGGTGGAAAATGTTTCACATGCAATGAGAATTTATTTAGTTTTTAATACAATTTCCTAAAAACTAACATTGCTATATATTTTTTCTCCATTTAATTTATGATGCGCCAACAGAGAGCGAGAGAGACGGCGCCTAAGGCTTGCTAACAATTTAATTTAAATTTTTCTGCGGTTCTATTTTTGCCCAGTTATAAATTATGCACATTTTGTATTTATTTAAGCAATCACTTGAATCATTTGACTTTTGCTGTAACTCTTATTAATTAAATAATTATTGAATAGCGTAATTTTAAATTGAAACATGATACTTACCACAAAACGATTTGTTTAACATCGATTGTTAATCATACGCCATGTTGCACAATTCGCTACAAGTTTATGCTTTTCAATGCTTTATATCATTTATTCCGTTTAAATACTTGGCATTTTTGGTTTAAGCACTTGAAAAATATTTCAAACATTTAACAGCATAATTAAATTTTTTGATACACTTAACACGCTGCTTATGCGCTATCATGGGTTAAGTGTTTTATATTTATCATTTCACATACAAAAAAAAAAAAATTAAAAAAAATCATACAAAAAAATATCAACGTTTTCTCACAGTACGCACAACGCGCCGCATTCCCATTGCCGTATGCTCTTAAGTATATTTGTCTGTCCGCTGGCTGCGAAAATAAATAAATAATAAAACAAGAAAATAAGGCAAAAGAGGAAAAGAGGAAAAAACAGAAAACAAAAACAAAAACAAAATAAAAACGAAGAAATGAGCAAAGGAAAGCTAATAAACGCGTTGTTGCTAAGTCCGCAGCAACTGCTCGCTGTGCAACCTTTTGTTAGCACTTGAGCGACTCCTTTCTCAAGTCGGGACCGGTACGGGGAACGGGTCCGGGACCGGGACCGGGATCGGGTCTGTTTGGCTGGGTATTGCTTGGTTGGTTGGCTGGCTCATTTCGCAGATTGCGCGTTGAATTTTTAATTGCCGGCGCTGAAGGCAGCCAACAAGGGCGTCCAAAAATTCTAAATTGCAACTAAACTTTAAATTAAACTTGAAACGCACGCACGCACACTTACAGTGGAAGCTCTATAGCGTGGCTAACACGTTAGATAATCAGAAGCTTTCCATAATGCTGAATACTATGAAGCTAGGCTTTCTGAACCTTTTAACGATTTCAGCAGGAGCTGCTGGGACGAGAACGAGGAAGAAACGGTTGGGCACCTTTTCTGCTCATGTCCAGCTCTGTGCAGACGTAGGCTCAAATATCTAGGCAGTCTCGGATCTGTCTGAAATCGGACTGCAACGGAAACAACGGTTGAGCACCTTTTCTGCTCATGTCCAGCTCTGTGCAGACGTAGGCTCAAATATCTAGGCAGTCTCGGATCTGTCTGAAATCGGACTGAAACGGAAACAACGGTTGAGCACCTCTTTTGCTCATGTCCAGCTCTGTGCAGACGTAGGCTCAAATATCTAAGAAAGTATTTCTTGAATAGTATGTCGGATCTGTCTGAAATCGAACCTAGTCAGATCGCAGATTTTAACACTGCATCTGTATGGTCTCCCTTTTGATACTGTCTGCACAGGAACAGATAAGGAGTGTGTAGATCCGACGGTGTGACAATGGGCCGCAATATCGCTTAAGTGCGTCCAGCAAAGAGCCTGGCAGCCGTCTCAACCTAACCTAAACTAGGCAGAGAGGCGAATATTTGTTATACTGTCGAATTTCATACTCCTCGCCTCGGTAGAGACACACATGGTTACAACCATAATATAAGTATACAAGATATGAGCCGTCTGCCGACGTTCGCTTGTTTTTAAGGCACTATTTTTCATTCTGCTGCAATCGTCAAAGAGCAAAGTTGTGTCCATACAAATTTAGTTCTTTAGCCGGCAGACGGCTCATACCTTGTATTCTTATACTGTGATTAGAACGAGAATCAACAAGAAGCCGAATTGTAGTCTGCAATCTGTTTGCAGTTGCATAAGCTGTTATGGAAGTGTCTACCCAAATCATTGAGCTTTTTTCTGCAAAAGATATGATTATTAATGCATTATATGGCTTTATTTATGGCTAAGACCTGGAACATTTAAAAACCAAAGTTTTCAGCCATCTTTTGTTATCAGTTTCGAAATCGATGACATAAGGGTGTAATAGTCGTTTGACTATCACTGTTATTAGATACATTATTTAGAATCTCTTTGTGGCTACGACTTTCCTTGTTATGGCCAGTTAAGAAGAAGATACGCTGATATCGTTTTGAAAACAGCTGTTTACATACGGCGAAGCTTGCTGAAATTTCGAAAATTGAAATACAAATTTACTACTCACGTCAAACATGAGTTACAATTCGGTCATGAGCATTCGATTTCTGGATTACTACCCGTCAATGCATGCTTGACATCGTCATATCCGGACACGGATTGGTACTTTCATTGTGAAAAAGGGAAGGGAATTCGTAAAAAATTGATGCTCCTTTATGATTAGACGCCTTTCACCAATCCTGACTGTATCTGATGTTGCCAGCAAGAAGAAGACAAGCGGTTCGTTTGCGCCGATAACGAGCTGCCGGCAAAGCCAGCCTCGTTCCTGGCACATTTATTTTAATTATTAATTAATAACACGCACTGCGAAGACAGTTGGCCTCACACACGGGCGCACACGTGTGTGTGTGCGTGTTTGCTTACACACACTTAGATACACATACATGCCGTCACAGTTGCAGAGAAAAGTTTGCAGCATTTGTTGAAAATTATTTTACGACACATTGCAAGTTTGCTTTCAAGTAAAATAGTTTTAGAGCAATTGGAAAATTTTGCACAAACTTTTCACGCAGAGTTCATTTTCCTATTAACCAAAAAAAAAAAATAACTGCAAAACTTGCACACTTTCAGGCATATTTGTATTCATATGCACACATAGATACTCTAAACTAAAGCCAGCAATATTATAAGTAAGCAAATTCAATTAAAAACTCTAGCAACAACTAGTTTCAAATTAGTTTTAAGAATATCCTTTACTCAAAGCTACAACAGTGGTACAAAATGTATTTGCATGTGTATCTTCAAGGTCTCAATATAGTTAATGCCCTTTGAGCAATGAATACTGCCCCATGAAGTTTCTTAAGTAGCTGCTCAGATGTTTAGGGTGGCAAAATTAGTACTTACATTGGAGGCAAATTCTATGCTCGAAAACGCCTTGACTTGTAGATCTTGTATACTTGTAAGTTTTCTCTCAAAGAGAAGGCAGCAGTACCATATCTGGCAAGCTCTGTGGCTATGCAACTGGCTTCAATGCCCTGGTGACCCACAAACCATACAGGCTAATAACCCTCTGTTGATACATATTGAATATGAGAATATTGAGCTTTTTGCAATTACAAAATGTAAAAGGAAACAAATGTAACAAGTGTGCCTAGAGTTAAAATTATACAAATTGGATGAAAATGAACGTTTGAGGCATAAGTGTGTGTACACATTTCAAGTTTCTCTTGCTCTCTAAAACTGCAACAAAATGTAAACTTTCATAGATATCTTTTGCTGGCAGACAACTCTGATCTTTTGTGCATGTCATGCCATCAATTGTTGTACTGATTACAGTTCCACATGCTTCAACTTATTATAATTTTGGGCAAAAATGTTTTTGTTGGTTTGCTCGACATTTTCTTTAAACCCATGTCATGGCTCGGAGTAGTAGCTATGGATACCAACAATATTAAACCGACAAACTATGGACTGCTTGTTAGAGTTCATACAATCAGGCAGTGCCATTGGACATCAATTATGCAGAGAGACTGCAGCCATAAGTACTTTCATTCACATTTTTGAGAAAAAAGAGTTCAGAGTAAATGTCTCTTTGTCAAGCAGATTGAGTAAGATTGCAGTTGAAATCTGCGTTACTTAACGCTTTGAGATAGCATAGCTTTAAACTTACATGATGATCCATTAAAAGCAAAGAAAAAGCCTAATCAGCGCTGTTATAGAATTCAAAAGTAGTTATAAAATAATCCAAGCTGATTTAAAGATCAAAAATGTAAAAATCTAGATGAAATTAAAACAAAGGAAAAGAAAGTTGAGGCAGACAGTCGGAAAGTTGCCCGAGAGTGGAATACACTGTACCCTTTTTTTCCCATAAACACTAAATACATTGAACTGGGAACGGAAGTATCTACTTTTATGTCTCATTTTACAAATTCGATATGACTGTTAGCATTTTCCTTCAAATCGCAAATTGAGAAGTTTTCCTATTGGAATGTTAATTATAATCGTGGGCAAAAATTACTTAAATGTAGTTAAATTTTGAAACATAGATCATTTAGAAATACTAGAGGGCTCTACTCCCTGCTCGCTCCGCTTGCCAACCCCCGTGCTTCTCTACTAATCTTATCTACATGTAGTGGAAATTTTGAGTAGCTTATAGGCAAAGTTGGGTAAAATCAGAACTTTTCTGAGTATAGCTTTTGATGTATTTATCCGATTTTGATCAATTTTATAATGTTAAGTTTCAAGTTGATAGTTTTAACGGCGCAGCTGTAAACCGCGAAAGTCGACTAGGGTGAAACGGGGCAACTATCAACCCAACAACCAACATCTGACATAGGATTACGAGCATCTTTTGGTAAAATTTGTGTCTTGATCTTATGGTCTCGCAGAACTAGTGACTCGTACAGATGGACGGACATGGTCTAATCGCTACCTAGGGTATAATTATGTCAGTTTTGAGGTCAAGTGTAGCATTACTCTTGCCAATATATGTTACTTTGGTCTCATGAAGCAAATGAGTAGTAGAGACCACTCTCATTCTTCCGGTCTTGCTTTTTGGCGCTGCATCATGGATGCCCTACCAGTGTTTTGAGCAAAAAGTGCTCCGTAAGATCTTTCGGCCTTCATGCGTTGGCAATGACTAGCGCCTTCAATGGAGCCGCGCAGCTTATAAAGAGGTCGTAGTACTGCGAATATTATTAAGTCAAAATATTCACAACAATTATAGCCTTCCTTTTTTAAATTTACTGCCTATTTTATACACATCATAACTCATTTTTATTTCGCTTGTAAAATTAGCTGCAATAAATTGCTGCAAAAATATGTAATGATTTCAAACACTGCAAATTTCAAAGCTTTACCAATTAACTGTGACACACTGTGCGTGTTACCTAGGCCAAGCAGGCATATATGTACACTGTGCCTAACCTTGACTGTGCATGTGTGCGTGCGTGAGTGTGTGTGCGCACAAAAGCGTTGTCATGTTAAGAGATTCGCTTTTCTTTTGTGCGGAAAAGTCGCAGCTAAGGGAAAAGCACATGACTATGACGATGACTGCGACGACTATGTTAAAACAGATTATCGTCAACATCAACAATAACAAAAAAAAAAAAAAAAGAAGAAAAACTGCTAGTAGAACAGCAACAATGCACGGAGAGAGCAGCAGCGAGTGGATAGCATGGGACAGGGGAGGCCTGAAGTGGCGGCTGACTGGGCCGACTCTTTTTGGTTGTCTCCCGAAGCCAAAAGCCAATTTGAATGATGCGTCGAGGTGAGAGCGAAAGTGAAAAATTTGCTACACCTTCGAGACAGACAGACAGGCACACACACACACACACACACACTCACCCACTGAAAGCACAACATATAGTTCATGCCTAAAAGCGTGTGTGTAATGTGCATGACACAAATAGAAGCTGGCAGAGTAGAAAACGAAATTTAAGACAAAATAGGAAGAGCATAATAAATAAAATTTATAACAACAACAATAACAAGCAGACAACATTTTTGTTTTTGCGTTTGCTGCAATGAACGGCAAACGCCAAGCATAAATTCTTTTGCAATTTATTATTAGAAGAAGAAGCAGCACAAACAGCAGCATCACACCCTGCAAAAACAACAACAACAACAAGTGCAACAAGAACAACACGAACAAGAACAGGAGCAACAGCAGACGCCTCGGCGAGAGGCTGGCAACTCTGCCTTGAACGACAGCGACAACGACAACATCGATGCCAACAACAAGAGACGCTCGGTGCAACGGCGAGAGCTAAGAGCACCAGCACCAGCAACAACAACAACAACAACAAGCGTGACAGCTGGTTTGTAGTTGTCGCCGACGCCAACAACAAGTGCGTTATGTCGCTCTCGCACAGTGGTCATTATATACCTAATGCGAAGTAAAATATTTTGTTTGTCTTTCATATATATATATATACTAGCTGAACCCGCTCGATCCGCTGCGCATTGATAAAGCAGTCAATAAATTCATTATATAAATTGATTCTTCCCATTTACCTTCCTTCTCTTTCTCTCCCTGTTCTTCATACTAAGTCAAGCTACGGATATTGGTACCAATATCTTTATATCCTATACCTCTACCTCCTCCTAGTCAAATTTAATGCTTGCCTTCTATATAAGTAAGTTTTATATGGAAAATCGTTTTTGTCGATATCTTTGGCGTCATCTATTGGAATTCGTCCAAAGTTTACAAAAACCTTCTCCCTCTCCCATTTTGTTTGAAATCGCTCTACGCGGTCCCGAATTTAGCGAGCACATCGCTTTTTGAGGTTTGATTTTTATATATATATACATATATACTAACTGGCCAACAAACTTCGTTTTGCCTGCCTCATCGAGTGAAAACTTTACCTAATTAAAGTTGTGAATTGCAATCACATTAAAATGCCAGCCTATTATATAAGTATAAATAATATGAATTTATTATGTCACTTAAGAATATTGCTGATCCTGTCCACCTACCAGACACAAACTGAAAAGAAACCTTCCTGCAGACCAAACAAATATATGGTTCAAATATAAAGTCCTTTGGTTCAGTGGTTCTCGAGTTTTATTAACCCGTACCCCGTATATATATATATGTAATGCTTGTAAAACACGCTTTTAAGAATACAATTTTTTTTATATGAAACACCTAGTGACACTGCTGCAGGATAAGATCGACTCATATGCCGTCACGAAAAAGTTGACCTTGCAAGTTTATGTACGGTTGTTCTTGTTGTTTTTTTCGGTATGTGGCTCTATTATAACGTTAGCAAAGCATCTACTAAATTGCTATTACCTGCCCAGTTTTGTTTTCAAGTGCTGTCTTAGCAGTGAGAACGAAAAGAAAAAGAGGTGCGCACGGGCTAACTTATGTGCACGCTAGATGGCAAGTTGAAGGGAACTCGCAGCTCAATGTTTTACATGTGCCGGGCTTGCCGTGACGGCTCAAGTTTCCTTTAATATAGATAAGCCGGAATCCTTCGATTTCTTTGAATACTTTGATTTTTCTGCTTAGTTTTATCAGAAATATCTTACTATTTGGGAATATTTGATTCTCCACGAGCTTAAAGTGTGGTATGTGTTTCCCTAACATACGCATATGGTGGATTTAACATCTTAAGAAAACTATATGCAATTTCGTATAAACAAACACATAGCTCCACCATTGTGAAAATCTATTTATGCCTCCGATGCAAGTTCTTATCGTGGTGTTCGCACATTTTCCATATGATTTTTTTTAAAAAGAATTTTCAAATTTTTGCATTACAAAAACTTTGGCGCTAAGTACTACTTACTGCAGCATAGCTTACGAAAAACAAATCGACACTTTTAACTCTAAAATATGGCAGCTAAAACTTACAAAGTATCCCTTAGAAAAAGAAAAAAACATTAAATTTGTGGAAATGAGGAAATCAAGCATTAAGCAGTTATAAAAATTTGTCGGAAATGTATGTTTTCACGAATGCCGCATATAACTAAAGCTTGAGACATACCATCATCTTTATAGAGTGGAGAGTTCTTGTAAGAAGCAAAAAGCCTTTGTGTAAAAGCTGTTATGTCTTTGGAGCGATTGCTTGCAGCCTCATTCCCAATACAAACTTTACGCTAGACTACAAAGACGTTTCAATTTTATTTTTATCATCTGTCTTCCTTTGTGCCGGACATCGAACATTGAAAAGCCTTTTTCAAACTAAAATAGAGTAATTTTGTTGAATATAGAAGCCGTTTCCCGAAATCCAATTGATTTTATTCAAGTGTATGGAAACTAGCATCTTACCGCAGAGCACATATTTTATGTACATTTTTCAGAATATAATATTTTTTCAAAAGATCCAGAATATAAAAAATAAGTTGTTTATAAACATTTTATGAACTCACTTTTATCTTTTACTACAACCTGTTTATATGTTTTGTTGTGAGAAAAATTTGAATTTTTTTCAAATATATTTTTGCATGCCCTTTCGAATAGTTGTCTTGGTCAAATAAAACCAAATTATCAAAATTTCGTTGTAAATAAAGATTGCACCTCAACATGATTAATGTGCTGCATTTTTTTACACTTTTTTCCCACTGTGCATGGCTTTTAACTCAGCAACAAAGAAGCCAGCGACATACACACTGACATATAAAAAACCAGGCACACATAAATGTTGTATAGAAATATTTTGCTATTGTATATTATTATTATTATTATTATTATTTTAGAACAACAAGATAGTGGTTAAGTGTTTTTCTGTGTGTGTGTGTGTGTGTGTGTGTGTGTGTGTGTGTGTGCTAGCACGCGCTTTTTTCATACGCATACAGAGTCACACACACACACATAAGCGCCATATGCTTACAGTCTGCGGCACACACACACACACACACACACACACACACACACACACTAAGACATAGTCAATATTTCATTTGGCACTTGAACTAAATACTTTTAGTTGCTGCCACTGCCAACAGCCAGCGTCTGCCCGTAAACCTGGCAACTCTGGGACGCTCGTGACGCCAAAGACGACAACAAGGAACGTCGGCAGCTATGCCGAGACGTATGAAGGTTGCTGACGCAGAGAGACCCCATGGACGATCATACCTTTAGTAATCGAATTGTCGTGCCACATGTTTATGCCTCTATGTTTACACAAAAACACACACACACATAATGCGTGTATTTGTGGCATGTCTAAAAGTATATAATTTGCTTATTTTCCTGTTAAATTTCAAGCTGTCGCTGTATTTGCCCACAGGGCGTATGTGTAATGATTTGTTGATATGCACAGCTGGTATGCATGCTTCTAAACGTCAAAGTAAATAAGCTTTTTAAACTGAATTAGGCATAAATTTTAAGTATTGCAATGCATTAAGTATATGTTATAACTTAAGATCTTGTCAGTGGAATTGGATTGTGTTTCCAAATACCAAGTGCAATTGCAAATGGAGTTGAAAACAATTTATAACTGGCCAAAAAATATGGGTTGCAGGCGTATTCATGTATGAAGAGCAGTTTTTCCAGAAGCCGTTTCATTCCATTTCTTTTGATAATAGGTTTGTCAGTCAGTAAGTCCATCATTTCATCATTCAGTCAAACAGCCACTTAAAAGTTTTCATTAAAACAGCACAAAGTACAAAATAAAAAAGAAAATCAGCAAAACACAAAAAATGCAAACGCATGCAAAGAGAAAAGCAGACATACATTTTCCCACACTTGTTTCTACACAGCTGAGTGAGTGAGTGTGTGTGTGTGTGAGTGAGTGTGTGTGTGAGTGAGTGTGTGTGAGTGTGTGTGTGTGAGTGTGTGAGTGAGTGTGTTTCAAGTGGTCTTTTAATGGGCTGTACAACAATTGTCAGACCAAAGAGAAAGACACATATTTAAAAAAGAAAAATTTATTTTTTTTATGTTTATTTGACTCATCAAAAAAATATATGAATATACTTAAACTGGAACACATTTTTTGGTTGTTTTAAATTTGTATATAAAAATATTTAATGCAAAATTTGTTTTGACTATCGATTATAATTTTCATTGAAGCCACAAAAGAAGACTTTTCATTTACTTATTGGTGCTTCCAAATTTGAGATTTGCATCAAACTAAATCAGCAAATTGCCAGAAACTTTTTTCAATTAAATATCTTTGAGAGCATTTGGTATATTCATAAGAATATTGCACCGCGGAGTTAAGATGTATTGTGGCGCCTACTGAGCCTATTGCACGCTTGCCAGTTCTGTCTCTGAGACAAATCTAATTATCTGGAATGGTTCTAAACGGTTCACTTCGGTTATCGATATTTTGTATCCAGCAAGGGCATCACACTCAGCTAGTATGCTAGCGAGGAATCCTCTTCTAGTTCACAGAACCTCCAAGTACTGGAGCTGGAGCTTTCATCATACATTGTCCCGTAAGCAGATCTGTCAGAATCCTTACGGTAATCTTTTTTAAGTGAAATATTTTCTTGAAATTACTTAAATTACAGGAGCCGAGGAGTAGTTTGGGCATTTTGAGGCCTGAAGTGCAAGTACAGGCAGAGCCTGCCGACTCTAGTGAGAAGAGTGTCTGACACAGAGAAAAAGACAGGTGCAAATAACATTGACGTTTGCAACACAACGAAAAATAGTGCCCTAAAAATGAGAGAGCGTTGGCGGATGGCTCATACCTTGTAATAGATATGCCTAGGGCAGAGCCAACGAGAGAGAGAGAGGGAGTTTCAAACATATTTGTTTTTGGATTTGTGCGTCAATCGCAAAACCTCGCTTAGGATACTAACTAGTCATTTTAGACTGAAAGGAAACTTCAAAAAGCTGAGCATTGTCAGCACTATGGGTTTTGTGAACGCTTGTAGGGAAGCTCACAACTTAAGCTCAAGAAGTGTCTCTAGCGAGAAGAAACACGAAACTTAGTTAGAACCAGCACAGATTAAAAGGTCTATTTCGATGGGGAAGCTATAAGCTTTAAGTAGTTAAAGCACTTGCAACCAAAGGTTACAGTACAGTACTTCGCTAATAACATTGTTAGTACTAACCGTGGCCGCTCCGCAGTTTTTGAGGGTTTCAATTTCAAACGCAATTCTGAAATCCGTGAAAAAGTTAAACATGCATCACCCTAACCTAACCTAATAATTTTGAAACTCATTTACGTCAACTGCATGGTTTAAAGGTTACTTAAAGAATTGCTTTGAAGTTAAGTTTTTCTATAAAATAGCCAAACTTTCTTTAGCTGATGTCAAAAGCAGGCACAAAATACTTAAGCAGTTGGAACAACAACAACAACAAGCAAAAAACTTTGACATTATTTATTGAACTTAAAGCGTGGTATTACCAAGCACTAGACTTGATATTGCCACAGTTAATTGCCAAGGCATATTCAAGTGCTGTGCGAATTCACCAATATTGGCCAAGACGAATACTTGGCTAACTAAAGTTAGTGCTTCATTCACTTTATGACGTTGCCAGCCAAAAAAAAAACGTATTAAAGCGCCATTAGCCAAGTTTAAGCAACCATTTTGAATTGTGTGCAAGGAGGTTTACACGCATACCAAGGTATGTGCCCAAATTACAGACTTTGGCAGTAAAGTTTGGCATACTAAAGTACTAACTGCAGCTATTCAACAAGTTCATTTGCATACTTTTCCACGCTTCAACGAAACTACGAAATTTGCATCAATTTCAATGCGGCGTGAAACTATTTGGTAGCGACTAACAGCTTATCAACAAAATGCCAAATGCGAAAGGCAAAAAAAAAAAAAAACTTATAGTGTGGAAAACTAAAATACAACTAATAAGCTTTGAAAATAAGCAGAGAAAAACTGTATGTTAAGTATAAAAAACACGTGTAAGCATTTGTGGAAATTTGAAAAGTTTAATGCCGCAAATATTTTCACTCAACGAAGCAACACAAAAACGATTTCAATAAATGTCATAAATTTGCCAGACAACTTTACAAATTGAAAACTCTAAAGCGAAAAGCGAAATGCGGCAAGGGCGACAGCTTAGCCCACAAAAGGAATGACTTCCTTCCTGCACTGCCTTTTGCAGCCGCTCTCTCACTCACTCGCTATGTATATCCTGCCGCGTCTCACTAGCTCTGCACTCATTCCGCTGGTGATTATCGTCAGCGGCGCTCGTGGCTTGTAATCGCTTTCATTAAAACGTAGAAAAAAGCAGCACAAACCGAAATGGAAACGTCGGAAAAGTTGAAAATGTTGGTACCGTTGGGCATGGTCGCAGCGACCACGAAAGAAAAATACGGCATTAAAGAATTAAACACATTTACTTGCTTTTTGTTGTTTTTTTTTTTCTTTTCTTTTTGGTAAAAATGGAAAACCAAAATTTAATTTCCATAAAGTAATTCGAACGAACGAACAATAAAGGAGCAAACCAAACGCATTGAAAAAAAATTGATGCAGACAGTCGGTACGGTGCCCGACAGTGGAATACCCTGTACCCTTTTTCTTAATAAACACTAAATACGGTAAAATGGTAACGGAAGTATCCACTTTTATATCTATTTTCATAAGTTCGATATGCCTGTAAACATTTTCCTATTGGAAAGTTTCAATTGACAAGTTTTCCTATTGGGAAAAAAAATCACTTTTATACCCATAACTCCAGTATTCTTGAGCCAATGTCGTTGAATTTTGTAATAAAGATCAAAAATACATATATAAATGTCTGTGGCAATTTTCAAATCAATATATGGGGGGGTGTGGCAGCAATTAAGGTAAGTCGATTGGGGGGAAGGGGGTTCCATTGAAAAAAGGTGGATGCAGTTTTAACGATTACGGTCACACGACCAAATCTTATAACTCTAGTTCACATGTATCCATATCTACAGCTTACCATATATGCGAGGGGGGTAAAAATAGCATATTTTTGACTATAACTTTTGGTGTATTTATCCGATCTCGATCATTGGAACATATGTAGATGCACATTAACACGATGCACATTTCTGAGTTTCGAGTTAATAGACTCAATGGAGCGGTTGCAAACCTGTCAAGGGGGAAGGGGGTAACATATCGACTTGATTCGTTGATCCCCTCATACGGCAAGACGGACATGGTCCAATCGCTACCCGTATCAATGATACGAATTTGTGCCCATGGAACTTATGGTGTGCCACGCCTCCTTTTGCCTGTTACATACATTGCACATACCCATAATACCCTTGTATAGGGTATAAAAACGAGCAAAAACAGCGACCAACTGACCAAAAGCGAAGCCAAAGCTTTTACTTTATGTCCGCACCATAGCCTCTCTTTCTCCCTCTCCCCTCTCTCTGGCTCTATATATATATTTTTTGGGCCAACAAGCATATTACATGTTTTTCTTTGCATAATAATGAAATTAGATTGCTGCCATACTATATTTGCCACTTTGCAGTGGTTTTACTTTTTATGGTTTGGATCTTACAGCTGTTCGGGACTTGGCCATAAAAAACTGGACCTGCGCCCTACGTCGAGAGTTGTCCCAAAAACTGATTATGAAGTATATTATTAATATGATAAGTAGCGCTCATTAGCATTTAGAAGCGCAACTCAATCGTTTCTTTTTGTTACACTTTAAGGTATTATATAGAAACAAAATACTTAAGACCTGAAATTTAATAACTTGAGCAATTAGGTTAAAAAGTTAACTTTTATTACAAAGCAACTTTATCTTGGATAGGTCAAGGGCTTCACTCTTGGCTTACTTTTTTCGAGTATAGATAGAAGCAGCTATTATGCAATGGCCGAATGTGGTATACCCTGTATCATAGTGATAGAGAAATGGTACATGTAAAAGGAGCATACCTATGTGAACGTTGTCACATAAGCTATGGAAAACTACCTTAATTTGTATTTTTTAAGTTATACACAAAAAAAACCATAAATACAACTTATTGTTAATTTTTATTTTTTTTTGCTCAGAAAATAATAGTTATTTCTTGAGTTTTATTTTTTTGCTCAGAAAATAACATAGGTTATTATAGACTTGTGTACTGTATGTAACAGGTAGAAGGAGACCTTGCAGACTATACGTTTAATAGGAAAATATAATAAGCAATTGTTATTGATTTGAAAAACAAATCCATTTTGGCACGAACTCGGAATGGCTTCAAATTTACTTTTCATAGGTTTTATATTTTGCTTTAAATAATTATAATTTCATAATATAATATAAACTCAAAAATAAGTTTTATTTTCTGAGTAAAATGTAAAACTTTTATAATTTTGAAAATATAACTTATAACAGTTACAATCCCTGCATTTTCCCTAAATATATCTGACAAGATTCGCAACAATACGTTGAGTGATGGTACGATGTGATTTCTGCAAAAGTTCCAATGTTGCAGAGCTACCTCAGTAATTGAACTTGGCACTCAACAGCCTTACCCGTTTTGACAAGCTTTTATGGATGTATTGGTACATCTTGAAGTTTTTATTCAATCTTAAAGATTTGCAAACCACTTCATGCTCAGGATATCTAACAGCGGTCTTTAATAGTGCAGTATAAAGTGGGAAGCGTATCACTTATCAACATGATTCGATCAATCTTAGCTGCATAAGGTCCTTGAGATCTAGATGTTCTGCTACAAAATCCAAAACGGTTTCCGGATGCGAAATCAGCGATCCCAATACCGGAAGAGGTATGTTTTAGCCATAGGCCTTTGATTGAGATAATATTTGTGGCATAGTGTAATTTACATTGCTTGTCATCGTAAATTAAAAATATTGTTTTATCAGTTTTATTTATTCAAAAACTATCTAACATATTAGAGCAGTAAAAATTTCGAGTATTTTTTAGGTGCTTGTTGCACGAAGCTATATTTCCAAGCCAGTTATATCTCGCTTCTGTCAAAATCATCAAATTAAGATACTTGACAGCTCATCGATAAAGGCGCTTTACAATATAGCCAATTTTTACTTAAAACACTGGCTCAAACAAAAAGTCTAATGAAATACAAATAAGCGAGAATATGAAGGTTGAAAATGGCAAATTCTTATTTTATATGCGTGTGCTAAAAGAGACTTGAGAGGTGGAGCAGAAGAGGCGCCGACGAAGTATTTGTTGTCGGGACGTTGTGTTTCGTGCCACTTTTGAGGTACAACACAACACAGAATCGCACTCTAGAACACTTTAAACATGAATCTCGCTCGATATTAGAATGTAATCTATTATGAAGCAATCGCATAAGTTTGCAGGCGAGGCAACTTACTGTCAATATTACCGTGCCTACAAACCTTGCGAGATACAATACCCAAGGACTCACTTTAAAATGTCTTTTGTAACACAATTCTAAAAGCGAAATATACCAGTTTATATTAATAAAATTATACTGAATATACCAAGCTAAAATGCTGCTAAGACAGTGTACGTGTGATGCTACTTGTGTTGCTATCTCTGTTAGACCGACTCACTCGTAGCCAAAATTGAGAAAGAGAAAGAGAAAGAGCAAAAAAGAAACGCTCATGTATGCACTGTCTTGGGAATGATCGATTTTCAGCAAGTCAACTCAATGTAACGGCGAAGGATTCCGCTCTATTACTTAAGAAGTCAGATGGCCCCACTGTGTGACTTAGATGGAAAAAGCTTCACAGAATGACGGAATGTAAAACACAACATGTAAAAACCTTACCGGTAAAAATATATCGGTTTCGATTCGGCTATTTCGGAAAAATTATAACGTTTATCGGTTTTTGTAAATACATTTATTACGGTTTCGGTACAGTTATGGCTTCAAAACTCAATCGGTTGTTTTGTATAACGTTTACGGTTACGGCTACGGTTTGAATCCCTGGCTTTAACAGAATGTAGAAATCGTTTCATCACATTGTAAACTTTCTTTTTACAATACATTTTTTTAAAAATTATAATTATTTATTATAACATTTCAGCACAAAAATATGCCCAATAAGTATAGATGACAACCCTGTTCTTGACTGCAGCTTAATATAATGCTAATTTCAAAATATATTTCTAAGTAGCAATTGCCATTTCGATGGAATCTAAGCCGTTTGGAAGTTATCAGCTAAAAACTTCTCCAAAAAATGCATCAATATTTTATTTTTTCACTCGGACAGACAGCAGAAAAGTTTTCAGTTTGGGAACGACCATAAACTGGGTTCCGTAATCATAATCCGGCATTTCAAAAGTTAAACAACAAAGCCAAGCGTCTAACCAAGCAACACTTATTCAATTTTTGTTATCCGGCAATGTAGGTCAAGAATTTACATATACCTAGAGTTTGTCCAAAATTTGTCCCAAAAACAAGCTAATTGTAACACCCTGCCGTATGCGCAAAAAAAAAGCTGTGTGTTTTTGGCCAAGTTTTTAGCCAACAAAATTAAATTACTACCATAATTTGCAGACAATTTCTGCTAGCGCTTAGCCAAACTCCGGCCAAAATCTTATAATCTTATAACCAACAACGTTGCCCGTAACTGCCCTAAGCTGTGGGTGGGTTTCCCCTCTAGATAACTTCTTGCCGCAACAAAACTAAAAAAATAATAATAATAATAAAATTGGTGCACAATTTATGGCAAGAAAAAAGAAAAGTCGACTATGGCGCATACAGTGCGTGGCAGCCTTGAACCAAATATGTTATGTCGAGCGACAGCCAAAGCAGATTTGTAATGAAAATAAGAAAATAGAAGAAAATTCGAATAAAACACAAAATTCAAAATTTCAACGAGCGACACGGCGACAAGGCAGCAAAAAGAAAACCTTCGTCAAAGTTGCTTTGCTATCAATTGTTGTTGTTGTTGTTGTTGTTGCTGTTATTGAAAAAGACGCAACAACAACAACAACGCAAGGCGCATATGTATTAATTTTTCAGAGCAGCTGCGACATAGAAACACGCTCTGCCAGCTAATGGCCAGAGCAGGGCCGCCGCCGCACAGTGGATCCAACTGGCTTCTTTTTCGGCAAAAATCATAGCTTTTGAGCGAGTAAAGATACAGTGCAGTTGCGATACAGTGAACTAATTAAAACCAAGGGTGTTCACAATACCAAATTTGTTCACTCTATCGATTCGAACATTTTATGATGTGTTTAAATAACATTATGCACAAATCTGGTCAGGATATCCTTTTACTTATTTAAATAACAATTAATTTCTAATTTAAACATAAAACGGCCTTCATGGGTCATATTTCAGCACATATCATCGCATAAGTTAACCAATTTAGTACTTAAAACTTACTTTGATTGAAAATCATAACATAAAATTCAATAAATGAAAAAGATAATGCATTACGTTTAAAGTTTTTTAAAGAATTCTGAGATTTTGGTGTGTTTTTGGTTCAAAACTAGTTTTTTAGACTCTTTAGACTAGTCAATGTAAAAAATAATTTGTTCACTCTTATGAGTGTTTTCAAAATTTAAAATGACACTTTGAAATACACTGCTATAAATAAGCTGTGTATTTATATTTATATAGTATTATATACTGCAAATGTCTTATACTTGCATGTCATGAAAAAATTCCATGTTCTAAATTTTGCTTATTTTTCAACAAATCGTACACGTCAAAAGTTTGTCTATCTGGCGAACAGATTTTCAAAATTTGAACGATTTATTTAGCAATAAGCACATTTTATAATTGCAAGGCTTTTGGTGTACATAATATCGAACTTTACTACCGTTTTTTGAAGCTCCCTCTACACACAGCTTATTTAACGCAGAAGCTTAAGAACTTCTCTGCGCGATTTTTGCCGAAAAATAAGTCAGTTGCATCCACTGTGCGCCGCAGCAGTGGCGGCTGTGGCGCTGCTGAGCCTGCGGCGCTGCCGCAATTTAATGTTTGTTCTAAATTTTCTATTTTTTAATGAACTTTTTTTTACTGCTAGCATCTTGTTTTCATTTATGAGCTTATATCATTTTTGTCTTTATAATTTGTATCTGATGCGTGCGCTTTTTACTTGTCAGCAGCCAAATGCTGGCTGCGAGTCTAAAAATATTTATGGTTGTCCATTCCGGCGGCGTTCTCCGCCAAAATTGCCAAGTAGCTCAGAGAAAAGAGCGCCAAAAATTATGTGACTAAAAGACTTTATGATTATGCTCATTTGTTGTTGTGGCAAGGAACATGTGCGCCCCACTAACTTATGCCTTTTGTTGCAACAACTTGTCGTTGCTGCTGCTGTTGTTGTTGTTGTTGTTGTTGTCTGACACGTTTTGGCGCGCAACATTTGGAGCCGAGATTGTGCGGCATTTAATTTACATTTAATAACTGTTTATTGCACGCACACAACAACAATACAAAAAACACACACACAAAAACAAAAACTAAACACAAAAATTACTACAAGCCGGACGCACAAATTGGCGTTTTACGCTTGTGCCTTTGTTTTGGCCGGAAAACAAAGCTTGCCGGACACGTTAAAGAGGTGCAACAACAACAAAAAAAAAACACACGCGCGACACGACAACGCGCACAAAATTTTAACCGTAAGCGCAGCGTCCGTGCTTGTGCAAATCTCGACGCGGACTGAACACGCGGCGCCGCACACCAACGCACTTGTCTCGCTTTCACGTCTTTCACGAACTTCACGAATTTCGTGTGTGTTGCGACGTGACGTGTACAACAGACGCGGCGTACGTGGACACAATGAGGAGGCGCTGATGCTGATGCTGCTGCTGCTGCTGCTGCTGCTGCTGCTGCTGCTGTCGCCGCCGCCAACGACCAGACGAAGCTCAAAGCCGAACATACACGAGCGCCGACACGAACCTGCGCTCGTGTCTGTGTTTTGGTATTTTTAGCCCGGCAATGCACAACTAGCAGCGATTTGCACTCAACAAATTTCCCTCTATTCGTCGCTTTTCACTCAAAGAGCACATTGAGCGCAACTCAATTATGAGTGAATTAACATCTTATAAGTTTGGCTCATTTCCTGTTGCCTTGGCTTCACTTCCGCAACATTGGACTAGAGTTGTCGCCGCTGCAGCGCCGTGCACACGTACTTATAGAGAAAGTGAGCCTCCGACTATAACTGTAATTGCACTTGAGCCAATCCTGCGCCTCATTAAAGTCTCTGCCACACGCTGAATGTGCCGCTGCCCATTCATTATTGCATAGAGTTAAATTGAAACAGCGCATAATCATACAATCAGCCTTTTTTCTTCTTTAATTTCAAAGGGCTAATTAGAGAGCAGATGAATAGAGTAATTCTCAATCGTGTACTGTAATTGCTATATTTTAACATAAGTACGTCAATGTGAAGGGTTTGCAGCACAAACAAATAGTTGACAAATTTGCTACTACATATACATTTAGACAAGCAGGAAAAGGACATAGGTGACAAGGTGCATACATGGCTAGAAGAGAGAATTGGTGTCCTCTGCCCTGGTCTCAAGAAGGGTGACCCCACGGTGTGCGCCAACTACCGTGGTATCAGCCTTCTTTCCATTGCATATAAGGCCCTATCGAGCGTACTGTGTGAAAGGCTAAAGACGTTTGCGAAAGAACTGATCGGACCAGATATTCACACTACGCCAAATCCGGGAAAAGACCCACGAAAAACATGTCGACACCCACCATCTCTTTGTTGATTATAAATCAGCATTTGATAGCCCGTGTAGGGATCGCGTATATGCCGCACTGTCTGAGTTTGGTATCCCTGCAAAGTTGGTACGACTATGCAGCATGACGTTGAGCAACGCGCGCAGCTCCGTCAAGGATGAAAAGAGCTTTTCCGAGCCTTTTGATACCAAGCGATTCTTCACAAGAGGCGATGCCCTCTCCTGCAACCTCTTCAACTTTGTGATGGAGAGTGTGTTGCGTAAGGCCAAAGCAAATAGGAACGGGACTATGTTCTATAAGAGTGTCCAGTTGCTTGCATACGCAGATGTACAAAGCGAGCAGTTACTGGAGCCTTTGCGGCTATTGAAAAAGAATCTGCCAGGGTGGCTTTGGTCGTTAATGAGTGCACGACAAAGTATATGTTTTCTTCGAGTAGAGAGACACAGCGGTTGGATTTTCAGATTGATGTTGAAAACTAAACTTTTGATGTTGTCAAGGACTTCGTCTACCTTGGCACCACCGTCACTATGAAAAACGATGTCAGCATGGAGATCAAGCGGAGAATCACTCTTGCCAATAGATGTTACTTTGGTCTCAACTCAGGCAATTGACTAGTAGAGACCTTTCCCGCCAGACGAAACTAACACTCTACAAGATGCTCATCCTTCCCGTTTTACTGTATGGCGCTGAAGCATGGGTGATGACGCGTTCTGGTGAAAATGCACTTGGAGTGTTTGAGCGGCTGCGCTGGCTAAGTCATGATGTACGTATGGATGAAGAAGCTCATAAGAGAAAGCTCACCAATGCGTTTGTGGTAGGGAGGTGACAAGGGGGCAGACCATGTCATCGTTCAGGTAGTGAGTACTTTCGATACCTGGTAACGGGTTGTTATGGCCAGCTAAGAAGTAAGTTAAGTAAGTTTCATCCGCGAGCAACTTGTGAGGTGTTGAGCTAAGTAACTAATTTGAGCTGATTACAAAATTGTGCGCATCTCCGCAGAGTCGGCATAACTTTAAAACTTCTATGATGTTTGTAGGTTGTCTAATAATCTTTGTTTAGTATTGCGTTTGTAGTGCAGAGCATCTTCGGGAGTATTTTTGAGGCATGATGAAAGGATGCACTTAATGAGCAATGTTGCACCCACCAAAATTTGCAGCTGCATACTCCATTCCCGTTAGCATCAAAGCTTTTGTCTCGTGGTTTAGGGTTGTTGACGTTGCGAATTTTATGTTAAATTGTTTTTCTAAGATAAATATTCTTATTTGCGAATTTGCCACTCATTTACCAAATGACAGTTTGCTCATTTAACTAGCTTTTGTTGTTTTATTATGAACTTTTAACAAATAACTTCTTATAAATCAGCTTTCAGTTGCATAAAAGTTTGCATAGCCATCAATTAAAGCTGTCAATTTGATAGTTGCGTAGCATTAGAATTTTATTGACTAGGAAACAACATGAATTATACCTATCCAATTTTATCCACTGCAAAAGCCATATTCAATACAATGCATACTTTTGTGAGAAATATTAAACTATCTTCCATTTGGCACACTTTTGTGCAAAATTTTAATATATATATATATTTAAGTTTATATTCTATGCGTTTAAGTCAAGATTAAATATGAAACACTTTTCATGCTCTAGCTTTAAAATATTGTAAATATTTACTTTATAGTTTCTCAGCATTAGTTATTGTAAAATTGTCAATGCATTTCAAGGCATGTCTAAGTTTTAAGAAAACATTTGAAAAAGAAACCTTCTTATCAAAGCCAATGGCAAATATTACGTATACGCAGCAGCGCCATAAAGTAGGCAATACATTTTGCACAAACGTCTTTGTTGGAGCTTTGCCCTATATTTGTCAAGCATATGTAGTGGATGCGAATTTATGTGCCTTTTCCTAGGACTTTTATGTGTCAAAGTCGCATTGTCACACACACACAAGCAGAAGAGAAACAGACACAGAAACAACAAGAACTCTGTTTTTCCGCCGCTTCCCCTGCTCCTTTCCCAAGTACTTCAGCTTTCAGCGGCAGCAACAACAACTAATTAGTCAAAGGACGCCGCAGAGCAGCAGAGAAGAGAGAGCAGAGAGCAGCTGTCGCTACTGACTAAAAGAAGCATAGATTTAAGTAATACTTAAGTAACATAATTAACATTCAAATCGATTATTTTGCACCGTTAGTTTTAAGCCATAGCAAATAATAACAGTGCGCGAAATACCTATAAATTAAGAGATTTTGTTTTGATTTTGGCTCAGATTAACTACACTATGCAACAAATTTGGACTCAATGAACGGAATGTGGCTAAATGTTACCTTTTTCGATAAATTAGAGACCACAGATTTCAAATTCAGCAGCCATTTTGAGTGTACGGTTTCGTAACTATCAGTTTTGCAAAAATTTCTGTCAGCAAATCGCATATTACGCGAGAATCTTAAATCCGGTTTATCGGTTCAACCTCCTTTAGACAATTTGGCTCTAACTTTACTTGTTTGTGGATTTCAGGGCAATGTTAGAATTTTGAAACAGTGATAATTTGCAAAACGTTCTAGGTACCTCAAAATAGTTCATGGATTTGAAATCAGCGACCCTAAATTTACCGGAAAAGGTATGTTTTACATAAAAATTTGTAATCTTATATTTTTTTCTGGAAATTCCAAAAAAAAATTCTCGATGTGAAATTTTTTCGATATTCCATAATAATTTCTACATTTCACTACCGTTTTGCTCAAATTGATGTTGAAATGTTCGCAAAGAATTAATTTATCGAATCCGAAAATAACCAAATAAAATTTTATTATTTTTTGATTAATTCATTTGGAGCAAAAAAGGAAAAAAAAGAAGAATTTTCGAAAAAAAATAATTGTGTTCACTGCCCTGACAATTGAATCAAGTAAGACCAAAATTTTCCGGAATATGTTGATTTAATATTAAATTATCTTTTTAATTCGAGTCGTCTTAATCGTTAGTGAGGTTCCCAAGATATATGAAATTTTCTGACTTCGCAACTTTCGAAATCTCGAAACAACCGTGTCAAAAGTAGACCAAAACTATCGTAGAAAAGTTGAAGCGATATTTGAATACATTTAATTTGAGCTGCAATTTATCGCGATCGGTATTAAGGTTCCCGAGTAATATGAGATTTATAAGTTGGAAAAGAACGCATATTTCATCCTACTGTCAGCCAATTCAACCTTCACGAGAACACCACGAACAACGCTCTACACGCAACCAGATTGATAACGGTATGATCGATGCAAGGCATGCATCCATTGTGCTGGATTATCGTACGTTCAAAGAGATCTACATCAACTCTGATCATTATCTTGTTGCTGCCAAGTTTCGCATGCGGCTAAACAAAGCGAAGAACGTCGCATCCAGCGCACATCTGGACATCGCAAAGCTGCAATCATAGCATATTGCCGAATCCTTCTGCCCTCAACTATCTAAGCAGCTCACTCAACCTTCCTCAGAACCAAATAGCGCTGAGGGACTCTAGATTATATCCCACTCCTTGCGTTCCACCGCGAAGAATGTCCTTGGATTCCAACGCCCACTGCCGAGGAACTCATGTTACGATCAGGAGTGTCGCGAAGCCCCTCCAGTGAAGAACGCCGCCTATAGAAGAACCCTGCCGTCGGCTGCTACGCGATCTGCGTGAGGAAAATGGAAAGGCGGCTTTTCAGAAGTAAAAAAAGAAGGGTGTACACCCTGGTATTAGTTGTCTTTCTGGTACATATAAGGTCCTATCGATCGTATTGCTTGAAAGACTATAGCCATTCACGATTAGACCTTGTCAGTTTGACTTTTGGCATGGTAAGTCCACCATCGGGCAAATATTCACACTAGGCAAAATTCTGGAGAAGGATGCTGCATTTTTAAGCAGCATTTTATAGCCCATTGAGGAACCGCATTGTCTGAGTTCGATATTCCTTCAAAGTTGCTGTGACTATGCAGAATGTCGTTGAGCAAGACACGCAGCTCCATCAATGTAGAAAAACGCTACTCCGAACCTTTTGATACCGAGCGAGGCTTCAATCAAAGCGATGCACTCACTAGCAACCTCATCCCAGTTGCGGTCTATTAGAAATACAAGTTTTAGGTGGCACTTGGAGTCAATGAAGAATGTTTAGTTGGATGGTTAACATGGCTATTACAAAGAATTTCGAGATAAGAATTTCATCTGACAATTTTTTGTGCGTTCTCTCGTTAGCTAAACTGTTTATTGTAAACTTGAAATTTTATGATAGTTTTATAGAGTTAATTGATTGATTTTCGTTCCTTCAATTGATTTCACTAAAAGCACTTGCGATGCACAACGCTGGGCCCAATGTCGAAATATTCAGAAGCAGTGATCCAAGTATCTTGAAAGCTGGATAATGAGGACAACACCGCACCACCTGACCAAACTGCAATTTTTCGTTCCGGACTTGCTGTTATCTTGATCTTTACGCTTGAGGGTACCAAATTGCGTAAGTCCTGATGCATACGTTCTTCAAAGTTTTTGAACATTGTTGTGCCACCAGAGAGCACAATATTGGCATACATATCTCGGCGCAAATCCACATCACATTTCTGTATCACATTGAAAGTGACCTCAGGCAAGCCCAGTAGTTGCTGGCCCAACAGTGCGGGCTGAAACATGGCCTCCGCACAGCGGATTCGCTCGCTGTCTACATCAATCTTTTGACCGTCTGGTAGTTCAAAGACTTCCGGTGGACATGTGGGAGTAACCAGCTCTTGCTCGTAATTAAGCGCCACATAACAACACTTCTCCTTTATATTGCGCACAATCTCACGCTCGGCCTTGGTGATCAATTTGTAGCCGCTCTCCATGAGCAAGGTGCACAAATAGTTTGTGAGATCACGTCCCGCCAAATCCATGCGCACGCAGGCGTGCGATAGTGAATAACCTTCATATATGGGCACAATATGAGTGACGCCATCGCCGGAGTCAACCACCAAGCCAGTGGTGCGTCCTGTCGTATATAAGGAAAGCACTGCCTGAATAGCTAAATAAAAAGCTGGCACCTCGAAAGTCTCAAACATTATTTCTGTCATTTTTTCGCGATTCTTCGAAGGATTTAGCGGTGCCTCGGTTAGCAGCACAGGATGCATTTGCGGTTCTACGCACAGCAGCTCGTAGGCATGATGCCATATTTGTTCCATATCTTCCCAATTGGTGACAATACCATGCTCAATAGGATACTTGAGTGCGAGTATGCCACGCTGTTTTTCAGCCGCTTCGCCTATGAAAGTTTCGCATACCTTGTTTTCCGCCATCACACTTTTGTGTCGTGGGCAACCCACAAGCGAGGGAAAGACAGCGCGTGGAGTCAGTTCACCAGAAAATCCAGCTTTGCAAACACCCGACCCATTGTCGATGACGACCGAAGTGTCTTCTCCTACCATTATTGCAAAATATTTTTTTTAATTTAAATCACAAGCTAAAATACTCCGGAAATTTATTATTATGACTTGTTTACTTGTCGAGAATGTGTTCAAACTGAAATGTCGATTATGATATTATGAAGTAAACACTCTCTTGACATATAAGTTAAGGGCTATTACAGATTTGTTCATTTTTTGTAACAGCCAGAAGTAGGCGTGGCAGACTCTAATTTGTTTATACTAAAATGATCAGCATTGGCTCATGTAGCGATTAAGCCATGTCCGTCCAAACACTTGAGATGAGTTCGCAGCTCCTCCTGAAGGCTCAGGAGGCACCTATGCCGCACATGTGATGCTTTAAGGAGCAATATTTTTCACAGAGTGTCTAATAGAGCAAAAAAAACTTCTGGTACCTCAAAAGCAGAAGTAAAATGCTTGCTAGTACATCAAGGCACTCGCTGTGGACTCTAATGAAAAAATACGAGCAGCAAGCGACTCCTTGGTTTCCAATAAAGCAGCCTCAAGGATGCAGGGCCAGATTCCCAAAGGAAAGAGCTGAGGCAATTGCCTATAATTGTGAGGAAACTTTGCGTTTAATAGCAGCTCAATAAGCAGGCAAAGATTCAACTGCTAGTCGACAGTCCAGAGCAGTTATGTCTCCCTGATGGTCGCTTCATGGCGAAGGAAGTCGCTGGACACATTAAAGGGCTGAAAACCAGAAAGGCTACATTCAAAGCAGTGCAGTTGGTCGTTGTGTTCAATGCTGTGTTGTGACTGGGACATGTCATGGAAATGGAAGCCCTTCCCCCCTGGACTCATACGCGACTGACGCGCTTGTTGTCCGTAAAAGTGATTTCTCCTTCTTAATTTTTAAACCGAAAGCGCCATGGATCACTAGAACAGCTGAATGGAGTAGCAAATTATGTTCATTAGAGTTTTGAGGCCTCTCTGCAAAAGTCAAGCCTCTGTTACCGCCTCAACTTCTCTGGATAGTGCGTAGGACCATCAGAAATAGTGATTAGGAGAGTAAAAGAATTTAACAAAGCAAGCATTGTAATCAGAGTTGTAGGAATGTGGAAAATAAGTGGATTGAAAATTGATCTGCTAGCCCTTGCCGACGACAAACGAACACCACCACCTCCCCAACAAGCAGCACATGGGAGTGGCGATCTGGAGCTGTGCCAGCCCTCCCTTGCAGCTAACTGAGCGAAGATTATCCACCGGATACGTCAAAGCCAATAGCTGCTACATTGCCCCCAGCGTGCAGCTTAATGAGTTTTCCGCCATCATTGACGACATCGTATAGGACGCAAGAAATCGTTCCCCTGTTAAGATCGCAGGCGATTTTAACGCGAGAAGCAGAATTCTGCTGGAGGCATTCGACACCCTTACTCTCGTAGTCGTCAGCAGCGGGAGCCAGCACACCTATAGAAAAGCCGGCCGAGGTTCTGTCATCGATATTAGGTATGCAAGCCCTATCATCGCACGACGGACGAAATGGGCCGTATCTGCCGTTTTCACACTCAGCGACCACCTTGCCAACGTATGCTGTATTGCAAGGCAGATACAGCGACTCCACCAGCAACAAGCGCATACAAGCTGGAGTGCAGAGTCGCTTAATGAGGAGGCCCACTGCATAATGGTCAATATGCGAGATCACATTAGAGAAGACGCTGACGATTGTGCTAACAGCTTTTCCCGTGTGGTAGCGGAAGCATCCATGATGCGCAAACGCAGAGGAGGCCACAATCATAGATCAGTCTACTGGTGGAACGAGGAAATAGACCTTGCTCGGCGCGATTGCCATATCGCACGGCGCAGGCAGCAGCGGTCGACTTCCCTGAACTACTGGCTGTTTTTCGTGCCAAACGAACTGCCCTAAATCAAGCCATTAAGCGCAGCAAAGCCAAATGCTTACAAAAACTTTGCGATGAAGCTGATGAGCAACCTTTCGGGATGGCGTATAAACTCGTGATGGGAAAGCTTGGCAAGCAGCCAAAGCCTACGTGCCCAGAACAGCTTACACGAATTGTTGCAGCCCTCTTTCCACCACAGCCGATGCGTCCACCTCTACCAAGACAGGCCCGCAGTATATCAGTAACACTCACTGTCCCCACAAGAGCCATCAAGGCCGTAATTGCAGCACTACCAAAGGCCTATGTTGACCTATTCAATAGGTGCATCGACCAACGCCAATTTCCCGATAGATGGAAGCTGCCGAGACTGGTACTGATACCAAAAGGCAACAAGCCGCCAGAGGACCCATCAGCCTACAGACCTCTATGTATGCTCGACGTCGTTGGAAAGCTGTTCGAGCGCATAATATGCAACCTTTTGGAGAGAGAATTGGAGGAACGACAGGGACTCTCTGCCCTGCAATTCGGTTTCCGCAAGAAGCACCGTCGACGCTATTTCTACGGTCGTCGATGTGGCCAGAAGAGCAATGCAGGGGACAAGATGGCGTGGCGGCAATAAAGAGTACTGCCTAGTAACTACCCTGGACGTCAAAAATGCCTTTAATACGGCTAGCTGGCACAGCATTTTTCAAGCACTCATCACGCTGCAAATGCCAGAGTACCTCGTCAGCATCATTTGTGACTACTTTCACAACCGCGTTTTGCTATACGGCACTTCCTCCGGTCGCAAGCAACAAACCGTTTCTGGTGGCGTGCCACAAGGATCGGTACTGGGTCCCATACTGTGGAACGTGATGTATGACGCTGTACTACGCCTGACGGTTCCAGAAGGTACGACCACTGTTGGCTTTGCTGTAGTCGCTGTCGCCAAGGAGTTCAGCCTAATCACTGACTGGCTTGCAGAAAACGGGCTACAACTAGCGCCTCTGAAGACGGAGGCAGTTCTCATCAGCAGGAGGAAAAAAGTTGAATCTGCAACAATTCGGCGCCATTATTTAATTCATAGATGAGAATCTAGCTGTGGCCTTCATGCCTTCTCCCCCTCGAGAAGTAATACTTAGCGGTCGTACCTCGAGAGGGAAACGGAGAGTAGGTGGTAGGTTTAGTGGGTCGGCTATTTAAGCTTTCCCCACCTATAACAAAAAAAAACACCTCCCCAACAACGGTAATATGACAGCTCGCTTAATGTACGCATACTAGTGCACAATGCTAAAGACACAGACTGGTTCTGTACTAGTATGGTTTCCTGTGGGGACTTTAGTATTGTGTAGCAAGTCATTCTATAGTAATTCATCATGATTCTGTTTTCGTTCGAGTGCAAGCAGGTAGAATGCCAGGTCTTTGGCATTGTATTCAAAGAGCAGTTCATTGACCATTAGAGTAGCTGAATAAGTCATGCTAAACATTCTTGTACATACTTGTGGAGTATTCACATTATGCTCGTTACTTTGACCAATTTTACGATAATCCGGCTTGGCTTCTTCGACAATGCATCTCATTAATATAAAGACAATTGAATTGCAGTGCTTTTATGGCACACACTATTCAGTTCAGATTGACTCATTCAGTTGGATTGATTACATTTGACTTGACGTAATGAGCAGCCAGTGTTTACTTGCACTTCTTCTCAGCACGGTTATTGCGTTACAGCCAAATGACTGAACAATCTATCTATGCATCTATATAGTATATATTGTTGGACATAATTTTCCTGATAAATGCAGTCAACAATTGACAAATTACATGCGATTATTAATTGTCGCCCTTGAGCAACAGTTTCAGATACAAATACATTTCACTTAATTATAAAAATTTCTGCTAGAGTAAACAGTTTTCCAGCTAACAAGCAGTAATTACATATTTGTACTGTTAGATACCTGTGTGTGTTTTCATTGAAGACTTGACTACAATAAGATACAATAGCAATGTGTATTCGTGTTAAAGCAGTGTTTTACGGATTGTAATTGCTGTTGTTCTTAAATTGTCGCAAATTACACTCAAAGGCATTATCTACACAAATAGAGAGTTACAATACTCAATTGAATACACGATTAGCAAAAGGGGCGTCCAACTGGGCATCCAGTTTCAGTCAGTCATTATATAATAATATCCTAAATCATCAATCAAGCCATTTGTAGCGATTAGTATACATGTAAGAAAAACGCGTGGAGCGATTTCCACCAAATTTGCACACATTGTAGACAGTATGGAGAAGGTTTTTGTGAAGTTTGCTTGAAATTGTTCCACGCGTTTTCGAGTTCCGCCAGTTCAATGAATTTAGATTTGTGATTGAAAATTGTTCACTTCATTCTTAATCAATAAATAAGTGACAATGTTTGTTTACAGTGCAAGATTATTCTTTTTTACGAATTTAAAAATAAGAAAATCAAATAGAACTCTGAAGGATTTACTTAAAAATCAAGCAATATTTAATTCTATTGGCCGGTGATTTCCGACAAACATTGCCTGTAATTCCAAGATCAATGGTAGCAGATGAATTGAAAGCATGTTTGAAATCGGCTAATTTGTGGAGATACGTTCAAAAAATAACTTTGACCACTAATGTGCTTGTTCAATTACAAAACGATTCATCAGCAGCAGAATTTTCAAGGCAATTATTAGATACAGAAATGGTAAATTGCCTAAGGATGTTAATTCTGGCATGATTACAATTCCAAATAACTTTTGCAAACTAACTGAATCAAAAGAAGAATATTTCGCAGAATTATAAAAACCATAATTGGTTAAGTGAAAGAGCAATATTGGCAGCAAAAAATAGAGATGTTGGTGAAATTAATGAAAAAATTTTAAATGATATTCCTGGTCAAATTGTAACAGACAAATCAGTCAACAGTATTACGAATCAAGACGATGTTGTGAATTATCCGATTGAATTTTTAAATTCCCTTGATTCGCCTGGAATCCCACCTCATCGGATACAATTAAAAGTTGGTGGAACGGAACACGGTTAGCAGTCAAAAAGGTTATGAATAATCTTATTGAAGTAACAATTTTAAAAGGAAAATACAAGGGAGAAGATGTTTTAATACCACGCTTACCAATGATTCCCCCAGATTTACCATTTGATTTTAAAATGCGTCTTGCTTTTGCAATTACGATAAATAAGGCCCAAGGTCAATCATTGCAAATGTGTGGAATCGATTTAGAATATCCAAGTTTTGGACATGGACAATTGTATGTTGCATGCTCCAGAGTAGGAAACCCATCAGTATTATTAATTTATACATAAACTCCAAGCAAAACAAAAAATTTAGTTTATCCAAAAGCATTGGAATAGAATAAGTTAGAGAACGTTTGTTAATAAATGATGAAAAAAAGTATAAAATAATCATTTAATTTATATTGATAAAAAAATCAAAAAAGAAAGGTTGTAAATAAATGATGAAAAAATAACGGCTAGCGAAGCAGCCGACGGTCCTCTAGTTATATAATAATATCCTAAATCTCATATCTAATGCATTTCAATGAGCCATTTGTAGCGATTAGTATACATGTAAGATTATGTTTATTACGAATCGCGTAGGTAAGTAACTGAAAAAAGAATACAAAATAGTTCAAGTTGACCATTGACGCAACTTCTTCTCCCTCTCTTACACGTTTTTGCCTTTAAAATGAGTTGGCAGCACTCTTGTAGCTTGCCATCATACAAACAGGCATTTCAAATCGCTTTGGAAAGTCCCGTTTTACGTCAGGCGCGCTTTAACACGTGGTAAACTTTGCTGCTGACGTCATTGGTGGCACGGGTCGAAAAACTGGCGCAGAAAAATACTTCGTTATTGTATCCACTTGACGTTATGAATGCCCTCATCACCATTCCAATGTGCAGCTCCTACGGTATGAGATGGATTTTTACGAACAAAGTAATGAAAGGAGAGGTGCCTCAAGGTGCCCCCTGTTATGGAACATGCATGTACGACCGTTGGAAATGCCAAGTAATGAACAACAGTTGGCCGCAGTCGCAGATGACTTGACAATCCTGCTAGTATAGCTGGGAGCTATATGAGCTGGCGCTTTAAGCGGCTATAAGGCTAAAAACTGTCTGGCTACGTCGGTGCTCAACTGGCCGAGTACAAAACGGAGGCCTTAGATTAGATTTATGGTGGGTGCTTTGGCTCATCCAAGAAGGTTGAGCCATTCCTAGCACTCTATTGTGCTAGAAACGAAGGCTTTACTCATAAGCAAGTGCAGCAAGAAGAACATAAAATACATTTTAAAGATGACCGACGCGCGATTTTCTTACATAGAGCATCCTTAATACGTGTCCAAGAAAGCGTGCAAAGGAATCACAGCTGCTGAATCATCGCAGCCCAAGAACCTTGATTAGTTGAAGACAGATGGCAACCACACTAGGAGCTATATCCAAGGAGTTGCACCGACGTATAGAACTGGCGCGCTAAGTGCTGTCTACAAAACCTCCTGCGGTGGAATCCTGGTCATCGTGGGAATGTGGAGCTTTATAACTTGCGACAGCCCTATTGTTCATTATGGAGAAATGTAACGTAACTTGACAAAAGTTAGCAAATGACAAGAGCAGAAGAGGCCTTGAGCATGCTCATCCTTGAGAAGCAATAACTAACAGCAGTTCGAAAGTTATAATAGAACTAGGGGGCTCTACCCCCTGCAAGCTCCGCTCGCCAACCCCTGTGCTCCTCTCGAGGTATAGCACATTCGTTTTCCCTTTCCCGATTCCCTTCCTTCTTCTGCTACTTCGTTCTCTTCCTCTTCCCCCTCGTCTTTTTCTTTCTCCTCCTCTTCCTCTTCTTCTTCTTCATCTTCTTTCTCTTCCTTTTCCTCTTCTTCGTATTCTTTCTCTTCTCGTCCCTTTTCTACTTTCTCTTCCTCCTCTTTTTTTCTTCTTCTTGCTTTATGTTCCTTTCCCACTTTTTGTGCCTCTTCCTGCTCCTTCTCCACTTTCTGTTTGCCAATTGTAACACAATTGGTTCATCGGCTTAGGCGTGAAAAGGGAACAAACAGACACACAGACAGGCAGAGTTACCTTCGAATTTATAATATTAGTATAGATTGTACTTTATAAATAATTTGGCGGCCATTTCTTTACCTCGCATATGATGTCGTCATGCCAAACTTTGTTAAACGCCTGTTGAAATTCAATTTAATATTTTTTAGAATTGTTCTGAAAATCCGCGAACTTCCCATTAAAGTTACTATTGTTAAAATACTATAGAAAATGTTGACAGAAGGCTAGTTAGAAGGTATGACAAGAGTTGTAGACAATGTGTAGACCTGAACCACTGTCCATTGTTACTCAAGTTGATATTAAGCGCATTATAAAACTCCAAAGCCACATTGAACATCTTTCTTCCATGAGGTTCTTCGCTCCCAAGATGACCAAGTCAGCGGAGCCAAAGCCACATTCAACAGCTTTCTTCCATGAAGTTTTTTGTTCATACACCTAAAATGACCAAGCCAGCGGAGCCTATGTTTATCAACTTTAATAGATCATTGTCGCAGTAGAGCTGGTTCGTTCCGTTTTTCCCACTCAAACTTTCCAAGAGCATCATCCAACACTTCAGCGCCTTTAAGCTAAATTAGAAGGAGCAGCGTTTTCAGAGTCTTAATCCGGCGAGAAAGATCTTTACTAGTTATTTGCCTACTGAGACCAAAGTAGACGAATTGCTCGACAGGTATAGTGCTCACCAGAATTCTGACTATTTGACCGACGTGTTTCTCTACTTCTAACAATTCTTCAAAAAACACTTATTTACTCATGTAAATATTTTCTTAAAAATTCCGATATTTTTTTTTGGTTTTTTCGAACTTTGCCGAATGAAATTCGTAAGCACCTTATGCATTTCGGCGAAAATTGGCAACTCTTATCCTTTGTGCAATCAACATTTTCATCGAATGGTTCCAAAATTTTTAAACACAATAATACTTACTTTGACATGCAAAACGCCATAAATGCATAATTAAAATGCTCTCCGTATTTATGCGTTGGTTTTGTGTACCGCCAACTGTCCGTGAATGTGTGTGTTTGCTTTTCACACCTGAAATCATTGAGTACTAGATAAGTATATAAGTGTTGGTTTGGGCCAGACTCATTATGTTGTTGGACACAGCACATGGCTAACGACTGCTAAAACAGCATTACCAACAAATGTAACTAAAATAATCAAATATTAACACACGCACACACACACACACAGATGGTGTGCCTGTTGAATTGTTTATTATAGACACACATAGGACGCAGGTTGGTAACTTGAACCATATTGCAAATGAAGTCGAAACTATTAAAAGCCATCAACGTACCGCAAAACACACAGACGACAGTGCTTAATGGGCCCGGCACCTGGGCCACCCTGACCCCAACCCAACCCCAGCAGCCACTGTTGCCCCCACAACTCAGCCCCAGGTCCTGACACTAACCACAGCGCAAAATTCAAAAGCGCGCACATAACTGTAACAGTTGGGCTAACGGTTTGTAGTTGAAAAATGTATATATATGAATTTCTACAAACTTGTGAGTGATTCTTTTGGAAGCCGCACACCTATGCTACCTTCGGAAGTATTCTTCATATTCCCATATCTCCATATCTCTATATCTTCATACCGTCATATCTTTATATCGTCAATCTTTATATTTTCATATCTTAATATCTTCATATCTTCATATTTTCATATTTTCATATATTCATATCTTGATATCTTCCTAGCTTCATATCTTTATGTCTTTATATCTTAATAACTTCATATCTTCATATGTGCATATCTTTATATCTTCATATTTTCATATCTTCATTACGTCATTACTTCATATCATCATATTTTTATATCTTCATATCTTCATTACTTCATATCTTCAAATCTTCATTACTTCATATCTTTACATCTACATATCTTCATATTTTCATATTTTCATATCATCATATTTTTATATCTTTATATCTTCATATCTTCATATTTTCATATCTTCATTTCTTCATATCTTCATATCTTCATATCTTCATATCTTAATATCTTCATATCTTCATATCTTCATATCTTCATTACTTCATATCTTCATATCTTCATATCTTCATATCTTCATATCTTCATATCTTCATATCTGCATATCTTCATATCTTCATATCTTCATATCTTCATATCTTCATATCTTTATATCTTTATATCTTTATATCTTCATATCCTCATATCTTCATATCATCATATCTTCATATGTTCATATATGTCTTCTTATCTTATCTTCAAACCTTTATTAATATGCTTAGACTTAATACTGCTTGATCCTTTTCAAATGGATCACAAGCATTACCGAATCAATCGCTCACCTTTAGATTTTTTGGATGTTATCTTCCCATTCCTCTTCGTGCTTTACATTAAGGTGGTCTTGAATTTGCGTAGTCATCACCAAAAGTTTGCAGCTTGATTAGGTGAAAATTTGAGCTTCATATTGGTTTTTTTTTACAGGTGCTCAGATGTCGCCATTAAACTTTGCTACTATTGAAGCCCTAACAGTGCAAAGTCGTCTTTCTAATGTTTTAATCATATTTCTTGAGTAGTCAGTATTAAAAAGTTTTCGATGTGAATGTGTGTGTTAAAAATCGAATGTATTGCATTTTAAGTACATAAACTCTCTTTATCACACTTTGCGAAAATGTTGAATTAAAATATCCCAAAACTGATTTCCTTAACTGAGAATTTCGAAAAAAAAAACTTAAAAAAGTGAAAAAAGAATTCGTTCGCTTTATAAAAGAACTACTCATATACAAGCATACAATGGAAAAATTCATAACACCAAGGAGTGAAAGTACAGTTTAAGCCAAAAACCCAAACCGAACCAAACCAAAACCACGCCCAAACGGAACGTGGCGGCATGTAACAATAAAAATGCACAAAATAACAGCACTGGCAGCAGCTACAACACAAATAATTTTCCGCATAACAACAACAACAACAACATGGCGAGCAGGTGGCATTAAACATGTTTTTGGTAAAGAGGCGCAACGTTCTAAAAGCCTTTCGGAATTTCATGGCCTGAAATTCATTTGAATAGAACGGTACTGAAAAGGACTTAAAAAAGGGCTTACAACTAAATCCTGTTCCTTTTGATAATTTTAAATTGTTGCAAAATATGTAAATATGTAAAAATATTTAACAACAGCATTTTGTTGCACAACACAATTGAAATCAAAAATCAATGTACATAAACGAAGGCCATTACAAAAGACGAAGGTATTTGTAAAATATTTCAGTTACAAAACAAATTGATTGAATTGGGCTTTGGATTCAAAAATTCAAATATTAAGGTTAGCGTTAAATGCTATAAGCTTGAAATCACACAAATTGAATGAGCTTTACACATAAAATGATAGCTTTTAAGCTAAAATAAACAGTTCGTAACCAACTCAGGCTTTTCCGCACGTTTATCGAAACAACTGGTAGGAGAAATTCGTGTGAACGGCAAATATTGAGAATAACCTAGATTACCGGGTTCGGAATCACGCAAAACCGTTAGGCAAGATGCCTTCTCAAGTGACGCAAAAAAGGAGAACATATGTTCAGAAGGAGATTCCTAAGCTTACATACGTTCGGTCCAATAGATGATTATGTAATTATGTGCATACGTAAATTTATAAGCTCTAAGTTATATTAAGTTTAATTTCAGCAAAAGCATTTTTCAAAAAGTGTTGCATACTTATGTGCTTCAGCTTCAGTCTTTTGCTCGCTACAATTCACAACTAGTTTAACCGTCTTTATAATGAACTGGAATGGAATCTAGTATCAAAATTATATATTTCTACTAGATTTTACTAGTTTTTATTTATTTTTTTAATCCAAATCCAAACATTTTTATGACAAATCAGAAGAATATGACAGACGGTCTCTTGAACGTTTTCCAAAAAGATGGTTCAGATGGGCAATCAGCCGGTCGTTATACCGGCTAGAATTTAGCTATTTAGCTCATCCATCACAGTGAGCATGCGTAAATCACGATGAATCGCGGGGTTACGCACTTATAACGGCGCCCCAGTAATGCACCTAAGAGCCCGGTTTTGCATCACTTGGATCCTAGCGATGTTGGCAGCGGCCGCAACTCCCCATAACACCACGTAGGCACAACTATTCACTTGTAAACAAGCACCTTATTGTCAAGGCTCAACTGGCTCCCAGGACGCAAGAGCCAGTTGAGCTTTTTAAGCTTAGAGTAGCAAGCTGTTGTGGTCATTGCTATACGCTAACGCTAGGTAAGACGCTTATCCAAATGCATACCCAGGTATCGGTCACAAGAGTCTTGTGGTATAACCGAATTTCTCAAGCTGACAGAGGGACTAACGCCTTGCCCGAGGTTAAACACGCAGTGATGACTCTTAGTGCTATTGACTGCAATTCTCCACCTGCAGGACCACCTGCCAAATTCATCCAGGAAATTCTTCATTGGGGCAAGACGAGCTGGACACAAAGACAGTGTCATCAGCAAATGTGGCTACCATTGAATTTGGTGCAGCCGGCACCGGAAGGTCAGCAGTGTATAAATTGTACAGCAGAGGTCCAAGAACACTGCCCTGCGGCACACCAGTTTAATACAATGCATTCTCGATCGCACATCCTGTACCTCAACCATAAAACAACGCATCTTAAGGTACGACCTCAAAAGATTGAACTGCGCAGCTGGAAGGAGTGACTTGACCTTGAAGAGCAAACCCTCATGCCAGACGCGGTCAGCAATGTTGTAGGATTTAGACCTTCTTAGCTCCATATAAAAGCAAAAACAAATACTCTATCGCACACTGTGCACGAATGCTCATATGCGAATGCGAAAATTCATGTTTATATGATAGCGATGTTTCATCCGGAGAGAAATTCAAGTTTGTCTTATCATGTCGATATCACACGCTATTCTTATAATTCACAACTGCTTAAAAAGTAGGAAAAGGCTGCTTTAATCTATAAGCAATATTCAATTTTTTCAATGTCTTAAATTTATATCTCTAAGTTATTGCTATCTTAGTTTTATAGCTAGATGCATATCTATCTTGTCATGGTTCCTTTCCAGGATTCGTCCTAGTGTAAATGGAAATCTGGTCAACACGCTTGAAGTAAAACATATAAAACATACTACGATAGTTGGCGCTTACCATGGGGTCTTCCTATCGTCAGAACTGAGGAAACCATTTATAAACTCTTAGTTAAGTTGCAATAGAACAATTCTCTAAGTTTAATTTAAGCAAAATCACTTTTCGCTTTAGCGTTGTATAAACCAAATGTTAATAATGAAAAAAAGCCTATTAATTGTATAAAATTTTGTATAAAATATTTGTTAATTAGTGTGTAATTTTTTAGATAACCATGTTACAATGTAGTATTATATATGTTATAGTCTTACTCAAAAAATCAGTGTTTTGTTATAACGTGTAATGATGTAAAATATTGCAAATACTGGAATAATGCCTTTTGCCCGGCTGATGGCCTTACAATAAAAAATAAACAGCTGGTAACCAACTCAGGTTTTTCCGCAAATTTATCAAAATAACCGAAAACAAAATTTCGAAAATTATTTACTTTTATTATTCTTCTGGCGACCCAACTATAGCGAGTGGTAAAACTCAATAGGAAACCCTTTGAAGACTTGCCCAAGACAAAAACATCGCTAAATCGCCGGGAAAGTTATCAGAGTGCTTAAGTCGTCGAAAAACATAAAATGTGAGATTTTAGATTTATGTTTTTTGGCCAATCGCAATACTTTTTTGCAGAAAAGTAGAAACCTCAAATCCAGTAATAAAATTTATTAAGTTATTCGCTCAGAGCAAAACTCTTAGAATTCAAACCCAACTATACAAAAAAAATCTGGTTTTTATCTAGGTCACTTTGGGGCAAGGTCCAAAATAAAAATGAACACTCTCTGGGTGGAGCCGAAGCAGTGAAGGTTAAGCAGGTACAAGGTAATCCTTCTTCTGCTTCTTGACTGGCCATAACAACCCTTTATCGGGCTACGGCCTACTGTAAATCTCTCCTCAAGGCGACTCTTTTTCCAGGCGCCTTCTCCAATCGGTGATACCAAAGGTAGTTAGTGTGCTCACTACTTGGTCCTTCCAGCGGAGGCATCGTCTGACCTAGCCAGTGGTGTCAGTGGATGTTAATTCGCTTCACTATGTCAATTTCGTCGTAGAGCTCATAGACCTCGTCGTTCCATCACGTGCGGTAGTCGTTGCCAACGCGTAGAGGGCCAAAGATCTTACGGATGAGCGTTTTTAGAGTGTTAGTTACGTCTGGCGAGAGTGGTCTTTACTACTCATTTCCCCACTGAGACCAAAGTAACACCTATTGGCAAGAGTGATTCTCCTCTTGCTCTTCATGCTGATATCGTTGTTCCCGTTCTTGACAGTGGTGCCAAGGTAGTCGAATTCCATGACAACATCAAAAGTATAATTTTCAACATCAATCTGAGAGTCCAATCGCTGTGTCTCTCTACTCGAAGAAAGTATACCCTTCGTCTTGCTGTCATTTACAACCAGACCTACCCACCATGGCAGATTCTCTTTCAATATTTGCGGCAACGGTAACTGCTCGCTTAGTACGCCCGAGGATATCAAGGCTCGGAAAAGCTCTGTCTTACCTTGCCGAAACTGCGTGTGTTGCTCAAAATCATTCTGCACAATCACACCAACTTTGCAGGGATTCTAATCTCTGACAGAGCGGCAAATACGCGATCCCTCTACTGGCTATCAAATGCTGCTTATAGTCGACAAATAGATGGTGGGTGTCGATTTGGTGCTCGTGGGTGTTTTCCAGGATTTGGCGTAGTGTGAATATCTGATCAATGGTCAATCAGTACTTTCGCAGATGGCATTAGTCTTTCACACAATACGCTCGAAAGAAGGCTGATACAACGGTAGCTAGCGCACACCGTGGGGTCATCCTTACTGAGTGCAGGGCAGAGGACACCAAGGTTCCAATCATCGGGCATGCTTTCATCTAGCCATATTCTGCAAAAGAGCTGCAGCATGCACCTTACCCATTAATTACCTCTAGTCTTAAAGGACTCTACAGGCATATCATCTGCGCTAGCAGATGCTTCCTGTGCATCGACTACCAAATTTTCCTCTGAAGGAAGCCGCTCTGGTACTAAATCCTTTGGGCAGACGCTTGACTTTCTGGAAGAACTTCCTAACGTCATTCCTGCTCCTGCACATCTCGATCTACTCTCTTTCTGCTCGGGTTTTTTACGTTTGAAAAGGCGCCTCTCTTTCATATTATTTCCCGATAGGGATCTCGCAAAAATTGCCTAGAAGCCGACTGCAGGGTCCTTGTATAGGCGGCGTTCCCTACTGCAGTTGTTTCGCGATAATTCTGATCGTACCAGTACGTAAGGATTGGTATATATGTTTCGTTCAAGTTTGGTGGATTTACCGGGCCTAAAGCCACACTGATAAGGTCCAAAAAGTTCTGTCGCAATTGATTTCAGTATTTTACATAATATGCCTTAGAACCTTATATGCAATAGAAAGAAGGCTAATACCATGGTATTAGGTCAGTGTTTTCGAATAGGGAAAAAGCTTCATGTGAAAATGTGTCCTTAGTGCGTGAGTTAGGGGAGGTTTCAAAACTTGAAAACTCGCTGTAGAATGCCAAAAGCTGCAAAAGAAAGAAAGAAAAATTAACGTCATTTAAGATTTTGGGCAGTTCTTTAGTATTTCTTGAGAAATAACGTCACTTTTTCGGCGCCCCTCCTTAAGCGGTTTCAGTGTTTATCGAAGTTTAGCAAATTCTCATTAGTTGCTGACACAGCTGTTTTCTATTCGGTTTTGATATCGTTTGCACTTCCAAAAACAAACGATACACAACCAAATACATGAGGGAAACGAAATACCTTTCACCAACATTTTTTGGAACTCTTATGTAATCTACTGACCAAAGAAATATATATATGTTATTGAACTGTCATTGAAGAGACAGCCTTAGTAGTGCTACTGTGTTTTATACAAATCTTGGCTAACAACAAAAATCGTTCATAAATCCCTTTAAGATTAACCTTAACACTTGAAACTGTCAGACAGAGAGTTAGTTTGCTGAAAGTAATCTGTCATCGCTTTTAGTCATATTTTAATATTTAACGACTCCTTAAGGTTCTACCTATGTATGCATGCTGCTTGTAATTGTTTTTCGGAAGGTGTTGCCACAAAAAAAAAATGCAGTCATAACTTTCATTAAGCTACTTGCAACTTTTTGCTTTTATAGTAAGCAAGTTGGCAGCTCACACCGCCTGCGTCGGCATTGCTCAAGTTGGCGTCCCAGCTGCGTTACTCCTTTGACAGCAATGCGGAGCATTTTAGCGGTAATATCAATTAGGGTCATAGCATCATTTTGGCAATATCATTTTCCGTTGGCCATTGTCACTGTCATTAACTGCGACAACGTCATCGTTGTTGTTGTGGTCGTCATCATGAGTGTCATCATCGACGTCAGAGTCAGCGTGAGGTTGGGCTAATGGGATGGCGATTGGGGATTATAGACTTGGCCGGAGGCTGATTGTTGATGGTTGATGGTCATGCATATTTTATCAGTTATCGTTAAGGCAATGACAATGGTAACAAAAACAGCAACAACGGTCCCATTGACAGCCACAACGACAACATTCAACAGCAAATAAAACAAAAATGTTCTTAAAAATTAAATTAAAGTTAAAAGCTTAACAAATGAATCGTTGGGTAAAAAAATAAATGTATTGTGGGCCCAAAGAGGTTTGGGGGCCCTTTAGGTTTACGCTATGTCTGCACGTGGGCACATTAACAGCAACAACAACAGAAAAGCGGCAAAAATCGCGGTGACAATTCAATTAAAATATTTTTTACAATAAAATACCACGGGCAGTAAAGCCGCTTGAGCAGCCACAAAATGAATGGAAAAGTCGCGACAGAGCACTATGGGCAAAATGTTGCTTTTTAGGCACAAAACCGAACTATTGTTCAGCTACTGAGCATAAAGCAACCCTGCCTGTTCCAGCTCTGAAATAAGTTATCTGCAATGGTGCTGCGGCTAAGAGTGCCGTCTTTCTTCTTGCCAGAGCATCATACTTAGCTAGTATGTGTTCCAAGCATTCCTTCTGAAGTTCACAAAACCTACAGTTATTGAAGCTGTTATTGCTCAGTCAAAAGTCTAACAGAATTCTTACCCATTTGTGAGTTATATGAGCTAAGGAACTGTTCGGCCTGTTTCAGGTCGTTCGTTTCATGGCTCTGCTTCTGTCAAGAGTTTTCCGCAGATTCATTCCCGCGCATGCTGTTGTGCCTAGGTACCCAACGCCGTGAGCGTTTGCTTCGTCGTCCCAAAATGTCTTCTTTGATTCGTGTTTCTCGCAACGGCTTATAGTTTATCCTAATAACTACAGCCGCCTTTATAGTGTAACGATATCTCAGGCTGGGGTTAATCTCGACGGTGTACCCAGACGTTCTGCTACAGAAATTTGTATTTTCTGTAGCCACTGGTGCGTCTTAGACTAGAACGAGACTCACCGTGCACGTCTGCACTCTACGAGAGTTTGAGCTGATCTGTCTTTCTGCCGTCTTTGACGGCGCTATTTATAGAATTTCGATCGTTCTGTGGCAGAGTGGCTGAAGAGGATTTGGGGGAGCACATGGTTACTTGGCGAGCCGTCCACCAAGACCAAGTGGAAGATGCGTTGAGGAGCACTCAATTCTTGACGCTACTCTAGGCGAGTCGGTCTCAAGATTGGGTAGAGGGGAAAGGAGGATTCGCACTTACTATTTCTGGTTAAAAGAGGTTGTTACTGCTACTTCTGACTATTTCCAGGCAGTTACCAGTTGATGCTGCAGGCTTGGTGATCAGAAAACAAATGAGCATATAAGCAGCAACTGGTCCGACTTTTAAAGGGCTGGCTTTGATATTGTCAGACAATCGCAGCTCGGGCCGTAGCTCTACCTTCTAAGTCCCGTTATCCTACAGTGGTCTGTTGTCGGTTTGTTGGTGTTTCTATTTTGTGTTTTGTTTGCGTCTTGTATGATGCGATTGCTGTACCGTGGTTCGAGGTCGATATGTTTTATGTTTATGTTTTGTTTTTAAGCTTACGTTAAGTTGGAACGGCCGTCTGTTCTTTGCAGAGCAAGCGCCATTACAAGCGGCAGTATGTTAGTATCTCCTTATTTTGGTAATGGTTTGAAGTTCCAAGTAGAATGGTATCCAGTCGCCATTTTATCTCTGGGTTTTAGAAGCAGCGGAATTATCTTTCCCAATGTATAAGCTTTTTGAGCACTTTGTTAGTACCCTTCACTAACATCCTTAAAGCTCTATAATTATATGGAGCTGTATTAAATACATAAGAACTTGCAGTGCCGCTGTTTAACAGACTATCATTGTAGGTGATCATCGGTCTTATTGCCATCTAACGACCTTAGGTTATGTTCCTGGCATGGGAGCCTAATTTAAGTTTGCAATAAAATGTGGCTCCATGGCACTTGACTTACCAACTTTTGCCAAAAGAAAAGCATCTGATGCGAAGTTGCTTCATTTGTGGTAGTTTGTATCGTCTACTGAAAAGCACTAATACAGTTATTGCCGGATTCAGATTGAAACCAACTTCCTTGTACTAATTAAAGAGAGCATTAGGCAGTTGTCACATTTTCCTACCACGATGAGGTACTAAAAGTGAAAGCCACGCCCACATGGTTGATCACTGAATGAAATTTTCAGTGGATTTGGTTACAGAGGGTTCCTTTTACCATTACTACAAACATTCACCTTAATATTCTGTTATATTAGGCATGAATGGGTTAAGGTCCAACTTAAATCTCTTAGCGATTCCCTTGTATTCTTGAATTATAAATTAAGAATTAAATTGAAGAATAAATTAAGGAGAAAATGCATTTATTTAAAATAAAGTTATCTTAGAAATTCAGATAGAATATCAATCTTTAAGTTTAGATTAGTTTCGTGGTTGATGTGTTGGTTTATCCAAGAAAGTTGACTCATCGCTAGCACTCAGGCAGCCTTGCCCATTGTGCCAAAGGGCTTTAACTTAACTGAGTAAAATCATTTACATAACCATATAGAATAAACTGGAATATTCATTGCAATTATACAAAACCCATTCAAAAGCTAAAAATACATAATTTTTTGACATTTAAATTGAAGGCCCTATTTTTTCTAAAGCGATTTTACTATATGTTTGAAATATAAACAGAAAATCAGAAGGTACTTTTCTTCTTCTTTTTGACTGGCCACAACATGTCCGATAACTTGCACAGAACACTGAGACATCTTCAAGCTTCGATAAACTTCTTTTGCATAGCGAAGAAGCAGAGAACTACAACATCTTAACATTTCGACTTTGTGCCCATAGTACAGCGGTTGAAACAGTTTTAAGGCCACAACCACAATCGGTAAGTTTGTCCTACGTGTTTATGTGTGTGTGTAATAACATGATTGAATGACAATTGTGTGTGTGAAAATTGTTAAATTATTATGACTATGGCAATGCCCGGAAACTGGAAACCTTAAACTCGTTTGCAAATTTTTTAACAACTTCCAACACAGACTTTTCATGCTCATTTGTCTCTCACTTTTAACAATGTTAACTGTTGGACACACACATACATACACGGACAAGGACACGAACACAGACACAGACACAACACATTTGTTTTTATATAAATAATAACAATAAAATTTATATACGTATTTTTCAATGTTTGACAGAAACAAAAATTCCACAAATTGTTTACGCCCACGGTTGACATTTTCAGGTGGCGATTGTGGCAACTGTAACTACAACAACAACATCAACCATAATAATAACAACAACAATTTGTGGCTTCTGACAGTTCGTCAGAAAATGTTTCGGACATGTTGGCCGTGTTTTTTTGGAAGCTAATGTTAGTTTCACTTTTGCATTTTGTTTCTTTTTTTCGATTTGTTGTAGTAGCTGTAGTAGCCAGTGTTGCCAACTTTTCGGACAAAAATGAACCAAAATATCTAAAATATGTGTCAACTATTCATTATTTGTGATGGAATGAAAAAATTTATAACTTTATGATGAAATAACAGAGATCAGTTTTAAATTTATTTTATGTAACACTTGAATTAGATTACTATTGTCCTATGATAAAACCACAAAATTGAATTAAATAGAAAGAATTGAAAAATTTCTGCTTTAATTTCAGTTATTTATTTTATTCCATTTAGCGTTAAATATTTAAAAAAAGCAGCATAATTAGTGCAAACAAAAAAACGAAATAAAAAAATTATAAAATTAAAAACGAACATGAACAAAAAAGTAAACGTAAAAAAAAATATTAACAAGAAAATTTGAAAACAAAATATGAAAAAATATACAAACTAAAATATATTAAAAAGAAAATGTAAATAAAAAAAATTCGAAAAAAATATAAATAAAAATATACATATAAACAAAAAATGTAAACAAAAAATATATTTAAGCAAAAATTTATAAACAATAAATATAAATTAAAACACATAAACAAAAAATATATAAACAAAAAAAATATAAACAAAAATAATGTAAACAAAAATATATAAACAAAAAAATATAAACAAAAAATATATAAACAAAAATTATATTAACAAAAAAAATATAAACAAAAAATACATAAATAAAAATATATAAACAAAAAAACTATAAAACCAAAAAAAATATAAACAAAAAAATATAAATAAAAATATATAAACCAAAAAATGTAAACAAAAATTATATAAACAAAAAAATATAAAAAAAATTTAAACAAAAAAAATATTTAAACAAAAAATATATAAACAAAAAAACTATAACCAAAAAAAATATAATCAAAAAAATATAAACAAAAATATATAAACAAAATATAAATAACAAATATAACAAATAAAAAAAAAATATAACAAAAAAGAAAAAGGAAATAAAGAAGTTTCTATGACACAGTTTCCCAATGAGACCAAAGATGCATCTATTGGCAAGAGGGATCCTCCTCTCGATCTCCATGCTGACATGGTTCTTTGTGCTGCCAAGAGAGACGAAGCCCTTCACATCATCAAAAGTACAGTTGTCATCAGCTAATTGAGTGTAAACGCCGCATCTGTCTACTTGCAGTAAGCAAGTACTTTGTCTTGCTCTCATTTAACACCGGTTTTCAACGTTTTATTAAATGCTGCTTAGTAATCGATAAATATATGGAGATTATCGATTTGGCATTCGTGGGTCTTTTTCAGGATTTGGCTTAATGTGAACTGACAGACGCGATGGTAAGGTGCGATCAGTGTATAACACGATAGATAGGGCCTTAATTACGGTAGAAAATAAAAGATAAGACTGGTTGGATTTCTTGTTCTGGGCTGTTCTCGGGCGAAAACCGAACAGCTGCTGAAATTCTGTGCAAATTATAAGTATTAAGTAAGTATTCTTTCATATACTTTAGAGAGTAATGGTAGCAGGCTCATCAGCATGCAGAGCTGAAGAGTTATTGCGATCTGGACACATTTCTACTCCTGTAGTATTTTGAAAATAGCGGGTATTTTTGCCATTGGTAGCTATAGCATTTTTGAGCCACATCAGTAGTGCTGTTTAGGGAAAAGTCTTAAAACGCGATTCAAAGTGCAAGGCGAAGTCGTCTGCACGCTATAGATCCGACCGGCACCAACTACGATTAGCAGCACAAATGGGAGCACTAATACCTATACCTATATAATACTAAACTAATACTAATACCGTTATAAGTAGCGAATCAGATGGCAAAGACTGCTGTCGTTTTGTTCTAGCTGATATGCATTAATCAGCAGGGAGATAAGCTTCAAAAACGCTTGAGAGCAGCTTTAAGATACATTGATGCATCTCTACTCTTAAAACCTATACCTCATGCCAGTAAGGTATACTTCAAATCTATTGATGTGTTACCCCAGATACCAAGAAAAACCAAAATCAACCGAAATTCGAACTACATACAATGACTGTGTGCTCTCTAGCACCAAAAATCAGTGTGGTACCGATTACTTCTCAGTAACGCAACTTTTTTAGGTGAAACCTATATCATTCGAAAGATAAAATGATTGTGGTTTGCCGAATGTACGTTTTATGTGGATACGTTGCGTTTTAAACAGATAAAAATTTGTTTAAAGCAATAAATGTACTGTATACGTTAAATAAAAAACAGCAAACACACAAACGTTGTTATTTCGCGTTTTCATCTCTGCTCTTCGTAATGAGCTGTTATGAGAGCGTTTATTGAGTTGTCGAATGTCGACGACAAGGCAAATACTAATCTAGGGTAATTACACTTAAACTACATTCACTTGCAGAAGTTCAACATCAATAGTATGAGTTTTATCTATGTATAAATCAGTTTTTTGAATTCATAGCTTCTCTTTAGACCATTCCTTTCATTTGCACTAAACATTTGCCAGCAAAATGCAATATCATTCTGAGACATAACCGCAAAAAAATGTCTTTTTAGCCTCAAACACATTTTATGGCATTGCTCTAGAGGCACATATATGTATGTGTATATGTTTTACTGCATTTCCATGCCTGACACAGATTCTTGGTATACTTTTTCTAGCTTTCCTATGCATATAGTAGATGTAGCGACATAGCAACATTGCAAAAGATACAATATGTTACACTTTCTCAAAATTTCGATTACTAAGCGGATATTGCGCCAATGTGCATGATAAGTAAACGGCCTTTTTCACCCTTTAACCCTTTAACCCTTCGGCTTGCTTCAGTACCATTGAAATTGCCTTTACCATTGCAGAAGTGGAAATTCTCAGTCTGTCGCTCTTTCCATGCTTCATTGCCACTTTGCTCTTTTATGTGCTGCTTGCGTTTGCTTAAAGCGCTTCAGCTTCGCTTTTCAATTACACGAATTTTCCGAAAAGGTTTATGAACGCGCCACTGAGGGAGACGCCGCCGCCATTGCCACCAGGAGCACCTCGTCCGCCATTGCTTTTGGCTCTGGAATTCGCCATGATTTCTGTTACAATTGGCAAGCCGAGTGAGTGGCTGCGGTTGCCGTGTTAGAGCAGTTTAAATGCTGTACTTTGCATAAAATTGCAATGAGTTATTTACGATGGCAAATGCTTGAGGTGTATGGGGGCGTGGCAAGTATCCAAAAACAGTTGTATTACCTTTTTTCATGTAATTGAAATTAAATCTTTTCGCTAATCTCTTAAATACACACAATACATGCAAACAAACAGTTACATTGAAACGTTCAAGCCAAACACACAGATACGCACTCACACAGATACGCACTCACACAGATGCACACTCACACAGATACGCACTCACACAGATCAAGAGTCAGTCACAGTATCCTGCGCCTTGGACTAACTGAAAAAGGAAATTACCTACACACACACACACACACACTCACACACTACGCAATTGTCATTAATTTACCTTGCTAACACACACACACACTCACACACACACACACACACACACACACACACACAACCATACTCGTTCGTACGCACAGACACTGCTTTAAGATGTATAGCCGTTTGGCCATTACTTCAATTTGAGACAAACACAGAGTTGATGTCGCTCATTGCTGGGAAAATAAAAAGAAAATTTAGAATAGCAATAACCCAAATAACAGTCAGCAAAGTAATAACAACAGCAACAACAACAACAGTATGAGAAAGTTATTTTTGCACAACCGAAGTTTGTATACTCTGCTGCAGCTTGAGTAGATGGCGCTATTGTAGACGCATGCTAGGTGGCAGTTTTAGAATAGCAATAACCCAAATAACAGTCAGCAAAGTAATAACAACAGCAACAACAACAACAGTATGAGAAAGTTATTTTTGCACAACCGAAGTTTGTATACTCTGCTGCAGCTAGAGTAGATGGCGCTATTGTAGACGCATGCTAGGTGGCAGCGTGTCAGTTTCCAAAAAGTAATGTCATTCTCGAAGGGACAAAGAACAAAATCGCGAGACATTCAGCTGGCATTCCTGGTTGGACTTGTGTCCATCACATCAACACCCACGTATAATTCTCGAACATTCAGCCGAGTTTATGTCACTGCTCCAACTTATGTTCGAAAACTTTGAGAGGGACTTTGGCCGAATCAGGAGAGGCACAGCTGCGAGGATTTTTACTGTTATAAAAGTGTCCTATCACGCTACAAGATGTTTCGTTTTACAAAATAGACAGATTTCCAAGTCGTTCGAAATTTGACAGGCAATGGGAGAGGGGGATATTCTGTCGCCGGTACCCCTTTTGCTGCCACCACATCTAAGAGAAATGGTATCCAATTGGTTGAGACTGAATTCTGCCAACGATAACTGTTTACTGTCGACTCACAACAACGGGATGAATGAGATGTGTCAATCGCTGCAAGTGAGTTGGCTGGTATTAGGATCAATTGTAACAAGAACAAAATAATCCACACTGGTTGCTTAGCACAGTAAAGGATTATTTAGAGACAGGAGGAGGTCAGATTAACGTTTAGTCTAACTAGTTTTGTTTCGTCCTATGGAGAAATGGATCTGGATGTCAATAGCAGAATAAGTAAAGACCGGCGCCTTTGTAATTTTGTTTTTAGTATGGAATACCAGTCAAAACTTGCCTACGCACTAATTTGATGCGCTTCGACTTCAATGTCAAATCCGTACGGCTGTCTGCCTGTAGAACTTGGATAGTCTCTATCCGCATTCCAAGCATAAAGGCATACGAAAAGCTCTGTCTGCGTTACATCCTTTAAAACCGATGGCCGCAAACTATATTGAACCATGAATTGTGGCAAGATCAGAAACTGTTAAATTTTAAAATAAGGCAGTGGAAGTGTTGCCTTACTGGACGCACGTTGATGAGACCAAATGATAACGAGAAGAAGTCCCATAAATTCAATCCTCAAGGTACATTGCGAGTGGGTAGACCAAGAACTATATGGAAATCGACGGTCTTGGCCAAAGAAGCAACAAAGCGCAAAACGTGGCCACAGTTAAAGTATCAGGCCGCAGACGAGAATGATGGAAGAAGTTTTGCCCTAACCTAGCCCGGGGTTGAAGGATTCATATATATATGACTAAACTATAAAAAGAACACCAGGTCGCTAGTTCGATATACCATATATTATGACTAAGCTATAAAACTTCACAAAATTCAGAGTATGTATTACTTAACTTGCTGTACTGGACGAAACTGATTCTCACATCTTGTAGAGACGGGGCTCAGTTTTGCGGATATAGCAAGAAATATGGAATATATATACACTTTTAAGTTTTTATCCGATTTCGATGTTTTCGCATCAAACATGCACAGTAACAGTTTCAACCAGATGGCTGCCCTTCAGGGTAAGAGTTAAGGTTAAGATAGCCTTATAATTCCACAAACTTGAAAATAAAACGTAAATATTTGGAATGGAAAGCTAAGATTTAGTTAATCACTTTATACTTATACAAGGATTGCCTTTAATATTTCGGGAATAGAGAAGAAGAACATATATATTTAATCGACAATGGTTTTATTTGGGGGTCTTTTGTAACCGAGTTTCAACCCAGAGCACTTTTGCAATATATGCAATATGCAATATCTTTTTATACCGTATTTCATCCATTAAAAATGTTCGTTCATATGATAAAACTATCTTTGAGAGCATGAAAAATCTAACAGGTAAGCATCTGATCGTCGGATTTTTTAAGAAAATGTAAATAAAACTTTAGGCTAAACCGTCTAGAGACTTCTGGCAAACCCCTGATTATGTTTCAGAATACTTACCACGAACATTGATACTCTCTTGTATAAGCTTGAAATTTTCGTAACACTTTTGCCACTTCGGACGAGGTGCCTCAGAAACATCGTATACATCGCTTCTTCAGGCGTCAAAAAACGTGAAACCTGAAATTGTTTCTTGATGTGCCATTGAATTCAACGGGTGGCAAATCGCGGCACTATGCCGGATTTCCCATTATTTCTACAATTCGGGCCGTGAAAAAGCCTCTTGTGTGAGCCGATGACTAAGAGCCTGCATTGTTGTGCGTTTTTGTCGCGATTGATTTCCTTAATTCTCCGAAAACTTCTGGAAAAAAATGGTTCTATACAATTCAGAATGCCAGCTACATGTCCGGTTTTTAGAGAAAAAACAGACGACCATTTGCTTTGAAAATTGTTGGATCTGGTTCGTCTTCGAAGACCCATACAGGCAATCGCTGTTTAGTTGAGGGCTCAAACGCATAGATCCAAGATACGTAAAGTGTTAGCATCTTAAAAACTCCTTTTGAAGCAACGCAGCTCTAATTTGAATTTAGATGAACCTTTCTTGTTGAAAAAGTTGTAAAAAATAATCGCACGAAAATGTTAACAGTTCCATTTTTGGGATGAGGTAACCTTTTCAAGAGTCTTCCAAGTAAATAAAAAGTACTTAAGATCTAGGTAGAAATCCTCGTTCTCAAAATATAAAAGGCAGCCCTCGTAAGTCACAAATGTGTTTTAAACGGTAGTTTCTGGTTTTGCAATTAAAGCCAATTCCCGATGAATCGAATATCTTTATGCTTCACATACCAAGTAAAAAAAACTAGTGAGCTTAAATCTTTAGGGAACCGCACAAAATTGGGTCTTTAGCAGATTTCGAACTTGCATTGTTGCGTTTGCCATGTTGTTGGACACGTCAGCTCTGGGTCAAACGATCATTTCCCATAGTCAATTATGGTATTAAGGCAATCTCTTTACCAAATTGGTTGAAAAATGTAGAGCTTCAAGAAAAGTTTATATCAGTTATAGATATGTTTCATCCAATTCACATTTATATATATATATATATATTATATACAATATATTTAAGTTACGTGAAAAACTTTGAACTTGACTGAATTTATTTTATTAACATTCAAAACTTAAAATCAAATTGTGCTTCTGGAGAGCTGGGAGTCAATGGTAAAATGGAGTCACGATCACGCATTAGATTTTTAAAACCAGAATAAGTATTGTAGAGTGCAATTAATCCAAAATATTTCATATATTCTATGTTTTGAAAGAACATCTACCAGGGTGAGAGAGCAAGACAAAGCATATGTTCTCTTCGAGCTGAAAGTCGCGTTTGTTGGACTCTCAGATGTCGAATCACTCTTACCCAATAGATGCAGCTCTCAGTAGTATTGGGGCTTGATCTGGCGATACAATACGATGCTTCGGCATAACATCGATGTTCTTAAATTATTGAAATTATTTCAAGAAGTAAGTCCTCTTCTCATTTTTTCAAATAGTGTAGCAATTGTATGCATAATAGGTACATGTTCTCGGCACATCCATGCCATCTCAAAGGCTATTCTCAGAAGCAGGCGAAACTCTAAGCGACAAGCCGCAACGCCTATAAAAACTTAAGTGTTTATATAATTTAAGCAAAGATCAAATTAGTCTGTAGTATATAGTATCTAGATCTTCTTTTATTTATATAGCTTCACATATTTAGCATTATATAAACAAGTTTCCTACCAATGCCAAAGATCGGAAAACCATCGATGCGTCGACCTATACCGATGTCCATTGTCGATGTACTCCTCGATGGTGAAAATCGATGGTTCTTTCTGGACTTACATCACTACCCAGTAGACAAAATAAGTAGTAGAACACTTTCGCCCGACGTAACTAACACTAAATAAGACGCTCATCCAATCCGTTTTACTCTTTGGCGCTGAAGACGCAATCTCCTGCAGATGCCCTTGGAAAGATTTTTGGACGTCGAATTCTAGGCGCTTTACACTGGATCGGTCATGGGACAAGAAATGTCCGTAATGTGGCTGTCAAAGTAAGACGCCGAAGGGTACCATGTGTATCACGAATTCGAGAAGCCGTGCGCAAAGCAGAGGCGCCTGGACAAGCGTACCCAGGGCAACGAGTTGTTTTGGCCAGTCAAGAAGAAGCAACTGTTGGCAAAATATTGCCAAATTAGTTGGATTTTGTAAAAATTGCTATGGTAGCCAAAGAAAAAGGTTTTGAACAACATGTTGAACTTTTAGCTAGCTCCATTTTCCTTGTTCGTGCAGAGAAATGCCAAATGTTATCCAAAAGCTACGAATACCCACGATTTCAAAAAAACTCCATTCCCTGAGGCATTCCGTTTGAACTGTGAATGGCACTTAAAGCAACAACGCAGCGCCCTGAAAATACCCTTAAATAAGTAGCCTTGAACCGCTTAGGAGCGACTTAACATTGTCCAGCTAAAAGCTTTTCAACTAAAGCAACAATCCAGCAGACTGTGAAATTCCCTAACAGAATTGGACAATCAAAGCGGCACAAATGCCAGTGCAAAATGTATATACTCTGCGGGAGTGGTATATAAGCAGGCATTTAAGTAAGCACATATACCACATACGTAATTACGTATACGCACACGCAGAGCTCATCGTCTTCGTACATCGCCTAAAGGCTGGCGTCCTATGTGTGTGTCTGTGTGTGTGTGTGTGGGTGTGTGTGTGTGGGTGTGTGTGTCTGTGTGTGTGCCTTTGTCTGTGTCTGTGTGTGTGTGTGTGTGTCTGTGTCTGTGTGTGTGTGTGTGTGTGTGTGTGTGTGTGTGTGTGTGTGTGTGTGTGTGTGTGTGTGTGTGTGTGTGTGGGTGTGTCTGTGTGTATGTGTGTGTGTGTGTGTGTGTGTAGCCTGTTAAGCCGGCTCAGGCACGCGCTTATTGTTTCACACTGCGGTTGTAATTAAATTTGTTCACAGTGAAACAAAAAAATACCAACCACAACAACAACAACAAGAAGCACACTCAGCACAGAAACAACAAAAATTTACCAAAGATTAAAGTGAAATTATTTTTTGAAAACGCCAAAGATAATGTCCAAATGACAATATTTGATGAGGTCTGCCATTTACGGCACAAATACCACCAAAAAGGATTAGGGTCGGGTTTGGGGTTCGTTGTGCTTAGGAAGGGATAGCAAATGGGATTACGGAATGTTGTAAGCAGCAAAGTATTTGCAAACAAAAGAGTCCGTTTTTTGGGTGTTTTGCAATATGTTGGCGAATTAATTTACTCAAATCGATTTGCTTGTGACAGGCGGAAAAGCGTTTGAAATACCGAATATGTAATGGCAGCGTTTTGTTAGGCTTCTTCTTCTTATTAGAGTCTGACATAATGTATTACTATTTTGCATTTGTAATTAAAGTAATTATTTACTTTTTTTGTAAAGACCGCGAGAATATTTTCAAAGCAAACAATATAAGACATTTCTTCTCATAGCTTTGGCATTTGATGACCGATCTATATAAATGCTGTATTTTTGTACCCGACTTGACGTTTGGCTACATATCCGTCAAACTCCGTCCAGCATCATATCACGAACAGTCTTTACGTCTCCTTTTTCAAATCCGCTCTGACTGAAAATCCTATTGTTTGCCTACTACTCATGGAGGAGGCTCCGCAGGCAACTATGTCGCACACGTGATCCATGAGTGAACGCAATAAAGTAATATCAAAGACTTCCACTCCCTTACGACTCTAGCTAAGACATACAAATAGCAAGCGACTCCTAGGTGCCCGATGAAGAAGCTTGATCCTAGGGAAAGAGCTGAGGCATTTGCCCTTTGATAGCAGCTCAACAAGCCGGAAGCAAGAAAAGTGCAACTGCTGATCGACAGTACAGAGCAGTTTTGTCGATCTGTTTAAAGCTAGATGCATCTCTATCTTGTCATGGTTCTTTTCCAGGATTTGTCCTAGTATAAATAGAAATCTTATCAACAAGCTTGAAGTAAAACATAGTTGGCGCTTACCATGGGGTCTTCCTTTCGTCAGAACAGAAGACACCAATCATCGATTAGAGAGATGCGGCGGAGAGACTTTCAAATGGTTGTTAAAAACAAACGTTTGTTGTTGTCAAGGATTTCGTGTACCTTGGCACCAGCATCACAATGAGGAAAAATTTGATTAAGACTGTCGGGACGTCGCCCGACAATGGAATACCCTTTACCCGTTTTTCTCCATAAACACTAAATCTTCTACCTCTTGAGTGGCCATAACAACCATTATCGGGGAACTGTCTGATGTAAAGCTCTCCTCCAGGCGTCTGAGCTTCTTCATCCATGCGCACAACATGAGCGCTGGATTTTAATTCGCTTGGATATGTCAATGTCGTCGTAGAGCTCATAAAGTTCGTCGTTTCATCGAATGTGGTAGTCATTGCCAACGCGTAGATGGCCAAAGCTCTTACGGAGTACTTTCCGCTCAAAAACTCCAAGGGCATTTTCATCAGACTAAATCAACTCTTAAGCTTTAGCGCCTTAAAGCAAATCGGGAGGGATTAGCGTCTTAGAGAGTGTTAGTTTCATCTGGATGTTGTCAAGAATTTCGTCTACCTTTGCACCACCGTCACAATGAAGAAAGATGTCAGCATGGAGATCAAGTGGAGCATCACTCTTGCCAGTATATGATACTTTGGTCTCATTAAGCAAATGAGTAGTAGAAACCACTGTCATCCTTCCTGTCTTGTTTTTGGCGCTGAATCATGGATGCTCGCCATAGCAGTGTTTTGAGCAGAAAGTTCTGCGTTAGATCCTTCGCCCTTTATGCGTTGGCAACGACTAGCGCCTTCAATGGAGCAACAAACTCTATGAGCACTACTACAGGTGATGGAGATCCTGGAACTGCGGCTGTTGAAGCATGCTGACGAAGGTGTAGGCTTTGTATTCGTACGGAACTATTGCTTAAGATTTCTTTTGTAACTACTTACTTCTAGTAAAGAGCATAAAAAGTTTTGTTTTGTGTATAAATAATAGTTTGCAAAAATTTCGTCAAAAAACTCAATTCAGTTATGTAAATTCTACCATATTGCAAAGTGCTTCATTTGATGATAACTTATTCCTCTTATCCGCTTTGCTGTTAAACATTTACCAATACAAAAGTGACACTACACCGCGTTGCCATATCGTATAACTGACAGTTTTTGTGCTACCTACAATACATTTTTGGCATATGTTGCATCTTGTGTGTCTGCCACATTACGCCTTAACATATATCTTAATATTATCTCTCTCTCTGTCTGGCTGTGTAGTGAGAAAGAGACTGCAAACTTGCATTGTACTCTATATATAAAAAAACTCAATTTGCATGGTAGTTATTTAAAAAAATATTACCCTATCCAATTGATTCGCATACTCTTTCCCATCAACCACATATGAAAATATTACATATTTACAGCAATATTTCTGGTTGTTTGGTTTTTCTTTTTTTGCCTTTGAGGCGCCACTGCCGAAACCCTGAAATGGCTGACTGCGTGTGTGCAATTTTAAATATTGAATCTTTGATTCAATAATCAGACTTGTTATGGCCTTCACGCCCGATTCGCAGTCAATGTGCCAGAGTTAAGCGCAAACATGCTTAACTCCAGAACAAAATACTACATATAATGCGAATAGTATATAGGTATGTGTGTGTCTGTGTGTGTGTGTGTGTGTGTGTGTGTGTGTGTGTGTGTAAAGTATGTGCAAACAGCTGCTGCGTGTCACCGGCTGCCGCCGTTCGCTCAAACGGAAACGGAAATTACGTGCAGGAAAGCAACAAACATACGACCGAAAACTCTGTGCCCGACGAATGAGCAAACGAAGCAATGCCATCGAGTATGACGACAACAATGATAGCAGCGACGAGGACGACGACGACAACAAAAATATCGGCGTCTGAGGCTATTAAACCAAACGCAATTCATCGATGATGCTGCCCATCGACGTGCAGGTCGAGTGAGCGGCTGAAAAATCACACGCCAACATGCGAAGCAATCAACCGGGCCGCCCATGCGCTCTCATTGTGCTCATTGCGCTCCAGTTGTGCTTTAATTAAATCGAAAAAGAACAAGCAGCAGACTAGTTGAGGCAGCCCCGACTAGCAGATACTCTGTCCGACATTTTCTCAAAAAGTCGCACTACAGTGTATAAGTGCTTATTGCTTAGCGTAGTTTAGGTCACTTCTAGTTTTATTAGGTCGAAATTGGGGTGTTCCTTTAAAGGTTAAGTATTTTCTAGGCGTAAACTTTGGTGAGTGGGTTAAAGAATACCACCTCAGCAGCTCAAAGCTTGTCGTATGAGACGACTAACAATGACAATGGGTTCTTTCGAGACCAGTGGAGTCACCCCAGACCTTAAAAGGGTTGTGCGTAGGGCTTGGGACCCACCACGTAAAACCACAATTCCAATGAAAGAATGTATTTACATCAGGCCGTAACCCAATAACGGGTTGTTATGGCCAGTTAAGAAGAAGAAGAAACTTATATAGAACGGCGACGAAATCCATAAAGGTTGTTCATTAAAGTTGTGCCTAAGACAATTGATGCTATGCGTGAGCTGATAATGACGTACCATGAAAATGAGACATCCTTGGGCATTGTGGTCCCACAGAATATCTGCATATCTTAACTTTCGCCCAAGAAAAGAGTCTAAACTAATGACCGGAAATGTTTAAGAAATTAAGCCACTTTAACACCAAATACGTTCATGACATGTAACAAGTGGCGAATCCTGGATATACGCATATAAGCTCGAAGCGAAGCAACAATCGACAGCGTCGGTGTTCCAAAAATAGCCAAACCACCCAAAAGTTGTTCGCCAAAGCAGCAATCCAAAGCCAATGATTGCCTGTTTTTACGGAAAGCAATGCCATGGACTACTGTGGTAACTGTTCCGCTGGAGCAGCGTAGGACAGCGAAAAAACAGACGCTGTTAAAGCATTCAAAAAGCTCATTCTGGATGTACCACCTTAGGAGTGACAAATGTGCCTCAAAAACTGAATTGAACACATGTGATTTTATCTTCATAGACAATATTTTACTATAAAAACCGTTTTCAAAGATGCATTATTTTTCAAGAACTAGGCTAGAAATCTAAAAGGCAATACGAGGGTTACCTTACTACATCTATGCATCTAGTTTTGAACTTTTGACTAGAACATTCGATCCGGTTAAGCCGCATATCGTGGTTAAAGCGTAACCTCAGGTTTTCCAAGACGTTTTTTTGAGTCGGCTTTTGGTTCTACAGGTATAGGGATTTAAACAAACATGTTTCTAGCCTGCGTCGAATCTCTACAACAGCGCTATGTATTTTGATAAGTTTAACCCTCTTTGCTCCCTTTTCGACGTTATGAACAAAATGATGTACATTTATAGTATTGCTTAGACTTATGCACTATCTTTAAAGGACGATGTTTTAAAAAGCTACGGGTTCAATTAAGTATGTTTCAAATGTACGTGTGCTCGAAAACCCAAAATAAATAATGGTATTGGGAAGTATTTCACCGCGACCTTCTATTCTATTGCGCCCCCTACTGAGCCTATAGCTCCCTTGCCAGTCCTATCTCTGAGATAAACCCAATTATCTGGGATGGCTCTAAGCGGGTCACTTCAGTTATCGATATTTTATATCCACCTAAGAGAGAACATCGCAAGGGCATCAGAAGCAGCTAGTATAAGCAGCGAGGATTCCTCTTCTAGTTCACAAAACCTGCAAATACTGGAGCTGGTAATGCTACGCTTATTCTTATATCCTTTCCTTCTACAGTATTCAGTAAGTGGACCTGTCAGAATCCTAACGGAATCCTTTCCTTATTGTGATATTAGTTAATTGATAGGAGCCCAGGAGTAGTTTGGCCTGTCTGAGGCCTGTAGTACAAAAATGTTCATTTTTCTCTCTCCTCTTCTCTTAATATCTATTTAATGGTATGTTTACCAGTCCCACAAAAAGTTTCCAGCCCTATCTTGGTGATTGCCGCACTGTTTCTTGCTAGTCTGTCTGCATGTTCGTTCGCAGGAGCGTTAGAGACCCAACGGAACTAGAGCCTGTTCCGCTTTCCTAGATGTTCCAACTTGATTCGGGTTTCCCGAACCAGTTGGGAGTTCATTCTAGTTACTGCAACCACTCTTATGGCTGCCTGACTGTCTGATAGTATAGCTAATTCTCTATTAGAAGTTCCATTCTAAGATAGATGTGCGCATCGGCCTATGGTGCAAACTTCAGCCTGAAACACGCTGGTGTAAGCTCCCATAGATTCTGACAAACGAATCCGGGGTCTCGCGACTCCGTGTCTTTTGCCTTCACTTGTCAAAAACCCTTGCTAGCTCCTTGCATTGACATTTTCAACAGTTTTGCACTCTTTTGGAGCTCTATGGCAGAGATTATCGACATTAGTCTGTTTTCGCTACAAGCGGACCATATAAGCCAGACTCACTGCACATGCAGTGTGCGCTGTTTGGTGCTACTGTGTGTATTGGCGTTGACACGGGTAGAGGCCATTAGGCGTTTACAGTCCTACCAGCGATTCATCCTACGTGTCTGCCTTCCTGTACGTCGAACAGTTTCCACAGTCCCCTGTTTGACCTGGCTGCCAGGCGCTTGCCAATTACTTTCAAATTGGAGGAGGGCAACTGGCTATAAAAGTGTGACTTAAGAGGTCTCAGTTAAAAGCAATAGATGGCGTTGCTGTATAAAGAATTACTATATGAATGTCAACACAGATGGAATCACATTGCCGATCACGGACGTGTGACACAACGTTTTATCCCGACCGTAAGCCTTAACTACAGCAAGCAAGACTTTGGTTTTAGTCTCCACGCTGGTTTCCTTCTGATAGATCGTGAATCGCTGAACGCTTTCCTGTATAAAAGACGACTTAGCATCTCGCATGCAGGACTTTGCGGCGTTGTGTTTGAAGATTGCAGATGTGCATGACCTCGATGGACTAGAAGTACATATGCAGAACGGCGATTAAAGCGTCAAAAGAGTGTTGAAGACCCCGGATAGCAGCTTGCATCATTTGCCGAAGTAGTGTACGCATGGCGTCGACAGATGTTAGAACCATAAGGGGCGCATGGATAACCAGTCCCAGACGTTTTGCCAAAACTGTCGGGGCTGCCCAAATCCAAGCCTGCCGAGTATGAATGGGAGGAGCAACCAATTTTAAAGGCTACTCAAAAACTCGAGCTACTTGATGGTTGACATCTAAATTGCGAGTAGAATCTTGTCTTCGGCGTGGAGTCGCGTTTCAAACGACTGCTGCTGCCAATATAGCAGAAGAAGTGATACTTACATATTGACAGTGAAATACAGAAAAAGCAATAGCTTCGGTTGATGTTCTTGGAGTGAACTTGGCGCATTCTACGGGACTTGTTGTGCTATGTGCACGCTCAGTTTGAAGATTAGAGCACGGTGGGCATAAAAGAGGAAAGATCTGGCCATTTAGTGCATTATAGACTGCACTTTATTTACATTCATTCAGAGATATAGTGAAAAAAGTACTCTTTTTATAAAAAAGTGTAGTGTATTCAAATACAGCACTAGCACAGACATACTTACGGTGCTATGTAAGCGGCATAGCGGCTGGCACATAATGAAACTCATTATTTATATATAGTACAATGCATGTATTTACAAGAATGTTGGTTTATATGTATGTGTGCAAGTTTGGTTATTGGACAATGACGGCAGCTGCTGTCGCTGTTGATAATGATGCTCCACGGTAACTACAAGAGCAGGAACAACAGAGAGTAAATATTGTAATTTACATTATTTAAGTAATTTACGACCGGTTGTTTCCGTTGCCCAGGAGCCAACCTGTCCAAAATAAGAATGACACCAAGGAAATGTATGAAACACTCAAGCTTTACAAGCTCGGAGCTGTTCATTTTGTATATTGCCTGGGATTTGCCAACTAAACGCAGTTGAACGCTTAGGCCGACATCAACGTCCATCGGGTCGTATGAGTAATTTGAATGAGCGCACAATTAATCTCTTGCAGAAGCGCAGCATGGCAAGCTTTTAATTGTATTATAAAACACGCAATGCCACGCCCAACGCCCCCAACACTCGACACCTAAAATACGCTCACTGCCCATCGCTCAACATTCAATATGTCAGAGGTCTGAAGGCCGCATTCTACCGTACCGCCCACAAACCGCCCACCAACCTTGCCCCACAATTGCCCCCCACACCAAAGGCGGCATTAATGCGGAAAAGCAATCAGGCAAACAAACAAGACGCACAGCAGAAACAACAAAAACAAAAGCAAGATAAAGAAGATGAAGAAGAAGAAGAAGAAGAGGAAGGAAATGGAAAGCAACAAAAAGCAATGCCATGCAAAGAAGAACCCCCCTTGGACATGGTTGTCTGCTGGGGGCGGTTTTGCAAATCGTTGCCCCTAGCGGAGGTCTATTAATTTATTTGTTTCAGGGTGTGAATGCCACTACTCATTTTACAGTGGCTCAACTATGCCAAGAGTTGATCAAATTATTGTTGACTTTTGCAAAGCAGCTTTTAAATCACTGCGAGTAATTATGCAAACCGAAGCACTAAATAAATCCTAACCGGAATCTTTCTTGTGTTTCGCGGTTAGTATGAGAGCCAAAATGAGCATAACATCAATTAAGGTGGCTTCATTATGAGATTATGTTTAGCTCTAGCTGAACTACTTAAGTAATAAGTAAGAACCAAAAAAGCAAAGAGGAAGAGCATATTTTTCAAAAGTTTTATGTCTCGAAAATGTTATCCGAAATTTGTACGTAAATTACGTGAACTGTTAACGAGATATGCCGCAAATATGATGATAACTGTTTTTCAAAAACTTTTTCAACGATTTAAATGAAATTTATACAGCTTATTCAAAACTCAATAAAGAACAAAAAAAAAAGTTCCATTTTTTACTTTTCCGCAAAAAATTGTATTGGGATTGACCAAAAAACTAAAATTTCTAATTTTATGTTTTTCGACGATTTAAGCACTGCAACAATGTTTCCGGAGATTTACCGATGTTTTTGTGTTGGACATGTCTAGTCGCTATAGTTTGTTCGCCAGAGGAATAATAAGAGTAAATATTTTCGAAATATTTCTTTTAATTTTTTTGTTGTTTATATTTCGGATAATAAATAAATAAATTTGCGGAAAAGCCTGAGTTGGTTACCAACTGTTTATTTTTTATTGGCAAAAGGCTTTAATCCAATATATGCAATATTTTACATCATTACACGTTATAACATAACACTGATTTTTTGAGTAAGACTATAACATATATAATACTACATTGTAATATGGTTATCATAAAAATTACACACAAATTAAAAAATATTTTATACAATTAATAGGCTTTTTTTCATTATTTACATTTGGTTTATACAACGCTAAAGCGAAAAGTGATTTTGCTTAAATTAAACTTAGAGAATTGTTCTATTGCAACTTAACTAAGAGTTTATAAATGGTTTCCTCAGTTCTGACGATAGGAAGACCCCATGGTAAGCGCCAACTATCGTAGTATGTTTTATATATGTTTTACTTCAAGCGTGTTGACCAGATTTCCATTTACACTAGGACGAATCCTGGAAAGGAACCATGACAAGATAGATATGCATCTAGCTATAAGACTAAGATAGCAATAACTTAGAGATATGAATTTAAGACATTGAAAAAATTGAATAGCCTTTTCCTACTTTTTAAGCAGTTGTGAATTATAAGAATAGCGTGTGATATCGACATGATAAGACAAACTTGAATTTCTCTCCGGATGAAACATCGCTATCATATAAACATGAATTTTCGCATTCGCATATGAGCATTCGTGCACAGTGTGCGATAGAGTATTTGTTTTTGCTTTTATATGGAGCTAAGAAGGTCTAAATCCTACAACATTGCTGACCGCGTCTGGCATGAGGGTTTGCTCTTCAAGGTCAAGTCACTCCTTCCAGCTGCGCAGTTCAATCTTTTGAGGACGTACCTTAAGATGCGTTGTTTTATGGTTGAGGTACAGGATGTGCGATCGAGAATGCATTGTATTAAACTGGTGTGCCGCAGGGCAGTGTTCTTGGACCTCTGCTGTACAATTTATACACTGCTGACCTTCCGGTGCCGGCTGCACCAAATTCAATGGTAGCCACATTTGCTGATGACACTGTCTTTGTGTCCAGCTCGTCTTGCCCCAATGAAGAATTTCCTGGATGAATTTGGCAGGTGGTCCTGCAGGTGGAGAATTGCAGTCAATAGCACTAAGATTCATCACTGCGTGTTTAACCTCGGGCAAGGCGTTAGTCCCTCTGTCAGCTTGAGAAATTCGGTTATACCACAACACTCTTGTGACCGATACCTGGGTATGCATTTGGATAAGCGTCTTACCTAGCGTTAGCGTATAGCAATGACCACAACAGCTTGCTACTCTAAGCTTAAAAAGCTCAACTGGCTCTTGCGTCCTGGGAGCCAGTTGAGCCTTGACAATAAGGTGCTTGTTTACAAGTGAATAGTTGTGCCTACGTGGTGTTATGGGGAGTTGCGGCCGCTGCCAACATCGCTAGGATCCAAGTGATGCAAAACCGGGCTCTTAGGTGCATTACTGGGGCGCCGTTATAAGTGCGTAACCCCGCGATTCATCGTGATTTACGCATGCTCACTGTGATGGATGAGCTAAATAGCTAAATTCTAGCCGGTATAACGACCGGCTGATTGCCCATCTGAACCATCTTTTTGGAAAACGTTCAAGAGACCGTCTGTCATATTCTTCTGATTTGTCATAAAAATGTTTGGATTTGGATTAAAAAAATAAATAAAAACTAGTAAAATCTAGTAGAAATATATAATTTTGATACTAGATTCCATTCCAGTTCATTATAAAGACGGTTAAACTAGTTGTGAATTGTAGCGAGCAAAAGACTGAAGCTGAAGCACATAAGTATGCAACACTTTTTGAAAAATGCTTTTGCTGAAATTAAACTTAATATAACTTAGAGTTTATAAATTTACGTATGCACATAATTACATAATCATCTATTGGCGAGGCCGAACGTATGTAAGCTAAGTAATCTCCTTCTGAACATATGTTCTCCTTTTTTGCGTCACTTGAGAAGGCATCTTGCTCAACGGTTTTGCGTGATTCCGAACCCGGTCATCTGGGTTATTCTCAATATCTGCCGTTCACACAAACAGGGAGCACCAGTTAGCATGCGAGAAGTTTTTGCTTGCAGCATTAGATTTGTTCCTATATGTGATTTTGCAGCAATTCCATATATTTTCAATTGGGAGCTATGCTTATTCTTGCTGCTAATTCTGTTTTAAAGGGCCCCTCTGAAGCTGGAGATATGTCCAAGTGCTGACGTCTGATACCCCAGTAGTTAGTCTTGCCAGAAGACACTCAGTGATCCTTATGCATTTGGCAAGTCACATAATGCCTGTGTTTCAGCGTTTTACGATTTGATCAAAGCTCTGAAGGTAGCACATCCATTGCTTCATAGACACGATTGTTTTTTGACCAGGATGACCGAGTCGTCAGCATAATTGGCGACGAGCAGGGTGGGTCTTTTAGCTGTCATAACGAGTGTGATAAGCGTGTAAAGCTTGGGCCCTAGCCCACTTCCCAGTAGAATCTCAGCTCCAATGGCCCTGACGCTTGATTCCACACCAACGAGAAGAATCGCTACGTCAAATACCTACGGCAGAGGCTTTACTTTTGCAAAACAGCTCATCATGTCAAACTCTGCACATTCAAGCACGCTTCCGACATGGAATTACTTAGCTTTGAGGCGCTCAAGGATGCGATTTGCTAGCCTACTAAATTGCTCTGCTGTTCCATGGGACTTTCAGAAGCAAATTGAAAAGGGCGGTTTTTCACTTAATGTTTTTTATAAACATTGAAGTTAACATAGAGTCAATTATACCATGCAACAACGTTTTCGAATTATCGCTAATTCAAAATTCAAATTACAGATTTCGAAAGTGACACTATCAGCAAATCTCATATTACTCGGGAGCCTTACTGCCGATCGAGATGAATAGTAACTTGAATTGAAAGTACTTAAGTTTCGCTTCAATAATTCTCTAACAGTTTTAGCCTATCTTAACTCGATTGTCAATTACAAGGCATTGAACTAAAAAAAATTAGATTTTCAAAACATTTTATGAATTATTACCTTCTAACTCGCAATCAAATCCAAGTAAACCAAAACTATTCAAAACAGATTCAATCAATAGTTCATTAGCTTCAATTCAACTCAAAGTTGATCGCAATCGGTAGTAAGGTTCCCGAGATATGTGAGATAAGCTGACCCTGCAACTTTCAAAATAGCGAATTTTTGAAATAGCGATAATTCGAAAAGCGTTCTAAATAACTTAACACGGTTTCCGGATTTGAAAGCAGTGACGCCAAATTAGTCGAAAAAGCTATTTTTTATTTCTGGGTTTTTGTTTTAAATTTTTTTGTACGGCAATTCAAAAAAAATTTTGATTGTTGCCATTTACCGCTACCAATTTTGCTCCAATTGGTGTTAGAATATTTGCAAATAATCAATATATCGAACTCAAAAATAAACCATTAAAATTTTTTTTTATTGCTCGTTTAAAAAAAAAAATGTATTTTCGAAAAAAAAAATTGAGTTCATTGCCCTCTTAATTGCAATCGAATCAAGTTAGATACAAACCGTCTGAAAGACATGGATTCAATATTAAAAACCATTTTACTTCCCGAGTAATATAAGATTTGCTGACATCGCAACTCTCGAAATCCAATTTTTTTAGTAGCGATAATTCGAATACTGTGCCAGAAAAACCAAAATGGTTTCCGTATACGAAGCGACCCAAAATTTACAGGAGAAGGTATGTTTTAGACATACACTTTTTGTTTGTTGATTACACTATGCTGTCTTGAGTCTGCGGCACACAGTAAGTAGGCCAGTCAGTATTCCAAGGTTGCTCTTGATCAGTTGCACAATTTTCTTGAACCTATTCAAGTTGTAGGAGATAAGGAGCAGTTAAGCCTGTCTGAGTCCTGATGCTTCTGTTCAGTCTGCTCAATGTGGAATGTGACTTACGGAACAGTCCAGTAAAAAATTTCCGACTGCTGGCGCGGGGCTGAACCGTCTAGTTCACTTTTAAAAATGTAGTTTAACTACATCGAGCGTCTATAATATAGAATATTCGTTTTCGTGGCACTTTTTTTTCTTAAATTACACTATGCAACAAATTTGACCTCAAAGAGAGGAATATGCCATTGCCGGTAAATTTGGGTTCGCTGACTTAGTATCCGGAAACCGTTTTGGATTTTCTAGATCGTTTTCGAATTGTGATTGTTAAACTCTTCATAAAGTTTCTGCATAGCAAGTTGTAATCATATACCAATTGCTTGACAACTAAAAACTTAAAACAATGTTTTACTTAGCACTTTTCAAGCATGCAGAACCACTGTGCCGGCTTTTAGCGCCTTTACGTCTAGCATGGATACAAAAGATGCTGCGTCTTTTCATAGATTGTGTCAGATAAATTGCATAAATTCATTATCGGCTCGCTGGAATGGCGAAGCCAAGTAATAACAGCATCAATAAAAATGACAGTACCATTCAAAATGTGCGGCTTAAATCTATGAAACAAAAAGCACATATTTAAGTACGCTACCGTTAGTAAGGCCAAACACAAGATGGCGTCGCGGTGCAACCTTGAACCTTAACTAGAAAAGAAAAAACGTCGGAATTAAAGGGTTGCTCTCAAAGTGCACAAAGTAGACCGTATTTGAATGGAATGCGGCAACCGAGTTCGTTCACCACTTGTAATTTATGTTAAACTTTGGTGTCTGCCTTGTGGTTGCTGCTTAAATACAAGCAAACAAACAAACAAGTAAACAAACACCACAACACACATACCGACAAACATTCTAGTATGGTCAGAGCAACAACATTCGGCTGTCTGTGAAATGACTGCGCGTAGTTTCGCCACTTTTTGCCACCAATACCCGTAACATGTTATACACTACAAACGGAGTACATACTATTATGAGTTTCACTTAGAAACATGGGTTAATGGGTACTTCCATAAGTTCTTGCTGACATAATCTAGATATTAAGAAAGCTAGAGGGAGATTTAATTGTGAAGAAAGTGCAGCCAATGTCAATATTCTTATGAAAGTAAAGACGTCCCTACAGCCGAATCTGCTAGCTTTTGTAACCTCAAACTTATTCTTCCAAAGATGGCACGATTTACGTTTTTGCAGCCTACTTATAGTAGACCCATCGGCCTTCCTGAAACTAAGGTTCTCTAAACACATGATGTATCCATTTGATCATGTCATTGTCGTCGTGGAGCCCACAGGACTCATCTGTTCGTCGCAAGGGGCCACAGATCTTATAAACACTCCAAGACAGCTTTCAGCTATGCCGAAATGTTGAGCGTTTTATGCTTAATTCGCCTAGGAAAAGTGGCTTCTTCTTTCTTGATCCTCTGGTGCTGCTGGCAGTGCTGCCAAGTCAGGCGAATTTCTCGATTTGCATTTGCCTTGCTATCAATTACTACCAGAGTTATCCTGGTAGTTATTAAGAAATAGGCACTTAGACTGCGGTCAAATCTTGCTTTCTACAACCAATTATCAAAATGCCCAGCATCTGGACACTATCGTTAAAAACCATCGAATTCCGATGCACAGCGCACTTTTGGAGCACATGCTACATGACAACGTTAAGGAGGTCGCAATGGTGGGCGTCGCTACATTTGAAACCTCACACTACGGCATAACTATGAAGACTATGTTTAGAGAATCTGAAGCCATTAAACAGCGATTGGAACCTATCAGGTGGCAATCCAAGGCCCGAAAATACAAAAAGTGCCTGTTGGACTGCTTAGAAGGTGATGTATGCATAGACACTTTAGTTCCGGGATACAGGGTATATCACTGACCCCGTGACTAAAGCTGGTGCTTTTTTTTTTTTTTTTTTTGCTTTGGTTCAAGACAGCAAGTGACTGTACATTAGCTAATCAAAAATCAATTCGTATGTGAGAACAGAGCTCATTGAAGCTTACTTGTACCCTTTTTCCAACAGGTGTTGCACAGGCAATACCAATGATGGCAGAAGATACCATTCCCATTGCAGTTAGTTTGAGAATAATACAAAATACAATGCTTGTGCACTTGCTAAACGTACCGAGACTCTTTCTTCTTCTTGAACAATCGAAAAGCTATATTCTCTGTTTACAATTTGGAAATTAGAGCTACCGAGCCGATAACAAAAACCGCGGGTGGCGCTGCTTTTCAGACATTTCTTTGTTATCGACTCGATACCTACCAAAACTCAGAGACAATAATGTAACAATTTCGAGCTCACTCCCGACTGTATCTTAGATTATTGATAAATGGTAGCTTAATAACACTTTTCTATTGGTTTTAGTTGTTTAATTTCAAATTCTTACTAAGGTACTAAGTGAACAATATGCTTTTCTTGCACGCTCATATTTAAGATAGTGCTAATTTTAGTCAGCCGATGAAGACAGTTGTCGAAATCTCACTAAATTTGACTTGAGAAATGCTCACATGCTCCCATTTTCGATTAGCAATTGGAGCGATAACCCATGTCGGCCTACAATTAGGAACAATCGTTAGAATTTAAAATGTTTAACATTATAAAGGAAAGTTTTGTGTCATATCCTCAAATCAGTGCTTACCGATCTTCTGACGTAGCTTTTAGCATATAACTCGAAGAGTATACACACTTCGGTGCTACATAGTTTGCTTTCTTTTCTGATTTTAACTTTGTTTTTGCCAGTTTTGGATTCATGGTAGGCGCTGTTGGTGTGTGTAAGACTATGTAGCTGGTTTGCTGCTTTCTTCTGTTGGCCAAGTTAGCACCGCAACGCGATTCAGTCAGCGCACACATCGTGCTTATCATTCTAGCTGTTGTTGTTGTTGTTATTCTTGTTGTTGCGCGCACTAATTAACAGACTTGAAAAGTAATTAAGTCATTTGTCTGATCCCCCGACGGATTTGCCGCTCTATGTGTCTGCGCATAGGTGATGTACATGTCTGTGGCTGCTTGTGTCCGTGTGCGCCTCTGTGTGTCCGCCTCGTGTTGCTTCTCGTTTGCCATCTTCATCTATCGCTTGTTGGTAATTGCTGACCTGAAGCCCAAGATAATCAAAAGTGGTAATCCTTGTCTCACGCCATGTCTCACAAAACTCGCAAACACCTGGCGCTCTTCTTCCAAGCCACTTTCAAGTGTCTCACGCACACCTGCACACAAACACGTTCGCGTAGCTGACGCCAAGAAGCTGACACTTTTTGGTGCCCATAACTTTGGGCAATACCTTCACTTGTATTGTTGCAGTGGCGTAGATATCTATTTGCGATGACTGGGATATGACTTATAGTAGTCTTAAATTCCATATATTTTTCTTCTATACAACCTCATGAAGTGTTACCACACGGTATATGTCAACTAGCCTGTTATCAGCTATCTTTTTACGGCACATAAGGCATGTAAGGCCCTATCAAGCGTGTGGTTTAAGAGTTTCACCATTGACCAGATATTCACAATACAAGAAATCCTGGAAAAGAGCCACGAGCCAATACTTAATTGATTATCCCATCAATGTTTGAATGACTTTTGCAGATTGACGTTTCATCGTCGTAGGCCTATTTGAAAATTTGTGTACCATGCCAGGTTTCAAACAAGGCAATGCACACTACTGCGACTTTTATAATGATGAGTGAACGGACCCATTTTTTCATATTTGTCCACTTGGTTTCCTACGCTGATGATAAGCAAGATATAACCGGAACCCTTGGAGCTATTGAAAGAGAATCCGCGAGTTGGTCTGGGGGTAAATTAGAGGAAGACGAAGAATGACGGAACGGACACACAGATTTCTGTTGAAAACTATACTTCTGATGTTGTGAGGGGACAAAGCTAACGCTCTACACCTTGAGCCAAGCATGGGTGAACGCGCAAATGTGCTTTCGATCTTTGAAAGCAAAATACACCGTAAGGTATTTTAACTCTACAAGCTCCTTGATGACATTGACGTAGTCAAACGTATTAACATCCAGCGGCTCCACTGGCATGGTCTTGTTGTGCTTATGCACGATGAAGCGATTTTGGAAAAGGTCTTCAATCCGGCTGTGGTCCTTTGTTAAAAGGAGCGGGAAGACGGCTCAGTGCTACCTTTGTGATCAACATGAGCAACGTAGACGCGCTTGGAAGAACGCCCTTCAGCAAGTCGTAAAACGGAAGTAAGTTATTGTGGCCAGTCAAGAAGACTTTTTTTTCCAGCGAATCATATTCGTTGTTGTGGCTTATAAGTCTTTCAATAAAGCCCTTCGGACTAAAAATGAGAATATCTGGGCTGCCTATAGCACAGTAAGGCATGAGAAGCTGAACTCTAATAGAAATTACTACAGTGAGATCTACGAAACCATCTGTGCAAGGTCCTGCAGAAAGAACGGCCCACTCGGCTTGACTAGATTCGAAGACAACCAATGATTCAGAAACCTATGGGGAACTTCTTGTGGCCCAATTTTCGAGTTCAGGACATACACTCTGATTAACACCGAGTCCTGATCTGTTGCCCATCCGATATGACTGGTACTACTATACTAGTTTGGGAAGAGTCGTTAAGGTTCTTCTTATACTCTTTCGTTAACTTTCAGTTCTCAAAGCCCTATGAAGTATGCCCAATTATGTTACGGAAAGAAGGCGACAGACTCGTTAAGGTGCAGAACAGTTTTTTCCAAGCCAGTTTAGCTTTGTACCTTCCTTTTAGCCCGAAATGAAGTAAGGATAATAGATCTTTGGGCTCACTCTGACCTCGTTTATTCTCCACACATTCGTTCAAGAGCGTTTGTCCGAAGTTCGCTCACTAGCCAGCAACATCAGAGTGAAAGGTCCTGTGAGTTTGTCGCTCTTTCCGATTGATGTAGAGAAGGACAAAAGCAATCTAGGCGTATTTGTAGACAGTGAGGGTACCTCTTTGTGTGCCCCTCTCAGCTTCCACCATCGGGCAAGGCTGCCTGAGCGGTTAGGATAGGTCAATTTCCTTCGATGATCAATCTTACCCACCACAAATGAAATCTAATCTAATTCTTTCCACAAAGCCTATGATGCAAAAGCCGAAGCTTTTGATACACGAAAGACATTTTATATGATATGAACTTCAGGAACTTAAAATTAGGCTCTCATTTGATCAAAATTTTGCATCCAATATTTGAAAAACCTTTAAAAATCAATATTGCTTTTATATAAAAATTAGAAGTGATGACTTTTCGTTTATCGAGTTGCTGCCAACGACTTAGCTATTGAAGAAAATTTGAATTTTTCTCTTAACAGTTGTAATCTACAATTTTATTCAAAATGCACAAAAAGTTTTTGAAACTCAATCATAATTTTTGTAGACTCATTGGGGGGGGTTCTCATATTTATGCTTGAAACAAGCTCCCAACCCCTACCACATCTACGCCACTGTATTGTTGTGTATGTGAGTTTGTGGTCAGCTATCCACTGACTCTGCAGTCTTTTTCTTTGATGTCCATCTTTTCTTGCTCGTTTTTCGTTGGAGCTATCAATTTACTTGCGCCCGTAATCTTCCCTTTGGGCTCAATTATTGTGCACGAGGCGCAAGACACAAACTGTGTGCACTTTGGCAAATTTCCATCAAACTGTCTGTGACATCGTACACGCCGTAATGTCCGTACTGACTTCTGATTGGCGACTAATACTGGCTCTACCAAGATTACATGTTTGGCCTAAATATTGGCTAGTCTTGGATGCCAACTAATGAAAGGTGGATGTGTATGCAATACATCTTATTCATGTTTGAACCAGAAAGCATATTGTGTAGCCTACTATTTGAAGCTTGGCAAATGATAGTGTAATCAAGTTAGACACTTTTTTCTGACCAAGACTCCTTGTGCACATATATATATATTGTTGAATGAATGGAATCCCAACAATATAATGACAGAGGGTAACGATGTTACTATTTTAATATGTTGTGTGTATAAAATGGCGCGTATTTGAGCTTAAAAACGACTTTGTAAGCCGCGTATGTACATGCCGTGATGTTGGCACATTAATTAGCTTGAGCTAGCGCTAACATATTTCATGCATAAAGATCCGTTCGCCTTAGATGTTTCACATCATAATTGTCGCGCCAACTTGGGAAGAAGAAGTGAATCTGAACTACTTCGAATGAACTGAACTTTTCGCTGAACTCTTGAACTATAACTTCGATAGCACTATGCAACAAATTTCGCAATGTTCGCAAATGTCATATTACCCGGGAGCTTTACTCACCAAATATATGTGAAATGGATTTAATCAATAGTTAATTACCTGCAATTCAAATTAAAGTTCATCAGGATCTGTAGCAAGGTTCCCGAGTATCTGAGATTAGCTGACTTTGCAAGTTTGTCGGGTACGGATTGGGCTTGGACAAAATATCCAGAATGTTTCTACAAAGTTGTAAGTTAATCGGAAAACAAACTCTGCGATTTATTAACTTCGGACTCTAGGCCTTATCCTAAAGCTAAAACGCGTTTTTTCTCAATACTCCGAAAATCAGGTTCCAAAAACTGTATATCCTAATATTACGATAAACGTAGAAAATATATTGTAAATTTTTATATTTTATATGAGTCCAATAAGCTTGTGGCCTTCGAAAACCATGTAGCCACATTCCGAAAATGAAAAAATTTTATGCAGACAGTCAGGTCGGTGCCCGACAGTGGAATACCCAGTACACTTTTTCTTTATAAACACAAAATACGGTAAAATGGGAAAGCGAGTATCCACTTTTATATCTCTCTTCATAAGATCGATATGTCTGTAAACATTTTCCTTTTGCGAAGGTCCAATTGACAAGTTTTTCTATTGGGCAGTTGACTATTAGGGCGGCAAAATTCACTCTTATACTCGTAACTCCAGTATTCTTGGGCCAATGTCGTTGAATTTTGTCAAATAGATCGAAAATACATTTATAGATGTCTGCGACAATTTTCAAATCAATATATGGGGGGTGTGGCAGTAATGAAAGTAAATCGTTTGCGGGGGAAGGCGGGGTTCTATTGAAAAAAAAGTGGACGAAGTTTTAACGACTAAGTTTTAACGTCTCCACACCAAATTTTGTAACTCTAGCTCACATGCATCCATATCTACGCGTAGTGGAATTTTGGCTCAGTTTATTGGCGAGGGGGGGGGTGAAATTAGAATATTTTTTACTATAACTTTTAATGTATTTATCCGATTTCGATTAGTTTTCAAACATAGATGCACATAAACACGACCCACATCTCTGAGTAGTTTCGAAATTTTTTTTCCTCTAACTCTTATAGTGTCGGAGAAAGCTGGCCCAACACGGACAGACGGACATGTCTATATCTACTCGACTATCGCACCTGATCATTTTTGCCCTCGGAACTTATGAAAGTCTATGACTTTTACACTTCGTGTACAGGGTATAAAAACTGCATTTCGACTGGTTGGTAGCTATTGAAACTGTTTAAACAGCAAAATCCATCATACAGTGGATAATATCTTAGTTGTCTCAGTGTTAAATTTGCAGCTGGCTTGCTGATAAGAAAGCCCATTACAATAAAGCAAAGTTGATAATGATGAGCTTGTCAATGTTGACGGCGACGGCGACGTCGACGTCGGCGGCGACAACGATGATGATAATAATGACGATGATAATAATAAATATGCAGTAATTCATTTGTTAATTCAACGGATTGGCTTTCAGGGTGAGTAAGTGGTGCATGGAGGGGAGAGTTGGGGTAAGGGTTTTAGCTGCTGCTTGCTGTAACGCTTAATGGGCATTATTTGTATTCATTCCGTAGCGGCCGCGGCTCTAGACTCGAAATTCATTATGCTCCGACATTGATGACGAGCTGGGCGTGCACCGTGGGCGCTGCCGGCCAAATGTTCATTAAAATTGAAAAATGCCACTTTAATGAATTTATTTGCGACACTTAACACAAGTGAAGGCAAACAGAGAAAAATGACATTCATTAACATAAAAATTGCGCATTTTGTTCAGAGTCCCTGAGCAAGTGAGGATCTCGAACTGTAAGCCCGCGAGGCGGATGCCAATGTCCTGCCCATCCAGCCATGGCCACATTATGGGCATGGACACAAACACACATATTGACAGTCGGTACCCTCTGTGTGTGTGTGTGTGTGTGTTTGCCAACTGTAAGCTGGCGGCTATGCGGGCCAATTTACATTACCATTTTTTGACTTGTTGTTAGCCCTGTAGTTGATGAGTCAATATGTCAGCAGCTCGACAAGTCACGTTGCCACAGTTTGTGGCACATTATGTTCAAATAGTTGACTGTAGCTAATGAACCAAACTCCAAATGGATGTTCAAATGAAGTGTAAGCAACAACAACAGTATTGTTTGCAATAGCCCTTTGAATAGCTGAACAGTTCCATGGCTGAACTGGGTAATTATTAAGCGGCAGCAGATTATACAGTAATGATGTATCTATTTGGTGCACTGCTGCTTATAGGTTGCTATTATTAAAATCGATCTTTTTGGAAAACAACGAAAAGATATACACTGCTCGACTGCCGTAAGCCCTGCGCCCATTTGCCTCAAGAAGAAGTTTTTAACTGTGCCAACTGTAGCATCGATACCTTGTGCAGAATGAACGCTCCGCAAAGTGTCTAACAAAGCTTCGTTATATACATGTAATTTATGCCAATTCACCCAAGAATCAGCTCGTTCTTGTCTATATCTTTTGATATTCCGATCTTTACAGTGTTTACATGACATCCATTGCGTAAGACCTCCCTTCCAATGAAAGTTGTTAATAAAGCCTCGGAAAGGAAGACGCGAAAAGTTGACAAAAGTCGAAAGACTATAAAGAATAATGATTGGAATGTCCGGATCCCTTGTACCGCTACCCAACTACCGATTGCTCTTAAGCTGTTTAAAGCAGATTAAACCATCATTCAGAAGACACGATTCAAAGTTCTAGGCAGCCATCACAAGGCTTTGTGTTTCAATACTAAGCACTCGAAATGATAATTCTGTTCTAGAGTAATTGAGGGTCCTTATCAAACAGTAGGCGCTCCCCACTCCCCTCGGGCAGCTTGTTGGAGGCTCTCGTTTATATACTAAGGCCTGCAGTGTCTTTACAGGGAGTGGAGCTGCGCCTAAACAAACGTGTGCGGAAATCCATTACATTATATATCTTTTATAGTTTATCATATAATATGAGTTGACATCCAACAAATATCTCTATAGGAAATGTGTTAATCCGTGTGTTATATCCTTGCATATGCTTACGTAAAACCAACTCCGGTGCAGTTCCGGTGAAATCTTGCGACTCAACTACAGCTGCCAAGTGATCGATGGAAGGCATGCACCTAGAGTGGTGGATGTTCGCCAGTTTTGGTGCACTCCAATCACCTGACTTGTGGTAGCCAAGATTCGCATGCGGCTAAGCATAGCAAAAAGCTGCGGAGCGTTGTAGTCTTCACTTTCGCGAAATCTATAAGCAGCTCACTCAACCTCCCTTCGAACCCGACGAACTTTAGACTGAGAACGAACTACGCCTGTAGAAGGACCCGGCAAACCGCGATCTATGCGAGATCACTATCGTGAGATGAGGAAGGTGGAGAAAAACGTAAGCAGCAAAAGCGCAATGAAACTGTTATAGATCATTGATGCGGCTTTCAGATACATAAATGTACTACCAATCAGAATTTTATGTTACTAACTGTAACAAACTTTCCTTTATACTGCAAAACATGACGCACTTTCAACACAATACCAATTCTGCAACAACATGATATCCATTTTCCGGTTAACTTGGGCCCTCTGTGTCTGAATCCGGCTTCAGTTTTGTTTTGTCTAGCTTGCTGCTCATTGAAATGAGGTGAAATTTGTTGCCTAGTGTAATTACATAGAAACACACACCGTGGGACTATCAATTACAATTTTTTAGCTGCCACCCAATTCCAAACACATTAAAATTAGCTTCATTATACACTGTAACCGTAGTGTCCAGGGTATCATAGATTTGTGCAGCGAAAGAAGGAGGCATAGGATCCTTTTGCAAAAGGCTAAGACAAAAATAATTTAAAGAAAGGATGCGCATTGTCCGTAAGTAAGCAAGGTTGCCATCAGAATCGATTCACCCCACTTCCACACCAATTGGCTCTGGCCCAGAAAATCAATTCATTATATATTTTAGGTATTCAAACATGTTAGTCGGTATGTTACCTCTCATCTCGAAAAAAGGTTAATTAAATGCTACCTGATAAGCCTTCGGCAATTCTTCTTCTTGATCGTGTGTGGCAACTTTTATCAAAACTTGTTAGACAGACGTGAATTTTCTTTTCCTAATTTTTCAACTTCTTCTTCTTAACTGGCCTAACAGCCCGTTGCCGGATTACGGCCTGATGGTAAGCTCTCTTCCAGTCGTATCTGGCAATGGTGATACCAAAGGTTGTGCTTACAGCAGTGTGCCGCTTCGTCGCATCCCTTCCACATCCGCATTGGCGACATTTCTCGCAGGGGCTTCTTCTTCTTGTGTAAAATGAGTATAGGGTATCACTGTGTCGTGCTCTAAAACGGTTCTGCAACCAGAGTTTAGAGTTGTTAAGCTAAATGCATGTTGCGTGTAACTCTATCTCGCTTCCTTTGTTGCTCTCTCGCTTGGCATGTCTGCTGCTGTCCACAAAATGGCCATAGGTCTGCACTTGTATGCAGTATCTATGTGAAATTCCCCAACGTTCCGTGGCTTCAATTACACTTCACTTCTGCTGGCTGATATTGTTTGGTGTTGTTTTCATGCACGTCACGCCGTTGTTGTTGTTGTTTTTTATGTTTCTGCTAATTCAATTGTTGGCGCTCGCGATGCTCAACAACGTGCAGCTTGATTTAAGCACACCCAAACTCACACTCTCACAGACACACACACACACACACACACACACACTCTCACACACACATGTTAATGCTAGGAGGCATAAGTACATATATTACGTAGCCGACCCATATGCCAGTTAGTCAGCTGACTTTGCTTGCCTATTCGCGGTTAATTTGCGCTCGTCGAGTCCTACAACAAGTAAGTATTCAACAACGCCAACATAGTGTAGCAGCTGTATTAACAGTTGCAACTAGTAGCACTCCAACTAAGGGTACAGCTGCTGCTTTGTTTGCCCAAATCCCTGCCCCAAGTTGTCGGTTGCATCCAGCACACAACAATGACAAGGCCTATGTGCCGCATGGTGCTGCTTTGCGTACTGTTTACTTTGGTGCTTCTCGGTTGGCTGCTGCTTACTGTGGTTTCTCTACTGCTCCCTGCATTGGTCGAGCACCGAGTGGCCTCCACTTTGCTCCTATTGCACTTTACTTGCACTGTACCGCCTATATATAGAGTGCAGTTTTGGTTAACTACAGAGCCAATTTGCAGGCGCATAATAATTTTCGTACTAGCTAATACTAACACAGAAAATATGTGAATGGGTAATGCCTAAGGGCAGAGGCCGTAGTTATAGGGTCACTTAAATGTCACTTTGGATAAAGCAAATTACCAGTCGTAAAGGACAAAAATAGAGCCTAGTCATAATTAACAATGCAACAATAGCTGAAACAAAAGATAAGAATAGATGAAGTACAGCTGAACACAATGGCAACAGCGTATAGCCGAACCTGTTTACGGGTTATTCAAAAAGCCAATATAGATTTAATTGGATGTTCAAAGATTTGACAATTTTATACCCTGGGTCAAGGGTATACTTGAGAAAAGCAAGTTACGCAACAAGCACACGGAGATGTGGCAGCCTATAATTTTTTTATAACAAAATGTTTAGCATCCACTCGAGTAGAGACACCCCGCCGGTGTACTTCCCATTTAGAACTTCCCAAACTTCTTCTGTGATTTTATTTTCCATTGGAATTGGAGTTTCTCGTTTTGCGTGCAAAACCCTACAGCCAACTCTTTTAAGGCCTGGGATGGTTAAGCTGCACACATTAGCTCACTGCACTAATACCGGATGACAGGTTGTGCATCCACTTGATTAAGGCAGAGAAATTTCAATCTGGCTATTGCCAGATTAATAGCGATCAGTAGCTTTTGCCCTGCTCCACCAAAACCCTGAACCTCCCACCTACTACTTTCGGAAATACTTTTCATTAAGTTCTACTTTCCAAAGCACTTTGCGAGCTACTTCCCAAAGTACTTCTTGAACTATTTTCCGGAGTACTTACCATTAAGAAGTTCCTAAACTTCTTTCGGGAGTAATTTCCATTAAGTACTTTGAAAAATCCCTTCCGAACTACATTCCAGTAACTAATTACCGGAGTACTTCCCGAATTGCTTCCCAAAGCACTTCCAGAAATACTTCCTAAAACAATTCCCGAGCGATTACTTCCCAAACTATTTTTCAAAGTGCTTCCCGAACTACTTCCAAATAACTTCTTGAACTATGTACTTATGCCTGATAAACGTCAGCTTTTGAATATCACGATAAGATATTGTTCATTAAATAATACATGTTTTATATTTAATGAAATAGAAATTGTCAAGAAGTTTAACTAAGCCACATGGCCCGTGTGGCGAGCGGGTTAGAGAATACCTCAGCAGGTCAAAGCTTGTCATATGAGGTGACTTATAGTGACATGGGATTATTTCGAGACAAGTAGAGCCATCCCAGGCCTTAGAAGGGTTGTGCGTAGGGTTTAGGACCCACCATGTAAAACCCCAATTCCAATGAAACAAATACATCAGGCCGTTACCAGTTAAGAAGAAGAATCGGCTTTATACTTTTAGCATTTGTTCAATTTTTTGAGAATTTCCAAATAATATAACTCCTTAAAAAAATGTTTTTGTTGTCCCAAAATTGAAAAATTTTAAAAAGGAAGCTTTACGAAAGATTACCGTATTGATTTAAAACTTTCCAAAGATATTCAAAAATTTGCTTAACATCTTTTGGTACAACTTTTCAAGTTCATACTGACAAAGGCTTCCTATTTCTTATACATTCCACAAATATACAATGACAATGATACAATAAGATTTGAAATTGCAACCACAATTCTATCTGTCTTGAAGAATATTCTTCTTATATTTGACCAAAAAAATGTTTATTTTAAAGAGAGTAAGAAAGTAAAACCCTTCATACATCCCCCCTCTACCTTACAGTGCTATCGTGTTAAGCATTCTAGACAATAAACCACCATATAAATTTCACTCTAAGAGCTATCTTAAGGCTGGAGATGTTATAATCTCAAGCCTTTGGCCATAGGTTTTACTTTGTTGTGTCAACGCTGTTAAGCCCCTTGAAGACCTTAATGTATGACGTGCTTACAAGTTGTACAGGGCCAGATTATAACATGGGCCGTTAAGTACGCGGCCCGCTGCCAGTTATATGTGTGTATTTGCCAGCTGGATTCAACATAGCGAAGAAACAGCTAAAACATTATCCAAGTGCATATCTTGTCAACTCTCGATTTAGTTTGGTTAGCAAAAAAAAACTTTTATAATAATACCCTCGGAATGTAGCGCACACTTTTTCTATTAAACTTCTGCAACTTAAAACCCTTAAAGCAGCATTTGATTGCCCATTGCGAGATCGCGTAAATGAAGCACTAAGTTTGGAATTCCTGAGTCTGGAATCCCTGCAAAGTTAGAGCAACACACACAGCTTCGTTAAGGTAGGAAAGTGCTTCTCCGAGCCTTTTGATAACAAGCGAGGCTTCGGACAAGGCGATGCCCTCCAGTTGCTTGTATACGCAGATGATATCGATATCGTTGGTCGTACTAAGCGAGCAGTTACCTTTGCGGCTATTGAAAGAGAATGTGCCAGGGTGAGTCTGGTGGTAAATGAGAGCAAGACGAAGTATATGCTTTCTTCGAGTAGAACGACGCAGCGGTTGGACTCTCAGATTGATGTTGAAAACTATACTTTTGATGTTGTCAAAGATTTCGTCTACCTTGGCATCACCGTCACAATGAAAAACGATGTCAGCATAGAGATCAAGCGAAGAATCAGTCTTGCCACTGATGTTAAATAGGTCTAAGTAGGCTAATGAGTAGTTGAGACCATTCTACTAAACCAACATACTATAAGACGCTCACCAGCTTACTTTATGGCGCTGACGCACGGGTGACGACGAAGATTGATGAAAATGCTCTTAGAGTGTTTGGCCGAAGAGTGCTCCGTAAGATTTTTGACCCTTCACGCGTTGAGAACAACTACCGGACCCGATGGAATGACAAGCTTTATACGACAACATTGACATAGCTAAGCGAATTAACATAAGTGGAGAAAGGTCTTCCATGCGGCTATTGAAGGGAGGCCATGTCTACGTGAGAATAAAGAGGTAGACACTAACTACCTTTGGTATCAGCGATTGTAGAAAGTGCGTGCAAAGCAGAGGCGCCAGAAGGAGTGCTCTACATCAGGCTGAAGTACAAACCCTTGGGTTAAACTGTTCAAAAGGTAAAGCAATTTTAAGATTTTGATGAAATCGAAAATTTTCATTTGTTTTAAAGTTTTCCTCCATTTTCCCGTTTTGATGCTATGTACAAAATTAGATAAATTCATCAATCAAAAGCCGTTTTGTGAATCAAAAGATTAGCAATAACGATCAATAACGTATGTATATAGTATATATTTGAATGAATCGTATGTATATGTATACTATCTTTTAATTTAACTTCAGGATAGGGCCCCCACATATGCAATCCGTCCCTGATTTTATGTAATGTACATTTATGATACAAGAAATTTACATTTCGCTTTTACCAAGACATTAACACCCATTCATGCACACACTCAAACCCACACACTGAACCCATTCCCATGCACTTGTTAAGCTCTCGCCCAATTATGAATCATTAAAAATACGCGCATATAAATCGCTTCATTTTTTTTTTTCACAATTACAGTTGGGTCGTCTCATTGAAGCCTGGAGGAGGAACTACCTTGTTGTGTCGTTGTTTTGGTTGTGTTGCTGCTGCTGCTCCTGTCGTGAGTTTTACTTTTGCTCCGCTGCGTGTGCATGCTGCTTGGGAAGCTTTTCACGCTACTCAATTAACTTAATTCCCTTTTGCATAAATTCAAGCGTTCATTTTCTTCGCTTTTCTTTGACTATAGAACATTTTTTGCGCTAATATTTATTTTCATTTAAACGGTTTTTTGCCGACAAAAGTCGATGGTTGGCCAGGCAACCTACATAAAACCGTGTGCTCTTTGGCACAAGCAAGTGAGAAAAAAAAGTCTACCAAGTAGCAGGGTGCTTGATGAGCGAGAAAAGATTGTAAGATACTCGGACTTTTGCCGCATTAGGATTAGGAATTTTCATTTTATGATATTGGGATAATCTACTCTTTATTGGATTAGGGACACCTTGGACTTAATAGTGCAGAACGCCTTGCTCTCTTGAACGCAAAGTCAAGTGAATGTACTCGAATTTTTATCAAACCATTTCATTTCGCTGCTTTCCGATTAATTTTTGCTGGCAAATAACGTCTACATTTAAAAGTATAACTCCGTTGCGGACGATAGGGGAGTGGTATCCCCAGAAATAGCCAATAAACTTATTTTGTATAAACCAAATGAGCACTAACTTTCGTTGTTAGTGGAGCACCTTGTAAGAGAAAAGGGTTCCAACCATTGTCTTCTTCTTCTTGACTGGCCATAAGAATCTGTGACCGGGTTATGGCCAGATGTAGTGCACTCCTTCAGTCACTTCATAACATCTTTTGTTCTTAAAGTCATGAGAAGATTGCGCTGCTCACTGCCCTAGTCCCGGGTGGTGATAAGAGCAGCTAATTCGGGGGCACCTCGAGGAGGTGCCTCAACTAGATTTGGGTAAGTACCAGGGAGCTTGACCCTGTTCTACCACAACACCGGCCTACCCAAGCGATTTCTATGAAAGATAGAGCTTGATGCAGACAGTCTGGACGATGCCAATTAGTGGGATATGTTTCCCCAAAAACAGTGAATCCAACATAAAGTAGCTTATAACTATGATTTGTAGTTACTTTAGGTTAGGTTCAAACGGCTGCCAGATTGCTGCATGGCACATATGCCTAAAGGGAGGACCTATCAGATGCTTAGAGTCCGTCGTCTTTTGCAAAAGGCCGGACATAAGCAGAAAAAGTGCTCGGCCTTTCTCCTTTTGTAGGTATTTCAAAATAGTTTTGTTGTAGTTCAGAATAAATGTCGAAAATTTTTTGATAAATGTGCATTAATCCTTTAGAAATGTTATAGAAATATTGACAACTGCCAGCTACACACTTTCGCTCTCCTGCATGTGGCACTCTATACTATCCGCTGTTAATCGCCAACAGAAAACCGTCCTCTCTTACGAAGAGCGGGTACTACTGCGCTTCCACACTGATCCATGTCCCGTTATATGTTCATTTGCCTTTCGCTGCAGCTTTCCATCTTCCCTGTCATTGACTAAAGGTGACCGCACTTGGCAGCCTAGTCAGCGCAGTGCCACATTACACTATGCAACAAATTTGACCTCAATGAAAGGCCCATGACTAAAACATGCCTTTTCCGGTACATTTTGGGTCGCTGATTTCGAATCCGGAAACCATTTTGGATTTTGTAGCACCGTTTTCGAATTATCGCTATTTCAAAAAATTCGAGATTTCGAAAGTTGTGAAGTCCTAATATATTATCTTTCCGCAGTTCAATTGGGATCATACCTGCCACGATCAAGTAGCGTCTGCGGAAACTGTGCGAAAGCAGCTTGCCACAGGGAATATCGCCTGTAAGCTGCCTTACAAACTCGGCTGTATGATGGCACCTCCATTAATTAAGCCCATATTGCCGATCTGTAAAGAGTAACGGATGTCACTAGGCTCGCGGTGAGGCGGCTGCTCCGTTGTTTAGGACCGCCACATTCGGTCATAAGCCTGCCAATGCTGATCGTCGCTTTCGCAGCTTTGTGCCTGGCATATTTGAAGCTCTGTGCTCTTTTGGGCATAGGAAGTTACAAATATGAAATAGTCCTACGCCTCTATCTCTATCGTATTCATTTGCTATGTCTACGACTTTTAGTTTCAGTTCTGCTAAAGGACTGCTTTGCGCCTACCTAGAATCCGACCGATGCCATTCATCGATATTTGTTACACAAATTTTGTCTTTTGGCTACTACACTTCGTCTTTTCGATTGTAGTGTCAATTCCCATAATTGTGTACGCCTTACAGTAGAGCTCTTAATGGGAATCGCTCTTTTTTACAAAAAAAAAAAAGCGAACATGCACCTCGACCCATTTCAACTAAAAGTTATTAAAGAAGTTTCAAGTGTAAAAAGGGATAATAAGTTGGCCTTGGCGCTGGAGCTGCCACTACCGCAGCTTGTGTACCTGCCACAAGCAGCTTAGATTGTGTCGAAACTTTCTGTTTGTGGCTGGTAAAAAAGATGAAGAAAAAGTTATTAATCCTTGGCAGTAAATGCCGGAAGTTGGTCAATAATACAAAAATTAAATACTCCTGCAAATGCGTTCGTTTACCTAATGCGATTATAAAGGCCAAGCAGTCATCTAGTTGGCCTACATATGCCTTGGGGCCTTAAGCTTCATCGCCTGCGCTCGTGTCCCAACGAATCCTGTCGGCTTTTAGCCAACTTTAAGCTGTCCGCTTGCTGGGTCTAATGTAATTTCAACGGTGCCAACAACAAGAATCCCGACTTTGTAGCTGATTATTTGAAAGATGCGCAGCAACCGTTGGCCCTGCACAGTGGGCGCAATGACCAAGCCAGCTACAGAAATGTGCAAATGTCTGATTTCTCTTAAAAATTTAAGAGTTTGTCGGTGTTTTCTTTTTTGTCGTGATTAGTATATTCGCATAACTGTAAGCGCTTAAACATAACTTCTTAGGAAGAGTTTAAGTCTACGTAAGCCGCCTCTCAGAGTGTAATTATTTGGACTGTATTAGTGTCGTTTTTACCACTGTGCCATGGCCAGAAACGTAACGGTGGCTGACTATTGGGACCACAACCAAACCAAGCCAAGCCCCAGTGAAAGGAAAAAGAAGACGTTAATATGATTATACGCTTTGTAAACAAATTATGAATTATGTTGGATAAATAGAAAAACTTAATAATAACTTGATTGCGGTATTTGGTTGTTGCTCCTGGCCCAGCTCACTGCCATTTAGGCTTAACGTATTCAACATTATGTTGCCACCGGAGTGCAATACACTGAGCGAAACTAGTTATGAGAAATTGTGACATAATTCTAGCACATAATACGCCTTGGAAATGTAAAAACTGTCAAACACAAATGCCACGAAAACGTGAAAGTTCCTGCTTTTTAACTAAAACTAGACAAACATAAAAATTGTATGACAAATAAGAAGAATATGACAGGAGGCATTACATTCAGGACAAAATAACGAACATTTTAATGCAAATTTTTCCTTAATTCAACAAAAACATGGACACTATGAATCGGGAGGTTACGCACATACCACGGCGTCCCAGTAATGTACCTAAGAGCCCGATTTGCATCACTTGGATTCTAGCGATGTCCAGAGAGACTGGATTTAGCAGTGCAAAAGCAGAGAAGGCTCCCCCGCTAAAGAGATACTCTTTCTATCACCGAAGTTACTATACTGATGTCCACAATCCACGCAATTACTCGCCTATCAGAGAGCATTTATCGAACCCACCTAAATGAGTTGACAATCTCTCGGCTGCGAAATAAGTTGAGTCAAAAGTAGTCAAAGTCTCACTTTTTTTGCAACTCAACATCTTGAAGAGCTGACTCGCAGGACCCTCCAATCTTATAGACATCTACCATAACAGTAGTTGGTTCCAGTGAATTTGTAATCAGATTGAATACACACAAGAAGTTCGAAACTTGACTTGACATGCCTTTTTACTTCGAATCTGGATGGTCTCTATTCAGAAATTTTCCTTATGGCTTATGAATAAGTCTGCGTTCCAGCGGGTACACTGAGTCGTGACACGTTCCATTAAATTGACCACACTCTTGGTAACCGCACGACGAATGTCAAGCAAATTCGGACACTGAAGCTGTTTGAATTGAGCCCGGGTTCGTAGAAACGAGCCGAAAGTTTATGTATCGATAGTCAGAAAGCGATACCTCCGCCAATACACGCCAAGACTTGACTTAGTTCAAGGACATTTCAAAAGTCGGGATGCTGCCGAAATTCTAAATGGACAAATGGGTTATTAATGGAAAATCTAAAAATTGTTATCTAGTACTATAGAAGATAGTTTTTTAATACTAATTAACTAGATCCTTCCGAATGGATAATGCTAATAATGATTCTTGGATCAGTTTGCACCTTCAGCCACTCCTGGTCCAACTAACAACCTTCAAGAGCTGACAACGATCCTGCTGGCGTATACAGAGCACGTTTTCAGTCCATGTATAATGGTACGTAAGAGGGAAATGTATTTTTGTGACGTCCTAGGCATAAATGCAGCTCCCTGTTTCGAGCTAACACATAAAGGCGGAGCGTCTGCCACAAGTGATTTTATACGTGAAATATATACAATTTCGTAGTGTACAGTGCCCAAGAGGAAATATTTATTGACTTTACTTACCACGAGAAGGCACGTCTGCAAGGCTCTTCTAGACGGTTTCCCAAGCCAGTAGGACTAAATTTGTGAGGATTATGGCCACACGAAGCTAAGGTAACGCGGTACTGTTGGGAGAACAAAGTAACTTTCTAAATTTTTACTCATTTATATAAACTCTTCAGAACTTGGAACATTTTAATATATTTAGGGTTAAAAAAAGTAAACAATTTATTAAAGTATCTGACTGAGAGATTAACTTCCGCCTTTTTAAGAATTCAGAGCATTTCATGCGTCTAAATCATTAAATTTCTTTTAACCAGTAGAATCTCAAGAATATTTTTCCACAGATTTAAGCAATGGGAACACGATTTATGAGATACAAACTTCGGAAATTCTATCTGCAGGTATTTCAAGCTAAATTCACATTGTGACAGAAAAAATGTGATTTTTTATTACGGTTAGAATCTTTTCTATTAAGTATTACTTTTATACTTAAATTTAAACGCAAATATCAAATTGTACATTCAATTCGTTTTGGGAAAATGCCTTGATTGTCCAGTTTAGCAAACATTGTCTAACTACTTGACGTGCTCAATTATACGTACTCAAAGAAATCCTGATGAACTAGCTCAATATTTTGAGACGCGAATATTTAAAGAATGCGAATAACCCGAGCTGCATTAATGATCTCATTCAGCCGTATGGCTAAACGGGAAAACCGACGGAAAGTACAGTACTCATCAGATTACTGCTATTGGTGAATTGTCTTATGCATGTAGTCTTCGCCACGCGCTCGATTTCAAAAACGCCTTGTATTCGCCTTGTCGTCGACATTCGACGACTCACGCTCTCATAATAGCTGTTTACGAAGAGGAAAAAAGAAAAACGAAATAACAACGGTTGTGTGTACAATGAATTTTGTCATTGTTTTTTTACTTCAAATCAATTTTTAGCTAACTAAAGCACAACGTATCCAGGTTAAACTTAAATTCTGCAAACCGCTAGCATATTATGTTTTAAATGGTATAGCTTTTAACTAAAAACGTTGCGTTATTACGAAGTAATCGGTACCACACTGAAGTTTCGCTTTGCGTTTTTATATAATAGTTGAGTCAGTAAGATATAACGTTGCTCCGAAGAAGTTGTGCTGCTGCTGTCTTCACGCCGGTTGTAGCTTGTTTGATGTTGGAAAAACATTTAAAACAGTGGAATGCAGGAGTTTAATTATCATGGTTCGAAGCACATGCTCTAAATCTGGTGGGACCAAAAGGAAATAATGCACTATTGAGCTATCGCTCTATTGATTCGTTTAAGCCATGCATTGCGAGTGAAACAGCCGGAATACGACCAAAAAGATATAAAAAAGTTATTGCTCAGCAGTACGAAAAAAATATTTGGAACCACTTGAATGGAACGTGTAAGCGCCCTTTGTAGTCTGCGGACAATGTTCCATGTGATTATGCAATGCGTTTCTGCAGGTTCACTTCTATCGAAGTAGCCGAAAATGGGCTTCAAAGTTGGATTACCTCGAAACTCAGACAATTTTCCTAATACAGAGTTCACAAGTGTCCTAAGAGTTGGGAAAGAGTTGCAGTATAATACCTAAATGTATCTACTCATTTATGTTGTTTTTAAACACATAAAAGTGAATTTTTTCTGTCTTCCAAGTTAGCTCTTATTTGTCCGCTTCACGCTGAAAGAGGTTTTGTTTTCTTTTTCGCAACTTCCAACACTGCTAGTAATAATGTTATTGTGGAATAAAGCAGTGCGACCTGTAAGATCTATTTTGCCCACTACTTAGCTTACAGCTCCCTTCACAGTCCTGTCTATGTTATTAACTTAATTATATGGCATGGTTCCAACGCGGTCATATCGGTCAGCGAGATCCTGTGTCCACCTAGGAACGTCTCGCAAGGGCATCACACTTAGCTAGAATGTGCTGGGAGCATTCCTCCTCACAAAACCTGCAGCTACCCTAGCTGGTGATGCCCAGCTTGGACAGGTGACCTCTAAATCTGCAGCGTTCAGTAAGCGAACCTGTCAGAATCCTAATATAATTCTTTTCTGTGATAGTTTCTTGAACCTGCTTAGGTTGTAAGAACCAACAAACTGTTTGGCCTATCTAAGACCTCGAGTGCTTATCCGGTTCATGGCTCATCCTAGTCTTTCCTTTTAACTTAGAAGTTGCTTGATGGTGTGTCTGCCAAATCCACAGAAAGGCTTCGGCGATATCAGTGGGTTCGCAGCACCATTCCACGCCAGCTTGTACGCAGGCTCATTCCCGAGAATATTAGTGTATCCAGGAACGCATCCAAGTAAGAGTGAGTTACGTTGTCCCAGAAGGTCTACCATCAATCGGGTTCCCCGAACCAGCTTGGAGTTTATTCTGCTCTTGACTCACCACAAATTGAAGCACTTAAACGTTAATCGTCAGGTGGTTCTCCCCATCTATATTACAGATTGTAGCATTAATATTGACTTATTATTCATAGATGATATTTTTACGATGCCTGCAAGCCGCTCTCCCCCAAAGTTTTCCAATTTGTTTGTTGCCAGTCGCTTTTTTGCCAGTGTTGCTCAATCGTCCGTTGCGAATCGTCTTGTCAGGACACGCTGTCACAATAAGCTCAACGAACACGGCCAGGACTTGGTCGTTGCGTTCGCTCGTATTGTGTTCTACTCCTACGGGATGCGACCATTGGCGGGAGGTTAATTATGGCGCGAAAATGGCCAAATTGTGCTAGCCAAATATATAAAATACTTACCAACAGTCGTCAGGCGTTGGTCAGTCATGGAAGCGGTTATGGCGCTGGCTGGCTCCGGGTTCCGGCAGGGTTGGCAACAGGGTTCAGGGGTAATGCGGCTTGTGCTCGGTTCAACCAGCGGACGTTGCATGCTGTCGTCGTCGTCGTCGTCGCCGGAGAGTGAAAGAAAACAGTGAAAACAAATTGAAAAGTTTTCCATGATAAATTTGCATTAATTTTTGTGCGCCCTTTTTTATTCCTGTTTTGTTGCAGTTGTTGTTGTTATTGTTGTTGTGTACCTCGAATTTTTTTTTTTTTTTTTGATAATCCGGTAGTTGTCAGCTGCGAGCTGCTGAGAGTAAGTACACGAATATATATACAGATATATATATATATATATATACACATTTGTGTGTGCGCATAGAAATTTTTTAAATCGAAAAAGTTTACCTTTTTTGGTTGTATTTTGCGACACACACACACACCCACACACACACCCACACACACACCCACCCACACACACACCCACACACACACACACACACACACACACACACACACAAAGAGCGATAAGCAAGCCGCTGACGGCCCCGTTTTTATTTATTATAGCCAAAAATGCATGAGGTACATTCACTGGGTCATGACATTTGGAACGCATAATGAAGATCTTTGCCGTCTTTACTGCAAACCGAAACGAAGTTTGAGCAATTCTTGGTTAGAAATCTCTAGAAATGAAATATTTTTGAAAATCTTTCAACAAAAAGCTCTCTTACTTTTGAGTTGAAATTCGGTTAAGAGCAAGAACAACGATCTGCTGCTGGGTTGATATTCGTTTCAAAGAGTTTTCTGACATAACTTTATACTCCTTGGCTTACAGATTCGCTGTGATTTACACAAATTTATTCAGTTTGCTATAAAATTCGCCATTTTGGATAGTGTAAAAACCAATTTGATTAAAATTAAACTAGCCAGTGATTGTTATTTTCTTGGTTTTCAGCAATTTTGATTAATCCAAATGCAATTTATATAGAAAATATTTTTCTTATTTTCACTCCTCGCTAAATATATGTTCATTGGAAAACTTTAGTCTATCTATTTGTTGATCTCCTGTGAGCAACAGGATTACTTGGTATCTTGCTTTAAACAGTTTTTACTCTGCTTCGCTTCTCAACTGGCGATAACAATCCTTTACCGGGTAACGGGCGGATGTAAAGCAATCCTTCAAGCGCCTCTGCTTAGCTTACACCTTCTTCAATCGGTAATACCAAAGGTAATTAGTACATCTTTAACTGTTCCTTCCAACGGAGACATGGCCTGCCCCTTTGTCGCCTCCCTTCATCCTTACGCACAACATGGGTTAGCCAGCAGAGCCGTTGGGTGTTAATTCGTTTGGCTTTGTCAATCGCATCGTAGAGCTCATAGAGTTAGTCGTTGTATACGTTAGGGCCAGAGATCCTACGGAGTACTGTCCGCTCAAACATTATTAGGGCATTTTAATCAGAGTGCGTCATCAACCACTCTAAAGCAAAACGGGCGGAATGAGCTCCTTATAGAATGGTAGTTTCATCTGCCGAAAATGGTCTCTACTACTCATTTGGCTACAGAGACCAAATCATCATCTATTGGCAAGAGTGTTTCTCCGCTTGATCTCCATGCTGGCAACGTTCTTCTTTGTGACGATGTTGCCTAGATAGACGAAATCCTTGAATACATTAAAATTATATTTGTGAACATCAATCTGAGAGTCCAACTGCTACGTCTCTTTACTTGAAGAAAACACATACTTTGTCTTATTCCCATTTACAACCAGCACCAACCTGGCAGATTCTCTACAGGCTCTGCTAACTGCTCACTTAGTACGACCAACAATATTGAAATCATCTGCTTCTGCGAGCAAGTAGTCACATTTAGAGTGCAATATTTTCCCGTCTCGATGTTTTAAGCTGAGGAGATTGCAGGAGAGAATTTGCAATAGCCAGGGTGATACCTGCTCTGCCTTAACCAAGTTGACGCACAAACTCCGCGTGGTGTCCCCTGGTTAGCTGCCCTTATTGCCACCCAGGGCTTGAGACCCTGCACGTAAAGCCCCAATTCAAATGAAAAATGTAATCACAGCCCCCTTTATTCAATGTGCATAATTCTGAGTGTTCATTTTAAAGCTTAAGTATTTTTGTAAAAAAAAATCTGTTTACTGTTTCGAGAGTTATGCATTTCGGCGTAAAACATGTGAGTTGACCCCACTGTGTGATGGCTATAACTTAACATATGCTTCAGCTTGTGCATGATAAGCGTTTCACATATAAGGGGAAGCAACTTCTTGACAATCAAAAATAGAGTTTTAACTTTAAAATTATGATCAAAACGTGTTCCATTTCGTACCAATTGATATCAACACTCAGTGACAGAACTTCGTAGAACGGGATAACTACAACTTGTGAAGGTATAAAGATAAAGAGCCAAACTTAACAAATCAACTATTTCAACTTGAAAGCTTTTGCGAATCTTTATAAAAAGTTTGAAAATTACTCGTTAGTTCAACTGTCAAATAATGTCAACCTGTACATTATTTTGTGTTCTTACTTATCGACGACGGTAACGTATGAGATAAGACAAAGATCATTTGCAAAAATAACGTTAATCGAAAATTGATTTGAAGACAAGCAAACTTGATTCTTTTGGCTTCGTAGTTGAGCAAGATATTTGCTTAGCACATAAAATACAAATTTGAAAACAAACAAATGTCTTTAGAACAATCGAGGTGCGATTTTGTTTACTATCGGGATTCCGAAGGTTAGGCATTTAAGAGGAAAAAAAGAAAGTTTAATACTATCAATAGTATCGAAACTTTTCGAACCGATGGTGCTATCGATAGTATCTATTTAACTCAAACTTTCGAAAATATCTAATATAGATTTCGATAGTTATACAGTTCCACTTTGAAGGTGCGACAATTCAAACAAAATGATTTTGTTACATTTTAAAAAGAAAAATGTTAAAAAAAACTTATACCGTTACGTACGCCTGGCAGCTTTGAATCATGAAAATGTCAATTCCATATCAAGCTTATTGATATGCTACCATCACGGCATGTATGCAGCAAATAAACGCCATTAACTTCAGACAAACTTACTAAGGATGATTAAATGTATCAATAAACCGTGCGTAACTATAAAACCATTTGAGTGTAGTTATATGTTGATGCGATAATTGAAAGAATCGTATTTAACTTGAATTCATATCGTTTACGCTGCAATTCTCTAATATGGCAACTCTAAAGGCAAAAGGTCAAAAGAAAGACAACTGTAGAGTATGCAACCTTCGGCGCTACGAATTGAAGCTATTCATATCTCTTTTCGTTTCTGTGAAACGAATGAAATGAACCTAAAGCAAGGCCAGCTGGCTGTTCTTCTTGTTTGTTTGTTGTTGGCCACTGGCCGTTGTCCGTTGTCCGTTAGTGCCGCCGGCTGTTTTGTTACCTTTTTGAATATTTATGAAAAATTGAAACGTTTTAGCACGAAACGAGAGGTATGCCGCGCCTGGCCAGGAATCGCCTCTTTTCTTCTGCCTTGGCGGTTTGCAACATTTTCTCGCTTTTCGTTTACACCACAATCTTTTCGCTTTCGCTTTCGCCTGCTGCGCTTGTTAACTAATTGTAATTTTTTTTATTATTTTTTTGCGATTTCTTTCACTTTTTTTGTGATTTGCTCCTTTTGGGCTCTTGTTTTGCATGTGCAAGCAACGCACAAAAATGATTTAAGTGTGCTTCCATTAATTACGTTTTAGCACACTGAAAGTGGAAACGGGTAGCACCTTTGGTGGTTGTCACGGCCCAAAGGAGGCGGGAAGGCGTGATGCCTGGCCTGAGCTGGCATGCCTACTTACTTACCGGCTACTGAAACTTTAATAGACCACATTTCAACATAATTAACACGGCAGGCGTATGAATGATGCATGAAGCAAAGATCGCTGCTGACGGGGCTCTTTCTGGTTATGTGTGTGTTTTTGTTGATACCCAGCGGACCAACATACGTGCCTTTAGCGAAAATCTCGCAAAATGCTCGCAAACGAGTGTTACAGTGTTGCCTCGCAAAACACTCGCATACGTATAAAATATGCCTTGCGTGGAGCGTTGAAAAATTCCTTTGTTCTATTTACTTTTGCTGGTCAAAAAGTGCGATCATACATTAATTAAGTTTTGTGTTCAGTGTAAAATTTAATATTTAATAGACAGGTAAGTAATATAAAATATATATTAATTTTCTTATTTATATTTGTATTATTAAAATTATAGAAATCAAAAATAAAATTTTGCATAGCAGACTTGTTGTTGACTTGAAATTATGGATTCCCACTTGTTCAATACACAAATTGAAAACACACCAAACCAAATCTTGTCAAGTAACACATTAAAATAATTTACCTATAATATAAATTGTATTATCTTTTGTTTAAACTTTTTTTTAGACATATCTAACACGAATTTCAACAATTGCAATCATTCTGGTAATGCAATGACTCATTTCCTCATTAAATTCATGTTTAATAGGTTTGTTTTATATATTTACAGATATATTAATAACTTTGCTAGAAGTAAAGATGGACATGGAAAAATTAATAACGAAAGTGGACCGGCAAAATGCCGAGTTGCTATCGCTAAGGAGCGAGGAAAGCCTCAAAGTTGAAAAATATCTGTAAAATTTGGTAAGAAATTTAAAATTTTTATGATTTCATTTCAAATTTGAATTATTTGATTATACTCCAACCAACGCCAACTCCAAGAAGGCGTACGACAAGTTTTTAAGAAGCTCCTTGCGGCTTCTTATAACCGATAAAATAGCCATATAATGCTCGTGGTGTGGCACAGACTTGAAGAAGTTGATAATAAAAAGGCAATATTAATAAAAAAAACAGTTTTTTGTTGGGAACAAAATGGGAATAAAACTTGCGGGTCTTTTTCGATATCTTTTGCGAGCAATTTTTGATATTGCTACCGGCTCGTAAAAAATACTATTTTTATTCAAAAACGTATCGCAAAAGATATCCGAAAAGGCTCGCAAGAAATACGGTTAGCGAGTCTTTTGCGATATCTTTTGCGAGACTTTTCTGCAATTTCTAACGAGTCAAAAGAGATAACGCCAAATGCAAGCTAATAAAACTTTTGCTGCCACAAACTGAACGACATATGAATCTTATTCGTATCTTTTTCGCATCTAAAAAGGAGCGTTTTGTCGGGCTAAGTCTCGCATTTCACTCGTATGAGATATCATAAACGAGCGTTTGGTCCGCTGGGTACAGCTCTGATGTAGATGTGTGTGTGTGTGTGTGTGTGTGTGTGTGTGTGTGTGTGTGCGTGTGCGTGTGTAAATTAAGATTGAGTTAATGAATATGGCAGCTGCTAAGACAAAAATAAAGCACATAATTGGAAAAGTGTTCGAGCAAAAATCCTAACAATTTAAAACAATACTTAGGACATGATTCCAGTGAGCTTAAAATCACAGCCGCTTTCTGCTCGTAAGAGAATCGTTTAACATTTAACAATATTTCAATATTGTGGATGGCCTTATCATAAGTCAAAGATATAATTGCAAGATTGCTGACAGACATGTGAAATCATATGTGTTCACTTTATTTGTGATGACATGCTAAAAGTAAGTGTTTGAAACTAGACTTCCTACAATTTCATACTTAACAAATTTCATGCAGACAGACGGGACGCTGCCCGACAGTTGGATACCCTGTAGCAATTTTCCATGAAAATCAAATTTCTGTGCAAATTCTTGTATCGATGGGTTAACCCTGAAAGTGCATCGCCTTTCGTCGAATCGACTAATACCACTTTGAAATTAGAATACAAAATTAAATTCAGTTAAAATTCAAAATGTAACTAATGATTAATATTTTTGCAACAAACAACATATGCAACAAATTTGACTACTTGATTTGGCTAAAGCATACATTTTCCTAAAAATTGGTGGTCACTGATTTTGAATTCGAAAAACGTTTTTAATTTTCTAGCACCGTTTTCGGATTTTTTTGACATAAATTAAAATTCAAATTACAGATTTCGAATTACGCAATATCTGCAAATCTCATATTACTCTGATGCCTCACTAAAGGCACTTAAGTGTCACTTCAATGGTCTACGGATACTTTTGGTCTATCTTATCTTGATTGTGGATTACAAGGCAATAAACTTTTAAAAAAAATTTAAATTTCTAAATAATTTTATGAGTTTATTGCCAGGTAACTCACAATCCATCCAAAAACCAAAACCATCGGACACACTTTTTTTACGGAAATTCAATCAAATTGTCGATTCGCCACCGATTTTTCTCAAATTGGTGTTGAAATTTGAAATGAACAAATTCATGTAATTTTTAATTTAATTGCTTTTAAATTTTAAAAAAGAATTTTCTAATATACTTCAATTCAAATTATAGTTCATCTTGATATGTAGTAAGGTTAACGAGTTGCATGAGATTTGCTAACTTCGCAATTATCGAAATCTCTAATTTTTTCAAATAGCCATAATTCGAAAACGAATAGAATAGAAAATCTAAAATAGTTTCCGGATTCGAAACTTACCGAAAATGGTATGTTTGAGGCATAAGCCTTTTTTTTGTTGCATAGTGTTATAATTTTTTTAAACAATATTTATAGATATCTTTAATGGAGCTGTGAGTGATATATCAAAGAATATTACCGTATCTGATACCGAAGGCTTAGCCGCTGCTAAATGAAAATCAAACAGAAATTGTAGATTACTTAGTCAATGTGAAAGCAAAAATTACAAAGAAAATTGCTGAGTCGTTATTTTGAATTTGCTCCCAGCTAATAGAAAAAAAGAATTACATATGCCCTTCTCACGCGGAGAATATACAAGATATTTATATGAAATTTTTACACAACATGAAGCAGAATATAACTAAAAAATCTGCATCAATAACTCAAAAATCGCGTTTTTTGAGCTATGACAGTCTTCTAGTAAATGAGCGATAAATATAGTAAATTCATATATTACTCTTTTATTATCACAAAAAAGTTTTTAAAGAATAATCGCTTTTACACATTCTGTGCATATCTCAATTTTGTGTTCCTCACAATCACTTTTTTGACATTTTTTCAGAATGACAGCCATTCGATGCTACAAATCTTTTGTTTTATGAGTTTTTCATTGTTATTACTAGTTTTTCAATTTCAGGCAGAAGCTTTGATGATAGGTTAGAGTTACTACTTAGTCTACAAGTCAAATGTTGCTCAACGCGATCCATGTACAGTTTTTTAAGGAAACTTCTACGAGCTATCGGTTTTCCATTCAACTTAAACACCTTATGGCAGTAAATTATATATTCCTTAAAAGATACAGAGCGGCCATCGATTGGTTTTGCGGGAGCATGACATCACACTACACATCCTCGGGCTAATAGCTGTTGAGTACCTTGTTCCAGAGAAGGATTTATTGAACAGTTAGTGTTCTATTTGATTTTGAATACATAGATAAATATGGTGCAGTCCTTCATTATTGACTGCAATGGAAAACTGGATCGACGCGCTATTCTCGCCAGTTATGAAGGCACGTCTAAATTTTTAGGCGTTTCAAAAGGCCCTGCTGCATGGAAGCAAATATGGCCAAGGTTGTTCATGATGCATGTCGCCATCACATGTTTGAAACCATATTGAAAAACGTCTTTGAAATGAAAGTGTCTGTTTTTAATCGTTTTGCTGCCATTTGGGACAATCTAGAAAACAAATCGTTTAAAAGCGGACTCGAAGACACAGTTGTGCGCTCAAAAATTAATGAGGCTGATTGCGAAGTCATTAAGAATTTCTGCAATCAAAAGCTAAATAAACACAAATCCGCGCGGATTTGAAGGTCATACTACATTTAGGAATTAGGTTCTTTGGTGAAGACGGCGGAATATGTGGTCCAATATCTCAAGCAAGGTTCTTGAAAAAAGCCATTTACACCTTTAAATTATACCTCTTTCGGGAGCGGATCACTCTAAATGGACTAGACTATATATGTAGGAATATTCATATACTGTATGTCAATGCATGGTTTACATGCAAAAATGCCGTATGAGCCCCAAATCTATATATAAATACGCTAAGCGAAAATTTAGTGTGGTACCGATTACTTTGCAATAACACAACGTTTCCAGGTAAAACCTATACCATTCAAAAGATAAAATGCTTGCGGTTTGCAGAATATAAGTTTACGTTGCATTTTGGACAAGTGAAAATTGATTTGAAATAGGAAATGTACTGTATACGTTAGTAAAAAACAATAACAATTTTTATTGTTTCACTGTTTTCTTTCTCCTATTCGTTATCAGCTGTTATGAGAGCGTTTATTAAGTCGTCGAATGTCGACGACAAGGCAAAGTCTACTTGAATGATCAATAATTTCAATGGTTGGGTCATCTTTCAGAACCTACTCGAACATCGCACAAAAGTAGGAATTTTGGTTTTGAACTGGACTGTGCCTGCTCCGTTCGTAAGACAAGTGCTAATAACGTTTGAACTCGTTTCGCTCCTAATTGAGCAATCAGCCTTGTAAGTTGCCTTATCATGAATGGTAAAATAAAAAGCCAAAACTCGAACACTCAGTACCTTAATTTAAAATTGAATCAGTTTGGCGGATTATGTCATCATCAGGCATGACATCTTTCGTTTCACATTTACTTCTTTTAGTTGAACTCGAAGTGTTGCAAAGTGCTTCGTTCATCGAAAGATGTGGCAGTTTCATATTGGAATGGTTCTCAAACTGCATCTTCCTCATAGTGATATTTTTACTTGTCACTCTTGCTGTCAAAGCTCATATATGAGAGTACCAAAGAAAAATATAAATATTTGGCCTGAGAACGCAAAGTCCTTTTGGGGATTAACTAAGCTCACAGAAAGTTGTCCCATAAATTCAATAATATTAATTAATAATAAGAAATTAAATGCAAAGTACAATTACACTTTAACATAGTTGCATTCCATTCTAAAGGCTGCTCAAGTTAAAACTAACATTTTTGGTGTGTGTATACACTAAATGGTTGTTGTCCATGCCGGACATTTTCGAAAACAGCTGAATTCGTGAAATCGTACCAAACTAAGTTCGAAAGTTCGAAATTGCGCCAAACTTGGTACTAAAATGTGCAACTGGTTACGTTGATGGCTCATAGATGGCGCTTTGCAGCATGCTTTTGTAGCGCCGAAAAGTGGAATGAAACTCGACTAACTCCGATTTCGAGTTACTGGGCAATAAGCTCAAATTTTTTTTCGAAATTAGAAAATTTTTATTTTATTATACATGTATCCTTTTTTAAAAAACTCGTAGTTTTCGAGAGTTGCGAAGTCAGCTAATCTCATGTTGCTCGGGAACAGTTCTACCAATCGAAATGAACCATTATTTGAATTGAAGGAAATTATGTATTGGTTTAATGTGTTTCAGATAGTTTTGATCTATCTTGCTTCGATTGGGAGTTACAAGGCGCGTTCTGCAACTGAAAGTTATAAAATTCTGAAGATAAAGTACCGTTTCCAAGTACCGTTGCACATCTTGTCTTTCCTGTAAATTTTCGCTTGCTTTTGCCTAAAAATTAATGTTTATAAAGCCATGGATAAGAAAGGAGTAGAAATTTGTGTAGCGGAAAGAAAAACTACTCTAAAACTCTATCTGCATCGTAATAACAAACTATGTTTCATTGGGTTCCATCTTGTGAAGGCCCCGTTCTAGGCGTCCATTCCTACATTGATAAAAAAAATGGGGGATAAATTTTAGTTTAAAACTCCTATTTTGATCCACGCTGTACTTAAACTTTTTGAGTACGAATCGTACTAAAAATACTCAGATACAACAACATAGCATAAGTTGAGAAGCTTTCTGCAGTGCCATCACATTATTGCCGAGCCAAAATCTTTTCCTTCTTAACTGGCCATAACAACCCGTTACCGGGTTACGGCCTGATGTATTTCTTTCATTGGAATCGGGGTTTTATATGGTGGGTAACAAACCCTAAGCACAACCTTTTTAAGGCCTGGGGTGGCTCTACTAAACTCGAAAGAAGCCAGAGTCATTATAAGCTGCCCCATACGACAAGCTTCGACCTGCTGAGGTGGTATTCTCTAACCCGCTCACCACACGGGGAAGCCGCAAGAGTTTAGGAATATTCAAAACCTGATGAGTTTGAGATGCACACCAAAGATAGGAGCATAACACATTTTTTTAAGCGGTTAAGGTTATGCTCGGCCCTCTATAAATATTTGATTATTATAGACCATAGGGAATCGGCCAAAACCCAACAAAGCCGTCAAAGCTACATATGTTGGCATATTTTTTTAATTCTTCGACTTTTGTCCACAGAAAGTTACAGTCACCCTCATAAGTTGGTCAACTCCTTAAATTGGACACTTTTCAGCGAAACCATAATATATTAGTACAAAAACTCTAATTTTTACCTGCCTAACTTACACCTGGATATCTCTTGTAAGTTGGCCACATTTTAAGCGATTTTTGAATTTTGTCAATGCAATTGAACTTGTTAAAGTTGGTCACCTCAAAACCACAGCAATGTTATGTATGTAAATCCGAAGGATGTATTTTCGAATCATAAAAATAATCCAAATCAATGGCAAAATTTACAACTGAACAAAATCGATTGCAGTAAACTCATTGCTTAAACAAATTTGAATGAAATCCTTGCCGATGGATCAATTCATTTGTTGAAAATCAAAAGCTAATAAATAAACAAATTTAAAAGATTCTCTTAAGTTATAATAGAATCTAACTGCAATTTTTTATCTAAAACAATGTACAGTACTCTTGAAACAAACTTCGACTGCTTTGCAACTATGAATTTAAACTTTATATTATGTATGTATGTACATGTATATGTTTATATTGTTATTATGTACAGTTTATGGTCAAACATACAAGATTAAATAATTTTTTATGTTAAAAACATTCATAATCCATAAAATAAGGTAACAAAAATCAAAGAAATAACATAAAATCACTATAAAACTTACACTTTCATGTCTGCCACCTGCATAAGTTGGCCAAAAATTCTTGAACCGTGATTGGCAGGTTGGACTTTACATATTTACTTCCGGGCCATACTATGATGCCAGTTGATTCCGTGCATTACACGATTGAATCCTTTGTGCAAAATCGTACTCCACAGGCGTACTTTAGGCGACGACTGCATCGGAATGAAGCACACTGACTTGAAAAACTGGAAGTTATTTGCAGATTCGTTGCTACCCGACAATGGAATACACTGTACCCTTTTTATCTCCATAGAAACTAAATCCAGCATACGGTTAAATGGGGTCAAAAGTATCTACTTTTCAAGTTCGATATGAACTTAAGCAATTTCCTTTTAGGAAGTTCCAATTGACAAGTTTTCCTATTGGGAAGTTGGTTATCATGGGGCAAAAATTACTTTTATGCCAATAACTTTAGTATTCTAAGGCCAATATCGTTGAAATTTGAAAGATAGATCAAATATACATTTATAAATATCTGTGATCAATTTCAAATCAATATGTGCGGAGTGCCGCAGTAATTAAGGTAAATCGATTGCGGAGGAAGGGGGGCATCTATTGAAAAAAAAGTGAATACAGTTTTAATGGTTTGACTCAACCAAGTCTCCACATCAAATTTTGTAACTCTAGCTCAAATGTATCCATATCTATATGTAGTCGAATTTTGGAGCAGTTTATTGTCGAGGGAGGTGAAATCAGCATATTTTTAACACTAACTTTTGATGTATTGTGGGACTGTAAACGGGGTCTGCTGGGAGTAAACGGGGACATATATCAACTCAATTCGACAAGATGAAGTCTTACATGGGATTACGCGCATCTTTTGGTAAAATTTGGTGTCTCTAGCTCTTATAGCCTCGTAGATCTATCAACTCATGCAGACAGACGGACGGATATGGTCTAATCGATACCCGAGTCAATGATAAGACTTTTTGCCTATGAAACATATGGTCTGCCACGCCTCCTTCTGCCTGTTACATACATTGCACAAATCTATAATACCCTTATACACTATGTGTACAGGGTATATTAAAATTAGACTTAAATAAGCTTAGGTTAAAGAATACCACCTCAGCAGGTCAAAGCTTGTCGTATGAGGCGACCAAAAATGACACTGGGTTCTTTTGAGACCCCAGGCCTTAAAAGGGTTGTGCGTAGGGTTTGGAACCCACCACAATTCCAAATAGAAAGAATGCATGTGCTGGCCAGTTAAGAAGAAGATACCACCAAAATATCATAAAGAATACTGAAATTTAAAGCATTCATCGTAAATAAAAGACACGTTAGATGAAAGCGACGACGGAAGATTAAATAAATTTTAATTTTGAAACCAAGTCGATGATGAAGTTTAATTTTTGTTTAATGTAAAATTAGGTTTAACTAAAATAAGAAATCTAATAAATCTTTAATTTTTCATAAAATAATGTGTATTCAATTTTATGTCAGTTAATTTCAACTTTTTTAAAAGTTATCGTAACTGCCAAACTAAAAGAGCACACTTACAAAAAATTTTGGGAGCGAAATTATCGTATGTGCCAAAAAATCTGCTTTTTTCTTCAAACTTAAAATAGTCGATTATTGTAGCACATTTGAAATTTGGAAGTGATTCTGCCAGCCAAAGTAACGAAAATCTGAAAAACGCTCTACTGTAATATGTAGTTTTTGTAACATACGATAATTTCGTGCAAAGGGGTCGATATATATGTATGTTATAATTTATGTGACGAAATAAAAACACTGTTTATTGAAATTTTTTCATTGATAATGGGATTTTAAAGCATATTTTCAAGGGTTCTTGAAATTTATATATTTAAAAATTTTATTAAAAAAATAGTCAGCATTTCGGCCAGCTGTGAATAAATACATTTTTACGTGGGATAAATTATCTCAGTTTATATTTATATGTCAAAAAGGAAACTAACACTTGACCATTTTTAGCGCATTGTAAGCGAAGATAACGCGGATGTCGATTTTGACGATTCGGAAATTGAATCTATGGAGAGCTCTGATGAAACCGATTCTGCATCAGAGACTGATGACAATAACAAGGTGGAAAAGATGAAAAGGCACAGCCAGTTGTTCATTGGGTGAATTTTACTCCGGATTGCCAGTACAAGCAAAAGTTTGAGTTCCCGACTGCACGTAACTCTTCTTGATCTTCCTGCTGACTGCACTGAGTTCAGCCTGCTACCTGATACTATCTAAGATTTATTTCAACGATCCGACTGACGTTGGTAAAAATTATTGCATACCTGATGTTATGCACTGCCCAAAGGTCAAGTTTGTAGCTGATCGAAGTGACAGATCTCTTCAGGCGATCGATTAAATTCAAAGCTAGATCCACCTGGAACAATATATGCCAATGAAACCCATGAAACGGGGAACTAAAATATTGATGTGATACGATTCAAAGACAGGTTACACATATGACTCCAATATTTACACTGGAAAAGAAGCCGATACTGTGCTGTCCACAGCCACCACTCTTGAAGAAAGAGTCGTATTGAAGCTGATTTCTTTGATTCGTGAGAATGACGCGTGTCTGGCGGTCCACCATGTTATTAGAAACAATTGGAGTTCCGGCTCCAATTTTTAATTAACTAATTATATACAATAAATAAGATTTATAGCAAAAAATTTTCTAATCCTGCCATAATTGATTTTTTTATTTGAAATTTACATCAAGAAATTCAGTCGTCAAAATATGTGTTGGGATATTATATCCCACCTATAATGTGTATTGGGATTATGTGTACCAGGACAAAAGGACGAATCCTCAATTCCTCAATCTTTTACAATATGTAAAAAGTTGTTCCAAAAGTATGTCGGTTTTTGAGAAAAAACTCCGTCCCGACCAAAACAAAACAAAAAACAGCTGATTGATCGCATTCTTTAGATGAGAGATTCGCGCGCAATTGGAAAATGCAACTTAAATTTGCCATATTTTCCATATATACTTTTATAGAAGCTTGATATATAAAGGAAAACATCGTACATCGAAGCAAGATGCTATTTTTGTAAAATTTATGCAAAAGCAAGCATCCAGATTGAAAATTCATATTAGTTTATATGTTTATATATATATATATATATATAAATTACGATTTATTTATAAGTTAAAATAAATATATGAGACGCGTTTAAGGTTTTTATATTAGACAAATTATTATTTGACAACTAACTTAGCCTAACCATATATGTCTCTTATGCCCAACTTACATTAGAAGCTTTATTATGCTCCCGTTTCGCCCTATTCTAACTTCCACTAGACTTCAGGATTTTGGCTAATTACAAACGAAAGAAATCTAAATACTGAAAATTGTTGACTTGCGCCAACGCCGGCCCCGTTGAAGGGCTCAAATGCCTTCAAGTAATTGGCAACGGTACAAGTTTGTGAACTGCTCGACGATAAGTTGCTCCATTAGTCGTCATAACGTCGACGACTCTGAAAACGCCGTCCTCCTCAGCGTGTGTGGCCATTACCCTGCCGATTAGCCACTGCTACGGCGGCAGATTGTACGAGACAGCTCGCCATCGCCTCAAAGAACTGAGACCCTGCTGGTCCGGTTTCCGGTCTACTGGAGGTGCTGGAAGAGGACCCCCCTATCAACAGGTGTGCTGGTGTTAGAGCCTTGCTGTCGTTGGGGTCTTGGCTTAGGGCGCCGTGGGGTCGGGAGTTCATTGCTGCCTCGACTGCGATGAGCACGGTGCTCAACTCCTCTGCGGTCAGGAGTGCGCCTCCCACCGTCCGTAGGAGTAGGTGCTTGGCAGACTTGACACCTGCCTCCCATAGGCCACCGAAATGCGGCGCTCTCGTAGGTATGAACTCAAATTCGCATCCGCTGCTTGATGCGAATAAGCGTATGTCTTCTCCCTCCTTTTTTAACTGATTGCGCAACCCTTCTAGATGGCGGTGAGCTCCGACGATGTTCGTCGCATTGTCGCAATGGACGACTTGGGGAACGCTTCGGCGACCAACGAACCTTTGAAAAGCCATTAAAAAAGTAAAAGTTGACAAATCAGTGACGAGTTTCAAATGAACCGCTTTGGACGCAAAACAAATAAACTGCGTGATCTACGACTTGTATGGAGGCTTTCCACGAATTCTCAAAGTCGTACTGATTGGGCCACAAAAATCAACGCCACATATTGTGAATGGGCGGAGTGCTCGTTGCTGATAAATTTCCCATTATTTGCGTCACCAGGAGAGGTTTGGATTTAAAGCAACGGATACAAGATCTCACTGTCTGACGACAGACCTCTTGAGCATTGACTAGCCACAACAGCTCTTTTCAGATGCTCACGAGTGCTCTGGGGCCTGCATGGCAATTTATTTGATGGAGGTATCTGACTTAGCTTCGATCGAATTGTGAGCGTCTTCTTGACAGCTCATATTGGCGACAATTTTATTAGTGGGAATGCCACGTGATTGATATCTAGATACGACCCATTCAAACAGGGTGTTTTGCAGGACAGGGCAGTCAGGGCCTTGTTTGATTTGTCCAACAGATAGGAGTTGATGAAAAAATTGATTCAGCAAAAATGAGCATGTCAATTTTCTGCGGCTTATAAAAATGTGGGTCAGCCAATTGCAGATTCTTAGGTATTGTCTAAATTAATGGATTGATTTGGATGGTACCCAGAAATGGATTTGAGAACTAAGAAATCTAACGAGAACTCACTGCAATTGACTCGCGACTTCACCACAGTGTGTAACTTTTTCTTAACATCAAAATTGGACTCACCAATTCCATGTAAGTCAATGCAGGATTCTTCTCTACGCAAGTGCAACTTTTGAGCTAATTCTTCGGTCACAAAGTGGGTTTGTGAACCAGAATCAAGAATTGCTCGTGCCAAAACAAATTCGCCAGTTTTTGTTTCAAGAATCACATCATCCGAAGCATTCGCATGCATAGAATGTGATGTGGATGGTTGATCCTGAGCGGAGTGATCCGGTGGTGGGAACGCTCGACTATACAAATGTGTAGCAGTGAGTGGTGTGAACGACTGCATACACTACACTTGCTACCAGTATATCTGGTAACTGTATGACCCTTCCGAAGGCAGTTGATGCATAAGGGAGCTGCTTTAGCAAACTCAAACTGTTGTTGCACACTAAGTACACAAAATGCAGTACAACTAGAGATTATATGATCTTCGGAATTGCAATATTGGTATTGTTGGGCTTTTTTGTCGTGAATAGACTTTGCCGTAGAGCACGAAAGTGAGTTTCGATTATATTTTTTAGATACGGCTTTTTGAAGAGGTGGTTTGGCAGCATCACTTGCAGATTCTTTAGCAGACAAATGCTGGTCTAAAGCTGTCTCGCAATCACACACAATGGGATGGGAGTATAATCGAGCTGTTCATCCCATTTCTGTTTTGTATGGGGATCAACTTTGCTCATGACAAGGTGGATCAAAATGGCATTTGAGATTTTTCGATCGTCAGCTATCGAAAGCAATGCACCAAACATAGCAGAGGTCGTGTCTATTAAGCGCCTCAACGAAGCTGCTGAGGGCTGAGAAATTTTAGGCAGGCTAAAAAGAGCTAAAATATTTTCCATAAAAATTAAACATTCATTGTCATATACTCTTTATAGAGCAGCTAGTGCTTTGCCATAATTTTCTCCGGTGACTTGGAATGCTCTTACAGTTCCTAAAGCTGCACCGGAGAGACACGAAATCAAATGATTAAACTTTTCGATGCTAGGTATGGTTTTATCGTTATCAACGAGAGTCTCAAATGAGGTCAAAGGCTGATTGTCAGAAATAATAGACACAAGTTGACCTTTTGTGCCAACACATAGATCCTCAAGATCATCTCTGTAATTGTCATCAGCATCGATGGCTTCGATGCGAGACTGATAAATGTTGCCACTTCAGATGGCAAATAAAACACAATACACAAATAGAACAGATTTAACTTATATTGAACAAATTAGCAATTAATAAATCTTATAGAGATTATAAGTAGTAGTAGAGTCTAAAATTTAAGTAGTTAAGGTTTATTAAATTGTATTGTGGCTGCCGCCTGAACCGCCAAATTCAAAACTTAGTGCCGACTAAAGGCGGACCACACGCCGATATCAGGACATCGATATGTCGTGTATCAATCTGTAAAGCATCGAAATGCAGAATATCGATATGCCAGCAGGATGAGCAATAGGCGGTTGAATTTAAATATTTGACTCAGCAACAGATAAACGTACGCATTTTCTATATGCGTATTCAGAAGCTCGAGCCTACAATTTAATTCAGATAAACTTCTAGGTCTATTTATCGTCAGCCATTTTATAGGAAAATTATGTACACTTTTTGTTATTAAAAAAGGAGCGAACATTTTTATATTAGCAATTATTTAATTATAATATGCTAAACGAGAAGTGGAGGGGAGCGCACACTTAGTTGGTGACAAACGACTTTTAAAATTAATATGCCTGTCCAACTTTGTGTAGTTTCTTAAGTTAATGCAAAACTAAGGTCAATGCTCTCGAAAAGAAAGTGCAAATTTAAATACACTTAAAAATGCAGCACTTAGAAATTGTAACAAAATTATGCAGATTTTGATTTATGTTTGTTTATTGAATTTATTAAAATCGCACAAATAAACGAATGCGGTTCAAATGGTTAGTTAAATTTATATGCCTGCAGTTAATAAATAACGCCAAGAATTGAAAGCGTTTAATTTATATTAAAATCAGGGCTTTCAATTTTAAACACAGTACCTCTTGTATCCAGCTGCCACTTTTCAATTGCAGGGTATTCCTGTTCGATAGCAGCAACATGTTGGCTCTGGAAAATGGCGGTTGAATTTGCGCGGCAGACGCGGATAAATATTTTCTTTTTCTGCAACTTTTTTTTTTTTAACAAAAGCCGTGAACCGATGCTTATGTTAGGTTTAGGTTGTTTTGTAAACAATTTTGTAATTTGTTAAAATTGTTTCATGTATTTTTTTGTTAACTTTTTTGCACTTTGTACTTTAAAGTACAAAACATAAAAAATATGAGTGAATATGTGAGTCATTAGCATGCAGAACAAAACTAAAAGATATTTAAATTAAATAAATTAAACGGTTTTCATATAAAACATAAAACTTAATTTCAAAGACTTGTAACTATATGCGAGTGTTTAGCGAGATTTTCGCTAAAGGCACGTATTTTGGTCCGCTGGGTTATCACATGTCACTTATGTGTGTTGTATGTATAAATTATGTATATGTATATATGTCACTTTAAACTACAATCCCTGCTCGGGCGCCATGAAAAATTATAAGAGTTTAGATGAAATTACGATTTATTTATAAGTTAAAATAAATGGATGAGACGCGTTTAAGGTTTTTATATTAGACAAATTATTATTCGACCACTAACTTAGCCTAACTTCATATATGTATGATATTATATATTATAATAATAATATTCATATATTATGCCCAACTTACATTTGTGCGGCGAACGCGCAGATTGTGCCGAATGCTTTATAATGCTCTCGTTTTGCCCTATTCTAACTTTCACTAGAATAGACATCTGGATTTTGGCTAATTACAAACGAAAGAAATCTAAATACTGAAAATTGTTGACTTGCGCCAACACAGAGATATAACCAAAGGCTACAAAAATATGGGTCCTGTGGTGCTGGGAGAAGTTTGGCAATAGCAGGCTGGAGTTTGCGTTGAACCTATAAGTTCCATTTTTTGCTGTACTTCAATAGCATTTTTGTATTTAGTTAAAAAAAAAATAACATACAGATGTACTACAAAAGGCAGCATTGTATACAGTTACAGTTAGTTTTTTTTTTTTTATATTCGGCATGCACGTGTGCAATAAAATATTCACATTTTTGTTGGGGTTTTACAAACTTTATTCATGATTAATCTTAAATTAATTTTAATATAAGCTCAAGAGCAAATATGAGCAGAGTTTTATTTAAAATATCTATAAAAATTGAACTTTAATTGTTATGTGTTATGACCTATTTTGTGTCGCCACAACGAAGAGGCCAGCAGACTGAAATAGAAACAGTTTCAGTTTCTGTCTGTTTTTTTTTATTTTTTTGATGGTGTGCAACAAAGAACAGAAACAGTTTGTAATTTTGTCAATTTTTTTAGTTTTTCATACTTTTATTTATGTATTAAAATGTTTTTTCTACAAAACAAACCAAATGAGTGCAAAATATAACATAAATAAATAGCAAGAAGAAAGATGGCGCCAATAAGAGTTTACATTGAAAAGAAGCAGAAATGCGCCAAAAATATTTATTTCGATGCCTAATGCGTAAAAAATAGTTGAATTCTGTGTCTGTTTGTATTGCAAAGGTACTAAATTCCATTTCTTTTTCAGTTCCTGTTCTTTGTCACAACTTTACTCTCATTTTCTAGAACTTTTGCATTCGTATTTTTGCTGTACTTGGCAGCTAAGACGCTACCGTTCCGAGTACGAGTACAACTCGCTGCTCGGTTTTTACAGTTTCAACTATGATAGAATAAGAGAAGGAATGATCGAACCATTTATAAGTTCAACATTGACAGTTTACTTTTGACAGTTGTGGTGAGTGGACGTGTGGGCGCAGAGTCAGTGAAATTTGTTTGCCTATTACATACAAAATATGTAAGTGTATGTGTGTGTTCGTGTTCCTTCTTGGTTTGCATATATTCGCATGCAACAAAAAACACTCAAAAAACAGCATTTTGGTTTCAATTAACTGTAAAAGCAGCCAAACAACAGCAAAAAGTACATGGACATGTGTGTGTGCATAGCCAAAATGTATGTGTGTGTGTGCATGGACGCTGTCTCGCAGACAAAATTTGTGTTGCCCAAAAGAAGAAAAAGCAGAGTATTCATAGCTTCTCTTATACTTTGTCACAAAGTTTGCATATTCGCCAGTCGTAAAAGAGCTCAAGGATTGCACTGCATTAAATTCGATATTATTTGTATTTATGGCGTTCATATACACATTTGAAATGTCAGTGCTCACTTCTGCAAGCTGAATGCTATGAAATCGTCTGGCTTCAGAAATAACGCAGCATCGCAGTATTTAGTATTTTTATACTAGTAGCAATTAATATTATGCTTGTGGTGTGTACACACTTCTTTTTCCGCTTTTTTAAGCGCGGTGAATAAAATATTTTTGTGTCGCTGCGCGCCATATTGTATATATGCATTTGTAAATTTATTAAAATTCTTATAATTATTAATTTCTTATTTATTGCATACAATTACAGTACGCAAAATTGCAGCAAATACTAGATTGCATTTTGTACCAGTAAAAACGGAAAGAAAGAAAACGCCATGCGTCGTTGCTGCTTAGCCGGCTGCCCCTCCAACACCAATTTGCCGGAACATGATGACGTTTCCTACCATGTCTTTCCCTCGGACCCTGTCTTGCGCCGCATTTGGATTACGATCTCGCGCGTTGACATGTCACGTCAGATTACTAGGAAGGTGCTTGTTTGTTCTCGTCACTTTCAACGCGAGGACTATTGCCGTATAAGCGATGGCAGAAAAGTACTAAAGCATCGCGTCTTTCCCACTAAACTTCCTTGGGGCGAAATGGAGAATTCTGAAATTGCGACTCATCAGGCTAATTTTATGCCAGTTACAGCCGATGATGCTTTAATAGCTGCCAACAGCAGCTCCAACGAAGACGTTATTGCAGCCAATGTTGGTCGAATTGTAACGGAAACGTTCGATCGCAAAGCCTCAGCGAGTGTTACTACAGCTGCTGAATCAAAGGATGATGCAGCCAAAGGTGTTGTTCAGGAAGTGGTAGAAGCTATTTCACACTCTGGCGCAACTATGGCCGAGACCACACCAGTTGCGGACACAAACTTAGACTTAGACTTGCCTTTGCCCAAATATGGCCCACTTCACAATATCATCATTGGCGCTCAACTGGAATTTCTGAATAACGAAGAAGTTTGGCTGCCAGCGCGCATTGTCAAAATTAGAGAAGCTGAAAAAACGGTGATCATACGTTGCGATCTAACCAAACAGGAGCTGTTGGTCATCCCTGAATCGGAGCGCCTGCGTCAGCGCTTTAGTGAGCGTTGGCTGCCCGTATTCGAGTTGCATGAGAAGTGCACGGCACGTTGGTGGGGATCGCGCATATTTGCAGGCACCATTAAGCAGCTGCTAGGCGATTATACCTACGAGGTGCTATTTGACGATGGTCATATCAAGAAGGTGCACGCTGTGCATTTGTATAGGCCGCCGCAGCTGCTGGGTGTGGATTTTACGGCTAACTGTTCAAGTGCTGAATCCAAATCGTCGGATATATCTAGTTGGGATTTGGGTATGTTGTTGCATTGCCAAATTATACAATTTCATCATTAAATTTTTTTTTTTTGTATTTAGCTGCACTTCATCTGCAGGAAATACCACGCGATGGCGAATGGACTTGCCACTGGGTAAACGATCAACCCCTTGGCAGTAAGTGTTTCCCCACTGATGACGAGCAACACAAGCCCACAATCGTGGTGTATGACTGGCGTTTGCCTCCGGGCTGGAGTAAGCACATGAGCCAGCGCACCAATGTGGCAGGCAAATGGGAGGTCATCTTGGTCTCACCTAGCGGCAAGCGTTTTCGCTCCAAGGTTATGCTCAAGCTGTTTCTTGAGTCTCAGGGTTTGGTTTATAATGAAAATGTGTACGATTTTGGCATTCATCAGCAACGCGCCAGGGACATTAATGCCTATGTGTACACACACGATTATAATCCACAATCATCGGAAGTTCCAGCTAAGCCGCAAGCAAGCGCTGCAGAGGACGCACAGTTTTCTGGCAAAGACAAACATGGCGCCGGATTGTTGCAGAATGGTCACGGTATTTAAATTTTTATTTAATTATTCTCTCAATTACAAATTGCAAGTAATTAAGCTATAGCTACAGGGCTTTAAGCTAATCTGGGCTAGATGTAGATATTATCTTATTAGTATTACTTCGTTTTCGAGTACATAGGTATACTTCAAATTAATGAAGACTACGTAGATATTTGCTGCCTTTAAGAACTTGGTAATTGCTACTATAGTTTGGGCGATTGGGTTGTTATGTGGTAATCTTGTCTAAGTTTACTTAAAAGTGTACAATCAGTCATTATATGAAGAATTGATAAGTTTGTGTTGCAATGGAGACATTGTGGTTGGGGTTCTTTACTTATTAGAAATTCGTGAGAGAGTTTGGAGTGTCCTAAGCGAAGTCTTACAAATTTTATCATATCAGATCTTTTTGGTGAGAGTTGGTTATAATTGATTATTTGGTAGTGGTGGGATGAATCCGGCCAAATGAATTTTTTGTTAGTAATTGTTTTCAAATATAAGTGGAAACTTATGTGCACTCTTAGCTGCAGAGTCTGCTATATCATTCCCTGGAATCCACACCAATATAATTTTAGGGTATTGTTGGGTGATAATGTCTCTAATTAGTGTGGTGTAGTAATTCCGGTTATTTACGTTTGCAATGGATTGTTTTTTCTGTTTTTCAAAGGTACATGCAGCTAATATAGCGGCTATTTCTGCTGTATATACCGAGCTGTGGTTGGGTAGTAGCGTAATTTTTAAGATGTCAGATTTTGTTGTGACGCTGTATGACACTCCTGATTTTGATTTTGATCCGTCGGAGTATAAGAAATTGTATGATTTGAGATCGTGCGGGAGGTTAACAAATTTTGTGTGATATACTATTGGGGGTGTGCATGGTTTAGTTGTTGTGTGCAGAGATATATTTAGTGAGTCTTCGCCGAAGAGCCATGGTGGGTTTAATAATTTCTTGGATGGGCTGGGTGGAGGTGTAAAATGGATGGTATTTTGGGTTTTCGTTTAGCTTTTATAATTTTGGTGATGATATTGTATATGGGACTGTTTTTTGCCAGCATTATTGATTTGCAGAGTTTAGCAGTATTAAATTTTATTCTTGTTTCGATTGGCATTAGGTCGGCTTCGAATAGGAGGTTGTTAAGGGGGGTGCTGCGGAAAGCTTCAGAAGCGAGTCTTAAAGCTGTATGGTATGATGTTTTGAGTTTTCTCATATAGGATTTTGGGCAGTTTCCATAGAAGACAATACCGTAATCAATTTTGGACATTATCAGCTATTTTGTAGTGTACACTTATGTTTTAGTGTCACAGTTGTATTTTTGGTTTGATAGCCATTTGATTATGTTTAGTCTACAGGTGAGTTGTGTTCTTAGATTTTGTATATGTTTTTCCCATCTATACTTGTTTGTAATCGTTATACCTAGTACATTAAGGGAGTTGGTCTGGTTGATGGGAAAGATATTTGAGCTGATGTAAATATGAAGGTGGTTACATTTTGGAATGGATAGTTTAGCGCCTGAGTAGTCACACCACTTCAGTATATCCGTAAAGATAGGGTTAATATTAGTGTCTGCGATTTTTTGTTGATTTTTTTGACAATTGTGAAGTCATCTGCATAAGCGAAAAAGATATAATTTCGATGGATTGCTAATGTGTGACAGAGCTTTTTGTATGCAATTAAAAAGATAATCACTGATAAGGGTGATCCTTGGGGTATCCCGTTGTACAACGGTTTGCTTTCTGAGATGTCGCCATTAATTTTAACTTTGATTTTTCTGTTTGTGAGGAAGTTTTTTACATATTTTAGAATTTCAGGCCCTATTTTACATCTGTGTAACTCATCAATTATCGTGTGTATACCGATTTTGTCGTAGCCTCAAAGTCGAGGCCTACGACTGAAATGTGATTTTTGGTTGATAAGGCAGATGTAGTCTGGTAGTCTAACAATGTTAGACATTCCGATACCGATTTGCCTTTTCGATATCCTATCTGCCGGCAATCGATAACTTTGCTATAGTTAGCAAGCCACCATAACCGGTTTGCTGTTATTTTGTCTAGAACTTTGGACATGCAAGGGTTGAGAGATATTGGACGGTACGAATTAAGGGATGTTTTGTTGGAGTTGGGTTTGATAATGGGTATAATATTGCTGATCTTGAATTGCTGGGGTATATGGCTGATTAGGATATAGTTAAATAGATCTAAGAGTCGTTGGACTACCGTTGGAGCAAGGTTTTTGAGCATCGGGTACGATATTCGGTCTGGGCCTGGAGTTCTCCCTTTAAGGCTATTTAGGCTGCATTTTAGTTCGGTTAATGTTATATTTTCTTCTAGGAGGAGAGAGTCTTTTGTGGGTTTGTAGCTGGGTGTGATTGGTCTTGCTTTGTGTTGTTGGAAAGAGTGGCTGAAGTTTTGGTCAGAGGAGATCTCTGACCAGTGGCTAGCAAAAGTGCGAGCTAAATCTGCAGTATCTATTATGTTTTGGCTTGGATCAGATGGTGATGTGATGCTATGGATTTCAAAGCGAAGTTTTCTGCCACAGAAAGTGTTGATGTTAGACCAAATTTTGGAGATCTACGAATTTAGACTTATTTCTGATGTGAATGTGTGTAGTGAAATACGTTTTGCTTTTTTATCTCTAATCTAAGCATAGCTTTCGCTTTTTTGAATTTCATAATGTTCTCGTTGTTTATGTGTCTTCTAAGTTGGTACCATGCTTTGTTTCTGATGTTTTTTAGTTCTTCGAGTGATTTGTTCCACCAGGGAACTGTATGTGTTTTATTGTTGTTTGGATTCGTTTGAGGTATTGCTATATTTGGGCTTTGTCTAATAATTTTTGTAATATTAGCTGCCTCTTGGTTTTTGTTACTACTAATGGGTCTCTCTTTGTTGTATTTGTCCGTGAGGGTATTAAAAAGTGTCCAGTCTGCGGTATCTAGCTTAAATTTTGGTCGTCCGCTGTTGTTTATATTTGGGCTATCGTTGAACAGGGAGATGTGAATGGGGAAGTGATCGCTGCCAAAAAGGTCTTGGTCAGTATTCCATCTTGCGTGAGTTGCAAGGTTAGAAGCGGTCATTGTAAGGTCTACATGAGTAAGTGTGTGGGTGACCCATCATTTAATATAATTAAATTCGATTGGGTGATGTATTTAAATATTGTGTTTCCCTTTACATTGCTGGATAAGGAAGCCCAACAGTTGTGCCAACTGTTGAAGTCACCTGTTATGATGGTGTGGTCTTGGGGATTTCCAAACATTTTTTTAAGGTTCTGAATGTTAAATCTTTTGTTAGGAGGTATGTATGTGGATATTAAATTTGTTTTGAGTTTTGTGTGTATCACTGCTACGACGGCGTCAAAGTCATGATTTAGGGATATGGGTTCATACTGAAGTGAATGAATGAGTAAGGCTACTCCGCCATAAGAGTTATTTGATGAATTTTTGTAAAGTGTGTTGTAATTTAAGGGGGTAGGAATGTTATTGAAAGAGTGTATGTGGGTCTCTTGTAAACAGACTACCTTCGGCTTATATCTTTTTAGTATAAGCTGTAGCTGACCATAATTGTTAATGTAACCATTACAGTTCCAAAGCAAAAAAAAAAGGAGAGAGGAGGTGATAGTTATATATATACTTAGGTTAGATCAGTCATACAGTCAAGCTCCATGTATGCCGACAGAGGATACATAGTGCTTGACCCTGGGTGGTTAGTGAAAGACATCGCTTCGGTATTTAAATTAATTGTTCGTTGTTTTTATGGTTTTATTTATGTTGTTTTTGGCAGCTGACATTGGTGGCCTGAAGGTTCAAATTACTAACAATTTGTTTGTGTGCCCCAGCGAGGGCTGCGCCAAGACCTTTCGCAAGGAGAACTATCTAAAGATACACATACGCCACTACCACAAGGAGTTTGCCGGGTAAGTTCACGAAAAGCGTTGCTAACAACATTTCTTTTCACGAATTGCAAGCCACATTTGACGACCTTCTTTCTGGCATCCACACTTAACGCTACTTTCTACCCAACAAAAAATAACATAGCTTACTTTTTGCAGAGATGGGAGCCGTTGTACCGAAATGCAAGAGCTTGCCGCCAAACATATGCAACCTTCTCCAAAGGGTGAAGGCGAGAACGCTCCCATGAACCAGATACCAAATCTGGTGGCCCAAACCAAACCAATACAAACGGCCGTAAAAGATCGTTCCAAGAGACCACTCTCCCACGAGCAGGGCGATGTGGATGCAGCATTGGTACCGCCGCCGCCAATCGGCCAGCCGCCGCAGCTTATCAAGGACAACGGGGAAAACAATGTGCAAATTTGCCCCAATCCGCCGGGTGTACGTGAGTCGACAGCAGGCTATCACACGCCCTATCCTCAGGCTGAAGAGTTGTCTACTCTATTAAAAGCCTCGAACAGAATCTCGTGTACTCTTTTGAATATGAAGCGCTCGCTGCACTCGCTGAAGGTAAATATGAAAGATGTTGAGGATCGCTGCTATCCTCCGTTGTATTCATGGTCCAAAAAGTGGGAAGAAGATAACGAAACATCCGCTACGTGCAGTAAGCGCTCCAAAATTGAACAACCCAACATGCCAGCTGTGTCACCATCAGAAGCCTTACATCATTTGGTTGAGCATGCACGTGTCCAGATGGGATTGGTTGCGGATCGTGTTGACGACATTGGGGAAAAGTTGCGCGGTGAGATAATCAACATGGCAGCATATAAATACTTTTTTTAAAATTTGCTTTATTTAACAGGACTCAAAGTAGGTGATCCCTTAGACGCCTTACAAGAAGCAACTGATGGGATGGTCAAAGAAGCTTTGTCGATTTGTTTGAAAGAGCTTGAGACCTATAAACATCTGGCTGACATCAACAATGTGGCAGATATGAAGATCTCAAAGGAGCAAGAAGAAGCAGCTAACACACCAAAGAAGTAATTTTATTACAACTTTAAAACACACAAAACACAAAGTTTTTCAGGCACAACCTGAATGAAGCTTGAAGCGTTATCTTTAATCCTTCTATTGACATATTACATATATTTTATTTGCGATGGAATTTTTATATTTGCCAGTATTTTTTTTTTTGACGAGCCATTCTGGTGAGATGAACTTATTTTTGTACCACGTATTTGGTAATTCCAAGTTAGATTTGGTTCTACCAACAAATGTTTCATTGTACGCTTACACGTAAATTTACCACTTAATGGATCAATTGAATTGAATTCACTACTAACTTAGTTTAATCTTTAATTTCATCTAAGGTTTTAGTTCGACGTGGAAAAAATATCTTTTAGGAAACAGCTCTGATAGTGAGAGAAGAAAACATTCGTGCATTCAATATGAAGTATAAGAAATGTGCACTTGTATAATTAGTTTCTGGATCTATGTAACATATTTATGTTTTCAAACATAGTGCAGTTAAGGAATAGAAGAAGGATTAGTTAACAAATATTTCTATTTTAAGCTTAAAATTGGTTCGATTTGACCCAAACATAGCAGAAGGGTTAACTTTATACCAAATAAATATACAGTAGCTATTAAAAAATGCATTCTCAAAATCGCTTAGTTCATAGAAAGAAGGCACATTGAAGTGAAATATTTTGTAGCCAAGAAAATCCGATTCTGCAGCTCTAACTTTGTTGAAGTTCATAGGAAAAGGGGTCTATTCGTGAGGTGCGTGATATCTCTTTCAATCGATTTTCAACCAAAACCAATTTTTCGGTATGCTAGATATCTATTTATACCGAATTTCAATGAAAATCAAAAATTTGTCAATGAGACAAAACTATCTTTTAGAGCATGGCAAATTTAATAAGTAAGCATCTGATCGACGGATTTTTTAAGAAAATTCGAATGAAACTTTAGGCAAAACCGTCTAGATACCTGTATATCTCGGAAACTAGCTAAAAATCAAACGATTGTGGAAAGCTACGATTGCTTGATCATTTTAAGGTTAAACCAAGATTCGTTCGGAAAATTCTGATGGCGGCTTGGAGTTCAGCGATACAAAGAATAGATATATATAGTTATATATAGATATATACAAAATGTTCTTAAAGTCACACTTCACTACTGTACAATATGAATATTTTGCTTTTCAACTTTTACGTGTTAACTGTATTGAATGCAAGAAGTACTTGAAGTACGGCATGGTTTTATCATTTAAGTTTAGTTGTACTTATAGAATACTTACAAGGCTTATACCTTCAATAATAATGTAAGATTGAACTAAGAAACATGTAAATGTAAAGATTTGTCGGCATTATTTTATTTTATACTTTTATAACGTTTTGTTTTTTAGTCAATAATTTCGTTTTTCTATTATAAAAACACGTAAAATTTTTTTCAAAAAACTGCTGTGCAGGCTCGAAAGAGTGAACATTTGCAAGAGTGAACAATTTTTTTTATGTTTTATGTAGGAATACATATATATTCCATAATTAAGTAAATGGATGAACACATTTTCTAGGATAGCAATCCTGCTATTCATGATTTTTGAGCTTTAAACTTTTTTTTTAATTCATTATAAACAAATTTCCAATCAAATAAATACATAAAAAAATTAATAAACACATGGTCGAGTAGAACTCAAAACAATTTACTTTTTTTCTGGGGAACCATCTAATTTTTTTTTGGTTTTACACATGAATCTATTTGTTACTTCCACATTTCTATTTCTATCAATTCTATTAATATAATATATTGTAGAAAGGAGATAAATGTATCTTTCCAAATTTTTATGAAGCAAGACTGGTTTTTTGAAACTAAGTAGGGTTTTTTCAATTTGAACTGAAAATTTCCCAAGTATTACACATTTTTCTAACTTTGGCAGCTATTTGCAGCAGATTTTGAAATAAGAGGGTTATGTTTTTATATTTTATTTTGAAAGTCAATTCCGAGTCAAACGAGAGTTTCCTTATGAAAATCGGTCAAAAATTTACAAGAACAACACATCGCCTGTAAAATGCAAAAAATAATGATAATAATAAAACGACTGTAACTTGAAAACTAATGATCGGATTGTCATGAAATATTTAGAGTTATCATTTTGAGGTTGGTAGAATCTAAAAATCATATGGGCTTTGAGTTTGTGACTTCTGTTATGTGTCGGACAGGGTACTTTTCAGGCGATTGGGATTTAAGGAAACTTAAGGATAACAGAAAATATACTTAAAAAAAGCTTAAAAAAATGCTATCTAAACTCTCATCAATTCGGTGCCCCAGCTCACAGCCCTTCTATAATCGGAGAAAGTTTAAAAGCAGACATCCTGTCCTAAGAGTACCCTAACCTCTGACCAAAAGAGGCTCTAATTTATTCTAGAGCCCCAAAGGTATTTTTACGATTAGACAAGGTAGGCAAATGAATTACAAGCAACCTATGGTAAGAAGGTAAGGGAATGCTAGGATACCAGTTGAGTATATTTAGGGTTCCACACACCAGAGCAGTATTTCAGCAAGGGACGAACAAGAGCCGTATAAGGAAGTCTGGTTATATAAGTATCATCACTGTTCACTGTATCTTTCAAAAATTCAAAAAATATACAAGTAAGAAACAATCACATATGTACCAAAGAGCATGAAATACAATACAGTGAAATCCTTGGCCGTTACATAGAGTCGACTTGCCAAGACAGTGCATTTGGGTTTTTTTTTGGCTCAATTTTTCATACTAAGGAGTCGGTCTGACAGAGACTGCAACACAAGCATCCCCACAGGCTTCTTCAGTATAACTGGCAGGCTCTTGGAAATGCACGAACATAATCACACATTAAGTTCTATAATTTCAAATCACATTTTGTGTGCATCAGCTACTGCGGCGATAAGTGGCGCCCTCTTGCGGCATTAGTGTGAAAGCAACAGTATAGCAACAGCTTTATGGCTTATGGTTACGTTTTAAGTGCTGCGCCATTGTGCCTAGTGGCAACACTTAAAGCGCCATCTATGGCTCAAAACGTGCACGGTATAACAGTTTTGACGGCAGCAGCTCATAGCGTATGCCAAAAAGTGAATGAAAGTGAAAATGTGTGTGTGTAAGTATGTATTAAAAATATTACGCTTTTATTTGCATTATAATTGTCGTTATTTTTTACAGCTAAAATGAACTTATTTTTTTAGTATTAAAATATGCACTAGACACTGTTTCAGATCGTACGTCCTTAAGTAAATATATATAAAAAAAAAGGTTGACCTTGGCTAAGTCAATGATCATAAATCTAATACAAAAAAAATGTTTTGTTTTCTTGCTTTGCTTATATTAACGAGAATATCATAGAATTATTGTGGGATTGAGTGCACTTAGCGCTGTCAGATATCCTCGCATGACGTCATGCTGCCCCCGCTCGAGGTAAGCTCCATCTTAATCTGCTGCGTCGATGCATTTGATGACGTCACGGGCGCTTGTGGCGCCAGTTGCGACCGCGCATTCAATGTATAGACATCGATTTCACTTGGGCTGCTATTGTTATTGTTGTTGCGCTCGTCCGGCTTGACAATATCACACGGAACATGGGCGTGTGCCTGGGCGTGGCCCATGGCCTGAGCATGGGCATGTGCCTGGGCATGGGCCGCTTGTGCCGCGAAGCTGCGCACTTGAAGAAAGAGCCCGCCATTGTTAAGCAAACGTGCCTGATGTTCCTGGGCCTTGGCTCGCAAACAGGCAATGGAGTTGTTCCTGCAAGAAACGGTATAAATTTTGAGTTACCAGATGCAAAATCGTATATTTTTCCAATTGGTGTTTTTGACAGGCACAGTTTATAAGACTCTTATGGTTATGGCTATAGGATAATGTGCGGCGACTACAACACTTATTAGAAGTCTCCCTTCACATAGTAGAGACTTTGTCCCACTTCTCACTCCCAATTCGAGTCCATTTCTGCATGGGTCGCTAGCTCTCGAAGGCCATATTGTGTGCAAACCGTGATACCAAAAATGATATTACGTCCTAAGCCAACATGACCGAAGCTGTCTACTTGACTGCGTCAATTCATTGAATGGCTAAGAGCTTACGGAGTATTTTCCGGGCAAACATGAGCCACTTGGTTTCGTTCGTAATAATGAAGATGCTTACTTGGTTGCGTTTGCCGCACCTTATCTTTTCATTGTTATAAGAATCGTAGAAGTAGCTCCAAGTGTTAAGAAGCTGATTTTTGCCTTACCTAAACGCATCCGGATCGTGCTCCATTAGCGCTGCCGCCGCCGCTGCCGCAGACAAGTGATGGGCATGCAAGGCAGTATGCGGCGACTGCTGTTGTTGTTGCTGCTGCTGTGCGGCCGCTGCTGCTGCTGCCACAGCCGTATTCATGATCATGTGAAAGTCCTTGCTTGAAGCAGCGGCGCCTGCACCTGCCGCATTCGCCGCATCCAGCAGCGGATGGTAAGAGGGCGTTGGCGTGGTTGCAACAATGCCTACCGCTGCTGCGCTGCCAAGATAAGTATGTGGTTGTGGTTGCTGTGTGGTTGCATGCGGCAGCAATTGGGTATGATGATGCTGTAACTGCTGCTGTTGTTGCAATCGCCGGGGACAGGGGGATACACGTATCACAATTATGGAAAGATAAGAGCAGAAAAGCAGATAGTTAGATGTAGATGTTAGGAGTAGACAACGGAAGCAGATCGAGGAAGCGAGCAATCTCGACTGTGTCATAGCAGAGTGTTGACAGTGTAAGGCCAGTAGCGTTTAATGGAAACTTAAAAAAGTGAACCGTGTGATGGGCACTATGATGCAACCTGGTCAAGTAACGAGTATTAGAAACGAAGCTGGGCCAGGGTGGGTCCGGGCAGGACTAACGCTTAACACTGTCCTCGGTCGTTTGTAAAGGCTTTTAAGTTTATTCCTTATTGAAAGAACCGTGTAGTTCACGGTAGACGGGCCACGATCTAACAGTCATTGGGATACTCAATGCTGCCTGAATCGAATTAGACCACCGAGTGGAACGCAGAAGAACTGGCGAGGGTACATGTACGTACCTGTTGCTGTTGTTGTTGCTGCTGTTGGGGCGAGGGCGTGCTCAGCTCAATGTGCGGAGAGCCGGAGCTGTTTGTAGTAGCGCCCGTGGGCGTGGTTGCTGCCGAGGAGGCGGAATGCGTGTTCGGCACATAGCCATGAGCCGTGGCATTTGAGTTAGCCGGTGCATTGGAGGCCAATGTGGCGCAGCTACTGGGCGCTGGACTGACCACATTTAGCGACTCCGTAGAGGAGCTAAGCGCACGCGAATGTGCACGCAAATCATCCGAATGTGCAGACTTGGAACCAGCCGAATCCTCATGATCACTAACGCCAGAATCGTCCTTGAGCGCCGACTGCGCCTCAATGGACTTGCGATGCATGCCTGCAAGAAATCAAGGGATTTAAAAAAAAATCATTTTATTAGTTGACTTTGCAGTTAATTTGCTGGCATCAGTAGCTTAAGGACTTGCCCATAAATATTTAATTAAACATAATTGTACAAATGCCCTCCTCCGGATCCCGTTAAGCCACTTAAAATTAACAGACACGCATGCTGCCACCAGGAAATTAATTTGCAAAACACCCAGTGAATTAAGCGCGCCGGCAAGTGGCAGCAACCTGGACGAAACCCTCAGGACCCTGCCCGAAACGCAGCGCTACTCCGCCTAGATGCCGCATATGCTGCATATTTCCAAGTGTAGCGCAAACAATGGCAATAGATAAACGATAAATGTCAAATAAAAGCCAACGATGGTTGTGCTCATCATCCGCCCGCTTCAACCCGAACGTGCCACAAACCCCGTCCGCTTGCAACACCCCAACTACGGCGTATTGAGCGTGTGCATTTTGCATTTATTAAGCGATTATTAACAAATAAAAGCATGTGGAAGAGCGCACAAAGTCAAAGCTGGTATCGGAATTGAAATCCAAAAACACGGACCCGTCAGCAGCGAAAACCACCCTTGGCATTTGTGGCACTTGTTAACTGCTCCATGGTGCCGGCTGCTAATCCGCAAAGTCATTGCGGCACGCAGACGGCCTGCCACAAGGGTTTGGCTTAGTTAAGAGATCGTCAAAGAAATTTACGCAACATATGACGAAAAGTTTCGGAAACAAAACGCTGCTTACAAATATGTTCACAATTATTGGCTGAGGGTTGTGGTAACTATCATTATATCCTTTGCTGAGCCCCGCATCTTAAATTTAATTAAGCTTTTGTTTTATAGATATGTATGTATATAATTCTTGTTCGATATGATTATTGCATTTACATTTCTGTTCCATACCTAGTAGCCAGGGTGCCACTGCGTCATTGTCCTTGGCCGATTTGAGTATGGTATCGGGCAGTGGCAATGAATGCCTGACCATTGCGCCATATAAACCGTATTCGGCCATTATTGTGCTGCCGCCCCAAACCTTTTCCGTTTTGCGCCATTTGGCACGACGATTTTGGAACCACACCTGAAAATAACAAAAATAAGATACAAATTTTTATAGAAAATAATTGCATACTAAGAGAGCGGCCTTCTGTAGTGGCTTTAACTTCTTCAAAAATCAGTAATTTTACTAGCACAAAAACCTTGATGTTTCGTTATCGGCATTTTTCAAAAATGTTGTAAAATGTAAAGTTACTGACAAACAAAATGGCGGTCTAAACTAGCTTTTTCTTACCGTACTTTAATTCTTTAAGTAGAAAATTGCAAAATGTTAAAACAACCATTGTTGAGGTAATTGAACTTTTTAATTGATTTTGATTCTTTTGCAGAGAAAGTGCTTGAAATTTTTGTGCACAAAGACTATCAAATGATTAATACGCGAAAAAATACGAAAAAACTCAGATGCGAGGAATTCGGCGTTGGAGAAATAGATATTGTTGGACGTGAAAAGATCAGAATAAAACCGTTCAATATCATTTTAGATAGAATTTTATCTGAATTGCTAAAAAGATCAAAAACATACCGAGTACTTTATAAAAAGTTTTCAGTCATTACAAACATGTATTTTTTGAATGAAAGAGAACTTCGTACCAGATCTATGGAATTAATTACTCACATGAGCCCAAATTTGGCTGCAGAATGATTGAACGCACTTGCTTTGTTAGCTAAAAAGTCAGCGTTACTCATGTCTCTAGATAGTGATCACATTATCAATAACTTTGCGATCCCCCAATCGAGACGTCAAAACTTTCGGTAGACAGTAAGTTTTTGACAAAAAAAAAGCAATTTTTGAATTTGGGGAGCCAAATTTTTAAATTCAGGCCTGGGAATTGAAGCAATCGAAGGACATATTTCTACCAATATGCATGCCAGAAACCGTAATCAAGCTCTTTACAGGTGTTTTGGCAGTTTAACACTCAACCAATCCAGCGTGGGTTCAGAAGAAGCAGTTGACCAAATTTGAGTGGGTTCTCTCACTCTTTTGTATGTTTCCCCTCTACTCTTTTGCAACGACCAATTTATTAATTTAATCTGACTTTTTTCCCCTAATTTAAGCACAAGTCATTATAAATTGTTGATTAAGTACAGATTGTGCAATATTCTTAGATCCAGTTGTGCTCACAAGGAAACCCAATTCCAGAAACGCGTTTTCCATTTTGTTGGTCAACGAATATTCGCCAACTACATATTCGGTATGCGGCTTCTTCTTTTTAATTTGCCAACAATAATAATAGAAATATGAACGAATTTGAAATAAATTTCTGTACAACGAATATACGGCAGCGTTTTCATATTCGGCTTGCTCTGCCTTTTTTTTTCTAAGCGACAGTAAGCGACCGAATACCGAATATTTTGTATTTAAAAAAGGAAAATTCCACTTATACAGCAAACGCTTGCCTAAACCTCTTTCTACTATTCGGCCGAATAACGATTTTATAAGTTTTCCTAGCGGCGCCAAATTTCTAAATCCGGACTTGGGTATAGTGATAAAATTAGAATAAGTAGCCAGGACTACATAATTTATAAAAATGGGGCATATTAAATCAAATATGGATCAACGAATTGCTTGCTTCTTTTAAATGTTGCGAAATTCGTTGACTTTTTTGTAAGAGTTAGAATTGACTTCTCACAATGGATTTACTAGGGACCAAGTTCGGTATTCGTGTAATTTCGAGAAATTATCCGCTCGAACTGCCATCATTGCGTTAGCTCGCAGCGTTGCATATATCTTTGCAGAGTTGCCTTGACTCGTGGTACTATGTAAACAAACCAATAATGTTTGTGAAGCTCAAGCATAATGTCGAACGTGAAATTGCCAAAGTTTCGGCCGATATGTGTAACTCCATTCCTAAATGCAACAACAGCACCTGGAACAAATTTCAGCTCCATATCGCAATTATTCTGTGAAAATCCTTTACAAGGCGAATAAATATAAAACTTTTATTCAAATTTTTTACAAGTAAGTACAAATATCTCCTATATTTATACATATATCTTTATTTGTTAAGAAGCTAACGCTATAAACTATGCTTCATTACCTTCCATACGGCCAAGGACATTGCTTAAAGTTGGATATGCACAAATGGTATGCAAATTGCAAATTATTGAATAAAAAAATCATTCAAATTGAAAAATGTAAATAAAATGTTTTTTAAATGCTAATACTTGGACAATGGAGGACACCCACATGCTAGATGGTGTATCCACAATGATGACAATAGCGCTGACATACTCAGCTTGGGCGAGCGGGAGCGGGAGCGGCAGAGGAGCTACACATAATAGCAAATAATATACATATTCGCATATAAGTGACCAAATTAGATTATCTTCCAAAACATTAAACCGATTGTCATGCAACGACAACAACTACAACAACTACAACAACAACAAGAGCTACAACAATGAAAATGAAGAAAACATTAAATGTTGATCACAAAACGCAGAAGCAGCCAACAACAACTGTCACAATAAAAGGATTTGGCACACAAAACGTGCAGAACTTTGGCCAATGTGAAGGGGTAAGAGCGCGTTGGAACCAAAGTCAAGCCAGGAACCAAAGGATTTAACTGCTGTTGCCTGCAACCCTGCGCAAAACCCAGGCCAATACCAGTGCCCAGCCCTTACGCTCACGCTCACGCTCACCCTTGCTCTTGCCCTTGCCAACCCTGGCCCTCGTGTGCAACGAAAAAGAAGTCATCATTTTTCTGGTCCATCAAATCGTTTAGTTCAGCTATTAGTCATGTATGGCAAAAAGGGACGCTCTTGCCAAGTATGACACTCTGGGTGTGTGTGGGGGGGACCCAGTGTACTCAATGTAGGCAGAAATTGCCCACTAAAGTGAAATCGAAGAGGACGAAGTCTCGGCAACGTTTGCTGAAGTGGCTCTGGCCAGCAAAGCTGCTAGAGGAAAATTTATAATAAAAAGGAAAATATGCAAAGTAGACAGGAACCAGGGCAGGGGAGCAGCTTTTGCCAGCAAAGTAATGCGCTCGGCATCGGTATGGATATGTGTGTGTCAGTTGTGGGAGTTCCAGTCTCAGCATTGTGGCGACATTTTTGCTCAAATTCTTTTTGGCACGAGCCAAAGACTATTCAAATAACTTTGCCGCTCCAAAGGGGTTACGCAGGAGGCCAAGCAGCGGTGGCATACCAGCAAAACTCAAATGCCAAGCGTGCGAAAGAGAGATTGAGAAATCGCAACAAATCATGCTATCATCGAAGCTGCCACACAGATCTTTGGAGGCTGTGCCCCCATAAACCGACACCCAAGACAAACCGGTTTGTTTTGCGCTTTTGGCGTGGCCATTTTGTATGCTTTTGCCTGGTTCTTACGGAACAATCTTCTGTTTCTGATTTTTTGGTATTTTTTTCTTTGGCTTTTTTGTGCGGCGCCTACAAATTGTATGGCCATAAATTTTGCGTATGAGTGAAAAATTGGCAAGCGGCAGTTGCAGCCACTCAGTACGCCTCGTTGCAGCCCAATAAATTGAATGCTTGTTTCTTCGAGTTGGCTGCTTGCCCTATCAGCAGGGTTTTACCGCAAATTGAACTTGCCTAATAGCAAAGGTTGAGGCGCATTATGAAATGAAAGTGGGCGGGGTAGAACCAGTTACCGGCTTACGTCCTGCAACAGGGCACTTATAACATCTTATTACAGAGTCATTTAGATAGATAACATCTATGATATTTGACGATATGATATCAACACATTTGCAGGTTATCATATTGGGATACATTCGAATGACGTTTAGGTCGGTCCACAATTTCCAAATGTGGATGTCTTTGATTTATGGCAGAGGTAATGCTTACAGAAAAGATCTTCGGTACTTGATGCTTTCGTGTCATTTATCATATTCGATGTGATGTCCGACATTGACATAACATCTAGCGACTTCGTAAGCTCAGTCATATCAGGGCTACGGGCAAAGTAACTCCAGGCAAAAACGGTGTTCGATGCGGCTGTTGAAGGCATGCGACCAAGAAATTGAAGAACTAACTCTCTAGGCATTACTTAAGTTTGAGCGTCTAAGGAAAGCGTCTTGTACACGTAGTCGCTCACTAACGAAGAGCCACGTTTTTCAGCATTAGTAAATATGGTATCTGAGTATAGAGTTCTAACCAGGAATCATAAAAAACACCAATTTTAAATGTGCTATTTTGTTATCCCTAAATCAATTGAGTAACTTTTGGGTTGTATGATTGGCGCTGCGAGAACTACACTGATTTTCAGTGCTTCATTTCTTTTAATTTCATATAAACAAAGAGACTTTATCGTTTTAGTCTCCTTTTTGTCTTCTTGACTGGCCATATCAAACCGTTAAAGGGTTACTTCCTGATGTAAAGCTTTCCTCCAGGCGTCTCTGATTTGAGCGCGCGTTCTCCAATTGGTGATACCAAGGGTAGCTAGTGTAGTCTCTACCTGGACCTTCCAACGGAAACATGGTCTGCCCCTTCGTCGCCTGCACATCACATCCGCATTGAAGACCTTTCTCGCAGGAGCTTCTTCATCCCTACGCCCAACCCGACCTAGCTAGTCAATGTCAATGTCGTCGTAGAGCTCATAGAGTTCGTCATTGCCAACGCGTAGAGGGGCAAAGATCTTACGGAGTTCTTTCCGCTCAAACATTCAAAGGGCATTTGCATCAGACTGCGTCACCCAGCGCCATAAAGCAAAACGTGAAGGATTAGCGTCTTGTTAGATTCGTCTGGCAAGAGTAGTCTCTTCTACTCATTTCCTACTGAGACCAAAGTTACATCTGTTGGCAAGAGTGATTCTCCGCTTGATCTCCATGCTGATGCTGGTGCCAAGGTAGACGAAATCCTTGACAACCACAAAAGTATAGTTCTTAACATTAATCTGAGAGTCCAACCGCTGTGTATCTCTACTCGAAGAAAGCATATACTTCGTCTTGCTCTCATTTACCACCAGACCCAACTTGGCAGATTCTCTTTCAATAGCCGTGAAGGGTCCGGTAACTGCTCGCTTAGTACGCCCGACGTTATCGATATCATCCGCGTATGCAGGCAACTGAACACCCTTATAGAATACAGTCCCGTTCCGATGTACTTCGGCCTTTCGCAACACATTCTCTATCACAAGGTTGAAGAGGTCTCAAGAGAGAGCATCGCCTTGTCTGAAGCCTCGCTTGGTATCAAATGGCTCAGAGAAGCTCAAAGTCTTTGCAATGGTATTTACTTGTCAGCAGAGAAAAGTTGAAATTTTGTTGCATGCATGTATACAAAAATGTTCGCAGTTGCCAGTGGAAGCTTCTCTGCTCACATTGCCGCTACTTTTTCTAAACAAAACTCAGAATTCACCTGTGAGGTTTGGTTCAGGTGTTCGAAGGGTCTTAGGCTTACAAGCGGACTTCTAAGCCAATCATTACCGAAAACACTTTTTGACCTTTTATATCATTAAATATATATCGAAGTATTTTCTTTATAAAGTTTTATGCAAAATTGTAAAAAAAATTTTTGCAAAATTTTGGGTTTGCTTTCATCAGGAGAACTTAAAAAAATCTCCTCATGTATAAAATGTAAGCCATGGTTGACCAGCTGCTCAGTTCGCCCTTTTGCGATGTTTCATTTCCCATCACTGGCTTCAGCTATGTCGGGCCAAGGACTTAATTACTTTCGACTTAGCAATAATAACTCGTCCTCCAAGGCGAGTAACTCAGCTCGTGATTGGGCAGATAATCAAGAAAATCGGTATGGACTCTATGACATAACCTTTCCTTGAGTTAGAAATGTGTATGGTTGCTCCGGGAGCAAGAAGTTGAAGTGCTTGGTTATGTGTTTATACGCATTTCACCAATTAAAGTTGAAACTTAATATAGCGCATGTACATACGTTGTTTCACAGCTCTGCCGAATGTATTGAAAAAGTTGTAGCAAATTTTCTGAAAACTCAACTTTGAAATTCGAAGTGGGCATTCGAAGGAAGTTAAAAGTTTTAGTGAGCCAACCTTTCAGGCATGTTACGCTCAAGCTTTATATGTGTGTGATACAAAACAATCGACGAATCGTAAAATACACAAGCAAAAAACTAGCAGCTAGTTGAGTATTTCAATTGGCAAATTTGGCTAAATTGCTTTGGATGCACATGCTCCTTGAGAGCCAACAACTCTGACAAAATTAACAGTGACTGTAAGGATAATCACAATCAGGACAATGATGATAATGATGACGTAGCCTCGGAAGCTTTTCGGCAGTCTCTCTCGCTGCTGGCACTATGTACTTGCTGGGAGGCCAAGCACAAAAGCGCTTTTAACTTGGGCCTGGCTTGGCTTCAAAATCAAATTAATCCGGTTTGTTATTTCATCATGCAACGTCAACGTCATCAACTCATCAGCTGCAACAACAGACAAAAGCTGCTGCTGCTGCTGCTGCAACAACAGCAACAATTTGCAATAATAAATAGCAGCGCAGCACACACGCACACACACAGACAGAGACATGTAAACAATACACACACACACACACACACACACACACACACACAAAATGGAGCGGCTGTTAAAGGAGAAAATTTCATTAACAAGACACACAAGCCAACAACAACAACAAGAACAACAAGCAACAACAACTGTGGGTCCAAGCAGCAGAGCGCATTGAGAGCACATTGAGTGCGAGAAAGAGCGAGCGGGTTCTGGGCAGAGCGATGTCGACGAAGCGGATGCCCGCCTTGCTCCTACGATGCCTCCTCCGACAAACAGCATTGATAATTTAATCAACTCTCATTGAATTATTTCATTTTGCAATTTTTCCTGCAGCCAGCTGCTGCTCTTGTTGCTGTTGTTGGCTGCAGGTGCCATGGTTGGCAGGGTACTTCGGTTGCCGGCGTCGGACGGCTTCCGTTTCATCAACAACTGGCAAAAACCTGGTATCCAAGTAATATTCAATCGTCATTATGATACGCCTCGCAGCTGCTATGGCTGCTGTTTTACTAGCGTCCATTTTGAGTGCGGAAATCAAAAAAGGAAATGCCACAAATTTCCACAACGAAAATTCTCCTTTACACAAGCATAGCTTAATGTCAGTGTGTGTGTGTGTGTGTGTGTGTGTGTGTGTGTGTGCGTGTGAGTAAGCGATGGCTTGTAGTTTAGGTGCTGGGTTATGTGTGTGTGTCTGAATTGGAAATCAATCTAATTGCGGTTTTGCATTTCATTATAGTAACTACAGCTGAGAGTGTTCGTTATGAAGGCAATGTTTGGTAATTTTAGAGTTAAGTTTGAATCATCTTACATACATAGTTTGCACGCCGGAAAATCATTTTAGAGGAATGCCATCAGCGTTGGGGTACTGATACTACACTATCAACACGCAACTAAATGTCTGTTAGTAAAATCATTTTTTTCTTCAATTCTTTGGTTTCTTCGAAGCGTCTTTCCAGTCGATTCTTCCTATTCGAAATCAGCTAAATATCGTTTTTGCCTGTATCTCGATCAATCTTTTGAAAATATGACAAAGTTGATGACGTAATAACTGTCATGTCTCCATAATCGAACATATGATGATCGTATATGGTGCTTACTATGATTTTACACAAGTTCACCATAACCATTATCCAAAACAACCGATTGAATTTTGAACCCGTACCGTTAACCCTTATAATTTCTCCGAAATAATCGAATTGAAACCGATATATTTATACCGCTACGATTTCAGTTTTTTTCTTTGCAAGCTTACATACTTTTTCATGTTGTGCTTTATGTTTAACATCTACGTCGCACAGTGGGGCCATCCGACTTCTTATCGGCAACATTCATAACTTTCGAAGGAGTAAAGTTATTTTCAAAATATAAAATGCATGTAAAAGATTATCACTTAATCTTTTGCGATACACTGCGATTGCTTTGTGTATGGACCGCATAACAATTACGCTACTCGTGCTTCTGATGCTGCCATAAAAAGTGAAACACTAGACAACACAATCTGTTTCTCGCTCCTACTTCTTTTTTTTTGTAGTAATCTTTTGTCAAAAAGCATGAAAGTAAAAGAGTGGGATCCTGGCCGTTTCATTGATTCGACTTTCTAAAAAGCGACCACGCCCAAGACAGTGCATACATGTGCCTAGTTTTTGCTCTTTCTCAATTTTGACTACGAGCGAGTCGGTGTAAAAGATACAGCAACACAAGCAGCATCACACGAACACTGTCTTGAAAATAGTTGCCTTTCAGCAAAAGTTCAGGATTCCACTCTAATACTTTAAAGCACTACGTTTGCAACGTAATGCTTCATAGTTACAGCTAGTAGCACTTGCCGGAATTGTGTAAACTGGATATATAGCGAATACGTCAAGAAAACATATGTATACATTAATGACGATCCAGATTTGCTCAAAAGGGTTATAACTGATGACGACACATGTGTATATGGTTATTACATCAAATCCAAAGGATTTTTTTTCTCATTCCAATCCCTATAACCAAATCGTTGTCCGACTAACTTAGCGTATGTTTACTGATTTTGTTTTTTGAATGATCATCAAAGATGTAAAAATAAAAAAATAAAAATATTTACAAGTTTGTATATTGTCACAAATCTTTCCACTGATATGAAAATTTTTCTTGCCTTTGGGTCGCAAATTAAAATTTTTGCATGCTTTTTCAACAATAGGTAACGGCAAAGTTGTGTTCTCAAGAAGCCAAAATATGTGTATTTTCTGGAATTTCGAAAAAGGGCAAACAGACACAATGAATTTCTTGGCGGTGCACTGACCATTTCTAGATTTCTGCTTTATGGATCTTGAAAAGGGATTCAACTAATCAAAAATATAATGTACTGAAATATATACAAGTCTAAGAGTTTCATAAAAATGATCTTTCTCTTCTGTTCTCTTCGACTTAATGGGTGAAATAGCTACTTGATACGTTGAGGCAATATCAATCCACAAAATGTAATTATTATAAAAAAACTTTACAAAATTATATTTTCTGATCAGCTGACTAACAACGTATGCTTTGTATTTTCCCGATATAGAAGATAATTATAATGTTGACAAATAGAATTTCCGATGAAAAACATTTGAAATTTAAAAGTTTTTTAAAAAACTATCTACGCCAAATTATTTTACACTTTGGTAAGATGATAGGAAAAAGCTTTGAGCAAAAATAAATACAAACCACAAGTTCACCGCAAGTTATTTATTTTCTATTTAAGCAACCAAAAAACATAATCGATACTATGACGTCAGAATGCTGCTGCATAGTGTTGTTGTAATTTAAACACACACAAACAAATTTTTAAGCTCAAAGGTCATATTAATTACATGCAGAACAGCAGATATTTTCGAAAGTGAATAATTTTGGCATTTTCACTGGTTTCTCTCATATTGAGTTGGTATTTGCTCGTATCTCACCACTAATTTGTAATAGAGAAAACATTTGTCAAAACACACACACTCCCTCACACACACACAGGCACAAACATGCACACAATGAATGTGAGGAATCACGATGTCAATTTGCTGATTGAAAATTTATTATTATGTGTGGGCGTTTTTATAGGGTTTGATATAAATGCAATTGAAATAGAAACAGAAACCCTCTTAGCGAAATCGTATAGCAAATCCTGACGGTCAAAGGACTTTTGCCAAATTGCTAGATCGTTGTGCCAGACGGTTCAACTGTACCCCCCCCATAATTCTATAAGGTCTATTGGTCTGCCGAGTTTTGGTTTTGCTTCATTGATAACAACAACAAAAAAAACAACAACTACGCCCACTTGTCCACTTTTACAGTTACTTGTCTAATGCTTTTTATTTATTGACCTATGAAGTTGTGTATAAAATGACATGAATACTAAAGATGAGGCTGTTGTTCAGCGAGGGCTACAAGAGTTTGGAATAAAGTTCCAGTTTTGGCAGCTTAACATATGTATACCTTAAATTGCTAGTTTTACAAACTTTAAGTGGGGGCAAATAGGCTTAACAGCAATATATTTTGTCCCTGAACGAGCTCTTCGCCACAATCCTTTGCAACTGCAGCGGACTCTTGTTCCCAAATGCTATTACTATTACGATATGCTATATCGAGTTTTCGTAAAAGATATTCCACAGCCGACAACAATTTTTACCTGTACAGCATTGTAATTGATGATATTATTACTGACAGCCTACGCAAAGGAATCTTGGTAAGTGGGTACCCCTATCCTATGCAAGAGTCAATTGATGCGCTCCATGGTTACTGCATAAAGTTGGACCTTTGCATTAACGGCGAAAAGTCTAAGATTCAAGTTTTGGCGAAACTCTAGTGGAGACTTACATTGACAGGGAAATGGCGTCTTGATCAAGCTAACTTGGAAGTCGTAAAGAAAAGTAAATTTCAAGCTCAGTGCCTTTTAGCGTCACGATATAGAAGTCCTTCTTAGCTCCTCATCCAAATTGAAGCCTAAAATCTTTCTTATCCGATATCGAAAATCATCAGATATGAAGTGCTAAAAGTTAATTTTAAAAATTCCTCAATAGTTCAATTTAACTTTAACAATTTAATTGTCTAGACTATACGAAAATGATGCCCTATTATGGCCATATGCTGGTCGTATCTACGTCATGCCGCACATTTACGGGATTTGCATCATTTGGCTGCATTTGAACAAAGTTCGGCTTTGTATGGCACATAATTAAAATATTGGTAACCAATCGAAGATTTTTAATGGAATAGTCGGCAAAGGGCTTGAGAGCTATGTACAACAAGCTGTCGCCAATTTCAGGTATCTGTCCCTCTCGTTGTGTGTGTGTGTGTGTGTGTGTGTGTGTGTGTGTGTGTGTGTGTGGGGCAAATATTTGCGCAGTCGTGCTGCAAAATTGCACAAATTGCATATGCATTTCACTAGCAGCCTTTCGTCTTTTCAGGTGACATATGCAGTACAGTGCAGTGCATGTTGTGTCTCTGCATATGTGTGTGTGTGTATGTGTGTGAATGTGTGTGTGTGTGTGTATGTCCGTGTGACTGTATTTGAGCGGATTTGGCTTGGCTTTCTGCTCGTTCGGCATGCAGCCTTTATTGGTTTACTTCATCAACTCGACAAACTCGACAGTCAGTCAGCCAGTAAGTGAGTGAGTGAGTGAGTGAGAGTCAGCCAACCATTCAAAGCGTGTTGAAATTTCATAACGTAACCTGAATCCCAACTCCCCAACACCCAAATGCCGCTGTAGCTCTCCAATACTTGCACAGCTCGGCCTTTATGTTCTTTCTATATGCAATATTCAATTGACATTCATGCAAAGCATTTCGCGGCATTTTTTCAACGCTTTCCACGCCTTTTACAGTTTTTCTTCGCTTGCTGCAAATGCAATTCCAACTTTCATATGAGTTTATCGCTGAGCTCTTTTGTTCTTAACGGTACAGGCGGCTTTTCAGCTTTTGGCTTAAAACGATATATACCATATGAAAATAACTGATATGCCATCCTAACGCTCAAACGGTACCAAGTTCCTGTTTCTGACTTTAAAATCATTCGAGCACTTGACTCAAAACTAACGACCTTTGCTTGACATTGAGCATGGCACTGACCATTAATTACAATTAAATGATATTTTAAATGCCAAATGATTAATGATGAGATTTTTCAATTAAACAACACTCATTCCCGCGACCCTCCCTCGTGATGCGCTCGCTCTAGCTGTGCTTTTAATTTGCCGTTGTTGCAGGGTGGCAAGTATAACAGGGGGATGCACCCATTGAGGCCTAAGTTTCTCACTAACGAGTATTCAATTTTTCAATTGCAATTAACAATTATCGTAAACAAAACAATAATGCTATTAACAAACATTAACTAATCGTTCTGAATAATTGCAAATTGAAGAGCTTAACTAAAGATTAAGTAATTTGTTCAAATGCGAGTATGTAGTTAGTGCTGAAAAAAAAAACAGGTTTTCCACTTTTCACGAGAGTTTCAATATGGCAAAATGTTGTCAATTAAGCAATTAACATCAAATTACAATGGAAACAGAATACTGCTTGAATAATATGCTGACTAAACGATTAATTAGTGATATTTGAGAGCCAATGGCGTTGAAAATAGTGCACTCACAAAAAAGTGATTGCTACGAGGGTTGACTTTTATGTTTCAGAAATAGAGGTCGAAAATATCACTCATATTCACTCATATGTTTCTTGGACCAAAAAGACACCGATTCCGAGAATAATTCCGCCGGATAACCGTTAATTCGACGTTTTGGGTGCTTAAAAAGTCTCTTTCATGAGTCGAGCTCGCATTGTCGTGTTAAAGGATGATCCGTTTTTAGCGTTTGGTTTTCCTACATTCACCGAAAACTTCTGGCAAACAAAGGGTTGTCTACCGTCTTACGTTCTCTAAGGATATGCTAGCTACATGTGTATTTTTTGAGGAGAAACAGTTTTGATTTGCTGGGAAGTGCCTCAAGTTTTGCTGGATTTTGCTCCTTTACCAAGAGCCATTCGATGCCTGTTAAGTTTCGGATGCGTCATCTCATACGATCTTATAAATATATTGGTACCAAATGGCACGAACTTTTATTTGGGTAATTGCCATAGTCCACTATGCGGTATCCAACGTAAACAAATCTTCTCGACAGGCAAATGTTGATGCAATATGTTATGACCAGGGTTGCCTCGATCTCACGACATGTCATTTGAAGATCGTACACAGCATCGATGGTTTCTGGGACGAACTTTCGTCGGTGTGCGACCAGCGGCCATATTTAAATTATGCGAATCACAAGTTCATTGATTGGTGTTAAAAACAAATTCGTTCCGTTTTTGTGTTTAATCATATATCTACTTAAAAACAAGGGGAAAAAACAGACTCTTTCATGCATTATGCATTGCTGCCTGCTACTACTTTCCATATATCAGGAAATATTTTAAATTCCAGCTCGAAAAAAAATAGCTCGGTTTCTGAGACAATCCAAATTTGTAGCCAGTTTTTTACGATTTCGTCGGTAGAAGTGAGCCATTGAGCTGCCAAATTGCTTTGGGTTCTTCCCAACTATTAATAACACTATGCGACCATAAAAAAAGGGTATGTCTAAAACATAAATTTTTCGGTAAATTTGCAGTCGCTGATTTCAAATTCAAGGTTTTGAGAGTGGCGAATTGCGGTGGTAGACCATAACTGTTGGAGCAACAATGAGCCGACACCTAAATGCTTTCAATTCAAGTTAGAGTTTATCTCGATCGGTAGCAAGGTTCCTGAGTAACAAAAGATTTGCTGACTTGGCAAATCTCTATACCTTGAATTTACAAGAAATAGAAAACGCTTATCGGATTTAAATCAGCGACCTCAAATATACCGAAAAAGGTAAGTGCTCTATGCTCCCGCTCTTGTATAACCTGACTATGTATACGCTTCTAAGCTAGTTAGTACTCTGATGTGCTCACTTTTCTTTCGATTAGTAGCTTTTAAGCTAGTGTATTGTATAGTGTATGTTATACTTTTGAGAGATTGGCTGGGATCTATGAACTACTATGCGGTTAAAGCAGGGTGTCAAAAAGTAACCTTTCCATATATGAACCGATTTCAACTATTAACCGACAACTAGATATAACTTTAGCTAGTCCGCTATGTTGTTGCCCTCTCTGTCCCGGTGACCCGGGACCCATATCAGGCTAAAAACGACTTACTCAGCCATCTCGTGCAGTTTGATGATATTGAGGTTAAAGATTTGATAGCTGCTTGGCTGTCACTATAAATGTTAAAGTTGCCTGAGAAATTGCTTGAGCTTTTCAGTCATGGCAGTGCCTCTTTTAAAACTGAGACTTCTGCCTGGAAAACGCCGCAGTGCTCCGGGAGGCTAAAGGCTCTTTTAATATTGCGCTGTTCTGAAAAGACCCCCCTACAACTCGGTTGTTCAGCTTTGAGCCATCCGTGAAGAAGGAGGTGGCTGTAGTGGGTCCGGGCTGACCGACGTACCATTCATATCTGCCAGGAATAAATGAATTGAAATGAGTATTGAGGCACTCTGTCGGTACACAGTAGTCTTTTTTATGGGGAACAAAACTGTGTTTAGCTAAAATGGATGAGTGACCAAATGTGGATTCTATCCAGTTTTCAGAGTCTCTCAATCGTATGACCGATACAAGGGCTGATTTCTCTCCTGCGAGATTCAGTGGTAAAAGGTAGAGAATAGCATCAAGGGCCGTACGCAGGGCCCCTGTGATACATAGTTCAGCCCTACGCTGAGCTTTATTAAGTTTATTTAGTGAGGATTTTATTCTCAGGGCTGGCCACCACACCAATACTCCATATAGAAGGATAGGTTTGATTATAAGCGTATAGAGCCATAGTACAATGTTTGGGGACATACCCCATTTACCCCATTGTGCCCTTCTTCACGCATTCTTGAATAATTAGGTTTCAATACAATTTCCTATTCAGTAGTACCCCGAGGTACTTTGCATTATCGCTAAAGGAAGGGGCGGAACCATTTAGTTTGGGTGGGAAAAGTCTTTTGATTTTGTACCTGCGTGAGAAGAGAACAAGGTCTCTTTTGGCAGGATTTGCATTGAATACACTCCTGACAGTTCAATCGGACAGTGATTTTAATTTGCCTGTCATCAGGCCAAATAGAGTTTGGGGATATTTACCAGAGCAGCTTATAAAAACATCATGCGCATGGGCAACCACTCGGCAGCCTAGTAGTTTATTAACAGCTATGTTCCATAGAAGGGGGGAAAGTTTCCCTACTTGGGGAGTAGCTCTACTTCATACCCAGAGAAGACTGAACAATCCTGCTTTCAAGCAATTGATCAATCAGCTTCACCAGTTGGTCATCGACTCCCATTGTTAAAAGCGCCCTCGATATATAGAAAGGCTATAAAACTATATAAACTAATCGTACTATTTGTACTATACTTATCGGACTACTTTTGGGTTACAGTCAGTTACAAAATAAAATGATGGCCTTTATATGAAAATATATTCGTTAAAAGGAGTTGGCTGACTGTAGCTCCTTTAGGGTAGCTTGAAATAGGGACCTGAAACCGCATGTGTTCTGAGCGTCTTGCAGTTGCAGTTACGGTACACTAATTGTCATTATTTATATACTCTTAGGTATATGCACATTTCATTTATTGTTGAAACACTGTCTGTCCGCTCGTTGAGTAGTTATCATCAAATTGGCAAGTGCAGGACGCGTGTCCGCACAGCAGGTTGTCCCTGGGCCCGCATTCATCCGCAAAACGCCGTGTGACGCACTCTTCCTACGAAATGTTGCAATTTGTTGTTGTTTGGAAAAAATATTTATTGTGCACTAGTCTATAGTAAATGCTTTGTTGAGAGCTTGCAAAGGGTTGATTAAACAGCAGCGCTCGTTGCTAGGTCTGGCAACCCTCGCTTCACTCACTCATTCTCGCAATGCGTTTGTTTGTTTATGATTAACGCGCGCTAATTTCATTCATTTCGCAGTTGAATTCGTTGGTCGGTCGTTTGTTTGGACGTTTGCTCGTTCCCGAGGGATCAGGCACACTTTTGCTTATTGGATTTACGGATTTACTTAGGCATATAGCATACCATACTACACTATATTACTATCTATTTGAATTTCACACGCACGCCGACCACAAATGCCATGCTACGGCGGAGTGTTGGCAGGGATTTTGCGGCATAGCGCTCCATTTGCCGCTGATTGGACTTGACTTTGAGGTGTCAAAATACAAGCCACAACGTTCGCTTGGACGTCTGCAACTTATTTGATTATAATGTATGGCTTATTCTCTATGCAGACATTTGTTTGGCGGTTTTGCCACAACACACAGTGCGTCACGTCCTGCTGCGGGAACTAATAATCTTATTAGAATTAATGTAGGAATTTTCAATTTCAACACAAAAGCTGGCGACTCCCTTTCCCCTTCGACCTCTAACTACACTTTGCAATGTGCGAGCGCGCGAGTAGTGAAAGCGATTTAATGTTAATAAGGTCTAAACGCCAATAATGCTAAGCGCAGCACCCTGCTCCCAGTGGCGCCCTACGCCACGCCCCGCACCAAAGTGCCTTGAAGTAGTCACCCTAAGTAGAAATTCCGCTTGTGTACGTGATGCTATTGGCATAGCGGAGCAAGTTGCGCAGCAGCTGACACAGATTAAGTAGGACGGGTAGTTTAGAAGCTGTGGGGTTTTTTCATACCCTATAAACATGTTGACAAGTGTATTATAGATAAGAAGCAGAAGTGGCCAAAATCAACCATGTGATCAAGATCCAAGTAAACAACTAGCTGTAAGAGACCATATGAGTTGGAGCAACAAAAATTGGACTAAAAGAAGCGTGTAAGCCAGACGCAGATGAAGTTTGCCGGATCGTGACACTAAAGTCAAGTCTGCTTGCCGTACCCCAAGCCTCCTTGAGCTCATACTCTGCGCTAAGGGTATCCCATTGTCGGATCGACTGTCTTCTTTTTTGCTTTTGGGTGGTTTCGGGCAACAACATAACAGCCAGCCAACATGCCACGAACGTAGCGCTACTGCAACAACAGCCTGCCACATTGATACTGGCCAAGACGACACACGGACACAGGTGAGTGTCGCTGACAGCAGCAACAGTTTATCGGTGTTTGTTGTTGCTGTCTTTGTTGTTGTCATCATCATTGTCATTAACGGTAAACCAATCATTTTTCAATTATATTCACCACTGGATACAAATTGTCTGATTTGCCTGCGTGCGTGTGTGTGAGTGTGTTCATGTGTGCCCTCGGCGTACCAGCGAATTTGCTGCCCTAACCAAACCATCTAACTTTTTAAAGGAAGAAAGCTACACCTAACCCTTCATGAACTTTTTTTCTTGTTTCGAATTTGTATCGTTAGGCTTCGAAAATTTTCAGTATCAATTTAAATGCGAAACTACCTTTTCCTAAAGTAGTGTCAAAAGTGAAACAACGTTAAAAATATCACATGCCGAATCTATGTATAAATACGCTAAGCAAAAATTCAGTGTGGTACCGATTGCTTCTCAATAAAGTATTTTTTTAAGGTGAAACCTATACTATTGGAAAGTTTAAATGATTGCGGTTTGCCGAATATAAGTTTCACCTGGATACGTTGTGTTTTAGACAGGTAAAAATTGATTTGAAGTACTGTATATGCTAGGTAAAAAACAACAACAAGCGACATTGTACACATAAACGTTGTTATTCCGTATCTTCTTCTGTCCCCTTGAGGCTCTTATGGGCGCGTGTATTAAGTCGTCGAATGCCCAAGACAGGGCGAATACTAGTACTAACAAAAGCGACTAGAATCGTTATGCCATTGCATACAACCTATGAAAGTGTCAGTAATAGGGTAGTACCACTCAAACCAGGAAATTGAATCATAACCGAAACCGTACACGGAAAAAGTTAGTTGCGCCGAAACTAACCAATCGAATTGAAGCATTCTATAAATCCAAAATCTCCAATATCGTAACATTTGATGAAGTTTTATGTATTTTGGTAAATTTTTACTCATTTACGCAAACTTTAGTATTTCTGGCAAGTTCGTGTGAATTCATTTCAGGGTTTTAGTTATCGGTTAAATGCCTTAAAAAAACTTTTTTAATCGCAGAGAAACCTTAAATAAATCGCTTCGCAAATGGTGGAGCATCTTACTTTTGTCTTTTTTTTTCAAACTCAAATTTGAAAAAATTATGTTTAACACCACACGCTAAGTACCAAAGGAATCTATGGGAAACAGAATTTATGGTTTTGTAATTTTTGCTGCTCATAAATTAAGAAAATAAAGCAAATCATAATGAACATATGGAAAATTAGCATTAATGAAGTAAGCTAACGATCATTAGTCATAGCAGAAGAAGAAGAAGCAGAAGACAAAACTCACATAACATTGTAACAAAATAAAAGAAAGGCAAAAAACTTTTCAATTGATCTTTTATAGGTCATAGATCTAGTCTAGCAGAACTTATAAACATATTTTACATTTTCCAAACACCTCCAAAAATTCCAAGTTTCCGTATAAAAACAGTTTTATCGTACTTAAGCGTTATGATATATCAGTAACTAAGTTAACTATCATAAATTTTAATTTATCTACGGTTTTGTAAAGTTAGTTTAATCTAAACTGAAATTTTACCAAAATTTTTCAATTTCCCTTCCAACAAAGCTCCAGAAACAATAAACGAAGACAACACTGCTAAGAATGTCAGTGAAAGGATTTGGTAGGGAACATATAATCAGTGCCAGAGACGCCGATAAAATGAGAAAGGTAATTCCTTTGCTTATGACAGCTGGAGATGATATGACAGGACCCACGGGTCAGCTACAAACTAAGTAGTGGACATAATAGTTCCTAAAGATCGCAGTGCTCTATAACCCAACAACAGAAGGAAATTTATGAATACTAGGGGGCTCCACCAACAACAACCCGATTTATGTTTCACACCGCCCCCTTCTCACTTCGCTCACAACCTTCTTGCATCACTGTAGGTAGATCATATTCGTCTTTCCATTCCTCTTCACCTTTCTCTTCCCGTTCCCTATCCGCTTCCCCTTCTCTTTCCTAGGTGTTGCTACATTCTGTGCATAGTTTTGGAAAAAAATAATACAAGGCTTTTAGATTTTGTGTAATTTTTTTTAGTTTTACGCTTTTTGGTCCAGTTTCAATTTGATAGCTTTTGTGTTGTGGGGGTAACCGCAAAAATCCCGTCACGGAGGAACGCGGTGAGATATCCAAATGAATCGACACATCTGCACTTCTTATGGAAATTCCCTAGGCAATGTTATAAGTTTCACTCATATTTCTTGTCATATAGTTGCGGAATAAGGGTGCACAAATTTTTCCTTAACCTATGTTCAATTTATAAATATGTTTAAATTGAGAAGTTCAGTTTCACTGTGGCAACATTGCCATTATCATGAGCTGGCTTGATTAAGAGGGCCTAATGTTCAACTATGACATTGTGTGTGCTAAATGGCCGTTAGAGCATATCAGCGTCGTCATGTAAGGAGCAATACAGCATTTTGTAGTTATCTTTGGAGATTTCTTTTTACGACACCTGCTCTGTGTGTGTGTTTTATTTGCGCGACAAACCAATTTAAGTGTCAAACACATGCAACCTGCACCACATGGCGTCTCAGCGAACTCGACGTTCCAGTGCCAAATTGCAACGTGTATGTACATGCATATAAACTGTAAAAATAAACAGTAAACTTTTTTAAGGTAAAACCGGCCTGATGGGTGCTGGCGTGTGCATGTCCTGCTGAGCCTATTATTAAACATAATTCCGTGACAATTCTTCAATTATATTGACAGCAACTGAATGCGTACTTGGCATGCAGCACTCTGGTATGGCTACTCTATGGCCAGCAAATGGTGGTTCACAGTTCGCTCTAACAAGGCTCATTGCGTTAGTGCCAGAAATGGAACAATAGGCCAAGTCACAATCAGGCTGGGCGCCGCGTTGTTATGAGCCACGCCCATATTAAATTAATTTGCCGAAACATCTTGTTGTCAAGTGCTTTTTGTTTGCGCCTCTAACCAAAACGCCGCCCCAACCCCATCAGTACTCCAACTACTTGGTATTGAACCTTATACAGTGCTCCCTGGGGATGTCCATGCCGCAAGTGAAATTGTAAAATATTTGCTGTAAATTTGCTTGGTTTGGGGTGGTTTGGGTTGGGCTTGAGTTCGAGTTTGTATACGTTGACTGGTTCGGACTTTTTACTAATCAGCAGTTTCAAAAGCCAAAACATAAAACCGCACTCACAGTCGGAGCTTTGAGCTGTGTCTGTGCTGCACGGGCCACTTGTTGTTGCAAATTAGCGTGAAATGCGATTTATAATGTCAATTGTATGGTTGGATTTAAGGCAGCTTAACCATAATTGAAAAATATGCTCGCAGTTTGTAGATAAAAGTGTGGATTAGTTGCGGTACCCAATGTCTAGATTTTTCAGCATTTGGGCAAGATGAAAGCGTCGAGTTTTAAAACGGACAAAACAAAGCGCAGCTACCGAGCCCCGAACCCCAAAAGTGTACCAAATCCATCCATCAAGCACAAAACTTGAAGCCGAGCGCGAAAGCGCCGAACCATCAATCACATTACAGTTGTCTTAGATTTTTCACAAAAACTGTAACTATTTGCACTAATTGCATAACAAGGCGCACCTAATTCTGACATGACAGCCACAGGGAGTGAGTGTCGGCTTGGGCTAGGTTCAGGGTGGGTTTAACCCTTCTATTCAAACAATGAAAATGTTACATTTTTTACACAGAAATTGTATATTTTTTTTGTCTGCTTCTTCTTTGTTTGTCTAACAAATGGCAAGGAAGGAAGTGGCCATGTCGCATATAGTTGATTTTTTGTGGCATGCTTTTAGGCGCAAAGCCGCTCAAAAAGGGTTAGAAGTATAAGTTGTTTTCGCACACTTATAATAGAGGTTTTGCTTTAAACGGTTTATGTTTCTGTCACATTCACCAAAAGCCAGTTTGGTTGTGCTTAAAACATTTGCATTTATGATACAAGGTGGACTGTTTGATAAGTCAGTGAGTTTTGCAATCTCCCGCTTAGTAACATCAAAGGCCCGTGTGGTGAGTGGGTTGGAGAGCACCACCTCAGCAGGTCAAAGCTTGTCGTATGAGTCGACAGTAGAGCCACCCCAGGCCTCAGTAGGGTTGTGCGTAGGGTCAACCCTGGGACCCACCATGTAAAACCCCAATTCCAATGAAAGAAATACATCAGGCCGTAACCCGATAACGGGTTGTTATGGCCAGTTAAGAAAAGAGAAACTTCAAAGGCAACAATGCTAGAGTCAACTATCATCTGTAAATAGAATACTGTGAAATTTTGTACCAGTTGCGTCATTTAGTTTGTGTTGGCCAACCCGCGGTACAAAATCAAAATCAATCAAATCAAACAAAATTAATAAGTATGATAAGAAAAGTTTGTGTTTTGTGACAAAAATTCGTTCCCTTTCAGGACGGAGTTTGTCTTAAAAACCGAGATACTCTGCGAAAAACCCAAAGAAATTGTATGCGAGATACCTTTCTATACCGAATTTTAATCAAAAAGCTATTCGTCAATATGCCAGAAATATCTTTGAGAGCATCGAAAATCATACAAGTAAGCATCTGATCGCCGGAATTTTGTAAGAAAATTTAATTGAAACCTTAGGCAAAACCGTCTAGAGATTTCTGGCACACCCCTGACTATATATTTTTAAGAACTGAGTTTCCTGATGTGCGAAACGGGGTAAATCCGCTGATGGCGTTGAGCAAAACACGCAGCTCTGAATTTGCTCGAATCCGGAATTTATAGCATTTTGACCATAAGTTACAGTTGGTTGGATTTGGTGTTTAATGCGGAGAGTTGTCGTAGAAGATACACTTTCTAGTTTCAGAGCAGCACTTTTGTTTCAATTAAAACAGAAAACTAAATGTTTCCGTAGTTGCTTAGTTAAAAGGAAATTCGACATTTTCAGCAGATGTCTAAACTCTCTGAAACTTAAAAAATTTGTTCACTTTGCATCCTTAACGAACTTATATTTACTGTGCACAAAATCAAGTTAATCAAATGAAAGACACTCCAAATTTAGCCACGCTACCACAATGACTACAAGTTCCAGGTTACTGGCTCATTCTTAGTAGAACTACACTTTTTTTCTTTGAATGAGCTATTGTGTAAACACTTAAGTTAACAACGTAATACAACAACCAAAGATATAACTTAGCTCGAGAAAACTAGACTTAAGTCGTTTTACATACTTGTCTAATGCAACTTAACAGCTGCCTCGTAGTTGCAATAAGCAATTAAAAAGTTCCATCTTTTTTTTATTAGTACTATACCAAAATTAATGGCAGATCTCATTTAGCTCAAATTGTTTTCCAGACAAACGAACCAACTCAAACGACCATTCAACTCGAGCGCCATACTAGTATTAGTGGCGTTACGAGTGCTACGAGTACTATGTAAAAGATCGCCAAACTCGCATATCCACAAGCTGAACAATGAATGCATTCGAAGTGAGTTATTGCATGTACTCATGCCGGTGCTCTTCAGCCACTCATATAACAAATGAATGAGTTTGTGGCAAACAAAGAAGCATCGAGAGCGGGAGCGCGAATGTGAGTGGGTGTTTGAAACACATGTACATAATAATAACAACTGTGTCTACGAGCCATAAAAATAATAATAATAGTAATAGCAAATAGTCATGATCAGTCTAATTTTGCGCATTTTGTGTTGCTGTTGGATGCTCTCTGAAATTTGGGTTAATTTGCAAATCGCTGAAGTAGCGACAAAGCTCAACAGCCTTTCACTTTTTTCGCTGTATATTTCTCTTTTGATTTTTTTTGCATATGAAAAGTATAATTATAAAGGTGTTATTATATTTTCACGCCTCGGCAACGCGACGCAGCGGAAAAATCAACAGAGAAACCGGCTAACCAGGCCGAGATTACAACCAAACTCAGTGCATAAAAACGTCAACGACTCCAAAATTGACTAACTGACTATTCGACTAACTGACTAACCGACTGACTGACGCATTATTTGCAGAATCATCAAATTAAAGGTTTGATGTTGATTTCAACAACCTTCACCAAAGTGAGCGCGGGCAGCGCTACAAAGTTGTAAGGAAAAAAACTGAAAAGTCATTGCAGGCAGCGCTGCCCGGTGCAGTCAAGCGCTCCGCTACATGCTCCGCCGTAACCCGCAACCCCGTGGAACCAAATCCCGAACCAGTGTGCAACGCCACTTTGGCTGTGAGTGTCTGTATAATTTTCGTTCGTTTTCTCGAATTGGCTGTCATAAGTTTTGAGTAGAAAATTGGTGTGCAACAACCAGCAACAAACGACAACAACTACAATGCACTCGTTGTGGCTGTGGTTGTTGTTATTGTCAAGTGTAACAACCAAATATATATACAATATAGAAATAATAATGAAGAAAAATCGAAAAAAAAGGATTTCTTGATTGCGATAATGAGTTATACTTAATTTTTCAACCAACGTGCCACATCAAATTAAAGGAACAATTGAGCACTTGAGTTGAACGGAATCCGAATCCTAGCCAAGGCTGAGCATGTGTTAAAGCCATAGCCTTGACCATGACAAGCAAGTGTAAGGCTTATAATACTTAATTATAGATACAACCCAGGCGTAGCTACTAAAACTGGGAGAAAAGTGCTCATATGTGTCATAAATTGTGTTACCATCTAACCAGGAGTACCGTCTTTAGTAAGCTGATCGTGCAACGCTTGCCGGAGTTGACAGACCGACTTCAGTACTACGCTTTAATTCTATCTGATAACTCGATAGAGTATCTCACGGCGCACTCTGTTTTGACGCGATGATTAACATAGCGAAACACTTAGGAGATATTATTTCAAATCCTTGTCAACATCAAAAGTACAGTTTTCAATATCAATCTTGGAGTCTAAACGCCGAACCTCTCTATTCGAACTATGTCTTGCACTCATTTACAATCAAACCCAACCTGGCATATTCTCCTTCAATAGCCGCAAAGTCTCCGGTAACTTTTCGCTTAGCACATTGATATCTGCTACTTTTGTGGAAAATGGTCTCCTTTCGATGCACATCGGCCTATCGCACAACACTCTTCATCACAAAGTTGAATATGTCTCATAAGAGCAATCAAATATCAAATGCTTCTTTATAGTCGATATGGTTGTTGTCCATTTGGTATTCGTTGGTCTTTTCCAAGATTTTGCAAGAAGTGCCAAAATCTGTTCAATGCTTTCAGTGCTTTCTAGAATGGAGTGACTAATCACACAAAACGCTCGATAAGGACTTATATACAATAGAAAGAAAACTCATACCACATTAGCTGGATTACTCTTCTTAAGAACTGGGCCGTGGACACAGAGGTTTCAATCATTGAGCATGCTCTCCTATTCTGCAGAAGAGCAAAATAGCTCTGTTTTCCTTGAGCGGCTTGATTGCAACCCTAGCTTTGCCATGGCTGGGCGGTAGCATATCAATGATTGGGGATGTCCGGATGTGAATTCGGGAAGTTTCTCGCAGTAGCTTCTTTATCCATACGCACTGCATGACCTAGCCAGCGGAGCCGCTGCATGTTAATTCACTTCTTTCTCACCACATCGTTCCATCGAATGCGGTGGTCGTTGCCAACGTATAAAGGGGCAAAGATCTTACGGAGTACTTTCCGCTCAAACACTCCAAAGGCATTTTCATTAGACTGCATCATCACCCATACTTCAGGGCCATAAGGCACAATGGGAAGGATGAGCGTCTTATAGAGTTTAAGCTTCGTCTGCCAAGAGCGGTCCCTACTACTCATTTCTTTTCTGAGACCAAAGTAACATCTATTGGCAAAAGTGATTCTCCGCTTGATCTTCATACTGCCATTATTCTTCGTTGTGACGTTGGTGCCAATATAAACGCAATCCTTGACAATATCAAAAGTATAGTTTCCAACAACAATCTGAGAGTCCAACCGCTGTGTCTCTCTGTTCGAAGAAAACATAAACACATATACTTTCTCTTGCTTGAAATATTTTCTTTTAATAGCCGCAAAGTCTCCGGTAACTTCTCGCAGCTGGACACTTTTATAGTTTTTCATTGTCCCGCTCCGATGTGCTTCGGCCTTACGCAACACATTCTCCGTCACAAACTTGAAGAGGTTGCAGAAGAGGGCATCTGATTGTCTGAAGCCTCGCTCGGTATCAAAAGGCTCCGAGAAGCTCTTGCCTACCACGACGTATATATATATATATATCGTATATATATGGTAGTATATACCTATATATACTTGCTTAGTTGGAAGTGATAAATCGATCTGACAGACATTTAGTTGGAACACATAAAATCCGAATGAAAGCTGCGGAAGCTATATGCAAAACTGTCAACATTTAAAATATTCTCAACGCTTTCATATGTACACTCTCCGAGATACCAAAGCACATAGTACGTTTTGTAGTGCCAATCAAATGTGCCAGACAGGAAGTGCTCTACTCTGTGCCCAATAACTAATGCTCTATAAACAACAAAAAAATCCGGTCTAGGCCCACACCCACTAGCAGAGCACAACAACAACACAAAACCAAATACTTCAAACTGATTATAGGTGAGTATTTTCTCAAGCCAGTTACCAACCGAATATTGGAAATGTTGGCTAACCCAGATCAACGATCATCCAATGTGGCGATAATGTTTATTGAGTAAATATAACACATTCCTTTTGATTTGTCATGAGATAATTACGCTTTTCAAAATTCGATAATAGGCCTCATTGAGAGTCGCTCGTTTGCAGTAGCCCAAGATTGCCCTCTTCCTTTCAAGATGCCAACAAAGATCATCATAGCGTTGATGTTGGTATTGTCGATAAAGGCGATAATGATGATGATGATGACGCTGGTGATGACAGCACTTTACTCATGCGCCAACGCAGTGCGGACAGCTTGTTAGCTAGGTCTAATTGTTTGATGAGTCTTGATTTATTTTCAATTTGCTGGGTCCCCAAAACACAGATAATTAAAAAGAAAAAAAAGAATGTGTAAAAATATTTCAATTATTTTCAGCACTTTGGAGCTGGTTAAATAAGTAAGTTGTTGGAGCGACTCAATTCGATGGATTCGGCTGTCATATAGTTTATTGAACTGTGACAGAGATTCCGTAAGTTTTTTAAAAATTTGACTTTAAGGTTCTGATATGTTGTTTTAATCCTTCCAAAATATGTTCAATATTTTTGAAAATCCATTCGCCAATGATATTTCTAGCATACCTCCTACTCCTTGCGTACTACTGCGGCGAAGGTACTTGCTATCCAAAGTCCGCGGCTGAGGAAGCAATAGGTACGCCAGATCACTATCGTGAGTAAAGGCTTTTTTAGGCGAAAGGAATGTGTGCAGTAAAAAAGCGAAATCGAGCAGGAGCCGGAATAATGGCAGGAGAATTTTTCAACAGGTTGATCGCCTCAGTGCCACCGCATCTTCTTGTACAACGCAGGAGTAAGATGAAAGCATGCCCGCTCATTAAAACCTCGGTGTTCACTGCCCCGTCCTCAAGAAGGGTGCCTCCCGGTCTCAGTTTTCTTTTTATCGCATATAAGTGATGTGTGAGACATTAAAGTCAGTCTCGAAAGAACTGATCGTACCTTAACATTGTATCTTTAGTCCTGGTAAGTCAACCATTGCCCAGATTGTCACACTGCGGAAAATCCTAAGAAAACACCAGCGAATACCAAATTGACACCTCCATCTCTTTGTCGATATGAAGCAGCATTGTATGAAATCAGCATTCCTGCAAAGTTTGTTTGACTTTGCAGATTGACGTTAAGCAGTACACGAAAAGAATCTCTCCGAAACTTTTAATTCCGAGCCAGCGCTTCAGATAAGGTGATGTCCTCTCCTGCAACCTCTTCAACTTTGTGATGGAGAATGTGTTGTGAAAGGTCAAAGTACATCAAGATGTACAATATTGAACTATAAGAGTGTCCACTTGCTCGAATGCTCATAAGATATCGATATCATTGGACGTACTAAACGAGCAGTTACCGGAGCTTTTGTGGCTACGCTTGAAAGGGATGGGTGGGTCTGTTTATAATTGGGAGCAAGACGATTAGAGAGACACAGCTAGTTGGCCTCTCAGATCTATGTTGAAAAGTTAAACCTATACTTTTGTTGTTGTCAAGGATTGCGTCGTCTATATGGGCACAACCGTCACAGGCAACCTTCTCGGTTTCTTTTATGGCGTTAAAATGTTTAAGCGAAAAGTATGCCGAATTAACAACTAGCGGTCATGTAGTATGAGCTCCTGTGAGAAAGGTCTCGAACGTAGTTGTTGAAGGATGTCGCGTCTCAGTTGGCAGAACCTGCTAGAGACAGACTAGCTTTAGTATAACCGACTGGAGAAGGCGAGTGCGGAGCCTGCTCCACTTGGAAAAGTGTTAGCATTAGGTCGTAAAGCAGCATAACCTTAAGAATGTATCAATCTATAGTCATTAACAATAACAATTTTTGGACGCGAATTACTTTTCTAATGTTATAAGAATGGCTTAGTGTACAAATTTAAGTAATTATATTAAGTTTTCTTTGACTTTGATCCACAGCAGATATAAAATCATTGTCGAGTTAATTAGAAAATCATGTCTTAATAGTCTCTTATACTCATTGTTAATGAGTATAGTTCTAATTATATACAAAAATTGGCAAACTCTCGACTTCTCTTGCCGCCACTTTGCAACGCTCATTCACCTCGTGTACGCCTTAAATCAGCTCATCAAAAATGGGCAAAACCAATTTCTACTTGAACGGATCGTGTGCTACACTTCACTGGCCAATGCCCGGAATCCAAAACCAAACGAAACCAAGTGAGTTACTAGTTACCCGACCGCCCGCATAGTTCCTTACTTTATGCGGCTGCCAATGGAAGCGTTAAGTGCTTAACAAGCTACTTTCCCACTTCAAAGCATAACAAATAAAAAAAAAAGTAGCAACAGCAACAACAACAAGAGCAACATGTTGATAATAAGTCTTTTTTTGGTATCGTATCGTTATGAATATGTGTGCACGTTGTACTCATTTTGCGCTAATAAGTCTAGAGAGCAATAACAATGGCTTGACATTGGTTTGGTCAGGCAAACACAAAAATCATTATGTTCATTATCATTACCGTTAACATAATCGTCATTATCAATATATAACGACTCTGGGAAATTCTCGGTTTGGGAGTTTAGCCAAACAAAACGCGATAAGGTCACGTTTTCACGCTGTGGGTGGTAAAAAATAAATCCCACTCGAAATAAACAACAAACAAAATGCAGCCAAATTAATAACAGTGAGTGTGTCAGGGACGTAAAATAATACCCACTGCAACAACCAGCAACAACTAGCAACTGTAATAGCTGGTAAGTTCAAAACAAATGCCACCCCATGTTGCGGCGGAAGGATAATTGCGACAATGTTGCTGCACTTACACGTGTCATCACCATCATCATCGTCATCGTCATCGTCATCAGCATTATGTAGGAACGTGTTAGCAACTACCACGAAAAGCCTGCGCAGTTGTTGTCCTATGTCTCCGAGTTTAGCCAAAGCCAAACCACATTGGCATCCTGATATACTTACTCCAGACATGATGTTCGTGTCACCCATTGACTTTTACATGTGTTTTCATTTCCATTTTCATTTCCACCCTGCTCATTTAGTATTAAACGACAATTTTTTGGTAATTTTTGGTTTTGTTTCTATACTCCCCTTTAGATATAGGTATTAAAAGGATAAAGGGCTGTGAAACACATACATTTTTTGTGGCTCTTTATCGATAAGGCAAAAGAGGCGTAGATTTGTTTCATTTAAGTAGTTCTCACATAAAGACCTTGACTTTTAGAATCGTAGCAAGTGTACTCTATGCATAGTTCACGATATGTTACTTCTTGCTGGAATTTTTTTGTCGATGTATTCTTATCTATCATATACTAAAATCCAACAAATATCAAGTCAAGTGTGTACGCGTATCGTAGTATTACTTGATATACCAACATTTGTTGTATTTGCACTGGCAAAGTGTCACAAGGGGCTGTTCATTAATGACGTCTCAATGATCGATCCCCTGCTACTAGTCCCAAGTCGTCAAAATGTGATAACCTCCTTCTCCTCCTGGTGTGGCGTCACCAGTTGCCAAAGTACAAAAATTTGGTGCAGACAGTCGGAACGGTGCCCGACAGTGGAATACACTGTACCCATTTTTCTCACGAAAATCAAATTTATGTTACTAAGGGCGTTACTAAGGTAACTGGACTGCTGTGGGTGGCGATTGATTCGGCAAAATGTCGACATTATTTCGTTTATAAGCTTAACATGAGTCTTCGTTCCAAATTTGGTGGCTCTAACATAAATGTTAACCTTAACATTACTGTAAAAAGTCAAATTTTGTTGCAGTTTATAAGAGGGGCCTAAAATTGCCACATTATTACTTATATCTTCTAGAGTTTCTATGCAATTTTGATAAGTTTTACACAACATATGCACAATAGCAGTGTGCATGACTGTGCTAAGTTACAATCAGATAGATTTTATGGTGTGGGTGCAAACCGTGAAAATTTCTCACGTGGGATGAGATATCGATATGAATCAACAAACTTGCTTTTTTTCGGGAAAATACGCATCTTATGGTAAAATTTGTTTACTCTAACTCGTATAGTCTCTGAGAAACACGTTACATTACGGACTTACAGACGTACATTGCTATAACGACTCGACTATTGCTCCTTTGTGTACAGGATATGAACACAAAATACTATATTGAATTGCAGTTTTTAACTATCTTATTGTGACGTCACTTATCGAGCATGAAATTCAATTTTACATCTTTTGTTGTGCGCTTTTCAACTGACAGTTTCAAGTCACTTTTACAATTGGGGAAAGTCGGGTGATGTGACTATTTGTGACAAGGGGTGAGAAGTAGTTCAAAATCTTTAAAACGTAATTTGCAAAGTTATCAAGTTAATGGCAATACAGTTCCAGGAGATAGAGCTCTCTTGTCATTAGGCTCGGCCGACACGTTGTTTACCGATTTTATTAAAACTTTTCGGAATTCTCGCCGATAGGATATTTAATCGCATCCTATTTTTTTGTAATAACTGCACCAATTCAAAATTGTATCCTGAAGCGGTTTGTTCAATAGTTAGCTATACAAAGAAAATGTCTATATTTTCCTCGTGTAGCGCTCCGGAATTGAAGGACTTCGACTGCAAGTAAGACCGACTCGTACGCCGTCACTAATATCTGCTATAACGGATGTTGTTAAGCTTATAGAAAATGTGCTGTGCTAGCAGCGTTTACAGAAGAGCGAGAATGTTGCACGATTGGTTTTGTTTGCTATGTTTATATGCTTATGTTAGGTGCTTGTTGTTGTCTTCGCGGCAGCATGTTAGATGGCGCCACTGTATTCCAAATTCGAGGACGCACAGGTAGTGCTTCACATCTCTCAGAGTGAAGTGCAAATAAGAATAGAGTATTCCATAGTCCATACAACTCGATAAATACACCCTTTTGTTGTATTTTTGGTTGTGGTTTAGATTTTGTTAGCTTTAATTGCATTGCAATTCGAAGGAAACAATTTAAATGCAAGCCACCCACTTATGGACACATTTCCGTCTCGAAGAGGCAAGGTTCCCGGAATTTCACACTCACACACATACTATAAGAAAATAATGTCTATTAAGATTTTCAAAAATGATGATTGGTTGCCATGGTGGGATGTCAACGCGTTACAGCAACAGCAACAAGTAATACAATATGCTTCAAGCTGCTTCCTTGAATAGAGAGGGGAAAGGGGCAACTACTTAAAATGCAATTACATGTATATGCATTATTTGGTTTGTTGTATTTTTACATAAATACGCGGAATATGAAGAGAAAATAAAAAATAAAAAATAAAAAAAAAACACAAAAACCAAAAAGAACAATTTGTGTAGAAAATGGAAGACGACGACGTCGTCGACGGGTCTTCACAAGTATTTAAATGCCCACCTCAGCTACTAATTATTACCAGGAAAAGTGCTTCAAATTGACGTTTCATTTTGTTGCGCACGTCAACACCAACTGGAAGCAGCAACAGCGACGGCGACGTCGACGTTGACGCTAAACTCGACCCCGAACGATGTCGTAGTGCTCTCCCGTATTCTCGTATTCTCTACCTACAACTCCGCTTTGTCGTCTGTTTTCACTCACAGCGAGCCATTGAAAGGGGTGTGTGGGGTCTTTGTTGTATCGGGTCGCGGTGATAATGCACAATTCCACGGACCAGGCGATCGGGACCGTTGCGCTTACTCACTTAACTCTTCAACAGATTAACGCACTCCAGAAATTATAAAAAAATAATATTTTTCTTAGAACTGATACCATTTTAAACGAATTGGTACTTGAGCAGCGTACGGCAACAAAATGTACAAGTTCTTGGCAAGCAGATCGTGTGTAGACGGATGGATCTTTGCATCATGGCGTTGATGAAATGCATGAGAAAATGCACCAAACTCGGTGTAACGATGCACTGAGCAAAATTAGAGTCAAGCACTCAGTCTTATTGAATTTTTAAGGCTAAGTTTTTTTTCAAAGTGTTTTTAGCACAGTTTTATATATTTCATATTTATTGATAGTGTATACTATCGACGCCCAAAACATCGATCGTAGCACTACGTTATCCAAACATTGCCATTGAGAGCATTCTGGCACTACGCCCTCCCGTAGCTCCACTACTCTTTCGAACTTGGGAGGTCCAGAGACCAAGATGGCCACTCAGAAAGTTGTTTCTGCTTGTCTTGCCACCAACTACGACTGACTTGTGACAATTGTGTTCAACTGATGCTTTACGAAGACTAAAACATCATCCAATGGGATTGCGCAATTTTCTGAGTTCTTATGCCCGAACATTTTGTTTGGGGGCGGTCCTATTATGGCAACTGAAAGCGCCCTATCAATGATTCGCCACCAAAGTTTCGCTTTGTGGAAAAACATACGAGCCCCTTTGGTGTATGTAAGTAGAAATAAAAAGACAATTTTTCCACTCCTCGGCTCACGATATGTGTTTTTATGCGTAAACCTGCAAGATTGGCTTTGAATTTTATGCTTCCGACTTTAACTTTGGTTAAGAGATCTCATCTAATCCACAAGTTTAGATGGAATCACCTTTTTTTTAGCCTGGCTCGAGAATGAAATATTCCTTCCTTGATCCAAAGGAAAATAACAAATTCGTTACTTTTTAAACGCGGCCAAACAGACTCAATGTCAGTTAATTGCATTCCGCGAAGTTTATCTACAATTATTTACCTCTAATGTTTATATTTCTTTGAGAATCATCTACTTATCGATCTTTAAGTATATTTGCTCGAATTCGAATGCTGTGACGAACTGATCCGGTCTTTTCACAGACGTCTAGGGCAAATTTGATTCCCAAAACCATTATAATAATATAACTGAACATCGATATAAAAAAGAATACTGCACTACCTGCTTGACAAACCCCATGCTCCCAAGAGGTAGGCAGTCCCTTCTCGGTCTCCTCTTCTGCAACTACATATCTCATTTCAGTATGTTTGGGCTGAATTTGAAGAAAAAATAGTCGCTCTTTCAATTTTGAATTATAAATCATACATAGTTTTTTTCGCAGTGCATTGGCAGCTAGCTAGGTAGGTAGGTAACATGATCTCAGGCACCAGACGGCATTGCGTCAAGTGGCAGCATCAGCGAGTCGACTTGTCTGCCATAAGTCTGCTGTTCTGTTGGATTGGCCGCCCAACAACATAGCTCCCCCGCCCTGTCCACCGCTGCTGCAGCCATCCACACCCGCTATGTGCCAAGTTCGAATCGAACGAGTGATCTCTCAGCATTCATCTGGTTCCCAGGCTTGCCCGCCTTGACTGCCAATCGTACTGCTGCAGCTACTCCAAACTGCAATGACGCTTGCACATTTTTCAACAGCAACTTCATTCAGTGTCGTCTTATAGCCATGGTCAGAACCAGAGCCAGAGCCAGGGCCAAAGTTAAAGCCATTGTTAAGCACATGTGCGGCAATACTTGAGTAAATTAGTTTCGTAGAACTTGTAGGCCGGCTTTTATAAGGTTTTAGTGTTCGATTTGTCAAGTGTTTGTTAGACTGAAATTAGTTATGACCTTCTTATAGAGTATAGAAATAGCCAGACAGAGTATGTTTACTCACACAGTGTGTGGCAGCTTTATGGACCGTCTCTTTAAGGGCAACTGGGTCTGTACATCGTATGTGCATAGTTCTACATGGAGGATCCCATTGAATGTTCGACCAAAACGTCATTTTCCTTGGCGACTGCAGTTTCTATTTAGCGGTTACATATAAGTTGTAGCTAAAGTCAAACCCATGGCCAACCCTGACGGCATATACTTGATTTTCTGTTAAAAATATTAAGTGAAGCCGAACGAAAACTGGCTGACTAACCCCGAAAACATGCCCCAATCTTGATGAAGCGCATGAAACAAAACTTACAAGAATGTTTGCCAATGTTTCAGGCTCTGTGATTAACTACTTACTCAAGTTGACCAAGGATTCCTCTCTAGAGTAAACGGCACTTTTATTAGGAAAATTTCAATTTATTTTACATACAAACTTATAAATGCTCTTAAGTAAGTCTTAGTCTTAGGGTCTTGTTATTCTGCAAGCTTCCAAAAACTAAACTGTACACTACAAAAACGAGTATGAATTCCGAGAGGAGATGCCATGAAATTGTGTGCTCTAAAGGGTTGGAAATTATTCACACATAAACGTGTAATTACCCAGACACAAAACACAGCAGAACAACAACAACTCACACATTAACACATACTCACTCTAACGTGGATATGTGGCAACATGTAAAAGCCACAGACGCACACACACTCATACACATTCATACACATTCATACACATTCATACACACTCATACATACCAATGCAAAATTGGCAGCACAAAAAGTTCACTTGGCTGAAGAGTTGCATCTGTGTGTGTGTGTGTGTGTGTTTGTCTGTGTGTGCGTGTAGGTGTGGGCGTGGCAGTCTGCTGCTGCCTCTGCTGCTACTGGCATGGAAAATTAACAATTTTTCAATTAAAATCAATACCGAGTGCTTTTTTCGGTTTAAGCCAAAAACCAACGAACGAACGACAACAACAACAACAACAACAGCAGCAGCAATAAACGAACAAAATGAGGGCGCTGAGGCGTGGCAGGCGTTTGGGCGTTAGGCATCGCGACGGGTAGGTAATCTACATGCGCATACATTTGGCTCTCAGTGTGACGGCATATATGGATGTATGTATGTGAGTGTGTGCGCGCTGTGTTGTTGTGCACATTTCATGAAAATAGCTTAAGTGCCTGAAAATATGCAATGCATTCGACACAACGACAGCTGCAGCTACATCTGTGCTTGTGTGCTGGCTACACTTAGCGAAAATTGTTGGCTTAACTAGATCATGAGACTGAAAAACTAACAAGTTTCATTAAAACTTTACAGCGATTGTTTGTTTTTCAATATTGTATGTCAAAACTTAAGTAATCAGGAGTGTGCCGGAAATCTCTAGACGGTTTTGCATAAAGTTTCATTTAAATTCACTTAAAAATTCCATCGATGAGAAATGGCCTTTGAGTTGAAATTTAGTTAAAAGAGATTTCTGGCACTTGAATAACTTTGAAAAATGCATCAAATTATTGTTTGCTTTTAAAACAATGTTTGTTCAAAGCTGTTTATAAGTCGAAAATATTGTAAGCCTCTAATTGCCTTAGTCAGCAAAATAGTTTCTTAAGTCCTTAAGATTCCAATGCAATTTATTACCTTTGATTTCTAATGATGCCTACACGTAGTATCAAAAATCACTGCAGTTTTGAACTATTGTAAAATGAGTTTTACTGTACTCATAAGATTACAATGAATTATATTTATTTAAATTTTTCGAAATTATTAAGATCATTGCCCTGTAATCGCCAACACAAGTTAATTTAGAAGTTAAAACTATCTAAAGGACATTCAGCCTATCTTTTGTAATACCCATAATTCGAATTGTGTGCTAACAAATCCAAGCAAAACGGTTGCCGAATTGAAAATTAGCGACCTTTTATTTTATGGAAAAGCCAAGTTTTTACCAACGGCTTTTGTTTATTGCCTAGTGTGGCCGTTATAACGAAAATGCAATAAAATTATCGATCTTGTCATGATTTCTATATTCTGTAATAACTTCGCTATTGATTATGCTGAAGTTGTTGTTGAAATAAATAATTATCGATTTTAAAAGACACATGGGACAAACTTTTTTTTAACTTTCGACTTTATTGTTTTAGAATAAATCAAAAAAACTTTAAAATATTAAAAAAAAAGAATATTTGATTTCATTGATTGTCTTATATCTATTGTAGAAGTAGTAACTTGTTCTATTGACCCTGCCAACTTTTTTCGATCAAAATCTAGCATCTAGATTAAACAAATTAGTGCTGCCCATCCGTTTACCGGATTCACCAAGCCACCTTGCAACCTATACAAACATAAAACCTGGAAACTTTCCTGAAGACTAAACTGATATATAAATAAAACCCAGCAAGAGTGTCCGCTTTTTACCATGCCTGCTGATAGTAGCCAGTAGTCTAGTGCTTCCCCCACTGGATCGATCCAGGACTCATAGTGTGGTGGCACCATAGTTTCACAGACGGTTCCATATCGAAAGATGTGGTGAAAATTCAAGCTACTTATGCGCAACAGATAGTTTGTCGTCGGTTTTGTAAACGGAAATCTACGCAATCCTGAGTTGCGTGTGCTGGATCCATGAGAGGAAGTTGCGTGGGTAGCTGTAGGTATGTGTAGTGACAGTCTGGCTGTGCTTTGGGCCATGAAGAATTATCGCACAACTTCGAACATGGTCAGTGAAAGTAAGACCAGGTTCAACATGATTTCATGTTATAATAAAGCCAGTTTTTACTGGATTCCTTTACACCTAGGTATTCAGGGCAATGAAATGGCAGATGAGCAATCAAAGGTTCGCCATCACCGATGTTGCTCAAATTGGTTATAAAATATTCGCAAAGAATCAATTTTCGAATGCACGAGGAACATGTGAGACATATTATGTAATTTTTAATTTAATAACTTTAGAATTAAAAAAAAAAATTATTTCTAATTTCGAATCAAGGCAGATCAAAAATTTTGGGAAACATTGAATCGATATTACATTTCATATTCGACATACATTTCAAATCGGTCGCTATCGAAATATATGGTGCTAGCAAATCCAAAACGGTTTCAAGATTCGAAATCAGATCCCATCGAAACCAAATCGACCCCAAATTTACCGGAAATGTTATGTTTTGGACATTGGATTTTTTTTGTGTTGCATAGTGTAATAAGCTAAAAGTGAAGAAAAATGCGGTACATTTCTTATGTATTCCCACTTATCCAATATTATCTGTACGTAAGTAGCAAATTACCAACTTTTAGGTCTATACATACATGCTATACAAAATAAACCAATATGTATGTATCGATAATTGTTATTGTTCTTTAATGAGCTATTTAGGTGTTGCACGATTTTGGTTTTGTCAAAAACATCAATTCAAATTCTTGCAACATGAATTTTTGCACAGTGTATTTCGAGTTGCTGTTAGTTTTTGGCCGCCGTCAGACGAATTTCTAAAGCTTTTCTGTACATACATATACACGCACACGCACACACACGCACACACACACACACACACACACACACACACACACACACACACACACACACATATATATGTATGTAAATGAGCTTAAATACAAATAGTGCCGTTATTTTGCTTGACATTTGCAGGCTGAGTGGCAGTATGAGTGTGTGTGTGTGTGCGTGTGTGTGTGTGTGCGTGTGTGTGTGTGTGTGTGTGTGTGAGCTAGGGTCGTTGCGGTCGTTCGGTCTTTGGACTATTTTGTGGTTGTCTAACTGTTGAGTTACATGTTACGTGTGTGTATGTCTGTGTCTGTATGTACGCTACGCCCTCATGCTTGAAAGCAACACTAGCAATACAAAAACATACACACACACACACACACACACACACACACACACACACATAGACAGTCATGGACTATTTGTAGGTACCGCAAACAACGTTAAATGCAAATTTACACCAAGCGCCCATTTTATGCTGCTCCATCACCCAGCAGCTAACACATATACACACACACACACACACACACACACACACACACACAGTTACACACAAAATGGCCGCACTTTGGCGCCATTGCCTTAGTCAGTAGTCGTTGTCGTCATCGTTGTTGTTGATGACTATTGCCGTTATTGCCAAGAGAAGCTTAGAAAAAGCAAGTTAGCAAGCAAATGCTATAAAGCGAGAGAGAGAGAGAGAGAGAGAGAGTGAGCGAGCGAGCGAGAGAGAGTGCACGAACTTGGCCAGAATTGAAGTGTTAGTAGTAATGCTACTAATTGGACTCGCTTTTAGCAACGCGTCATGTGCCCCCAAGCAAGGCAAACCAAAGCAAAGCAAAGCTCCTTCAACACATTCACTCATGCGTGCATCTGTATATGAGTGAGTGAGTGTGTGTGTGTGTGTGTGTGTGTGTGTGTGTGTGTGAGTGTGTGTGAGTATGTGCGTGTTTCCAAAGTCTATAATTGGAAAATTTTACACACTCGAAATTCAATTTCAACTACGAGCAGTGTTATATACTACTTGCATGCCAAATCATTGAGAGCTAGAGCGTTAGCTATTGAAGTGTGCTCCATGCAGATATAAGCAGCTTAATATAACTCTTAATTAGCAGAAAGTGAAATATAAAAACCACAAATAATAATACCTATTAAAAGCCATGCAAGTATTATCGTGAGGTTATGACGCACTCACACAGATAAAAACTATTCTTTTTTTTTACCCTTATATCAATATGCACAAATCGGAAAGGATTTTGACGCTCTTTGAAATATAGTTTGGAAACGTGCCTTTAATTGTTTCTATTAATTTAAAACTTTGAAAATTTTGGGTCTATGCCAGTGATCGGCCAGTGTATCAGTGCTGGCTTGCTCTGCGCGCCGATCACTGCTCTAAACAGTTGATTAGCCAAGCAACAAATTTAGTATCCTAATTCTGGATAGAAATGAATGGTGCCTAGGTCACCCAGGACCTACCCAACAATCGAGTTGGAGGTGGAGTCTTTTCAGCTTAATATAAAAATAGCTTTATGTCCCCCGGCTCACTGCAGTGTGTTCCGCGCGAAACGAAGCACTTTCTTGACTTAGAGACTCAAATAACATTTCAGACAAGTTTAACATGCGACTCTCAACTTTTTGAAGTCCTTATCACCGAATTCGTTATGGTTAACAGTTTGGTTTTAGGCTGCTATGGTTTCAGCTATATCGGGACTTAGAAGGCAGCTACAGAGCGGATGAGCTGGCCAGACAAGGAACAACTGCTTCCCTCCTCCCTGAAAGAGAGGCAATAAGCAGCTCTATGGCAATGTGCAAGCCAATCTTAAGTGGCAAAATGCACCAAGCAGTCTTCAAAGTTGGCCAGAAAAAAAGTTGACCACTACCTTGCTGGGCTGCTTGCCTAATGATTTCTGAGGAAGCTCAGCAGGAGCGGCGGCGCACTTCTTTTGATCTTCTCGTGAGCTCTCTGCAAAAGACAAATCATGCACTTGGGTAGTTACTCCTTAAACAGCTTATCAGAGCTGTCGAAAACTAGCCCAAAGCCGATAGAGGACTTCATATCAGCATCTGATTGATCCTTCCTTTAAGCGTACCTCACAGGGGTGCCATTGGATTGATTCGCTAGACTATGTCAATGTCTAATTGGATTCATTTTTATACACAGAGCTATGGTACTAACTTACCATAGCTTTATCTTTGCATGAGCACTGCCCCCAGATGCTGCCTAATAGACCAGTAGGTAGTTCTTCCTTTTAAGTAGCAACTTCATGGTAAGTAGTGCAGTAGTGGCTAAACTATATATTAAAGTTGTCACTATCAATGTAGTAGTCGAGTAGTTTAAGTAGATGGGACACTCATGGTAAGCAGTGCATTCGAGGCTCCCAAAGTATTTGCTGTAAAGTAGTGACGCAATCGTCTTCTTTGTCGTTAGTAAGGATTATTTCGCAGGCTTCATACTAAAAAAGCTGAATATCAACGATTATGAATATCATAGCCTTCAGTTACTTTGACCAATTTATGTGGAGGAATTACGAAGTCCATCGATTTAATTTCTCGACATTTCCATTGTTTCCATAGAAACAAAGGCGACTCCTGTTATAAGGCCGATTGTAATAGTTTATACCGCTTATAAATCTCTTTTCCTTTTTATTTACGTTAACACTCAGTGTTAAACTAGGTCTATGTCTATGTGTAGATCCGAGAGAGTGTGAATTAGTGATACCGCGGAAATAACGCTGTAGAAACCTACCGTACCATACTTGGGGCCGTAGAGTGAAAATCCTGGCCTGGGATGAAGACTGTACGGCCCTACTACTATTCCTATGGCTACTACTTAACCTATTTCGATTTATTGGCAAAATTGCTGTAAAGTCATTTGCCCTGCTCAAACATTGCAAACAAGAAAACAGATCCGCTTAAATATACCACCAAATACATTAGCATAAACGCTAAAATTCAAGTTCAAATGCAATTAATCGCATGTGTCTTAACTTGCGATAACTTATCGATTTTAGTGGCAGCTGCCATACCCAAAAAGCGGCTTTTACTAAGTGCCCTGCCACTTGAAGCTCCTCTAAGCCGCTATCACAAACCCCGATGGAGCACACCCAGCACCCTGAACCACTGGTAACCACCCGAAAACGACCCAACATTCTGAGTGGCGCACTCGATGCGTTTAAATGGGTAAAAGGGCAAATTTGCCAGCGAAAGCGAATTGCGCCATAATTACTCATTTTTTGCCTCTTTTCTCGTTTTTTTTTCTGTTCTGTTTTAGCGCTAATCAAACACACGCACACACACACACACACACACACACACACACACACACACACACACGCACACACACACACACACACACACAGAAGTCCTGGCATTTTCGCTGGTTTTTCTTCTTCTTTTTTTGTTTTTGTGCCTTTTAAGGGTGGCAATTTGACGGCGTTCAAGTTCACTCGATAAAAGCGCTCACACACACACACACACACGCACGCACACACACACACACACACGCACACACACACACACACACACACGCACACGGCATGACATGCCGCACTACTCTAGCTGCTGCATTGTGCGCTCGCTCGCTCTCTTTCGCACGCTTTAGCTGGCATCTGCACTAACGTTTGGCTAGAACAATAACGGCCATTAAAATACTTAATTATAAATTCGCAAACGTAGCTTATTTTTTTTTTTTTGTTCTGCAGCCCTGTTGCCGCGTTTACCCCTCTCCAGGCCTCCACCCAGAAGCGGGTGAAGCACACAGCAGGACGTCACGGCAACTGCGACGTTGACGCAGCAGCTGACTGTCTGCCGTATATGATATATACAACCTAATACTATGTGTGTATTGCGTGCTACTTAAGTTTCGGACAACAAGAACTCGACTGCGCAGTTGCAGCGCTGCTACTGCACTTGAGACATGCGAAACCTTTAAGGATTTCGAGCTGCAGTTGGGGTTTCCGCGCAGTTGGCGCTCAAATTGCTTATTAACATTAAATAAGGAGCAAACAATGGTGCTGCCATTAAGTGCAGTGGCGGCTCTAGGAGGGGTTTTTGCTGTTGGAGAAACACACATCCCCTTGATTAGCAGCAAAATATATAGCCAAAAGTCGGCTAAGTGTTGAAATATATAAGTAAGTACTCAAAATTCTCAATAACACAGTTAAGTTTTTTTCAAAATTCTTCTACAATTTCGATAACTCAAGCAAGTTGAGTCGTGCTCGAGCGATTCTTTTCAAACGTAAAATCTTGAAAAGTTTCTCAAAAGACTTCATGCTTCATGTGCACTTTCGTACAAAACAACCAACTCTTCTTTCGAATCATAATTCTCGAACTGATTAAAGTGGGTGAATGACGTCACGGTTAGAAAGTCAAAACTGCAATTGAAAATAGATCTTTGCTTTAGCTATGACGCCATACTAGGCAGGGAACTCATTAAATTGCAAAGCTTTAAAAACTATGGGAAAGGGGGTTCATTTATGAACAGCCACTAAGTTAATATTTTTACAATTGCTCCGCTGCCGACTTTCAGTTTGAGTGTTGTGTGAATCTACCTTTGTAAAATGTTTAGATCCGAAACTATTTTTGAACTATGGAATACGCGTTTTAGAAGCATATAACAGCGCAAAGCTTAAGATTTTCAAACTCTCTCTAAGTTGGCTTAGCATGCTTCTATGTTGATGCCAACTAAAGATCAGTGATGCCGTCACGGCATGCACGTGGCATGCGCCCCTTAATCAAAAATGATGCACACGCCGCTGTTTAAGTGGCATGCAATTGAGTGCAACCAAAACGCAGCTCTTTGGGGACCAATAATTTGGGTTATAACTCTACAAAAGCACAAACTCTAAACAATGAAGGTGTGAAAAATCAGCGCAACAAAATCCAAACAATTGTCAGACAAAAGCAGACAAAGCTTTAAAATTAAAGGAAATGCAAATTCCTTATACACACTGTGTGTTTTTGTGTGAGAGAGAGGGGCATATGTTGTGTTTTGCCAACAGCAAACACCTTGGCAGACAGCAAGCCGCAACGACTATAGACAGTCGGAGAACTCTCCTGGCGGATGTAATTAGTTATTTAATTCATTAACAAGCTCAAACCTCCGCATCAAGAAGAACAAGCAGCAGAAGCAGCAGCATTATTATCTCAAACAATGGAACAAACGTTTTGTCTTTGTCGCATATCAAATTACTCATTACTCATCGTACTACTCAGCGCACTAGCTCTTTACTATAGAGAGTACTACCGCCGCTCTCACCTACCTGTATGCGATCCTCGGGTAATTCCGTTTTTAATGATAGCATTTCGCGTGCATAGACATCGGGATAATGCGCTTCCTTGAAGGCTTCCTCAAGCTTCTCCAGCTGATAGCTGGTAAATATGGTGCGACTATGACGTCGTTTCTTCTTCTTCTTTTTGCTGTTTGCTCCAACACCAAAACCATTCAGTCCATCCATGCCAAAGTCTTTGGGAGCCAATGAGCCTGCATAGACACAAAAAAAAAAAATAATAATCAAAATTTAAGAAAAACACATTTTCTGATTGACAAGTTGACAATTTTCTTTGATGGCAGAGCAGCGTCGAAAGAGTGCCAGTGCCACATGGCGCGAAACTCTCAAGTGGTTTGTTATTTTACATATTTAATAATTGTATCTAGTTACCAACTTCCTCGTTTTTCTTTTCGTTTTATTGTTATTTCTCTGGTTTTCCGCTTTTTTGTCATCACACATCATTATGTGAGTGAGGCACGACTATGTGTTTAAGGAAAACCCCACTTGACATTAGTGGCAAATGAAAATGGGAAATTGTGGAAAAGTGAAAGCGTTGACACTTGCTATAGAGTTGTTTCGTGATTCGTGTTTGTAAATGTATATTTATGAAAAGCAAGTAAAGTATATACGTGTGACAAGCTGAAACAATTTGGAGAGTTCATTGAATAACTGAAAAGCCCTTCTTTCGATTTGATACCTAATATCATTCTTCTGTTTGCTCTTCGGGACTGTGTTCCTTTAACTTCATACTCTAACAGCTTACTTTTAATGAATTTTCAATCTTTGCTCAAATGCCGGGAGTCCTATGAGAAGAATGATTTCAAAAACTGGTTTAGAACAGAAAATCTGTTTCAGACAAATTACAGAAGACAAAAATTTTAATATATATATGTTTTGCGTTCAATTTGGGATCGCTGAGACCCGTTTGGCACCCGATTTTTCTCTCTGGATATCAGCATTTGAAAAATAAACGCAATTTCTTGAATTGTCGAAAAGTGCGTAACTCGTGAGTAGTAAGCCCGAATTAAGGTCATTGATTGTTCTTTAGCTCTCTTGAGACATTTTAATCTCATTTCACTCTTAAAGTTCAACATTAATCGAGTCCGAAATTTCACTGAATTCGCTACATTGATTCTTTCTGTATATTAACATCTTGGGTTGGAACTCAAAGCGGCAAAAATCAATTATAGAGCATTAAAACCCTAATACGAAATGTGAAATCAACATTTAAGCTTGTCGCTGTGTAACAGTTTCCCTGAAAAACACTTTTTGAATCGTTATCATATAAAGCAGAAACGAGTGTTTGCATTGAAATAATATCAGGCAATTGAAATATCATTTGAGCTACGGTTTGGGTTTTGAGACTTAAGTAAATCTTGAAGAATGAAAGTGCATTTGGAAAAGATGTGAAAAGTTTGTAAGGCAGTCGCTCTTAATAAGGAAATCTAACAGTTAGCGAAACCGACACGAATTTCGATTCATTAATTAAAGTATATTTTAAAATTTAAAGCTAAAAAAAGCTCACACTCAAAAAGTAAAAGGAATTATCTTTTGAGTCCACATCAAGAGGTTTTCGCAAATTTACAATCAGGAAATGCAAGCGTTTAAAATTTCGACACAGAAAAAACTGTCGCAGTTTTCAACTAATTTTAAAGCGATTTAATTCATAGCTAGTTAATAACGAAAGAAGGGTGGAAAGGAGGAATATCATGTTAAAACTTGATTCGATAGTAATGATAATGGCATCGGTTCGAAAAGATACGATATGAACTATCGGCCTCTTTTTCGTTCCACTAACTTCCTATAACTGGGTTACGGCCTTATGTGGGCCGTCATATAGTTTTGCAGCTCTAGTCTAGAGATTTCACCGTTTGATGAATTTTCATGCTCTCTGCTCGTTTAGGCTTCTGGATGTACAAACATACGGACACAGCTTAATTTATTTATTTCTTCGATTATGTATATGCTTTGTGGAGTCTATAAGGCCCAGCTTTCGTCGGACACTCACACTCGGACAAGGCCGAATTGCAAACCGAAGGCTTGACTTAATGCTATCACCAAATCAGAAACAGTATTGAGGGAGCTTCCCATGGCTTGCAGCACACACAAATTCATACTAACTCTTTCTGAAAATGTCCGAGTTGTGTAGAAACACCAAAATGTTATGCAAATTCAGCTTCTGCCATGGATGTCTTATAGATGGCATAAACACAGCATTCGCGGAACATTTTGGTCGGAAAACAATCGAAATATTTTGATTTTACACTGCGGGTTGGCCAACCAATTGCTGTGTGTATGCCAGGTGCTACACAGGCTCACAGAAATAGAAGCCAATTCAGTTATTCAATTCGATTCAGTTATAGTGTATTCATAGTTGTATAGAAAGAGCATGCGAAAAAGTTGAGAAAGCGAAAAACGGGTTTTCCGTTATTGGAAAGTCATTTTAAAACTCATTATGGTGAGTTCGAAACTTGCCCAACTGAAGATATTGTTGTTTTTGGTTTATTGCCGCATCTGCTAAAACGATCAAAATGACTTAAAGACAGTTGTCAGCTGACTTCTACTTTGATCAAGCAAATCGCCACTTATGTCATTAAAACTGTCTGGTGAAAAGCCGCAACTTTAAGGGACTTGCGAAAAACGCGTTGAAGCACCCGGAAAACTCAAGTCAATTCAAGCAGATTCAGCGCCAGGCATATATTACAGATGCAATAACAAAATTTTCCACTTCAGGCTGTTTGGGAAAGTGCAACCAACAACAACAACTACAACAAAAATTACAACACACACACAACTACCACGATTACTACAAAACAATTCGCATTGAAATTTGATATGAAAAATTAAGTAGAAGTATTTGTAGGTTGTCGTTGTTGTTGTTGTTGTTTTTTCACAAACTGCGCCACAGACGCCGCCGCGTTTGAGTTGTTGAAGTGCTGACAAGACGCGGCACTGGGTACTTATAGGTATACTCGTACTGCCATACAGTCTTTTGGTTCAGTTCAGATCAGCTTTGTCGAGTCGTGCAGCTCGATGCTGACTTGTTTTCCACTAAATATAAATATAAGCGTAAAATGCGTGGAAATATCTTGAGCATGGCTGCTGACATCTGAAGTGGAGAATGTGTAATGAATGCGATTTTTGGCATCTTAAATTACAGGCCACAATTCGAATAACAAATTCCCAGGCCTGGACAGGCACGGGAAACATCGGCAGCAGCAGCAGCAGAGGATCATGAATATTATGGATGGCGATTAGCCAGCGGCGAAAGTCGAGGGTGCGGGAGTTACACGCTCAGATTGCGAGACTAACTAACTAATCAACTAATTAACAATTATTCAATGTTTATCAACATAAAATTAGTTGCATTTCTTTCAACATTCGGCGCACAAAAGTAGGCAACAAAAACTGGTTTGTGGTGTCTAGACAAGCGGCAAGGGAAGCCCCGCAAGAGGTTGCTTTTAATGAGGCATAAACCGCAACACACACACACACACACACACACACACACACACACACACACACACACACACACACGCGCCCAGTGCACAAAACCCTGAAATACTTTAAAAGATTTGTACTGGAACTTAATGCTTTGTGGAAACCGGGGCATTGAACGGAAATGTATAGCGGTTACGGTTTCGGTTACGTTTGAAGCCGATTGTTACGCTTGTTTCTGTAAATTACATTTCACATGCGGTCTCGGCGCAGGTTTAAAGCAAACACGAAAGCTAAAATTTCTGAATTTAAGCACAAGTCGATTTGCCGTATACGGAAAAACCTACCAAATGTGGGAACTCAATTTCAAATCTCTATGCAATTGGAAAATTTATTAGTATTTTGGCAAACATTACTTTATGCCCTTCATTTATTTACTTATTGTTGGACCAAAGAATCAAAGTTCCTCTGTGGCTTCGTAGGAAGTGTATTGACGATAGGTCAACATAGTTTTGATGATTGGACCCAATTTGTGTTTGTGTCGAAATTGTTCTATTTTGGACTGTAGCTCTTATGCATTTGCGCGATTTCGCTTGTTTGTATTGCATTGATGCATATAAGGAAGAAACATAACGCCAATAGATCAGCTGTTAACCGTGAAATGAGTCAAATTTTGCCCCATTAGTACACGGCGTAGGGTTTGGGACCCACCATGTAAAGCCACAATTCCAATGAAAGAAATAGATCAGACCGTAACCCGGTAACGGGTTGTTATGGCCAGTTAAGAAGAAGATTACACGAAATTATGCGCATCTTATGATGAAATTCTGTGTCTGTAAGGGTCTCCAAGACATAGGTGGTCTTACACACGAACACAAAGACGTCTCTCCGTTATGACATGAAACGGCCACATCCAAAAGCGATTCGGTGCTGACCATCTTGGCATAAACAACTTATGGTGTAACACACTTGTTTCTGCCTGTTGCATACAATCTATAAAACCCTGGACCTTATGGTTAAAGCATTTTATAACTTTATACCAAAGCTTTTATTAACCTCATGTTTAAATCTCGCTGAAAATGCGAAAAAAAACATATTTTTCTTACAAATCGTTCTCAAATTGTCTTGAATATACAAAAAATTCTTCCGGTGGCAGAGGATCCTAAGCCCTACGCACAACCCTGTTAAAGTCCTGCTCAGATTTCGCTGTGCATATAAGCTCATTACCCTAACACCGGTTGGTGCTAACAATGGGAAAGGGCTCAGATAGGACAAGATAAGAAAAACCTCTAAGCAGGGTTAAGCTCAGACTGCCAACATCTCCAAAAGAGCCAATTATTACCGCGTCGGCGGTAGAGCAACGGAGCAATGATATTTTATGCCTTCTTGAGAAAAAAACAAGGTCAGTTTTATCGGGATTTATATTTAGCCCGCTCCTAGATACCGATTCGGAGAGTTGTTTGAATTTTCCCGTCATCAGGCCACATAAAGTTTGAGGGAAATTACCATTGAAACCAACCATAACATCATCTGCAAAAGCAATTTCGTGCAGCCTCCTCCTTCTACGTTGCATAGCAACTTGTTGACTGCTATATTCGTTAAAAGAGGGGAGCGTACAACTCTTTGAGGGGTGCCTCTACTCACACACCAATGGAGAGTCGACGAACCCAGAGACGACTTAACAGTTCTGCATACGAGCAATTGATTCATGAGTCTCACCAAATGGTCGTCGACTCCCAGATCCGTGAGCGCTCCCGTAATTGCTTTAGGGACAATCTTGTTAAAAGCCCCTTCAATAGCAAGGAAGGCCGCTAGAGTATACACCTTGATGGACAAGGATTTTCCTAACATTGATACCACCGAGTGAAGGGCCGTTTCTGTGGATCGTCCTTTTCGATAGATGTGTTGAGACTCAGATAGAAGATCTGGGTTCAGAGTAGTTCTAAGTTGTAGACCAATGAGATGCCTAAAAAGTATTGAGGAGAAAGAAAGGAAAGGCTGTGGGCCTTAACACCTTTGAGTAGATGGAGATGCTTTCCCTGCCTTAGGTATGAAGACTATTTCAGATTGATTGATTCGACTGGATTTCAGAACGACGATAAGACGTAAACGATATACAAAACCTAATGAATAGGCTGTAAAGAATTTAACTGATTAAACGGGTCCAAATAACTATTGGCCGCATCTTTTGACTCACAAACACCATCTCAGCGGAACAACTCGTCCTGCCCGCCCATTCTGTGGATATGTTCAAACAAGAGATCATCAGCAGTAGGGCCCCCAGTGATGATGGTCTTGCTGAAATCACTCTTCATGATCAGCTTCTAAAGTTAATCGTTAATCTGTTTGCTTTCCTAACGATTTGAATTTGTTTTTCAGTAGCTAAAAAATGCAAAAATTTTGCTCACAAACCGGTTCGGCAACTAACTGTTCCGCAGCCCTTATAAACACACACACATATATACAGTCACACAAAAGCCAAAACACACGAGTCTTTGGATTATTGAAAGTTTTGCCAGAGTGATGACGACGACAACAAAAACGCAGGCGACATGCCAACATGATTGCTCACACACACACACATAAACACACTCGCACTTATACACACACACACACACAGGCACATGCATCAGAACATATTAGCAATTAAAATTTTCTTAGTTAATTACTTTAAGCAGACGCTGGCAATGGCAGTGTTTTTGAAGGCGTTCGAGAAAGGCGTGGCAAGCGTGTTGCGTTTGGGTTGGGGGAAACGAGTCAACATAGTCAGCAAAAATTCCTCAGCGACAAATATCGCACAAATGAAAGTAGACGCCAGCGCGTGTATATGTGTGTGTGTGTGTGTGTGTGTGTGTGTGAGCGTCGTGGACTTTCGTTGCTTTCATTTGCAAGTTTTACAACCGGAAACGTGCCCCCTAGCACCACGCCCCGCACCACTCAACTGACAGCCACCCCCCACCTACAAGTTGACGCCGCAGCGCAGTGAATTTTATGAAATTTATGCGCATTTCACTAGAAAATTTAATTAGGAAATCTAATTTGCTCAAAAGCGCATAAAAAATGTCGCCGTTGCTGGAGCCAGCAACCCCGCAGCTCCCCGGACACTGTGCGCTGGCCCCACTCACTGGCGCACTCTCCCTCTCGCTCTCGCTCTGGACTAGCTGGTTCATTTTGAAAGCGCGCCATTTTTGTTAGCTGGCCCCAAATGAAGGGCGCGTTGTGTTGGCTTCCGGTGTCTGTGTGTGTGTGTGTGTGTGTGTGTGTGTGTGTGCGTTAATTTTATGCTTAGAATATATGTATATGTGCGCTGCTAAAAGCAACCACACAGAGATAGAGATAGACTAAAGAGTGAGAGAGAAATGCATCAAGTAACCAACAAAATGACTAATTCGTGGCACATGTGTCTATGCATGTGTGTGTGTGCGTGTGCGTGTGTGTGTGTGTGTGTGTGTGTGTGTGTGTGTGTGTGTCGCATAAACAGTTGCATAGCAAAATACGCTAATAAAGTGGCTGAGTTACCGCCCCTGACGTCTCCTGCAACGGCATCAGCAACATCATCATGATGATCATCATTACCAGCAACAACAACAACAACAACTACAACAACATAATCATCATCATGAGCTTTGGGCTCTGAGGCATTGCAATTTGCTTTAGCAGCAAAGTGGCTGCGTTTTTTCACACAAGTATGCGTATGTGTGTGTGTGTGTGTGTGTGTGTGTGCTTTATTTGCCATTTGAGTTTGATGTGTTTTTGTATTTGGCATGTTTGTTTCGCTTTCTAATTAGAAATAAAATTTAATTATTTGCATGAGAAATCAAAAACCAAAATGGGCACACCAGCCAACTGGGTGTTAAGCCATTAACTAAGTTCTTTGCAAAGGCTTTTGAACAGAAGGGTAGACGATACTGAAGCGTTGCTGCGAAAATCACTTGCCACTTGGACTCGTTTTTACAAAAACAACAATTCCTAAAACCTTTTGTTGCCGTCGTTACTTGACTCCAAAATTGTTACTTTGTGCGCTTACAACATCGGCACTATGTTGCAGTTATACAAAAATTGAACAGATCAAAGTATGGGTATTTCCTTGGTGTCGCACGTGACCGTCATATACGTTTAAAGTACTGATAACAGACGTTAAGCTGGTTCCAAGGAAAAGGCAAAAAAAATGATTCGAACGTGACCAAAAATGAAACTGGGTTTCACGAAGTTGGTAAAAAGTTTTGAATTTAAAATGAAAATAAATTGTGTTTTCAATTGCGACTAAACTAAAGCATCTCAATTAACGTTAATCGATATAAATTTAATCTCTTTGCCTAGCTTAGAGACACTTTATGGAAGGACTGTCATTATGTAGCATCTCTTTCAAAGTTTTAAGCCTTAAAGAGTAAATTGAAAATGATCAAAGTATAGAAACTGCATTTATCATGGTAAATGAATTCAGGTGTAAATTGTGTAAAGTCCTCTAGTAGGAATATGGTCCTAAAGATTTATTGCTAGACTATTTTGATGGCTATGCAGTCGTGCTATGTAAATTTTTGACATCCCATTTATTTCATCCCTAACTATGGGCACATTACGATCTATATGCAATGCAAAGATGCCTGTTAGAGTTCTCAGTGTCATATTCTTGCAAAATCTCAATATTCGATGTACTTGCCGTTGCCTAAAGTTTCATGGCATATGTACTGGAGGTACAGTCTTAAGGATTGCTTTGAATATCCGAACCTTGTTTTCTAAATCAAGTTGGGACTTTGGCCAGGCCTGGATTTACCATATTGGCACTGTAAGCAAGTGCCTATGGGGGCAAAAACTGGGGGGCAGCAAGTTTTAGCGGAAACTTTCGAAATTCGGCCTTGGCCGAACAGCCAGTACATTTCCTATTGTTTGCCTTGGTTTTTGCCTACATAGTCTTCGACCCAAGTAGGCGCCAAAATACTTAACCGTATCGTTTTCTGATACGTTTCAAACTGTCTAGCGATACCGAGGGACATATCCTTTTCTTAAGGTACTCAGGTTAAGTACTTTACTTTCACAAGTTTTTCTGTATTGGTAACTATTTTCCATTTGTTAAGCCGTTTATCAATTAAGGAAAGCTGCTCCTATAGGTTTTTCCCAGTTTCCTTGGGGTGTTGCTTGGGCTACTCCAGATTCTTAGACATCAAAGTAACCATCAGTTAAGGGGCTGTTCATAAATGACTTAATCTTATAGAGCACTTCAGGATACCAAACCTCATCGAATGTTTGCTGGAGATCAAGAAACACTATAGCAAAATGTTGTTTTCGTTCAAACGCATCTACAATCATTCTTACTACTTGGTGGCATCAAGCGTTCCATGGCCTTTTCGGGACCCAAACTGATGTTCGTTCAGTGGGGTGTAACATTCTCTTTAAAAGTATTTTCTCAAATACTTAAGAGAAGCCAACAGGATGAGAGGATAGAACGAGGTAGGTATCGTAATGACACATTTCCATTGGCATTTTGGAATTTTTGACCAAAAACAAAAAGTTTTACAAATTGAAAAAAATTTGTATTTTTTACTTTTCCGCAAAAAAGTATTGGGATTGGCCAAAAAACTAAAATTTCTAATTTTATGTTTTTCGACGATTTAAGCACTCTGACAACTTTTCCGGCGATTTGGCGATGTTTTTGTGTTCGTGCGTGATCGTTGTCGTAGTCGTTTTCGATGTAGTGTGTTATTCGAATAACTTTAGTAATTTCGGCTTTAGCAAGCTAAATATTTTTCTTTCGTGTTGGGCATGTCTTCAAATGGTTTCCGTTGAATTTGAGCTCTCTAGTCGCTATAGTTGGGTCGCCAGAGGAATAATAAGAGTAACTAATTTTCATAATTTTTAATTTTTGTTGTTTAAATTTCTCCTAGCTAATTTTGGTTGTTTTGATAAACGTGCGGAAAAGCCTGAGTTGGTTACCAACTGTTTATTATTAATTTTTTAAAACCTTTTGTTATTCTGTTATATGAATTTATAAGTAGAAATATAGATGTGATATGAGTCTCGAATGGGGTGCTTGTGCTAGCAGCGTCAGCTGGAGAGCGAGAAGGCTGCACTGTTGTTTTTTTGCGCTGAGAGAGCGAAAAGAAGAGCCTGTATGCTTATATTAGGTTGTTATTATGTTATATACAAAAGACTCGATCAAACCTATCAAAAGCAATTATCGAGGAATTTCCAGTGGGAGAAAGGTATTAGCATATTGGCTGTCGATTTTGAAAATTAAAAGAGTTCATAAAAATTGAAATAACTCCAGCTTAAGTTATGGTTAAGCGCGCAAGGAATCGCGATATCTCGAGTGCCGTCTAACCGAAATAGAGACAAAAAAAGCTATTCTGAGCCGACATTTGTTAACTAGTGTTATGATAGTACTCAGAATAAGAGTGTAACCCTAAACAACGTCTTTTTTTTGCTCCTTTTTTTTGTCACTTACACTATTTATAAAATTGACTTTGACAACGTGCCGCATTGGCTTGTTCCTTTATCCTTAATCCCGAACTGCCTAGCCCCCTACTCTCCTCTATGTCCACCTGTCCTATGTACATCGTAATTTGCGCACTCAATGGAAAATTGTTAATTAGATTTCTTGCTTGCCGTGTGACTTTGTCACGCTCCCAGACACAGTCGCCGTTAGACCCCCCCCCCAACTCCGTCCCCATATTGCCAACACTTTCGCACTCTATCTCCGTCTCGCTTTTGTTGGCTCTTCAGACAGCATTTTAGCTAGCTTTGTGCCAGAGTTGGTTAACGTGATTGCTGTTGCCACTGCCGTCTAATTGTTCCAAGCTGCCTTGTCGCCTTGCCGCTTTTCCGCTTCAACAAGCTCCAAGCCCCAAGCTCTTGCCGCCCTTTCCAACACTTCAACAACCTTCTCCTTCTCCCTAACCCCAAACGTGGCCAGGCTTTAAATGCAAAGAGTTTTTAACAACAACAACAACGACAACAATGAAAAGCGGCGCAATTTTTGCACTAACCTTTTTGCTCTTTCACTTTTCTTTTGGCTTTGCTGAAATTTAACGGTAACGAGTACAGGAAATAATACGGATGCACTGGGCGCATCTAGCCGGAAGTGGCAAGTAATGTGTGTTCGGAGATATGCCACATATACATACTTGTCATATGCCACATAGATAGTAGTTACTGACTAGCCCTAATGGGTTTAACTAATGGAATGTGAAATTAGCAATCTAATTTAGTTTAATTTAAGCGTTTCAATAAGAGGAATAAATTTGTAAGCTTTTTAAAAAGGCTTTTTGTATTGGGTTGGGCGGTCCTAGGACCTGCTGAGACCAGCTTCGTGGGTAAAAGCTGGCTTTATCAGGAGAGCGGACTAAGTGTGCTACAATAGATCGATAGAACGCATTCAAAGAATCGTAAGCAAATGAAATGAGAAACAGCTTTGGAACTCTGATCTTGATGGCAACCACACTCAATACGTTATAAGAAGCTTAAAGTCTGTTGGATAACTGACCAAATCAACCGTCCACTGAATCTAAACCAAAAATCTTTCTTCGATTTGCTTAGAACGTACAAGCCTGATCTGGTCTTCCCTATGGAGAGGCAGCTACGCAACGGCTTATAAAATGCAGCGTTATAGCCGACAAAGTGGATCATGTTTTGATGCACGTGGATCTTTTCCAGGGTTTGGCGTACTGTGAATATCCAATCAATGGTGGACAAACTCCCATCAGTGCAGCTGGGTTATCCTTCTTGTAGACAGTACGGAGGACACTGTTCTAGCCGTAGTCCGCCAAAAAGCTGGTGTAAGCCTCTAAGATACATTTTGTCGTGGTTAGATGGATGTTGACTCGGATTAGCGATATCAGGATATTCTACCAGGCTTCCCTCTGTTTCTCTACACAGGCGATTCAGTAAAAAATCCTTGGGTCAGTCGCTTGACTTTTTGTCAAAGGTTCACCTGATATCATTCCTGCTCCTGCATATGTCAAACGATTTCTGCGCATATTGAAAAGGCGCATTTCTTCCTATTTCACCGCTATTATTTTATGAGTACTGCCAGATAAAATGAAGATGCTAATGTAGTGTAAGGGTTAATAAAGCTCTAGTTGAAGTTACAAAAGAGATAACTATGAATCTTGAGTACCCATGTGACAACTATTGTTTCTAACTCAAACAGCGAGCCTTTGCAAATAGAGATTAAAGACAGTGGAATTTGGTCTGTCATATATTGAAAAAAAAGACTCCAAAGACTTCCCGAAAGAAGTTCTGGCTATCGGTGCAAAATAATCATTAAGACCAAGTAACAGTTTATGTAAAAATAAAACACAATGGCAGATTTTGCAGTTATCTAAAGAAGGCAGTCTTATGAGGCGAAGTCTCTCAGTCTATGAAGTTAGGATCCTAATTTAGAGGGCAAAACGAAGAAACTGCTTTAACATAGACTCAAACCTATCCTCATAAGCATATTACTTAGAACTCCGAATGTAAGCACAATGTTCGAGAAAAGGACGTTTGATACAAATAAACGCCAGAGCACAAGGAATGGAAAGATTAGTGTAGTTGTTTCCGCGGGAAAATGATAAATTTGCTTGTGCGAATGTTAAGGAACAATAGGTTAGTATTACGCCGATGGCACATTGACATCAGCGAAGAAGAAAAGATAACGCTTCCCAAAAGTATACTCGAGTGTGAAATAGCTTAAGGAAGATGACTTTTAACAAAACAAATACTTAGATAAGATGCTGGATTACAACTTTGCGGTACTGCCGAGAAAAAATAATAGATGTACACTCAAGCCCCTTAAGAGTTAGACCGAATATAAAAAGATATGACGGGAAACGGCATTAAATGAAAACTTGTTAAAATGAAGAGTTTACGTAACTATAATGGCTTGGCAGAAAGCTTTGCAAAATCTGTTCTTCTTCTTAACTGGCCATACTTATCCATACTAGCCGGTGGAGCCACTGAATCTTAATTCGATTGACCATGTCATTGTAGAGCACTTAGATTTCGTGTTTCCATTGGATGCGGCAGTTGTTGCCATTACTTTTCACTCAAACCTTGGAACTTTGAAGGATTCATTCTCAATTGCGGGTAACTTTTTTTATGTAAAAAGTTGAACATCATATGAAACCCGTTTGTAACTATTTGTTTCCTCTGCTGGCAAGCATGTCGAACATTTGCTTGTCTTAGAAGCTTAACTAACTAGTAGTTTCACCTCTATTACGCTTTAAAAATACGTATTTTTTTGCTTGCTAATTAATCTTTTTTATCTGCTAATAATTTAATACAGATGTACGCAGCAGCTACTGCTCCTCCCTATGGCCATTGACACACTCCTTACAACTGTTGCTGGGAAATGCGATTGGTTCCACATATCAACGCAATGACAATGATAATGCCGGTGATGAGTGCCACATATGTGTGAATACTCCATACCGATGGCTTTTGTAAAATGCCACCGGCTGGTTGACTCCTTTGCTGTGTTTCAATTAAGCGCAAAGAACCAGACAATGCCGGGTGAGCACAGGTTCAGGTCCAGGGCTGGGCGCACATTCGACATGGCCAGCAAATAAAACTTAGACACGCATGCGAAAGATTGCTCAAGGGAGTCGAAGAGCGACAGTGGCAGTGTAAGGGTTAAGGCCGTAGGCAGCCAGCCAAGAAGAGCTACTAAAAAAATGCCAATTAAAATCTTAGCCATAACAAGTAGCTGCAGCAGACAGAAGCAGCAGCAACAACAACAATATGAACACTAGAGGGAAGACAAAAGAGCGAGCGAGCGAGACAGAGAGTGAGGGAGTGAAACAGGAATAGAATTGCAGGATAGATGAATGGATGGATGGCTGGCTTTCAAAGCAAATTGCCCCACTTGTCAGTCTTGGCCCACGCCGTCTAGCCTTCTAGCCTTCTCGCCTTTGTGTATGTACTTTATGATCTTGTCTTGCAAACTGCTCACAAATGGCTCAAAAGTGGCTCGACTGGGCCAGAACTCAGCTGTTGAGCCGAGTCAAGTTGCCGCTGTTGTTGCACTTGCAGCTGAAGAATGCAAGCGTCGAGTACCAGCTACTGAAAGACTTAAGCAGGGCACTTGGCTCATAAAAAAAAGAGGGGGCAAAAAAATACTGAATTGAAAGAATGCTGCCAAGTGGCCAAGTTTGTGTGTTGGCAGCACTGCATTACTAGGCGACAAAAAAGGCAATTAAGTGGGCGTGCCGGAACAACAACTACGCGACGACACAACACAGATTTGATGAAGTTATACTAAAGCTTTAAGATGATGACTTTTTCAAATGCAACAGTTGCTAGAAGACAGTAGTACTTGTAGAAATATGCCTTGCAGAACTTTGAACATTTGTATGCACTGTACCTATAAAGTCGAGGGTATTTCAGATTTATGGAATGTTTGTAATAGACAGAAGCAGCCGTGGCATGCCATTCGTGATTTATACCAAATTAATCAGATGTGTCATTAGGCTTTCTTCACCTACTCTGCAGCGATATCTCAGAGACCTTAAGAGCTACCATAAGTTGCACATAATCTCAGATAGGGATCATCTATATTTAACAAAGTTCTGCCGCAGCAGAATTATGCGAGATGTTGAATCTATTGACGAAGGTTGTCATTGCTTTGCCGGAGTTGAGTCATCGAAAAAGCTTTTGTACTGAAATCCCTGAAATCTCTTTTTAACAAATTTCAATCCAAATGTAATTTGTCGGTATGCAAGATTTCAATTCAAAGCAATTTTCCGTCAATGTGGCAGAAATATCTTGCTTACGTATTTTTAATCCAATTTTCGAAACATTCCTACCACTCCGAATGAGTTACCTCTAAAGCTTATATTTTGAGCGCATAGAACGTTTCTTTAACTGTTGATAAATCGCATTTTTTCTCGATCCCCCAAATCGGGACTATACGCCGGATGACGCATTAATTCGACATTTTGGGCGCTTAAAAAGCTGCGATGTGCTAGAGTTGACATTGTCGGTTGGCTATTGCTTATCCATAATGCTCCGAAAACTTATGCTTGTTTACCACTCCGAATTGACCGTTCTACGTTTCTCTAATACTATGTTAGCTACAAGTTCGGTTTTTGAGAAGAAAAACTCGATCGATTTGCTTTGAAGTGCTTCCTGTGCTAACAACTTTTGTTGGATTTGGCACGTCTTCGGGCTCATACGCAAAAATTCAAGATTCGTCGCGAATTATGATCTTCGAAACGTCTTTTGAAGCACTACAGTTGCTTTTCCTGCACCAATCGACACGAGCCTTCTATTGGACGCATATTGATAACACGCTGGTGGAACTAATGCCCAGGGATGCCTCAAGCTTACGGTATAACCCTTGACACAATCAGTTCCTGCACAGCATCAATGGTTTCTGACAAAACAACTCTTCTAACAGTCTTCATAAAATTTGTCGGTAAGCGAACAGCTGAGAGCCACTATGCGAGAAAATCGCAATTTAGAGATATATTTTTTGTCGGTTTCAAAACGGCATCACGGTTTAAAAAATAAAGTTCATGAATTCCAGCTCAAATTATTTACGGTTTAGCTAGAGCTTACTATTCCTACTACGTAATGCAGACACTTTGTGACTAACTGGGAGAAGATTAATTAATTTAAAGTTATTAAAACTGTATGTAACAGATCTTACAAGATACGGTTGGGGTGTACGAGCCGAGGTTTAAGCACCGGTTCGAATGGATCTCTTAGCAGAGGTACATTAAAATTCGCAACAAAATACAAAAATTCGCTTTAAAAGTGGTTTGCCTGAAATCTGTTTCGCTATCAGAGTCGCAATCCCTTGCTTAATTTAATATAGATTTAAATCGAATTTCAGCCCAACAGCAGTACCTTAATAAGCTTTAAGAGCATTGAAAATCGCGGCTTAAAGATCTATTTTGCCCCTAGTAAGTTTACCGCTCCCCTGCCTGTTCCAACCTTCCAACCGGTTATCGAGATTCTGCGTCTATTTAGGAGGGATATTCTTCTTCTTGCTAGGGCATCACACTCAGCTAGTATATGCCGCATGGATTCCTTTGCAAGCTCACAGAATCTGCAGGTCTATAGTGGCCGATAAGCAAACCTGTCAGAATTCAAATAGAGTTCTTTCCTAGCTGTGATAGTTTCTTTAACCTATTCAAGTTATCGAAGCCGAGGAACTGTTTGACCTGATGAAAACCTCGGATCCAGTTCGTGGTTCGTCTTAGTCTTTTATCCTCTTTTAGTAGTTGCTCAACAGCGTGTCTTCGAATGCCACAAGAAGGCTCTGGCCCTGTTATGACGTTCGCAGCATCGTCTCTTGCCAGCGTATCCGCAAGTTCATTCACGTGAACCAGGGACACATCGCAGTGAGAATGTGTTACGCTTTCCCAAAAGGCACAGCTTCATTCGGGTTTCATCGTATAATGTGAACTGTCAGAATCCTAACAGAATTTTTTCCTAGTTGTGATAATTGCTTGAACCCAATAAAGTAATAGGATTAGTTTAGTAGTCGTCTTACTTTTTCCTCCACTCTTAGTAGTTGCTTAACGGTGTGTCTTCCAATGCCACTAAAAAGTTCTGGCCTTATTAAGGGCCAATAATATCAATATAATTGTTATTCTGTATGCATTAATGTTTTCTTTTGTAGACAATTTTGGAATTAATAACTTAAGACGGAACAAGTGCTGCGGTTGTGGGTGTGGCTTCAAAGGCAACACCAGGACGAGGTTCGTTCAGCATTTCAAATCTCACAAAGTGAAGAGTTTACAGCCGTGTTTTGAAATGCAAATGATTTAGTTCAGTTACTTTCGTAAGTCCTGACGTGTCAGTTTAGTCAGATTGAAAACGCCTTCTTAAGGCGAAAACTTTGGATATTTCGCTTTGAATTCAACTCCTTTACCTCTCTCTTCGGTCAACTCCGTCCACCTGTCTGCTTTGTTGTCAAAGCTTCCGGTTTCAGGTTTCCGAAAGTGACAAATAAAAATGAAACATTTCAATTTATTGGCTTTGCAATTGCTCATCAATTGTGCCAGAGTTGCCACACTCTTACCCTCTGCCCAAAAGCTCACATACACCCTCACAACAAGTTCACACTTCTTATTAGACAGGCTTATGTCTTTGTCTGTGTGTGAGTGTGTGTGAGAGTGTGTGTTGTCACGCTTCTATTTTCACTTTAATGTGTATGGAAAGGGTTGAGGGTGCGCATCACTGCCAGAGTAAGCGAGAGCACGAGTGTGAGACAGTGACTCACACCACATGTGGACATGCGCTCGGTGAGATGTATGTGCGTGGAAATTGCGTATAAAAGCGTATGTTGAAAATATTTATTACCCGTTGCGAATGCAACAAAATGAAAATTTCATTATTTGACTTTCTGCACACACACACACACACACACACACACATGTGTGTGTCGATTTTTTTTGTTGGTGTTGCTCGTCTTCACTCGCTCCTTGTTTTTAGCTAAATTGTTTATTTTATTAGCAATTTCGAAAATTTATGCACACTATGTGTGAAATTTACGCATTAAACCCTTTTTTAACGCATCGAAATGAAGAGCACTGGAATGCCCATTAATTAGCGTATGCACACACGCGCTGCTGACGTCACAACACATCTCGCTCTCTAGCTCTCTGACTCTGGCCGCAGCTCAGTGCTGCCCTCTGTTGGGCAATTTGTTTGATTTTTGGACTTAATTTGCCCATCGCCGGACAATTCGGTTGTCGTGTCCTTTGGTTTGGGCAATGAATATGCGGCGCTGCAGGATATGCACAAACTTGCATTGCCTACTTTTGGGCGTGTGCTTAATTTGCACGGCAAATTATTTAGGATACTTTTGAATGCTTACCAGGTAAACAAGAGCCAGCACCAGCAAAGTTCTTCAATTGTGGAAAACCTGTTAAATAAAACAGAAAGCATGTTTAGAACTTCATTTGGAATAGCAACAAAATAGGAAGTTACACCCTTAGCTTAGGTTACGTTAAAACGGCTGCCAGTCTATCTGCCTGACACACTTGGGCCTTAAGTATCGCCTAAAAGGAACACATTGTCAGAGGCGGAGATCAACCAGTTGAAGAAATGAAGTGTTCTAAGCGTTTGGATCTAATTACAGACATCTCTGAGATGCTATTCAAATGTGTCGGTTTCAATTATTTCCTCCGTTTTTTTTGCGCCTTCAGCCTCAAAAGTTTGTCACATGTTCGTTTTGCATTCGATAAATTGATTCTTTGCGAAATTGTGAAATATGTATGACACTGTAGGCCAACGCTTTTGCAGTACTGTTTCGATAAATCAGCTCATTTGTGTCTGTAGCATGATTATGGATATATAGATCATAGCTATAATGTACAGCTGGCAACTTAAACTCTGTGACAACTCGTATCGCAACGAGCAGCAACGAAAATATAGGTATGCATATAGGTGGCACCTGCCGGCAGAAGACTACTTGAGCTGACTCTTCACAATTGGAAGTAGAAGGTGGTCTTAGAAACTTCGCTAAGTCGTAGTGATAAGTAAGATACTCCACTTCACTTTTTCCAAAGCTTTTTAAACTTCCGCGAATTGCTATATTTATTTTGGGTACTTTGGGTACAAACTTTCTTTTGAGCTCTTTTGGATATTCAAAGTTGTACTCCTTCGTTGGAGCTTGTTAAGTGATCTCTTTATATATTTTGATGAAAAAATAACGGCTGGCTAAATAAGAGTACCCACAGTTTCTGTTCCGGGGCTTACTAAGAAACACAGCATATAGAACCTAATCTGAGTTGTGCAACTTGAAGCAAACCTTGAACCAGAACTGTTTCCTATTGCAATTCACAATATGATAACAAGTAAAATCGAAAGCAATAAAATAATTATGAACAGTGAACTGGCTACAATCGGCACAGCCCGACTATGTAATACCCTGTATCCACGAGAGCCTTCGTCATCGTATTGAATTTCATTCTCATGGTTTTACTCAGATTCTGACGCGTTTTGAAAAATTGCTTGGATATAATACTGAAATAACATATTTCGGTATCTATATGTAATAATATAACCTTTGACCTGGTATCTATACTATTTCCGCTGACCAAATTTGTGGAGAATTTTACGCCCTACAACGAATTTTGATTTATTTTTAAAGTTTGAAGCTTTTTATTTATTTCATCATTCTCCAATCGGTGATAACAAATGTGGGTTGATTGCGACCCTGACTACTTCATAGCTAGGCGGCGGTATATCCACGCCGTCATACACGCACATTATCTACGGGAGCGATATTATGTCGCCACCTAGCATGCACTATTTCCAACTCTTTTTTGTGCTTCCATCACGTCATGTATGTGGCCAAGGTTAACTAAATGCAAGTGCAAGGAGAGCGTCTTAGCACCTTATAAGAAACAGTTGCGCAGGAGAGACGGACAGATAGACAGATATGGCTAAATGAATTTACTTGTGTCCTGCCAATCATTACACAAAGTGTAAAAGGGTATTATAGACTTGTACAATTCCAATAAAAGAATGAATTTACATCAGGCCGTAACCCGATAATGGGTTGTTATGGCCAGTTAAGCAGAAGAAGTAATAATGTGGCAGTTTTGGGCCCCTCCTCCTATAAACTGCAACAAAAGTTCACTTTTATAGCAATTTTAAGGTTAACATTTATGTTAGAGCCTTCAAATTTGATACGGAGACTCATTTTAAGCTTATAAACGCAACAATGTTGTCATTTTGCTGAATCAACCCCCAACCCTCGCAGTCCAGTTACCTTAAAACGCCAAACCATTTAGCGCTTTGATTCAAAATCAAATGGATACAGGGTAGCCCACTGTCGTGCACCATCTTGACTGTCTGCATCAAGTATTTTTTGATATCAGTATATGTTGCAATGTCTTACTTGCTTCCTTCTAGCTGATGTTACGCACACTTTTTTGAACTAACTTTAGATATCCGTTACCTAGAATGAATCACTTTTTGCACTTATAGAAACTAGAAACTACCTTTTGTTGTTCTTGTTTTTCTAACCAAACCTGTCTTCTAAATCGAATTGGCGAAACTCAAGCTAGAATCTGCCTTTTAGCGTTGCCATATCGGCCGTGAAAGCTGCCAGAGACGGCATGATGCCGCTTTCAGACGGTAGTCTCCAATGTCGTTGCATAATATGAGCTTTACTGCTTGTGACTCTTTTGCGACTACAATGGAAACACGACACAAGACGTGGCGCCTCGTTGAATCTAGCTTAGTAACCATTAGATGCAGTTCAGTGTTAGCAGTCGAAGCTTTACTGTATCTTGTATGTGTGTGTGTCTGTGCTCCAAATCGGTAAAGCCGCGCATGCCGTTTAACTTATGAGCAAGTGATTTTCGTGTTTGTCGTCAGGCCACTCACTCGCATTTATTAGCTATACAAAAGCACGGCAATTGCTCGCTCAACCGGCACTCTCTGCGGCTCTTCCGCTCGCACTCATGGCAGAGTCCATGGAGTGCACATCTGAAATGCAAATGTGGCTCTGCTCGAGCTGCAGCTTCAGCTTCTGCTTCTGCTTCAGCGGGGATTGACATATCAAAGCAAAATCAAATTTGACAGACAACCTCGCTAATTTCTGCCTCGATGTTTCATTGTTTCAAGGCGTTCGTTTCTGTCGCTCTATCGCTCTGTCGGTCTGTCGGTCTGTCGGTCTGTCTGTGGGTCTGCGAGTCTGTGAGTCCGACGTACCGCTCGGCCGGCAAACAAAGGAGTGCCAAAAGGGGTTGGACTGGCTTGATTGCGGCTCCTCCGTGGCAATTCTTTCAATTGTTTTCGCAATTTCATGACGCATTTCACAAATGCTGCGAAAAAACAATAAAATCAAATGAAATTTCAAGTCGCCTATGCGACATATGCTCCGTTGCCGTTGATGCTGATGACGAGGTTTTTGGAACCACATTTATTAGCTTTCGCCTTGGTTTCGGAACGGACTTGAAATGGGCCTGTCAACGCCAATCAGTAGCGGCAGCTTTACTAAGAATTCCACACAAATACTGACTACATACACACAAATAAACTCGTGCATGAAATTTGATATTGCGCGAATTGCACTAAAGCAAGAATTTTATGTTAGTACAGTGAAAACTCGCATAGTGCGGCGATTAAGCTGCGTGCTAACTATAATAATAGTTTCGGTAGCATTGCAGTTGTGGTGCATGAGATGTTTCTTCAAGGAAGTTAGTCGAATGACAGAACAGTTGAAAGAAGAAGAATATTAAGAAAACAGAGTGGACCTTAACAAAGTCGTGAAGAATTCGCAAAAGGAGCGTTTACAACTCAATGCTATAAACCACTTTCCAAATGCGCGTTCGAGTTCCTACAATGACCGTACAGTGACACAGAAAGTGTTCTGTCGAGTCTTCCGCTTCAAGTCGAGGCAGCGCAAGTTGCTTCGTCAATGAATCGCTCATTGGCCAAAAGTATTATAACCCTTGGCTCGCAGATCTTTCCTGTGCTGCCGACGCAGATATCTGGAGGCCTTCGGATTGGATTGTTTCAGTTAGTGTTTAGTTACGTGATATTCAGGAATTTCTAGCTCTGTGTATGCCCTGGATAACACGTTACCTGCAAGCGAACGCAGAGAACAGACCTCAAATACTGTGTAAACATATACGAAACTTGTTATTTGCTGTTATTTAATTTAACGAAAGATTCTGTTAGAACTAGCAATTTTCTATTAATTTTATTAATGACATTTCATCAATAGTTTTAATAAATTTTTTAGATTGCTAATCTGAATGAGTTTCATTGTATAGTGCGAACTGCATAAGGTTGATTTTGGTGATCTTTAAAAAAAAAAGAGGTAGAGGTAGAGATAGAAAGAGAATATTGGTACTAATATCCGCAGGAAGATAGAGAGAGAAAGAGAATGAAACGGGTAGTGGAACGGAAAGGGGAATGGGAGCGGAAAGAATGAATAATTGAAATTATTGACGGCTTTATCGAAGCGTAGTGGAGCGCGCGGGTTCAGATAGTATTATATATATACCAAAAGTATACCATGAGTGTCAGTTAAGTTCAAAAATAACTTAAACGGGAACCCTGGTCTTTATAGTATTCCTGTATGTATGTTGAAACATAAAAAAATAAGCAACTTTTCGTCTGAAACTCCTCAAAAATTTTTCTGGTTTTGCTCCACAACCAAATTAATTGACATTTTCTTAGAATAAAGTGCTTCTTTTGCACTGTGACTTTGTTTACTGTTATTTGCTCTCAGCACATTAAGGCGAGGTCCCACTGTATATCTCAGTTATTTGACATACGCCGATTCATTGAAAACATAAGTATAATAGCAAAACACTTAAACAAGAAAATGAAAAATAATAATAAGAAAAAAAAAACCGCAAGTGACGAAGTATTTATAAACTGATTAACGCTAAACAATAGCTGATATGGGTCGTAGTCATCATCATCTTCATCATCATCGTGATCGGCGTCGTCGTCAGCAACATCATCATTTGCAATGCCTTAAGGTCACAACTCGAGACAAATTGTACAATGAAAACCAAGCTACTTACATTTTTCGAAGAAGATTTGACCACACAAAGCGAATGCATGAATACATCTATGATTTAAAAATGTAAGTACACACAAATGTTTCTTAAAAGTGGGCATTCCCCGCGGCTCCAGCCAAGGAGCCCGCTTTAGTAACTTCAAAAATTTGACTGCCGTTTGGAAGTCAACTCTTGTAAAAGGTAGCCACATATCTGGACCAAATGCAATGAGTACATGCAGCTCACAGTGGTCGCAATATAGCTCCAGAAAACTCAATTTCGGAAATGTTTAGTTTTGTAGTGTTTTTTCTGATTACTAATTTCCCATAGAGTTCTTCGAGTTTTCTTCAGTCTTGCTTCTAGTCTTGAACCCAACGTAAGACTCTTATCTCTCGCCATCAGCGAAACAAGTCTCCTAGAGCTTAAGTCCTGCGCTTTGAACGGCTTTTCTAATAAGCTCCAAACTGATATCTCATATATTGACTTCCGTAAAGCTTTCGATTCTGTTTACCATAAACTCCCTATTCTGAAGCTTGGCCTAATGGGATTTCCATTGGAGCTGCTACAGTGGATAACTCTATAGTTTATTGACTGATCACAAAAAGGTTATCTTTAGGTCCGCAAATTCTAAAACAGTATATGTAATGAAGTCATCTAGGGCCCTTGTGTTTTATACTTTTTATAATGATCTTCTTAACGTTCTTAACGTTCTTATTCAACGATCCCACACCAAAAATGGTGCTCTTCAAATCACAAAGTGAGCCGAGAAGTTACCAATAGCAACTGTGAAAACATTCGTGAGCATATCCTGATTTAAGTCTTTCTAATTGCAGGTTTATGACTTTTCAGTCACTGAGTTAGGTGTTATATTAGACCTAAAGCTTTGTTTTAACGCCCATGTCTCCAACAAGGCAAGAAGTCTTCTTGGCTACACAAGACGATGTTCTCAGGAATTTAAAGAGCCTTACTCTACAAAAATTCTGTATACTGCCCTTATTCGCCCACTTGTGGAGTATCGCTCCTCCGTTTGGTCCCCCCCAGTACAAAAATCATTAATTTCGAATTGAATCCGTGTAGAAACAATTTCCAATATCCGTTTGCCTCTTTACGCTAGTACATTTCTTCTTATTGATCTTCCTTCTCTAGCACATTGTAGGACGGATCTTGGTTCTAGTTTTCTGCATAGATTCATCCTATTTGCTTCGCCAACTCAGATTCAATGTTTCTCATTGTCGAATCGGTTTAATCAACTACTACTACATACTTTCGTTGGTCTTAATTATATAAATAAATGTTCTCTATTTTCTATTACTTCCTGAGTTATTAATTTTCGTGCAATAAATAGCACATTTGGACCACTGTGCAGCAGCAGCAACTCTTCAAGACTCACAATCTTATGTAGCTGTTCGAGTGGCTGATTGCTCTAAATAAGCGTATAGATGACTGGAGCTTGGCGTCTGGGTACGCATAATTAGCAAGTAAGTTAAAGGCAGAGAGCGTGAGACAGAGATGGAGAGATATGCAAACAAAAAGGCAAAAATAAATTCAAAATTTCAACTACAGTCAGTCATGAGTCAGTGAGTCTCTAAAGAAGCTCGGCAAAAAGTTTAACAATAAGTCAACAAACCACACAGTGAAAAATGAAATCTAAAGTATTAAATTTTGGATACTCTTTCAATTGAAGCTTAAATGCAGGGGTCGGCCGCGGCAGCAGAGCAGATGCATTGTTCCCCTCGATCGCTCAACACAACGATCACTTTTCGCTGCAGGCGGTAAAGTTTCTGCTGCCGACCCCTGCTTTAGTGTTATTATATTGTACAATTGTAAACCAAGCTTTGCGAGTAAAATTACTACACTTCAGTTTTAGGTGTAGTTTGTTGAGAGAAGTGCAAAAGAGAATACAGAACTGTCGATTTTTCGAAAGAAAGAAGAGTTCTTTGAAGCGCCAGTGTGCACAAACACAGCTAAACATTACAAGCGAGACATTGTGGTCACTTGGAAATTCAGGATACCGTTAAGCAAAGTGTGGCACACTAGCTGCAATCTAAGAGACAATTCAGCGCTGATTGGAGCAATAAAAGCACCTGCTCAATAAAGGCAGAAACAAGATTACTGAAGAAATACAACCTTTGTAACGCCACAAAATGACTGCAAAGACTAGTCAAAGGAAAAATGGGCATGGCGGAAGGGCACAGAATGCAGTTTTGACTACATTCAGATTTGCATAACCGGTCAGTTCAAGTCAGCGAGCTACAAGAAGAGATGATACCAGTAGCTCCAACTCAGCAGTCAAAGTTCACCCTTAGCTAGAACTCAAGCTACTGGTCGTCCTTCGTCTACACAATGCAAGTGGGCCGAGAATATCATGATCGCCAAAGCAAGGAAACCAGATGATAAGCCAAAGTCAGGCGTGTATTGCTGCCACGACCAACAAATTGACTTCTGAAGGCCACATGGTACGCCTGAATAATGCGATGGAGGGTACCAAACTGTGCTACTGGCGTTCAAAAGTAAGAAATTCTGCTCTGATGTTTTCCTGGATATAAAACAGGCATATTCTAGCTCATGTTAAAGTACTAAAGTACAATAATTGGCACCCTGTTAACTGAGGTTCTCTCTAGTATACAAGTATTGCATAATAATGTTTAACGATTGCGAACGTGACCCACTTCGAATAGGTAGAAATTGATTATTTTATTTAATTTTACACACGAAACTCTATTAAGAGAAATATTTTGACAAATGATGTTTCGTGATGGCGAACGTGACATCCGGGATATGAGCTAAGGTAAATGTAGAATTTAGCGGTTATAAAGATTTTCTTGATCTCTTTGCATCTTTTATAAGTTAAATGTTGATGTGAGACAGATTTTGTGGATTAACTGCCATGTTTCAATTCTTTAGGAAGAAATTTATTCCATTTTACAGTCACATGCTCAGCAAGGCAAATGAATGCAGCTGTAAATGAATAATATTTTGAGAAAATATCAGAAAATTATATCTTTAAAAAAACGTACGCATATCGACTAAAAAACTGCGTGCGATGATGGTATGGCCTCGAAACTCTACATATTCTGCGTTTAAGCAAGATTTTACTTCGGAATCGAAAAAGAAACAAACTGAAAATAGGATTTAACGCTTGATCTAGGATTTTCCACTTGATTTTGGTTTGTTCGCAATTCAAGATTACGAACCAAGAAGCGTCGTATCGTGTAACGTATAGCCCAGAATCAAGGTGCTTTGAACATTACATTATATAGTTAATGAATATACCCTCTCTGTTAGGGAGCAACAAAGTAACAAACTCAAGTGCCAAATCGTGTTGATTTTATATTGTAAAATTAGCAGAGACAAAGTGTTCGAAATTGTAGCTGTATCTGTAGAGCTATCTATGTACATCGGCGGTGCGACGCGACAAGGGGTTTCCACGCCAACGAGTGACGCGTCGCGACGTTCAATTCAAGTGACACGGCATAAAATTGTAATTTTTTCCAGCACAACTTTGTTTACTTTGTTGTCGAATTTATATTATATTTATGGTTATTTCTATTTTAAATTAATATAGTAAATTAAAATAATTGTGGCTAATTCGGTTGCATATCGACAATTCTGTTTAACTGTTGTATGCCAAAGTTCACACACACTCACTCACTCAGACACTCACTCGTAGAAACGAACCGAAAATTAACCCCTTGAGTGGCACTCAGGTTCGTCAAGTTGCTTTAATTGACTTTTAAATTCGCCAAATACAAAAAATGAGAAATATATAATAATAAAAAAAATATATGTCCCATAAAAACACAAAATCAAAGCGAAAAAGTGTGACAAAGTGCCGGGTCTAAAGTGCAACAACAGCGACAATAACAGGCCCAACAACAACAACAACAACAACGAGCTGCACTCGTGTCGCGTCAAGTTGAGTTGTCGTCGGCGTCGTCAAAAAGTGTTCACACCTCAGACAATGAACACAAGTGGCAAGTGGCATGTGGCATGAGTTCAACGGGTGGTCATGGCATGGTTGGGGCGTAGTTTGGGTGGGCCGTACGCTCACACGCTTCGAATTTGTTTTTCTAATTTACGTCAATGCAAAATCAACGGAAAAGGCAACTCGATGCACCTGGAACTGAATGGCTGCCAACGAACCCACAAGTTTGGGGCCTTCTAAACTTCGGCATAACAAGACGAAAGACCTCACACATTGAGAAAGTAAAACAAAAAACCGCTTCAAAACTATTCAATTAAGAATATTTTTATCAGAGAGCGTACGAGGTCGAAAAATGAGTTTCGGGCGCATTTAGTAGGCTATTAGCAAAGTGGCTCAAATATCAAAGCGCGGCGAAAATAAGCATAAGTAAATAGTGAGTGTATATAGAGAAACAACAGCTAGACAGCCAACAAAATATTCAAGATTGACATGTGTCTCTAGCTATCCAAAACATTGCATCATAACTCTGTGCACATATTTGTGTACATAGCATTCGGTATATATATAGTATTTTATGGTATTTTCGTGCTCAAAATGCATGCAGTGTAAGTTATTATTAGGAAAATTGCTATCAAAGCAAGTTCTGTGAGACAGAAAGTCGGGATGAGGTGCGTGACAGTGGGTTACCCTGTTGTCGGGTATGAGCGTAATAAAGATAAATAGATAGTTTAGGCAGATGATCAACCATGTTTTGTTTATTAGCCTCACATGAGTCTGCGTACCACGACCAAAACTGCCTGAGCCCGAGTATGAGCTACAATCATCGTTTGTATATTTGACATTTCGTCCTCAAATTTAACGTCAGTCGAAGAAGTGCTCGGAAGTACTGACTTTTTCGTTCAATGTAAGAAAGTTGGCTGTTTTTTCTCCTTGAGCAACGTTTTCGAATTATAGCTATTTGAAAAAATTCGAGACTTCGAATTGATGCATTGGAATAGACAAGGTTGTAGAAGTAAATCGTATTGGTTTCCCAGTCTTAGAAGAAGAGTCGAGCAAAATATAAAGAGTGTATAGCATATTCGTCAAAGAGTGCAAAACAGTAAGGGTACCTTCATAACATTCTTAAGAGCAAAGTTCCTTCTGAGCTACTTCATATTAAACATTTTGGTCCGATTTCACAAGGCAATATTATGAAGTATGTGCTTGGGATTGCAGTTGAATGTACGAAATTTGCAAGGGGGCTGTTCATAAATGACGTCACCATAATTTTGAGGACTATGAACGTTTTCGGAAGAGACATGTGTAATATGTGAGTTGCTTACTTTGCAGCTTGCGAAATCTCAAATTCGGTAATAGCGATAATTCGAAAACCATGCTAGATAGTACAAAATTGCTTCCGGATACGTTATCAGACCAAGACTGAAATCTACACATTATGCATTTTATTATTATGAACTGTTATAAATATCATGGTGGACCTGGGTTCTGGTGGGACAGGGTGTAGCTCCCTGAACCTTTAGCAAGTTGACGCACAACCTCCACGTAGTGTCTCCTGATAAACTGTACTAATCGCCACTATATGTTAGGGCACTAAACTAAAGGGCGCAGCAAAGTCTGCCCAGGATTGTGCAAAGGGTTCGGGACGCTCCGCGTAAAGCCCACTTCCAAAGGACGATGGTATAAACCCCTGGAGAAGTGCCCTACACTAGGCCATAGCCCGGTAACCGGTTATAATGGACAGTTAAGAAGAAGTAGTCTATAAATACGTTAAATATGTATGCTCTCGCAATGAAGGATGCTATCAGTGCCCATGATGCTGACAAACTGGGAAAGACAATTCCGCTGTTCCCACTGAGCATCATTTCACTAAGTAGCATTTCAAGCGGGATTCCAGCACTACTTTAAGCAACAAAAGAGCCTGGACAACCCTAGAGGAGATGCATCCTATGGAAAGGCACACCATAATTTGCTACACGGATGATTCTTTAGCAACTGAAGGCACAGGACTAGAAGTTGCGGGACCGCGCACTAATCTGTCTGAATCTATGAGCGTTTATACCAGCTTCTACTAGGCGGATGTCTACGCCATCGGATAGTCGGACCGCTATAAGAGCGGTTACATGAACTAGAATAAACTCAAAGCTGGACCTTTTGGGATGTCGTAACACATTCTCACTTCGATGGATCCCTGTACATTATACATTCCCGTGAATGAGCTTTGGTATAGACTGGCAAGAGATGATGCTGCGAATACTTTTATAAGGCCAGAGAGTTTTTGTGCCATTAAAAGGCACAATGTTAGGCAACTGCTAAGAGAGGAGGAAAAACTAAGAGGAACCACGAACTGGATAAGTACTGCTGCCCTCAGGCATGCCAAAGAGTTCCTCGACTACTATAACCTAAATAAGTTCAGGAAACTATCACAGTAAGGAAGAACTCTATTTGAACTCCGACAGGTCTGCTTACCGGACGCTATAGGCTGAAGGCATACACCTGCAGAATGTTCATCCTAGCTGGCTACAGAATTTCGATGAACGACGCGGCTCATTTGACGTCATCTCAGATGGCTACTTTTATATCAGAGATAGAGCTGTCAGGGGAGATGTAGTCTCTATAGGAGGTGCAATAGATTATAATTACATTATTATTATGAAAGTTGTTATAAAGTACCTGGCAGAGTGTACATCAGATAGTAACCCAAGGAGTTGCAAAGAAGAAATTTTTAAATACGTTTCTGCAATACTAATTTTTATCTATAAAGTTTTCGAAAACTTTATAAACTATTCAAAATGTTATATTGGTGATTTCATGAAGTAGCCTCATTTTATTGCCCTATCGGAGAGAAAGAGTTAAAATGCACAACAAATACCTGAAATTTCAGCTATTCACGATATTTCAAAAACCGTTCTAGAAACAACAAAACTATTTCGGATGCAGCAAACCCAAATTGACTTGAAAAGGTGTATGCTACATAAGAGCAGCCATTCAATTTGGAGAGCTAGTGTAATACCCCCCGTGGGGTAAGCGGGTTAGGGAATACTACCTCAGCAGGTCAAAGCTTGTCGTATGTGGCGACTTACAATGACACTGAGTTCATTCGAGACCAGTAGGGCCACCCCAGGCCTAAAAGGATTTGGGACCCACCACGTAAAACCACAATTCCAATAAAAGAATGTATTTACATCAGGCCGTAACCCGATAACGGGTTGTTATGGCCAGTTAAGAAGAGTAATATGGATAGGTAATCGACATTTTATGCATACGCTTATTTACGGAACCAAACCCAAGATGTAGGTTGCCTATTTATGCATAGAACCTTGTATCATGGCATTATCTAATGTAGTAGAGAAACAGCCTATACAATAGTGATAAAGTGTACAACAATCATTTGTCATGCCAAAAATACTAAATAGTTAATTTGGGTGTCGCGTAATTTGGGTGTTGCCAAAAAATGCAAAGACCCCAAAGTACACACCGCGCCCCCTCGACCCCCAAAGCAGCCACTAAGCCATGCATCAAAGTTAAAATACAACAAAATAACAAGTTGCTTGTACAAATTTGCACAACAATTCGCCATGACGTGATGTGTGTGTGTGTGTGTGTGTGAGTGTGTGTTTGGTAAGAGAATTGTCTGGCTATAAGGCCTTAGCCATTGCTATATAGCTGGCTGGGTGGCAAATGTGATGACTGTCACAACAAAGAGCCCCGAAGTGAAAATTGTCAATTAAATGACGAAAATGTGCGCCAGCAATTTTCCGATTTGTCGTTATTTTTAACAACGATTTTTTCTTTTCTTTTCAACACCACTCTGTAAGTGCGAATATAAGTATTTTATATATATATTTTTTATTTAAATTTAATTTTTTTTTTATTTATTTATTTTTTTTTTTTGTGTAAAAGATCAAAGGCACTTAATGGCCTGCTTGGCTGACTGCCGGCAGTCTCTCTGCAAGAGGCGCCAATTGTTGGGCCAGTTGGGTGGTGGTTGTTGTTGTTGTTGTTGTTTTTGTTGTTATCGTTAAGCTTGTTGTTGTTGACGCTGCTTTGACAGGAAATCCGCTGGCTTTATGGCCCAAAACTTAACGCGATTCTAATTGACGAAAGACTGTTTACTAACGAGAGAGAGCGGGAGAGAGTGGTTATAAAAGAATGCGGCATCCAAACAATATGCAAAATTAAATAAGATGACGCGAATAAAACGCAAACAGAGCTTAAAAAACGCGCAAAGTTCTTTCTCACATTTATTACACAAATTATGTGTACACAGAGAAAAATAATCAAGTACATTGTACTCAAGTACATAAAATCTAATTTTAAGTAAAAATTCGAATTTTGAGTACAAATTTAAGAGTTTGCAATTACTCAAATTAAGTGATTTTTTACGTTTTTGAGAATTTTTTGTACTCTTGCGAGGGTTAAGCAGCTTGCCCAACACACAGTAGGTCCTTGTTTTGATTCCCAATCGTAGCAGTTAAATTTTTTTTTTTTAAATTTGAATTTTGTTTGTATGTTGTTGTGTTGCTTGTTGTAATTTGTTTACATATGGTATATTTTATTACATTTTTCTATAAATAGGATCGGAGACAATCGAGAAAATTAGTGAACGAAACATTTCTATAACAGCATTAAACCAAACATACATGCGGTCATAGTGGGAATCGAACTCACGACCTCGAGTGTTTGGGCTTAAACACTTAACCACTGAGCCACCCTAGTAACTAATGCAACATCAGAATGCACTGCCAAATAGATACACATATTTCAGTTGGGCTAAGAAGAAGCAGAGATAAAAAAAGTAAATGCGATGCGTCTCAAAATGCAACTCATTTTGAGTGTTTTGTACTTGATTTAAGTACATTATGTTCTTGTTTTGTATGCGAGTACGAAATTTACTCGATTGAAGTATTTTCTGAAAATGTGTACTCAAAAATGCTTGTTCGCATATTGAGTACGCGGCAACTCATTTTGAGAATGTCGTTTTTCTCTCTGTGTACATATAGTAATATGTGTGTGTGTGTGTCTGTGTGTGTGTGTGTCTGTGTGTGTGTGTGTGTGTGTGTGTGTGTGCATAATTAAAATAACAAGAACGACAATAGCCGCAACAACAACAACAATAACAAAGCACAGCTCATTACAGCAGCGCTGCCAAAGAGAAAGCAATGAGCAGAAAAAAAGCTCACTCAAAACGGAAGTCGTTTTAAAAATGATTCGAAAATCGGACACAAATCGAACTTTGGCGCATTGAACTGTAAGTATCATATTTAACTGTCGTACATACATACATATATATATATATATATATATGTGTGTGTGTGTGTGTGTGTGTGTGTGCGCAAAGCTGTTTCAATTGAGGAGCAACAATTTGGCACAGTGGAACAGTGACAGGCAGACAGGTACAAAAAAAAGCGCCTTACTTGGGCGCTGCTGCTGCTGCTGCGGAAGGCAACGACAACTTTGACCGCTAATTAAAATAACAATAACAACAACAATGACAATGACAGCAGCAATAACAACAACTACAAAAACAATAACATTTGTGAACGCCACTTGAGGAGCTGGCAGATAATCTGCATGTGAATATGTCTGCATAAGTCTGTACTTCCCTTATGCTTATTGTACGTGTGTGCGTGTGTGTGTGTGTGTGTGTATCTGTAAGCTACAGTTGCTCCAGCTGCTGCTGAAGCCGCTGCTGATATTGCCACTTGCTCGCAAATGAGTATTCACATTCACACTCGCCACACCTAAGCGGCTGTTGATCGCTTCAAGGCAGCGCTTACAGTGACGCAAAGCCAATTTGTATTTGAGCAATTTTGAGTGCGGCTTTGATGAATTTGTTGCAACTAAATTTCACTACAACTTAAAGTAAATGAGTCAGTTTTGAAAAGCAAACATACAGAGTTATTCAGATTGTAAACGAAAAGCCGTAGATGCAATTTTTCATTCTTCACATTAATGAAATTAAGAAAATCAGCTTAGATTTTAACGCTTACGGGACTATTGGTAACATTTATACCACCAACTTCAAACTCATCTAAGTAATTTTCTTTTTTAAGTTTGGAATTTCGTAAAAATTTTGCAATTTACATCGAAAAATGCATTTCTTTCTTCAAAAATATATATTCGTTTATGAGTTTCGCGACTATAAATTTTTAGTTTATCTTTGAGAATTTCAATTTTCATTAAATGTTAATGAAGAAACGCTGACATTGACTTAAAAAAACATGCTTATTTTATTAATTTAAACAATTTACAGCTGAATTCGTTTACAATGACGGGCCAACCGGCTGCAAAATTGTTTAAATGAAAAGGTTCGACAAAATTTAACTCTTTGTAAGAAAAACTTCAAAGTTGAATAGAATGTTATTATTTTTACTTCTTTAGTAAAGAAATAACGATACTATATCGATATATAGAATTGAACGTCGACGACTTAATAAACGCTCTCATAACAGCTGATTATGTAGAAGAGAAACGAAAAAACCCAAAATAACAACGTTTGTGTGCACAATGAAGTTTGTTGTTGTTTTTTTACTTTGAATCAATTTTTACCTGCCTAAAACGCAACGTGTCCAGTTAGCTTTTTATTTTTTAAATGGTATATATTTCAACTGAACAAGTTAAGTTATTGCGAAGTAATCGGTCCCAAACTGAATTTTCGCTTAGCGTATTTATATATAGATTTTGTATACAATAATATCGGCTTGATACTCTTGCGAACGATAATAAAAAATATCAATATATTTGTGTCAAATATCAAATATCGGCTATTTTTCCCATAAAAGGCAAGAGCGTGTCTTTAAAATTGAAAGTTGTTCTTTGTTTGGATGCATGGAACATGGAAGAAGGGACTGCGTAGAGAAAGGGGCAGCCTCAATAGCTAAAGTCATATTGTGGCGATTTTTTTGTGATTTTAAGATATTAAGATATTAATTTTTAAGCCCGAAAAAATGCTTCAAGTCTCAAATTGTCCAAATTGCTAATTGTTAAAGCAAAACACCTATTCCAGGTGTTCAGTACGCATGAACTCTCAACTTTTTTGAGGGATTAAGATGCTTCAAAGTTGACTTGGTCGATTTTTTTGTCGATTACAATAACTTTTACAGAAACAATGAAGGAAAGACATTATTACCGTCAAATGAAGCCAATTTATCAACATGTCATCAAAAATTAGAAAAAGTCATTTTTTCCATGCTTCGACTTTGTTAGAACCCCTAAGAATATTGTTTGTGCTATTAGCGCTTGGGCTATTTTGAAAATGTTCGGAACCAAATATACGGAGTGTTGGGAAAACCCTCGCTTTTCAACACTTGATTACCTCATAACTGCCATACTTATGTAAATATTACGCATAAGTAAACTATTCTATAAATGTTTGATAAAAATGTAAAGTAATCGTGAATCGTATCAGATCAACCTTTTAAGTAAAGCTGCCGGAATGCTTTTAACGCATACCAAATCTTATTCTTCTTTCATTTAATCTATCAGAGTTGCATTTGATTATTAAAATTTTGTCGAGTACAACAATAATTTATCTTCAGAATATGTAATTTGTGACATTTGCAGTAGTAGCTCACAACACCTGACAATTTTTCGATCTCGTAAAACCGAATAAAACTTCTATAAAGAGCTTAAAAAACTTTAATTTCACGCAAAGTCTACCTACGAATACTTCTTGTCCCATGTTTGGAGTGCTTCTGCGGGCCCGCAACAGAGACTTCACCAATGGGCTTTCACTCAATCTGGTATTTGATTTCCATGAAAGCTATGATCCATAAAGAAAACAGCTCAAAATTCAGCTTGTTTTAGTTAAAGTGTATCTAAACGAGTCTGCAGCAGAATGTGTGCTTTTTAACCACTGTAAAGTTAATTACACACAAACACTGTCACACACATCAGCACACATTTGCACATATGTGTGTGTGTGTGTGTGTGTGTGTGTGTGTGTGTGTGTGTGTGTGTATTTGTAGCAATTGGCATTGCATTCAGCAGTCCAACTTGAGTGAAGTATAGTATAACATCTTAGTTAGTAGATTGGAGTAGTTACTATATATGGATGCAGTGCAGCTGTGGGAATCGCCGATTAATTCCAATTTAATGCTTACGAAGCGGCGAGCTGTTTACAGGCAAAGGACAGTCCATGGTCGGAAAAGAGATAAATTGGGCATATCTACTTATTCTACAATCGACAAACACTTTTGAAATGTGTATCTGTTTCAAAAGTTTAAAGATACATTCTCAAAACTAGGATAAAATGGCGCCGAATTTGATGAATTGCCAAAGGAAAATAAGCAAAACTTAACAAAGATGCTCTGATATATCTGAAAGTCGCTTGCACTTAGTAAATTTTGGTATTTTTTTTCTCGAATTCTAGATTTTCATGCATGCTGCTGTACTTATTAGAGCTACGCTGGTTCCATTTTCACAAATCTCGTACTTCAAAGTTGAAAATCTGAAATCTATATATAAATACGCTAAGTGAATATTCAGTGTGGTACCGTTTACTCCGCAAAAACGCAACTTTTTTAGGTGAAACCAATACCATTCGAAAAGTAAAATGCTTGCGGTTTGCCGAATTTACATTTCACCTGGATACGTTGCGTTTTAGTCTGGTAAAAATTGGTTTGAAGTACAAAAGTTACTGTTAGAAAAAAAAAAACAACGTAGCCAAACGTAGCTTTTCTACTCTTCGTAATGAGCTGTTATGAGAGCTGCTTGTTCGAGATTCTCACAGAGTACAGGCATCCCTTGGAGCAAAGGCTCACTATGGTTTTATAAAGCAAACAGAGTTGCATTTGCTAGCATTAGCGGCTTATAGACTAAAACTTGAGCTTACCCTGGGCATGCAACAGCGGGTGGTGATGGTGGTGCGTGTGTGGTGGCAGTGGCAGCGGTGGTGCTGCCACTGGCACCGACGTTGGCTGCAGCTGATGAGGATGCACATGATGCTGATGATGGTGATGAGCATGATGTGGATGAGCTTGATGTGGTGCATGCGGCGTATGATGGTGTGGGTGGTGTTGAGCCACTGCTGCGGCCAGCTGATGTGGCATAAAAGCAGCTGCTACCGCGGCATGTGCATTGAAGTAGGCCATACGTGAGGCGGCTGCCATTGTCAGCTGTTGTTGGTGATGATCGCGATAGTGTTGCTGTTGTTGTTGTTGTTGCTCGTGTGGCAACAGGCTGCTGTTGTTGTTGCTCGCGCTGCTTGTTGTAGTGTTTGTTGCTGCCGCAGCTGCTGTTGTTGTTGTTGTTGCTAGACTGCTGTAGTTTGGCAAACTTGCTGTTGTTGTTGGGGTTTTTGGGGGCGTGGGTGTTCGGCGTGCATGCTTTGTTGTCGCTTGTGTGTTTGTTGTGCTCGTTGTTGTTGCAGCTGCTTGATTGTTGCTTGCTGCTGCTGTTGTTGTTGTTGTTGTCAAATCTGTTGGCTTCTCGCAGTTGTTAGCCGCTGTTGTTGCCGCTGCACTGCCACCCGCACCCGCAGCAGCTACTGCTAAGCCCAGCAGCTCTTGTATGGCGAACGGTGAGCGTTGTGGCATTTTGTTGTTGCTGTTGTTGTAGCAGAACTTCAGATACGCTCGCCGCTCGCGCTGCCAAACCGAAGCGCTCTCTCAAAGTAGCTCAGCTCAGTGCAGTGCGTATTAGCTATTGTTGTCGTTGTTGCTCTCTTTGTTAGTGTATTTGCTCTGCTGCTAGTTGTCTTTAATTAAACATTTTTGGGCGCTGCTGCTGCTGCTGCCGGCTGCTGCCGCTGCCTCTGCCTCTGCCGGCACGCACGCAAGTTGTTGTTGTCTCTGCGTTTGGCTAATATGGCCGGCATTTGCATGTGAGCTTATAGTATGTGTGTGTGTGTGTGTGTGCGTAGACGAGGCACATGTTCAATAGGTCGATGAGCGACGCGCGCGTCGTGTTTTAAGCGCCACTAAATTAACTAAAGGCCAGGCCAAAAGACATATTAACTTCACTTAACATATGTACATATGTGTCCAAAAACTGGACAAAAAAAAAAAAATATAACAAATCGAATTGTATTTGAATTGTTGTTTGATTGCGTTGTGTTGTTTTTGCATAAATGGCAACCGGCAAAAAGGTCATTTAGTTTGTTTTGTCGCTTGTTGTCTGTTTGTTGTCTGTTGTCGCTTGTCGCTTGTCGTTTGTCGTTTGTCGCAAAAACACACAACAAATTCGCAATAATTTCCACGTTAAACTGTTGCCTGAGTTAATGTGCACCAAGAGTTTTGTCGCCGTCGTCGTCTACGTCGTCGTCATCGTCATCGTCGTCAACAGCGTTGGCTGCTATAGCCGTTGCTTTTACCGTTCGTTCTGTTGCCGTTGGTTGGGCCAAGCGTAAAACTGTTGAAGCGACAACAACAGCAACAACAGCAACAACAACAACCAGAACGACAACGGCTAACGGCATCAGTGCCAAAGCTTAACACCAACTTACTGGGCTTCATCCTCGCCTGCAGTGGCAGCCAAGCTGCCGTCGCCGCTGTCGTTGCCGTCGCTGTCGGCGTCGCAGCAGCAGCGCTGCGCCGCAACGGTAAATCGCAGGCAGCGCATGGGCGGCGCGTCACTTAGCGTACAGCGTCGAGCTGCGCCGCTCACTCAACAGCATGTGAGCGAGTGAGAGCGCGCTCAATGATTTCCCCTATTTGGCCAACTTTGGCAACATGGCGCATGTGCCAGCCAACGCTGCATGCGTCAGAGCAGTACAGCTGCTGCCTGGCCAAGCATAGCTAGCGCTACTGCTTACACTCACAGCGCGCTTCCAATGCGCTGGAAAGTTTCCAGCTGGCCGTTGCTGTTTGCTGGTGTGCGTGCCGCTAGCTGAGCATGTGTGCGTGCCTGGGGCAGTGTGTGCGTGAGCTGCGACCGCGCAGCACCCATTTTGTGCGGTCGTTTAAGGCGCGGGTTGGGCGGTGGTATGGGCTGCACCCAGACAAGGCAGCTCGTTCAATGAAGGACGCCAATTTATAGCCAAAAAAACCAACAACAACAACAAGAACAAAAAGCAGGCATAAAAGAAAAGCGAGGCGCTCGGAAAACTACGTGCAGTAGTTGCTATAGCATTAGGGACCCTGAAGGACCTGCTGCAACACCCCGCACAGCCCCTGCCCCAAGCTTACATGGCCAACAAAAAGCAGTCTAATTAAAATTTTGTAGAACTTTTGCTATTAAAATGCGTAAATTAGCATCTACTGAGCACTGCTGCCGAAAGACGCTCCCGTGGGTGATGTGTGTGGCAGCGAGTGTGTCCGTGTGTGTGCGTGACTCTAGCCGAAACCGAAGCGAGAACATCGGCTAATGTCGTGCACATTTTGGCGAGAGAGTTGCACATTTTAATTTGCCAGCTAGCGCAAACAATGCGCATAATATTTGGCAGCAAGAAACAGTTTAAACAACAGTTAAACAATGCTGGGAGCAAATGGGAACGCTCCCTAGTAAAAACTGTCTATGCGAACTCGGCTGTTAATGCAGCAATTCAATTGAACTTTCAAATATTTGCTATAGACGCGTTTCTATAAGCGTTATAATAGCCATAAAAACAAAAGCTCCCTAGTAAAAACTGTCTGTTGGAACTCAGCTGTTACTGCAGCAAATGCTACACAACTTGTTTAAATAGCTTTAGTTGGCTGCTTTAACTGATTTTATAGTTATTGCCAAGTTGTACTTTGCTGCTTTTCAACAGTAAGTAATGCTAGAACTAAGTTTCTTGGTCTCGATGTAAAACTGCTGAAAACTAAGTTTCATTTCCCAGACAAACGCTGCCCACGCTCGAGCTTGCCCAGCGTTGAAACAATTAAAATGTCGAAAGTCCAAATACAAATAATAATTATGATATAGAAGGGGCTCAGCGTGGACGCGCAGTCTGGCAAGTCTACGGCTCATGCGCAAGCGGGACGGACGTATACGAGCAAATCCAGTTTGTTTTTTCTTTGGGCTGCGAGGCTCTGCCGTCGGTGCGTTGCGTGCTAGAAGAATTTCAGAATTCGCATTGGTAATATGATACTTTCTGTTTTTCTTCAGTTTTTTGAAGCAACCTGCTAAGGAGAATAATTCAGATGATTCATAGAAGCAGCATTTTTAATGCGAAATTCCATTTAGTGATTTCTTTATACAAGCTTATTGTTAATTAACTTGCAATTACAATGTTCTATGGATTGGCAATAAAATCTGTACCTCTAGCTGTCAAAATAAATATTAAATTTCCAGCGGATTATGTTTGCAGCAATTATTTGTGGCACGTTGGTAATTCGATATTTTGGCATAGTTTTCAACGGCAGCAACTGCGTCTTCTTCGGCTGCCCAACTAACAGTTTGTTTAATAACCATAATTTGACGATTTTAAGGCTATAACTCTGGGTATGTTTAGCATTAAAACACTGAGCACTCATTGGCTACAGTTGTCGCTGCGGAAAGACTTGACCAAGGGCTCCAAGTAGCTGTCAGTAGAAGCACTTTTTGCACTCAAGTGAATGTCCTTCAACTTGAGTTGTAGCCTTCGTCTCGTTTCGGGATTTCGGGCAAAGAGCTGCGACAAGATATTTCATCTTTGTTTTGCAAATATTTTGACGTGTCTTTCACACAATGCAGCATACTATACAGCATTCCATATGCGAGTACATAACCAATTGTCTCTGTGTGTGACTGTGTTTTGTCTTCTTAACTGATATACAGGGTGCTTCCGACCTTGTTGATGCACCTGGTTTGTGCCACAACTTGACAAACTGTCAACGCTCGCTCTGAATGACTTAATTACGAAGCGTTTGTTGCTCATGAAAAAAACCCTTCCAAAAAGTAAAGACAAAGTGTCTGTATGTCAATTATGTGTCGAGCGCTTCAATGGGATTTATTTATTTGTCTATTATTGAAAAATTTACAATTAGACAAACTTAATTATGAACAATTAAAGTTCAGTTACTTTGTCAGTTGCTGTCTGCTTTTGGGTTGTCAGCTTGCTTAAATGCTATACCCTATGAGCGGCTGTGTTCGCTATAATATGTATTATGTCATCTGTAATGTAAACAAGACGCAAAATAACACAAACAGAAATTTTTAAAATATGAATGCAGCTCATAATGAGCATAGTTTACAAAAGTGAGGAAACAGGGCACAACTACGGTACAAATATTTTCCCAAAATTCATAGCGCTACAGTAATGATTTGACACAGAATATTCCAATTTCGAAAATTTTTAGAACGCTTTAACTTTTGAGGTGAATTACTGATTAACTTCATGTGCGGTTCAATATCTGCATTTATTGGCACTCTATGTCTTCCCGGGCCTCCTCTCTGGCTTAGAATCATGTTCCGTTAGACGCCCAAATGTTTCGTAACAATATCTTTAAAACAGTGGTCAGCGACGTGAGCAGAGACATCCATAGAATTGAAGTTGCTGCCATAGTATTTGTGCATTGTGCATGCATGAGAAAGTTTTCGCAGTTTTCTGTGGCGGCAAAACTATCGATAGTACTATCGATGTATTCATTTTATTCATTTGGGTCATACCATCGATGTTTTATGTTTCACTATCGATAGTTCAAAGCCACATGCCGGCAGCGTCATTTCTGACAATTAAGACAAAAAGCATAAAAAACTCGCATTTTTTTTGGGTTAAGTGGTTATATACAATTGTGTTTATTGCGTTTGCTGAAAGAACATATCCTAGAGAATCTTTTCCTAAAAAATCATAAAGATCTGAGCAGTAGAACTTAAGCTTGGTGGCATGTTATATATCAAATGTCATATTTTAAGTTGGATTGTTTGTTTTTATTACATTTTAAATTTGTATCATATCTAAAAAAAATCGCTTTGTGTATGCCAAGAAACATTATGATAGGAAGTCAAATATACTTTTATATATATTTAACTATTAAGCTCATCAGTAAATTGAGGAAAAAAAAACGAATAATAAAACAACAACGAAAACCCGATAGTACTAACGATAGTATCGCATCATTTTGCGCAAACTCTCGAAAATATCGAATGGTGCGACTATCGATCGTTTTGCAACTCTAGTAACTTCCCAGCTCACTTTGCCGATACCGGCTTTATACCTTTTACAACGGATCGAACGCTCCAGTCAAAAGCACTGCATCAGAATGGCTCGCTTTCAACATATAGCCAGAACTACAGCTCTGAATGATATGATTCAAAATTCAAATTCGCAAACTCAAGAAAACCATTAAATTTTTAAACAACATATGCAACAATTCTGCGTGATTAACTCAAAAAGCGTTTATCGACTTGTGACAGTCTTCTAGTAAATGTATAGTCAACTTTCTTTTTTACTCACCGCTAAAGCAATTCCCAAAAACTTAGTCGCTTCAAATATTCTCGGTCCTACTTTAAAAGTGAACGAGAGTTTCTAGTGCTCGGATCTTAATGAAATGTTTAGAGAGTGTGAATACTTTTAGCATATGCAATAGACTTATAAATCGCCATCGCATAGGATTAACCCATAAAAATTTTCACATTTTATAGTACTTCTTTACTATTTGGTATTAGACAACCGAGTAATTTGAAAAATAAATCAGTTTTTTTGCATAATTAATAACTGAGTATTTAATCTTATATCGATTAGAAGTCAATAATCTGCTGAATTGCGATTATTAAAAAAAAGGCCAGAAAGACCTTATACCAATTAGTACCGTTGCACTTAAGCGTAAATACCGTTTTAAGCCATTTCGGCTTGATAATAAATCCCTTGGGCCGATTTAGTATGTTAGTTAAAATGAAAGCCAGGATTCTTTTACTATAAGATGTTAATTAATTGATGGACTTAGTGACCCGATCTTCTGTTTATATAGCTTTTTTTCCAGCTATAAATTGATTTTGCCGTTAGTCCTTCACTAATCGATACAAGAACTTGCACAAGAATTTGAAAACAGGCACAGAATATCCAACTGTCGAGCAGCGTTTCAAGTAGACACTCGAACACACTACCTAGACAGATATAACTTATGTTTATACGAATTCGTATTTCACTTTTTTGTAACTTTGTTCAGTTATTTTGAAAAGCTCGTGTTTACACGACATATAATTCCCAAATTGAATATTTTCCTAACGCTGGAGTTTTTGCCTTATAATATGAAATTCAATTTAGCGTTAAGTAACTTTTAAATTTGTGGTCACCGTCAATACAATTACAATCTTGTGACTGACTTCATCAAAACTCGATTTATATCCATATTGAGAAGGTTTCTGAATTAGAGTAAGTCGTAAGTCGTGGCCAAAGAAGAGCATCTCAGCTGCGGCTCTACGAAAAACACTGACTGCTCTGCTCTTCTTTTTCGGTCTGCTTCTTTTGGGCAATAACTTGAAGCTGTATTTCTGTGGGAAGGGTGTGCGTGGGGGGGAGGTAGGGGGGGTGTATGTCAAAAGTCTGTTAAAGACCGTTGTAACACTTGCCAAAAAGACATTGTGGTTGTTGTTGTTGTTGTTGTTGTGTAATTAAGTTGTTTCGTTGTCGGACATAATGAATGTTTGTGGCAGCCATTTTGAAGCATCATAACAATATTATTGTCACAAACACACTCGCGCTCACATACATATGTACAGGCATGTTTTTTTTGTGATTAGTTGAAACATTAAGTGCCGCACAATGGCATAATAATAGCATGAAATTAATAAATAAAAGATAAATATGGCAAAACACACTCACACACTAAAAGAAGCGAATTCTGTATTTACCGTATAAGTGGGCACATTTTGTGTATTAGCCGCAAATGATTATCGTTATTATTTGCCATCAAGATTATTATTATTTTTACCATTGTTATTGTTATTGTTGTGCATTTCAAGTTTAATTTTCAATTATTTAATTGTTTAGCTGTTTGTTTGGCTTTGTTATTGCTTGGCTGAGTAACGTGAGAAAATTAATTTGCGTGAAAAACTTCAAAACTTGAGAGAATGCGGCAAATAAAGTTGAAGTTCGAAATGTTAGTTTTTGTTGTGTCTTTTTTGTAGAATGTTGCTTTAAAATTGGCGCAAAAGTTTAAAATTTGGTTTTCAATTAAATTGTTAACACTGCAACTTTTAATTAGCTTTTAAACACAATATAACTGTTTAATTAAGACTTAACTAAAGGAAAAACAAAAAGAAAAACAAGCTGCAATCAATTTATATTGCATTTTCCATACGAGTTCACTGGCTTTAGGCAAGTTTTTAGCGCTGTACTCGCTAGATGGCGCCACTGCGCTTTATAGCTAATTTTGCAAGGCAATCAACGCGCGGCAGAGACAACGTAGCCTGCGGTTGGGTTTGTGTCTTGGCTAAACACTGACTGAAAGGCAACATTTTGAAAGTTAATTAAAAACTTTGATAATTAGCAGCGGATAAATTTCAAAAGCAGTTTCTCAAAGTTTTGCCAAAAAAAAAAACACACTAAATTACAATTTATTTCGCATTTTTATATTTGCTAATATAGCAAATTGTATTTTTTTTTTTTTTTATCGAATTGCAGTATTTTACAAAAAGCTGCAAATTTTATGCTTTCTTTGACTTTTTTTTGTGTGTTAAAATATGAAAAGAATAAAATACAACATATATGCATTTTGTTTACACCGGTTTTTTAATGGACCTGATATAATGCTTTCCACCGTATCTGTGGTGAGCGGGTTAGAGAGCACCTCAGCAGGTTAAAGCTTGTCGTATGACACTGGGTTCTTTCGAGACCAGTCGAGCCACCCTATTTCTTAATAGGGTTGTGCGTAGGGTTTGGGACCCACCACGGAAAACCACAATTCCAATGAAAGAATGTATTTACATCAGGCCGTAATCCGATAACGGGTTGTTATGGCCAGTTAAGAAGAAGAAGATACAATTTACCCAATCGACGACCGGAAATTAACGGTCTGAACGCTATATACCAATTTGCTACTTATTTTAACGGGGTTATGGGTTTACCTATGGCTGTCAAAACAACTTTCGAAATATTATTGCTAAAATTGCAAATTTTGCTGTTCCGAATTCGTTGTTACATCGCATGGAATCATACTGAATAGGATGAACCCAACAGTTGTCATTGACTGCTGCGTTATTTACTTACACATATCAATAGAAGTCACCTCTGGAGTTCCAAAAGAATCATTGAATCAATCCTGCTTGATATATTTCTAAATTCTACATTAGTTCAAAATCTGATGAAATTAAGCTTAATTGCATGGAGTAAACTTCAATATGATATCGATAATTGTTTTGAGTGGTGTGCGCCTAATCATCTCATTCGTAGCAACATGCCTGTTTGGATTTATTAAAAGTGTCAAACGAAAGAGTTTATTGAACCCTTTCTGGTTACCGTTTTGGAATCCCCAAAGCGGGCTGCAATGGTTTAACCTTTCATAGCATAAGAGTCGATATGACCGGGCGGCTCTTAAGGAAACACGGATGCCATTGGGAACTTTATTCTTATCCAAGCAAATTGCAGGTAATGTTGACTCGCCATTTCAGTTGGAGCGGCTCATACGTGTTAACCCAAATGGCCGTAATCCATCAATAGATTTAGGAGCTTGGGTGTGCTTATTTTGACTAAAGTTTTGGTTTGTTTTTTAATATGTATCATCATGCACTTTTTGGTTTGGTCAAGGACTAAGGACACTCAAGTCACAACGAACAGAAATATTCGTGTGTGTCCATGGAGCTATATTCTAAACTTTAATCTACAGACATGACATAGTTGACATGTTCATCGCTTTGTGTTGATCATGAATAATCTTGCAAAAATGCAACATTAATGCTGTTATGATACATAACCGCAAATGTTACCTCTTACCGAAAAAGTACAAAAATTAGAATATTCACGATACAATTTGCTTTTAAAGGATATACCTGTTGCAGAGAGGTATACCTCTGTCAGAATGACATCCGTCTTGTTGGCAAGCTCATTTTCAAGAAGAACTCATTGTATACTGTTCGGGTCCAGCTAAGATTCGCATTCTTGAATGAGCTGGCTGTATAATAAGAGGGTAACTTCTTTGCCCTGGATATGACGTCATAGTGAAGTTTTTTATTGCAGGAATTGATAAAATCTCATGTTTACTGAACAGTCAAGTTTTGCGATAGGAATCAGCTAACAGTTAAATGTCATATTTTTTCTGGAATATTGTCTTTTTGAAAACTCTAGGTTAAGAAGCTTGTGAAGTAAACGAATGTTCGTTATGCTTCAGAGAGTCCAAGATTCGACCAAGAGAATTTCTGTTGAGGACTCCAATGGTCGCATTAATAAATCTTGTAAGAGTTCAAGGTTTGACACTAAAATGACTTAACGAGCATTTTGTGTTACCAAAGGTAGCTGGTCCTTCCAACGAAGACATGGCCTGCCACTATGTCGCCTTCCTTCTATGTCAACTATGCCGTAGAGCTCATAGAGTTAGTGTCAATCTAGTTTTAGTCTGTTTAAACATTCCAAGAGCACTCAATTTTGATGGTGATCACTTGAATTGCATAGAAGTTAATGTGCTGCTGCGCCATCTGCTACTCGAAACAAGATAAAGCAACGCTTTCCTTTATATAGATGGATAAGCATTAGAAAGTGATGAGATCGTCTGAACTTTTGGACAAATTTAAACACTACTACCAATGATAAATTATTTATTTGAAACATAAACAGATCGATTTTTCTTACGTGCCTCATCATAAGTCTAATACCCTTCTCTCAATAACCAATAACAACGACTTTTGTATGGCATAATCGATTATTAGCATTGTTGTTTCTGTTTTCAAGGCATTTTTGGCTAGCAACTGTGGTGCAACTTTCAGTAGGGAAAATCTATAAATGTAACTATTTGTTCTAAAAGTCGATTTGTTAGCGGCATTTAAAAGGTAGCATTTTTGAAGTAAACGACTCATTTTGGTAGTGCAGCAAAAGAGTTCTGCTTATTTTTCTGTTGTACGTCAACATTTTAGATTTTAATTTATTCCTTTGACGCTGACTTTATTTCACTCTACGAATAATTAGTTTGGAAATTTAGTTTATTTATTTAATATTATTGTCGAAGGAAGGGTTAGCCCGTGCGAGAATTTCAGGGTTTACACCCACACCATAAAATATATCTATCTTTGCGGCGTGAAAATCATCGAAATTGTATTAAAACGGTAAGTCTGCTCGTGGTATGTAGTTTCATGTTTGGTTTATAAACTAAAGCCGTATCAGCACCGAATCACCCACCTCCACAGTACGGTTACCTTGATAACGCTCTGACCATTTTGTCATGTCAGAATACTGTCAGGCACAATCCCGACTGAGTTTTTTGAGTTTTTTTTTAACGCGTTCGAAGGATAGTAACGAAATGATTCACTAGAGATCAGGTAGAGGACACATTATACGGAATCTAGAGAATAAAGCTCTTAAAACAGTTGCGTTCTCAAAAAGCTAGAGTATCAGCTAAAGATATTATGTGCTATTATGTCATGCCTCAAATCGGCAACAATTTGAACAATTCTGATTGCTATATAGCCTTATGTGAAGATGTTTATCATAATGATTATGTTAATAGGATTATCTGCACTAATTTTCAGAAATGCTTTACAATTTTCATTGTGCTCAATGTTTATGGACGAGGGCACAAAAATGATTTATCATCTGAGAACACTTGAGTGAGAAGGACGTTCTGAATTATGCTTGACAAGGGTTGTGTGTGTGAGTGTGTGTGAGTGAGTGTGTGTGAGTGTGTGTGTGTGTGCTACCGAAGTGGCCAAGTGTGTGCTTAACAACGACGACGAACCAATTTATTGGACAGACGAGACACGGGTGCTAAAAAGGTACTTGAACAAACCGAAAAGCAAACACTAGACACAGCAACTAAGGAGCGAGCGAGCCAGCGAATGGGCCAATGGCTAAAGTGTACACTAAGCGGTGGAAGCGGGACGGGTGCTGCGCAGGGTCAAAGTAAATTAGAAAATAAGCAACAATGCTGACAGGGTGCAGCGAGCAAAACAAATTAGTAGCGCACAAAGAAAAAAAATACCAAAAATACCAAAAAATACCAAAAGAATACATAATAAGTAATAAAAGGCGAGCGGGGTGTGAACAATTAGTTCGTAAAAAACTAAATAGAGACGGGCGTCGCTCTCAAAGCTGCCAGCTGCAATTCCAAAATGGCTGCGACGCGCGCGACTCTTGAATTTCAATTGAAGTGTAAAACGAGTAGAGAGAAGGTGGCAGCCGCCTAATGATGATGGATTGACTACCGAGTGCGGTCTGCAGGGAGTGAGTGGGGAGTGTGGCCGAGTTAATCAAATTGCGCAGCTTTTGAAACGGTTTCGAAAGCTTTGTCTCTTGTCCGCTGACAGTTGTGTGTTGACAGCTTACTTGTTGTTAACATAGCAGCGCAACAGGCCGCTGGCGGTGTGAGAGCGAACGAGTGCGTTTACCGTTACGCTCTGTTATGCAAAGCAGCAATGACTTCAATTATATGCCGTTAACTGACGTACGAGAGAGCGCAGCGTGCAGGGTGTGCAGCAAGCCAAAGCTGAGTAATCAGCAGTCGAGAGTCAGCGGCAGCGGCAGCCAACCAAACGCAGCGCAGCGTCAAGTCGACAAACATGGCAGCTTTGCATGTGAACGATTGTTGTGTGTGTGTGTGTGTGTGTGTGTGTGCGTGTGTGTGTGTTTCTGGCAGGGGGCGGACACGGGCAGCAGCAGCCACTTTCAATTGTGGCAAATTGCAGGCGTTTCCGGCGCTCCGCAGCCGGCTGCCATCATTACTTATTACTTGAGTTTTTTATTAACGATGCGCACATGCTCACACTCACACCACAGCTACACACACACACACACACACTCACTCACACTCACTCACATTCGTTGTGCATTCGTTCTTCTTCTTGTTTCTTTTATGCTTGAGCTTTCATTCATTTAAATATTTTTGTGGCATTTTATTTGTTAATTTTCAAATCAAAATCATTTGAAGTGGGCCGCTTGAAGTGCCGCAGCGACAAAATGAAAATTTGATTATGTCGCTTTCAAGCTGTGCTCCCCGGACGTGGTCAGACGGCGTAGAGCTGGTAAAACAGGGTAAGTACGAGTCAAACAAAAAAGAAATGTACTTTATGCATTCATTAAGCCATTGTGTTGGCTTGCTGCAAAGAAACTGTATATTTCAGGTTTTTTTTTTAGATTACCTTGTGGGGCTACTCTGGGAATTATAGCTGGAAAAGTTGTACCAAACTGACGTAAAAAGTTCGCAAGAGTTCTAATTGGCTGAATGTATGAAAATCGATAGGAATACCTGAAGAAGAAAGAAATTTGTACACTAACAGTAAACTAATTATATAAGTCGTATAGATACTTATAGTAAACGTAGTTTTTTGTCATTGTTTTTGGTTACAAATTCGTAGGAAAATACAAAATTCCGTAACAGGAAACAGAAAAATGCTTTTTATTGTTTTAGAGCGTTTTTGAGCTGTATCAGCCTAGTTTTTCGAAAACACTGCGTGGCAAACGCAACTTTTGCAATTAACACAAAAATGGTCTATCGTGCTACAATCAGTACATATGTATCTTTAAGGAAAAAATGCAAAAATGCAAAAAGAAATAACTGTTTTTGTTTATTAGCTTAAAAAATGTTTTGAGCCTTGTTAGAAAACTTGCTTCACCTGAAATCTATACTTTTCCTTGAAATTTTAGACTCAAAAACGTTAATTGACACAGGATAGTACGAATAATTTGTATTCTACTTACTCGAAATAGCACGATCATAGAGTACCTTTGCGAATCTTTAAATACCATGCAAAAAAGCTTTCTCCTGCGACGTCTTCAACTTTGCGATGGAATGTATGTTGCGAAAGGCATTTTCTATAAAAGTGTCCAGCTGATGATATGGAGAACATTGGTGATACCAAGCTAAATGTCAATAGCTTGCATCAGTGTGGTTCTAGTGGTAAATGAGCGCAAGACAAAGCGTATAGTCTCTTCAAGTAGAGAGACGTCGCGATTGGAGTCTTAGATTACTCTTGAAAAGTATACTTTCAATGTCTACATGGATTTAATCTGACATGGCCATCGTTACGTTCATATTGAATCCGAAGTCAGCATGGAGATCAAACGAAGTATTACTTGTGCCAATAGCTGCTACTTTGGTCTCAGTAGGCAAATAAGTTGTAGAGGAAACTAGCACTCTTTGAGACGCTCTTTCTTGCCGTTAAACAGCCTTTTATCAAACTTACCCTTGGCGTGTTTGAGCGAAAAGTACTCCGTAAGATTTTTGGCCCTTAACGCATTGGCAACGATTCCGCATTTGATGGAAGTCCAGCGAATTAAGATCCAGCGGCTCCGCTGGCTAGGTTTTGTTGTGCATTTAGATGAAGAAGCTAGTCTTCTAAAAAGCTTAAAAGTCTTTAAGCGCTTGTGAGATTTTCAAGGGAAAAAATCTGTAACAAAAACTCGCTCGATACTAGAATGCATTCCAATATGAAGCAAGTCGCACACGGTTGCAGGCACGATAATTTACGGGCGATATTACCGTGCCTACAAACGTTGCGAGATACTACGAAGATACGAATCACACTGTCTCGCTTGAAACAGGTTCCTTAATGCGACTGTTGAAGGAGGGCGACTAAGGCGCAGACCGTGTGTTCGTTGATGGGACCAATTGGAGGGCCAACTAGCTACCTTTGCCATCACGAAGTGGATAAGGCATGCGAGCAGTTGGGATACCTGGCGAAGCGGTCGCAACCCACTGTCGTTATAGCCTATCAAGAGTTAGCAGTAAAAGTATCGAAATAATAACTTTAACTTAAGTTAGGATTATTCTAAATTATTTCTTTTGGCCGAAATCCAATTTCATGCAGATTATAAGCAATTTCGAACTTGTTTTTGTTCTCAAGTTTGACGCAAATGTGAGCCACTCGAACTGAATATGTCTGTTTCCAGTATCACAATTTGTGAACATTTTTTGGTACATTTTTCGGCTTTTCAAGGCTGTTGCAGCGGTGAATTGAATTAAAACTGTATTGATGCAGCATTCGAAGCTTGCAACAAAATCACCTGCTGCGAAGTCAAATATCAAATAAGGCAATTTTTAGTAGAAAAAACAATAACTAAAAGGGGAAAATGGGCTTTAGCGCTTGATCTTGGTGCAGTGATTGCATATTTGGGCTTTGTGCAAAAGTGCATGAGAAATAAAGGAAAGCGAAGATTAAAAACCACCCACTAAGAGGCGTGGTTATAAGCCGCCTACCCAATCTACCCAAATGAATCAATCATTTCTTTCGATTTTAATAATCTTTCTTTTTTGGATTTTGTTTTTGATTAACTTTTTGTCGTGTTTGGCACTCGAAACAAGCAAAAACACGAAATTCGTGGAACTCTTTATGAATTCTCTTTGTAGCTTATGCAAATATTCATGTATTATGTTGGGCTTGTTGAAAAACAAAAGCTAAATGGGCGGCTCTTGAAAATTTCCGGAATTAATTGCTGCAGTTTCAAGATTTCTAAGGAAGCTGCAGCTAACTAGTTAAGGAAATTATACCAGCATTTGAAACAGGAGGAGCGCTAATTTAGACGTTAATAGATTAAGTTGCTGTTGTGAAGTCTTACTACACTCGACGAAAAATGATTGCAATATTAAACAATTTTTCGTTCTCTTGAATTCAAAAAATTTACAGTATTTTTTTTTCTAAAACTATTGTTTTTTGTTGTTGTTGTTGAATTTGTTAAAGAATCACACTGTTGGGAAAGCTAGATGATAAGAATACAAAAAATTTAGGATAACTTAGAGAACTCTCTCCTTAATGGAAGCATCTAGAAGAAGCTGAAATACACACAGCTAATTTGAGGCGATCAATGCTAATGAAAGCTGCTTGAATGCTGTTCACAAATGACGTCACCAAAAATGTTAAGACTCGGATTCAAAAAAAAAGAAGCCAACACCGATTCGCCGAAAGCCCAAGAATAACTGTAGTTGAAGCTAGTTAAATGTGTTTTTTTTTACTTTGTACGAAGTCATTAATTTATAAAAAAAATGTTCCATATAACTCATCGATAAACTGATTTATTGCAAGCAATTTAAGACGTTTTTACGCGAATTCCGTCAAAGTTATTAAAAACGGTAGCATCAAGTGTCATGTTCAAAAATTGCATAAATTCCAATTTGAAATTGAAAAACTTCGTCATGGTCTTGTGTATGAATGCAGAAACTTCTGGGAGAGTGGTATTCAATGCGGCTGTTAATGGAAGGCGATAAAGGAGTAGACCAGGTTGAGGGCGATACTTTTGATATCACAGGAAATGTTTAACTTATTTGCTTTAGAGCTATTATCGAATTTCCAAAAGTTAGCTGAGTCTCTTGTCAAATCATTCACATTCGATTCAAGTTAGATCAAAACTGTTTGAGGCAAGACTTAATTTAACGGCAATTCAGAGCAACATCGAAAGCCTATTAGCAAAACGAGTACAAAATTTGCATATATCGCATGAAATAACTATCAACTATGCGAAATGCTGACGACCTACTCACTTAATATGGGATATCGCTCAATGAACTTGTGTTAATTTGCAGCATTAAAGCTGCATGCGTGTGTGTGTGTGTGTAGGTGTGTGTGTGTGTGTGTGTGTGTGTGTGTGTGTGTGTGTGTGTGTGTGTGTGTGTGTGTGTGTGTGTGTGTGTGTGTTCTGACAGACTGAAGCGTTCACAGCAAATGAGAAACGTAATTGCAACCACACATTAAACTACTACTAATGCAGGCAACGCACAGGCAAAGAAACTAAAGACCCATTTACACGATCTCAGCTTGAAGAGGTTTACATGAGTTTTACAAATTTCAGCAAATCTGTTTTAGTGTCAAAGCAATGGGAATAGAAATCCAGTGGTTAAAGATTATGGGAATACCTCTCAAAAGGCTAGTGTTGCATGTACTGTTTGTTAAAACTCAATGGGCAAGAATCGCTTCTTATAGTTAGGATTGCCTGTAGACGGAAAATTATGCCATTTTTTATCTTTTTTGAGTTGCTTGTTCAATCTCAGAAAACAATGGTTGGTTTCACGTGAAAGTCTTAAAGTTAGATTACTTAACCTTTTGAATAGTTTTCATGTATCAAATGCGTTTAATTTTAAGAGTATGCGTCGAAATATTGTGTGTTAAATAAACTTATTTATTTCTTGTGAGCGATATATTATATTTCTCTTATAGAAATAATAACACTGTTTGAATTTTCAAGCTATTTAACTTCATGCGAAAAGTACTGACAAGATGCTTGAATCAGGCATCGGCAGCAAAAGAAGTTGTCAGTGGCAAGGAAAATGTACTCAACCTGTTGACGGCTTTTCTCCGCTGACACACAAATATTAGTTCTGTGAAATAAATTCTGCCGACGTCTCTGCTGCCAGTGCCGATCGCTGTATTGCTTATAGCTCGTTTGATATCTGAGAAACAGACCCCGAACAGCCGGACGGAAATGTATAGCCTAGTCGATTATTTAAGTCGTGCTGTTCAGTATACATTCAACTTTGTATAGATTGTAAGAAGTGACATTTTGCCTATGAAACTAAGTTTCAAAAGTAAGTTTTCTTTTTTAAGCCAGAATTCGATGCAGCACTGCGGAACGAAATGGAGCCCATTTTAATGACCTTATCAAAAATATCGATATTCGCCGAATTCCATTGTAGTTTTAATAACAAAAAAAATGTACAAATATTTATGATATGATGTTTAGCCATTTTAGGATTTGAACTGCATTGATCTTCAAGAGAAATTCGCTGATCACAAAAATATATATATATTAGAAGGCTTTTCACGCACTTTTCTCTCTTTCTGCTGCTATTTGTGTAAGATGGGGAGTAAATCCTGGCCCGGGGTGAAAATTATGCGGAGTATTTTCAATGGTACTGTCAGAGTCAAAATATCTATTGCGAACCGCCCCTTGAGAGCTCCTTATATTGCTAAGTATTGTTTGCCATAAGACTTTTATGGGGGCAAGAAAAAACCCAACAGTTTTTATTTAAAGGCACTTTATCTTATTCTATTAGTCTTAGCTTCTAGAGTTGTGAGATATTCATTAATGACTTGCTGAAAGTTCTTCGTTTATCAAAAAGTATGTTTAACTTTATTAATGTGTACCAGATGAAATAATCTTTCAATTTGCATCTAGTACAAATTGATGAAATTTGCAAGAAAAGTTGTCACTCATTAAAATTTGGAAGGTGTTCACATCTGAGGACCTGGAATTTCTGTCAAATGCAAGACTCTTATATAATGAGCATATTGACGCCATGGTCAATGAAATGAAGTATATTCTTGGGCTCGAAAGACTGCTAGGATGCTAATGTCACCAAAAGTCATTTAAAGCTCATGTTCGCCTGATCTTATAATATGTGCAAACTGTTTGGAACCCTTCACAGGCGACAAGATTGAATCGGTTTAGAGGACAATGTAAGCTTTTTGATCTATATATTCAACTATCTTTTCATGTTCAAAGCTTTCATTGCTGTCTAAGTTTAGAAGACTTGTCAATGCATCAATCCTTTAAGCCCCTTTGGCTGAGGCGATGTGCATGGACCTACGCCAGAATTCCAATGATGCTTTACAGAGTTGTTAATAAGTCATCATAATTCCCAAAGGGAATACCTATTATGGTTATTTCTATTGGTGTCCAAAATAAATCTTGAAGAACTCTCGAACTGAAAATGTATTATTGTCTATAAAAACGTACACTTGTCATGTTGGAAGCTATAACTTCCGATCAAACATATATGTAACTCCCCACTGAAAAAAGCAACTATTTTGATTGTGAGAAACTTCGATAGAGAGTGCTGTCGAATATTCGGCTAAGTCACTCGCTCTCATTTCATTGCGTAGACAGTGTAAATGGAGTTTATGAGGCAAACGGTTAAATAGAGAGGTATGCGTAGGAGCACACATGCTCGTATTTATGTCTGTGTGTGTGGAGAGCCGGCAGATTTGTGGTGGAAATGAAGCTGGCTTTCTCTGGCTCTGTTGCTGCCTCGGCTGCTGACGTTTTGATAATGATAATGATGAGGCTGATTTAGCCAACACACACACACACATACACACACATGCACACAGACTCACTACTAAACCAACTACATGGTGGTAGTTGTTGTTGTTGTTGTTGTTCTGCTTGCCATTGTTGTCGGCTGAGAATTTTCATTTCAATTATGCAAATACGACAAGTGAGTGCAACAAAGCTCGGCTCTCATACCGCTCGGCGCAGGCTTCACGCCATTTTGTGAAACAATGGAAAATGCAGCAGCAACCGCAGCAATTTGTGGCACACACACACACACACACACACACACACACACACACACACACATGCTGTTGCCGCGGAATTTTGCAATTTGCGCATAATAATCATGATAATAATAATCTCACTCTCACACACACACAAACTCATGAGTTGCATGCCCCTTAGGGCAGGGCGTTGGCGCAAGTATAAAAAAAAGTTGACAAAATGCGGCAAAAAAACGAGGAAAAAAAGTCTACTTCAACGACGTGTAATTCTAATGGTTGTGTATGTGTGCCAGTATGTGTTATATGTCTGGTTAATTGTGGTGGTGCAGAGCGGCCCTCGGCGGGGGCCGAGCCTTTGGCTCGTTTCTGTGTCCCCCACTTGTGAGAATTGCGCAATTTTCAATTATTTCTTCTAAGTTTTTTTTTTTTTTTTTTTAATTTCAATTTATTTTTCCTGTTTTTTTGCCTTTTTGTGGCTTTGCTGCATTTTGTGACATATAAGCGCAATGTGCAAGTCAAAGCTGATGAGGCTCTTCTCTGGGTATGAGAGAGATCCTTGCAGACTTTACATAATTATAAGCTGCGATTCATGCATTCATTCGAGGCAGTTGCAAAAAAAAAAACAAGTTATAATTATGTGCGCCTAAAATTATGCAATGGTCTGATTATGCATTTCATACAGCATATAATTAACGTTACGGGAATCATAATGCAGTTGTGGAGATTCACTTGGCATTTGTCTAGTTGGGGTTAATGCTTCCGAAGTTTAAGCCGCTCCAGTTTTTCCTTTAATTTAGTGAAACTGCGAGACTTGAGCTAAGAAACAGCAAACTTCCTTAAGCAAAGTGCTCGATTATACGTACAAACATCGAAATTGTCAGAATTATCGAAATAATGCATTTCAGCAGAATTATAGCTGATTAAGCTTTAAAAATTTAGTTAATTATGTTTTAAAAATCAATATTTTTGCAAAGTTTTGCTTCTTTTCGGCTCTGAGTCTCTGGAACTGACTAGTTTGAAAATAACGCCTGCCTAATTTAAAGACGAATATGCCTTGAACATATGGAACTTTGCTTCGATTTGAATCCATAGAGCCTCTACAACCTTTTCACCACTGACGAAGCTTAACATCAACCATTAAAGAACCTTAGAATCTTTGTAGACATTCGTCTATTTCAAAAAACTAAGTCTATCATTTGAAAGTCGATTTGTGTTATCGAACAGCTGAACTCTATTATTCTATTCTATTATTTCAGGTTTAGGTTTTTCATACATTTATTGACGACTCCTTTATTTATATTATTTTAAGCATTTGTCCCCAATAATGAAGCACCTTTTAAAGACAAGTTTTTTAAAAAATCCTTTAAGCTTCGAATAGTATTTTCATCAATTGGCTCATAAGAACATATGCATATGTAGTCTATGTCCAATAAAGATTGAGGATGGCACATCGCATTGTCAAACAGAAGAAGGGTTCTTATTCTTGATTATTTAACCCAATTCGTAAACAATAGTTCTATCATCAACGAATTTTTGGTATAAGCATATTCCAAAAAGAGCTTTATGCCCTCATATTTTTGGGTACCATTATAGCAATCCCAAAGAGCGACTCTTTGACCAATTATATGTTCAGGTGCAGCTTTTTACGATCCTGCTTACTCGTCCGCATTGTAGATTTGAGTAAATGTTATGCTCATTCCGGTAACTTTTCAATGGAAGCTTGAACTTCATTATTATAACAACTTTTCGACTTATCGTCGACATTCGACGACTTAATACACGCTCCCTTACCAAATAACAACGTTTTTGTGTACAATGTATTTTATTGTTGTTTTTTTGCTTCAAATAAATTTTTCCCTGACTGAAACGCAACGTATCCAGCTGAAACTTATATTCTGCGAACCGCACGCATTTTATCTTTCGGATGGTATAGCTTCTAACTGAAAACGTTGCGTTAATGCGAAGTAATCGGTACCACACTGCATTCTTGCTTAGCGTTTTTATATATAGATTAGACATTCTTTCGCCGGATACCAAATATGTGGCATTAACCGCTTTACACATCAGCTTTTCTTTAGTGCTTTCTGAGAAAATTGGAGCGATCTTACATAAGCTGGTATTCGTCAGGTTGTAGTCCTAATCAATTTTCGGATTTACTTACATACATTTCAATCGTTAAACCGTTTCACCTATTTTCAAACGAACCTTAAACATATGCGAACATAATTAATCACGAAAAATGAAATTTTTGGATTTACAATAACACCAAAAAGTGTGTTTTCCTGATTTTTTATTTGAGTGTCCGAAGTAAAGCTAATGAGTGAATATTCGAATTATCTATATTGTACTGTACCATAAGCTTAGAAGTCTCTTGGTTAGTGGAAATCTTTGGAACAGTTCTATATCCGATTTTCTTAATAAAAGCAATTACACAGTCAGTTCAAGTCTTTTATTGACTTTTCTGATGAAAATGCGCTTGGAATTTAAACCTAATAGCAACTTGTTTCACTGCCAGATATATCGACTTAAGCCGATTTTCAGCCTGACAAAGCCATCTACTGTCAGCAATATGGTTGAGGTCTTGAGAAATTTAGGAAGCAAGCATCTGACCGACGGTATTGACTTAGCCTGCATAACTACTAAAAATCAACTGTTTGCTAAGTAACTTCGGACCGCCAAATTACCCAAGTTAATAGGTTATATCTATAATATCACAAAATTACCACTTCAATTTGATGACAACTCCAAAACAATTGCTTCAAAATGCATTTGGCTTAAACTCAAACAAAGGGGAAAGAAATTAAGTCGAAAAGTATCAAAAAGAAATTAATTTCCATGCGAAAGATCAAAGAAATTTTTTCAATTGTTGCCATTTGCCAGTAACAAAGCAATGAAAAGGGGCGGGGTTAGGGTTGCTTTTTGTTAGGGGTAGCCGGGAAAGCGGCATAAACTGCTTAATACCAAATGTAGCAATTATAATTTTGCCTTGCATTTCATTGTTATTGTTACAACAACAACAACAACAACAACTGCTCTTCATCATTCATATTTATTCATTTTTTCATTTACACATTTTAATTTTAATTCTGCACCAAAGCGGCAAATGACTTTACGCCGGCTTTGGCCCCACTTTGGGCGCAGCTTAACTCATTTCCTATAACAATGGCGCTGCTTTGGAGCATTACCCGCATATTGCAGCGACCGCTGCCACGCCCACAGTCCAATGCACGCCGACGCCCCCCGCCCTTATGCACGTCTGTGTGTGTGTGTGTGTGTGTGTGTGTGTGTGTGTGCTTTGCATTTTCCACTTTTGCTCAGTTGCTTTATATGGAAATCAACACACACTTAGGCGTTTTGTGTTGCTGTTGTTCCTGTTGATTTTTAATGAAGTACTTTTTCATTACACACACACACACACACACACACACACACACACACACACAGACACCCACATGCATATGTAGTAGTTGCACATATATGCAATTTCTTTTCATTTTCACATAAGTCTCACTTTGTTTTGTACTTTACACATTTCTCATAATTTCTATTTTAGAATGTCTTTTCTTGCCCCACGCTATCTCTATGCCCATGCATTTAAGTGTTGTCTTTTCTCACTCCCGTTCCTACTCTTCGGGTGTGTTTGTCTGTGTGTGTGTGTGTGTTAGCACTTTGCAAATGCATGTGAGCGAGTGTGTCTGTGTGTGTGTTTGCTCCAATTGTTGCTAAGTGAAAGAGTGGTAAAACAGTAGAAGAAAACCCTTAATTTTCAGTCATATGAAGACTTTTTGCCAGCACAATCGCCATATACAGCGTATGTGTGTGTGTGTGTGTGTGTGTGTATACACAGCTGGACATAATAATAGGTGTCACTAACAAAACTTGTAAAATCTCGAGAACAAAATAACACAGACGTTCTACTTACAATCAAAAAACCGATATGCAAGTGGGGAAGCCCCGCAATAGAAACACTTGCTGGTAAATATTGCCTCTTGTTTATTTGTTCGGTCTTCGATTTAAGCTGAGCAATTGAATGGTGTGTTTTTATAAAGGTTTGAATAGGTTTTGTTTTTTGAATATGGGAAGAGCAAATGCTTCTTCGTCAGTTGCGAAATGAAGAAAGAGCCTAGAACCTCATTCACCTCATCAATTGTGCTTCGTTGCGAATGCTCACAAACTGAAAAAATCAATTGAAATACATTTAAAACCTAAGGAATCTTTATCAATGATCAAAAATCGCATTTTTGAATTAGGCGAAGGTATACTCAACAAGGTAACCTTGTTCTCACACTTGACCTCTCTCTTTGTGACTAATTTCATTGCTTTAAAGTTTGTCTAATCACCTGTAATTTGTGTGCACCAGAGATTGAGTGAGTTAGGTTACCTTGTTAAGTTTACCTTGCACTAGCTACATGCAATTCATTCAAATTATCTAGAATATTTGCCAGTAAACTTGGCAATGTTGTATCATCACAAATAGTTCGTCGACGATTAGTAAGTGCATCCAATAGGATTGCTCGAAAAGTTCCATGACATTGAATCGCAAATTTGAAGATGGTTATATATTGGATATATTTGTTTGGTAACGTTACGTCACCCGAATGGGTGACAAACTATCCGTATTTCCGATATATCGACAATTTTTTGTGTTTTCCAGCAGGGCAATGATCTAAAGCACGCTTCGCTATGGGACAAAGAACGGTTCTCTCACAGAACTCAATCCCTTTGAGAATCTTTGGTATGAACTTAAACAGTAACCTACTAAGATGGTTTGCCTAAAAAAGTTTGGTACAATATTCCTGTAGAAACTTGTCGGAAGTTAATATCGCATGTTAAGAATAATTGATATCCAGCAAGCATTTGAGCGTTTGTTATGAGGATTTGCTCTTAAAGGGGAAATTTATAGAGATCGTATCTGCATTGGGCGTTGCTTTATGATTGTGGTGCAGGACGCTTTTGGACACCTTTGGCAGATATTGCGGCCAATGACATCAGCACTGCGTTTGTCCTACTGCCAGCCTTCAAAACACGTTTATAACTTAGTTGGCTTGGGTATAAACTTGAACAGGCGTCTTACCTGACATAGGCATACTGCAATGACCACAGCTACTCAAAGCTAAGAAAAGTCATAGGAATCAGTTGAGTTCTAACATTAAGGTTTTGTGTACAGGGTCCAAGTGTTGCAAAACGGTCTCTTAGGAGCATCAGCTCCACAATTCACGATAGAGGATAAGTCAATTTGTCAATTTGACCGATATAGTGGACAGCTCCCCCGTTGGCAGAGCAATTTGAAAATTTCGAGTTTTGTCTATAATTACGAAAACAGGTTGATTGGTTGCTCTGCAAAGTATTAACTCTATCACTTTAGCTATCATCCGAGCTTTTCTCTTCTACTTAAAACCGACAGGCAGATTGTACTTGCTGTTTCAGACTTACAAACCAGCTAAGACTGAGTTCTCTCTCCTTAGACGCTTTTGGTCCAACTGCTACTCTTTCTTCTTTTAATATCGTTCTTGACGGGCTACGCTGCCAGCAAAGTCCTGTCCCTTCGATTTCTATGTGTATCCCCATCGCCAATAACTAGCTTCAAATATCCAGCAACACTAGTGGTTGCCTTATTGCCTGTACTGGCAGATTCTCCGTTGAGTTTTAGAGGATCATTTTTACAACGCAACAGACCGAATTCACGTAAAAATTTTAGCAAAATGCTTTACAGTTCAGTACAGGATTCCCCGATTTGGTTTTTTCTAAAAGACGTATATCGATTTGTTAGCAACAATTGTTCTATTGACAATCGAGTTTTGATCTCATTGTTTCCATATTTCATTCTCTATTGATAATTCTCATATGTCAGGAAAACACAAGCAAAAGGTACTGCCCCAATTTCTTAAAATATTTTATTGAAAAACTCAATACAAAATCAATCAACTTCCACAGAAACATGTAAAAGCTGGTTTATTCTGGAAATTGATTGAATTCGCGAAAATAGTTATTTAAAGGCGCACCATTTTCTGGTAGAACAGTGTGAAGCTCCCTGATCCTTGTGTCTCTCTCTGGCAAGTTGACGCACAACCTCCACGTGGCGCCCACTGGCTGTGTGCTAATGTGCACAATTAAGTCTGCCCAGGAATTTAACAGGGTTGTGCGTACGGTTTGGGACCCAACGCGTTAAAGCCCCCTCCCAATGGAAGATGGTATAAGTCGCCGGAAGAAGTGCCCTACAATAGGCCGTTATCCTGTCTTTCTTTAAAAAGTAATTTTTTAACGAAATTCTCTTGTGGTGTGCATTTCAGGCTGTGCCTTACACTATTCCTTTTTTCTCTGCGTAACTGACTTTTTTAGCACAAAAAACTAAAGATTTGAAAATAAGTCAACTTCCAAAACCTGACCCAAAACCTGGAACAATAATTCTTATATGCCAACGTAATTAACTTAATTACATTTATTAATAGCTTAACCCTAAAGCAGCCGTACGAAATTATTTTTTCTCAAAATTCGAAATGTATGTTCAATATTTCCAATTATATATCATTCAGTATTGTTTTCTTTGTTCCCTCGAATTGTCAGAATTTCACTCAACTCGAATCTTATCCCATTTACGAACGTCAAGTGCCTGGTTGGCTACCTATGTACATTGTTTATACAATAGTAATATATTATCCAGCAACTGTTGTTTTTTTTTTCGTTCTTGTCATTTACCGTTGGCCATTTGCTGCTGGTTCACACCTTCAAACCCTGAACTACCTAACCTAATCGGGACACAATAAGCAACGCTCTATGACTAAGCTGTATCAGCCTTTCTTCACACTTCTAAACCGTTCGATCCTATTTATTTACTCTGCCACTTCTAAGGCTCGTTCCTTAGGGATTAGGTTGCTTGAGCCGAATTGTGGCTAGGCGTGGCATGGCAAAAATCATTAGGACACCTCGGAAGTGTCGGTGCCTGTTTGCTCTCTAAATAATATAATTACAAGTAATTGAAGAAGAGAACGTTGACGTAGAGCACAGCTGATGATCCCATTTAGAGCAGAGACAATGGTTGCACGGAATGTACTGGCATGTCCTGCCATGTCCGCAGGTCTGACAAATGTTGTGTAAATATTTTGACAGAAGAATGCCAAAAATTTTTGCACAAACACAATGTGAAAAGGTCATGAAAAGGAGCGACTGAGAGAGATGGCGTATGGACATCAGCAGCCGGTGGGATTGTAGTGATTCACACAGGAAACGCAAATGCTCAGCAAAAACACAAAAAGCGTAATGGATACAAACGACTTCTCTTGAGGTCCAAGCACTTCTGACATGAATATCACACATGAAGTGAACTAAGAGCATGTGTTTGCGAAGTGACTATAGATATATATATATTGCAGCTTGAAGTTTGAAATCAAAGATTGTAAGTTGAAGCTTTGATTCGAAACTTACAAAATGCATAGTTTTAAAAGTATATAGGCGTCTGCCGTGTCTGATCCCGTGAGACATCTGAAAATTTAAGCCCTATAAAATAACCCAAGTTGTAAAAACTGTTCTCTATGATCTGAGCGTTTGCGGTCTCTTAATTGGGATGGAGTTGCTACCCAACTGGCAGATGCTCTCAAGTCATCATATAGATATAACCGCCGTACATGAGATGCGATGGAGAAGTCAAAGCTGCTACGTGCTATAACCTTCTCCCACTGGAAGAAACATAATAATGCTAACAATCGATTACTATGCAATATAAAAGTCGTTGTTATCGGCTAGCAATTTTCGTGCAACTTCAAGTATAAGAAGGGTTTGTACAATCTACTACAGCAGTCCTACGTAAAGTCGCGAGTTTGGATGCTTATATGTTAACCGTGCCTTCAGGTTAGCAACAATTCGTGTCGAGGGTAGACTCTATGACAGCCTATTTGCGTGCAGGCTTCGTGATCTACGCTAAACTTGAGCTCGTCTTTGAGCTTAGCATATTAATGAAAAGATCGTAACTTCGGTCGCGCAGTCGGACAATTTAGCATTCACAATATCACTTCCAAGAATAGTCGAAGGCTAATTGACTAAATTTTCACAAGTCAACCCAAATTTTCGCAATATCCGTGCTGGCTGTACTTGGCTGTCTCCTGATCAATTTATACGCAATCAAATGGATGACGCAGTGATCGATGTAAGGCATGCAACACCTACTCTGGGATCTAGCTCACAGCGAAAGCGATACAATCAGACTGTCAAAGCTTTCTTCATTTAACTCTCTGAGTAGCTAACCTTCCTCCGAACCCGATAGCGCCGATCGGATTTGAACGCATATATTACACTCCTTGCGTGCTGCACCGGAAAACGTTATTGGTTTTAGTGAAGAACGCCGCTCATAGAAGGACTCTGCAGATGGCACATATAGACATCACTGTCGAGAGATGAGCAAGGTGATGAGGTGTCTTTTCAGACGTAAAGTGAGCAGGAAAATCGCGAGTGATAGCAGATTGAGATGTGCAGCAGCACGAATGACGTTAGGAGGTTCTCCCAAAACGCCAAGCCCAGTCAACGTGTAATTCGTACTCTCTCTCTCTCTCTCTCGCAGAGAGAACTCTGTACAGTTATGTGGTTTTACATTAAGCTTGGCTTAACATTTATATGCTGGTTAAGATTGGCTTAGCGGGAACCTAACGGTTTGTGTTACTTATATATATATATAAAAATTTAGCCTCAAAAAGTGATGTGCTCGCTAAACTCAGAAACGCGTGGACCAATTTCAACCAAACTTTCACACATTATAGACAGTATTAGGGAGAAGGTTTTTGTGAAGTTTGGACGAATTCAAATAGATGACGCCAAAGATATCGACGAAAACGATTTTCCATATAAAACATACCAAATGTGTTTCTAATTACATAGTAGGAAATCATTAAATTTGACTAGTTAAAGATATTGGTACCAATATCCGCACCTTGACTTAGTATGAAGATGAGAGAGAGAAAGAAAAGGAAGAGGAGCGGGAAGGGAAATGGGATTTACTGACGGCTTTATCAATGTGCAGCGGAGTGTGAGGGTTCAGCTAGTTATGTATAAAAGCTTAAATAAATGGTAACTTTATAGCTACAAAGGTTTTTCCTTTACAGTTTTTTTATGCGAAATATAAGTTGTTGTCTTCTTAAAGTCGACAGACTCTGTAATTAATACAAATATTAGAAGTTTTGCTTGTTAAAAGCTCAGTTAGTAGCCAGTGCTTTATGCAACACATGCCCTTGCCCTTGCGAGCTCCCTAGCTACCAATTCTAAGAAATTGGCTAATATGCAAACAAATTGATTGAAAATACGCCTGATTAACCCGTTCAGAGTTATTGTTTAGTATTGGGTTTTGTTGTCGCTCAAAGTAAGGCTTTCTCCAAGTTCTATGGGTGTGCAGTGTTTGGGGGTCCTGGATAAAGAACGTGACGCTCAAGTGCATACTGGCAACCACTTCAATGTGCAAATGCCATTAAGAAAGCGACAAAATGCACTTCAAAGCCAAAGTGCAGGCAACTCATCGGTTTCATCAGTAATGGGAAATATATTGCTGAAATTACAATTAGATGGGTTGCAGACGCCCTGCTTGATTACTTATTTAGCATTTTTCCAATTTTCATCTGTCTATGCAACACAATAGACAGCGCTTGCAACTTGGCACTTGCCATTTTGGCCTCTAATTGCAATCTGCAAATTGTAGGCCACCCAGGAGCAGGCAAGGATTCGCGGCCTATTATGCAATCAGTTAAGAGAAGCACGACACATGAATATAAATACATATTTGATATGTATGTGCGATTTTTTTTTTCTTTTTTTTTTTGTTGTTTTCACGCCACTTGCGCATTATTCAAATTTTGCAATTTTGAAATGAAAAACAAAGGCTAAGGCGCTCTATTCAAAAAAAAAAAAAAAAATGTTGAAAAAAATATATAAGAAAAAAACAAAATATGGCATGGAATGGAAAGGCATGCAGCCGCCGCAGCCGCAGCCAAATCCTTTTATGATAATTTCTCAAGAGTGTCGTCCTTTGATCAGGCAAGTGCCTGGCGCGCAGAAAAAACTCATTCAAGCATGAATGTGAATATGATTTTCAACCACACACACACACACACACACACACACACACACACACACACACACACACACACACACACGCACACCCACGCACACCCACGCACATACCGAGCATTTATACACGGCGGCTTGCGCATAAGGATTTAATAATTCGTTAAGCGAAATTAAAATTGCCAACTCACAATTCGACGTACAATGGAGAAAAAACCAAGTATTTCATAGACAAAAAAGTTTTTTATTAAAAAAAAACAAAATCATGTCTTCTAATTAGTTGGTTGCTTTTGAAAAACACAAGAGGTCAAGTGGTTTCGCCATACGTTTCATTTGATAAATCCTTCGATCAAACGCTGGATCGATAGTTTTTCCGCGCTTTTACACATCCATTTCATGGCTAATTAACGGTTTGCATTCGTGCTGCAATTCGACTTAGAAGTATATCTCTCATCGCGACAAACTTGCCTTCGAGTAGTTAAAGATTTCTGGCAAACTTTTCATAAAATGTATTACTTCATCACATTTTTGCCAATCCATGTCATCAAAAGTAATCATCAGCTTTCCCTCCAACGTGTATGGTGACACAACTATAAAGATAATTGAGTAAGAATCAACAAATTTGTCCTGAATAAGATACGATATACTAATGGTACATATAACAACATGGCATTCAATTGTCTTTAATACGAAGATTCTTTGGTGACTTCGTATAATGTTTCCACTCAATCCTTAATTTAAGAAATCATTGGATAACGCCTTCGTTTTTAGCTTCATCTTTCCTTGAACGTATGAAAAATGGTTGATAAAATGAGCACGTCATCGTTATTGTGTATAATGTAATCAAAACAAATCAAACGCTTTCAGTTACTTCGGCATATAAGCATCCCATATCTCCAGATCGTCTGCAAGTATACCAAACGTTTAAGCCTAAATTTGAGCCGAGGCAGCCCAACTTCTTCATGCTGGCGAGCACAGTGGCTAGGTTTCCATTTTACCTTTGGATCTCAGTTTAGTTTCGGTTTGCCACCTATTCAAAAGAAGTTCGTGTCACCATTAAAGCAGGCAACGGCAGCAGAGAGCTTGTCAAAGGCAACTGCAAAAATGTTCACAACACGTCGCAAAGTCTTCGCTGCTGTCATACAAATACTATTGCAGCTACCTCTGCTGGCGACGCCGATCCCTGCAATGTTGTCATAGGCAAAAAGTGTTACATTTCGTTCTAACAATGTTTTGATATAATTTTCGGCACATTTCTTCTTTTCTAGCCACTGTGCGGCATTGTCCTGCACAGAGATCTGAGCCGGGCTTTGTCTTGTGTCGCCTGCTCGGGCGCCTGTAAATATGCTTATGGGATAAAAAGCGGAGAAGACCTATGTATATGCGCTTATATCATATATATATATGGACAGCATTTTTAGCTTAATTTTGGATGCGACGTCTGTGCGTTTCCTGGGAAATCATTGCAATTAAAGCGTGATTGTTTTTACGCATTTGTCCAGGCGCAACAGACCCACTCCGAAGCCCAGAACGGAACCCCTCTTAACTTAGCTCGTGTCTTTTCAAGTAGACTTGGGCGCAAAATCCGCCAGAAATTAATTTACAACATTCATAATGCGTTGTTGGCGTCGTCTCTGCCGCTGCCGCTGCCCGCGCCGCTGCCGCCGCCGCCGCCGCCGCTGCTGCTTCTTATATATGCGCTTAATTCGCGCGCATTTGATGGGAGTGGCGCTGAAGGACAACAGCAGCGGCAGCGAATACGAACACACGAATTCATTTGCATAATTTTTTAATACTCCATTTCGCTGCAGGTGCGAACAGCGGTCTCTTAACATTCTCCTCAACCTGCTGCCTGCCACTCCCACTCTACGCCCACATTAACGAGGCGGCCCCGTGACGCCAATGGGTGGCTCGCATGCGCATGTATATATGTACAGTTATATAATATACCTGTGTGTGTGCGTCCTCATTATTATATTTCAATTTTGCATGCGGTGTGCATGACGCTCTCATAGCGGCCTCGTCAAGCACACATGCCACGCGTTTTTTTCACTTCGTCTTCTTCATCGTTTTTCAGGCGTTTTTCCCTTTCTTTTTTGCATATTTATGCGCGCAACTTTTAACTTGTTTTGTACCCTCCGGCCGCATCTCTCCGGTTCTCCGGTCTTTAAATTAATGTTAAAATATGTTGATTTCCTTTGAGCTGCAACTGCGTGCAGTTGGTTATAATTTTCATATGCAAATACTCGGTTTGGTACTATTTAGTATGCCATGAAAATATCACTAATGAATATGTGGCAAGATTTGGACGTCAATTAGCACAATTTGTTGCAACAAAGCAAGCGCTATTAATGTATGGCTAAACGCGAGACATCACTGTCTCTCTCGGATTTGGGGGCAGCAAAATAAAAGCAGGAGACGAAAGCGATTATGTCCGAAATTAAAATTCATCAAACTATCTAAGAGGACGATTGCACAGGTTGCAGTGTGGTTGTTGTTGTAGATCTTGCAACTGCTCAATAATTCTAGGAACTACTTACGTAAAATTGAATAACAATATGTGCCACTTGTATACAGAAAGTAATTGCAAATGCACCCACACACAGAACTATTGAAAGGACCAAAGATCTTATCTACGACAACATTCGCATAGTCGATTCGCTGGCTTTTATGTTTAGACGAAGGAGAATGCTCATTTAGTGCGGTTATTCAAGGAAGGCGACGAAGGGGTAGCCCGTGTCACCTTTGGGGGATTTAATAGGAACAGCGTTCTTGTTAGAGGAGAGGAATTACATAGTTTTTTTGCAGCGGTTTTCAGTGCCACTCAATACGACGATAGCACCTGTCCACGAAGACTAAATTTTCGTTGGAATTAGTTCTTTTAGTGGAGGAAAACTGACTTGCGCTTATTTTCGGGCACAATGGTGACAAGTCTCTGCATTGCCTGGTTGTTTCACATTTGCATTTGTCAAGAATCCACGCATCGGAATTGCTCGCCTTTCAAAGTGTGATACGCTTCTGCAAATCGCTTCTTTATAAACACAAACATAGAAATTGATCCAATGTTTTTAATTTTTGTATAAATCTTTTATATTTTGGTGCAGCTCGCATAATACGGGAATGATTAAGCAAATGGAATATCTTTAAAAATCATCGATGTTAGCAAAAATGTGAAAGCATCGATGACTTGGATAGCGTCACCGACATATCTGCATTTCTGTTTCTTGATTATACTAACTAAAATTGACATAAGTTACAAGTAGCCATATCGTGTGATACTATCACCGACTGATGATGAGTTGGGCTTATAAAGCTATGAGCAGCATCGTATGAAGTGCTCCGACTCATGCAATGTCAATCCCCTATTAAAAGGGGTAGTTAATGGGTTAATGGTCCATACCACAAAGATTTTGATAATTCTTAAACCCCGTTGTGAACTCTCAGAACATGATGCATAAATTATTACTAGCTTTTTTCTTAAGCGTTATGCTGATGTTTTAATAGACTTGTAAATAAGATCCCAGGAGTACATATTTCCTAGAACGAACATAACTTTTTGCCAATGTTTTCCGTACATTTCCTTTCGAAAGAAATTTTAAATGAATATTAGTATCAAAAATACTTTTTCGCTGTTTCGTTCTTTAATGGAAGTGCTCTGTCGGCTGATATTATGTATCCCCTTATCCACACAATCCAACCAATCTAATTATCATTGAGTTCATAAAGATTTCCAATGAGTTTTTCTCCATTTTTTGCCATTTCCTTAATATTGCAAACTTTAGCTCTTCTATGGAACATGTAGTTTTCGGCATAAAAAGACGCCTGTCGTGTGTATCCCATTCATACAGATTTATGTATGACAAGAAGGCTGGCCAGTCCATAACATCACCATATAATCAAAACTATTGACGAAGCCCAATTAAAGATTCCTTTCCTAAATCTTCCCTATAGCTTCACAACCGTTCAGCTTCATCTAGTTTATACTACTTCTCATTTGAAATTAACATCTGTTATGGATTCAGGATGAAGTGTTAGAACATATTTTCAAAGTGACAAAACTGGCTATAAAAAGCTTAGAAAGCAGTTTTACCAGAAACTAACAGATAGTCAAACTAAGCGACTGTCAGAAAGAGGGTAGCATAAACAACGGTGCACTACAAAGGCAATAAACTGCTTGTAAGAGCATCAAAACAGCCAACTCGAGAAGAGGCGTATTAGCTTAGGTCTAAAAAAACTTAATTGGTTAAGACGAAGCGGTATGAAAATTCTATGAGAAAAATAATCAAGCTGAAAATGTAATAGAAATGTTGCACAGTTGTTTGTGCAGCAGCCACAGTTAAAGAATAAAACCACTCTATATGGAAGTCAGTGTGTGTGTATTGCAGTGTATGAGTGTGCCTTATAATTGGTTCTGACTGCTAAATGAACCATTTACCAATTAAACGTGATTGCCACGCAGCGAGGCACTGAGGCAACACTGAGGCAGCTTGGCTGCCACATGTGTCAGGGGCACTTGACGCGGCGTTTGGCTGGCTGCTCGTTAGCGGCTTGTTAGAGAAACGCTTTAGTCACGCTTAAGAACAACAGGCAACACGGCAACGAGGCAACGACGTAGCCCAAGAGTCAGCCAGTCAGCTAGGAGGCGTTGAGTGGCAGCCCGGAGGAGAAAAAGAAAAACACAATCCAGACCAGAAAAAAAGCCGTAAAATGTGGAAAAATTGTGTGAAAAAGTTGCTGAGCCATGGCCAAGGCACCTGTGCGAGGGCAGACCAACTGACGCAGCCGGTCTATCAGTCTGTACAGTCTTTGCTCCTGGTTGGGCCTGTCCAGGCCTGTTGTCTTTCCCGCTCTTGTCTTTTTTTATATTGTTTTCATTGCACGGCATTGTTAGTGTGAAAATATCAAGTGTGTCGTCGCTTTTCACGATACAAGTGCTTATATAGCGTAGATTTAGAACCATAAGCGATTGGCGTTAATCATGCAATCAAGCGGGATTATCCAAGCAAAAGCTGTGAGAAACTCAGCCAAAACCGAATAACTTGAGGGATTAGATGTTATGCTGACAGGTTGTTAAGTACGTACCTTTGTCTATGTCATCACAAATCTTATATTCCACTGCTTTATTAAATTATTATTATTAGTTTAATAGCTATTAAACAAAGGATTTTTCGGTATATATTTAGTTATCCTGACGATCGATATCAGAATATTAGCAAATACATGAAAAAGTTCTTTTAACACAAGTCAGCGCTTGGCCACATATCACAACAACCGTTGAAAACCTTTGGAAATCACTTAAATGGACATTGGTCCTTCTAATGCGGTTAGCTTCTATAGCAGAAACTTACAAAAATATTAGATCCAAACTTGCATTCTCTCAAAAGACGGATTCCAAACTGGAATTCCAAATCTCCTGAGCAATGGAAAATACTTAAATATTTGATTATAAATTTTATTTTGGAATCAATACATTTTTAAGCCCACAAAACCGTAACTAACTTCGCCACCCAATAATACGGCAAATGGCGACTATTTACCTGGAAAAAGTATTATCTTACCTTAAAATCTAAAAACTAACATTACTGTGTATAGGAATAACTCGCTCGGTAAATGTAACGAAAGACAAATGCAATTGTTACTCTGATAATACGAACTGCAATCGTTATAAACAAGAACATCGATGATCGATAGGTGTGATCGATTGTTCAATTGTTCGTTTCGCCTACACTCTAGATGTGGCATTAGAAAAACTCATCAGAATAGATATCATTTTCACTTATATATTCATATTTCACACATATTCATGCCTCCCACCACTAATTGAAGACATCTCTACTCTAAAGTAATTATATCTCGAGGGAAGACTATGTGCTAGGCATAGGGCACATATTAGCCTTTTGACTAGTGATTTAAAGTTTAAAGATCGCGTCGGCTGTGGTGTCTACTCAGTGCAACTTTACGCCTTTATACCTGAGCTGCTTCAAAGAGTCCAATGTCGAGTTAGTCTATATAAACACAAACTAGAAACTCGATTACCTATTACTCTTAACCTAGACACCATTTTGTGAGGTTTCTTGAATATTCTACGAACTCTGCTATATCAATTGCTTTCTTTCGTTGAACGATATTTGAAGTAAGACTTCTTATCTCAAGCACATTGTAAAAAGCTACATATTCTAGTATAGGATTAACTTCTCACAAATAAATATATACAATTGGCAATATTTATAATATTTTCCAGCTGAATGTATTAGGTGTGTACTTATTGCATAAAACTGGCTTGTGAACTCTTGTAGTGAATAATACTAATAATTATTATAATTAAAAATTTCAGCCCCAGTACCAAAAATCAACTATTTCCACACTTTGTTCATAAAAAGATTCAGATTTTGTTATTAACTTAAAACTTGCAACTTGTTTTGAAAAGTTTCTATCTGCAGCGACGTTTCTAGGAGTTTGTTTTTGCTCAAAAGCCACGATAAGCTGCGCTTGTTGTTGGGTTGTGTGCAGGTTTGTGTCCTGGCTAAGCATGCCCGACCGTTCGAAATTTGCGGTATTCAAAGTTTGCAAACAGCGCAGCTTTCAAGTGTCAACAATGAGAGAGCGCGAGCGAGTTTGAGGCAAGGTGAGCCTTGGCGAGCTTTTGCGGTTGAAAGCAGGGTTGCCACACATACACGCGCACACATGCAGGCAAATTGCACTCTGCAATTTGGCATATGGAACACAAGGACACATGGCGTATGCGTAATTTTAGCAGCAAATACGCCTATTTGCATTAGTACTAAAATGATTCAATTTCATTTATTTGCTACTTGGAGGCGTTGCAAATTGCTAACAACTGAAAACGAACCTTTTTGCTCAAGTGTGCGAGCAATTTCGTTAAATTGCATTTAAGCAGTTGCTGACCGTCTTTCGACTTATCTTAATCTTGTTTTTCTTATACGTTTTTCTTTTGCCATTTTCCCGATATGCTGGGCACAATCAAAACGATAAATTAAATTACACTTTTACCCCCAAACGAAACTACGCCTGACAAATTGTATAAATCTCACAAAATGTACCAGAGGGCGAGACGAACGACAGTGGGCGTAATAGCTACAGTCAGCCAAATATGTCAATGGCAGAGCAATGGCCAGTTGCTGGTAGTAGTAGTTGGCCCAAAGTGTATTTAAGCTAAAAGCTTCAGAGCCCACTTGACAATGCGCCAAGTTGTTTTTGTGTTGCTGCTGCTGCTGTTGTGGCTATGTCGCTATTGTGACTAGCTGCGTCTTGTTTTGTATTGACATCGTGCAAGAGTGCCGGATTGGGGGAAACTGTGTAATCCGACTTGTCCGCTTCAAGATTTATTTACACTTATTCCAACAGCCTTTAGTCAAATATTGCCAAATGTTTGCTTGTCTCGGAGAGTGTGCGTTTGTGTGTCTCCCGTGTGTTTGTATTGGTCGCAGCATACAGCTAAAAAAGATTTATTATAGACTGCTGTACTCTTAAACTATGGAAATTAATTTCAAAATTGAATTGCTTTTAAGCGTCTTTCCAAAATTCTGTTGCAATTTCTTTTCTTTTTTTCAATTTAGCTATTTATTTTAAGTATAAAGAGCACCCCCGTGTGGTGAGCGGGTTAGAGAATACCACCGCAGCAGGTCAAAGCTTGGGTTCTTTAGAGTCCAGTTGGCCTTAAAAGGGTTGTGCGTAGGGTTTGGGACCCACCACGTAAAACCACAATTCCAATTAAAGAATGTATTTACATCAGGCCGTAACCCGATGACGGATTGTTATAGCCAGTTAAGAAGAAGAAGATAAAGCGAAACTGAAATGTGATTTAGAAAGACTTGTGCCAAAAGGATTCATAATGTAGCTGGCATAGTAACCAATTTTGATCTGTGCACCCAACAGCCGTAGTGGATGTGCTCGAATAGTATTACCAAATGGTACACAAAATCACTCAATATGGTAGTCCTGACAGTGATGAAAGTGAGCTATAATACACAGCTAGTTTTGAACTTTTGACTGGAGCATCCGATCGGTTGTTAATGTATTAAAACATGCAGGTTTTAATAGACGGGTTTTTGATTTGGCTTTTGGTTCGAAAGATCAAGAGCTAGTCAGGGAAGATACAGAGCACTCATAAGCGCAGAAATGGAATCTAGGGAAAACCCATTTAAAACAAATTTGTATACTATAGATGAGGGATAGGTGCAATTTAGTACCGACGCCATGAACTATGTCATGTGATCCGCTGCACATGTACAGAGATGATGCAGTAGTGCAGCGTCAATTGGTTGAAAGATGATCAATAACTCCCAAACAATTTTACCTCTGAGCAACTTGAACCAAGGTGAGTTTAGTTTACTTTGACAATATTACCATTGGGTGAACACCAACTATTCGACTGTATAAAATCACTCTGCAGCAGCAAATCTGTGGTGGACTCTTCATCATATGGGATGAAATTGATGAATATACCAAAACTGTAAAGCGTTTTGCGTTCTCAGACTTCTTACATAGAGTCCTTATGCAGTCTTACATATGTATATGACTATGCATTCAGCAATTTGAAAGTCTTTGATGATAATGAAAGAGATGTATTTAATGGCAAAATATGTCGAATATTTGAAGGTACCTCACCATTATTATCACACTATTTATGTGCAGTTTTAAAGATTTGCATTACTTATATGTAATCATAGATGTAATGTTATCCATTGAAATGCTCACATTCAAATGACTTGTGCTTTGACAATCCACAAACTGTAGCAATAGTGCTGAGAATGAGTTGAGTACAACTGTACGAGAGCGCGCCTAACGAAACTTGTGGAGATATTAATACCAAATAAATACCAAAAATTAACTTTTCTGCCAAATAGGTAAGTGTCAATAAAATTAAGTGAAATTATTCATTCTTAGGCGCTCTGCATTCGCTTCGCTCAAGACTATTTTTCTTAACTAGCCGTAACAACCTTATCCGAGGCTTTCTCATCACTATGACGGAGTTTTCCGTGGTGGGTCTGTAGTAACTCCAGTGGCAGCTAGCAAGGGGACACCACATGGAGGTTGTGCGTCAACTAGGTTAGGGCAGAGCAGTTATCACTCTGACTGTTTTCAAGTTAATAGCGATCAGTAGCTTCCAGGCTTCCCCATACCGTGCTACTACTGGCAAAGCATATGACACAAATGATTCGAATGCAATATGTATGTCTGTTATCGGCACATCGCTAAAAAAAAAAAACACAACACAGCCACAGCTAAGGCGTAAACAATGTGTTTTTTCTCCTTCTCCTGTACCATTGCATGTTATTATCTTTGAATCAGTTATATACTGTTTTTTTGTTATTCTCTTTACACGCAATTCGTCTTACAGCGAAACATCATATTTTTGTTCAGTTTTGCGTTCATGCGTTTTATATAGGGAAATGAACACAAACTAAGTGTTGGGTTGCATCACTAAAGTTAATCGATTTTATGGCCAAATGAAAGGGGCGAAAAAAGAAAATTATGCTTTGATTTAGTTTTAAGTTGCTTTCCAACACTGCTAAGAACCATGCCCTTCGAATTATGTTCCTGTCCGAAAGTTCAGCTACAAATTGATGCGCATTCAAATGGAAATTGCTTAACTGCAATATTTTTTTATTGCGCGTTACTTATGATAACAGAAATGTAAAATTTGTAAATGAATTAATTTTCTTCATTCACAAACAGGCCAAAAGGTGGGGGGTTACCCTGAAGTAAGCTGATAAAAAGAAAACTCAACGAAGCTGACTTTGTAAAATTATAAGCTGATTTTGTGTGGATTTTCTTTTATGCGGGTTTATTGAAAATTTTCTTAGCATTTGCTTTTGCTTTTGCATGCAAATGAGTGAAATCTTAAAATATTCGCTTATGGCACAAAATTTTCACGAGCCAGAGCTGAAAATTCACATTAAACAGCTAGACAGTGTTTTTTTTCTTCTTCCGCTCTTTGGCTGAAAATTGAGTAATTTGGTTTTCGTGTGCATCCATAAGATACTTGTACAAATAGAGCACGCATTGCAGAACAGTTCCCAGAACTATGCGTACAAAGTTGTGATAATAATGCAACATCTGTCGCTGCGCAAATAAAACACTCCATACTCATGCCTCTGCCCAATTGTAACTCACAGATACCAGACGCACAATGGCACGACAGGCATTCAGCTTGCCAGGACAAAAGGATAAAGTGTAAACATAGCACGTCAACAGCCAGCGAACAACAGCAAACATGTCATCCAATTCTGACACATTGCCCCTGATGAAGTGGCAACTATAAGACTAGAACGATGATGACGCTGGAAATGGCGCTGACAGTGTTGATCCTGGTAAGCAATATCCGCCCTGATGCAGCGGCGTTTTTTACTAGCTCGTTATTATTGGTTTATGCCCACTTATACCCTACTGTAGCTTATCATTTTGGAATATCTTGCTTGGTATTCTTTTGGTATTTTTGTATTTGAAAAAATTTCCAGCTGCAGCGATTCTTATCTCTTATGTAAATGTTCACATATGAAACGAACAAGAAAATTATTGCATCTGTTTTCTTCTGTTTTGCATTCAAAGCAGCTAAAGGGTTTAGAAGTTTTGGCAAGATAAACAAAATAGATAGATAGAAAGTAACGTAGGATTGAATGATTTGAAAGGAATTGTAAATAGTTTGTGGAAACTAGACTTCCGAGCTGAGGCATAAACGTTCAGAAATGAGAACCTTAAAATTTTAACGCATTACATCAGGCATGTGCACCCATAGCGCACATGTGCCGAACTTTCAATGTGTGCTCACTCAGAAACAGCCGGAGTGCTAGCCGAAGGTTTAAATCTCAGGCTCGTAAAAGACAAAAGCAGCATCGCAACAGGTTCATATCGCTCACTAAACTAATACATCCACACTTTTGTTAGTTCTGATTAACTTTACAAGGTGCTCGAAGCCACTGGACATGCTACGTGATACCTGCAAGAGCAAATTCGAAAGATGAAGAACGAAGATGAGCAAGTGAAGTGAGAGCAAAAGCAGTGTGGAGGAGATCCGTTCAAGGTTTAGGGCGTCTGTCTGTACAGATGCAGAGGGAAATCTGGCAGTGGATGCAATGGGCGAAGACGTGTATCATGCTATCTACGGAGGTAATTTACCAACATCTCCTATTCCCAATCAAGTGGCTCAAGAAAACTAAAGCCGCTGAAAAGTTGTTCAAGACCAGCTTAACCAGGGTGTATGCACCAGCTCTTTTGCCTGATGATTAGAACCTCGGTGTCCTCTGACCTTTCCGCCAGAAGGCTCATCTCCATGGCATGTGCCAGCTACAGTCAAATCGGTCTTGTTTCTAGCGCTTATCTTATAGGGTCATTTGCGAAGTCATTGATCGGACACTCTTAATGCGTCTTTAGCTTAATAAGAACGCCATGTCCTGCAGAACACCAAATTGACACTCAGCAACTTTGTCTGTTATAATGCAGTATTTGATAGCCCGTTAAGGGATCGTGTATCTGAGTTCGATTACACTGAAAACTAGTACGAATTTGCAAAATGATGCTGAGGTCTCCGTTGCTTTTTCGAGGTGAAGCTCGCACTATTTAGATAAATTAATAGAGTTAATTAATAATTAATTAATAGAGAACTCGCATAGAGTTGTCACGAAGTTCGAGTACAGGACGAGTGCAGTCATTGCTCGCTATCCGGGTTCCAAGATCGCCAAAACTAAACCCAATTGGTAGCTGCTAAAATGCATAGCTTCTTCAACACTTTTAGTTAAGCAATTCTTAACATTTAAAGAAATCCCTTGAGTTTAGCTTATCTTCAATTTACTTCAGCTTGGCAACACAATGCTTTGCACTGATTTTTCCATTATGGCATTACAATTGAACTGGCATTTAACAACAAGTGCGACTATAACAACAACAATGTACACACATGTGAAGGAAGTAATACACCGAGCAAACTACAACCCTGTCTGACTATCATGCTCACTCCTGCTGCCAGAGATTGCCAACTGCATAAATAAGTTGTTGCAACAGCTAAAAACGGCAAATATTGGCAGCACTCAACGGCAATCGAAAGCCAAGTCAACTGCAGGCACGGCCCTAACAAGAGCAACAACAAAATCAGGCACAGAAACGATGGGGTGCTCATATTGGGGTTTCGGGGGGCTTTCGGCGTGAACTTGTTGGATGTGCCGTTGTGCGTTTGGTAGAAGTTATTAAATCGAATCAACATCAATTGACATTTTGACATTTTCGCATTTGACATTTGATGGCGATTTACGCAGTCTCAGGTACGCGTTGCAATACACAGAGAGAAAAGTTTGTATATGAAATGGCCCAGCTAGGACAGCATCATGTAGGCTATATGCTATATGTTAATGATCCATCCTAAGCATAGAGAAAGTTATCAAATGTCTATAATTGTATATTACTGACGGTTGTTCGCACGCTATCTACCGGGAAATCCTTTTTACCATTTCATAAATCTTTGATGTAACTCTGTTTATTTGAAAGTTGATGTGAAATATTTGCGCTACTCGAGTGGCAAACATACAACTAGCTTCTTTCTGAATACGGACATTACAAAGCTGCAATCACAGCAGACTGCCGAATTAAGATTCAGCGGCTCCGCTGGCTAGGTCATGTTGTGCGTATGGATCTTCCTTGCTGGATCTTAGGTTCAAAAGCAAGCATTGCTTACTCTTTCTTTAAAGTCATATAAACTGTCAAGATGTGGAGCAGGCTGTAGCAAAATCGATGCCTGACATTGGGAATTCAAAGTCATTAACAACAATCGAAATTCCAGCACCGTCACGTGAATTACTTTGCCAATTCCTTGCAGAAGACATTGCAAAAATATCAAGCACCAACATTACAAGTTAAAGCCCATGTGAAAGGGACACTTCTGAGTTTTGTGATCATATTTAATTGTAGTATCGACATTATGAACATCGAAAAACTATCGATAGTTTTACAGCTCTATTTGTTGGCTATATGACATAACCGTCCGATTTTGATAAAATATGGCTATAATATGGTGGACAATTACCTGATTTAGGTCACTTAGAGTGGAAAATAAATGGCTGCTGAACCGAAAGTTTCTATGCCAGCTACATGCTGTAGTTACAGTATTTTTTATGCCGTCACGATAATCTGTTGTTACGCTTTTTTGAGTATTGCGTTATCAAGGAGAGCGGGACACATATGCTTATCTAAGATTAATGTTGTTTTTAGGGTTGGCACATGCGCACGCTAGATGGCGCCACATTGTGCAAAGTTGGACAGAACTCACACCTGAATATTATATAGTACATCTTTCTTTGCTTTCATTCGGCTTGGTACGCATTTTTTTTAAGTGTAGCTTCTGTTGCTGCTGCTTGCGCTATATTTATTGCGCAATCATAATAACAATAATGCATTCCACACACATGTGTATTGGAAATGGTACTGTTGTGTGTACATGGTGTGCTGTTGACAGCATCCTTGAATGATTTCCAATGAGTGCAAGAAAATTGCTTTAAATGGATTTTCATTTTCTATTTGACATTTTAATGTTTGTTGTTGATATTGCACTTGTTCAAGGTTTCAAATGTGGAAATTGCTGTAAATGCAACTTACTTGAAGACTAAAACGTGAGCTCTACTAAAATCCCACAAATTGCAGATGTGTAAGCCATCATGTTGGCAAGCTGAAACCAACAGGACAATCAAATGAATCATTCAATTCGTCAATGAGTATTTCAGAAATTACAAAATTTTGGGACTCAAAATCAAATCAAAGCCAAATTTCAATGAATAATGTAATAAAATAATATGCAAAATAAAACAAAAACAATACAAAAGAAAGAGTAATCTTAGAGCGTCGACTTGTTGATACACTGCAATTTCTGTCTGGTTGTTATAGTTGTTCGAAAGATACGTTTTTCATACGTTTTGTTCTTTCCAAGTTGTAAGAAACAGAAAGGTAAAAAAGAACAGCCTTTTGGAACTCGATTGAATGTGATATACATAGATTCCTTAATCCTGTTTCAAAAGAAAAGCCAAAGAAAAAATATTCGAACGTAACCAAAATTGAAAGTGGTTGGAAACACTAAACATTTTTGAATGCGAATAGCAAAAGTCAACATGGTTTAGTTGTTGGAAAGCTAAGGGTCATTTCCGAAGTAATTTTCTGCGTAGAATCTGAATCCGGAGTTAGAATTGGCCTATCACATCAGGATTTTGATATTTTTGAGCTTATGTAACCAAAAAGCAGCCTGTGGTCTGTCGAGTGTTGTGTCAAGAGGCGTATTCCCATCCAGCGTCCAGACAACTCCTGGTGCCGTTCGGATGGTGAGATAGCTGAGGCTTTTGCTAAAGAGTTGCAGGCCCGGTTCACGCCCTTGCAGACTCAGGTGATGTACTTGACACTCATGCTTTTCTCCGGGAAGAAAAGTCTGTTTTGCAAGGAAGCCAGCCATTCACGCTGGATGAAGTGCGCCTTCAGATCAGTCGAGAAAAAGGCTCCTGGGTATGACGGGATTGACGGCAAAGTAGTTAAGGCCTTTCCTAGCAAGGGGGTTCTTTTTGTGCTGTTCATTTTCAATGGCATTTTGCGTTTCCATCACTTCTCAGTGGAAGTGTGCGCTAATTAAAATGGTGCCTGGCATGCCGGAGAACCTTGTATCGTCTTATCGCCCAATTAGCTTGCTGCCGACTTTCTCCAAAATATTTGAGAGAATATTTCTTGGTAGAGTGTCGGCAGCTTTGGGTGTTCAGGGTGTTATTCCTGACCATCAGTTCGGGTTCAGGCACCATCATGGTACTCCTGAACAGGTGCAACGGGTTGTGCAACATATCCTTGAAGGGTTTGAAAAAAGCTCTACAGCTCTGCCGTCTTCTTAGATATCCAGCAAGCGTTTGACCGCGTCTGGCATGAGGGTTTGCTCTTCAAAGTCAAGAGAGGCCGTACCTTAAGAGTCGTTATTTTATGGTTGAGGTACAGGATATGCGATCGATAAAGCGTTGCATTAAAGCTGGTGTGTACAATTTATACACTGCTGACCTTCCGGTGCCGGCTGCACCAAATTCGATGGTAGCCACATTTGCTGATGACACTTGTCTTTGTGTCCAGCTCGGCTTGCCCCAATGAAGAATTTCCTGGATGAATTTGGTAATTGGTCCTGCAGGTGGAAAATTGCAGTCAATCGCACTAAGAGTCAGGACTGCGTGTTTACGCTCAGGCAAGGCGTTTGTCCTTTTGCCAGCTTGAGATACCTGTGTCCGATACCTGGGTATGCATTTGGTCAAGCGTCTTACCTGGCGTTAGCATATAGCAATGACCACAGCTTCTTGCTACTCGAAGCTTAAAAAGCTCAACTGGTTCTTGCGTCCTAGGAGCTAGTTGAGCTTTAACAATAAGGTGCTTGTTTACAAGTCAATAGTTGTGCCTACGTGGTGTTATGGGGAGTTGCGGCCGCTTCCAACATCGCTAGAATCCAAGTGATGCAAAACCGGGCTCTTAGGTGCATTACTGGTGCGCCGTAGTATGTGCGTAACTCCGCGATTCATCGTGATTTACGCATGCCAACGGGGACGTATGAGCTAAATAGGCATTCTAGCCGGTATAACGACCGGCTGAATGCCCACCTGGTTGAGACAAATCCATCCTAGTGACATTTGGCTTTGCAGGAGGCATCATTAGTTTCTTCAGTGTTCATGTTTTTTTTTTTTGATGAATTAAGGAAAAATTTGTGTTAAAAAGTTCATTATTTTGTCCTCCTGTCATATTCTTCTCATTTGTCTTAAAAATGTTTTACAATCGTTAAGTCGATTGATTAATTTTTTAAATTTAATAATAAAATAAAACAATTTGCGCATTATAGTAAATGCAACCAGGTATAATTTTTTTAAATTAATCCAACTTGAAAGAGATTGTAAGATAATATCGGAAAATATATGGTGTCAGGGTGGATTTTTCTGTGAAAATTTCTATATCTAACTCAAGCATTGGAAGCATTTTTGCTAAAATACTATTTTAAACGAAAACCTTTCCTTGGCAACAATTAGTCGCGATATTTAAATAAACACATTTTGAAAACTGAAAGTTCTCTGCATGCTGTAAGAAATATTTGCATCTAGATTGACTGCCGTTTCGGCTTTATATTAAGTACGATACGTATTGTCTCGGGAAGGGTATATACATACTCCTAATGGACGCTGAGCGCAGTCAATGTAATTCATCAATGCAGTTGTGCGCCATAATGACTTCCTGTGTGCAGCCCTCGCCGTAGCCCCTCGTATTACCAACAGCGGCCAACCCACTGCACTTCAAAGCAACAACAACAGAAGGCAGGCAGCCATTAGCGAAATATGAGCACCCAAAGCGAATCAACTCAGGCGAAAAAAGGAAGAAATCAAAATAGAAGGCACAGGCGAAAGAAAAAAGAAGAAGAAGCATTGATAAAAAAAACAAAATGGAGTTCAGCGGGCACCAGGGGTGGGTAAATAATGCCAGAATTAAGCTGAATAATTTACACAACCCCTTGAAAGTGCACTTAAGAGCTACAATATAATAATAATAATAATAAAAATAATATTTCGTTTGGCTTTTATATACTTCTGCGATTCCAACTGTCATCGGCAAAGTCATCAATTTGCTTTTGCTTGGCTTCTTTTGCCGTTTCCGTTATCCTTTACCACTCAAACGTTATACCGTTATGCCGTTATGCCGATATGCCGTTATCCTTGCCTACTCTGCCATTCTGGCTCACTGCATTGATGGGCTCTGACTCGATGCTTGCACTGACTGCCAATAGAAAATTGTCTTCTATTCTCGAATTGACTGGCGTCGTCTATATCGAATATATATATATATAGATGTATATATATCCGGTTATAGGTGTATTGATGTGCAATTGTCTGTGTGCCAGTGTAAGTGTGTTTGTGTGTGCAAGACCCAGTGAAGCGTATTATCAATTGAAAACTCAACAAGCTTTTTAGATAGTAGCTCGCTTAAGTAGAATAAGTCGCAGCGGAAATGACCTCCATTCATGAAAAGCTTTACATAGAACTTTTGGATTAGAGACATCATCTTAATTGTAACGAATTAGCTTGTCTCCATATAAATACTCATTATCTTTAGGTTCTAGGAATGTCTTATGGAATTTATGCCCTGTTCAAGAGAGAGGTAACAAGGCTTAAAAAACCAAAAGTTTCACCTGATTAACTTACACTAGCCAACAAATACCATATATAGCTTAAAAAAAAAATTTGGTTTACTTTTCCGCAAAAAAGTATTAGAATTTGCCAAAATAACTAATATCTCCAATTTTATGTATTTCGACGATTTAAGCACTTTTCCGGCGATTTGGAGATGTTTTTGTGTGCGTGCGTTGTCGTAGTCGTTGTCGATGTAGTTTGTTATTTAAATAACTTTAGTAATTTCGACTTTAGCAAGGTAAATGTTTTTCTATCGTGTTGGGCATGTCTTCAAATGGTTTCCATTGAATTGGAGCACTCTAGTCGCTATAGTTCGGTCGCCAGAAGAAATTTTTTGTTTTTCATTTTTTTTGTTTAAATATTTCCTAGCTAATTTCGGTTCTTTTGATAAACGTGCAAAAAAGCCTGAGTTGGTTACTAACTGTTAATTTTCCGCAAGAAAGTATTACAATTGGCCAAAAAACTAAAATCTCTAATTTTATGTTTTTCGACGATTTAAGCACTCTGACAACTTTTCCGGTGATTTAGCGATGTTTTTGTGTTGGGCATGTCTTCAAAGGGTTTCCTATTGAATTTGAATTTCTCCTAGCTAATTTCGGTTGTTTTGATAAACGTGCGGAAAAGCCTGAGTTGGTTACCAACTGTTTATTTATTTATCCCAAAGTTGTTACATAACAAATTACCGCAAATGTTTTGATGGTTGCCTTTTAGAATCGATAAATTGATTTTTTGCCAACATTTCAACAACAATTGAAGAAAACCCGGTAGCAAACATAGAAAAAATCGACCGTTTCCGTAAAAAAAAAAACAAAAACCTAGGAGTAAAACATAGCTTTTTCAATAAATTTGGTCTCGCTTATTTTAAGTTCGGAAACCATTTTAAATGATCTAAAAAAGTTTTCAAAATAACACAACTTCCAAAAATTGACATTTCGAGAGTTGTGAAGTCAGTAAATGGTACTCGGGATCGAGATAAACTATAATTTGAATTGTAGGTTTGCAAATTTCTTAGTCTTGGATATTATGGAGAAATTCCATGTTCAAAATTGTGCTTATTTTTGAATAAATCGTCCTCGTCAAAAGTTTTTCCATCTTGCGGTAGTGTGTACGCTAACTTTAAAATAGACTCAAATTATCTTATCAACAGATTTACTACCGTTTTTTGAAGCTTCTCAGCATATTTATCGCAGTGGAGTAGTAAGCTTAATGAATTCTTAGTTACATGCATTTTAAATTTTGCAAATATCTTTACTCCCTCACAACTAGTGATTTTTGCCGAAAAAGAGGTCAGTTGGATCCACTGTGCATCGTCACTTTTGAAATCTGTAATTTGAATTTGAATTTTGAAATAGCGATATTTCAAAAAACGTTCTAAATAATTCAAATTTGAAATATGGTGTGTTTTAGCCATAGGCCCTTCTTTGAGGTCCAATTTGTTGCATGGTTTAATTTAAGAAAATGGAATATTCTCTAGCGATTTCTTAAACAATAGTGAAGGAAAGAGCAATGAATTGAGAGCCTTTTTCAATACATCAAATTGAAAAATTTGTTGATTAATTAAAAGCAAAATATATCCTTTATGTCGCACGTGAATTCGATAGATTGAAGCTTGGCAAACATATAACGAGCCACTGATTTTCATAGGTAGACTCATGTGAGCCTAATAAACAAAACAATGTTGACTTTAATTTTTGCTTTTGAGTATACAAGCAGAGGTTAACTAAATAAGTAACTTTAGTTGGTGTCACGAATATAGTTTATTCTTGTCTGAGTTTCAGGTAATTTGGGTCACTGAAAGTCGGGTTATAACGTGGTCAAACAATGTTAAGTTTTAAACTTTGTAAAACAATTTTCCGTCATGTTACAATAATTGAGATGATGAGTGCTAAGAATGCATTCTTGCCATGAAAGCTGTCATCAAATATAAGCCACAATTTCCTTGAAAGTCATAGAATTTTGATTAAGCAGCTGCAAAACATCAACTTGTGACGCTTTTTCTTAAACAATTTGATTGACGAACAAAAACCGCACAGAATGCAACGTTCGAAGGACATCTTCCAGATATGCGGAGGAAGCTACCCCCTATAACGTTTTGACTGATGATAAAGCGTGGCAGTTTTGAAATAGCTCAAAAAGAAGGGGTCGAAGTGCCGAGTAAAAGGAGTAATATGAGCCAAAACTTGAAAAATCATTTTTCTGCCATTGCCAGAAATGTTCTCTGTAGGTGCCAGAAATCTCTAGACAGGTTTGCTTATAACATTCACTACAAAAATCCGTCGGTCTAGGGACTACTTTATAGATTATCGACGCTCAGAATATATTTCTGACACATTGACGAATTGCTCTTAACTGAAACTCGGCTTAAAAAGATATTTTGCCATACAAAGAAGTTCCTATTACCTTGAAATTCGCTTGAAAGAATTTCTTTGTCTAACTTAAAATGTCACAGCTGTGGAAACGGTGGAATGCCTCCGCTTTTCATGTCCGCCTTCATATAAGAGAAGAGTCAAACATGTTGGTAGTAACTTTAAGGATTTAAATTAAATCACATCTTGTATCACAATTTTAGAATACTCCTATGGTATCGTGTCCAAAAAAGGATATTGCATCCAATTAAAAAGAAATTTGGCGTATTCATAGACATTTCTATAACCTGCACACAAAGTGTAAAAGGATATTATGGATTTGTGCAATGTATGTAACAGGCAGCAGGAGGCGTGGCAGACCATATGTTTAATAGGCAAATATGATCAGAAGCAATAGTTGAGTCGATAAACCCATTTCCGTCTGTCCGTGTTGTAACGAGTTTCTCAAAGACTGACAAATGCGCATTTTCCGATAAAGAGCAAGTTTATCGATTCATGCCGATATCTCATCCCCATCCCGCGTGACAGACTTTCGCCGTTTGTACCCACACCAAGAAAGCTATCCGATTGAAACTTGGCACAGTAATACACATATGTTGTGTAAAAATTATCAAGATCGGATTGAATAGCTAATAATGTCCCAATTTTAGACCTCTCCCCCTACAAACTGCAAAAAAAATATTTTGCTTTTTACAGAAATGTTAAAGTTAACCAAATGTGGTACATTAGGCTTATAAGCCAAACACTGGCAGATTCCTTGATATTCTTTCAATAGCCTAAAGGTTGCGGTAACTGCTCGCTTAGTACGACCAATGATATCTCTCACTTTTGTAGATTATCCCTTAACGATGTACTTCGGTCTTTCGCAACGCATCACATAGTTGAAAAGGTTCCAGAAGAGAGGATCGCCTTGTCTGAATCCTTTTTCGGTATCAAAAGTTTCGTAGAGGTTCTTTCCTACCTTGACAAAGCTGCGTGTGTTGCTCAACGTCATTCTGCAAAGTTTCACCAACTTTTAACGGATATCGAATTCAGACAGTGCAACATATATAGTGCGCGATCCCTCAAGGGGTTATCAAAAGCCGCTTTATAATCGACAAAGGGATGGTGAGTGCCGATTCAGTATGCAATTGCCTACGCGATATACAATCAAAATATTTTACGATCATAATCTTACTTGTTATAGTTATGCAATAAGTACCATTAAAATGACTAACTATAGTTCAATTGTAATGTTACGAGGTCTGTTTAAGTTATATTTCAGTTATACTTAGGCCAGATCCGCAAAGCTTCATCCACTGATCTGTCTTAGCTCAAAAATATGTATTTTTTTAGCCCCTTCTAATAGCTGCTCTTGATCTCAGCTTGTTTCCTAACAGCTGCCCACCTTATTTGGCCATTATCATAGGGCACTGGAGCGCCATGCTAACCCAACTCAATGACATTTATCGCATTTCCCCCGCTGCTTTCGCTAATGACGTTGATAAGTTGACGAGGTAGGTTTTCCAGGATATTAACACAGAGCATGAGGACGAGTAGGGCGGAACGTTAATGAGGACGATTATAATGTCGCTGATTTTGCGTTCAAACTAACAGCAACTGAAGCGCAATGCTTTTGCGCCCCATGCTCCATAGTCCCAATCCCAATGCCACCCAAGCTGCGTCTATAATGCCGCGGATGATGCACAGTGTAGCCATTCGACTTAGTTTGAGGCAAAAGTCATAACATTGAAAATAACAGAATGAGGATCTTCTTAATATGTTATTGGCATCTTCACTTGCATCTTTAAGATACTCCAGAACAAAACAGGAAGTACAACCAAATAAGAAAAGTCGCCAAATAATAAGATCATGTCAGTTCTTGATGGTCATTTCTTAAGTCTTCTTGTCAGGTTCGAATTTCGAGATATATGAGGTAATTTATGCAGGGTACGGCGTGTTTTGCTACTTTTTAGGTTATGTAAAGGTCTTTTATTCTGGTTTCAGCCTCTAATACTGTTTTTACTCTTCAATCTAAGAGTTGGCGGTATTGACTTTGATGCTTTGTCTCGAAGTTATGGTAATTCTGAACTCGGATTCGGATTCTACGCAAAAAAAAATATGGTATAGAAGTTGTCCCTTGCTTTCCAATAACTAAACCAAGTTGAGTTGCGTAGTTGTAGTCCAAAGCTGCTGTTTCATCAAAGTTGAAAAAGTATTTCAACTACAGGTCTGTCTAAAAAGAATGAAATAAGAAGACCACCGTTTACTCTATTTCTCTATAAATATATGCCATCCAAATTTTGATTTTCTGGCATGCTTTTCGGCCTAAGGCGCCACTGTGCGACGACGAGGACATACTGCTGACGGATGCTTGCCGACTGTTGGCTGTTGGCATGTTTCTGGGCTAAATGAGGTTGAGTTTTGAGTTTTGTCGCGCAAACAATGCCGCCAACTGGCGTTGCCAGCCTGCTCCACGCCGCCCCCTTCTGCTGCTGGTTAGTTGCCACGACACTTGAGCAGCGCAGGATGCGCGGATTGCTGCGCCCAGCTATTGAATTCAAATTTGCTGCGTTGGTTAGCAGCGCTAAGGATAACGACGATGGCAAAGACGATGACGATGTTGATGATGATGATGATGATGATGTTGTTGTTGATGCTGATAACTGATGACTACTTCACTTAATGCAAATTTTCAAAAAATTTGATGAGTACTTGGCGTGGCTTGGGGCAAAAACAGGCAGCCAAACCCTAAGCTAACATCTAGACCCAGTCCAAACTGCTATAAACGAGGCCATAATACTGCAAATCTTCGTATAATGAATGAGTTGCTGCCGTTTCTTCTACTGCCCCGTTCAATGCTGCAACTCGTTAACCAGTGGCAACAACTTGCTGCGGCACACAACTGAAGTGCACTTTTATGTAGCAGAGTGTATATGTGCATGTGCGCGTTTATGGGTGTGTGTGTTTCTGGGGGGAGCTACACAGTTTGTCAAGCACTTTAGACATTTGAAATTAATATGTCATTGTAGAAAACTGTTTACTAGGGTTTACCATGCATAGAAAAAGTTGCAAAATTCAATTTCAACTTTATCGTTACGTTTCATTTGATTTGGTGGCAACACTCGCTAACGACAACTAACGAGATTTGCATATGTATGTGTGGGGTTGCGTCTGCTCGCTCTATACACACTATGCGCCTCATATTTCACGCATCATAATTCCCAAACTCAATTCCCACAACGCCATAATCAACTGACTGCATGCAAAAAAAAAGTTAAAAAAAATTCTCAAAAAAATAAAATAAAAAACTGCACGCCTTGTTGATAAACCAAAATGAAGAAAATAAAAAATTAAAAACCAAAATTGCATTGAAATCCAACCAAAAAAAAATATATGTTTATATATGTGTAACTTTGGCAGCGCACAAATCACCAAAGCAAATGAAGTTGAAGTCGAGCACAAATATTTTACTACCGAAGCGTAGCTGATTTCGAATTCCAATTTTGATTAAACCCCCTTTTTTTTGGGAAAAGTCGGAATTGTTCTCGTTAGCTGCCACTTGAGGCAACAATAAGTGAATGGAACTGATGACTTGTTGTGGCTTTGGCGCAGCAGGTGCCACAAATGTGGTTTGGTGACTTGTCATAAAACAAGCTATGTAGTGATAGTTGGAGAATAAGTGTTTGTGTGTTTACGGACTGGCACATTTCTGAGGAACTAGTTCACATGAAAGCAGCAATGCACAGCTCCAAGTGCTTCTGCATACCTACGTGCATATCTTTTGACGGAACGCCCATGAACATGTGCAGATAATCGGATCTTTGTATTTAGCCCGTCAATCAAGAATTCTTCGTAAAAAGTTAGACTCTGAGCACAATTTTCATAGCCAACAATTAAAGAAGTTGGGTTAAGTAAAACATTCTTGTAGCTTGGTTCGGCAGGAGTGTTACCTAAACCCTTTGTTGTGCAACTCCACTCCGTGCCGAAACACAGAGTTTTGAAACTCCTCGAGTTGAAGTAATCGAAAAGTCTGCGGACTTTCAGATAGCAGCTAGTACAGCTCTCATGCCCACGAAGGCTGCTAGCTGTTTTAACCCCCCTTAGTTAGAGGCAGCAAGTCCTATAGAGATATCTCCTAGTGATATATTTGAAGAAAATGCTTTTTGAAGGCTAAAAAAGTAGGCTCAAATTACGCTTATTTTCGCTCTCTCTTGTTTAAAGTTTCGGAAAGAAAGTTTTATCGATATTCCTTAGGGCAAACTTGGGTTAAGCCGGACACCTTTTGTCTTGAGTACAGAAAACTTCTTTTATTCCCGGAATATTATATATCATTCAAAAGCTTGATCTGTAAGCTAAAAATCGCATATGGTTTGATGGTATAAGTATTCACTCAGTTTGGCGCAATCTAGTTTAGACTGCACCAACCTCAGTGTTTGGCCTATCCGATACGATGCTTGGTTTTTGAGTTATCGGGACTGTCCGGTTTAGCCCCAGTTTCCTCTACCTAGTACCTTTAATAAAGAAGAGTAGTTCCAAATTAAGCTTACAATATCATTATTAATAGCGAGACCAATTTTTGCAAATAATCGTCATAAAAATTTGACGTTTCAGTGTGATAGAACATCCGATCTGGATGAATGTCAGACCAAAGACATATACATTATTATTTTCGCGAAACTGAAAGAGCACTTTGCTAAATTTACGCTGCGTACAATCGTCTATCTGAGCTTTTACACAGAACTATGGATCACTTCTTGGACAACATTCAACAGTCAAAACAGTTGAGGCTTCGATTTACGCAAGTTTTTAGGCATTGTCCGAAGGCTAGGAAAAAAAATTAGGTGCAGTTGGTTAATGAACTAATATCACACAGGACCACAGGACCATCCGAGAGATGCCTCATATTATGCAAGATGGCGAAACCTGCCAAAGTCCGTATGGACTTGGTCATGTCGAAAATGGGAGCTTCGGACCTTGCTAGACTATATTTTGTGGGCGTATTTCATTTATTTTATTTAGTATCAACGATTATTCGCCTTGATGCTGGGATGCTCACAGTCTTTAATGAATGGACTCAAAACTTTTGATAGAAAACTCAAGAAGCCTGTAAGACCTATATTTCAAATCGAAATGTTATGTTAATAATAGTCCGCTTTGCCCCTATGATTATTGACTTGCTAATTAGGACCTTAATGTTGGGCGCACCTTTAAAAAAAACATACTTTACCTCTGGATACAGTGTATCACACTGTTGGGCATTGTCGTGACGTTTCCAATTTCAATCGAAGACTTTGTTGAATTTAATCGCTTTCATTGGAATCGTGCAACTCATTAAAAGCCATTAACTAATCTTTCGTTAATTAGATGTAAACGATAAAACGCAACGATTATTTCTAATTGCATATATGTGCTCATTAAAACTTGGCCAACGATGAAGCAAGTAATCGATTGTGTGTGTGAGTGATATACCTCATTAAAACCGCATATAATCAAAATATACCCTCTCAACACACACGCACAGTTGCAATCATGGATATGGGCATAATTGTTGATGCATTGCAATTGAATTGCGGCATAGCATGGAGCCTGATATCTTTACCAGAGTCATTAAGAGATGCTGCTACTCAGGCAGTGGCAAAAGCCGAACGGCTCCGACTGATGTGAGCAAGAAGCATCATTATATGCACTCAATATTTCCAATCTAATATCCTGCCGAAGCAGTCACAAAGAGCCAACCAACCAAAACCCAATCATGGTCAACAAAAACGACCGATGCTGGACTGTATGGGTAATGCTGCTGATGATGTTGATGTGGGGCCCCTTATTGGGCGCCATGAAGCTGTCACTTTTGCACCCATGCGCCACGTCTGGTGGTTGCTTTCGCTGGCGCTGCTGCTGCTTCTTACCTGCTGACTGAATGAGTGGCCATGCGGCAACCCTCGCAGCTGCTGCAAAAACACGCTGCCCATATCCCTGGCGTATTTACTTGCAATTTTTTTTATGGCTTTGTTCATATATTCTCTGCTGATTTTTGCAATCATATTTGACAGGACTTTTTCTCAAACGTGCTAGGAATATGAATATGAATGTGTGCGTGTGTGTGAATGCCGCATGCCCCTCCCAGTTAATTTTTTCTTGTTGCTCACTATTGCGCTCTCGCTTGCACACTTGCTTTTTTCTTTGCATTCATTCATTTATTTTCATTTTATGAATTGCATTTGAGCTTGCTACTGCCTCTTTTGTCTCGCTCGCTCACTCAGCTAGCGTCCATACCCTTGGCCAGCCTGCGCATTTGCTCAATTGTTGCTCTCTCGCTCTGTCGCGCTCTCTCGCTCTTTCTTATGCCCCGTTATCAGCGCCAGTGTTGTCATCGTTTTTGCTTCCTGCGAACCATTCACCAAAAAGGAAGCCATTATAAATTTTCCTCTTTTGCTGTTTGTATGTATGAGTGTGCTTGTGTGTGTGTGTGTGTGTGTGTGTGTGTGTGCGGGGGGAATTTATTAAAATGCTGATTACTCGAATTGCACCCCTGCAGTGTATGTGTGTGTGTGTGTGTGTGTGTGTTTGCTTATGAGTGAGTGAGGGTTGCCTGTCAGCATTCGTCTTGGGGTTGCTCTTGGTTTATCTTGCCGTATGAGTTTCTCTATTGGCAGGCAAAGAACTAATTCGTGGCCCATTTGCTAGGCAGTTGTGATCCGGCAGGTGTTTATATGTCGGCTTTTGACACCCGAAACACATTTTCGGTGTAAGGGGGTTCGAGATGTTCAGGTGAATGTGGTACTTGAAAAGAGATACGATAACAGCAGTTAATCGATCGTTGCTCAAATTCGCTTTTTCTATGATTACACACGATTTATTTTGATCTAAAGCTATGAAATACACTGCAACACAAACGGTGTTCTAAAATCTAACTATATAATCAGACAGCTTTTTTAACTTTAATTTAAGAAAATCGGCTTTAAACAGTAAATAAGAAAGATCTGCTAAAAAAAACCAAGAACAATTTCAATTTCTTGTAACAAGAAATGTATATTTATATTTTGAGTTATTTCTAGGTTCTACAATTCTTTTTTTTAATAACAGGTTGTTTCTGTAGGCAAGAAATGTAATTTCCTTATTCAATTCATTTTCTTCTAATCTCTTCAATATTATCCCTTATATATTCCGTCTTTGCTAACGTAATTGCTGTATTCTTTCAGTCTACTTATTCTTCTAACCCATTTTGCATGAACTTTACTTATCCTGACATTTTACCTCAATCTAACTGTATTCTATGTTTCTCCTATTATTGTTATATATGTTGTACAAGCTCTTGTTTCTTTAAAATCTTCCTTCTCTACTGTTTCTGATCTTATTCCTAGTTGCGTTTTAAAGCACTGAACTCCTTCTCTCTCTGTTCCGCTTAACATTCTTTTCGCCATATCATTAAAGCATTTCTGCCTTCCGCCTATTTGGAACGAATCCTTCGTACTACCTCTTCATAAAATGCGCAGTAAGTCCAATATTGAGAACTACCGTGGATTTGCCAAGCTATCATGTATTCCAAAGGTATTTGAAAGTATTGTTACAGCACAGTTGCAACACTTCTGCAGTTCTTTAATATCAGACTTCCAATATTACTTTGTAAAACGTCGATCCAATTCTTCTAATCTATTAGAAAATTATGTCATTTATGCTGACTTCAGTAAGGCATTTGATTAATTAATCATAATCTTCTTTTAACTAAACTTTCACGTTTGGGATTTTCTCCATGTCTCCTGAAATGGATCTCTTCCTACCTGTCGAACCGTGTGCAAAAGGTTAGCTAGTTCCTCGTTAGTTTCCTTCGTTCTTAAACGTATTTCCACTGTTTCTGATCTTGGCTTTTAATTTGATCATAGGCTTAAATTTGGTAAACACTTTGGCATTATTGTTAACAAATCGGTCTAATTTCGTCTTGCATGATTCTTTTCGTGTTCTTTGTACTAACTTTAATGAATTATATCATCTTTTTTCTTTGCTCAATTTCTATCTTGTCTTGCCTTGACTCTCCTAATCATGCATCTTTGGCTAAATCCTTAATGTGAGTCGGTGCATATCGTTATAAAACACACCCAACAAGTCTTTGATGGTTTTGTGGCTTTGTTTTTTGTTGATCACTTTCTGATGTGAGTTGGTACATATTATCATATTTTAAGTAACATTTTTTAATACAACAGTATTTTGTTGTATCATTTTTTAAAAATAAATAATTATAAGTGCATATAAAAAGTAAATAAATTTGATTAAACTTAAATTTCATGATAGGACTCATAAAAACACATTTCTAGTGTTGTTAGAACAAATTGAGTTCTTAATGTTAAAATAAGGAGCGCGAACCGATTGGAAACTGAACCGCCTTCAGATATCCGGCAGTTTTACAAAGTACAGAACTTGGTTACTGCCCACAATCCTCATCTTGCAAATAAAAATGAAAGTCTTACTGAATAACTAATTTTAAGAAAAGCAAAAATTTACCAACTGAAGATGAAAAGTTACTACAAAAAGTTTTGTCCTAAATGGTTACGATAAACCTTGATGCAAACCAAGATTGTTTAAACCAGCCTACAAACTTCAAGGCAAGAACCAATAAATTAAATCTACCTTGCAGCCCTATTGAAATATAAATACTCTTTCTACAAATATGAATACTCGTTTTTCAAAAAAGTCGAAACGGTGACCGACAGTGGAATAAGTAGCTTTTGTACTTTCGTTTTCCTTTCTTTTTACAGTTGCGTATGTATGCAGTCTAAAGCTGTTTATAAATGACTTTTCCAAAATTTTGAAGACTATGAATATTATGAACAGTCCCTAAGTACTTATTTTTATATTGCCACTTTTATGATTATAGGGAAAAATTGACTATTATGCTCCTAACTTGTGTAATTTTTGACCGATTTTGTTGTGACTCGAACACATAGTTCTAGTGGCTTCATTTTCTAAAATGTCTATGGCATTTTTTCAATCAATACGTGGCGAGGTGTGGGTGCAAGGCAAATAGATTGCTTGGGGCTAAATGTCAACACAGTTTTGCTGATTAAGCTCACACGAGCATTTAATCCAAATTGATGACTTTAGCTCATATATAACCACATTAACATGTAGTGCACTTTTAGAACAGTTCATAGACGAATGGCGAATTAACTGAATTCGCTCCATTTTATAACACAGATGCATATGCCTAACTTCGTCAAGAGTACAGACAATAGATTTAAGGGCCGGCTGTAAAATGCAAATATTTGTGGGGGGAGAAACGGCGGCCCCTATCAACGAAATGCGACACACTACATCCTACCCGAGATTTTGCGCATCATTCATAAACTTTTGTGTTGCAAGCTCGTATAGTCCTCTATAATCATGCGGACAGTCAGATATGAGTGAATCGCTACACGACTCAAAGCTGAACATTTGACTGCCAAGCCCCTTTTGCCTGTAACACGAATTTCACAAATCTATAATACCCTTGAGACTAAGTTTGCAGGGCATAATAAAAACCTTCGTCTGTGTTCCCGATAGTGGCATATACTGTGACCATAAAGGTGAACAAACTTTTTGTTTTTAGGCTCACCTTTCAAAAAGCGTATTTTTTTTGCAGTCTAGTTTTTGCAGTGTGAATGTAGTAAGTTATTGGCTTTGTACAGTTTCATCCAATATTGAAGGAAGCTCAAGCCAATTGTGAAGATATTCTATCATATGATCATAACAGAGCAAAAATACTTTAGGCGCGACTTGGTTCATATTAGAATGCATTCTTATATTGAGCAAGATTTTGTGAGAGATTTTTTCTTCTTAATTGGCTATAGCAATGTTAATACATTATTTCATTGGAATTGTGGTTTTACGTAGTGGGTCCCAAACCCAAACGACCCTTCTAAGGCCTGGGGAAGCTCTACTAGTCTCGAAGAACCCAGTGTCATTGTTAGTCGCCTCACACGACAAGTTTAGACATGCTGAGGTGGTATTTTCTAACCCGCTCACCACACGGGGGCTAAAATCTAAATCAAGAATATCAGCTCCTGAATCCTGAGCTGTTTTAACTCTAAAACTTTTTCAAAAGCTGTAAATCTTGCTCTAGATTGGCATAAATGACAAAACCGTGGGTTTCATTATAGAGCAAACTTGTTTTCCAGGATCCCCCAGCTATCTATGTAATATGCGTGCAAAATTAAGTAGCTCTTTTGAGAGCTGGACGATAATAGCAAACTTCAAGCTTCCTAGTATAAATTCCCTACAAGCTGCAGGATCTACCATTTGCAGCACTGCACCTGCTGAGGCGATCTTAGGGCGAACCTTACCCAACCTTATAACTAGCTAAGTCGGAAAATTATTATGCCACAAAAGTGCGTAGAAAGCTTTGGCTTTTCATGTTTCTTTGCATGAAAAGTGCAGCTCTACTCTCGTTTCACCAAAATGCAGCCTCATCATAATTTACGCTGAAAATTGCAAGCACTGAAAATGACTAAGTCGCTGGGGGAAGGAAGTGTACGAACGAGATGTCCTGACTGTGTGTCTGAGTGTGTTTTGCTGGCAATTCAGTTGGGAACTGTGCTGTGCGCACAAAGGCATAGAAACTGAAAAAATGCAGTTATTCATACAGATCCTTGAAGCATATTAATGCATATGCAAATTATGGGCAACGCGGAGCAGTTGCCACAAAGGATACCAACAGCTGAAAGATGCCTCCCAGGTAAACATGCTGCGCTTGGTTGGTTCGTTATACGGTTACATTGCATTACATTTCATTATGGCAACGCCAAAAGGAACGACAACAGCAAAGCCGGAGCCAAAGCCAAAGCCAAAGAAGTTGCATCGTCTAGGGAGTGATGAGTGGTGAATGGTGAATGGTGACTGGTGAATTGCTGCCAGTGGAACCAGGAAATTTAATTCCTTCCAGTTTTATGCATATCCACAAGAATACTACGGAAGACACAAAGTGCACACGCATTCACACACACGGATACTTTTATAAATTAAGAATAACCAAGTCGGTGAGTCGGTTTCCTGTGCTATAATGATGCCCTAACCCAACTCTGCATGTCTCGGGAAATCTGTGGCTGCTGCTTTGCATAATGTGCAACAGCCGTGTGTCGCGCTTTTCCGTATTCTTTTCAGCTTTTCAGCATTTTCCCTTTATAATTGTTATCTCCCTTACACATAATCATATGAGTTTTTTACAAATTGTTAAAACACCATAAACAATTATTTTGCATTTCACTTTGAGCGCATTTTTTCAATTTTTCAGCTTCTTTGATATTTTTGCATATTTATCGCCTCGGGTTGTATCACTTAAATGCATTTTATTTCATTTTCACATATGCAATTTACATTGTGCGAATCGGATTGGTTTTCATTCGTGCATCAGATGGGCAGCTCAAAGATACGATATTATGTGTACAGTGGGGCTCAAAGCGGCTGCTTTGTAATATCATTGCAAAAGATTGAGCCAAAATGAGTTTCTTTGATCACACTAGTTAATTAAGTTGAAGTAAGCAGAAATTAGCGATATCCTAACTCTGTTCTTAGAAATGCAGAGGCCTTAGACTGAAAAGTTCGTTATGTGTAATTGGCACCATGGCAAGTATAAAGTTCTCTTATGTAACTTCTTTATTGAGTGACATATGTGCATGACTTCAACTTCTGGTCATGACAATCCATTACGGCCTTCTATAGAGCCCTTCAGTCGTCACTGGCTTGCGGATGCTCTTATTTCACATTTTTGTCAATGCTATACTTTACTAGTGGAGCTATTTTCCATCGTGGATCCTATGCACAACCCTGTTAAGTTTCTAGGACAGCTTTCGCTGTGCATCCAGAGGGTAACTAATGCGCCAGGTCCTTTCAACGGAGACAGAGCCTATCCGTTCGCCGCCTTCGTTGACAGCAGTGAAGACCTTTCTGCCTGGAGTTTGCTTTTCCATACTTTATTCTCCAGATAACGCCATCACCCATGCTTCATGGCCATAAAAACTTGTTAAGTGTTACTTTTGTTCTTTCAAATGTGGTCTCTATTACTAATTTGACCACTGAGACCATGTTAAGATCAGCATGAGACATTACAAAATGCCGAAATAAAGGGAACTGCGACAAAAAAGGCATCCATCCTACTCACGATCTTTACGTGGTTCGTTGTCCAAATGATACTTCCTGAAAATATCATTCCAAAACAAGGTTGTCAAAACTGCGGTGCACATGCTATTTATTTGTTGAATCAAAATGGTTTTCAAGCTAGGTTTGCATTTGATGATAAGTACGAGTGTAATCGATGACTTTTTTGACTTCCTTAAAGATTTCATATGCAGCCTTTGACGCAATGCGTTGATGGATGTTTTCGAACTTTTTGCCTCCATATAGCGAAACAAAGGACAATTCTCATGCATTGGCTACAATGAACTAAAGTTCTTGCTAATTCTCCAAAACCTTTCTGAATTTAGAATATACTTTACCCTAAGGTGCTGAGATGGTAACGCAAGCGAAGATATTGATTATGCTGCAAACTGTGCCGTGAATACATGCTCTTAACTGTGCATCCTTTTGGTGACTTTAGAAGTGGAAGTTGCTCATTTGGAATATATCGATATCTTTGATATTTCGCACGTGACACTCTCCAGCTCTAAATGCTGCACAATGAACTGGTATGATGCTGCCTGCCTGACTTATGATTGCAGTTTTGTGTAAAAATGTTGCTTTTGGGTATATTTTCCGTACATTTGAGGTCAATCCAAGGTATTTTTCAGATTTTTGCTATTAACTTGCAAAAAAAACCTGTTGCAAAAAATTGTTTTTAAAAAATAGGCGGTGTTGAAACTGCTTCACCCTTCTTTTCAAGATGGCGGCGCTTGCACAAACCCCCGAGTCTCATTTTTATTGTAGTATGTAGTAGTTTACATATAACTTATCCGTAATGATAATTTTCCCAACTTGCCATTCCTATCCCACTGACAAATAGCTTAATGAAATGCATAGCTGTGTCTGCCACCCGCAGAGTAACCACTCGATAAAGAGCTATAGGAGACCGAGAAGTAGCAAAGTAAAAGGACTCTCATGTGCGCAACCCTTTCTCATTAAAAATCATTTAGGAAACAATTTTTAATAATTTCAACAATGCTCTCTAAGCAGTTATTGAGAGTGTATGCGTATGCTGCTCCTGCTAGACGACATAAAGGACCCGGCGTTAAGGGTTACAAGCAGCGCTACGTCTACGGGGGGCGTGACAAGCGCCGTGCTTACTGCGGCGCTTTCGGGTACGGGCACGGGCACGGGCACGGTTACGGTAGGGGCGGCATTCGAGTGCAACACGCATGCAACAATTATGGACGCCGCGTTGCGTTGTTGCTGCAGCAGATTCTTTTGATTGAATTAAGGCACAGCATGGCGTCCAAATATGGCCAACTCTTGTGCGCCCCGAGCCATGACCTTTGCACTTGTTCGCAAGGTCTCACCCCCTTGCGCTACCCACTCACAGTATTATGCGCATCATCATCATCTTCATCGTTATCGTCATTCTCGGTGACTTTGTGGATGACTCTGTGCTTGAGTGCAGTTTATTGTTTGATTTGAGCATTGGGGGCGTCTCTTGTGCATTTCTTGTGCCGATCCAGCGGCCATTGTTGTTGTTGCTGGGCTGAGCATGGCGTCGCCCTTTGAAATTCAAATTAAAATAAAAATGTTCGCCATCATGGAAACTGTTTGTTTTTGGTGTTTTTTGTGTTTTTGGGTTCACGCTACTCGAGTTTCGTTTTTCATCATTTCATATTTTCGCAATGGGTTCCATCATGTAAAGCCGTTAGCCGCATCTGACAAGTAAAATTGCCCCGCTCTTAAGCAATATTTTTACATAATTTTCAAAGACGTTGCACAATTCAAAACTTCAAAAGAGAATTTATAGCTCATGCATATGAAAATGATGCGCCTCTTTTTCTCTCTGTGCTCATTGCTTTTGTAATTGTGCAACTTTTAACGGTAGCTGTGCTTTGGGTCTGGTCTGATCTGGTCTGGAGCTGCTTGGATGACGCCTTTCAAGTGTGGCTACCAAAAAGGGCAGCAAACATTAAACGCATATTAAAACGGCTGAAAAGTTTTACGCTTCAGCGCCAAAGCTAAATGAAATCGCCCGCAGACGTTTTGTAGCTCATGAGGGTATGGAGCGGTTTCTCGGCCTGATTCCAGACTCTTATGTAGTAGGTCTTTGGATGAAAAGTCATGAAGTATATTGCGCAAACCAATTTTAGGTTTTATTTTGATTGAAACTGTTATGGACTATGGATACTCGAAGCCGAAGCATGGAATACAGTTTTATAAACCATACCATATAGCAAGTTTAACAGTATAAGGACCACAAAACTAGACACGAGCCTAGTTTTTCCTCTAAGATTACTTAAAGGCTTACATAAAAACTATGTGCATCAAAAATCGATTATGTAAAAGCGAGGGTCCCGAGCCGAACGAAGGGGCCTGATGTGCAGAGTGTACCCACCCCAGGCTTTAAAAGGGTTGTGCGTAGGGCTTGGAAACCACCATGGAAAATACCAATTCCAATGAAAGACGATGAGAAGTATGCGCGATTTTAATATATAGAATTGAGTTAATTCAAATAACATTACAAAAAGGGAGCAAGTAGACAACGAATATGACATATTCATGTTTTCTCCTGTTACATACATTGCACAAATCTATAATACCCTTTTACACTTTGTGTACAGGGTATAAAATTGTCCGTACAGATCTAGTGATATCGTTATCGGCTATCAGCCCATTTCTCCCCTCAATGTTCACAGAGTTAAACTACTTTTACGAACCGGAATGGATCGGAAAGAGGAATAGGAAGAGGAATATAATCCACCTAGAGAGGGGCAAGGGGGTTGTGAGCGACGTGAGAAGGGGGCGGGGTGAAACGTAAGTCGGGTTGTTCCTTCTTATTAGTCTGTGAATGATGATGAGGAGGAGCAAGGAACAGGACACAAGGAGCAAGACGAAGAGGAAGAGCAATAATAACACTATGCCACAAATTTTACCTCATAAACAAATTTTTTAATGGGTTATCTTTTGATTCGATGAATTGATTCTTTGCGAACATTTCAACGCCAATTCTCGATTGGAAGCACGGGCGTGTGACACACGTCTTTAACAGGAACGCAAGCATCGTCAATAGCCGGCGAGTCTTTGGTTTTAGTCTCTGCGCATTATTCCTGCTGACAGGCTATAGATCGCGTCAGAGTTTGAGGATTGGCTCCGATTGCTATATGTGTGCCCATTAAATGCAGATGCGCTAGTCTGCAATGAACGTCAATTGAGTAATGGAGAACCCTGAGTGGATGAACCTGTTTGCATTCTTCGCCAAAGTCCTGTCAGGCCTCAATAAAGGCAGTTGCATAGACTAAAATAAACTCTCAGCTAGTTCTGGGATTCTTGAACCAAGCGAGTTCTTCTGGGAAGACGTTACAATCTTTCACTCTATCAATCTTTCACATTATCCAGGGGGCCCCACGTGTAGGTTGTGCGTCAACTTGGTTAAGGTAGAGACAGACGCTCATCCTTCCAGTTTAGATTTATGGCGCTGAATCATACGTGATGTGTTTAAGATCTTTGCCACTCTACGCGTTAGCAAGGACTACACACCCAATCAAACCACGAACTCTATCAGCTCTAAGCGCATTAAAGTCCAGCGGTTTCGCTCATGTATGGATGAAGAAGGTCCTGCGAGAAAGGTGTTCAATACGGATGTGGTAGGAAGGCGACGAAGGGACAGACCATGTCTCCGTTTGTAGGACCAGGCGCGCGCAAAGGAAAGACGCCTGGAGGATAGCTTTACACCAGGCCGTAACCCGATAACGGTTTGTTATGGCCATTTAAGTAAGTAAGTAAGTAAATCAAGTTGGTCGATTATGTTGCAATATTTAAAATGTCCCTCTTCTTGTTTCAATCGCTATATAGTCGTTATAGCCATATATGTTTTTACAGTTATTACAAAAGCAGGCCTTAGCTGTAAATCAAGTCAGATTTCAATACTCAAAACGTTAACATATCAATATTTCTCTGAGCTTTGCATCGAGTAGAAATAAACAAATCCCACAGTATCTAATTTTAAGTGCCTAATGATGGCGGCTAACTTGAATAGGAACAAGAAGTATACGCGCTGTTGCGCGTGCGATAAGATCATAGAGTGCTCGCGATATGACACTTGTGGTTTTATTCGCCATTTGCAACAAGATCACCCCGAACTCCTGGACAAGTCACCCAAAAACCTCAACAATATGCATGAGCTGTATGGTGTTACTGAGCTGAAGACATCTGAGCCCCGTAAGTAGCACAACTGTGAGCGTAACTGTAGCTGTAATTCCATTAGCCCCATTTACATATCGGTACAGGTGATGAAACAGAACTGGACGCTACGGAGATTAAAAAGCGAAGATTTCGTGATAGCATTAAGCGGTGGCATCCAACTGATGGGAAAGTCTATTGTCCAAATTGCGGTTGCCATCGCGAACCCTTCATAAAGGTGTACTCGGGCGGCTGCTGTTTATCTTGCTTGGCAAACTGTTGGCCATTTTGTTTTATGCCTTGCTTGATATCGCGCATAAATAAGGAGTATCTC